>CM061265.1:96582846-98982846 GCA_030848825.1 Tadarida brasiliensis | reverse complement strand
TCCATGAATACAAATTACCTCACTTCCTGCTGTGCAGCTGATGAAGGGGTCATAAAATTCAAAGGAAAACCTTTCCTCAGTTCAAACTGACATCATTAATTTCTTGCCTCTTTGAGACTTGGCAGTCAGAGTGTAAGGTAATAACTTGAAAAGGAGAAATCCCAACCTTGCATAAAGTTGATTTTCTATATTTCCATGATATGACATGATGTTCCCTCAAGTATAAAACATTTTGAGTCATCTGGCTCCTTATTTACTTAGTAATTCCATTATTTAATTTGATGGGTTGTCTGAGAAATAATTTATGGAGTTGTTGAAAACACGTTGACTTCAGGTCCAGAAGCTATCGTATTTTTCATGCTTTAGGTGTTGAGGAACATGACAATAATACATGTGAAAATAGTTCTGGCCAACATATGTAAATGCTTCCTCACTGGTTTCTTCTCAAATGTTCTTGCCCAAGCATTGTGAACTCGTGTCTGCCTCACATGGGCCATGCTTCAGTGGTTATGTTACAAGGAATCCTTCAAAATGGAGCTTCCACTTTAAGAGCAGAAAACATTAGGGAGGTGAGGCCAGTGGGAAGACATGATGCGAAATGTTTTCATCTTGGACTTTCACTAGATCCCAGCTACAGGTTCCTAGTAGTTTTAACCTACTCAGTTATTTGGTGGTAATTCGAGAACTGCAGCATGGATAACAGATAATGCTCACATGAATATCTAATCCCCCAAATTTCCCTAAGAATGATTTCATAGGACAATAAGTTTAAACATTCAGTACTAGAGATGACTATTATTGTTCAGTAGAGTCTTAACTGCTTGAGAAAGGCGGTAATATATTTTTTATTATCAATATTATTGTTGCTTGTTGCTCAGGAGAAGACATTTTTAGAAACGGGCTCCAATGAGCATGTCCGGACTATCCATAGCTATTTTCATCACTATTACAATAGCAACAACTATAATAATACCAAAACAACAGCAATATTGATAGTTGCTACCACTAAGTACCCACATTGCATTAAGCTCTGAGCTACATGCAGCATTTTTTCTTTCTTTTTTATCCCATTATGTAAACAATGGAGTAAATGCTCAGATAATTTGAGAGCATTGCCAATGACACATAGCTAGTCAATGGCCACGTGAATATTTCAGCCATATGACTCTTGTCCACTAGTCTACCCTCCTCTCTATCATGGCACCTTTTTTATTTTATTTTTTTTAGAGAGTTAAGGTATCAATAGAGAAGACAATTTTAACTAATGGTCAGGCTTCTCAGAGACTATTAGCAATGATAGGGTGACAGACAGACACACATACACACACACACAGGATCAACCTCAAGAAACTTCCATGAGTCTTAGGTAAAATGGCATTTTTTTCTCTCTACAAAAAACATTAAAAACCTAACTATTCCAAATTAATTAAAGGAAATAAAATATAGCAAAAAAGAGCATACTCCGTTTTAAGACAGAGAAAACTTGTGAGAATCTGGATAGGAGAAGCGCATAGAAAGTTTAATAATGAGTTTTCAGATATTTAGGAAAGACCAACTATTTCTCATTTCCTCTGTGAACCGAACAAAAAAAAAACAACAACAAAAAAAACTTGGCTTAAAATACAGCATGAAGGCAATTAAAAACTAATAATTAGCTGTGAATTAAGACTTAGGGAAGGATATTGACGGTGTATATGGAGTCACCAAATCTCTTAGTCTTGAAAAAATAGAGAGCTCATTTTTTCCTGGAAATGATTCTTTCACGCTTGAGAAACAGGGCAGCACAGTGGTTAGGAGCCGGGGTTCTGTAACCTGACCAGCCTGGTCGATCTCTCGGCTGTACCACATGTATAAGCTGTGTGACTGTGAGTAGGTTACTTAACCTTCTTACACCTCACTTTTCTCATTTGTATAGAGGGGTATAGTATCCATAATAAATGTGTATATCATGCTTTTAACACAGTGTTTGACACATAGTTAACGCACCTTAGCTATTACTGTTGCTGTTGCATTTAGACATGGTCTGGACTGAAAATAGGACTGTGGGTTCCATTGCATTTCCGTTTCCCTCCAGGCAAAGAGACATGAACATTGGTCATGTTTTGGCTACCCAGAATTTAAATACCTTTTACATTTGACAGCAATTACAAAGTTGGTACAAGCCACAAGGAGGCAGATAGTTCTTCTCCCAACTTTTTAGCATTCAAGTGGAGGCGTGACTAGCTGATCAAAGGCCCGGCCTGGGTTTTGAATATGGATAAGTGAAGTGGTGAATGAGAGCAGAGGTCACTAGGCATCCTTTCCTGGGGCTGCGATAGGAGTGAGGTTACCGTGGACTCTCAGTGTGTGCCTGGGGATTGTGGAATATGGCGGGACAGCAGCCAGTCTCCAGTGGCAATGGCATCAATAGTAGCATCCTAAATAAACTGTCTCTGTGGTGGAGTCTTGGTCATTCCCAGTTTCCTCTGGCTCTTGTCTGCATTCCCAAGCTTGATTTTTCTAGTCATGCTAATGATTCTGTGATGTATCTATCAGCTACATTTATAATAATTCTGCATGACAGTTCCTCACCCTCCCCCTAAAAAGCTCTCAGTGGTATTTCACATAAATATTTGTGTCACATTCCTACGAATGAAGGTTGATAGGGGATTGGCTTCTCTAGGCTGGACTTAATGGGTGTTTAAGTCCAAGTCTGAGCCACATTTTCCTCATCTCCCATGAACAAGCGGCTGTTGGAGGCATTCTGTCTGACGGTGAGGGCAGGAATGTGCAACAGCAGGCCCAGCTGAGCAAGCACATTGTAAGCCTCTGCTCGCATGCCGTGGGCCAAAGCAAGTCACGTGGTTAAGCCCACCATCAAGGGGGCAAGTAAATGGACACTGCCTCTTCTGGAAGGAATGCAAAGTCACAGGAAGTGGACCCTGCAAAGGCTAAGGCTGTGTATACAGAGAAGGGTGAAGAATTGAGGACAATGAAGAAACTGAGCACACCTAAGTTCCTCAATATCTTTTCAACTAAAGTCTGTTCTGCCTAAATTAGTGTTTATTTTTACTTTCATTTTTTGGTAACAAAGTACCTTGAGATGTAATACAGAGACTATTAAGGGAGTGAATTGTGTTTCTTTATGGAGTTTGGGGACATCTCAGATTGTTATCTGGCCTACACAGAGCTGAAGGCAATAGAAACCTAGTGTCTCCCTGTATATGCAAAGATAGGAACCCTGTGGCCTATGAGATACAGTAGCAACATGATTTGTTATACTGTTGCATGTTGACCTAGAATGGAGTCCCCACTGAAGGCCACACGTGCCTACTGCTATAGAGTAGTATAAAGAACATTCATTATTCGAAGAAAGCAGTGTGGGGTGTTCATATCTAATAGCACTGGATAACTTTAAAAAAAAAAGAATATTAGGCCCTGGCCAGTTTGGCTCAGTGGGTAGAGCATCAGCCTGCAGACCAAAGGGTTGTGGGTTCGATTCCAGTCAAGGACATGCACCTGAGTTGCAGTTCAATCCCCAGTCCTGGTTGGAGCCTTGTGAGAGGCAACCGATCATCTCTCTCACATCGATGTTTCTCTCTCTCTCCGCCCCCCCATCTGAAAAATCAGTGGAAAAATATCCTCAGGTGAGGATTAAAAAAAAAAAAAAGAATATTAGGCTCAGCTCATTAAATTTTTATCTCAAGATACAAACTGAAAACAAAAACTGTGTATGACTGCTAAAATAATGTTTTGTACATTTTATACCTGAGTGCTGACGTCGTGAGCAGAGAAGCAAAAACGGAGAGGATTCTATGCTTTGTCCAATTATAACATTGGTTAAATATACAGTGTTTTCGAACCTCTTAGAACATTGATTGAGAAAGAATGGGCTTCTGAGAACTGGAATGGTTATTTACGTGGTAACATTTGGAAGAACTGGAGTTCCCCAAGTGTCATAAGTCGCCTGCCTTGCCACCTAAAACAAGCTCCTTTTCTCGTCTAAAGAGACAGTTTCACCTTGGCTTACCTACGCCATGTCTCCCTTGCTGATTTTTAAAGGGATGTCAACTTTCCCCATGCCCTCTCACCTCGTGTTTGCACAGAGCTTTAGGTAGAGTCAGACGGCATCTTCCTATGGGACTGAAGAGGCCTCTCATACAGAAAATTAAGACTTTGTTCATTTGTATCAGGAAAAAAAAAAGTGAGCAGTATGTGTGGGAAAGGATTCCAAGGTTGTCAGAACAAACAGGAAAAAATATAAATATAGATCAGACTCATTTATTTTAAAATCTGGAAAGCAGAAGAGATTCTGGATTCAATATGCTGGAGCAGTGGAAGAGGTTTTGAATGTAGCTGAGATGCCATAAATTCTCCCCTATCGCAAAGGATGGAGTGAATTTACCACGTCATCATTCACCACTCTCTATACGTGTAGTCTGTTGGAAGGCAGAAGAATTGCCCTTCCTGAGGCCTTCAGATGGCATTTGTGAAGGAAGCACAAGCATTTCTGAGTAATATTTTTGTGGTACAGTAGTTCCAAACTTATCCATGGGGAATGCGTTCCAATACCCCCAGTGGATACCGGAAACTGCAGGTAGCGCTGAGCCCTCCATATACTATGTTTTATTTTTTCCTATACATACAAACCTTTTTAACGTAAAGGGAGCACATTATGGCTTCTCTTTGACACGCCCGAAATGCCCTCATCAGCACTCCTGCACTTCTGGGCCATTCTTCAGTGAAATAAGGGTTACCTGAAGACAAGCACGGCCGTTCCTTCGTAGCTGACTAATGACTGAGACCGCTACTAAGTGACATGGGCGGGAAGCATGTGCAGAGTGGAGACGCTGGACAAAGAAGTGATTCACACCCAGGGAAGGATGGAGGGGGACATTGTGAGGTTTCATCACACTGCTCAGAAAGGTGCACCATGTAAAACCTGTACATTGTTTATTTCTGGAATTTTTCATTTCATAGTTTTGGACCGAGGTTGACCAAGGGTAACACCCTGTGGAAAGAGAAACTATGGATAAGGAGAGACTACTACTGTCCTGTCTGTAAGCTGACGATGCTGGTGGGAGACAATGACATTGGAATGAGCTCTCGGATTTCAATGCTATCCAAGTATGTAGGATGTCAGACACAATAGGGCCATCTAATCACTGGAAGCACAGTGGACAAGGTACTAAATGTCCTGACTCAGAGTGCACTTTGATTATGACATTCTGATCATAGAGTCCCAGGGACTGACATTAGGGGTAACTCACTAAGCAGCTATTTGATTTAACTTAAAAATACAAACAAATAAATATCGAGAGCTCCTTGATGGACATAGATTCTTATCCACCTCCCGGATATGAGTCAGTTCCACAGCTTTAGTGAAGTGGATGCCTAAGAATCCACAAAGAAGAACCTCCCTGTATCGTTATGCACCTGTTCATATGAATCTGCATTCGGTCTTCCTTAAAAAGAACTGCAGGTTATTTATCACAGTCTTAGAGATACCCATAAAGAAACTTCAGTTACATTCGGAGGTTAAAGGGTCAGGTAATATACAGAAATTTGACAAGAGTTTGTCTCACAGGAGGTCCATCTCTGAGCTCATTGTAAACTTATTTTTCTACTTGCTAAATGCTGATCCACAAATAGTCAGCAACAATGAGTCTCACACTCATTTTCTGATCCACAGAGTAAGTACTATATTAGTAATAAAGGCTCTTGCTTCTTAGCAACATAGTAAATATAAAATTATATGTAGTGGAGGCGTGACGGGCACATTGATGTACCACTCCTAACTTCTAAAATCAACAAACAGGCAAAAATCCACATAAACCCCACACTTCCAGCATAATTAGAAAACATAGAACCTCCAAACTTTAAATTAGTTGTCAGTAGAAAAATAAACACCAAATCCTACATGCTATTACCCACTGTTCCTAACACATAATTTGAGTAATAGAAAGACGATTCTGGAAAAAAAAAAAAAAAAAAAAAAAACTGCACTAAAGAGAGTATACAGTTTATGGCATGCCTAAAATTGAATTTTAAAAAATGACCTAAAAGGAAGTCCATACGAATATAAAAATATTTGTATGTTTGTTTCAGAGCACAGCCTACAGGAAAAGGTTCATAGTGCTTTGGGAACCTCTGGAGTCAGTCTTGGGAAAGTAATATTTCAAGGGAAAAAGAGGGTTAGAGGGAAGGAATGGGTGACTTTAGGAAACAGAGCAGAAAAGAGAAAAATAAGCAAAAGGAGAAAATTTAGGAACTTACAAGATTAAAAACTAAAAATAAGAAGGTACACAGAACTTCTCTTATATGTTCTCTCACCTGTCCCCCTTCCCCCAGATTAGTAGAGAAACCCTTCTTTGCTACACTGACTGAACACATGCTTTTGAACCTGGGATCTCACAAACCACCCAGTCACCAACCCTGCCCAGAGAGTGCAGAGAGGCAAAAACAGCTAGTCCATCTACTGATCTACCTACTTTAAAAAATTCTAGAAAATTAAAACCCAAACAGTTCAACTGATGAACATTCTCCTAATAAATCAGAGTGTGTTAAACTCAGAAAATTTAAAAAGGTAATATAATATCAGAAAGGCAGATTAAATTACATGTTGCCTCAGAAAGAATACATGTAATTGAAAACAGTATAAGGGACATTTAAGAAAAACAGGAAAACAAAGACAATAATAAACATTAGATTTAAGAAAACAATAAAAAGGGTCAGAAAGAAAGTGGTTGAAATGAAAGACAAGCAAAGAAAAAATAACGTGTAATTGGAGTTCTAAAGATTTAAGAAAACAACAATAATGGAACAAAGTAGTCTTTAAAAGTATAATTTGTTATTTCTGCTTTCCGTAATGACGAAGAAAGCTCAACCAGACAAAGTCTTCTGCGGACAACAGCTATAAACTCTGAAAAAATACAAAGGATGGTTGCTGGAGAGAGAAGAGAAGCAGGCAGATTTTATGGAGTCCATGCTTGAAAGCAAGAGTTACACAGTGTGAGTTTTCTATATTTTTGTTTGTTTGTTTGTTTTAGTTTGGGGAAGGTGTAATTGCTAGGGGCACTGGTAGAAAAATTACAGTCTTTTTGGCTAGAGTGATCAGTGAATGTAGACTGGAGAAGGAGAAATATTCCCAAATAAGAAAGAGCCAGAGAGGGAATGTTTGATTCATGTCTGCCCCCATCTCTGGATGATTTTTGTACCATGCATGGTTGAAGTAAACTCTGAAAAGCTTATCTAAAAAAGTTTTTATCTGAGATTAGAGCTAACTTCCAGGAATGAATTTGCAGTTGAAGTCCAACCAAGTTAGATATCTGCTAAAACAAACAAGCAAACAAATAAATAAACCTAAAAACCAGCACTCATCAGCAAAAAAATAGGAACCCAGAGTCTCCTTAACTTAACAGTAATAATGTCCAGGATACAATCCAAAATTACCTGACATATAAAGATCTAGGAAAATAGAACTCATTGTCAAGAGGAAAACGATCAACGAAGACCAAACTGGAGATGACTCGGGCTTTAGAATTAGCGGGCAAGTATTTTAAGGAGGATATAATGCCCTCAAAAATGGAAACGAAAATATGCTTCCAATGAATCAAAAGACACACATAGGCTGAAAGTAGAGAGATAGAAAAAGACGTTCCATACAAATGGAAACTAAAAGAAAACAGGGGTAGCTATCTTCACATCAGACAAAATAAACTTCAATCCAAAGACTGTAATAAAGACATAGGAAGTCATTATAACATGATTAAAAGGTCAACCCGAAAAGAGAACATAGCATTTGTAAATATTTACGCACCCAACATAGGAGCACTAAATACATAAAGCAAATGTTAGCAGGCCTGAAGGAAGAACTTGACAGCAATGCAAGAAGAGTAGGATTCAATATCCCACTTTCAACAATGGGTAGACCATCCAGGCAAAAATCAATAAGGAAACATAGGAATTAACATACACATTAGAGCAGATGGACTTAACAGGCATTTACAGAATATTCTGTCCACCAGCAGCAGAACACATTCATCCCAAGCACACATGAAATGTTATCCAGGATAGATCATATGTTATGACCAAATGGTCAAAATTAACATCGCTATTGGGCCACCAACCGGGTTGTGAGCAGCAGCAACAAGGCTGTGGCAGGAAAGGTGGTGGGCTGGGCCACACGTGTATGATGACACCTTGGTACCGCTATGAACTCCCAAGTGTTCAGTGGGGAAGGGAAGCCACCTTGAGGAGCTGAGCATGCTGTCCGCCTGGCGCAGGGTTCTGGAGCTAGGAGGGCTGGTCCTGGGTCCCAGTGGCACCTCTCAGGACAAATGGCACAAGTACCACAGGACCTGGGGCAAGAAAAAGCCCTACCACAGGAAGCGAAAATGTGAGTGGGGACGCCCTGCTGCCAACAGTGAGATCACCCCCCACCGCATACACACAGCTCATGTGTGAGGGAGTCAACAACAAGTACCAGGCTTTGAGGCTGGATGCTGCAGCTTCTCCTGGGGCTCCCAGAGTCCTAACGAGCAAAACAAAGATGTTGATGTTGTCTCTATGCATCCAGCAGTGAACTGGTCCACACCAAGAGCCTAGGAAAGAACTGCATCGTGCTCATTGACAGCATCCCGCATGGATGGCGGTCCTGCCTGCTGGGCACTGCCTTGGGCCACGAGACAGGGGTCCAAGCTGGCTCCTGATGAGGAAGAGACTTTAAACAAAAGACGAGCAAAGAAAGTTCTGAAGAAATGTGATGAAAGGAAAAGCAATGCCACGATCAGCAGTCTTCTAAAGGAACATTTCCAGCAGGGCAAGCTTCCTGCACGCCTCGCTTCCAGACCAGGCCAGTGTGGCGGTGCGGATGGCGGAGCTGGAGGGCAAGGAGCTGGGCTGTAGCAGAGGAAAATCAAGGCCCGAAAAGGCAAGTAAACCCTCCTCCCTCCTATCTTAGCTCATGTAATAAAGGTGTTTATTGTTCTCGAAAAATTAACATTGCCAGTAATTGGACTCACCAACAGCATGTGCCTCCTGATGTTAGGCACTAAAAACGCAGTGCCATTTCTATTGCGTTTCTGCCAACAAAGCATAACTGGAGTCTAAGCATAAGGAGCCATCAAACGAACACGAGCTGAAGATAGTCTATGGAGTGACTGATCTGTTCGATTGTTGTTTGTTTGTTTGTTTTCACTCTGAAGGAATTTATTGTAGAACTGGCAACATCTGGTGGATGCCTCTGAAATTAGACAATGTCCCATTCATGTTAATTTCTTGATTTTGATAATTTTTTTTTTCCTGTGGCTAATTAGCAAAATTCTATATTTTAAGAAAATGTACACTATAGTATCTAGGGTTAAGGGAGTACCATGTGTGCAATTTCCTTTTAAATGGATAAAAAACAAATAATAATAATAAGAGAGAAAACAGTAAGGGGAAGGAGAAAGAGGGATCGTGGTGAAAGAAAAGAAAGAAAATGATGCTGGGTGAAGAGATCAGGGGATTTTCGTGCTATTCTTACAATATTTATGCAAGATTAAAATTATGGCAAAAATGGAAGCAAAAATGAACATTTTCAGTGGGAAAACTGTTACGGTATAGATGCTGAGGGAAGCCCCATAATGGAAGACTTGCAAGCTGCCTGTGTGGTGATCACAACCACGTGTCCATTGGACTTTCCAGCTTTACCAGTGAAGATGGATTGGCCATTCAGAGCCTATTAGTAATTATAAGTTTAATCAGAGGATGACACCAATTGAAGCTACTGCCCCCTATGTGGTCTCCTTATTAGCACAAATTAGTAGAGCCCTGGGGACCTGGCATGTAGCTGATGATTTGAACAGCTACTAAAGATTACAGTATGAATGAGAACCTTTCCTTGAGGTAATATAAACCACCCAGCTTTGTCCTGGGTAAACATCTTCACCTGCAGACATGTTTCAGATCAGTGGGGTTATGGCATGGGTATTGGAGGATGGAAACTTTTATAACCGCTGTGGCGTTATGATAAGTGGAGATATGAAGACCGAAACAACCCATATTTCCTTCCTTAATGTGTTAAGTATATATTTACACACTTAACTAATTTCCTTTTTATTTCAACTCCTGTTATACCAGATTTACTATTTAATAATGTTACCATTTTGTTCATAGTTCATGATATCATCATGGAATTGCCCCATAGGTAGAAAAGAAATGGGCATCCCCTCAGAAGTGGAAGAGGCTGGACTTGGAGGAACATGTTGAGACTCATGCAGCTTTATCATCCTCTTCTTGGGAAGAAGGTGAGTATATTTTCAGTTGTATGAGTGACAGCTGAATTTTAGTGAGATATTTTCTTTTTTTAAGTATAAGAATGAGGGAAAAGATGTGTAGAGATTATTCCATGTCTAAAGGTAGACTGTGGGGGACATTTGTCATTCTTGTCTCCTCAGCATCTAAAGTGTGAATCTTAGAAGATGATTAAAACCTGTGGTTATTCAGGGAGCATTTGTGGTTGGCTCCCACAGACTCAAGCATTCATAGGAAAGGGATGACCTCACCAAGCTGTGGTAGAATTTTGGCTGTGACCTATATCCTTTAATTACTATTTCCCAAGTCTGTTTTGAACATTACTAATCATTTTGTAAATTACCCAATATAATTTCAATAAATCCAGTGTCTGATTAAATTAACATGTTGTGTATAATACAAACTAAGCTTCTGTAGCAAAGAATCTCACGAATAGATTATTTTTTGGTCACGTAAGAGTTAAGATGTGTGTGATTCAGAAGTGCCGGTCAACTCATCTCCCCGACCTCTTGCAGGGGATGTCAGAATCCTATCTTGATGTTCACATCTTGTTCTAGTGTGGTATTTGAAGCTGGATCACCAGCCCCATGTCCTTATTCCACCTTCTGAAAGGGAAAAAGAGTATAGTAAAAGGAAAGTAATTTCTTTGTAAAGAAAGTATATAGATATTTCAGGGATCTTACTTTTTTGTTTTTACATTTGAATTTTGAGAATTTAGCCATTTGACTATTTAGTTACAAGGGAGGGCAGAAAATAGTTATTAGCTGAGACACTTTGTGCCTTAATACAACTCAGGACAGTGAACACTTCCATTGTTTTTTGTGTTTGTTTTTTTTTTAATTTTTTTTTCCTTTATTGATTTTAGAGAGAGAGGAAAGGAGAGGGAGAGAGAGATAGAAACATCGATGAGAGAGAACATCGATTGGCCACCTCCTGCATGCCCTCCACTGGGGATCTGGCCCACAACCTGGGCATGTGCCCTGACCGGGAATCCAACCAGCGACCTCTTGGTGCATGGGTCGACGCTCAACCACTGAGCCACACCGGCCGGGCAACACTTCCATTGTTAAAGCATGAAGAGGGAAATAGATCCTAGGGGATAATTATAATGCTGTGTTGCAATTATATGGAATTTTTTTGTTGTTTACAACCAAAAGCCCCTGAATACTACAGTCTCCTTATAGCTGTTTTAACTTAAACTTTCCGTGCAAATATTTGAAACTATGGATCTGTTTTTGTAGGGTGTTGTGATCAACATTTAAATGTTCTCAAGCATCTCCTTTAACCTTGATGAGTCTGTCCCCAGTGCACTTAAAAGATTATTCTGTTTACAAAACATTGATTTTTTTTCCCACAATGCAGCTGTGTAAGAAAGTTTCCAGTTCATGGAGGGTTACTAAATATTAGAATAAATTATGAAAGGAGAGACCAGACACCCCCTTAACAATGAGGGGTTGTTTAAAGCAAGATACAGTCTTTGTTCTTCCCTGACTGCATCCATTCGCCCAGGCACAGAGGTCCCTATGCATATACCAGGCCTATTTTTAAAATGACTTGAAATGGCTTAAAACTAAAAGGGGCAAGTAAAAATAAAACACAATTACTAACACAAGAAGAATAAAAAAGAAAAATAGCAATACAAGAGTGGAAATGAGGATGAAGTAAGAAAGCATGTCATTGGAATGAGAAAGCTACCGCAAATGAGCAGTGTGTGTGTGTGTGCGTGTGTGTGTGTGTGTGTGTGTGTGTGTGTGTGTTCTGAAAGTAAAAAACTGGATGAGATTAGTTATAACAAGTCAACCAATCTCTGCAGTTTTCTTAAATATTTGCTCAGATTATTAGAGATGAGGGACACAGGAAAGTACTAGTGTAGCATGAAATGAAAAAATTGGAAGGTACTAATTAAACATTTACCTAAGATGCTTATTTGAAAAGCTCTTTATTTTGATTCGACTCCCTCTCCTATAAATCTAACCTGGCCTGTTGTCAGCCAAGCCCCCTCCATTCTTATAACTCTAGCGGCTCGTCCTCAGGCAGAATGATTGAAGAGCTTCCAGAAGTTGCCTGTGTAAGTGGTACTGGGCTGGGGAGGGTCTCTGTGTGTACACATGTGGCCTTGCTCAGATGCTTTGGTTGACTATAAACAGACATTGACGTAATCGGATTATTTGAGGAATTATCAAGAAAGCAAGAAGAGCCCTGGCCGGTTTGGCTCAGAGGTTAGAGCCCACGGACCAGAGAGACCCGGGTTTGGTTCCTGCTAAGGGCATGTACCTTGGTTGCAGTTTGTCCCCGGCCCTGGTTGGGGTCGTGTGGGTGGCAACCAGTCGATGTGTCTCTCTCACGTAGATGTTTCTCTCTCTCTCTTTCTCCCTCTCTCCCTCCCACTCTTCCTGAAAATGAATGCAAAAATAATAATAATAATAAAAAATAAAAAAATGTCCTCAGGTGAGGATAAAATAAATCAATAAATCAATAAATAAATAAAGCAAGAAGAGAATTTCAATACTTACACACTAGTGATAATGTGTTATGGCAAGTCATTTTTACACTTGTTTCCAATGATGAGCTTCTCCTGGTCCCGTTCCACCTCTGATAAGAGATCTCAGTTTGCCAGATGGCACCTCCCAGTTCCACATTTGAACCAAGCTTTTCATTTCGTTGGTCCCCCTCCAATGGAATCATGGTGTCACAGCCTCGGCTCTCATTTCTCTCCACCTGTAACTCGGTTCTTTCTCTGACTCTCAGATGGAAAGGTTGTGGAGGAAAGGATCATCCAGCCCTTGGTCAGTGTAACCGGGCTTCGACAGAACAGTGCCCACAGGAAAAGTCTTACCGTGAAATATTTAACTGGAACATGGTCTGTTGAATTTTTTTATTGTGATGTTGCCATTCTGTGGCTGAGAAAACTGGTTTTAGAAGAATGTCTGCCTGATATGGCATGAAATTGGGTTATTAAAAAAGCATACACAGCGCAGAAGCATGAATACATTTAGCTTTTCTTGGATGATTAATGCAGTGAATGCCCTTTAAGAGTATATAGATGGTCTGTTGATAAAGGTTTTCAGTTGGATCCTTGAAATTTTGGAAAGAATAGCCAAGAAATTGTCACTCCTAGGAAAAGTCCATTTGGTATTTTTATTTTAAATGACTGGGGTACAATAATATGAAGACCTTTGAAATTTAGATTTCTAGAACTGAAAAGTCTCACATGTTCTCATCATTTAACTTCATAGAATTTGTAAATTTGGTTAAGGATAGGGTTTTATAACCAAGTTCATGGGTAGAAATTAAAAAAAAAAAAAGAGGAGTAAAAGATTTTATGTGATCTCTGATGAATCTTTATTTGATATTCTATCATCTATTACCATGTCAAGTTCTCTAATATATAAAGCTAATTATTTAATTCAAATGTAACTTAATTTACTGGGATGACATTGCTTAATAAGGTTATATAGGTTTCACGTGTACATTTCTATGGTACATGATCTGTATCTTGCATTGTGTGCCGACCACTCAAAGTCAAATCATCTTCTATCACCAGATATTGGCTCCCTTTCCCCTTTTCTACCCCCTCAACCCCCTTCCCTTTGGTAACCAACATACTGTTGTTTGTGTCTATGAGATTCCGTTTTATATCCCACATATGAGTGAAATCATATGGTTCTTAGCTTTTTCTGACTGACTTATTTTGCTTAGCATGATACTCTCAAGGACTATCCATGTTGTCGCTAATGGCAGTATTTAATATTTTCTTATGGCTGGATAGTATTCCATTGTATATATATGTACCACATCTTCTATTTAAAAAATTTTTTTTCTTTATTGATTTTTAGAGAGAGAGGAAGGGAGAGGGAGAGAGAGATAGAAACATCGATGAGAGAAAACATTGATTGGCCGTCTCCTGCATGCCCTCCACTGGGGATTTGGCCCACAACCTGGGCATGTGCCCTGACCAGGAATCGAACTGGCAACTTCTTGGTGCATGGGTTGATGCTCAACCACTGAGCCACACTGGCCAGACCACATCTTCTTTATGCAATAAAATATGCAGTAAAGTTGCAGGATACAAAATCAATGTACAAAAATCCATTGTATTCTTATATACTAACAGTGAAATTTCAGAAAAATAAATGAAAAAAAAAAACAAACAAAAACAATTCCTTTTGCAGTTGCAACAAAATACCTAGGAATAAACTTAACAAAGGATGTGAAGGACCTATATATGGCAACTACCAAGCATTATTAAAAGAGATTGAAAAAGACATAGTGAAATGGAACAACAGTCTGTGTTCATCAACTGGAAGAATCATCATAGTTAAAATGGCCATATTACCCAAAGTAATATGCAGATTTAATGCAATCCCCACAAAAATACCAATGACATTTTTAAAAGAAATAGAACAAAAAAATCATCAGATTTGTATGGAACCACAAAAGACCATGAGTAGCCAAAGCAATCCTGAAAAAAAAAAAATGAAGATGGAGGTATGCTACCCAACTTCGACTTATACTACAGAGCAATGATGATCAAAACAGCATCGTATTGGCAGAAAAATAGACACATGGACCAATGGAACAGGATTAAGAGCCCAGAAATAAAACCACATATATATGGGCAAATATAATTTTTGACAAAGGAGCCAAAAACACACAATAGAGAAAAGCAAGCCTTTTCAATACAGGATGCTGAGAACATTGGAAAACCACATGCAAAAGAATGAAACTGGATTACAATTTGTCCCCATGTACAAAAATTAATTCAAAACAGATCAAAGACCTAAATATAAGACCTGAAACAATAAATTACATAGGAGAAAACAAAAGTGCTAAATTTATGGACCTTTGTCTTAGAGAAGATTTTATAAATTTGACCCCAAAGTCAAGGGAAATAAAAGAAAAAATAAATGACTACATCAAACTAAAAAGTTTCTGCACAGTAAAGCTAATTTAAAAATCAAGAATTCTCCTTCCACATCCTCCCTAAAAAAGGTATATATGGTGGCCATATATTTTAAAACAGAAACTAAATAAGTGGTCAGACTCTGGTAGAGTATTTGAAATTTGACGTATTTGTATCTGAAGTTTGAATCCAGGATATTGCAAGATCATCATTTTTAAATGAATTATGTCATATGAGTAAAGGATACCATGTTGATTCCTGAAGCTGAAATAGATCCATTCTTATGAGAAAGGACATTTACTTTTTGGTTTGAATAATTTTGCAAAGAAGTTCATCCTACAATTTTTGCTCATTGATTTCTCTCTTCCTGCTTGGTTTCCATATTCTATGCTTACCCCTTCTTGTCTCTCTCTCCCCCTCCCACCTGTCATCATCCCACTTTCCTCCCTTACTTTTCCTCCTTCCTTCCCTTTCCTACTTCTCTCCTCTCTTTACCTCCTGATCTTCTCTCTCTGTCTCCCTCTCTCTGTCTCTGTATCTATCATCTCTCTCTCTCTCTCTCCCCCCCCCCCATGGTTAATGAAGAGAAAGTTAAAATGGAACTCAGCCAAGTAAGTTGGGGAATAGAGCAGTTCATATCCTTATAGACCCCTGTAACTCAAACTCCTTCATTATGTGAAAACAAGATTTTATTTTAGTTTAATAAATCAATATGTTGGAGAGACAGTTTCTTCTCTCAAGACATACTATTGCACATGTAAAGTGCTCTTGTAAAATAAATTACAGATAAGATAATTATCTTTTGAGTGACTTAGAATGCTTTGACACGTGTCCAAATTGGTCATGTTCATGAGCACATCTTTCACAGCCTTTGCTGACAGAGAAACTCAGGTCAGACCTTTAGCCCCTATAGCGAAGTGATAGAAAGGTATCAATAGCAGGTAGTGGGTGCTGGTCTTACAAACTCTTATGAGAATTGGCCCTAAGTGTCCTTCAGAATAATTTGCTATCTTTAGGAAAATGAGTGGGAAGAATATCTAAAGCTGTTTTTCCCGTGAGATTTGGTCATAGACTATGAAGGCATTAGAGTTTGATTTACCTAATGTCACTTTTTGGCCTCTGGGATCCATTCAGGATACCATATTAAATTTAGTCATTAGGTCTTCTCTTGGCTGGGATAGTTTCTCAGACTTTCCTTGGTTTTGATGACTTTTATAGTTTTGAGGTATTTTGACTCAACTAGGCTCTGATGTTTTCCCCATGATTAGACTGAGGCTATGAGTTTTTGAGAAGGTCAGGTTTCTCCACTGTGAAGTCTCTTTTATTTCCCCTTTCCATACTATGCTCTCTGAAACGAAGTCACTATGTTAAGCTGACATTTGAGTGGAAAGTCCTGTTCCCTTCCTTCACGGTGGAACATCTAGATACATTATTTGAAATTCTTCTGCATCGAAAATTTATCTCTTCTCCCTTATTTACTTATTTATGCAACATTTATTTATATTTGTATGGACCTTAGGATATTTATTTTATGCTTTGGGTTATAGCCCAATACAAAGCAGAGGGTATTTTCAATTATTTATTATGAATTTTATTTGTAGCAATACCATGAAATTTCAAAGGCACTTTTGGGGCTCAACGCTAAGATTTTTAAGTTAATAGGTACATTTCATGCCATAAAACTGTTCATGGTACAAAATATTGTTTAAATGCCAGCCAAATTTTTCTACATCTGCATAGTATGGTTTACATATATTTTGTGGTATTGACATTACACAAAATTTAGAGTGTCAAACATGTATTTAATGTTTATAGTAAAAACACATTTGTGGCCATTAAAATACTTAGAGACAAAGGCATTACATTCCAATTTGTAAAGATCATTTAACCTCTGCTGTATTAATAAGAATGCTTTGTATAATGCCACATCATAGTTAAAGAAACTAAGTTTAATAAATATCAAATGGATATTCTGTATTAAACTTAAAAAAGACAAAAAACAAAAAAACAAATCCCACCTCTGGATCATCTCACTAACCTCAGACTATCAACATTTCAAACAAAAGAACTCTTTCTCTATTTTTTAATAGGCACAATCTCTTTCCTATTCCATGAGTATCAATAATTCTAATAATTAATGGCAAATTTCAGAAGAAAATGAACCATGCCAAGAAAGGACTGATTAAAAACCCTTGTCTTTCTCACTCATTTGTCATTCTAATGGATCTCCTTGTATTCTGCTCCTGGAATATATCAGCAGTCTCCCAGAATTCTCCCATGAAGTGTGGATAAGAGGAATCGATATATTACCACTAATGAATCGTCATTATTAATGCATTACAAACATAGACTGGCAAGGCAGTGGTTTTCAACCCTTTTAATATCACAAGTTATTTTGAGACTTTGAAGGAATCTATGGATAGATTGTTTCCCAGGAAGAATACTCAAATCATTGACTGGCTCCATGGGCCCTCATGAGATCCATAAAGGTCTGTGAATTCCTTGTTAAAAGTGATTGGTCTGTCATTTGCCATGCCTATGAAGGGAGTCATGGCAAGGGAGGATCTTGGGTTTCCCTCTACAGACATGTGGGCAATAGACCCTAATTTCTTCCTGACATCTTAGGCCCTTTATCTTCCCCCAAAGGAACCCTAACTCTGAGGTGGAAATTCCACGAAGGCAGGTAAGAAGGGTACCCCTAAGCTAAGCACATTGCTTAGAGTGAGCTAAACACTCAATAAACCTGTTTCAATAAAAGAATGGATTAATGGTGTGTGAATGCAGTAGGACCCAATGCAAGTTTTCCTATTAAATTCATAATGCCACCAACACACACATACACACACACACCTACCTCTAACTTTTGTGCCTTTCCTTATAAAATTAAAACCAATGTAGCACAGTGAAAAAAATTAAAACCCTACAAGTTCTAAGATTTTATAGAATGAGATGACTTAAAAATGTAGTTTGGTAATGCTGCTTTCAACAAAAATGTTCCACTCTGTGTTGGTCCAGTCAATGAAAGTATTAGGATTTATGAGTCAGCAGAAGGAAGTGTTAGTAGTATCACAGGGAAAAATGTCCACTTGTTTTAGTACAGCAAGCAGAGCATATGAATATGTTTCCCACCTGCTCTAGGTCACAGTGCTTATGCTTTTGTGCCTCCGAGACTTGACCCAGCAATCCCGAGTGTGCACCACTGTTCAGACAATCATCAGAGCCGGTCCCTGCTATTTCTAAGTCGAAGGAGATTTATGTCAAGTCACCAGCACTTTGTATAAGTAAGCAGATGCTAGTGTAAAATTTTCCTGGGTTCAAGAATGTTCAGGTCAAATGATGAAAATATCAGACACATTTTCATATTTAGCTTTCATAAATAGCTTATATTCAGCCTTTTTGAAAAAAATGCTACCCATAGTAATTCCTGAAGGTTTTCCAAAGAGCTGAACTTGTCCTCCAAATGATTAGGAACGTAAAATAGGAGTTGTAACAGGAAGGGCAGGCAGTGATTGTTAAAATCAGTTGCATGTGTGTTTATATAATCACAGGAGTCCGATAGCTTGAAATGTCGTCAAGGTGCTTATTTTAACTTTTCATTATGGAAAATTTCAGATATATACAAAATAAGGAAAAATAGGATAATGAACTCCCATATACCCATCCTTCAGCTTCAAAAATTATCAATACACATTCAATTTTTTTCTTCCCTATTTCAACCCACTTTTTCCAACACCTGTCCCCCAACATTAGATTATTTAGAAGTAAATCCAAGGCCATATCCTTTCACTAATAAGTATTTCAATATGCATATCTAAAAAGATAAGGACTTTTAAGATACACATATCCACAATAACATAATCACAGCAAAATATAAAAGAAATTTCTTAACCTTATGTAATATCCAGATAACATGCATATTTGAGAGGAATTAGTTAGTTTTCATTTTAAACATGATGGGATTATATAAATACAAGTCAGAAGTGCCAAACTCATTCAAGTTATTTTATTTATGAATAGATGTTAAATTTGTTGTTTTATTTTATATATTTTATATATATATAAAATATATATATATACACACACACACATATACACATATCAGTAGAAATTTGCTTTTTAATATTTTTGCATAAGATAAATGTAAACAAAACAATTTTATTACAAGGGTAGAAATAAAAGGAACCATAAAAAAACAAAAATATTGCTGTAGTCTCAGGAATTAGTAGGCATTCCCGTCTGATGATTTCTCCTTTCTCATGAAACAGGAGACACGTTCATTTGCTAAGAATGGATGTAGACAGGATGGGGGCAGAAGCTGGAAGAGGGTAGAAGAGGGCTAAGTAGATACCAAGTTAGAAAGAAAAACTCTTGGAAACTTAATTTCACGTACAACCCGGTTCCATGTCATGAAAGAAATATAATATTCTTGATGTAAAACTTCAAATAGATTAATGGATGAAGAAAGTCAAAGTGTACTAAGCTATTCATCTTATATAAAGAGGACTCAAAGTGAACATTTTAATTTGGTCTTTGATATTTAGATAAATATAAGTCAAAGAGTGCTTCTGAAAATTTTAAAGATAACTATTAGAATTATTACTCGCATCCAGACCTTCAAAAACATCAATTAATTTAAACAGAGCAACCAGCAACAAAATCCAAAATAGAAAGATTATATATTAAAGCACAAAAAAGGAGATATCAATGAGCAATTAAAGGAAAAGAGAAAAACTTAGAATTAAGTGATTATAATAACAAAAGTAAAGTGGTTAAATGTCCCTATGAGAAGTCAAAGGCTCTTTTTATCCACTTATCTACTGATGGGCACTTGGGTTGTTTCCAGATCTTAGCGATTGTAAATAGCGCTGCTATGAACATCGGGGCCCATGTATTCTTTCTGATTGGTGTTTCGGAAGTCTTAGGATATATTCCCAGAATTGGGATCACTGGGTCAAATGGCAGTTCTATTTTTAATTTTTTGAGGAAGCTCCATACTGTTTTCCATAGTGGCTGCACCGGTCTGCATTCACACCAGCAATGCACTGAGGTTCCTTTTGGGGAGGGGTGGGAGTTGGGTGGAGGGGGGCAAAGGAGGAAAAATGGGAAACATCTGTAATACTGTCAACAATATAAAAAAAGTCAAAGGCTCTCAGATCAAAGTATAGCAATTACATGCTGCTTACAAGAGACACTTATAACGGAGGCTGAAAGGTTAAATGTGAAAAGTGAGGAGAGGTCTGTGTCTCAGTTCCTTCATCTATAAAGTGGGGATATAAAGCACCCACTTCACAAGCTCCCCTCCCATCCATTTAAATGAGTTGATATATGTAAAGTGCTTAAAACAGGGCATTTCACATAGTAATAAATAGTTATGTATTTGCTATTAATAAATTTATCAGTAGTATTCATATTAATGGGAAAACAATAAAGAAAGAAAAAGTAACTCTTTCATATAATAAGAGGGGAATTGAAGCTTATCCCATAAAGGAATACTATGCTGCCATTAAAAATGATGGCTAGGAAGACAACATTAAAAATGCTAATGATATAATGTTAAGTACAAAACAAAAACATAAATGATAATGTATGTTACACTACCACCATATATGCTAGATTTCTAAGTGTATGGAAAAAATGGAAGTTTATGCAAATATTAATTGTGGAATATTGAAAATGGGTAATGTATCTATCCATTACTTTAATTCCCTCCTTTTTATTTTTAAAGTTATCCTTTTTTTTTAGTTAAAAAACCCCACAAGTATTTCTTTTTTAAAATAAGATTTCAGCACTGGGCGGTTTGGCTCAGTGGTTAGAGCGTCGGCCCACAGACCAGAGAGTCCCAGGTTCGGTTCCTGCTAAGGGCATGTACCTCAGTTGCAGCTTGTCCCTGGTCCCGGCTGGGGTCGTGTGGGTGGCAACCAGTCGATGTGTCTCTCTCACATTGATGTTTCTCTCTCTCTCTTCCCCACCCCCCTCCTGCTCTATCTGAAGATAAATGCAAAAATCCTCGAGTGAGGATTAAAAAAATAAATAAGATTTCAGACTGAGTGCTTCACAAACTTTCTCATCAAGGTTGAAAAAGGGAATTTTGTTAGATCTTTCATTTTTTTATTACCTTTCTCTCTGTGAGATGATTAAAACGATTGCAAGCGAATTGAACTTAGAATTCAGAGTTAATGAAATCATTGTTTTATTTCTTTTTGGGTGATTAGACTGGCGCTGGACCATAGCTGCAGAATCAGCATGGCGTGACCATCGAGAGCTTTGGCAGATATGTCCCGTTGATTTCCTGTTATATTGTCATAATTGAATTACGCATGGTTGCAAGTTTTCGCTGACTCATTTTTGAATTTGTTTTTCCACTTTCATTCCCATATATGTTGCTCTTACTCTGCGAGGAGAAGTCGATTGGAGCGGCCACTCCGGAAGCTGATGGCTTTTATTAATTCTTCCATCTTTCTTTGTAACATGCTCAATCCCACCAACTGCTCAGACCCTGAAGCATCCACAGTTAGGGTGTTTTGCGATTCGGGTTCTGTGCTGACCTGCACTGGGGGTGAACTCGGTGAAGCACATGTGGATTCTGCTTTTGGCATTTCCTTGGAGGGTGGGCCAGTGCAGGGACAGAGCCAGCTTCTCATGACCGTTTCATACGGGTCCCCCGACAGCTCAGCTGGGCAGCATTAGCAGCGTTTGGATCCAGGGACATGTCTATGTCACTTTAACTTCTGGTGGGTCATCACGCTCCCCTTGGTCTGCTGCTGCAAACCAAGATCTTTTCATGTCAGCACGAGCAGCTCAGGCTGATTTCAGCATGTCTCCTTGAGAGGAACACTTGTGACCAGGAAGAAATGGGCTCAGGGAGTGGCGAGGACACTGGACTTGGCCTTAAATGATGTCTCATACGTTTCTCGAGGTGTGCTTCAATTTGGGCACGGCCACTCCAGAGCTGTGGCTCATCTCCTCTGTGATCGATCACAGGCCATTCTGAGTATCGTATAGCTTCCTTTAAAAACCGCCTGCGAATTTAAGCAGCTGCTGAACACGCAGGAAGGTGACAGAGTCGATTTGGCTTCTTGTGAAGAGTGTTACCGTTGTTTCATGGGGAGGATTGAGAAGCATGTCTCACCTAATTGTCTCCCAATAACAGAGTCACTTGAAGACAGTCTCTTCTAATGGAATTTCATTCCTGGCTTTTTAAATAGCGCCTTCTGGATAATCTGGACAGGCTGGCTAATTCCTAGTGTTGTGTGGTCTGAAAAGTGAGACTGGGCCATGAGCCTGTTTCCTAACACCCATCCCTGCCCTTGCTTACTCTCCTAGATCCTCTAGGGGGCGGTAAAGATTCCTTCCGCCAGAAGGTTTGGGGATGAGTCAGAACAGGGTATTAATTTAGTCAAATCCCATGGCTATTTGTTTTACAAAGCTAAATTTTACTCCCTATTATATTTCTGATCCCAAATTATGTGCACAACCTGCAAATTAGCCTATCAGAGATTGTCACTGAGTTCCTGTTATAAGCATCTTCCTGGGTTAAAAATGGCAACATTAGATGTTTCAAACTTGAATATAACTCTTCTTCTGTTATTGTCCTATGCCGCAGTGGTTCTCAACCTTCCTAATGCCGCGACCCTTTAATACAGTTCCTCATGTTGTAGTGACCCCCAACCATAAAATTATTTTCGTTGCTTCTTCATAATTGTAATTTTGCTACTGTTATGTCTTAGGCGACCCCTGTGAAAGGGTCGTTCGACCCCCAAAAGGGTCACGACCCACAGGTTGAGAACCGCTGTCTATGGAAACCTTAAGTCACCTTGCATTAAAGTAAAAAAATAAAATAACGTAATAATTGAAATTCTGTTATGAGGAGACGTTCTTGGTTTTAAGCATCTCTATAACGGTTGTCGGTCTAACCTGGTGGCCAGCCAGGTTTCATGACTTGTGAGCTTAAACTGAATTGGTAGAGCTTTCTTATCGGGAGGTAAACCTAGGTACCCTGCCCTTATCTAGTAGGAATCTCTTTACACAAATGTACTCACAGTGCAGCATTGGAAACTTTTCTACCTACTTGGAAAACTCAGAAGTTCGGAAATTTGCAATGGTTAGAGCTCCAAAAACAAGTTTTCATTTCAATTTTTTTTTTTAATTCAGAAATCTCTTAATTTTTATTTCTCAGCTCTCAAAGACTGGATGGAATATAGGCTTGTTCCAGTGGCCTAATCTCCATACATCCTTGTAAGTGGGTGAGTTACTGTTAAAGGGTCGCCATAACAACGTACTACCAGCTGGGTGCTTACTAAACAGCAGAAAGGTATTGTCTCGTGTTTCTGGAGGCTAAAGTCTAAAATCAAAGTGTTGGTGGGATTGGTCCCTCCTGAAGGCTGTGAGGGGAGGATCTGTTCCAGGTCTCTTTCCTTGGCGTATAGATGGCTGTCTTCATGTTCACTCGGCGTTCTCACTGTACTCATACCTATCTTCAAATGTCCTCTTGTTATAAGGCCAAGAGTCGTAGTGGATTAGGACCCATCCGAATGACCTACTTGATGAACTTGATCATTCAGGTAGGAACCTGTCTCCAAGTGAGGTCACATTCTGATGTACTGGGGTTTGGGACTTCAACATATGAATTCACGGGAGGGGACACAATTTGGTCCATACCCGTGGGCACCTTCAGTCCTGAGTTTCTCTCGCTAGGACATAGGATAGTCCTGTGACACCTGCCTCCCAGGGAAGTTTCCCCTCACCTTCACAGGTGATTCAGCTGGGAACTGGCATTTGCTGATTCCTGAACTCAAACTTCTTTTGATGCTTCTGAAACTCAGAGCCAAGGGAGCCCAAGCAGGAGTGGGACAGGCCTTTCAGGTGTGTCTTCCTTCTTTCCCTTCTGCCTTCCAAGTGATCCAGATGAATTGGCAATGGTTTCACCTGCTGGATAGGGGGGTCTTCTCCCTTCTCTAACACAGGCACTGTCTGCTGGAGTGCACACCTTTTTCTCCCTTATGTTTTCTTTGATTTGGAGTGCTTCTCAGCTCCTGCACCCATGGAAAAGCCCCCTGAATTCAAGGTTGGTCTTGCCATAATTTCGTCCTTGGTTCTAAAAGCAGAATGAAATTTGGAGCAACTGATCCAGCCCTGGATTCCTAAGCCCAGAGCTAAAAGTTTGAGCTTGATCCTTGCTAGCACTGGGTGGCCTTGCCTTTTGAAAATGGCACCTATTTCTCTGTTCACAAATGTTTGAAAGGCCCACATGTGGAAAGGCACTCTTCCCTGTGATGGATCTTTGTCTTGGCTATACTTCTTATGAAAAATTCAAGAAAAAGCTTGCACATATTTATAAGTCAGGCTATAGATGTATTTCTTGCAAAGGACACCTTCCATTCTAGTCTACATTAGGGTCCTGAGCCTCTGCTGAAGTGTTTGAATTTGCTCAAAGCAGGTAAGGCCTGAAAGGCTTCTACTCTAAGCCTAATGTGCACAGCCCTAGCTCTCTCAAGGCAGCACCTGCCTGTGGACAGAGCCACCATTCAGCTGCAGCAATCTGCCAACGTGAGAATTCCAAACGAGACACTAAGCTTAAACCCATGCACCAGGTCTCAAGAGCACATGCCAACTGCAGACTCAGGTTCCCTCCAACCTCATGGTCCGATATGTTTCTCAAATTGCAACGTCTAAACATCCTTTACATTACATGACATTGGCTTATACTTTACATAATGAAGTTCAAGGACCAAAGAAAGCCACGGGCCTTGAGTTCACCCCCAACTCCCTATGTGCTATTTTGATCCACCGGTTCCATTCTTTTGTCCTCAAAGTTTCTGGCCCTGCATAAAAATGCTGGAGTACCCGTCTTCCTTACCTGAGTTTAGAATCAACTGGGAAATAAGGTAGACGGCTGATAAAAATACTATCTTAATTTTAATAATGCTGATTTTGGAGAAAGTAGCAAAAAGTCCAGGGGCAAATGAACCCCAGGGTGAGACAGATATATCCACTAGTCACAGGAGCGCTGGACCATGATCGGTATTTTCACATATTGTCACACTTTACAGCATGATCAACAGACCAGAATCCATGCTTACTGGGCACAGGGTTCCAGAGAGCAAAGAGAGAGGCAGAGGCAGGGTCATACATGTCCAGATCCTCTCTTGACCTCAGCAGTAAGAGTTTTCCTCCCCTGGGAAGGAGAGAGGTAGCAATGTCACACCAATGGAGCCCCCCGGAGCCCCTCCACAGGGAAGGACCTGTCAGGCATTGAGAGGAGATCCCTGGCAACCACCCCACACTCACCCCTTACCAACAGCAAAACAAGTTTTTAAAAATCTTTTTTTTTAATTAATTTATTTTTGTTACAGAGTTTCTCCTTTTTCTCCCATTGACACCCTCCTCCCGCCCCCTCCCCCACCTCCAGTATTATTGTCTATGTCCATTGGTCATGCGTATATGCATATAAGTTCTTTGGTTTATCTCTTCCTCCCCCCCTTCCTCTGAGGTTTGTCAGTCTGATCCCTACTTCTATGTCTCTGGGTCTATTTTGTTTATCAGCTTATTTTGTTCATTATATTCCACAAAGAGGTAAGATCATGTGATACTTGTCTTTCTCTGACTGGCTTATTTTGCTCTCCCTTGCCTGGCCATTGTCATCTCCCATTTTTGTGCTATTTTGTTGTTCCCAAATTCTCAGGGCTTTTGGGTTGTGTCGCAGATATACAGAGCCCTTGAGTGTGGCACCCACCGGGGTCAGTTATCGCCAGGAAATGCCACCATGTTCCTTGAACAACAATCAGAACGGACCTGTCAGGTGTACCCCACGCTTCTCAACCTTGTTGGTGTGGGGGGGTTAACAATAGCAACAGCAAAGCCACTTTCTTTTGATAGTAATGAGATACATTTTTATTTTGGAATATGAGTAAAACATTATGTGGATTTTTCAGTTAAATGTAAGGAAAATGGACCCCATCTGGGTTCAACATTGGGAAAAATACGAAAGGGGAGGAAAAACAAGAACCCTGGAGTCAGATAAATGTGTGGGCAAAGCCCATTTCTAGCTGAGTGACATTTTACAAGTAACTTAAATGAACTGGGGCTCAGTTCTTTAATTTATGAATTGAGACATAATTAAATTCTGTCACCTCACAAGGTTGATGTGTGAAATGATTGTGATCATATCCACTTTAAGTTATTAATGCAGCGACTGGCACATACTGTGGGCTGCCATTGAGATGGCACCAGCTTCACTGGCTTGTTTGTTCCTTGTTTGTTTATCCGTTCAGCTGACCATGAGTTCATGTGCTTACTCATTAACTCACTTCCATAAATCTTTCAGCATCTATTCTGTACATAAATACTTCAAGTCAGCATAATAAACACAAACACAATTCATTACAAATGTCAACAGCACCCAAGTCCAGAGCTGGACTGCACTAAAAGCATTTGAAAGTACAGAGGAAAATAAAATAAATGTCTGAAATATGTCACTGAGATTGGTCTTAATTATGGAAATTCATAGAAAGGAGCAAAAACAATTGTTATTTTCAGAAATTTCAATAAATATTTATGTTTTGGAAACTTATTTTAAAAATTTATTGCACTTTAATATAATAATATATTTAATAATGTAGTTATTTTATATTTTAGTCTTTAAAAATCTCTCTATATTATAATTATAATATAATTACATTCTATAAAGATATAAAATATTTTAATATAACAAAATTAATATATTATTGAAACACAGGCTCTTTATTTTCAGTTCTTCATAGACCTAAAGCAAATTAGATTCTTTAAACTCTAGAAGCATTGACACGAATTGGAAAAAATATAACTAATTTTTATGATGAGATGATGTCTATTGAACTTCACTCAGCACATAGTGTGGTCTCAGCGACTGAAGCCAGGTGGAAGCCAGGGGAGGTGGCAATCAATCCCAGAAGCCACTGGGGTGGGAGGGACAAGATTTGCACGAGCCAGCCTCAGAGGGGCTACAGCTATGCAGGCGGGTAAGCCCCAGGCTCTCAGAAGCACTCGTTTAATGCCTTTGCAGAGATGCATTAGACAATAATTAAGTGAGCAGACACTGTGAGCTGTAAATGACTCACACAGGAAGCAGCAGGAGAGGGATCTGTGGGTGTCACCGGCATGACATGAAGCCCTGGAAGAGGGAGGCTGGCACCTTGTGTCTCTTCCTTGTGTGTTTCCCAGGCTGTTACAGATCCAACCAAGTTTGCATCAATTTCTTCTGAGTAAATTACCCTGTATTTTAATTCTTCCTCAGTGTTGTGCACTTAAAACATGGACTAGGGCACTTTGTCGCCTTATGTGGCCTTAGAAAAATCTCCCGGTCCAGTTTCCATGATCCACACTTGAAGAAACTGATCAGGCTGGGTCTGACCTACCGTACGATGGTGTTAAATGATGGTTGGGAAACCTGATTAAGATCCGGTTCCCTGCAAAAGCTTGGTTTCTGCTACCTCTGCTAGCATGTCTCCAAGTCAGATGGCCATTATGTAAGTGGGACCATGTGAGGTGACTGGCCGGAGGGGAACAGAGTCTCAGGTAATAAACACTAAAAGGAGGAATCACATGGGCTCTTCATGGGTGAGAAATCACATAGGCAAACTCCTTGTTTCAGCAGCTGTGAGGATTCACGACTGGGCACGAATGTGGAGGGCAGGCTTCCGGGGCATTCTTCTAGCAAGCACAGTGGCTGGAGTTTTTTATGACCACTGAGTGAGATGAGAAATATGGGCTAGGATGCTTCCGAGAGGGGCACCTTCGCTGGTGCAGAGTAATTACCGAAATGTAAGCAGTTGCGGCGGACCATGCTGAAGACACGGGCGGTGCTGGTACGCCACATGGTCTCGGTCCTGATGGCAGCTTTTATTGAGCGTCTGCCGTGTGCCAGCCGCTGTGTGCACTCTGCTTTGCGTAGCTCTGAGAACGACTATTCGAGGTAGGTTGTAGTCTTATGGCCTTTTTTTCAGAAAAGGAAAATGAGACATGGGTTCGAGTCACAAGTTAATAGAGGGCAAAGTTAGCATTTCAACCCAGATCTAATGAACTCAGCACTTTCCAAGCCACCCCCTACACGCCTGTGGGGACTGGAGGAATGCCCCCGTGAGACGTGGCTGCAAGTAGCTGGAACAGTCTTGTCACTGAGCACTGGATGCTGACCCTCTGGAAAGAGTCAGTGTTTCCATAACGTTCAGGAAAGAAAATTTGCATAATGGTAAAGAGCAAGAGGAATCGCAGCTCCGCAAATGACTGGTTGTATGAGATTGTGCTGTTCGGTAAATCTCTGTGTGTCAGGAAATCAGGGAGATAATAATAGTATTTGCTTCATATATTGAAGATTAATTGATACCTTTTGAAATGCTTAGGTCCACGCATGTTCTCTGGTAAGTCCTTTTTCTTATCACAAGAGAATAAAGAGTGAAAATTAGAGTGTTTAAAGTAAATGTTATTTCTCCATAATTATTAGTATTGAATCCATTTTTACTAGTTAATGTTAATATTGACTGTTGATTGCAAGTGATAGAACCTCAAATCAAACTGGCTTAAGTAAAATAAAGAAGGCCATGTGCTTCAGGTAAGGCCAGAGTCCATTGGTCAAATAATGCCACCAAATTCTCTTTCTCTTTTTCCTTCTCTCCTGTGCTTTTCTCTTGGTTGACTTAGTCCTCCGGCCGACTCTCTGCACATGATCCCAGATTAAAACAGACTAGCCCTGTGATGGGAGAGACTGACCGCAGGGTCATCTGTCTGATAGCTGCACGACGGAAATGGAGAGAAGGGGGTCCCCAAATGAAAAGACTGAAGGCAGACAAAGGATAATGAATACACTTGACCCCGCTAAGTCTGGTGTTGGATACGTGATAAATGGTGCATGTTAAGATGTTCCAGGCATATTACCAATTTGGGGGAAATTTTGGGAAAGAACATCTTCCTGTATGAGACACGTTATTTGCTTCACTTCAGTCAATAGCCAAGAAGCCTCCATCAAGCAATTTCCATCACCTAGGAATCCTGTTCACACACACACACCTCATCACATGACAGTTCAGACCAGGAGAATGGAAACCTCTCCCGACAACCAAGGCCTGGTCCCAGCTGCAAGCGCACACTTTGTGGGGATGTTCAATACCTCTTCAGAGCAGTAGCGAGGACAGATCACCTTTGTCATCGGTATAGGGCAAGTAATCTATATGGGACAGAGAATTAAGTTCCTTTTTTTTTTTTCTCAGTGTCCTTCCTTCGAGTGATTTCACTATTTATTAGCCACCTTTAGGAGGCAAAAAGGAATACAAATCTCTAGTGTGTGTGTGGTTACTACTGGCTTGTCAGAGAGAGGGTGTGCGACCACGGAATGGAAAGAGGCTTTCACAGGGTCTGACGCCCACAGAGGAATGGTAGCTCACTAGAGAAACACAACCTCCGTTCCTACAGAAAATCATGTTGAGTATGTTCCAGATGACAAGTGACAGCAGACTTCGAGCTCTGCTTGGCTTCCAGCCTCACACTGGGCGGGTGCAGTCTGGAGAGGGAGGCAGGGCCTGCGTGTGCTAAGGAAACTGGACTTCATCCTCGTTTGGGGGAACACTTCAAAGGTTTTGAAAAAGTGACAAAATGAGATTTGCAGCTGAGAAAGACCATTTGGGCAGTGATTGAGGAATGCGTTGGAGGAAAGCAAGGTTTACAGTATCCAGAGTCCAAGCCCGGGGTTTGAAAGTACAAACTGTAAAGTGCTGGTGAGCCTCCTGGTGGTGCGTACAGTTCAGAGCAGATCACCTGCAGTCAACCCCTCGGTATCCACGGGGACTGGTTCCAGGACATCCCACCGATCCCGAAATCCACGGCTGCTCAATTTCTGACATAAAATGTAGTATTTGCACGTAACATCCTGCAGTATACTTTAAATGGTCTGTAGACTACTTATTATGTGTAATACAATGAAAGTGCTATGTGAATAGTTGTTACACTGCATTGTTTAGGGAAAAATGATAAGCAAAGGAAGTCTGTACGCGTCCAGTAGGGACACAACCATCACAGGCCTGACTACCTAGTACATGTCAGCAACAAGGTAACTTTTTTCCCAAATACTTTCGATCCGTGGTTGGTTGAGTCCACGGATGTGGAACCCGCTGCTATGGAAGGCTGACTGCATTTCCGCGGTGGAGAGGGACAGCTGGGGAGAATGTGAATGGATGTCTAGATTGGAGAAGGGACTGTCATGCTGTCATGCAGGATTTCACAATCAGCTGGACGATGTGTCCTGCTGTCACCCTCCCCCTCCTTTCCCTGTGACCGCAGCCCCTGAGCCTTGACAGATCTGCCTCTGGAAGCAGCAGAAAGGCTGGGGCCACCACCCAGAGCTGCAGCTCATTTGGGAGGGCGTTGGTGTCTGTGTTTGGAAGGAGTGCTGGCCTTCGCTTCTGTGCATGGGTGTGTCTGGTCTGAGAATTTGCAATAGATGAGACCATGATGTCACGCTGAGGCGACCTCGCCGAGGAGGAGGGAGGAAGCCATGTGTTTGTCTTTTCAGCCCTGACGTCACCTGAATATCTAGTTGCTAGTCCCAAAGCTTCCCATTTTAAAACACATATTTTGAGAACATTTTGTTACTCTCCTGAATTAAAGTAATAGATGGTGTCAGCTGCCTACACACAAACATAATTTCGAACATCAATACAGTACCCTAATTGTACTTTGAAGCAGGCATAATTAGAAATTAAATCACAGTATTATATATTTCAACATATAGTTGCTTGGGAATGACTACACTTGAAGATGAAAAAACAAAACAAAAACGCAACCCCAGTTTATCAAAATAGTCCCTCGTAGCCTGTTCCCCAACTGAGAGTTGTAGAGTTCACTGTAGTCTGTTCGCTGTAGAGTGAGACATCTGTCTTGTGGAGGGATTGAGAAGCTTCCCAGGACACACCAGGATGCAGAGCCAGAGCTCGGGGCCCCCAGCTCAGGGCCACACGCCGCCATCCACCCTGACGTGGGCTCCTGGCATAGAGTCCCCAGAAGCAAACATTGCCGTGTGGACTGGTCTCCAGAGCGGGAGGAAGCAGTATGGGCTTCAGAGCTTGTTTTTATGCCCATTGGGGTGGGGTAAAAAGAAGGGGACCAAGAACTCAGAAAAGCTGGAATCAGGCATTTTCAATGACCTTGACAGTTCATTTCCTTAGGTATTCGTCCATTCATTCATTCATTCATTCACTCACTCATTCATTCACCCTGGACTTTCAGGACGGCCTCTCCTCTCATGGAGCTTGTGTCTTTAGTAGGACACAGCGGGTGGCAAACGTAGGTTTACAGTTGTGAGTACGTGAAATGCAGAGTTTATTCTTGTATTATTATTTATTGATTATTCCAAATGAACCCCTGGCAACCTCCTTTTGCACTACCCTGTAGGTAATGTCCGGTGCTGGTAAGTGCAGTGAAGCAAGTAAAGCAGGACCCAGGAGGCTGGGGAGGGAGTGGGCAGTTGGGGTACTTGTGGGAGGATATTTTCTCTGTACAGGAGACATATAGCTGAGTCATAAATGGCGTGATGGAAACAGCCATGCTGAGATCTTCAGTCTAGGCAGGGAAACCAGCAAGTTGTAAGGGCACTGAGGTAGGACTGAACTTGTCAGTGGTAATGCAAGAGGGAAGGAGGTGAGTACCATCATCCGCTATTTTCTTTCCTGCACCCCAGAACCCTCTCTCCTCCCTGCCCCTGCCCCGAGGTGGATCATGTGACCCAACTTTGGCCATTTACATCTTCTTCCTAGACTTTCTGAACCTAAGACCATCTGGGCAACCCTAGGTGAGGCCTGTCTTACTCAGACCTCATTGTTCAACTTCCTGTTTAACTCAATGAGTCACCAAGACCATTCTGATCATTTATTTTTGTGTCACCAAATTGCTGACAAAGTAATTGGCTTCGATATTTAGCCCATCTTTCATAGAGATGCCTATAGAAACAGATATGTAACTTCATTCATGAGCAAATAGCAAGAGCAGTTTCGTATCATATTGTTGGGCTCAGTGGAAGGGGTTGGTTCAGCACAATGGGTATCATCAAAATCATCACAATCATCATCAAAAAAGGATTTCACAATCACAACAGCCCATTTCCTAGATTGGCTACCACTTGACCATAGTGTGGGCACTCGGTGAGCATCGTTTCTGTCAGCTTGCTCTGTCTCAGGTGGCAAGACTTTTTTGATAACTGGGTCATCTGTGCAGTAGCCTTGTTTTCTGTAAGAACGCCAGCCAAACAATCACAGGCAAATTGAATCAATGAAGTGTATAACAGGCCCAGTTTATCCCAGGAAGCTTGTCATGCTCAAGAAAGAATTTGTTTGCATTTTACTTAGCAAAAAATACATGAGATGATCATACAAAAAAAAAAAAAAAAAAAAAAGCTAGATAAATCCTCTTTGGAAGATACCCAGAGGCTAATGTCCACTGGATATGTGTTCAGCAATCAGATGTGCAGGTTAAGTCTTTTGAGGATATGTTTGGAGTACTTTCAAAGAGAAAAACTAGATAAACACACATATATATATATACTGATTTGAGAGAGAGAAACATTGGTTTCTTTTTCCACTTATTTATGCATTCATTGGTTGATTCTTGTATGTGCCCTGACTGGGGATCAAACCCACACCCTTGGTGTATCAGGATGATGCTCTAACCAAATGAGCTACCCGGCCAGGGCAACACCTATAGCTTTTTAAAAAGCAAAATTTCTAAATCATTATTTAAAGTAATATTTTAAATACTACATAAGCTTCGGGGAGCAATAATTGCTATACCCATAACGATCTCTTTAATTTTGTCTTCTTTTAAAATGCCTTTCTAACTTAAAGCCTCTCTCTTCTCTACTTCGCATAGTCTTTTCAAAGCTAAGAACCCCCTTTTTCATGTATTTTCTTAGTTTCCTTCTGGATTGTTGGTTCCCCAGGTTTAAGATTGCTCTCAGGTATTCTACCATAAATAACAGAAAAAAAGAATCTTAACTTTATAACACTTGGCTTCCAATTTCCTTTCATGTACAAATCTTTGGTAGAATAAACACATTCCCTGCTAATTTCAAAAACTGGTTTAAATCATTCTGTGAAAATAAATGTGTTTTCCATGAATGATGTGTTATTACTTTATATTTAATGTTAGGCTTGAACCAGCCAGTTTTCATCTGTCTTTCTGCTAAGGTTCCCTTTCCCCTAAACTTTGCCCTGGTTTCTATCCATGCCTTTTTCATCACCGTTCACTGTAAAAAAAAATTCCCTTTTCTGTCCAATAAAGCAAAAGGAGCTGGCTGTTCTGAAGGTTCTCTTAACAGCACAAAGCCCTGTGGCAGCACACACAGATATTTCATCACAGAAGTATTTTGCTGTTGGCATCACCAAGGGCAGTGCCGTTTAGGTCGATGAGTTCAGTGAATATGGTTTGGATGTGTGTGGTGCTAAAAGCAATTCAGAGCCCTTCCTTACATTCTAATGTACACCGTCTCCAGAAAAATTAATAAGCTCGGTGTTTTTATATCCATTACAGAGTGTTTAGACTACAGTTCCTAAAAGGTCACTTTTGGCCAAGGCCTCTCAAGTGAGTGATAGAGGCCTGGGACTCAGAGCTCCCAATTTGTATTTCAGCACTGTTTTGTATAAGAATGGGGGCTTTGGACAACACTAGTCAGATTTGTGTTCAAATCATGGCTTGACCACTCATTTGGTTTTATGCCTTTGGGCAAGATTACTCACTTATCTTCTGCATCTTTAGAAATATGTAGGGCATGAGCTTTAAAATCATGGTCTTATTTTTAGCACAGATGTTGTTGCTATGATAATGTTTTCCATCCCTTGGAATTACCCAACGCTTTTGTTTAGCAACAGGAGTGCAACCTACGTTGATGGTGTCTCCTAAGGAAGTTTAAATAGAACTAAAGGTATTTTGAACTATGATTTCTGAGAATTGAGATGACTGAAAAGAAAAAAAAAATACAGGAAGGTTTGAACTTATTCAGTATCAGCCTACTTTATATCTCTACGCGAATGTCTAATGAGCGTAGGGAACTCAACATCCCCTAACTAGTTCCTGGGTTCTGTCCTCTCACAGCTGCCCCATGTCCTTCCTTACGTGGTTGTTACGTTCATCCTGCTGGTTGCTCAGACTGAAAATTTTGGAGTCATCCTTGATTCCTCTCATTCTCTCATGCTTCATATAAAATCCATCAGCAAATGCTATTGGTTCAACCTTCTCACCTGGATTATTTTATAACCTCCCAGAAGTTTTCTCTATCCTTAGGAGACCAAGGACATCCTTTGAAAAACGCGATTTATATCATGGCACACATGTGCAATGCTCCCAACTTCATCCAGAGTAAGAACCATAATCTTTACTGAAACCTACCAGGTCTGCGTGGTCTAGCTCTCTGCCCCATCTCTGTCCTCTTCTACTTTCCACTTACTTTCTCTGCACCGGCGCGCTGCCCAGTCTCCCTCTTTTCCATCTCTAACTTAGGTTTTTGATGTAGCTGTTCAGTGTGCCTAAAATGCACTTTTCTCATCTTGTCAAATACCCACCTAGTCAATTTGAGTGTGTGTGTATACACTCAGATATTTATATATATATATACATATGTACAAAATAGCTTTATTGAGATACATAATTCATGTACCATACAATTCACCCATCTAAAGTATATAATTCAATAATGTGTAGTATATTCAAAACATTGTGCAACAATTACAACAAAATTAATTTTATAACCATTTTTTCCTACCTCCAACCCTAGGGAATTACCAATATGCTTTCTACCTTTATAGATTTATTTGCCAATTATGGGTATTTCATGTAAGTAAAATAATTCAATATGTGGTCCTTTGTGACTTTTTTTTTTTGCTTGTTTTCAAGGTCCATCCATGCTACAGCATATGTCAATATTTTTCATTACTGAGTAACATGCCACTGCATAGATATACCACATTTTAGTCACCCATTCATTGATTGATGGACATTTGGGTTCTTTCCATTTATTGGCTATGATGAATAATGCTGCTATAAACATCCATGTACACGTTTTTTTGTAGACATATGCTTTCACTTCTCTTGAGTTTTCGTTTCTCTAAGAGTGAAATTGATGGGGCATATGGCGTCTATACTTAACTTCTTGGGAACTTCCAGACTGTTCTCCAAAGCATCTGCACCATTTTATATTTCCGCCAGCAGTAAACGAGGGTTCCAGTTTCTTCCCATCCTTGTTAACCCTTGTTATTGTCTGTCTTTTTTATTACAGCCTAGTGCGCATGAAGGAGAATCGCGTGTTGTTTTGATTTGTGTTTCCCTGATGGTTTATAATGTGGAACATCTTTTCATGTGCATTAGTTTACTGCTGACTCTGTGGAATCTATGTTCTCATTTCACCTTCCCAGTGAGGTCTATCATGAGCACCGTCTTTTAAACTTCTATTAACTTCCAACGGCTGCGTCTTCAAACACCTTTTATTACACATCACTTGTCATCTCAAATACCATACGACTTATCATATTTATGTGTAGTGCATGATTTTCTCACTTCACTCGGATCCAAATGTGGACATACAACGAGAGCAGAGAACTTTGCTTTAACCATTGACTATGTCCCAAATGCCTACAAAAGTGTCTGAAAAATGGAAGGCACTCAGTAAATATTTGTAGAATAAATGAGTGAATGGAGAGAAAATCAGGCCCAGAAGAGTTCAGGCAATAATTATGGTCAACTGAAAACTGTCCAAGTGGAGAGTGGGTGAAATACCATTGTTTTTTCTTCATCTTCAAAAGTGATGTGCTGGAAGATTTGCTACACCTTGGGCTTGGCCGCTTTTTAAGTAGATATTTTAAGTAGATGTGTCTTATCAACGGTATTTCAAGACACATCTAGAGCACATATGTGTCCTGAGAATAATTTAAAAAGTGTCACTGGTCATTTCCTTTTTGTGCCATTGAATTGGTGACAACATGGCTTGTAAGCTCACCACCATTTTTCATTTCCATTGAAACCATAACTGACTGACAACCTTGAACTATCATTTTTACCTCTTAGGTGAGGAATTTTGTTTATATAATTAAAATATCCATTCGAAACTTCTTTTTTTTTTTTTTTTTTAGTAAGCACAAATGGAGATGGGGTTGAGGAAGGGAGTCCACATAAGCCAGTTATGAATACTAGGAGCGGGAATAAGATGCTGTTCACCAGCCGGTATAGAAATCTGTATGTGCTTTCAGACCAAGCATCACGTGCTCCGGTGGTGTGGCCCTGTAGCAGTTATGGGTGTGAGGACATTATTCCACTACCTTTTGCTTTTCCATATCAACCTACCGCAGTGAACATTGGTGTTCATATGGGAGTGCATGGATTCCAAAAATAGCGATGAGTCCTTTGTGGAAGTAATAACCATTTTCTTAATAAAATTCGTGATGACTGTTGGATGCTGTTAGAAACAAAACATTTTCTTCTCTCACAAGAGGGAACGGATTATTTATAATTAGTTTATTGCTAAGAACGCTTTTGATCTACTATACACATTTATGAGGATAATAGCTTTTTTGGATACATCTTCTTTGGCATAGTCACGCTTGCTTGTATGGGGCTTAAACTTGTGAACTCACTGACTTATCTATCTAGCATTTTAGTTTTGGCATCAGAATAAAACAAAAACCCAGTTGTAATCTCAGAGATGTAATGCTCTGTGGGAATAAAAACATACCAATATTAAGGCAAGCAAGGGCTTTGGAATTCTTATTATAAGAATAAATATCCATCAACAGCATACAAGTTCAGATTCCAGTGGCCAAATTCTCTTTCACCTGTGGTTTTGCTCTGATTACCATCATCATCATCATCAAGTTTTCAGTATAAAGACTGAAGTGAGGGAGAACTAGACTGCAGGATAACTAGTGAAGAAATAGTTACTGATGGGAAGCAATGAACAAGTGGGCATAAGAGTGAATCCTATGGCCCTGGCTGGTTTGGCTCAGTGGTTAGAGTGTCAGCCCTCAGAATGAAGGGTTGTGAGTTCAATTCTTGGTCAAGGGCATGTACCTGGGTTGCTGAATTGGTCCCCGGCCCCAGTCAGGCAGTCGGGGTTGTTAAGGGGCCTCGTGCAGGAGGCAACAATCACTGTGTCTCTCTCACATTCATGTTTCTCTCCCCCCCCCATTCCACTCTATCTAAAAAACTGATGGAAAAATATCCTCTGGTGAGGATTAGCAACAACAGAAAAGAAGAGTGAATCCTATTAGTTTGAAGTTTGACACCATTAATCTGAATTCTTAAGCAGAAAACTCAAGGACTGAAAGACTGGCTAGGTTTTCTTCCTCAGACAGCATGTGGCTCTAAATTTGGAGGAACCATATGACCTCAGTAGCATAACCTAGCTCTTGTCCTTTGTGTTTAATGGAAACACTAAGTTGGGAAACTGAATAAACAATCGAACATTTAAGAACTGCAGTAAACATAAGGCACATTTAGGCAAACTCCCCCAATCTTGGGAATCCCTTGCCTCTCCATCTGGTTAGTTTTCTTAAAGCATTTAAGAGCACCAACTGAGAAGACACTTTAGGCAATGTTTGACTCAAATATCCACGTGTTCATGCATTTTATGATTTGGGTGTTGCCATGATTGCTGACCATTCCCAACATTTTCCCAATCCCCACCACTGCACAGTTTTATCTTTATTGCACAGCATCTCAACCAGACCCATTCCTGATATTTTCCTCTTTTTGGAGGACTCCTCCTGATTTTAGTTGATTCTGGAAGTGTGGCATGCCTTTTGGAGAGAGGATAAACCAGTCTCCTCTTATCATACCAATAACAAGAGAGGAGACATGGAATCGACTCATTCCAGTTCCATTTATGTTTCCTTATATCTTACTAAAGGCAAAATCTGTCTAGTCCTGTGGGAGATGGTGGGAAATGATATTCTGTGGTGCCTCCAGTCTATTATTTTATCTTGCTCTCTACGGATGGAATCTTGTGGCAAGATAGAGGGAATGTGAGTCCCCAAAATTCTAAGCTTCATTTTAGTTACTACAGTAGCTTTTCTTCCCTTCATAAACTTATGGCATTTCAAGTTACTTTCCTCATATTTTCTTTTTGTTTGCTACTCTAATGACATATTTACAAAGACAGTCAAATAATATCTACATCTGACCTCATTTTTGGTGATATGAATGTCTTACTTTCCCATGAATGGGTGAAACCTGATTCTTCTTTCCTTGAAATTGGGTTTGACTCAAAGACTCACTTTTAATTTTTTTACAGAAAAATATCGACAAAACATACAATATATAAGGTTACAATGGACAGTAGGATGTGGTGGAAATAAGATTGCACAACTTCTAAGGCTAGGTCAGAAAAATCTTAGAGCTTCCACTTGAGTCTCGTGAAATATTTTCTCTCTTGTTGCTTCTTCTTGAAACCTAGCTTCTGTGTTGCAAGAAGTCCCAGATACATGGGGAGATCACGTGTAGGTGTTTCCGTAAACAGTCCCTACTGAGTCCAGCCTTCAGGTCAGCCCTGCGTACATGCCTAACATCTAATTCATCTCCAGATGATTTCTGTAAGTGGGCATTTGAGTCACTCCTAGCCAACCGAATATTCTCAGCTCTGGCCAAATATCAAAAGAGGTGAAGAGCCTTCACTGCTGTGCCCTTCCTAAACTGTAGATCCACAAGATCCGTGAACACATTAAATAGTTGTTGCTTTATGCCAGTGTTCTAGGGGTGGTTTTAATACAGCAGCATGAGATTGCAATAGCATTTGGTACCAGGAGCAAGCTGTTCCCATAACCAAAGCTCCAAACATGAGCCAATTGTCTTTGGGATTAGGTTGCAAGTGGAAGATGAAAGGGTTTTGAGGCTTCTGTTAGGAAAAGTTGGAAGAACTCTTGACAAAGGCTGCACAGTAAGTGAGAAATGGTTATGGTAGATTAGAAGAAAAAAAAACAAAAACGTTTGACCACCAACAGAGTTGTGTGTGCTGATAGAGAAAATTAGGGAAAAAATGCCTAAGGAATTGCTGAATTTCCTACTGAAATTTCAAAGCAGACTATTCAAAGTACCAACTTGTTTATCTTAGTTCATGCATCATTCGACGTAAAAGAGAGAGAGGTAAGGTTAATAAAAATCTTTATTTTTCAATGAAGCCATAACTTTCATGTTTGAAAAATTTAATTGTTTCCATTCCCAGTCTTTCCAGATAGCGAAAGAGTCTCAAAGTAAGAAAAATGTAGTCTCGGAGTAAGGATAAGGACTGTAAATTCCTCCCCAAAGTGTAAAAGAGACTTAAGATGGTGTTTCAGGATTTCTTTTTTCCTTTATTGATTTTTAGAGAGAGAGGAAGGGAGAGGGAGAGAGAGATGAAACATCGATGAGAGAGAACATTGATTGGCCACCTCCTGCATGCCTCCCACTGGGGATTGGGCCCACAACCGGGGCATGTGCCCTGACTGGGAATTGAACCAGCGACCTCTTGGTGCATGGGTCAATGCTCAACCAGTGAGCCACACCAGCTGGGCAGGATTTTTTTTTTTTTTTTTTTGATGGACAAAGTCCTTTTAAGCATCTAAAGAATATATCTCAGACCTTCTCTGTTAAACAATAAAGCTTAGATAGAAAAAACTTTTTCAAAGAGATGTGTGGATCTTAATTTTTTTAATGGAGTAAAAATTTATTCACAGATTTTAAAGAAATTATACTGGCAGAAATACAACCAACCTGGGCTAAAAGAGACAGAGACAATACAAAATGGAAGAGGGAGTTGACACCTCTGCCTTTACAGGCAGGGGATGGGATGAGCAAATGACTCCATTCAAATACAAACTATTTTTCAAGGCAAAGGTAGGATGACTCAGAGCCTGGAACCAAGATCCCAGAGGGCAGATCCATGAGACACAGGGATGGACACAGAACAATGTGTGTTTGTGTTGGGAAGTTTCCACCTGATAGACCAGGCAGGCCCCTTCTTCAGTGTCTGAAGGACCAGGGACTCTGGAAGGAAGATATTTATTAGCTTAGAGGATTCACCATGTTTCAGGGTCTGGATCCTATTCCTATGTGGAGGCTCAGAAACTGGACTTCATGGGCTCAGGGAGAATGGTTTCATTTTCCAGGGGCAGACTTACACTAGCCAAAACCATTCTCAGGATTCATAAAATCAGAATTTCAATTCATCAACTTATAATGAGAAATCACTGTCACTGGAAATTGAATACTGAAAGACTGTACAGACCAGAAATTTCTCTCTTGGTTATCAAGGTCCTTCTCACAGTACTATAGGACATAATTTGAAGTTTCCTTGTTACAGAACAGGAAAAGTTTGTCCACCCAGCACTGGCAGAGCCAAATGCTAGACACGGAGAATTGCAGTGGAGAACATTGGCTATTTCATCGTGAATGGTGCCACCCAGGAGAACGGGAAGCTAACGCTCCAAAGCCCAAACTCCTCGATGGTGTGTAGGTGACAGTTTCTATAGGGCAAAATCACGAGACACTGTGAGTTATGGGTTCAGAGACATGCTTGGAGCTGCTTGGTCAGAGGTGAGGTAAAGGTAGTGAATCATTTCTTCAGGTCTTGAGGACAGCTCTGTGTTATTTTCCTGCGTTCCTCTGTGTGATCTCATGGGAAAGTAACAAGGGGCTGTTCCACCTTAGGGCCCAGGAGCTGAAACATAACCTAGGTGAAGAGGTTACCTTTAGCCTGCCAGAGGTCCAGACCATGTGACCCTTAGTCAGGTCCAGGCTACTGTCTTCTGCTGCCTTCAGGGTTGCTGATTATCCCGGGGAAATGTTAGATCTCAGGAATATAGACAGACAGAGAAATATTATTTCTAGAGCTAGGATTTATTGCTTTTTGTTTTTAATTTTTATTTTTTTTATCCTCACCCGAGGACATTTTTGCATTTATCTTCAGATAGAGCAGGAGGGAGAGAGGGAGGAAGAGAGAGAGAGAAACATAGATGTGAGAGAGACACATCGTGTGGTTGCCACCCACATGACCCCAACCGGGGCCAGGGACAAACTGCAACCGAGGTACATGCCCCTAGCAGGAACCGAACCTGGGTCTCTCCAGTCCACGGGCCAATGGTCTAACTGCTGAGCCAAACCGGCCAGGGCTGTTTTTAATTTTTTAATTTTTATTTATTGATTTGAGAAAGGAAGGGAAGGAGGGAGAGAGGGAAACATCAATGTGTTGTTTCATTATTTATGCATTCATTGATTGATTCTGAACCCACAATCTTGGGTATGAAGCTCTAACCAATTGAGGCACCCAGCCAGGGCTCTAGAGCTAGGATTTAAAACTAAATTTAATGAAAGTCATAAGGACTCTTAGTTTCATCCTTAGTAAGTTGAAATCAGTAAAAAAAAATATGTGTGGTTGGATGGAATTCATGAGATGGGCTTAATGTACAGTGGCCTCAGGCTTCAGCTCATTTTATCACCTCATCACAAGGGTGGTTTTGCACTGTCCACTGGGCTGCATACAGTTCCTCATCATCATTCAGTACTGGCAGTGCCTGCCAAAGGGCTAGACATGAGGACTACAGGTTAACCTTAGCCTAGGACACCAAGAATACAGGTTAAACCTTAGCCTAGGGCATGAAGAATACAGGTTAAACCTTAGCCTAGGACACTAAGAATACAGGTTACACCTGAGCCTAGGACACCAAGAATACAGGTTACACCTTAGCCTAGGACACCAAGAATACAGGTTACACCTTAGCCTAGGACACCAAGAATACAGGATTAGCCTAGGACACCAAGAATACAGGTTACACCTTAGCCTAGGACACCAAGAATACAGGTTACACCTTAGCCTAGGACACCAAGAATACAGGATTAGCCTAGGACACCAAGAATACAGGTTACACCTTAGCCTAGGACACCAAGAATACAGGATTAGCCTAGGATACCAAGAATACAGGTTTCACCTTAGCCTAGGACACGAAAAATACAGGTTAAACCTTCCTTCTCTTGTTGCTGTGCTTGAGTGGAAGCTGTTTCCCCCACAACTCTGCTTCCAGGGCTCATCATCTTCCCCGACCGATGAAAACATTATTCTTCAGTCATGTCCATAACGTCAATCAGGCTACATCGAAGTCTTTCAGATCTGGGGACCATCTTTATTCTTCAATGTATTCGCACTCCTATTTTTCTTCATGCTTGTATTCCTTAATACTTCAAAAGCCTTCATTCTCTGCCTGTCCCTAGAGGTATACTGCACTCGGGAATGATCCATTCATCTATAATCCATCATGTCTCTGAAGTTTTCTGTACTTTTAAAATATTAATTCAAATGTGATGTGACAACATGCTGAAACTTTTCCTAGTAGTCTGGCATTTCGTAATTTTTCTGACAAGCCCGTGCCCCCAAATTACTTCTTATTTTCTAGTTAATCAAGTCAGCCACTGGTTCAATTATGATAATGGCATGTCTTACCTTTTGAAATTGCCTGATTTCATTGGGACTTTGTCATATCTACAGTGAAATTTAATTTTTCCAAACCCCTTTGTTTCCAAGCATTAAAAAATCACTTTCTAATAGATTTTAGAAAGAGAAGTTCACTGTCACTTCTGTAACTGAAACTTGGTATTGGGCCTCAGATTATGTCATTGCAATGATGGATGTTCTTTCTGCTCTTTTATTTCATTGATCTTATTTGCTGATACTTCAGATGACTTCATTCATGTAGCATTGGGAGATGATTCTGAAGTCCCAAGTTTTATCATCTTTGTGGCCTCCTTCGCATTTTAGAGGAAGAACAAAGTTATCTCTCCCAGTATACATATGTAATCAAAGTTTTGTCACTTGATCTTATCCTTGAGCTATTTTTTTTTTTTTTTTTGACTAGTAGAATGGAACAGTTCTCTCACAGTATAGGCCACTCACAGAGTATTGGAAGGCAAACTATGAGAGCCTTACCAGGGTTCATGGATGGGAAGGAGTGGTTTTCCAAAGACAGACTGGGGAACTTTTACAAGATGAAAGGCGAAGGACACTGTGAGAATAATATTAACAGACAGCCATGTATTTATATAAATATGCTATATCTTATGATTGCAAAACCTCTTAGGATTTCAGCTTTTGCCTACATATATGTGATATGTATAATATATTTGTGGGTTATGTAAAAACATAATATGTGATCAAAATAACATTCTATAACAGGGGTTGGCAAACTAGCTCATGGGCCAAATCTGGCCTTCTGCCTGTTGTGAGTAAAGTTGTGTTGGAACACAGCTACACCCATCCCTAGACTTTTTCGGCTGCTTTCACTGTTCAACAACAGAACTGAGTAGTTGTGACAGAGACCATTTTTCCTGCAAAACTGAAGATATTTACTATATGATCCTGTACAAAATGTTTACTGACTGCTCTTCTATCAGAGATGACTAGTTCAGTTGAGTCATCTCTAACTAGTAAACAGCACTGGGAAGATACAGATATTTAGTCTAATTCGCTGATACAGTAGAGGGAATGTATTTTACAGCTAAACTACCTTTAGATTTGTCTCAATAAACTGAGATCAATTTATTGGGGTGAATATTTGTCTCTTTCCCCTCTCCCATCTCAGATACTAAGTCTGTTCTGACATTTCCAGAGTAGGAACCAATGGATTGGGGGTAGGAAATGCCTGAATATTGCCATATTCAGGGCATGTAGAAATACTTCCATGGGTTTCATATGATATCGCTAATAAAACCATCTGGGGATGAAACAGAGCTGAAATTGAATCTAGAATTGTCAATTCATTTTATTCCACTTCTCCAGTACACTTTGGGTCTTACTCCCTGTGGGTTGCATAACAAAACAGTATAGACTGAGTAGGTTAAACAACAAACACTTATTTATTATGGTTCTGAAGGCTAGAAGTCCAAGATCAAGGGGCCAGAAGTATAGGTCTTATTCTGAGGCCTCTTCTCTTGGCTTACAGGCGTCTATCATCATTCTTGGGTGCTCTTGTGACCTTTTCTTTGTGTGTGTGCAGAGAGAAAGGGAGAAAGAGAAAAATAGAGGGGGGGGGGGAGGCGTATGGAGAAAGAGCTCTCATGCTCTCTGGTGTCTCTGTGTCTCTTCTCATAAGGGCACTAATCCTACCATGAGGGCCCCACCTTCATGACCTCACCTAACTCTTATTACCTCCCAAAGGCCTCATCTCAAAATACCATCAAATTGAGGATTAAATCTTCAATATATGAATTTTGGGGGTGAGAGAGGGACACACACATTCAGTCCATTACATTTCCAGTGTCTAAATTCATATGTGCATCTATGTGAATAATAGTGACCTATGGTCAGAAAAATGGACATTATTTTAATAATTCAATAAATATTTATTTAACCCTTCCTAGAGTTTTTAAAGTGTTTATCCTTTATTAATATACAATTTTTAACCTTAATGGTCCACAGTAAAACTCATCATTTTTCAACTCAACTTATTGCACTCTTAAAATGAGATATTTATTCTGCAATAAAAACTTGAAACTTGAAAGGCATCCTTAATACCTCCTTCCTTCTCCCTTCTGCCGAGTCTTGTCAATGTTATATCCAAAATATGTCTGCAATCCATTCACATTTCACTCTGTCCATCACCACCACCTCAGTCAAGGAAACCAGGAAATCATTTCCTGCTTGTGCTGTTTGCAAAACTCTCCAGACTACTCTCTCTTCTTTCCTTCTTATGATTTCCATTTGTTTATCTTCTTGGCAGACAAAGTAGGTTTTCAAAACACGTCAGACCTATCTGATCATGTCACGCAATTGCTGAAAACATTACGTTGGCTGTCTGTTGTTCTTCAGCGCTGAGCTTGGCTTTCAGGCCCTGCTTTGTCTGCTTCCACCTGCCCTTGCACCCCCTTCTCATTCTGACTCTGCAGTATTACTGACCATCCTTCTGTTCCTTGAAAACACTCTACTTCTTGCCTGTCTTCCTCCCTTTTCATACTTTAACAACTATCTTAGTCCACGCAGGCTGCTATAACATGTCATAAACTAGATGACTGATAAGCTACAGAATTTTATTTCTCACAGTTCTGGAGACTGGGAAGTCCAAGATCAAGGCACGGGCAGATTCAGTGTCTGGTGAAGACCAGCTTCCTCATTGAGAGAGTCTTCTCATTGTAACCTTACATGATGGAAGAGGTGAGGGGACTCTCTGGGGTCCCTTTTAAAAGGGCACAATTCCATTCATGAGGACTCTGCCCTCATGACCTATTCACCTCCCAAAAACCCCACCCCAAAGCACCATCCCACTGGGGACTAATTTTCAACATATGAATTGTGGGAGGACACAAACATTCAATCTACAGCAGCCACCTGCTTCTACCTACATTGGGAATATTTCCGAAAAACTCACTCACCACTCAACGTCTTTGCCCTTACAGTTCCTTCTGCCTGGAATACCCAGGTCTTCACATGGTGGAGTTGGCCTTGACATTCTGATCTTGGTTCAAATATCATTTTCTTGAAGAAGTCTTACTCAACTAAACAAGTATTGTCTACTGTATAATCCTGATTCATTTCCCTGGTAGCACAGATCTCGTCTCTGTTTTCTTGCTTATTTGTTTTCTTATTTCTCATCTGTCTGTCTGTCCCACTAGGGAGAGCAATATGACTGTGTGTTCTCAATGCCTAACATAATGCAAGATTGAGTAAATGAATAAAAACATTAAAATGAAAACATGAAATAACATTGCCTCCCTGACCTGACTCTTTCTTTAAAAATTCACACTTATGGAGAGTCAATATAATTGAGGAATTCAGATATAGTCCAAAGCAAGTAGTTTCAGTTTAAATCACATATCTGCCATTTATTAGCTGTGTAATCTTAGATCCACCCCTGAACCTTGATTTCCTCATATTAAAAATAATAATAATAATAATAATAATAATATCTACTTTGTTGGATTGTGATGAGAGTTATATAACTTTTCACAACTAATACACTCAAAATGGTCAATATGATCAGCTCTCAGTATTTATCATAAGAGTGTATATTAAATCAATATACATTAACTAATAATATTAATATTACTAAGAGTGTATATTAAAATGAATCTAACAAAAGTTTACTAAAAACATGGCTAACCATTGTTTGTAATTTTATACTTAAACAAACTAGAAAACACAAAGAATCCTCTTTCAATTTTTGCAAAATAAGATACAGAGAAATACTTCATTAAAAAATTATTTAGTTGTTTCAGAGAGAGCATGAGAGAGAGAAATATTAATTTGTTGTTCCACTTTATGCATTCATTGGTTGTTTCTTGTATGTGCCTTACCTGAGGATCGAACCTGCAACCTTGGCGTATCGAGACGATGCTCTAACCAACAGAGCTACACCAACAGGGCAAGGACCTAAATTGTAACTCCCATATGAAGACCAAACATTTGTGTGGCACTATACCGTTTACAGTGGTGTACCCTTATGGCAAGTCACATCATACTTACTACCTCTCAAGAAGTAAGTATTATCACTAGTTCAGGGATGGGAAAACAGAGAGACCAGGAAGGTCATTGGCTTCCCAAGGTCCCTAGCTCCTGACTGAGTCAAACCTTGAATGCAGGTTTCTGGACTATATATTCAGAACTTTTCAACGTGCTGAGTGACTCATCTTTTGTTGTCATATCCAGTGTGTAGCCTAAGCACATGTTTGGGGTATCAGCAAACAAGAGTTCCCACAAATTAGAAAAACATTTACTAGCTATTTTTTAAGAGTTTTCAGTTTTGCATTTTGTTAAACTTCCTATACTTGTTTTACAGTCTTGTCTGTTTGCATTTTGACTGATATGTGTGTGGGTGGCACTGTAAACCTTTTCAGTCCTTAAACTCTAAAGATCCAGAGGTCTAAACATCTGACCTTACATGTACCAACACACTGCCTTGGCAGAAGTAAATTATTGGGACTTACATATGAATGATAACTATTAACAGTTGTTGTCTTGAACTTGAAGATATCGCTGAAAGATAGGACCACACATGGAACAAAAATAATGATTTAGTCTTTATCTCAACCATTTCTTGGCTTTGGTGCTGCTGAGGGCAGTGGGAGTAGAGGGGAGGGGAGGAGTATAAAGCATTGATAGTAATGACATTTGACTCACATGGCGCTGCACCCCTACATGGAGACTGGTCAATTCCCCTAGCCTATCTCATTCTGGAAGGTAGACGCCATAGATAATAACTCAGAATTCTTTCTCATTGGAGCCAATTCTGAACTGGTGGTCTGGAGAGGAACGCTGTATTGAATTACCAACCGGTTCCAATAGAATCGTTTCCAACAGTAATTAGGGCTGATAGAATGCCCATTTCTTAAAAGACAGCACCACATTCCAGATTTTTCCAAACAGAAAAATTAAAACCTCAGCTCCCTTGCTTACATTTATCTTTTTCAGAGTGTAGAAGGATCCTTTTGCAAGAAAGCAAAGCATGTCCTTATGTGCATAAAGGATGCCTCTGTGTTTTCTTCCTGTCAGCTACCATGAGCCTCCCACAGTATTCAGAAGTGTCATGGCAAGAACTGAGACATGGAGAGGTTGACAACTCCTTTTCTTTTTGAAATTTTTCTTTATTGCTGAAAGTATTACAGATGTCCCTTCTTTTTTCCCCCATTGACACCCTCCTCCCTGCCCCCCCCCCACCGCACCCTCACCACACTGTTGTCTGTGTCCATTGGTTATGCATACATGCATATCAGTTCTTTGGTTTATCTCTCCCCACAACCCCTTTCCTCTGAGGTTCGCCAATCTGTTCCCCTGCTTCCATGTCTCTGGATCTATTTTGATCGTCAACGTATCTTGTTCATTATATTCCACAGATAAGTGAGATCAGGTTGACAACTCTTGATTAGAGATTCTCTCTAGCTCAATATATAATATGGCATCTTGGTTTTGACACCTAGCGGTGGCTACCTATATCAAAGTTTTGCACATCTGAATAAAACTCTGTTTAATAGAGAGTTCCCTCAACTGTCAGAGTGAAAAGACAACGCTATCTGCCGGACTAAGATACTTGGCACTTCTCTCATCAAAGGAGGAGAGAAAATTCTATTTAGGACAAGGATGAGGTAATGGCAGTTGCTTGCAATGAGAGGATCCATTCTTAATTGTTAGCGTATGGCTGGGACATGTTCTGAGGCGTCGGTTTGGTTTGATACTGACTTAATAACTCTTGACGGAAACCTAGAAAGTTCTATAAAAAGGAGATGTAATGTATCATTTAAAAAATTAACCAGGATCCTTTTTTGTTGAGTCTATAATTTTTTTTACTTTTCACGACTCCAGGATGCTTAACAGTAGCAACTGAATATACCTTATAGCAATAGGGACCAGATGGGGCCTGGTAAAGGGCTGAAACACATGTTTGAGAAGCTGATACTAGCATTATCAGCCATTTCTGTTGGCTTGAAAAGAGAGATCCACACTTATGTTTTTGAGCCAATTCTCGCATTAAGTACTTTCTCAAGGAACTGGATCTTTGCTGTTTTTCCCTTTTTATAAGATAGGTTCCAAGTGAACATCTTGTCCTAGGGCCTTAAAAGTCAGAAATGCTGTTAGCATATAGCTCATTTAAGACAGCCTCTCTAAGGTTTGAATTTTCTCATTCCAAAAGTAGAAGAACTCCTCGAGCTAATCATTTCTGTCACCCAACATTGACTTTGGCCTCTCTTTTTCGTGTTTTAGAGAGAAGTGCTGGGGATTAACTGCAATGGCTATATTCAAGGCAGAAATGCCACTTTAGGAAGGACTGATAATGAGTGTGGATAAGCTGCACGGTTACTTGCAAATGCCTGTGCAAGCATTATATCATGCGAGAGGGAATGAAAACTTGAAATCTTGCTAGGTTATATAAACCAAAAGTTTGCCTATCACCTTTCTCACCCCAGGGTCCATCTGTAGACCGAGTCTCACTTTATACAACTCGGGAAGGTAATGCATCTTGACTTGTATTAAAGTGTGTGTGGGGGGTAGAGGAGGCAGGGTGGGCTGCCAGTGCATCTAAATGACTGAAGATCAATAAAGGACAAAGGGGAACAGTCAGGAGGCAATTTGGCAACTTGGGCTTAATTCCAGACTGGATCTCTTCACAGCTGTGCAACAGTGACAATTTGCTTAACTTCTCTGAATCTCACTTTCCTCAGAGACCCGGGCAACAGAGCTCACCCATGCCAGCTCTAGAACCCACCAGCCTGCCTTCCTAGCTTGGCTCTGCCACTTGCTGTGGCTAGATGTGGCACCGTGGGCAAATTGTTTTATTGAGACTCTCTGGCCTTCAGTTTCCTCTCCTGTGATACAGGGATAAAAATAGTGCTGATCCCATTAGGCCTTTGTGAGGATTTGTTTATTGATCCAATACTATTTATAAATGCTTGACACAGTGCCATGCATGGAAGCCAGTCCAGTTACTCAATCTACTGGAGTCCCTTTCCTATGAAGAAAGAGAGAATGAAGTGACAGTCTGTTCATGTCTACAAAACTCTTCGTCTTTCAACCGACCATAACATATAAGGTTTTAGGCTCCCTGGAGGTCAGAGTCTACAAAACCATCATTCCAGGGAACTGGTCTAGAAGGCTGGGTAGGAGCAACAGTGTTGAGTGGCAACTGACCTGAGGTTTGATTCCACACTCATCTTCTTATGAAAACTCTAAGGTTCTGGGAAGGGAAGTGGCATCCTCCATAAAAATCTACATGGTGATCCCAATTGGGCCACAGATTAATTGAGCCATTCATTTATAATACAATGGAAATTGATATTAATGGAGGAAAGATGTTATTGATTCTCTGCTGAATTGCTGTCCCTCTGCCATTCAGTCTTCACAACCCTTGCAGATTGTCATCCCTCCTTTTTGGGGGATGAAGGTCAAATTTCAAAACCCAGTCTACACACAGCCTGTCTGGTTTGACTTCTGTAGGTTTGAATGAAGTTACTGTCTCCTCTTCCACAACACTTCATTCATTCATTAATTCATTCATCCATCCGTCCATCCATTCATTCATTAGCCTTTCATTCATTTATTCTGAAAACATTTCCCAGGCACACAGGTGGAGCTCCAGCAAGAATACAGCAAGTCCATGTCCATTTGGACCTTCTGTGCTAGCGGAGGAAACAGGTGACCCAAATAAATGTATAATGCTGTAGTTAACAATAATTCGGAAAACAGGACACAAAGAGAGGGCTGCTATTTCAGACAGGATGGGTGAGATTTGGGCAGGATTGAAGAAGACATGGGGTGAAGCATGAGGCTCTCTGAAGGCCCAAAGGCCCGGGACAGGGGTGCTTGGCATGTTGAGGAGTGGGTGAGTGACGGGAGGAGGTTCCTGGTACCAATATTACCCTATTTAAATCTAGGAAACTCTGCTAGAAAATGGAAGAGCTCACACCTCTGGGGTCTGTGCTTACAACTTCTGCTCTGCTGATGCAGACTGTTCTCCTTTAACAAAGCAGGAAAGAGGACAGCCCTGTCTTTCTCCCTCCGTTATTACCAAAGTTACCAAACGGCTCTCACTTACCTACTGCCTCTTAACCTCTTAATGTTGCTTTATATGATATCTTCTCTGTCTTCATTTTTATAGTTTTAAATGACAAGGGTTTCCAAATCCATATATTGCTGGAGATGGAAATTATGCTCTGACTCATTGTTTTGGCTTCTTTTCTTCTTTTTGCACAGTGCAAGGGTGACTTGCTCACTAAAATAAATAGTTCTGCCCCCCACTATCTGGTCTGGTGGGAACAGTAGTTCATGGGATTATGCAGGCTGATGCTCATGTCTCTTCCATGAATAAATATAAAATATACTGGCTTTTTGTGTTATGATATAGAGTACAAAAAATAGGGTTTTGTTCCCCGTGTTCTTTCCCTTCCCAGAGTTTTATAATTTACCCATGACTGTTGTCATGCTATAAATGTCACATGAAATCATCCCCATCCATGCACTGGAATATACATTTTCCGGACGATTGCAGCCCTTACTTTGGCTAAATGAGTAAGTCAAGTTGGGTTTTTCCCATTTTACAGGCCCACCCAAGACGTGTGCACAAGTATCATGAGTTTCTTCCTTAGTTATGACAATAGAAACCCAATAGAAAAAGGGGAACAGAGAAGGATATTTTAAAAGGGGAGAGGTTTACTAAGCTAAGAGCACAGTCACTTCATTTTAAACATGGAACACAGAGCAGACAGGCATGCCAGTGATTAGAACACAGAGTGACATATTGATGCCCTTTGATGTCAGGGACTGAGGTTTTTCTTTCAATTGTCTTATAAATAGGACCCAATGACTCAGAAGCAGATCCATGAACATATCTACTAACTGTGTGTGCGGTGTGCGGTTTTTTTTGTAATCCCTGAAAGATTGGTTGAAGATATAAACGTATGATTCATTTTGACTGAAATACAGACATTACTAATATCATAAGAACAGACTAAACCTGCCATGTTGAGGTGCAGGAGTTCCACTAGGTACAATAATCTTCCTCTTGTCAACAGTCTTGTTTCATTTATTCTACACCACGTGGCCTGAGCCATGTGTCCAAATGCTCTGCTAGCACGAGAAGCTCTGCTATGTTCTTATATCATAAACCACGCCCCCAAATCCCAGCAGACCTGTGGTTTGTAAAATTCCTTGCAGAGGCTGCAAATGGTTCATATTTAAAAACTGTTCTTTATGTGAGATTCTTCTGAAAATCCAAAGATCCCTGCCAAAAATAAAGTCATCTGAGACTTAGCAGACACAACACATACACACGGAGCAAAGCATTTGGATATTGTTTTTAAGAGTATTTACACATTCCAGAGATAATGAAAAGATAAATGAGTGTAAAGCTTTTAGTAATATATATATTGATTTTTTTGTGACCAGATCCTTAAAGTAATGGAGAAGAGGATGACTTATTTTCTTACGGAGCATTTGGAGTCGTTCTGAGGCTGGAAGGCAGAAATGATGTTTGCTGTTTCACAGACTTGACTAGCTCTAACTAGGTATTGATTCCGAATTCTGTGTAAAATAGAGAGTGAGAGAACCTGGGGGAAGATAATGGGGGAAGGCCTAGGCTTTCTTCAGCTTCTGCACGATAAGTTTTTGAGTTCTAACAACGAATTAGTGGATAATAATTTCTTAAAGAAACTGGGCAGCAGGTGTATAGCAATGTCAATGAATACCATATAAGCATGTGAGTTTACATTGTATTAATATAATGCAATATAATAACCGACTTATAGTCTGTTTAAATTCATAGGACATCTGAGGAAAGATAGAGTTCAGCACATTCCCAATTACTCGCTTCTAGATACAGACACTAAATTAAATCTAGACCACCATAGCTCTAAAGGAGTATGTTTTGGATAGACTAATTTATAATTAGAGTATATATATATATATATATATATATATATATATATATATAATCATTTGAAAGCAATGTGCTGTCCTACATATTTTAAATAATATCCCCATATATGGTTTGCATCTAAAAGTCACTTAGTATAAGTTATGCCTGATCTATAGGGCATAAGAAACACCAAGCTAAGCATTATCTATTCGTCACATTTTCTAATTATTTATAGGTCAAAGAAATGAGATTCTGCTATATTGAAAATGACGTTAAGCCATTATTTTACTTTCTCTAAGACTATGTAATTGTTCAGCTTTGTAGCTGAAGAAGATATTATCCTCACAGTGAAAATGAGAGAAAAAAAATTTAAAAATTTTAAGAGACAAAACATATACCCAACAGTCTACATGCTGTCTGTGTGGCTTCCAACAATGCCATTTAAAACTACTTACATGAAGATATGGTGCAGACTGAGATGAAAGAATGTGACATTTTCCTACCCCTGCTCTAAATCTGCATCGTATTTGAAAACAGAATAAAACCCAAAGGAGGCTCAAATTTTACTCCAAAAATATGCTGTTTCTTTACATATGTATTGCTGAAGAATGCCTTGTTTCATAAAGAAAACCCAGTATTGGAGTGATACTTCCTGTACAATACGCTGTATTTTAAATAACACCCTGGGTGCTTCAGCAGGGAACGGGCCTCAGATACGGCACTTCAGATTCCCTAGAAATAAAGCAGGGAAAGACTTCTCCGTGCCTGCTTGACAGAGAAATTCCGAAGGGAAGCGAGATGGCCTGTGGATGTGTTTTTAATTTCCTAGAGGAAAAGAATGTTCATCTGAAATCAATTTTACGGATGCATTTTAAAAGCTAGTAGAGCCAGTCAATTCTATGTGACCTGTAAACTTGACTTGGGGCCTACCCACACTGACCTGGGCCATCTTTCTTTCCAGACTTTTAACCACACAAGGTTCAACAGACATGAACAGCAGGCTACAAAAAACTCACCTAGATTCCAAGGGAACCAAATACAAATGGAATTTCAGAATCAGTGTTTTCAAGTTTTCCACTAAATTTCCACTGAGTTCATCCGATGTGTTGCAAGACAAAGCACAGAAAAATTAGCCTGTGAAAGAGAAGTTGGGGAATGTTCCACGTTCTGCCTCAGAGTGACTGAGTTAAGAGTACCTGTCTTCCACTGCACACGTGTGGAAATGCTGTATAAATTACAACAGAAAATATGTGCATCTCATCTCGATGGAAGAAATGGATAACCCGATGTTCTGTGGATGAGGGAAGGCAGAATCAGGATGGTAGAAAGGAAGGGGAGTCTGATGGCTAGGGACACAGACCGTGGGCCCGATAAGCTGGGTCCAAATCCCAACTGTCATTTGCTGGCTCCCTGCAATATTAACTATAACAACAACAAATCAAACTTCTAAATGACTCATTGGTCAAATTAGATATCATAGTGGAAGTTGGAAAATATTTAGAAATGAATTAAATGTAAACACATATCAGATTGAACTGCATACTGCCAAATTGCTATGTAGGCAGAAATTAATAGTCTCTAAACTATGTTGTAGAAAAGAAGATTTAAAAAATGATTATCTAAGAATCCAAGTAAAAAATATAACAGAGCCGAACTATGGAAAAAGGAAAAAAAGTAATAAAAATAAGGGCCAAAATTAATAAAATAGAAACAAACAAACAACAGAGAGGATCAACAAACCTCAGAGTGGGTGCATTTAAAATATGGATAAAATATACAATTGTCTCACAAGATTGAGCTAGGAAAAAGGAAAGAAGAATATTAGTAATGTAAAGAACGTTTCAATGGAAATGTAGGAATGCTTTAATATTATGCATGTATACTAAAGGATTCTATGCCAACACATTTGGAATTTGGAAAAAATAAATACTTTCTAAAAAGAAAAATCAAAATATATATTACCACAAGTGATTTAGGAAAACACAGAAAATCTAATAGTCTCATCACCCTTTAATATGTCTAATTAGTAGTCAAAACAGCACCTACTCCTCCTGCAAAAAGTACACACACAAATATACACACAAACTACCATAACAAGTAAAAGGAACGCAAGCCCAGACTGTGAGCCGAGTTACAGGAGATAGTCAAGGAATAAGCAATTCCAGTTGGATACAAATGTCAAAAACATAAAACAAGTGGGATTTTTCCATCTCACTTTATAATGCTGTTATGACTTTGAACATTGGCAGTATAAAAAGAGAAGTTATAGGGCAATCTCACTACTGAATGTGGATACAAATTTCCACAGAAAGTCTGACCAGTCTGAATCTTGGATGATATAAATATCATTCCAAGATCAGATAGGGTGTGCTGTGGAATACAAGAATGGTTTAATATTAGGACACTTACAAGGGTAATTCACCACATGTTGGGCTGCCTTTGGCTTCAAGTAAGAGTGAAGCCAATAAAAAAGTAGCACACGTTATTCCACAGGCAGGAAGCCTAGGGGTGGGATGTTTTCAGGGTTAATTCTGGAGCACCACTATGTTATTAAGGAACCAGGTTCCACTCAGTTTCCTCATTGCAATGTCCACTGTGTGGATGATTCCTTGCATAGTTTAATAATAGTAGTAGAAATACTTAAATTATTAAAAAAAAAAAAAAAGTGGAGGATGAGTCCCTGCCATGTTCTTTGGCTGGTCCCCCAAGCACATTATACTTTATGTGCCATTGACCAGGTTTATGTCACTCATAGATGTATAAACCAACCACTGAGAGAGAAAATAGAATTACTATACTTTGTTTAAGATTAATTAAATTGTATCCTAGGAGCTGGGGAACGCCGGGCTCATAAGCTTCATAACCTCCCTATACCTGAACAGAATCAATTTTCTTTTAGCCAGGTAGATCTGGAATAATGGTTTGGCTCTGGCGTGCAGTGTTGACACATAAAAAGGAAAATATGAAATCAATTTACTAGTTACAGTAAAAACAACAGATGAAATGTCATTATTCAGTCCTGAGTAAAAGCAACAACGATGAAACCACTTTAGAAAGCGAGAAAGGGAAACTCAATGAACATGACCAAGGCAATCCTCCAAAACCCTAAATCTTAAAACTTATTCTTTAACATTCAGAAACTAATCAAGGATGCCAGCCAGCTCTTCTCACTTGTATTAACTATTTTTAATGATATCCTCATCAGATATCTAAAATGAAAAAAACCTGAAATGAAATGTAAGAATGGGCTACAAAGAGACCAAAATGTTATTTTTTGTGATATTGTGAACATTTGCATGTCGTTAGAAAATAAATTGCCAAATTAACATAATGCATAAACTTGCTTAAAGGGATACAAGATCAACACACATATGTAGAACACCTACATGCCCTTCGTTTCATAGCTAAATTAAAAGTGTAACTAACGTACAAAAATATTTCATTTAACAATAGCAACAAAATCAGTGAGGTATCTGGCAATAAATCCTCAGAAATCCTCATGGAGAAAATTCTAGAACTTTGTTGTTGAAATGAAAAGTTCTATTTTCTCAGATTCTTAGGTAAAAAGAAAATAAATATACCAATTTTATAGGATTATTTTAAAGCTTAAGTGGTGCAATCATTTAACACTGTTTCCTGCATAACAATCACTCAAAAGAGAAGCTGTTAAATTAATTTTTATAAAAATATTTTGAACTTATAAAATAGCTCCTAAGAGCCCTGGAGTTCTTTGGAGCAGTTTGGAAACCACAGGGTGGCATTTATAGTTTTCGGCTAATCTACACCAAATCTAACACCCCTTTTTTGGCCTAAACCAAAGCTGGACCTCTCCCTTGGCTATGAATTCTCTCAACACTTATGTACACAGTATGTCCCTTGACCACTTGTCAACTGACATGTTTCATCTTTTTAAGCTGTATATTAATAAGAATATTTTGTTCCCCCAAAAAGAGAACAAATGCTCCGAGTTCATGGATTATCCTATCTCTTTCTTTGCTATCCCCGCAACATCTGGTACTCATTCACTGATTACACAAATATTTTTGAGTGACTACTCTGGGTCGGTCATGACTCTGTTGACTCCACTAGTCCAGGTTCATGGGATAAATCAATAAACAAACTCTGCCAAATCTCCCACCCTCACGGAGATTGCATTTTAGGAAGGGAAACAAATATTGAACAACAAACATAGGGAATTAGCTAGCTATTGTGGCAGAGTCACCCACTGTCCACCAGAATTCTATTTTCTACCTTCCTGGGTACACAGGTGCCCTTGCAATTAGGTGTGCTCATTGGCTGAGTTCTCACCAATGTAACAGGAAGTCATGTGTGCCATTTCCTGGCCTGTGCCATTTTCTGGTCAAAGTATTAGTTTTGAGGAGAAATATAAACAAGCAAACAAACTGAAAAACAGAGCAAGGTAAATGGGATACCAAGGTGTGGGGTGGTTGCATTTTTTTATTTTTTTTTTACTTTTTTTTTATGGTTAGGGCAGGGCCCATTAATAAGTTGATATTTTCAAGGTCCTGAAAGACGTGAGGAAATTATCCAGGCAGATCTCTGGAGGAAGAATATTCCACTAATTCTAGCATAATGGCCATAAAGCCGGAGTGTGCCTGGCATGTTCGAGTCACGCCTGGGAGGTCACTGGTGGTGGAGTTTTTACTCGAAGTAAAATCAAAGCCAGTGGAAGCTTTTGAGCAGAGGATGAGACTGATTTAAAAGGAGCATCTGGCTACTTGTAGGAAAATAGTGTAAGTGTAGACAGAGGGAGACTAGGCAGGAGACTTGCCCAATAAACTGGATGAGAGCTGATCGTGACTCAGTCTGGGCTAGTGGTGGAGGTCATGACAAATGACCAGGTTTGGCATCTATTTTGAGAGCAGGGTCATTATGTATTTGTTTACAAGCTGAATTTAGGGTGTAGACAGAGAGAAGACGTGAGAAAGACTTCAAGGTTTTTGGCCTGAGCAACCAAAAGATGTAAACACACCATCAAACTGAGATGAGGGAATCCAAAAAGTTGATGAGGTGGAATTTTGTTATGGAATGGTTAGATTTGAAGTGTCTTGTTTTGTATTAGTGTTGAACCACACGCAATTGCTGATATTCAATCATGTAAATGCCAATTTTGTATCATTTAATCTGGTATAAGTGTGGAGTTTAGAAGAAAGGTCTGGAAATCATCAGCATGAAAGTAATATTTTGAGGTATGTAGCTTGATCAGATCATGGTATTCGTCAGGGTACAGTCAGGAACCAGAAACCACATTGATTATCTTAACTGGAGGATATACTATAAAGCTATGTTAACCAGGTATTTGAGAACTTAAAAAGCAGTAAGAAGAAGTGACTTGAGGCAGCAGTTACCATTCCTTGGCTGGGGAAAAAATGAGAAGAGGTTGGAATTAATAAAATTTAAAGGCATGAAAGAGACCCACAAGGCTCAGATCTGTGAAAGGGTGGCATCACTTGCCTAGTGTTTCAGAGAGAACTGCTTCTGGTAGTTTGGAGTGAGAAACCCCTACTAACTGGGGCAAATGTCTGCTAATGGGATCAGCTGTCTCTTTCAGGGGGATGAGCCATCACCATCAAGTTTCTTCTCTCTCTTCTAATCTTCCACTGTACCTCTTGAGTCCCCTACTGGCCGAACTGAAGTGAGGCCAGCTGGCAAAGGAGAGCTGTGGTTGGCAGAATCCCAAGCTCAGGATAAAAGAGTAGCTTGAAGGTGAGACCCAGGAACTAAATAACCAACACAGTCACCAGTGAGTGAGTATAGAGAGCACCCCAAGCTCTGGAACACTCCATGTGAGAGGCAGAGGAAGCAGAGAAGAAGCAATCAGGGAGGTGGGAAGATCTCAGCTAATGCCCACCCTTAGTATCTCAGGAAACATAATGCTTCAAGGATGAGCTGTCCATCAACTGTGTAAAATGTCAAGTCGGCTGTGAACTAAGAATCAGTCATTGATTTAGCAGCATAAAGTTATTGGTGACCTTGACCAAAGGGGTTTTGGTAGAGCTGTGGGGACCAAAAAAAAAAAAAAGTGGGAATTGGAGTAGCAAAATTAGATACTAAAGTATATAGAAAATAGTGATGAGTTTTGCTACAAATGAAAGAAGAGAAACGGGGCAGTATTTAGAAAGAGAAGTCAAGAGGAATTTTATTTTAATGAAAGGAGAGATAGTAGCATGTTTGTGTACTAATGGAATGAGCCTACAGAGAGAGCAACGTGGACACCATAGAAAAGTCAGGGAACAATTCCTGGAGCAACACTCTCTGGATGGCAAGAAGGGATGGGATCATGCAGAGCAGGGGGAGGGATTTGGTCTAAGAAGGAGCTTGGGTAGTTCATGGCTAATAACAGAAGAGATGGTGAGTTCATGAGCACAGAGGCTGAAAAGAATGCCGATGTGGTGGTGGAATCTGTCGACATTCTTTCCCAATTGCTTAAATGATGCTCACATTTTTCATGTCATCGGCTGAGAGTGAAGATGGCAGAGAACACATGGAATAATGAAGAGAGCAATGCACTCATTGGGCAAGGGCAGGGGTTTAGACTAATTCCTAGAGCCTCAGTTTCTTCATCTGAAAAGCAGAACTAAATCATAATGGCTTGTGCAAAATCATGCTATTAAAATCCTAAAAAATGAAAAAAATATATAGATGTTAAACATTATTAATGATCAGATCTATATGAAACAAAATAAAATGCTCTCTCAGTAAAAAGTAGCCATGAATACGTATAACTTGAAAATTTCCTAAAAATATGATAGAATCATTTATCACTTGCCAATGGACATGCATTTTAGATTGGTCTATTATACATGCATTCTCTAGGGATATTCTCTAGCAGTATTAAGTTAAAATTAAATCATTACATAGAAACTCTTTGAAATAAGATATAATCTTGTTAAATCTTTATTGTTAAATGACAGTACATCACATATAGTAGAAGTTCAGTAAATATATTGGAGTAAATTAATATAACAATGCTAGTCAGTTAAATACTATTTATGAGAAAAGGGGGGAGGGAAAGGAGAGAGAGAAGGGATAGAGAAGATGAGAGAGAGAGAGAGAGAGAGAGAGAGAGAGAGAGAGAGAGAGAATGTGTCAGATAAAGCCACATTCTAGGTACTGTTGACACTTCTTTTCTGATGTAATGAAATGTATCTTCATGTCCCTGACATTATTTCTAAGTCTAGTAACAAAATGTCTGACAACTAAACATAAGAATGCTCCCTCTCTTTTGAGCTATCATTGCATTTAAATTGTGGGCACACAGGCAGTCCTGAATAATGACTAGTGGTATAAATTAATACTTCAGGTTTCATTTTCTCCCTTGAAACTTCCTTATGGGATGCCCACTTTCACCACTCTTATTTAACATAGTACTGGAAGTCTTAGCCACAGCAATCAGACATGAAGAAAAAATAAAAGGGATCCAAATTGGAAAGGAGGAAGTGAAACTGTCATTATTCGCAGATGACATGATATTATACATAGAAAACCCTAAAGACTCCATCAAAAATCTACTAGACTTAATAAATAAATTTGGCAAAGTAGCGGGATACAAAATTAACGTCAAGAAATCTACGGCATTCTTATACACCAATGATGAACTCACAGAAAGAGAAACCAGAAAAACAATCCCATTTACCATTGCAGCAAAAAAAATTAAGATACCTAGGAATAAACTTAACCAAAGAAGTAAAGGACCTATTTGCAGAAAACTACAGGACATTGAAAAAAGAAATAGAGGAAGATATAAAAAAGTGGAAGCACATATCTTGTTCATGGATTGGAAGAATTGACATCATTAAAATGTCCATACTACCCAAAGCAATCTATAGATTCAATGCAATCCCCATCAAAATACCAATGACATATTTCACAGAACTAGAACAAATGCTTCAGAAGTTCATATGGAACCAAAAAAGACCCCGAATAGCCACAGCAATCTTGAAAAAGAAGGACAAAGTAGGCGGGATCACAATACTGGACATCAGGTTATACTACAAAGCTACTGTAATCAAAACAGCCTGGTACTGGCACAAGAACAGGCACATAGATCAATGGAATAGAGCAGAGAACCCAGAAATTGACCCAAAACATTATGTTCAATTAATATTCGACAAAGGTGGCAAGAGCATACAATGGAATAAAGACAACCTCTTTAATAAATGGTGTTGGGAAAATTGGACAGCTACATGCAAAAAAATGAAACTAGACCATCAACTTACACCATACACAAGAATAAACTCAAAATGGAAAAAAGACTTAAATGTGACTCATGAATCCATAAAAATCCTAGAAGAAAATGCGAGCAACAAAATTTCAGACATCATATGCAGCTGAATTTTCACTGATACATCACCTAAGGCAACAGAAACAAAGGAAAAAATGAACACATGGGACTACATCAAACTCAAAAGCTTCTGCACAGCAAAAGAAACAACCATCAAAATGGAAAGGCAACCCACTGTATGGGAGAACATAATTGCCAATGATACATCAGATAAGGGATTAATTTCCAAAATATATAGAGTGCTCATACAACTCAACACAAGGAAGACAAAGAACCCAATTAAAAAATGGGCAGAGGAACTAAATAGACACCTCTCCAAACAGGACATACAAATGGCCAAGAGACATATGAAGAAATGCTCAATATCACTAATCATCAGAGAGATGCAAATTAAAACAACAATGAGGTATCACCTCACACCTGCCAGAATAGCCGCCATCAACAAAGCATCAAACAACTAGTGTTGGCGAGGGTGTGGAGAAAAGGGGACTCTAGTACACTGCTGGTGGAAATGCAGACTGGTGCAGCCACTATGGAAAACACTATGGTGTTACCTCAAAAAACTAAAAATTGAATTACCATTTGACCCAGTGATCCCACTCCTAGGAATATACCCTAAGAAGCCTGAAACACCAATCAGAAAGAATACATGTACCCCCATGTTCATAGCAGCACTATTTACAATAGCTAAGATCTGGAAACAGCCCAAGTGTCCATCAGTAGACGAATGGATAAAAAAGCTGTGGTACATATACACAAAGGAGTACTATGCAGCTGTAAGAAAGAAAGATCTCTTATCCTTTGCGACGACATGGGAGGACCTGGAAACTATTATCCTAAGCAAAACAAGCCAAGCAGAGAAAGACAAACATCATATGATCTCACTTATTTGTGGAATATAATGAACATAACAGTCTGAGGAACAGGGTAGTCCCAGAGATGTGGAAGTAGGGTACAGACTGACAATTGCCAGAAGAGAGGGTGGGGGAAGGGAGTGATAAACCACAGAACTTATACGCATGTACACATAACCAATGGACATGGACAACAAAACTGGGGACAGGGCAGGGAGGGAGGGGGAGGAGGGAGTCAATGGGGTAAAAGGAGAAACATCTGTAACAAAAATAAATAAATATTAAAAAAATAAAAACAAAAAAAAACTTCCTTATGAAGAAGACCAATATTTTTTTGTACATCTAAGTCTTAAATGGGATGCTAAAAGAAATGACAGCTGAGATTAATGAGCAAATAGCCTGTGTTCAAGAACTAACCTGGGAAGACAACATGGCTGTGCCCATGTTTGGACCATGTTAACACTCTCATTTCTGCTCATTGAGAACTCGCTGTATGTGAATCACCTGCTCAGTGTTGAGGCCAAGGGACTTTCCACATTTAATTTATAATTCTTAATATTTTTCTTGTTAGATGCCCCAGACCATGACTATATCAGATCATTCTTTGGAAAAAATAAGTTATTCATCTGGTGATGTTGAGGACTGGAATGAAGGAACTGAGAAATTCTTTCTACGTCATCTGACTTATTGCATAGTATTGAAGAAAAATAATGTCAAATATTTTTTGTGTCAAAATGTTCTTTTTTAAATAACTTTATTACTACCATTATTACAGATGTGCTCCATGTTCTCCCCCTTTGCCCACCTCCACCCATCCCCAGCCACCCCTCCCTCAGCCTTTACCACTCTGTTGTCTGTGTCCATGTCAAACATCTTTTATTTTGAACATCTTTACTAAAGTATAACTTGCATGCTATAAAATTCACCCATTTTAAATATACAATTCAATAAATTTTCGGTAATTTATAGAGTGGTGCAACCATCATTATAATCAGTTTTCAAACATATCTGTCATCTCTGAGAGACCACAAATCCCACTTACAATCCATGTCCATTCCTACCCCAGCTCCAGGCAACCACTAATCTGCTCTGTCTCTAAATGGATCCTATGCTATTGCAGTCTTTTTTGTCAGGCTTCTTTCATGTTTTTGAGGTTCATTCATTCTTTAGAGGTCTTTGGCACATACTTCTGATTCTTTAGAGGTCTTTTCATAGAGACTTTCTAGCACTTATTTTATTGTGATTCACAGTTTCCAATGCAGTTCAGGGTCTTCCTCATTGGATTGTGAAATCGTTGGGGCAGGGATTTTACTTTGTCATTCCTTGCAAAGTATTGCAGTTTCATTCCGCTGTGTCATTGGCACTCAATTAGAGCTTGCTGAGTTAATGAATGAATGATGGGAAGGTGATGTTTTCCTTCTGCCATTTGCTCCTTACTGTAGACTGTTTGGGAAGCAGATTATGAGATGGAATTTAGTGTAGAGGATGTTTATTAGGGAGTACCCTTGGAAGGGAGGAGGAGGAAGTGGAATTGGGCCCCGGGGGAGTTGAGCTGTGATATATATACCCTGTCATAACCTCAGTCAACCCCAGAGGGGGGCTCTGAGGCTTAAATGACCTGTCAGTGTTGTCCCGTGTTGGGTTGAAATGGCCCGACCTTTGTAACCCCTTCCCATTAGTCAGTCACTGGACTTGGGCCAGCCTATGAAGGGTGCAGCTTGAGCCCAGTGGCTTTCTGCAGCTGAGGAAATCCCTGGAGGAGCCGACAGGATGTCCTTCCCTGTAGGGGACCTGGGCTGTGCAGTTCTGTGTCCATCTAGTCTCTGCACTTTCTTTTTGTCAAAACCTTGGTTAAAGCAATGTCAGAATCACATTTTGCTGAACCTTCCGGATTATCTATTTATGTTACAAAAGATCACGGTAATATATATTAAATTCTGCTGCTAAAACAGTATTTTTGTGTTTAACAAATATTTTGTAAAAAGTTGCATGAAGTCCTTGGTAGGAATGTTCAATAATTTTACTTTAAAATTCAGAGCAAGCAAGTCTTCAGAAAACGAACAGGTTTTCTAATCACTTTAGAAGTATCCTAAAATTATTCTATTTCACAACTTTGCTAGATAGTTCTCCCCCTGTCAACGTATGTGGGAGAAGTTGTTTTAGATTATTGAAACCCTTGGATGAATAATTTATCAAATTGTCAGCAGCTGCTTTTTCTAACAATAGATTTGAATGGATTAGTCTTCTTTCATTTTTCAAACTTCGAAAAAATTTTTAAATTTGCCAAGAGTATATTCATGAGCCTTTTCTACAACTGCGGTGATATCAAATTTGGCAGTGAGTTTTTTTAGTCTACTTAAGTCCAGTATCAGAGCTGAGAGAATTTCTGGTAAGTATTTAATATTTTATTTTTGAAAAATAAAATCCCCATTTGCCTACCACCTGCTGCCCTTTTGGCTTCAAAACACTTCTCTCTTTTCTGCACGCACCACTATCTGCTGTCAAGTTATCTGCCAGCCAAGAAGTGCTTTGTAGTGCTTTATTAGGTATTTTCCAGGAGGTGTAGCTAACCAACAAAGAGAACTTTTGTTCTCTTTGGGGCCACCTCAATGGCGATGCTGGCCATTTCCTCTTTGTTCCAAAACCCCATACATTCTACCTTACATGAGGGACTAATATGTACAGAAATTTTCATGGGCATTATATTAATCCTCATATCAGCTTTGTAAAGATAGTACTTCACTGACTCAGTAGATAAGAGACATTTGACGTCCAGAGAGGGGTCAAGTGATTTGTCCAGAGTGTTGGAATAAAGAATTCGCAGCCCTGATAGGCCAAAGCTGAGTCCAACCCTCTAGTTATAATATTCTTAAAATTGGAGATGAGCCACTATGTTACATGTAGAAAAGTTAGAAGTATTGTCCTTGTCCTCAGTGCTTGTTCAGGTGATAGAACTGAACTGGTTAGTCTATTGACTAACTTTGAAGTGTGTTTTAGAGGGTTATAAGAATTAACGAGTAAATACAGAAAATTTCATTTTATTACTTAACTCAATCCTGAATTCCCATAACATCAATTCTCCTGGAGAAAAAAAAAAAATGCTATGATAAGAGTTACACTTCAAGAGGACAGATTGGATACATGCCTTTGTTCCCCCTAAAACGTCCACTAAAAAGCGAATGAAGGAACCAAAAGGTATTAACCCCACTCGTCAAGAAGACAGAGGCAGTGTCCTCACCTAGCAGGTGCATTGCTAGTTCTGTTACATCTGCTGAGTCCGACGGAGTATGTGACAGAGCATCTTGCACAAAGGCATGGGCCTGTCACCGCGACCTATCTTATACCCTGGGCTCCACTCAACCATTCGAAACGGGCGTCCTTGCAGAGGACTTGGCAAATCATGTGCTTCACACTCAACCTCTATGAGTATAAGTTGCCTCCAGAATTCGGACAGGACTTCTAGGCATTGTGGCTCTTTCTTAGTGAAAGAAGACATGAGATGCAGCACCTTACCCTTCACTGTGGAGGATACATCTCAATTTGCCTCAGACCTCTCCAGCCCCAGAAATTTCACTGAGGTGGCGGGCTGCTCACATTTTGTTGGACTTATTTCCTACTCTGGTATGCATGTGTTTTCTCAGGATATTTTTACTTTCTCCACATCACATGTAATCAGCATGCTATCATCAGTGTGATGGATTAGCATAACATGCAATGCAAGATGGTGAAGGTGTCTCTGGACTAGATTATAACATAGGACTAAAGGTGTGATGGACCCCCCCCCCCTCCACTGTAGTTCAGTGAAAGGGTACTACTGCCTTTGTCAGGTGAAAGTAAACTATTTCTAGTGGTTTCTATTAATAAGTATAGAATAAAAGAACTCATTAGACCAATAGCTGTGTACTTGGTAATAGAGACTTGGGTGATTGACCCCAGCAAAGAAACCACATCCAGGACCTCATCTGCAGTTTAAGTTGCCACCTGGTTAAAATTTCAACAATCCATTTCATTCCAAAAGAGCCATTTCTCTTGCTCACAGACTAAATATGGTAATGGAGTAGGAATGTGGTGGGATTTCGCAATCCTTTCAGAAAGAAACAATGTTGATGTTGATGTACTCTTTTGACATGCAGAGGCGTTCTAAAGGCTTCCACCTGGCTTTTCCTAGGACACTAGCCCTCACCTCATAGGTCAGGAAAACAATATGGGGATCCTGCCAGTTGCTGAGTACGTCTTTTCTAACTGTGTTGTCCAAGACCAGAAGAATTACCATACAGTGGATTTAGGAACCCAAGGGACCCATTCTAAACTTGATTAAAGGCAAATTATGTTAATCCCCTGGATTTCATAGGCCCCTGCTCTGACTGATGGCCTTAATCTTGTTTGAGCCCCTAGGAATTAGCATCAGTTAAGTATAGTAATTAAATCTATCCTCGCCAGTTAAGTCAGTGTCTAGTAATCCCTCCGATTTCGGAGGACTTTCCTTTATTCAATTTCCACCCTGTGAAGTGATTTGGGGGCCTGTTGGAGAAGGTTAACAAGAAAACAGACAGTGTAAATTATTGACATTCTATCAGGAGACTTCTTGAAGGGCGGATTCACTGGCTTACTCAGAAGCAATCAACAAACCTCACGGTTGGTTTTACACTCTTCATGACTACTAAAGTATGCTATGATGTTAGCTAGTTCATCTTTCAGACATAAATAGGCATTTCATTCCAGGTGACTAGAGGTGATAATTATCATTGACCTATTGTTTGGCCCCTGCAGGTCATCTGACTTCCCACTTGCCACACAACATAGACAAAAGGATATTATTCCTTTTACATTGCAATCTAGTCATATCAGAGAACCACGTCCAGATTCTTATCCTGAGGGCTCTATTTCCCTGAGATCGATTCCATTATCAACAACTGTATCAGAGGATTTGGTCAGGAAAAAAGAACCATTCTTTGAATTCTGGACGTAAATATTTATATAGAATCAGGAGACTGTGGTACTGTTGGAAGAGCTGATTGGGTGGCAGAGAGCCATCGTCAGTAAAGCTGGTACCGGAATTCAGGGAGCAGGTGGAGAGGGTTGGGGATGTGACTGTTAGGATCCGTGTGAAGAGGGAGAGTGACACCTGACACCTGGGTAAGCGTGTCAGAAAGCCACGTGAAGTTGTCTCCCACACTTGACCACTCCGCCTCCCCAGTACAGCAGACTCTGGAGCACGGCTACTTTCCCAAGCGTACATGATGGCAGGCTCTCACCTGGACCCATAGGACAGGTGACTCTGAAAAACACGCTCCTTGGTCTTTATGGGGTGTATAATGGTGGTGATGAGCTGACCACAGCAAACCCTGCATCATGTCTAAAACTAAAAAATGAAAGAAAGGAAGATGCTGTTTGGAAGAGAATGCTAGATGCTGTGTATGATTTCCTAAATAAAGTGAAAACTGGGAGTAGGCTGATGTATGCTAAGAAACTATTTATCTTATATGCCTTTAACGCTATTTTATTTTTAAAAGAGTGGGCAGGTATTTTTTTAAAAATCTAGGGCAGTAGGTCTGAGGAATACCAGTTTTCAGGAAAGTTAGAAGAGTTTACCGTGTACATCTAAAACATTCCTATTTGGATTTAAAATAATTTTTTGACTCTTTCCAAAGAATTCGGATATTTTGTTTGGTGGAACTAGTATCTTTGCTCAAGTTTCTCCATCTCAGACCCGGAAGAGACATGACCTCCGCCAATGTCCTGTACACGAACTCGGGACAGGTTACATATCAGGAACATCATGTTTCTCTTGGTGAAGCCGTGGCCAGAGCAGGCAGCTCTTCCTCCAAGAACAAAAGGTCAAATGTCAGTTTAACCCCAAACATGACCTTGGCTGGCTGTCGATAGGACAGGGCGAAAAAGGGTACTTTTTCCGTTCTCCGTGGTCAGTTCTGGACTTGCTCGCACTGGAAGTTCTAGCATGGACTGCGATATTTGGATGGAGAGTGAGTGCTAAATGGAACTGTCAGCTTGAGGTTTTGTTGGAAATCAGAGCAGGAGAGCTTGGCTTTGTACGTAGAGGTTATGCTAAGAACTATATGGAATTTATTTCAGATCCTTCAGTGATAACTGTCAAAGCTTGGCACATCTTCTGCTTAAACATTCTTCTGGAAGAGGTGACTTTTGGAATGGAATTAATTGAATTTTATTGTTGTTGCAGGTTTTTTTCTCACCTATTAACCAAAAGCAGTTCAGCATAGAAATTAGAAGTTTTTCAGAGAAACAGAATTACATAATGTATTAAGCGTGCATGTTTCAGAAATAGACTCTCTGGGTTCAGGTCCTTCTGCTGACTCTCGCTAACTAAAGTTCACCCGAATTGTTCCAGTTCAATACTGGTTTCTCTTGCCTAAAATGAAGCCGATGCTCCCTACATCATAGTACTGTGGGAGGATGCAAAGACCTGACAGTGCATGTAAATTGCTTAGGCACGTTTCTAGTGCATAATATATTAGCTCTCATTACTATGAATAGGTTCAGACTATATTTTTGTCCAAAATATATCACAGAAAAGCATGTTTATTCAGTGTGAGGGGGAATGTATGTGTGTGTGTATTAGTGAGAGCTTAGGAAATTTAAAAGCATGACATGACAATATTCAGGCTCTTATCTTTTGGTGTTCTTTGAAGGGTTGAGGATTGGGAACACTGTACAGTTGTTGAAAGGAGCAAATTAAATCATGTAAATAAAGTCACTTTGCAAATCTGCAGAGACTCTAACACAATATAAAGAGAGCTTGCAGCATTGCAGTTGAGAGAATCAAAGCAATAGCATCTACTCTCTTTAATGTGCTTGCAACACCATGATGAACAGTGACATGGCTTCCCATGGAGCCTTGGAGAGCTGAAGAGGGTAATGGTTTTAGCATCCCTATGTCCCAATGCACTGACAGAAGAATGACATGCTCATAGAATGCTTCAAACAATGCACTATTATCATTATCATTATTATAAGACAAAACAATGCAAGAGCAAGGATTTTTAGCCCAGGATTCTTTCTTTTACTGATAAGCATGAGACTTGCTCAAGGTCACAAAAGAGTTATTCCCTGAGTCTGTACCAGAACAAAGATCTCCCTATTTCCACTTCTTCCATCTTTTCCAGTTGGTGCTAACCTACTGTATTAGTTTGTTGGGGCTTCTGTAAGAAAATATCACAGACTGGGGTACTCAAAGAGAAGAAATGTATCTTCTCATAGTTCTGGAAGCTGGAAGTCCAAGAACAAGGTGTTGGCAGGGTTGGTTTTTCCTGCAGCTTCTCTTCTTGGCTTGTAGATGGCTTCTTTCCCAATGTGTCCTCCCCTGGTCTTCCCTCTGTGCATACACATCCTCTTCCTTTGAGGATACTGGTCATATTGGACTAAGGCCCTACCCTTATGACCTCACTGAACCTTAATTACCTCTTTAACAGCCCAAATACACTCACCTTAGGGGTTAGGGATTCAACATATGAATTTGGGAAGGATGCAATTCGGTCCATAAAACCTACCCATGAAAATACTGCTTTTCTAATATTGTTCTAATAGTCTTCCTCTAAGTTGAAACCTTTGCTGGATATGTCTATGTCTATAGGTACATGTGTTAAACCTACTCATTCCATCTTGGCACTTAATGTTCCAGGACTAGGTCAGTTTGCCCAACAGAATAAACACAAATCATATTTTCAGAACAATTAAAACTTTTATTTCAATTGTAAATTATCAGTAATCTTTGTCATACTCAGTTGAGTAGAAAATATATCTCAAGTTAGATGGGAAAAGTTGTTCCTTGTATTTCACAGTTTTATCTTAGAACTAATAGCATTGAAAAATGCTTCTAGCCCTGGCCAGGTTGGCTTAGTGATTAGAGTGTTGGCCAAAGGACCGAAGAGTCGCAGGTTTGATTCCAGTCAAGCGCATGTACCTGGGTCGTGGGTTTGATCCCCAGCCCCGGTTGGGGGTCATGTGGGAAGCAACCAATTGATGTGTCTCTCCCACATCGATGTCTCTCTCTCTCTCTCCCCCTCTCCCTCCCTCCCTCCCACTCTCTCTAAGAATCAATGGAAAATATCCTTGGCTGAGGATTAACAATAACAAAAAAATGCTTCTACATAAGTGTTTGCTGCATTATTTAAGTTTGATTTTATAGGTAGAGCCTTTACCAGAAAAGAAAAAAGTCATCTAGATGGTAAAAATGATACGCATGCTCCAAGGAGATATAGCTGAAGATAGAAACTCGGATCACGGAGGTAGGGATGAAAGTAAGGACAGAGATAGACATAGATCTCTCTTTGTGGGTTTATAATCTCTGTTGTACAGCGAAACATGTTATTCTTTTTCACGAATACCAGTAAAGGCAAGTCCATCTCTTTTTACACACGTGTGTCCGTGATGTAAGACAAGCTACCTGCAGAGCCTGCTGAGGACGCAGAAATTTCAGGCTGAATTAAAAAGAAATATACATCAATGTTTTAACTGCTGAGAATCATTTTTTATACACAGTGGGTATTGTACGTAAATATAATTATTATTTATATTGTATTTGACATGCTTAGAATTTTGATGACTTGACCAGAGCTGACACTGGTTGGGGGACCGGGGGAAGGACGGATGTGTCCAGGGACCAGACTGGGTACCTGACTCCAAAGGTAGACAAAGCTCCTTCTACCACAATGCCTGGCCCATTTTCAGAACAGGAAACTGAAAGCCAGAAACATGAATAACTTTTTAAAATTTCAACTAATGAGGAAGTGCTAGAGTTGGGAAGGGTATCTGGAGTGCTTGACTCTCTCTCACTGTATACGTTGATTTCCACCTAGAGTATAATCACCATGTATCTCTGCGTCCTCTAAATCCAGCTCATTGAAAATAAGGTTTGAGAAGGGCTAGTGATTTCTGAACAGAACTTCTGTTTTTGTCTGGCTATACTGAAAACTTCAGACGTATTCTTTATTGTACACAGCTGCCAGCAGGTGCAAAAGTTCTCTTCTCTTCTTGGGTTCATGTCACTAAAATATAAAACCAAAACCAAATTCTTAGTGTCTTTCCCTGAAATATGATACAACTTAGTGCCATTGATATTGATTTCTTTAAGTCCTACAAGACAGATCTTTATTGCCTAGGTGAGGACAGAAAGAACAGCTGAAAATCTGCCACCAACCAAAAATACATTTTCGGTGTTTGGTTCCATCTTTTCCAGTAAAACATGATTCATAAAAGCAGTCTTTCACAAAGAACTGTTACTGGGTTTATTTATTTATTTGTATTGTTTTCCCTGTCTCTGAGCTACTTACCCTCTGGTGGAAATGCTTCAGGTAATGACATTGTCCTAAGACAGTTGCGTGGTGGAAGAAAAGTTCCAGATCGACTGTGGATGGGGAAAGTGAGCACCCATACAATGACTAGATGTGATTTCACCCTCTCTGCTCTCTGCTTCTCTGCACACGCCGTGTGGTGTTAAATGCTAATGTGATGCCAGCATTTTCTTTACTATTTAGACAAAAGAAACCCTAATGAGATATTCTAAGCCTGCACATGAGTTTCCATAGCAATCCTTGCCTTGGAATAAAATTAGGATAAAGAACTCCTCAACACAACTTGAAAATCTCACCGAACTCACAGCAACAGGTTTGTGCCACGAGACAGACGTTGCTGTGGGGAATGCTGATTTGATTAAGTGTCCACAATAGAGAACTTTATTTAGCGATGCCATCTGCAGCCGTAATTAGTTTGCACTCGTGAAAATGAAGAGTTTGACGGGAGATGTGACATTAATTTCTGAGAAAGGAGAACTTTCTCGTTTTGCATGGATGAAAGCACAGAAATGTAACGGAAAGGCATTCACAGAGACGCTATAGAAACTCGTTAGGAACTTTTAAAGGTTAACATGGAGAGGGAGGAAACTGGAAAATTAACTTGGGGCTGGCAGTCACGTTAGTGAAGCAGCTGACTTGACTTAATACTTCTTGCTACTGAGATAGCTTTTCTTCCAGGGGAGCGAAATGGATGTCTTTCTCGTGACCCCAGAAACTAGAACTCCCCAAGGATGTACGGGTGCGAATCCATCGTGTGAACTTCCTTGGGCACCTGGGTTTCTATGCGGCAGACCCTGAAGAGCTTTAGAGAAACAGCTGATGAGGTCCAGCTGGCTGTACATCACTTGTGGAATTTAAATGGGCACACCCATCACCTGAGAATCTTGTGAAAATGCAGACTCTGATTGGTCTGGAATGAGGTGGGGTTAGAGTCTGCATTCCCAACAGGGTGATGCTTTCCCTACTTGGAGTAACTATCTGAACTAGTGATTTTCAACATTTATCATCTCATGGCACACAAACCAATTGCTAAAATTCTGTGACACGCCAAATAATGTATTATGTTTTTTGCCAATCTGACAAAAAAAGTATAATTCTTGTTCATTTACACTGGACAGCTATTGTTGTATTGGCTGTTGGCATTTGTGTATTTGATGATCTAAGGGAAAAGAAGTCAGTGCCCCTGACTACATAGCCAGGTGTTTCATGTTTTTTTGTTTTGTTTTGTTTAGTGGGAGGGAGGGAGAGAGAGAGAGAGAGAGAGAGAGAGAGAGAGAGAGAGAGAGAGAGGGAGAGAGACATCGATGTGAGAGAGACACATCGACTAGTTGCCACCCGCACAACCCCAACCAGGGGACGAACCGTAACCAAGGTACATGCCATTGGCTGGAATCGAATCGAACCTGGGTCTCTTTGGTCCACGAGCCAACGCTCCAACTGCTGAGCCAAACTGGCCAGGGCCAGGTATTGCATGTTTTAAAAATTCTTACAGCATACCAGTGTGCCTGCCGTGGCACGCCGGCTGAAAATCACGGATAAGACCATTGAAAACAGGAGAAGCAGGAGACTCATCGATGGGCACCTTCTTTCCCAGCCCTCACTGCAACCACGAAGTAGGCAAGAGAGCACTTTTCTTTTTCAGCAACTTCTTACTTTCTCTGTGCCTTTCGCTCCTCTGCCCCAGTTGACATCTGTTCTCTCTAGAGGTTTCCTGGGAACTCTGGGGCTGGGAAGGGACAAGAGAGTATGGAAGGATCACAAGTGGTGACTTTCCAAAGACCAAAAAGCCTTCCCTAGAAATACTCAGCCTATTTCTTATCCCTTGCATGTCTCTGGGGACATGTATTTTTACCCTTGGCTTGAATCCCCTATGCCAGGGTTCACCAGGACAACGCTCTGGACAGCAACCCCATCTAGAGAGAAATCCTTGCTCTTCTTTTAACATAACACTAAATTTAACTTTTAACATTAACTAAATTTAATGTATTATATTCATTAAATTTAGTGGATGTTGTTAAGTCACTACTTGAAGAAAGACATACTTGCTTTTTTTCTTTTAAAATGATGGCTGAACCTGTTATGTATGATACTTAAGTTTCCAAGAAACAGGTTATCTAATTTTTAGTGCATTGGAGTTTGGGAGATCTGACTATTGTTCCTTCCTCAGTCTAGCACTTACTCTGTGACCTGAGGGCAAAACTTTTAACTTTCTGGGGCTCTGTTTCCCTATTTCGCAATGCAAAGGTTGGATGAGTTGCTTGCTCAGGTGCCTCCTGCAGCTACAATTCTAGAGTCCTAGCAAATATAATAACTGAGTTAATATACTGCAAGAATATGTTTCATTTTGTGCCACCAATGTATATTTTTGGAAATCACTTAATTTTTGTTGCCTTTACTTTTCACATCTATGTTAAGGGCTTAGTTAGCCTCTTACGTTGCTCAAGCAGAGATCAGTTAATTCTAGTCTCATTACTTGACTATTTCTTCCCTAGTATGTGAGCATTCTTCCATTTTGGAGAGAAATGCTCTATATGAGCTAGGAATCATATAGTGCAGTAATCTCTGTTAAGTACTTTACTTAAAAAAAAATAACAGCTTTATTGAGATATAATTCAAATAGCATATAATCATATAATTCACCCTTGTGAAGCATACAATTCAGTGATTTTAAGTCTATTCATAGAGGTGTGTAATTGTAACCACACTCAATTTTACAACTCTTTCATCACCCCACAGAGGAACTCCATATCCATTGTCAGTGACTTCTCTCCTTGCAAATCCCTCCATCCCCACCCCTAGACAACCACTAAACCACCTTCTTTGTCTGTGGATTTGCCTCTTCTAGACATTTCATATAAATGACATCATCCTGTATGTGGTCTTTTGTGACTAGTTTCTTTCAGTTAGTATGTTTTTAAGGTTCTTCATGTTGTAGCATGAATCTGTGTGTCGTTTCTTTTCATTGTCAAATATTAGATTACATGGAGTCACTATATTTTATTTCTCTACTTCTTAATTGATGGACATTGAGATTTTTCCACTTTTGGTTATTATGACTAATACTGTTATGGTCATACATATGTGTTTTTGTATGGATATGTTTTATTTCTCTTAGATACCTAGGAGTGGTATTGCTAGCCCTATCACCACTCTGTTTAGACTTTTAAGCAACTACCAGCCTGTTTCCAAAGAGGCTGCCTCATTTTACATTCCCACCAGAAGTGTAGGAGGGTTCCAGTTCTCCACATCCTCAACAGCACTTGTTATTGTCTGTCATGTTGCTTATAGTTACTGTACTGAATATAAAGCGGTATCTCATTGTGGTTTTGATTTGCATTTCCCTGATGATGAATGATGTGGAGAGTATTTTCATGTGGTTATTAGTCGTTTGTATATTTTCTTCTGAGAAATGCCTAATCAGAGTCTAGGCCCATTTTTAAATTGGATGGTTTGTCTCTTATTACTGAGTTACTTGAGTTTTTTTTTTTATATAGTCTAGATACAAGTTCTTTATCAGATGTATGATTTGCAAATATTTTCTCCCAGTCTCAGGATTGTCTTTTCACTTTTCTAATGATGTCCTTTGAAGCACAAAAAAATTTTAATTCTGATGAAGTCCAATTTATCTATTTTTTTCCTTCTGTTGCTTGTCCTTATGGTGTCATATCTGAAGAAACCACTGTACAATGATTTACACCTATACAGAACTCCTACTCTTCATAGAAATGTATTTTTAAAATACTTAAAAAAATTAGAGCTCTTGAAATGGGTATTCCAAGCATACAAGTTGATAAACAATTTAGAGCGGCTTTGGCAGAAGGACAGAAGGTCACTTGAGGCATTTTTATAGCCTTAGGCCATATGACACTCTGTCACATCAGTGGGCCAGATTGCAAAAACACATTAGAGGTGTAAGTGCTTAATTATTTGGGGAACAACTTATCTCCTAAAGAATATAAGTCAGCTGGAAAACATGCAGAGCACAAAATTCATAATGCAGGGATCTTGTAGGCTATTTCCCTGTGACTAGTTTAATACTGAGGATCTTTGTAATAGTATCTAGAACTTATTGAATATTAAAAAAACTTAATTAACTGAAGAACAGCTGGATGTTCATTTAATCCTGTCCCTCTCTTGAAATCTCTTAGACTTCTGTAAATTGATACTTATTAATTCACATGACCAGCATTATGTCTCATGGTGCTTTACATTACCTACACCAAATGAAATACTTTGAATAAAAATCAAAGTTACTGTCTATTTTTTTATGTGCTGAAAGCTTTTCTGCCCAGCTGCAATGTATGCTTTGATACTCTGAAAGCCAAAAATCAATTTTTTTTACTATAAAAATTTTATTATAACAACATTAAAGAAGAAAACAGAATATCTCCTTATCGTACCATCGGAACGAAATGTTTCCTTGTGTACATTCCCGTCTACTCTCTGCTTCCTGCGTGCATATTTTTACTCACGATGACCACAAAGAACAAATGATTTTCAAACAGGATTTTAGGATGCTGTTCTGCCAATACCCTGATGCATGGAGAGGCTGGTGTGAACTTGTGAGAGAGGGTTGCAGATTTGCAGAGTGACTTTGCTCAAGGCAGTACTGTCCTATTTTTAGAGATCCATTCAAGGTGGGAGCTGGTTCTGATGACCCCATTTTCCCTCTGATTTGCATGATCTTGACACACCTTCAGACTCCTGTACTCCCCCTTCATGTTGACTTTTCTGCCACCCTGCCCCTTCACAGACAGGGAAAGTTGCATCCATCTTCTTCCTTTAGGCTCTGCAGTTGGCCCCGGGCTACCTCTCAAATTTCTTCCCACACTGCTCCCCCTTAGCTGGCTCTGCTCCAGACACCATAGCCAAGATCTTTCTTTCCTCGGAGCGTTTCACTCGCTGTCCCTTTACTGGGAACACCCTGTGCCTGGATATTGCATATTTGGCTCCTTCTTAACCTTCATGTTTCTGCTAAATATCACCTCAGGGAGACCTTACCCTCAATGAGAGTACCTCTCCCTCTTCCGTCCGAATCCTAGCCCTCTGCCTTATTTTCTTCATAATGCTTACTAGCGCCTATGAGGATCTGTAACCTAAAATCTGATATTTGCAGGTAATTATTTATTGTTTGTGTCCCTTCTGTTGATGAATGGATAGACAGTTCATGAAGCAGGAGTCCTGTCTTTTTCTCCACTATAAACTGGTACTGTTACCACACATGGCAAAGTAAGCCCTCCATAAATATTTACTGAATGAATAAATGAGTGAAACTGTGCACCTTGGCCAAGCTTTTTCCCAAATGTGTGTTCTTCCTTCCCCATTTTCTGTTCTGAACTGAGTGGGAGCAGGACACTTCTGTTTTTATGTTCTATAATAGGTGGTGGGAAAAAGCAAAAAGGAGAGCATTGAAAAATACATGGATGGAGGGATGAGGTTAACAAGTGCATAATGCCTTCGAGGAAAAGTTCTGGTGTCATACATGGCCAAAAAGCAATCCCTTGGAGAGCATTTTTCAGTACCCTTCATCAGGCAAAACTATGGTGTAATACCAACTTTCCTGATGGATGGGCGTTTGCCTCACTACCTGTCACAGTGTAATATAGTACTCTGTTTCAATACCATTTGTTGCATTTTTATGCCTGTTTTTGAGTCTAGAGAAAAGTTGCCCAGTGGTAAGAAAGAAAAAGAAAAGCCCCCTGGTACTTTGATTTAAACTCGATGGCAAAAGTAAACTCAGTTGTGTCTGGGTTTGAATGGATTGAAACTCTGAGAGTAATGTAGATGGTCATTGTCACTGAAAACTTTAGGTAAAGAGTTACATAGTCTGAGCTTGGGCTCATCAAAAACTGAATTGTGATTGCTAACTTCAATTCTAAAATTGCCAATTTTAACCTTAAAGTGTATAGTTAAATGTGTTGTCACCCTAGATCAGCAGAATCTCTCAGAAAAAGACTTAGATTAAAAAAAAAAAAAAAAGGAAGAAAGTGTCTGGTCTGGTCAAGTAAACTAAAAATGTAGCCAGAAGTAATTTTTGTTTTGAAGAACTGGGTCTCCTTCCTTCCCCCTGGGGACACTACTGGCCTTTGAACATGACAGTCATGTTCTCCTTCACCTTAGGAGTTCTTTCTAGCGCTGAGTATTATTTCCCCATCATCCTGTAAGCTTTCTCCTCTGCCCTATTCACGCTCTTCACTGGGATGAGGGACCAGTTGAAGAGAATTCTGCGGGTGTCTATTTCATCTTTCATTTCAAAGTGGGGAATCCTTGGCAACAGGGAATACCCTGTTGAGACTAAAGAATAAAATGGCAAATTATAGGTCTACATGCTAAGCTCTGATGCTCAGTTTTTGTAAGGGTAGCAGCTGGGGATCGAGGAACAATTTAGCTGGGAGCCAGAGGGGTGAAGGAAGCAAGGAAAGGAGAGAAGAATGTACTATCAAGAGGTAAGAGGTAGGAGTCTCAGACCTAAGTATTTTATTATGTTCTTGATCACATGGGATTTCAATTCTAAATTAGTATGTGTGGTAAAAATGTAAGAAGGGAGAACATGGAAGAAGAATGAGAGACAGAGAGAAAGAGTAAGCTGTTAGGCAGCCATCGGTAGACTGAAATAGTCACAAAAAGGGAGTCCCCGCCCCATGTCTCCCAATCCAGAGAGTGAGCTCACTTCCTGATCTTCATCCAGAGAGCATGAGGGAATGAAGCACATACACTGATTGTATGCAATGCTTATTTTTAAAGCAAATGTCTTCAGTCTTAGAGAAATTTTCCAATGCCTACAAGTCAGTTATTTACAAACCTATATCTATGTAACTATAACCCTAAAATATTGTAAATTAATGTAAAATATTTGAATATAATCATAATATTTAACTTTTATTAATTGCTCCTTGCTGTTGTGAATGTCTTACTTGTGTCACTCATTTATTCTTCAAACCCTCCCCACCAGGTAGGGCCTTTTATCTCCATTTTATAGATGACAACATTGAGCCATGGAGTGAATAAGGAAATTATTCAAAGAAGATTAGTCTCTGTGAATAGACTCATGGCTACGAGTGTTTTAGAAAATGGGAAACATTGTTATATTCAAGAAATTTGACCTTGCTGTAATAACATGACATGCTGTGCAGTCCCTCTGGACACCAAGGTGAACTTTGGAGACTGAGCAAAGTCAGCCCTTGAGATTGGTCAGGCACTAGGTTTGTGTTTCTGTGTTGACTGGCTATATTAAAAAGGGTTGTTTCTCAGAATGCACGTTGTCACACCCAAGTGTAAAGAGTGCCATCTAGTTTTCTTTTAACTTGGGGGTGGGGTATTGTTTTCTTGTTGGAAAAATAGATGCTCAGAATACCCAATGCTTGGTTACACCCATTCAAGAGCAAATTGAAAAGCTCTTTGCTGTAGGAAGAAGGACATCTACAATTTTTTCCAGGGGTCCTAATCCAGGTAGCCTAAGAAATGAGTCATTCATTCATATATTTGTCAAATAATATTTAGACATATTATGTACCAGGCACTCTTTTTAGTACTAGGAATTAAAAGACAAATAACATTGAAATATGTATAATGGTCATAATCTGTTCCCTTGAAAAGCTCAGTGCACTGAGGAGATGAACTTGTGCACAGACAATCACCACACAAGTTGGTGAATATTGTCACAGGTACTGTGGGAGAATGAGTGAAGAATGAAGAGCATCTAACCTCACCCAGAGAGTCAGGGTGGCACTGAGAGGCAGAGGGCACCTCAGGACATCAGGACAGTTATGGGAAAAGGCACTGATGAGAAATCATGTAAAATGACTGAAGGTCAGATAAAGGAACTCAGGGTGATTTTGGAGGTGACTCATCCCCTGTTGACATTAAACTTGGCATTCCAGAGCCCCATCTACTATTGTCCTATTATATAAAAACTCTATTTAAGGTATCTTTTTTTTTCTCCAATATTTCCCATCACCAAAACCGACCTGGAACAGCTAGCTCCTTCCCTTTCCCACGTCCTCTTTGGTTGTAACAAGCATCGTTAAGGGTTTGCTGGGAGTCAGGCGTGGAGCTCAGCACTTTTCATTTCTTATCTCATTTGTCTCTGGAAAACCTCTATGAGGTGGTTTTCATGATGATGGCCCTTTCACCAGAGATGGAACTGAGACCTAGAGAGGGTACATTTCCAGAGACGACTCAGTTAGTAAATAACTCTCTTCTGTCCTCCTTAAGAGGCCTATAAACCTTTTGTGATAAATGCAAGTTGCAGACTGTTATAGGAGGACAATTTCACAGAATAAACGGACAGCCTGAGTGTTGATGCTTGAGGAGAGCAGCAGATTCTCTCTTTCCAAAGAGAAACATGGGTTTTTCATCCAATTTTACCAGGTTAAAATGTGAGGATGATCCACAGGGTAAATCTCTTTATATAGGACATTCCCACCAAAGAGGAAGGGCCCTACTTCCTCCCAGTCCTCTTCTGCCACAGGGAGACACGTGACCATGTCTATTTTATGCTGCAGGCCCAATGTTCTTCATTATCTGGTAGATATTATCTATTATTTTGTTGTAAAAATATATAGATTATCGATATACATATATCATCTATTGTTCTATTGTATCTTTTGTTATCTGATCGATAGATGCCAGAGACTCAAATAAGAATGATTCTCTTTTGAGTTATTTTGCAATTCAAAGCCTCAAAAACTGTTGAAGACTTGAGGTCAGAAAATGAACAGGGAAAGAATATTAGATGGCCTCTTTGAGCATCAGTTTTCTGATCCCTGGGATGTAAAGAACACAATTTGTAAGGTCTTTTCTGTCTCCAGAACACAGCGAATGTAATGGTTAAGTGGTCTCCATTTCCATGCTCATAAAAAGCAACTCATAGCCTCTTTGTTGCTATCTGTTGTTGACAACTGTTAACTCCTTTCTTTAATCTTGGCCACAGTGGAATGACTTGCTAGTATCCAAGAGAATGAGAAACAAGACCGGTAAGTTTCTTTTAACTTTATTTATTCATGCATTCATTTTTATTTTTAAAAATTTCAATTAAAATTTTTAGGTGACATTGGTTAATAACATTATAGAGGTATCAGGTGTACAATTCTATAATACATTACCTGTGTATTGTATTGGGTGTTCATCACCCCAAGTCAAGGACCGGTAAGTTTTAACAGGTAACAAATGATCGGTACAATCCTGTCTGAATGGGACCTGGAGTAAACATCCTGGTGGTTAGAAAGCAGATGAGGACACTGAGAAAATGGTAAATCTCTGCTGATAATGACTCAGTCCCAGACTGATTCCGGAGATTCCACCTGTTGGCACAACTACGGTACTGCCTTGAGTAAGCCAGATAGTCAACAACCTAGAAACGTTTACGTGCCTGCAGAGATAAAAAAGTAGACACATCCATAAAAAAATGAAAGGAAAATTTAAATTAGTTGAATAGCAAGACTCTCTTTTAGTGAAAGGGGGGGAGCGGCGTGTGGAGTGAACATCCTTAGGTGTCTCAGTCATATTCCAAAGCGAGGGATATTTGTTAGGAGTCCAGGCAGAATTTCCTGTCTATAGGCTTTGGGAAAAATGTGCAATGTAAATGAAAGATAAACTCCCTTTCTGTCATGAAGATACATGCTACAATTAGCAGAAGTTGATGGAGCTGTTTTAAAGAAGTTATAATTGACTGAGGCCAATAGTACGTGAAGCACAGCTCCAGCTCCTTGGGCTGTAAGGTAATTATTGGAGAAATTTCAGGCTCAGTGAACAAGCTTGGGGCCATAAACAAGTATCGAGCTCAGTCCCATTCACAGCAGAGCTCACAAACTGGGTTTATCTCCCCTATGTAAAAAAAAACAACAACAACAACAAAAAAACCATATATATATATATATATATATATATAAGGTGTGATATCTTGGTGCATTCAAGACATAATTCAGCAGCCTGAGAATGCATGGAACTCAGGCTGGCAGCAGACGCTTGGGCAATGCACGAACCGTACCACAAACACTTCATTGCATTTCAGCCTTTGCATTAAGGCAGGATCTTCTTATTTTAGTTATGCAGTGTTAGTTTTAAAAAGGGATTATCATTTTCAAGTTAAGCTTTAAGGAACACTCCGGTCTATCATTTGACTTAGAGTTCCCATTCAGGGAAATGAAGAGATTTACTATTTCAAAAACGCTGGAAACAAACGAAATGCTTTAGTAAAAACAGCAAATTACAGACTTTTATAAGTGAATAATCTGACCGGGTTGAATGGCGTTGCCTGGTGAGAGGAACGCAGTCTCTCGTTCCATTTAGTGGACATGCTATGAGACAGGGGTGTTTAAAAGTATGTACGTTGACCCTTGTATAACACAGGTTTGAACTAAGTGGGTCCACTTATCAGCGGGGTTTTTAATAAATACCTGTACTGTTTTCTTTCCCTGTTGGGGATCCGTGGATGTGTAGGGCTGGCTATATGCATTGTTCTACAGCATTTTCCATAGGAGACCTGAGCATCCATGGATTTTGTTATCCATGGGGATCCAGGAACCAATGCCCTAGAGATACTGAGGGACGACTTAAGTTTTGGGGGAGTCAAAGGCCTTAGGTGAATTTTCGACCGCATGCGGTATCTGTGCCCTTAGCTTAAACATTGTTCAAGGGTCAACTGTATTTGTATGTGCCAACTATGAGTATTCTATCTTTTACTCCAAAATGATTTAAAATTTACAACATAAGAAATGACAACAAAATTAATATTATAGAAACAGAAAGTGAAAATCAAGAGAAAAAGAAAAACCCAAGTGGGACAACCTAAGGGTTAAGGGAGTTAATGTAACCAACTTCAGGTAGGGTACCTGAGCTTTTAGGTTCCTGGGCGTGGTTCCCTCACTGTCTCCCCTGGACTGGCTGTGTGCTCCTGGGTGGGGTTCACTCTCTGTCTCCCCTGGACTGGCTGTGTGCTCCTGGGCGGGGTTCCCTCACTGTCTCCCCTGGACTGGCTGTGTGCTCCTGGGCGGGGTTACCTCACTGTTTCCCCTGGACTGGCTGTGTGCTCCTGGGCGGGGTTCCCTCTCTGTCTCCCCTGGACTGGCTGTGTGCTCCTAACAGCCATTGACTCAAGCCTTCTCTTTTTGCCTATGTATAAACAGTTGGTCATTTCACTCTTTATAAGTACTTCGACTACAAAGAGAGTGTGAGTGTTTACAATGTACTATACATTGCACTAAACATTAAATATGCTGTTTTACAGAGAAGGTTCAGGTTTTTTTTGTTGTTTTGTTTTTACAGTGGGTAGTACATGCCATGGAGCAACATTCAAAAGACACAAAGCAGGATGCTGCCCCAGACAGCTGGGTTTTCTTACAGTGTACTTCCAGGAACACTCTGTGCACAAGCAAATATATGCATGTGGGTATATATAACCCATATTTTACACCAATAATGGAATTCTACATACGTATTCTCTACTTTACCCTTTTCATTTCAATTTATATCCTGAGAAGTATTCCATGTGAGCACCTGGAGAGCTGCCTCATTTTCATTATGTCACTCATTATAATACTATGATGAGACAGCATGGTGTGGTGGTCAAGATCATGGACTTGGGATCAGACCCTCCTGAGTTCAAATTCCAGTCCTGCCACTCACTGTGTGTGTCATCTTGGGCATTTTGTTCACCTCTTGCCTGAGATGTAAAATGCGTTCATAATAGTATTGTTGGGAAATTATGTAAGATAATAGATGTAAAGCACTTAGAATGTTGTGTGGTTTGTATGGTTCAACCAGACACTGTATATATGTTTGCTCTCTTCGTGCTATCTTAATGCATGTATGCAGTACAATTAATTTAACTACCTCACCACTGATGGATGCATAAAGTTTTAAATTCCTCTGCTATTTCAATGTTGCAGTCAATATCCTTGTCTACTCATTACCATTGAACCTGTATGTAGATATCGAAAGGATACGTTCTTAAATTTAGACTTGCTCTCTCAAAATTATGTACATTTTCCATTAGGGTTGCTGCAATTTACACTTCTCACAAGTAGCTAGCCACGGGTCATAATGATTTACCTCTGTGGACACTGCAGGAGTGCCCATTCCTCCCATCCAGCCTACACTGTGGTACACGCGCTTCGATCATTCCAACATGACAGACCCAAACCATTTCCTTGTCATTGTAATTTCCGTTTCTTCTATTAAATGTGAAGGTGACAAAGTTCTACTTTTACTAATGGTCACGTGGCTTATATCAGACCAAACTTTCCATAGATAGCTGTTATAAAGTGCCAGAACAATGATAACATCTGTAAAAAATATAGAAAATGATCTAAAGGCATTGTCATGTAGCCAAAGCAGTCAAAAGCAGGGAGTGAAGAAAGGAAACACAGTGATCGTGCTGTTTTTGTGGCTCTTTGACTTCTGAGGCCCCAGATAGCACCTCACAAGGTGGGTAGAACTGGATAGAAACCAAACCATGGGACACAATTCAGAGCCACCACCTCAGCTAGAACGTGAGGGGAGAGCCTAAAAAGGAAAGACTCAGAAAGGAGGAGCTCTAAATTCTGTGTGTAAGCTATTTTCAAATTTCTTGCTGACCCTTTACTTACACATTCAGGGGGCAGACTCCAAGCACACCAATTAAGATTGAAGCCAGTGAAAAGATTTCAGCTGAATTCCTCTGCAAGGAAAACAGAGTGCAGAGTTTGAGTTCAGCCAAGTTCACTGACTGCTGATTCAAAAAAAATCACTGGTCTTAAGAGGAACATAACAGAATTCATAGTCTCTTCAACGTATGCTTGAAACTATATAGGATAGATTCTAAAATTACTAGTCTTATGATAAAACAAGAAAAGTGTGACACACACTGAGAGAAAATAAACTGAGATGAACCCCAGTATGACTGAGCAGACAGAACTATAAAGCAGCTATTATAACTATGTTCAAGAAACATATAAGAAAATATATTTATAATAAATAAACAGATGGGAAATTTTAACAGAGGGAAAGACACAATAAAATCATCAAACAGAGTCTGAAACTGAAAACTATAATGTCTAAAATTAAAATTCCTGTGGGTGGACTTACTAGCGAATTGGAGATGACAGAAGAGAGTCAGTGAATTTGAAGAAAAACCAGTAGAGATGGAGCAGTCTGAGCAATGCAATGAACAATGATTGATGTAAAAAGAACACAGCATCCAACACAGTATCGAGCAGCCGCACATGCACTATGGTGGCCGTGAAGATGCCCCACTTGGATCTCCCTTTGAGAGCCTGCATTGCTGCAAGGTGCACAAGTGACTGCGTTCCCCAGCTGCCTCACCTTCAGATCTGTTCTAACATTTCTCCAGAGTCCATGCCGCTCTGAAGGCAGTGCCCAGTCCATGGTTAAACACAGTAGGGGTATTAGAGCCAAGCCATTTCTGCTCAGCATTGGGCTCCTTTAATAGTCTTTGCTCCAGGGATCCCTATCAACCTGGAAGAGTTTTTCTCAGAGTTGAACTGCATTCTCTGTCTTCTCCAACACAGTCCTTCTTCCTTCTTTCTCTTCTTTCTCAGATGTCAGGACTACATCGTGATCTGAGGGCTCTCTCCATCTACTCTTGCACCCTCTCCCCTTCATCATTCACAGGCATTTTACCCATTATAGCTCTTAACTGTCTAATTCTGTAATGTGATCTGCTTCTTGGAGGCATTAAAGATTGTAGCCAAAATCTTTTTATACTGAAATCCAGAGATAAAGAGACAATCTTTATTAAAAGTAAACAGAGAAAAACAACACATTACATATAAGAAAACATGGTACAAATGATAAGCATTATTGTTCTTGTAACAATAATGGAATCTAGAAGGCAGTGGAAAGGCATCTTTAAAATGTTGAAAGAAAAATATAACTGAATTCAGAACTGTATGTGCAGCAAAAATGTCCTTCAGAATTTAAGGCATAATAGAGACTTTTTTTTTTCAGATAGAATGTGTTGTCTGCTCTATAATAAATACTAAAGAAAGTTCTTCAAGCTGAGAGAAATGGTACCATATATCTTCAGGAAGGAGTGAAGAGAACCAGAATGGGAAATATGTAGTGTACATATTGTTTAAACTATTTTTCTCTTAATTCTTTAAAATACAATGATTCTTTAAAGCGAAACATTTTGGCTTGTATTTTGGGATTTATAACAGAAGTAAATATAATGCATCTGATAACTATAGTGTAAAGCATCAGGACAAATGAAGCTATATGGTCACAAAATACATTTTACTTGAAGCATTGTAATATTAACTCTAACGAGACTTGAAAATGGTGAGAGTATTGTAATCCCACAATTAGCCACTAAAAACAAGCACAAACTATAACAGAGACATTAAGATAGAATTCTAAGAGATATTCAGTTAGCCCCAAAGACAGCAAAAAAGGAAACAGAAGAACAAAAAGGAAGGCAGATGGGACAAATATAAATCAAATAAGAAAAGGCAGATATTTATTAAATTATCTTAATAATTAGATTAAATGCAAATGAACTATGTACTCCAATTAGAAAACAGATGGTCAGACTGAATATTTTTAAAAGCAATATGTGACTATATGTGGTCCACAAAAAGCACACTTTGCCCGGCCGGTGTGGTTCAGTGGGTTGAGCATCATCCCATGGACTGCAAGGTCCCAGTTTGACTTCCGGTCAGGGCACATGGCCAGGTTGTGGGCTTGTTCACAAGTAGGGGGCATGCAGGGGGCAGCCGATCCATGTTTCTCTCTCACATCAATGTTTCTATCTCTCTCTCCCTTCCTCTTCCTCTAAAAAAATCAATGAAAATGTATTTTAAAAGATGAGAAGCACACTTTATCTCAATGCAGATAAATTGAATGTAAATAAGCAGAGAAAGATATGTTCTACAAATGCTAATAAGAAAGCTGTGTCTATATTAATGTGAGATAAGGTGGACTTACAGACAAAATGTTTTCTCTAAAAAGGGATATGTCATACTGAAAAGAAGTCATCAGTAGTACATAACAATTATGAATGTGTTTATGTAGCTAATAGAGTTTTAACATTTATGATGTACATATTGGGGGAATTAAAACAGATCAAATCAAACCCCTTTGTATTTGTATACATCTACCACTGCAGTAGGAGATGTTAACGCCTGTCTCTCAGTAACTGATAGAACAACTAGACAAAACATCATTAGGGCATTAGCAGTCTTAACAACCCTATTAATCAAATCAGTCTAGCTGATATTTATAGAACACAAACACCCAACACATTCCTTTTTAAGGCACATAGCACATTCATCAAGATGACCCACATCCAGAGTCATAAAACAAGCCTCAATAAATTTTGAAAGATTGACAAATTACAGTAGAATTCAATAACAGTGAGACAGCTGTACAGCCTCCAGTCTATGAAATTATATAGTGGACATCTATAAAATCCATGAGTCGAAGATGTTACTTGGGAAATTAAAAATATTTTGAACAAAATGATAATGATAATACAATATAAAAAAGCCTAAAATTAATAATGTAAGGTTCTACTTCAAGAAGCTAGAAAAAGGAGAGTAAAGTAAGGTCAAATTGGAAGAAAGAAAATAATAAAGATAAGAGCAATAATCAATGAAATAACAATGTGAAATTGGGCATCTTTTCAATATGTGTAGGAGTCATTTGAACTTTCCTTTTTATACTAAATTATTTACTATATTAGAAATTTTACATTTTTGATGTGTATTGATGATTTTGAAACATTAATAACCATAACTTATTGCATTTATTACTCTGTCTGAGTTGTTTTCTTGAATTTTATCTTTTTGTTGTTGTTAATTCTCACCCTAGGATATTTTTCCATTGATTTTTAGAGGGAGTGGAAGGGAGGAAGGGAGAAAGAGAGAGAGAGACAGAGAAATACTGATGTGAGAGAGACCCATTGATTGGTTGCCTCCTGCACATACTCCGACTGGGACTGGGGATCGAACCTGCAAACCAGGTCTATGCCCTTGACCGGGAATCCATCTTGCAACACTTGGGTCTGAGGGCTGACACTCTAGATCTTTTTAAACTTTTCATTATTTTAGTTTTCTTCACTAAGAGTACCACATAAAAATTTGTGGGAATATCTTTACATTACTTTTATCAGTACCATTTTCTCTTTATTTTTTACTGTGTTCACTTCAGTTTTTGTTTATTGCTTTTCATAATCCATGCCATCAAGTTCTTTACCAGGTGTTCAGTAATGTTTATTTTCCTCTGCAGCTTCCAGTGAACTCTGTTCCTTAGATGTTTTTTCTGTGTCTATATGACTGTTTCAAGTTCTTATTTTAGGGCAGAATTTGGTTCATGGCGTGTATTTATTATGTTTTGGTAGTTCCTGGTGATAAGTTTTTCATTATTTTAATTTGTTCCATTTTCACATTATTCAGAATTTGCAATTTGTCATTTCCCATTCCTTTTTCCTTTAAGTGGAGGGCATGTAATTTATTTTAGGTGGGTAGTTGTGTGTGTGTATGTGTGTGTGTGTGTGTGTGTGTGTGTGTTGTATCACTGCACATAGTTAAATAAGTTTAATTCCCCTTAGACCTACTATTTTCAGGAGGCTTGTGAAAATAAGGACAGAAGCCATGATTTAAGCCAGCAGAAATTCTTTTATGACATACGGTTTTATTGTGAGAGTGACCTTATCTTAGAAACATTTTGCCAGCCGCTAAAACTGGTAGCAGCAATATTGCTCCTAACGCAGAATATTTCTCCTCCCCCTTCCTCACAGGCAGACTGCTTCCTGCAGATATGGTGTATTGATGTGATGTCTCTTACTGCCCACTTTTCTTCCATCCCCTCTGTATCAACCTGGGTTTAGGACAAGCTCTGCTCCAAGCCTGTTCTACTTCCATGCTTCAGTTCTTGGTTTTACTTTGAAAGCTTTTTCAAGATCTGTGTCTGATTCTCTCTTGGCTTCTTCCAGCAACCCTGTGTGACCTTCGCTTCATCTGGCTGTTCCTTCCTCATATTTTGTTCTGTGGCATGAGAGATGCCTCTTGGTTTCCTCAGACATGAATCTGTGTACTGTTTTTTGTTCTCCTGGATGTCTGGCCAACAGCGTGTTTACCACCCTGGTCAAATCACAAGAGTAATATTTTTGTTGTTACTAATTAGTAATCCTGGCAAGCAAGTTGGATGTTGGCAAGTGACTCTGTGAAAGCAATATTTCCTTCCCTTGTCAGTATGAGCAGGCGAGTCTCATCAGATTCCCTTTTCTCAGTCATATAATACGTTCAATAAAAGGATTGCTTCATTAATCATTAAAGAGTCAGCTCTGGTCCCATATTCTGTTTCTTTCCTGCCAAGGGACCTCTGCCATGGAGACACTGCCTCCCCTTGTCCTTCTCCCCCACTGATCCAGCTATTTATATCCTGATGCAATATTTATAAGATAAAATGTCAGTGGCTTTTGATCTAACTCTCCCTGTAAAGAATGTCACCAAAGACTGGACAAATACCTTCTCAGGCCCCAGCATGCCTGACAGCCTCAGCCTTGTCTGAGATGCCTTTCTATGCTCCTCTTTTCCAAAGCTTCTCTATCTTTCAAAGCTCAGCAAACAGCCTGTCTTTTTTAAAAGATATCTCTAACTGCCAAGCGTCCAACAAAGTCTCTCTTCTCAGAACTCTTTAACTCTTCTTTCCTTCCTTCGTATGGTGGTTTGCTGTGGGGGTTAAACCATGCATCTGGAGACGGACTTCATGCCCTGAAGTCCTGGTTCTGTGAGTCACCAGCTGGGTAACCCTGAGGACCTAGTCTCTCAGTGTCTTAACCTAAAAGAAAAGACACTTGTACCTTATTTATTTCTTTTTAAACTGAGTGATGATAGTAAAATTTACCTTATATGATTTTTTTATTAATGTGATTAACAAATGATTACTACTACTACTGAGTAAGCATTATATAAGTGCTAACTATTATTTACAAATATGTGTATTTCAACAGTGATGCATTTAGCACCAATATGTACCAAATAGTGTGTTAGGCGTTTCAGCCAGTACTTTTTCTTGTGGGAAGGTGAGGTTCCAAAAAGAAAGTTTTTTTTAGATGAATTGTATAGTGTGTTATTAAGGCACAACATTTGCACATGAAAATGTACCTATTTAAAGAGTACGATTTGATGAGCATGGGCAGGTGTATACTCCCTTAGAACACCACAATGAAGATAAATATTTTCATCACTCTAAGAGGTTGCTCAAGCCCTTTTGCAGTCCAGCTTTTCCTGTATCCTTGTCCCCAGGCTGTGACTGGTCTGCTTTCTGTCCCTGTGGGTTAGTTCGTACACTCGAACTGTCTCAGTGAAATCAAGGATGAGTCTTACCGGCTCCTACCTGTTACCGTGCTCAGGGAGCTAGTCATGGTTGCTGGGGCTGCCCATACAATTTGATCTTAAAATATACTGTAAATAAAAATCAAGGTGGTGCTTCACTGCATAAATGATGTACACATGGTATAGTGCCTGGACAACCTTGAGAGAGAGAGGCTTGCTCCCAGGTTCAAGCCTCACCCGTGTGGTCATGGACTTCAGATGACCTTTGTCTGGTCAGTTAATTTAAGCTGCAGAACCAAAACCAACAGAGACGGACGACGCAGACTTCTACTGAGTGTTCCTGAGATGTTTGGTTGTTTAAAGATCTCATGTCTGCTTTAAGAGATTATTTTTGGAATGATAATGAACATAACTGTGGCCTTCTTTTTAAAAACCTTTTTATGCTCTAGAAGATGTATTAATCTGAGGAGTATAATTTTTTTTATTTTAATATCACTCATTTTATGAAATAGCATTTGGGGCAGAAATGGAAATGTTAATGAACTCTGTACGTTTTAAAGTATGCATCTTTAAACAAGAAAACAAGTAAACAAGAAAGAATCTAAACTTCATTTTGTGAGACACTTCGTTGTTTTGAGAAGCCGTCTTTATTCTATTTTAATTACGTTTTCAAAAAAGTTTTACACTTTTTTCATATCAATTGTAACATGCTACCTCCATTTATAAGATATAGTTCCTGTTTTAATTTTTTCTTCTTTACATTTAAAATTAGTTACGAAAACTCCCAATCTCTGTTAGCATTCACAGTAAACAAAAGGAATTCTGTACTGTCAGTAATGTTGCTTTCTAACGTATCTTCCAAAAATTTACTACTTAAAATTAAAAAAGAAAGAAAGAGAGAAAGAAAGAATTTAAAGAATCTCCAGAAATTACAACAAGGCCTACTTCTGTGCTGATGAATGGTTTCTTGAGGAAAATCAACTCTCTTATTAATATAACATCTGGCTTGCATCTTGCATAAATAAAAACACAAGAACAGGAGAGAAGGAACGGAAGAGGGAAGAGAGAGGAAGGAATGTGGGTTTTCTGGAATAATAATTTCTAACAGCCAAGAAATCTAATTAGAAGAAATGTCATTTAATGAGCCTTGAGTCAAGAAAATTCCGCAGGAGACCAAGCCTCGTGGGACCATGAGAAAAATATTGAATCGGTTAGGTAATTCAAAAACAAAAACAAAAACTGAAACAGCATGCCAGGGCTACAGGGCTACAGGAGTCCATTCAGTCAAACTGGTGATCCTCAGTGACTTGAACCACAGAAATTCCGTGACTTGGTTAATCTGTTTCAGAGGAACTCGACTATTCTCATTTGCATGATCAGATTTCTGTCTTTTCCCTTTGTGCGTCATCAGTCTGGGAGAAGAGGACGCACCTAATTAAACATATAAACGGAGGCCAGTTCTCATGCTATTACATGGATGAGTGGACGGGTCCTCCTCTATAGGACATGCCATTTCCAACAATTTTGCGAGAGGTCCACTTGATGTTAACGTTGAATGTCACTGACTCTCTAACTCAGTCTTGTTTGATTGTTCCACATCTGAAAACTGCAGCAGTGAACTGAGACTAAGGGGCCTTGGAACTGACTAGTATCAACAGTAAAACATCAACTGGTAAAATAAGATAAAATATAAACGAAGCTGAAGGCTTTTGATGGTGTTAGTTTTGTGGTTTTAGGAATCAGTTACTTACTTGGAGCATGACAAGACGTGTTACTTTACATCTCTCTTCGCTCCACATTCTCTGGGAAGACAGTGTGGCAAAGGAAAAGACGTTTTTTTTGTGTGCCGCTTAGAGAATTTCCAAGATTCTGGAGACATTTGGAAGAGTCACACAAACTAACCCATGTAACAAAACATAGATAAAATGAAATGTCAGGAGCATGGTCGTGGATTCATGGTGGGCTCTTCTCTGTGGGTCTCTCATAGTGTGGCCCTGCAGAGTAAATTGCTTCCTTGACCCATTGCCAGCCTTCTCACCTGTGGGCTGTTAGGGGGTTGTACAGTGGGGGGGGGGGAAAGGTGGGGGAGAATGGAAAAAAAGATAAATAAATAAATAAATAAATAAATAAATAAATAAATAAATAAATAAATAAATAAATAAAATAAAATATAAGGACAGTGGGAATCCTGTTAAAAGTGAAAAATACCATCCGTGATACAAAATATTATTTCTCTAGCTTTTCTAAAATCAGATTTATCAGATTTTATGCTGCTGAAATTTTTTCTCTGCCCTTCTCCTGTGAATCATTTTTATTTGTGACTTGTTAAGAAGTGTGCTAATATACAATACTAATTAACATTTTCAATGATATTTTGGCAATAAGCATTACATTCTCCAATTAAATGTACCAATTAAGTTAATATGGCTTTGAATGGACATAACTTTCCACCCACCATTTCTAAGAATGTATCCTAATTGCATAACTAGGCAGAAACATACGTAAAAGAGCATTTATTTTAAAAGCGTTTTTTAGCCCTGGCCAGTTTGGCTCAGCAGTTAGAGCGTCGGCCTGCAGACCAGAGAGTCCCAGGTTCAGTTCCCACTAAGGGCAAGTACCTCGGTTGCAGTTTGTCCCCGGCCCCAGTTGGGGTCCTGTGCGTGGCAATCAGTCCATGTGTCTCTCTCACATCAATGTTTCTCTCTCTCTCTTCCTCCCTCTCTCCTTCCTGCTGTATCTGAAGATAAATGTAAAAATGTCCTTGGGTGAGGAAAAACAAATTAAAAGCATTTTTTATAATAGTGAGGATTGGAAACAAACCAAACATTCTCTTAAGAAGGAATGGGTCACCCGGATGGTAGCACAACCAGGCCGTGAGATGTGATTTAGCCACTGTGAAGAGAATACAGAGTCCAGACACATCTAGTCTTTATCTGGCCGCCCTCCCACGTGGCTCAGTCCCTCCCCGAAGAGTACTGTGCTCTAATCTACAACATGAGACATGCGCTAGAAAAGCCTGTTTAAAGGATGTTGACAGGTATAAGTACACATTCTAACAATTGATCTCTATATCTCAATTGAGTCGCTCCCTGAATTAATCACACCCCACCACAGAGATACCTGCATAGATGATCCACCCAGCCGTGGTTCCTTGACGTCTTTAGTGAATGTCCTTCCCTTCCTCATCCCTGCACTAAGATTGTTATGTCCTAGATACTTTGTCATCACCAAATCTCAATGTCACATAGCCCCTTTCTACCATTCCCTATTCAGCGAACTCATTCTACAACTCCTAATTCAGACATTTGCAGACATCACTGAGAATAATCTACCAACACCTCATTTGCCTTCTTTCTCAAGACAGGGAAACAAAACAAAACTCCATTATAAACTCCCCAACCCTTCTTGTTCTTCGCACTTTAATCTGGAAAAGGATCACCAGCCCTGGCCATCACCTTAAGATTGAGACAGGCAGATCTATCTCTGTAGCTAGTTTGAGATTTTATCTTCATTTTTTTAAAAAATAGGAATGCTAAAATTCCCAGGGAATAGACTATTTGTGAGATGAGTCTTCTGCTTCTAATCTGGACTGTCTATAAAATGAGATTGGGGGGGTATGTATATTTTCAAATTAGCTGGTTATTTATGTATCATTAAACATGTAAATATAAATATTTCTAAAGCAAATTAACCTGAATACAATCTGAAATGCACACGCACACATGATAGGGCAAAAAAGTAATTATGTTAATGCCATCAGGAACAAAGATTTTCAGTATAAGAGAAAAGAGAGCCCTGGCCGGTTTGGCTCAGAGGTTAGAACATTGGCCTGCAGACCAGAGAGTCCGCTAACAGTACACAGATTTCCGCTAAGGGCACGTACCTTGGTTGCAGTTTGTCCCCGGCCCTGGTTGGGGTCCTGTGGGTGGCAACCAGTCGATGTGTCTCTCTCACATCGATGTTTCTCTCTCTCTCTTCCTTCCTCTCTCCCTCCCACTCTATCTGAAGATAAATGCAAAAAAATAAAATAAAATAAAATAAAAATAAGAGGAAAGAGACATGTAAGATCAAGGAAGTAAAGTAAAAATGAGTTAATCCTAAATTTGAATTGGAAATAACAGTGTGAACTGATGCTGTATTTTCATTGTGTTTTTTCTTATCTTTGTCCACTGGAAAAGCATAGAAACAATTGTCAGTCTGTAGAAACGAACACCCTTCACAACCCAGATTGTAATCTCTCAACATCATTTGTCTTGTCCGACTGGTGTGGCTCAGTGGTTGAGCGTCGACCCATGCACCAAGAGGTCGCTGGTTTGATTCCCAGTCAGGACACATGCCCAGGTTGTGGGCCCAATCCCCAGTGGGGGACATGCAGGAGGCGGCCAATCGATGTTCTTTCTCATCGATGTTTCTATCTATCTCTCCCTCTCACTTCCTCTCTCTCTAAAATCAATAAAGGGGAAAAAAAGTCATCTGTCTTGACAAGAAACCAGAGGCCCAGAAGAGTGGCTGATTCCAGGTCTGGGACATACATTGGACAAGCTGAGTGGGAGTATCTACTCTTCCCAGATAAAAACGATACTGGTAAAAATTCCAGGCTGTGTCCTGAATAGTTGGGAACCAATTTGAAAGAGTCTTTGCTGGGAAAACATGGGAAAATTTGGGCATCATCAACAAAGACAAGATTTTAAAAGTTCTCATCACAAGAAAAAAGAAAGTAACTTTGTGTGGTGATGGGTGTTAACTAGACTTATTGTGGTGATAATTTTGCAGCATATACAAATATCAAATCATTTTGTGGCACACTTGAAATTAATATAATATTATCTGTCAATTATACTTTAGTTTAAATAAAAAATAAATAAAAATGAGTAAAGACAACAGCATTACTTTTAAATACAATACCTAGGTTAAAATATACATGAGTTTATAATAATACTAAAAACTAAAACCAAAAACAGAGTACTTCCTAGATGACATTTACAGGAAGTGAGGAATCAGACAGTCTGAAAACGGGTAAATAACTGGAAAGAAGCATTTGCTCTCTTTTGTATCTGAACTGTCCTCAGGGTGATCACTATGAGAAACATCCTTGTTATAAAAATTACTCTAGCTGATAATTGCAGAAGTAATAACGGAATTAGAATATAACCATTGTGTTTGCCCTAATGCAATGCTGGATGTAGATAATGATTATTTGTGGCTGCCCAAACCATTAGCTGGAAAGTGGATGGAATTCTTTATAATGAAGGAATTGAGCTGACAGCACCTCAACTCATTGATTAATCTTTTTTTTTTAATTCATTTTTTTAGAGAGAGAGAAAGGGAGAGAGAGATAGAAACATCAATGTGAGAAACATTGATCGGCTGCCTCCTGCACACGCCCTACTGGGAATCGAGCCTGCAACCTGGGCATGTGCCCTGACCTGGAATCAAACTGGGACCTCTCAGTTCATGGGACGATGCTCAGTCCACTGAGCCACACTGGCCAGGCTCACTGATTAATCTTAACCTTCAAAAAAGGTGCAGAGAATGGCAGGAAGACAGCAGTTACACAAACCACGACATGAATTCAAACAGTAAAATCCAGAACGCGGGAATTCTATAGGACAAAATTCCCAGTTTCTTCTAAACTGCAAGCAGGAAAAATAAGGAGGGAGAAACTGATAGAATTGCAGGCTTAGGAGACATATCAACCAAATGCCACGTGAGGAACTTTTTGGATCCCAATTAAAAAATCTGAGCTGTAGAAACATTTATGTGACAATATTTATGGGATATTTGGGGGGATTTGGAAAACCAGTTATTTGCGTATGAGTTTATTGGAAGTAATTTTAAGTGCAAAAATAATATTGTGTGTATGCAAAAAAAAAGTATTCTTATGTTTTATAGGTGGTTTCTTAAGTGTCTACAGATGAAATGCTATGGTATACTGAATGTGTTTCTAAGTATTCTGGGCTATGGGGGAGGTGGGTGGGAAGCATAAATAAAACACGATGGACAGTGTGTTGAAAGTTATTGAAATTGGATGATTGAAATTGAGGTTGGGGGATTTCCCCCCCCCAAGATTGTTTTCATGACATCCTGGCAAAACCTAAAATTATGATTTGTGTTCAACTGATGGGCCTCTGCACTGCAAAACCTGTTAGGGATTATTTAGATAGTGATTATGTTGATGGGTGGCTCTATTTTCCCTCCTTTTTTTTGAGACAGATTTTAATGGCAGCTAAAATATATATAAATATATATTGGGCATTCTAATTATTTCCAAGAATCAAAATCTGTAATTAAAATAAACCATCAGCATTAGACACCAAAGTAGATGCGTTTTTATAAACAAGGTTGATTTTTGAGATCAACCAAAATTGCCACATACTAGATATATTTTTTAATGTATCCATTTTTGTGTATCCAGTGCTAACAACTGAAATTTGGCTTTTAACATAGGCACTTTATTTCCATGGATTGCTTATGAATAATTATCTGCAAGTGTATTTTATGCAGTGATCCACATTTTGTGGAATAACTTGACTCATTTTTCTCTCCCCGTAGTGTTTGGTCTTTGCACAGTGGAGGTAGTAAAAGAGATTCGGTTCAATTCTCCCTTCTTGTCGCTGCTGACCACACCCAGTTTCTGAAATCCTTGCCTTTCATGGGCCAGGGAGGATTTTCATTGTTTCATTTATTTTCAGCATTTACTGAAATTATTGGACTTGTTGCTTAAGATGACACCCCTTACAATAACAGTTACACACCCCACAGTGAGCCAGAGGGTACACATGCTTTCCCACCTTAGTTAGTAATGTACAATAAACTTTTGAAAGATTGATTTGCACTTTATCAGAAAGTGGCACGCATACATACTTTAACGTGTCCAAATGTACTAAAAGAATTTTGACAAAACCCAGTGGTTTCCCTTCCCATACTTCCAATAAGTAAGTGCCCTCTCGCCAAAGACCGCCAGGAACACACCTGTGGTTGAATGAGGTGACTTGTTATTTCTTGTATCCGGGAGACCACACATCACGGGGATCTGTGGGAAGTCTCGTCAAAGGGTGTTAGCAAACCCAATAGGATTCGAGCCTGTGTTAGGTGTTTGGGGAAAGGTTGGAGGAAGTGAGTCTTTGTTCTGGATCAGATACTGTCTGTAGGTTCTATAATAGGCTATCTTCATACATTTTATCTAGGAGGGAAGACTAGAGCGAGGCTGATGGTGTAATTGGGGACATTTGGTCCATGTTGTAGCTTGAACAACATCCATTCCTGGTCTCTGCTCAAACATGATTATGGATGGGTCTTGGTTGATCCGCCAGAGACGCAGAGTGGCCTTGTCTGGTGTTGATGTTCTGTAAAGTTTGTATTCCACAGGAGGACACCATACTTGCCAGTTCCTGGGTGGCAGGGGCATCTCTCCTCTTGCTCACTCCTTACTTCCTCTACTCACCCTTTTTAATTCCCTTTTTCTGAAATGTACAAACATCCTTCTAGATCATATGTACCTATAATCTCACATTGATTTCCTCTTATGTTAGATGAGGGTTTAGTTCTTTCTTTTTTTAAATCCTCACTCAAGGATATTTTCCCGTTTATCTTCAGATAGAGTGGGAGGGAGGAAGAGAGAGAGAAACATCGATGTGAGAGAGACACATAGATTGGTTGCCTCCCGCACAACCCCGACCACGGCCAGGGACCGAACTGCAGTCAAGGCATGGGACCGTGACGGGAATCGAACTCGTGACCCTTTGGTCCGAGGGCCAACGCTCTAACTGCTGAGCCAAACCAGCCAGGGCAAGAGTTTAGTTCTTTTCCACTGCACCCCTCTGCTTCTCTTTATCCCCTTTCTAATAAATGTATATGATCATTTTTAGTTAAATGAATATTCAGTGTTTGTTTTATGTGTTTGAAAATATTATTCATAGTTGAACCTTTCAGAGAATTAAGATGTTGTCCTTATCTACTTTCTGTTTTTCTTGACATTAAAAATAGTTGCTCTGTTTTTTTCATTTATTAGGCTTTTTTTGTACTTAATGCTAATTCTTCCAAACTTCCTGCAGCTTCAGAGGACAATTTTGCATGAGGTCAAAAAGATCAGTTCATCTGTTCAGACTTTTCTTCCTTCATGAATCCTGATGCCTCTCCTGGAGATCTCAGTGTTCTCTCTAGGCCGGTCTCACTACAGGTCTGCTGAACTCATTGGGTTACTTCTCTCAGCTGTCTCACTGGCATTTACTGATCTAGCATTGGATTCTCTGTTTGCTAAACACGCCTTCCTCTTCCTTGGTTCACTGACTTGTGGTGGAGCACATCCTCCACCGGTGACGTCAGGTAAAAGAAGAAGCTTCGCAGAGGGCACGGAGCTGACAGCCCCACGTGCCTACTTGCTGTGTCCCATGGCTCCAGGACTGTCTGTGTCTGGGGGGCAGTTGTCTCCTTGGGTCTCCCCCCACCATTGCCTTGAAGATGCTCATCACGTCCCTCCTGGGGTGTATCTCCTTGGCATGAAGCCCTCATCATCTCCTTGTTTCGGTTTGCTCTCTCATCACTTGGAAACTATTCACAGTAACCTCTTTTAGAAAGGATGCATTGGAAGTAAGTATTGTGAGAACTTGAATTTTATATATCTATATTTTTATCTATCCTGGAAGCTGATAAATAGTTTGACTACAGAATACTAAATTGTAATGATCTTTTCTTTGTCCTTGTAGAGTCATTAGCTCTTTGTTATTCTTGTTGCTATTGAGGAGTCTAAAGTCACTTGGATTGCCTGGCCAGTGTGGCTCACTGGTTGAGCATCACAGGTTCCATTCTCGGTCAGGGCACATGCCCAGGTTGTGGGCCCGATCCCCAGTGGGAGGCATGCAGGAGGAGCCAATCGATGTTCTCTCTCATTGATGTTTCTATCTCCCTCCTCTTCCTCTTTCTCTAAATTCAAAAAAGAAAAAAATATTTAAAAATAAATAAATAAAGGCACTTGAATTCCTGATTCTTTGCGGGAATTTGCTTTTTATTTGTTTACTTATTTATTTTTAACATTTTATTTTATTTATTTTTCTTACAGATGTTTCTCCTTTTTCCCCATTGACACCCTTCTCCCCTCCCTCCCCGCCCTGTTTCCAGCTTTGTTGACCATGTCCATTGGTTATGCATGCATGCATATAAGTTCTGTGGTTTATCTCTTCCCCCGCTACCCCCTCTTCTGGCGATTGTCAATCTGTACCCTACTTCCACATCTCTGGTACTACCCTGTTCCTCAGACTGTTATGTTCATTATATTCCACAAATAAGTGAGATCATATGATATTTGTCTTTCTCTGCTTGGCTTGTTTCACTTAGGATAATAGTTTCCAGGTCCTTCCAAGTTGTCTCAAAGGATAAGAGATCTTTCTTTCTTACAGCTGCATAGTACTCCATTGTGTATATGTACCACCGCTTTTTTATCCATTCATCTACTGATGGACACTTGGGCTCTTCCCAGATCTTAGCTATTGTAAGTAGTGCTGCTATGAACATGGGGGTACATGTATTCTTTCTGATTGGTGTTTCAGGCTTTTTAGGGTATATTCCTAGGAATGGGATCACTGGGTCAAATGGTAATTCAATTTTTAATTTTTTGAGGTAACATCATAGTGTTTTCCACAGTGGCTACACCAGTCTGTATTCCCACCAGCAGTGTACTAGAGTCCCCTTTTCTTCACACCCTCACCAGCACTTGTTGTTTGATGATTTGTTGATGACAGTCATTCTGACAGGTGTGAGGTGATATACCTCATTGTTGTTTTAATTTGCATCTCTCTGATAATTAGTGATGTTGACCACTTCTTCATATGTCTCTTGGCCATTTGTATGTCCTGTTTGGAGAGGTGTCTATTTAGTTCCTCTGCCCATTTTTTAATTGGGTTCTTTGTCTTCCTTGTGTTGAGTTGTATGAGCACTCTATATATTTTGGAAATTAATCCCTTATCTGATGTATCATTGGCATTTATGCTCTCCCATACAGTGGGTTGCCTTTCCATTTTGATGGTTGCTTCTTTTGCTGTGCAGAAGCTTTTGAGTTTGATGTAGTCCCATGTGTTCATTTTTTTCCTTTGTTTCTGTTGCCTTAGGTGATGTATCAGTGAAAATTCAGCTGCGTATGATGTCTGAAATTTTGTTGCTCACATTTTCTTCTAGGATTTTTATGGATTCATGAGTCACATTTAAGTCTTTTATCCATTTTGAGTTTATTCTTATGTATGGTGTAAACTGATGGTCTAGTTTCATTTTTTTGAATGTAGCTGTCCAATTTCCCCAACACCATTTATTAAAGAGGCTGTCTTTATTCCATTGCATGTTCTTGCCACCTTTGTCGAATATTAATTGAGCATAATGTTTTGGGTCAATTTCTGGGTTCTCTGTTCTATTCCATTGATCTATGTCCCTGTTCTTGTGCCAGTACCAGGCTGTTTTGATTACAGTAGCTTTGTAGTATAACCTGATATCTGGTATTGTGATCCCACCTACTTTGTCCTTCTTTTTCAAGATTGCTGTGGCTATTCAGGGTCTTTTTTGGTTCCATATGAACTTTTGAAATATTTGTTCTAGTTCTTTGAAATGTGTTATTGGTATTTTGATGGGGATTGCATTGAATGTATAGATTGCTTTGGGTAGTATGGACATTTTAATGATGTTAATTCTTCCAATCCATGAACAAGGTATGTGCTTCCACTTTTTTATATCTTCCTCTATTTCTTTTTTCAATGTCCTGTAGCTTTCTGCAAACAGGTCCTTTACTTCTTTGGTTAAGTTTATTCCTAGGTATCTTAATTTTTTTGCCGCAATGGTAAATGAGATTTTTTTTAGTTTCTCTTTCTGAATTCATCATTGGTGTATAAAAATGCCATCGATTTCTTGATGTTAATTTTGTATCCTGCTACTTTGCCAAATTCATTTATTAAGTCTAGTAGATTTTTGATGGAGCCTTTAGGGTTTTCTATGTATAATATCATGTCATCTGCGAATAATGAGAGTTTCATTTCCTCCTATCCAATTTGGCAATTTTTTCTTTATGTTTTCTTCATGTCTGATGCTGTGGCTAAGACTTCCCATACTATGTTAAATAAGAGTGGCAAAAGTGGACATCCTTGTCTTGTTCCTGTTCTTAAGGGAAATGTTTTTAGTTTTTTCCCATTGAGTATGATGTAGGCTGTAGATCTTTCATATATGGCCTTTATTATGTTGAGATATGATCCCTCTATTCCCAAATTGCTGAGCGTTTTTATCAGAAATGGGTGCTGGATATAGTCAAATGCTTTTTCAGCATCTATTGATATGATCATATTGTTTTTATCTTTCATTTTGTTTATGTGGTGTATCACATTTATTGATTTGCGAATATTGTACCAGCCTTGCATCCCTGGGATGAATCCCTCTTGGTCATGGTGAATAATTTTTTTGATGTATTGCTGGGTCCGATTTGCTAGTATTTTGTTAAGGATTTTGGCATCTATGTTCATCAGGGATATTGGTCTGTAGTTTTCTTTCTTTGTAGTGTCTTTTTCTGGTTTTGGAATTAGAATTATGCTGGCCTCATAAAACAAGTTTGGAAGTCTTCCTTCTTCTTGAATTTTTTGGAATAGTTTGAGGAGAATGGGTGTTAGCTCTTCTTTGAATGTTCAGTAAAACTCCCCCGTGAAGCTGTCTGGGCTTGGGCTTTTGTTTGCTGGGAGAGTCCTGATTACATCTTCAATTTCCTTAGTTGTTATTGGTCTGTTCAAGTTTTCTGTCTTTTTCTGGTTCAGTTTTGAGAGACTATGTGTTTCTAGATATTTGTCCATTTTGCTTAGATTGTCCAATTTGTTGCCACATAAATGTTCATAGTATTTGTTAATGATCCTTTTTATTTCTGTGGTGTCAGTTATTACTTTTGTTTCATTTCTGATTTAGTGTATTTGGGTTCTCTTTCTTTGTTTCTTGGTGAGTCTAGCTAAGGGTCCATCAATCTTGTTTATCTTTTCAAAAAACCAGCTCTTTGTTTCATTGATCCTTTGAATTGTTTTTGTTTTTGTTTTTGTTTTTGGTCTCCATGTTGTTTATTTCTGCTCTGATCTTTACTATTTCCTTCCTTCTACTTGCTCTGGCGTTTTCTTTTTGTTTGCTTTCTAGTTCTTTAAGTTGTGAGGTTAGGTAATCAATTAGAAATTTTTCTTGTTTCTTGAGGTGGGACTGTAGTGCTCTGAACTTCCCTCTCAGAACTGCTTTCACTGCATCCCATAGGTTTTGTGTCCTTGTGTGTTCATTTTCATTGGTTTCCAGGAAGTTTTTAACTTCTTCCTTGATCTCCACTGTAACCCATTCATTACTCAATAATATGCTATTTAGCCTCCATGTGTTCAAATGTCTTTGCATGTTCTTGTTGCAGTTGATTTCTAATTTCATGCCATTGTGAACTGAGAAGATTTCAGTCTTCTTGAACTTGTAGAGACTTAGTTTGTGCCCTAACATGTGGTCTATCTTTGATACTGTCCAATGTGCACTTGAGAAGAATGAGAATTCTGCAGTTTTTGGGTGTAATTCTCTGTATATATCTATTAAATCCATTTGATCTAGTGCTTCATTTAGAATCTATGTTTCCTTGTTATTTTTTGTCTGGATGATCTATCTAGTGATGTCAGCAGGGTGTTGAAGTCCCCTGCTATGATTGTAGTGCTGTCGATTTCTCCTTTGAAGTCCTCTAGAAGATTTTTAATACATTTTGGTGCCCCTATATTGGGTGCATATATGTTTACCAAGGTTATATCTTCCTGTTGGATAGATCCTTTCAATATTATGTAGTGGCCTTCTTTGTCTCTAGTTATGGCCTTCATTTTGAAATCTAACTTATCAGATATGAGTATTGCTACCCCAACTTTTTTTTCCTTTCCATTTACTTGGAAGATTTTTTTCCATCCCTTTACTTTCAACCTATGTGAGTCTTTTGTTGTGAGGTGGGTCTCTTTTATACAACATATATGTGAGTCATGTTTTCTTATCCAGTCACCTACTCTGTGTCTTTTTATCAGAGCATTCAATCCATACATATTTAAGGTGATTATTGATATGTACTTATTTATTGCCATTTTCGTTCAGTGTGGTTCTATTTTTCTTCCTATTTCTTCTACTAATTACAGCAGTCCTTTTAACATTTCTTGCAGTGCTGGTTTGGTGCTAATATATTCCCTTAGCCTTTTTTTTTTTTTTTTTTTTTTTTTTTTTGGTCTGGGAAGCTCTTTATTTGACCTTCTATTTTGAATGATAGCCTTGCTTGATAGAGTAGTCTTGGATTCAGATCCTTGTTTTTCATGACATTGATTACTTCATGCCATTCCCTTCTGTCCTGTAGTGTGTCTGTTGAGATGTCAGCTGATAGCCTTATGGGTGTTCCTTTGTAGTTAACTTGTTACTTATCTCTTGCTGCCTTTAGGATTCTTTCTTTGTCTTTAATTTTTGACATTTTAATTATTATGTGTCTTGGTGTGGACCATTTGGGTTCTTCTTACTTGGGGCTCTCTGTGCTTCTTGAACTTGAATGCCTTCTTTGTTCACAAAGTTAGGGACATTTTCTGTCACTATTTCTTCAAATATATTCTCTAACCTTTGCTCATTTTCTTCTTCTTCGGGGACTCCTATGATGCGAATGTTATTACGTTTCCAGTTGTCCCACAGTTCTCTTAAGCTACCTTCCTGTTTTTCAATTGTTTTTTCCTTTTGGTTTTCTGATTGATTGATTGATTTTTTCTACCCTGTCTTCTAATTCACTGATCGGGTCCTCAGCTTCCTCTACTCTGCTGGTTAGTCCTTCCAATGTGTTCTTTATTTCTGCTATGTCATTCTTCATTTCCACTTGGTTGGTTTTCAGTGTTTCTATATCTTTACTCATGGTGTTGAGGTCCTCACCCATGTTGTTTAGCTTCCTCTGATAACTTGCTTGACTGCATTTCATTTATCTCATCTTCGGTAGAGGTCTCTTGTTCTTTCATTTGGGATTTGTTTCTTTGTTTCACCATTTTGGCTATCTCAGTGGGTTTTGGAGCCTGCCAAATTTTCCCTGTGGGTGTTGGTGTTCTTCTATTTGTGGCTCCCTCTACTGGGTTTGGATGAGAGTGGGAGGGCCCTTGTTAAACACCACTGTCAACTCTTACTTTCCTGGGTAGATTTACAAGTCCAGGAAATGTTCAGTTATCCTCTAGCTTTTTGCCTCGAGGCTATTAGTCTCCGTTACTTGATGAGCCTTGGGTTGTAGCCCTCAGTTGAATGAAAACCTCTCTCAGGTGTTCAGAGTAAGAGGATTTCCAGAGGGTGGGGCAGATGCTGGTTGTTAATGAGCCTCAATTTGCATTTCTCTGACCCAGCTGGGTGGGGTTAAATCTCCAAGGGAGGGGTTGCTGCTTCTCCCCAGAGCTCCTGGAAGAAGTAAGATGGCCACTGTCCTGTGTGGCCAGGACTCAGCAAAAACTCTGAGTGCCCTCCAAATCCTGTGTGTCCCCACAGAGTTCCAGTCCAGTCCACCCTCCCTCTGCCGGAGCCCAAGGTGAGTGGCTGTAGCTATTTAGTGCTCTGTCCTGGCCCTCTGCGCTGTGGAGCCGCTTGGGATCTTAACTTGGAAGGCGCTGCTCACAGCTAAGACTGCTGCTGTCCATAGGCTCCCAGCCCACCACCCTCTCAAGCCTCCACAGATCCTACCAGGCTTGTTCAGTATCCCTGGTTGTATGGTCCTCTCCTGCTGCTTTTCTGTTGCTTTTTTCCGACGATTTGTCTTTATGTTAGTTGTAATTCCCATTTTGTCCTGGGAGATGGTCTGTGTAGCTTCCATTCACTCCACCGCCATTTTTCTCTCCTGGAATTTGCTTTTTTATTTTACTCTCCAGACGATGGTCAAACTGTGTTTGTCCCTGCTAACCTTAGATTTCACAATTTGTTCTTTTATGTGCATAAGTTTTATTTCATCATTCTGCCTCATTTCCATCTGGCATTTAAAGCCCTTCCACTATGGCAAATTTTATTAAATGTGTAATTGGTGATAGTGGTTCCTTTATGTTCTGATACTGCACAAAATAACTATCCTGTAGTCATAAAAGGTATCAAGGACATGAAAATGAAGATAAAACTAAGGGACTGTTGTAGAGGCATAGCAACAAAACTGACCAGTATTACTCTGAACTGGATCCCTTTGCTATAAGTGGCTTTACTGGGCTAATTGGCTAAACTTGAACAGAGTATCAGGATTAGATAGTAGTATTTTATGGAGCCAATTTTCTGATGTTGATGGTGGCATTGTCCTTATGTTGCAGAATGTCCTTATCGGTAGGAAGTACATACTGAAGCTGTTGGAAGTGTTGGGCATCAGCTCAATGACTTCCTAACAGATCAGAGGAAAGGACAGATCTTTGTATTGAACTTAAAATGTTTCTGGAAGTTTGATATTGTTTAATAATAGATATAATAAAAAACTTAAATATATATTTAATCTTATGTCTTCATCTGGAAAGCCCAAACTGGATTTTTCATCCTTATGTGATCGTGTACACAATGATATCTTGAGTCATTTTAGTTATATTTTATTAGTAGGGAGTGTAATTGCTAAGGTTTCCTGTTTTCCCATGTCTGGGAGCCTAAGGCCCCCCCCCATCCCTTCCTTTCTTTCTGGAGGAGCCTTTTCATGCGAAGACTCTGACTCCAGAGTGCCTGAGAAATGCTGTCCTCACAGCAGTGACATGGTATCCTATACTATTTTGAAATCAATTTATTAAAATGTTATCATGCCTCTTTATTTTTTTCAAGGATGTGCTAGTTTACCTTTTTTTTTCTTTGTTTCATATTTAAATTACTTTTTTTAAAATATTAATTTATTTTTGTTACAGATGTTTCTCCTTTTTCCTGCCGACACCCTCCTCCCTATTCCACGCACCCCTGCCCCCAGCATTGTCGTTATGTCCACTGATTCCACATACATACATATAAGTTCCTTGATTTATCTCATCCCTCCCCCCCACCCCACTCCTCTCCTCTGAGGTTTGTCTGAACCATACTCTTTTCTGTCTCTCCGGATCTGTTCTGTTCATCAGCTTTTTTGTTCATTATATTCCACAAATAAGTGAGATCTCTATTTTACCTTTTTTATGGTAAAAAGCAATGCTGACTACATTAAGTACAGTGCACAGATAGTGACCCAAAATTAGAAGCAAAGAAGTTCAGGAAAATAAGTTATTATTCTGTTTTTGGTCAGGAATAAATCTGTGTTCCAAACGCTGAGGTACAAGTGTAAGTTGACAGGTCAGTGTTGACTTAGTTTTCAAAGATCTACCAGAATTTTTTCAATCTGAGAAATTTAAGAATGAATTAAGATCACATAAAAAGGCCAAACATACGCGTAAGTGGCTAATTCCTGGGATGTGAGAAACTAGGAAAAATGGGTAAGAATTATATGCTGATTTCCATGTATAATGTCAAAATAACTTGTAAGTATTATCATCTCCATTTTAAAAGTGAAGAAATTAAATAACTTATTGAAGGCCTTTTAGTTCGTACAAGGAAAAGGGGTGATTTAAACTAAGCTGTGTGAATCTCCAGCTCCTTATTTCCACCAAACCTTGAAAGTGTCCTGGACTGAAATAAATGAAATTTTACTATGTGGCACAAATTCCACAGAATGCCTGTTCGTGGAATATGTTCCCAACTACTGAAAAAAAATTCCTTGATATATAATTGAACCCATAACCTCTAAAACTGAAGAGAAAACACTAGACTTAACCAATTTTAAAAAGTACTCATTTATATTGAGTAATTAATGAATCTTTACTAAACATTTGATATGGGTAAAAAGCAATGTAATGGAGATTATTGTTTCTACTTTCTAATAAGTATTCAAAATGTAAGATATCAACATGAAAAGTAGATGTATTTTTAAAGTTTATATTGATATTACATGTATGTAATTGATATATATAGCAATATAGACTAAAGATATTGGAAACAAAAAACTCCAGTATGAAAGGAAATCTTTGACATGTAAACCACAATTAAACCTTGAAGTCCTATTGGGTTACAAACATTTAAATATATTTTGTAAAATTCTCAGTTTACTTAAGCTAAATAATGTATCTTCTGGATGATGTTTTCTAGCAATACTATAACTGAATTGAGGTAGCTAAATAGCATGTCTTCCCTGACTACTTAGAGAAGAATCTAGATAGCCTTTCTTTCCTTCAGCTTTTGAAAATAGTTTTTAAGCCCTGGCTGGTTTTGCTCAGCAGTTAGAGCATCAGCCTGTGAACCAAAGAGTTGTGGGTTCGATTCTAGTCAAGAGTACATACCTTGGTTGTGGTTTGGTCCCGGACCTGGTTGAGGTCTCTCCCACATCAATGTTTCTCTCTTTCTCCCTCCCTCCCACTCTATCTGAAGATAAATAGAAAAGTATCCTCAGGTGAAGATTCTAAAAAAACGAAGTTTTTAAAACAGATAAAATCCAAACTTTTAAGACAAGTCATGATTACTGCAGAAAAGGTGAAATAAGACTGGTCACACATTAGATAGAGTATAATTTTATTTGTATGTGTGAATTACAAACTGTAGGACAGTTTTGACTTGTACTGGGCAAACACACGTTGTCCTTAGTTTGTGCAAACAATGGTAGAAAGCATAAAGTCAGGCTGAATCCCAGTTGGCCTGTAACTACATTTTCATTTCCAAGAGGACTATGATCTTACCGTTCCTGGCTCTGAATTCAGCATGAATTATGCTCCTTGTGATTCAAAGAAGATATTGGCTATCTCTCCCTTAGCCTCGAGGTCCCCTTGCCTGGACTGTAAGCATGAGATAAAGCTTATACTCATTCTCATTAACATTTTACCGTCACCAACAGGCTTTATTGTCTCAGGAGAAAAATGGCAATTAGTCTTCCCACCAGGTTAAAGAATAATTACAGATTTCACTGTTTCTTTATTGAAATATCTTTGATTTTTGTATTAGAGGATTGCTATTTTAGATTGAAATGAGGTATGGCGGCTTTTCCTCTTGGTTGGCATATTAGTTATCTTTGGTTGCCATTACAAATACCATAGACTAAGTGGCTGGAACAACCGAAATGTATTTTCTTATGGTTTTTGAGGCTAAAAGTCCAAAATGAAGATGTCAGCAGGTTTGGTTTCTCCCCTTGGCTAGCAGATGGCTGCCTTATCACTGAGTCCTCGCAAAGTCTTCCCTCTCTGTGCACACACTCCTGGTATCTGTGTGTGTCTAAATCTCTCCTTATAAGGACTTCAGTCATATTAATTGAGGCGCACTCTGAGGACCTCATTTTAACTTAATAACTACTTTAAAGACTTTATGTCCAAATACAGTCACATTCTGAGGTATCAAGATTTTAACATATGGATTTTGGGGAACACAATGCACCCCATAACAATTGGAATGCCCATTTTTCAAGTCACGCAAGAGACACTGGAACGAACTAACTTTGAGCTTCTTTGGCAAAATATTGGCAATTCCACAGAAGTGTAGTCAATGAGAATCTTTCTAAATATTTCTCTATGTTTTTTTAATTAATAATGAGGTATCTATTTTCTCACCAATTTTTCTGTAGTGGATTTACTCTTCCAACAAGATGGAATGAACACCACTTTCATTACAATAGCAAGAACACAGAACTAAAAATCATATATTTTTGAAAAGCCACCGAAGTGTGGTGAATGAATAGAGGTCTAAATAGACTAACTTCCACACAGAAGATAAGCCCTCCATAGAAGAGTAGAGAAACAACACAGCTACTTTCATACATGGACCCTTTCCCTACTCTCGGTACTGGCTGGAGCTAGGGGCCTATTCTAAGCAGAGGGACTTCTGGGCAGAGAAGGATGAGCTAAAGTTTGATTGACAGCCTTGGCATGATAGAGAGAGATCTAGAGATGCATGAGCACAGAAATAAATCCCTCATTCTGAACATTCTCATGCTCTGGGAATCTTGCTGATTAAGCAATGGCAGGGAAGCAGAAGGAGACCATACATCACATGTGACTGGAGTTTAATCTAGCAGTGGACTGAAACTAACTCACCTACTAGCTCCAATTCTGACCAGATTAAGAAATAAGTCCCTCAGAAGGCAGTAAGGGAAAATTAAGAGTTGAGCCATAAGGCAAAGAGAGATTTATGCAATCTCATTTGAAACCAGGTAGAAAGGGAAACTTATTACCATTGTCTCCCATGATGGTACCTAAATGATCAGCCTTTACCCTCACTGCCTAGCAGAGAAGAGTGTGAATTCCCTCTCAGAAAAACAAACAAAATAAAAGCACATCATCTACTTTCATTTCTACTGTTCTTTTATACAAAATGTTTGACATACATTGAAAAATGATGAGATTTACCAATAAACAGGAAGATATGACCCATAAAAGATGATCAGTTGAGGCAGACTCATAAATTACCCTGATTTTGGAATAAACAGATAAGAAGCTTAAAAATAATGATTATGAATTAATTAAAACATTTAGAGGAAAGATGGATAAAATGACTCAATAGATAATTTCAGCTGAAAAATGAAAACTCTAATATGAAACCAAGCAGAAATTCTAGAACTAAAAATTAAAATATGTGAAATGAAGAATTCATTGGCTATCTTTCATATAATCTGGAAAGCATAAAGAAAAAAAAAACTAGAAATCAGATATGGGTCAATAGAAACTCAGAAAACACAAAAATAGACTACAACTAGACACATCAAAGCAAACCTTCTGAAAACCAAAGGAAAAGAGAAAAATGATCAAATCATCGGAGTAAGAAGTGGCATCATATCCAGATGATAATTAGAAAGGTAGCTGGCTTCTCAACAGAAACAATGCTAGCCAGAGAACAGTACAAAGTGAAAACAGCCTGGCCAGTGTGGCTCACTGGTTGAGCGTCGACCAATGCACTAAGAGGTTGCCGGTTCGATTCCGGTCAGGGCACATGCCCAGGTTATGGGCCAGGTCCCCAATGGGGGACGTGCAGGAGACGGCCAATTGATGTTCTCTCTCATCAATGTTTCTGTCTCCCTCTCCTTTCCCCTCTCTCTAAAATCAATAAAGGAAAAAAAAAAAAAAAAAAAACTTAAAACAAAGTGTAAACAATAACTAACCCACAATTCTATAGCTAATAGAAGTGTTCATCAGAAAGGTAAATAGAAACACTTTCTGACTAACAAATCTAAGATACATTACTGTCAGCAGGTCTGCATTAGAAGAAATGCTAAAATAAGATAACTAGAAAGAAGAGAAATGGTATCAGGAAGAAATGAAGGGCACAGGAAATGTGAATATATTGATAAATATATTAAAATAGAGCACTGATTGCTGAAAGGTAAAGTAATAAAGTGCTGTGGAGTTTTCAAAAAATCTGAAGTAAAATATATAACAGTGATAGCAGAGAGTAAAGAAAAAATATTGTTATGAAGTACTTAAAATTATATACACATGTTATTATATTTAAGGTTGAATGTGATAATTTAAGGTGTATACTGCAATCTCTAGAAAAACCACTAAAATTGGCACAAAATGACAAAGCTAAAAAAGTCAATAATACAAAAAAACATGATTAATATTTTAAAAGGAGGAAGAAAGGAAACAGAATAAATAGGGAAGATAATTAACAAATAGTAAGATGGTAGATTTAAATTTAATTATACTGGTAAACACATTACTGTAAATGAACAAGCATTTTAATTAGAATCCATAGACTTAGGGGTGGGTTAAAAATACCCTTACATATGCTATTTGTAAGAGAGACACTTTACATATATAAGACATTTACATTGAATATAAAATTATGGAACATTCATCAAAGTAAACATATGCTAGGGCACAATGCAGATCTCAAATGAAAAAAAATAAAATGAAAATGTGCAGATATGTATTTTGGAACCAATAAAATTGAATTAAAAATCAATAAAAAAATAAGTAGAAAAATCCCCAAATGTCTAGAAATTAAAAACTATACTTCTAAATATAACATGTGTGAAAGAAGAAATCCTAAGAGAAATTAGGAAATATTTTGAACAGATGGTAATGAAAACACATTTAGAATTTTTTGCATACAGTTAGATTAGTGCTCGGTGGGAGGTTTATACTTTAAGTACATATCTTACAAAAGTTCACAAATCCAAAATTGATGATCTTGAAAAGAGCAAATTAAACCCAAATAAGTAGAAAGGAGGGAATAATAATACGAGCATAAAGCAATTAAATAAAAATAAAGAGGACTTTCGAGAAAATTAAAAACAGCTACAAAAACAAAAGCTGATTCTTTGAAAAGATGAATAATATTGGTAAATCTTTAACAAGAATGATCACGAGAGAAAGAAAAGAGAGAGAACACATAACACAGAAATAGGATTATTATCTGGGATGAAAGAAGGATCTCACTACAGATTCCATAGATTTTAAAAGGATAGTAAGGAGTTATTATGAAAAACTTCATGTCATTAAACTCAACAATTAGATGAAATGAATGAATTATTTGGAACCATCTTATAAAGCTAACACAAATAGATATGGAAAAATTGAATAGTTTTATATGTTTTAAGATATTGCACTTGCAAAGACCAAATCATTCCTTAAAGAAACTCCAGGTCTCAGTCATTTTGTTGGTGAAATCTCTGCCCAACATTTAAGGAAAAACATAATAACAACAAAATATCAAAAATAAACATTTTTAGAGATAGAAAAAGTGGAAATATTTTCTAGCTATGAAGACAGTATAACCCTGATATTAAAACCTGTGTAGAATATTACATGAAAAGAACATTATAGGCCAACAACCTTATGATCTTAGGTGCGAAATTTCCTTAAAAATATTCAGTTGAATCTAGCAACAAATAAAAAGGGTAATATCTTATGATCAAATGATTTTTATTCCATCAATGAAAGGTTTTTTTTTTTGTCGTTTTGTGTTTTAGTAAGGAACTTTTCTTAACATTCCAAAATCAATTTGTTGAAATCACAATACACACACACGCACACACACATGTACACACACACACACACACGCTCCAGAATAAATGGGAATAAATGTTTAAGTCAATAGATGCAAAAGATCTATTTGACAAATTTCAGCACCTATTTATGATAAAACCTCTCAGTAAAGTATAAATAAATGGAAACTTTCTTACTCTCATAAAATGTATCTGCATAAAACCTTCAGCTAGTATCACACTTAATGAGAAAATATCAGACACAGATTCCCTAAGATCTTGAATAAGTTAAGGGAGTCTGTTGTCACCAGTTGTATTAATGTTGGGCTGGAGGTCCTAACAAGTTCAATAAAGCAAGTAAAATAAATCATAGGCATAGAAATGTAAAAGAATGAACTAAAATTGTATTTATTTATAGGCCACATAGTTGTACATGTAAAAATCCAAAGTAATTCTTTAACAAAATACTATAATAAGTGAATTTCATAAGGACCTGTGCTACAAGATCAGTAGAAAATATGTATTTCTATATACTATCAAGAAGCCACTGGAAAAAGAAAGTTTGATAATAAAACCATTTACTTATTATCAAAAAACATCAAATCCTAGGGGAAAAAATAGTAAAAAAATGTTACATCTCTATACTTACAACTACAAAGTATTGCTTAGAGAAACTGATGAAGACCTAACAAAGTGGTTTGTAAGAATCAATATTGTTACAGTGTCCATTTGATTAGATATAATTCAAATGAAAAACTCCCAGCATTCTCTGTAAAATTTAATATATTGATTTTAAAACTTAAATGTAATTCCCAAGGATCTAGGTAAGACAATCTTAAAGACAAAGAACAAAGTAAGATTTACTACACCTGATTCACTATGTGATTCTATTTATAAATTGAAAAAACAAGGAAAAAAAATGATTGCTTAGAGGAAAAAGAAGGAACACTGTGGGATAAACCATATAAATTTTAAGTCTTGTCCAACTAAAATGAACTTTTGCTTCTTGTCTTGAAGTAGTCAAATAATTACAAATGAAATAAGAAAATAATGAATAGCAACCACAAAGCATATAGGCCCTGGCAGGTTAGCTCTGTTTGTTAGAGTGTTGTCCCAATATGCCAAGGTTTCAGGTTCAATCTCCAGTTGGGCCACATATAAGAATCAACCAATGAATGCATAAATAAGTGGAAAAACAAATCGGTCTCTCTCTCTCTCTCTCTCTCTCTCTCTCTCTCTCTCTCTCTCTCTGTGTCTGTCTTTCTAAAATAAAAAATAAAAAATGGAAAAAAGATTTAAAAAATAGAACAACCACAAGACATTAATCAATAGACAAATTTTCAGGGGAATCCTTGTTTTCTTTGAAACGTGCTCTGACATTACTTTCTCTCTGCACCAATTTGGCCTTTTTTAGTTTTTTGCTTCCATATGAGGGAGAAGAGTAGTTTCTCTAACTTTCTGAATCACTTCCTTATCTAACAGCTTCTAAAGCAAAGCAGGCTTTTGTGAGTTTTCCTGGTGAAATCTCAACTGAAGATGAATTTAATTTATAGCAGACTTCTGCTAGCAACCCACTGGGGCTGAATGCAGTATTTAGAATAGCTATTATTCAATGTCCCCACTCAGGGTAAATTAACTTACTACATGCTCATGGCAAACCACAGGTTGAACTATTCGACTTAAAGCCAGAGTGAGGGCAGGGAGCAAAAAATATATTTGAAATTAACAGCTAACCCAAACTTAGGGAGTGTACTGAAGGATTTATTTTTACATGTTTTATTTTGTTTTTAGAAAAGTGTTTAGCCAAGTTAAAAATGTATATTGTCGTGCATTGTAGAAAAGGTCCTTGGTCCCTTTTTATTATTTAATGCATCCCATTGGTGGTGGTCAGATGCGGTACATCACCACCAATACTTTTGTGTTTGGCCTGTAACCATGTCTTTAAATCATGGTAATTCGGTTCTTTGTGTTTTCCATCAGAAACCTTGTATGAGAGAGTGCAATTCCCTTACTTCCACTCATGTCTTCCTTTGGCCTGTCCTTATTATCTCAGATGTTTTTTCTCGTTGCCCAGGGAATATTTACTTGGGCCATAGACAATCAGATCTTGTATCTTTTCCCTGTTGCTCTCATTTTCTTAGGCTGTCCGAAGCCCATGTTGAAATTAACCATCACGTCTGCCCATCATGACCAGCGCTCCGCTTCACTTTTTCATATAGACTTAAGTGCTGATCTGAATTCTGGTGAGCAAGTGAAAGACAATAATGAAGAGACTCAAGCACTCCTTATCTTGAATTCTGAATAATGGAATCAGTTGACAAATCCCATCTAATGAATTCGTGTCCAGATTATGTGCTCAGTGAATTGCAAAAAGTATAATCCATTATAATAGATGCCAAGCGAGCGCTGGGGATGGTATGGGCTGTAGAATGATTTCAAATTTGATTGAAAAGGCCGCCCAGTTCAAGTTCCCTAATGGTATCCTATCTTCTTTCTCTGCACCCTGTTCATAATTAAGATAGTAGAAAAGCGCCTATTAGATAAGAGGTGAAGGGAAGAAGTTCAGTCTTGCTCTTGTGTTTCTAGTATGAAGAGAGACAGGTAGGACAGAAAAGTCAGACAATGAAATAATGATGTGATGCCTTTAGAAAAGCCCCCCCCCCCACAATGCCATGGACATTAAATCAGGGTTGCTGGCAAGAGGTGGTTGACCATGAGCCTGATAAAGGGATGTTGATTTCTTCATGGCCTCTTCAGGGAAATCATGGAATTCAACATTTACGACTGCTCTGTGAGAAGGTGCAGAGAGCGAGAGAGAGAGATGGCAAGTCGCTTGAAGTCTGGGTTCCAGTTGTGAGAATTTTATGAGGACAATCAATTAGTCAGGATCACAGAATCGGGCAGTGGGTGCCAGAAACAATCTCAAAGGCCAGCCCTGGCCAGTTACCTCTCAGTGCTCACAGACAGACAGAAAGCTAGACCAACTGCTGCACAGTACCCGCCAGAGAGGACCCAGAGAATGCCAATGCAAGAAGATTTGTTTCTACCCCCATGGCCCCCACCACCACAGGTAACCTTAGCCCTAACTCCCACAGACAGCCAGACATCATCAGGAGAGGACAAGGGGAGGGCATAGAACCAAAACAAAACTGCTTTAGGTTGAAGAAGAGAGAGAAATAGATTATTCTAGAAGATATTGAGATAGTATACACCAGTAAGTCTAACATTTTTATTATTCAGTGGAGTGGGGACTTGTGAAAAAGTTCAGGACCATTAGATAAAATTAACAAAGCTACATCCCCAAACTGGAAGGCAATTGTCCACATTATTAACAGCATGAGTATTTGGCCTGCCGGCCAGTGTCTCTTCTCGTGAGAGGCAGTGCAGCTAGAGGCTGGCAGTGTGGACTATGGAACCAGTTGCCTCATCTGTAAAGTGAGGCCATCACAGTATCTATTTCATAGGGTTGTTGTGAGGTTTGGAGGAGGTCATGCCCAGAGAGTATAAAATGCAGCCCCTGTAGTAAGTACTCCATCAATATTAACTGTTGTCATTTGCAAACATAAACAAAATAAATGCTCTAGGAGTTTAGATGAGCATGAGGTCACTACAGAGTGGAATGGTTCAGGAAGATTTTCCCAGGAAGTGGAGTTTAAATTGTACTGTAAAGAGGGGGAGATCCATGGGGCAGATTAGCAGGAGAGGAGGTCCTTCCACTCAACTGAGAGCTCAGACACATGGGCTGGAGTGAACAAAATGGTCTATCAGAAAAAGGCAAGTGCCATAGTTGTCTAGATCTTCAACTACTTAGATACACACTAGCTTCTGGAAGAATGTCCTGCATTCAATTTTTTCCCACCCATTTTTCCTCGGAGGCTCAGAAAGCAGCACATCAATCCCAGGAATATTTCACCAGATCAACAGGGGCCCCAGAAATGCTTAGAGTCAGGGTAGATTTGCCCTAGATTGTCCGAGGCAAATAGCAGATGTTTTCCCACCCCAAGGTTTGGCAGTTCTCACCATACCCCCCAACCTGGAATCCCATCCCTGTAGATAAGCCAGCAGAGCATACCCACAGGCAACAACAAGTCATCTTTTCTGACAATTCAAGCCATGCATAAAATGATTAGGAACAAAAAGGGAATAAATCCATTAAAAATCAGATTAGGAAGAAAGGGATCTCTGTTGCCTCAAGTTTCTTCCTCGTCATTTTTAGGCCTTCAAATTATATGCTACCACAGCAGAATGAATGTTTGTTGAATGAATGAATAAAAGATTAGGGAAGAAAGAAGAACAAGTTTAGGCCAGAGTTCGCTTGAATCTAGTATATTAAGTAGTCCTATATTATGTTCAACGCCTTCATTGATACATACTGTGGGCAGGTTGACAAGAGACATGGAGTTCTGACCTTCAAAGGTCTTGCAGTTTGCACTGCTTTGGCCTTGGCCCTTTAAATGAAGGTCATCCCCAGTAGCAATGCGCTCTCTTTCTCTGGGATTTAGCCCGGTGATCTTCTCATTAACACTCCTATCCTGCTGCTTCTTGAATTTGTCATTCTGTCTGCCCAATCATCTTTGGGATGTACTCTGGCTCCTGCTTTCATGATCTTTTTGGATGTATTTATCTCAATTTTTTTACCGTATCCCCTCTGCACTCAACTGCTGATTTAAAAATGAACATCTGTTAATGAGGGGGAAGTGGAGGAAGTCACGAAAGACCGTTTTGCAGGACTTAGAGGTTGACTGCATGTGAACTCTGAGCATTAATGGGCAGTACAGCATTTGGAGCCTTATCGGCAAGAGAATCTTGGTAAAAACAGGGGGACATGTTTGGAGGTGGGAAGAGATGATGAAGAGAGAGAGGTGGGGGAGGAGACTAATAATCGGATGAATTATGGAAATGAATTATGTCTCCCCTTGTGTCCTATTTTGGTCGATCTTTTTTATGCGTTAACTCATTTCACAATGTTTGTGTGAATTGAGCACTGTCATAACTACTTTATGAAGGAAAACACTTAGATTCAGAGAACTTAAATGATTGTCTAGGATTCCAGGACTAGCAATTAGTAGATACATGTTTTATTTCCCCTTGATTGAGTTGGCCGGTTGACTCCAAGTCAACTACTCTACTAGGTATTTAAAGGGGTAAAGGGTTATAGCCCTGTGCCAACATTAATTCAGACCTCTCCACCAGTTCAAAGATACACAGGGATGGATTGGAAAGAGTTAGAAAACCTGGTTCCCTCTTCAGGCTCTCTGCCTCCTGAGTATTTGATCTTATCAGTTAACTTCTTGCTTTGAGCATGAGAATTCTAAATGCAGCCTGTGACATGACTGTCCTGGACTTCCTTATCTCCAAGCTCTCTTCCTGTTCTAACTGTCCAAGATTCATTAAACAAGATGTCCCATAAAAGTTCTATGTGAAAGAGCCAACATACCAGACAGAAGAAGGGCTCCTCTCCAGGGCTGTGAAAGACTTCCTTGTAGTTCTAACATTGTCAAGACACTAATAAACATCATAAATCCTTAAATAATAAGGAAACCCATGAGAGGTGAGGGACTTGTCCCAGATGACAGTCTAAGTCAGAGGGAGAACTTGGCACACGACTCAAATCAGAATTCAGAATCCTGCTATAACCGCCGGAACTCACTACCACTGATATATTAACCATCAAAATAACAGCAGCTGGAATCTATTGATATTTGGACTCTGTTTGGAATTCCTTTGTTTCTAATGTATTCTAAAAGTATGTTTTGAAACCTCTCTTAATAATACAGGACACTGAAAAAGTTTTCTGTGGGCTGTTTGTAAATGTGGGTTATGTGATACACGTCTGCGAGTGACATGATGGAGTATTTTATATTACAGGCTCCACATTTATCATCTTCTTAATCTGATGTTTTAGAATAAAAAGACTGTACTGAGGTCTCGTGTGTTTGCCGGTGGTGCTCAGCTTGTTTAAATTATCAGATGTTTTTACTAAATTATAATTATCTTTTATGGAGGCCAAAGCACAATTTGGCTTGCGGCAAGCCTCATCTGGCTAGTGGATCAGGAGGACATGCTATTGATTCAACAGATTACAAAGAAGTCGTTTATTTACAATCATCATAACTCACACTTTTGGTATTTCTTAATAGCATCGATAAGCTAAAGTTTGCAACAACTTACGAGGTATTGATTTTACCAAACTTTCTGTGGAACACTTGCTCTAGCTCTGAATTAGGGTTGTTTAAAAAAAATCTTAAGGTTTTTAGAGGTTCTAGCAGGAGAATGAACCTACTCTTATCCTTAGCTGAAAAACGGTTATTTAATTGGGGGGTTTGTTTGTTTGTTTGGCTTGTTTTGTTTTCGCGAGGAGCAGCTTTCTGAGTACAGCATCTAAACAGTGTGGTGAGACAGCAACATATCCCCTCCAGGAAGCTCAAGCAGCCAAGTCGGTGCTGGTGTGATGTGAATCCCGGCTTTGAATCAACTTCTGTAGACACACGTGTACATGGGAAGGCTTTCTAGACTTGTTTTGCAGTCTTTAGCTCATGCATTTAGTAGGTATGTGTTGAAACAAACTATAGGTAAGGCATTCACAGGTCCATGAAGTGAAAGCAGTGTAGTTATGACCTGTTTTCAAGGGGTAAGATGATAATGTCTCCAGTAGAAAGTAATAATGAAAAGGGCCAGGTGGTAATGGAGGACAAGTCACAGGTCTACAGCACAGTCACAGGTCAGAAGTTCGCAGAAATAGTAAACACTTTATTTTGCTTGTAGGTCTCGTTTCCTTTGCAAGCACCGATTCTAGCTCAGCTATGAAAAATGTTTAGAATGTAATCTCAGGTAAAAATTAAATTTGACGTACCTATTTTTTCTAGCTACATCAGTCCACTGTGCAGTTCCTAGCTCTCTCAGACATGTGCCTGTGTCCACTGCAGTCTCTCTTGTGTTACTGAGAAGGCATCTGACGTTCATCTTGCATGGGGCACATCATATGACCTGGTACTCAGCCAGGATCCTATCAGGTTCCTGGGGGTAGGAGCTGTCCCAGAGGAAAAGGTGTTATTGTCTTTCATCCACAGCAGAGTCCTTCCCAGAGCTTCCTAAAGGGCTGTGAGCTGGGTCAGGACTTTAGCTAATGTCCAAGGCACAACCGTGGAACACTCTGAAACCCAAAGGAAGCTTGATACACATAGCTTTATGGAAAACAGGGCTGACCTGGCCCTCTCTCACTTCCCTAGGCTACTCTTCTACTTCTCCGATATTTTCCCCTGCACCCAAGCAACACTGACGAGATCTGCACTCCCTGCCACTCTGCAAAGTTGGGATACGAAGGAATGCTGAGTCTCTCGTGTTCAACGTCACCCTAAGAGGTGATGGGAGAGGTCCCCGTTGCCTCCCACTCCCCTGTCATCGCCAAGTGGGGAGGACAGGCATGTAGTTTTCACTGTCCTTCACACATTCTTCTATTCCTCCTGGAGCAACTTCTCCGGTGGTGAGAAAAATCGTTTTTGTTGATTTCTCATTGCTGGATAGTCTCTGTTAAATGTAGTGGTTTTCATTCTCAGTTTTGAGCTCTCGCCATAGCAATCACACACATGTAGCTTGTCTGCTAGAAGTAGGTGAGTGGGAAAGCAGGGTGAGATGTGGAGAAAAGGGACCGACCTATAATACAGGGAGCAAGAAAGGAGATCCTCCATTGATATTTCACATGACTGTGTTACAATAGCAATTTCTTGGTGCTCAGTGGTTGGGTTGTCTTACATTTTTATTTGCCTGAGAAAGATCTGGTTATTATAGCTTTTATTCCAGTATTTTCTTTTTTGTTTTTTAATTATTTTACCGTGGTAAGAACAATTAACGTGAGTTCTACCCTCTTAACAAACATTTAAGTGTACAATACGGTATCACTAACAATAGGGACACTGTTTTGCAGTAGATTTCTAGAATTTATTCATCTTTCATAATTAAGAATTTATATCCATTGATTAGTAACTCATTTCCCCCGTCCCCAGCCTCCATTCATTGAGCATCCATAGTTTATAATTCACAAGATTTCAATCCTTTGACAGACTGATTTGAAAAACATCATACTCAAGTGGGTATGAATCCACATGTACCCTAAGCTCAAAAGCTAAAAATATAGAGCCAAGCTTAGAGTCTCCCTTCCTACCATATCTAGCTATGTTTGTCTGTGTCCTTCTATTGTATATGTGCATATGTATGTACATGTATATGCATATATACATTCTGTTTATCTGTCATCTATCTATGTATCTATGCATCTATCTTTGTATCTATCTATGTATCTATCTATCTATGTATCTATCTATGTATCTATCTATCTATCTATCTATCTATCTATGTATCTATGTATCTATGTATCTATGTATCTATGTATCTATCTATGTATCTATGTATCTATGTATGTATCTATGTATCTATGTATCTATGTATCTATCTATCTATCTATCTATCTATCTATCTATCTATCTATCTATCTATCTATCTATCTATCTACTGCTTTATCTTTTCTGGTTAAGGGCAATAGAGTTCTCCCAGTCATGGAAGCCTAAGAATCTGGAGTTATTTTCCACTTTATGATTTCTCTTCTTCCCATGCCAAGGTTATTATGATGGTCTGTGTATCTTTATCTACAACTATATGTATCAAAAGGTTGTCCTCTGCTATACCCACCTCAAGAACACATGCAGTTCAGATCCTAACCATCTCTCACTTACCATTGGCAAAAGCCTTCACATTTTCTCTTTACTCACTCCCCTTACAGCATTCTTTACACAGTCTGTCACTAGAGTGACCTTTCAAAATAATTCTTCTTATCTCAATCCCTCCTTAAAAGTTTGGAGCACTGAATATGTGTAGAGCTGTGGTTCCCGAAATGTGGTCCTGGACCAAATGCATCAGTATCTCTGGAAATGCAGTTTCTTGGGCCTCAACTCAGACCTACTCTGTATCTATGTACAGGGACCCAGCAATCTGCGTTCCAACAAGTTCTCAGATGATTCTGATGCACACTGGTGGCTAAAATATACCCCTAGACAACCTCACCCAAATTGTTTTGCCTATTTTTCCTATTCCTCCAGTGATACCTCTCTATGTATTCACACATGCTGTTTCCCTGTTTGAAATGACTCTTCTCTCTGGGTCCTCCACTGCTATTCTTTCAGATGAAATATAATTAAGATCTCTAATTGTCCACAGCCTGGGGGAGGGGTGATGCGGTCAATGTGAAACCTCTCTTCTTACCCTCCTAACGTGGTCCTCCTCAGTCTCTGTGGTCCAGTGGGTGCTTCCGCTTCATCCCCAGGTTCTGGGATTTGTACAGTGGTGCCCTGTCTGTGGAGAGCTGCAAGTTGACCTTCTTGTGAAAGGAACTGGAGTTGGGATCAACCTCTGCTACTGTATTGATAACGTCACCTCAATCCAGGTTCAGTCAATTTGTGTCTCTTGCCTAGAACATTGTATGGAAAGCCGGTGATGCAAACACATATGCCCAGGGAGTAGCAGCTGTAGCAACATTTGTGGCCCAGGGTCATGGGCCCTGGGGCTCGTGGGAGAAGCCATGCCCCATGCCTGCAGCATGGTGAGGCTTAGTGTGGTGACAAAGGAGACCTCACAGGCTGGTTCTGTGCAGTGACAGAGGCTGTGCTTTGTCTGACTGCTCTTCCTTTGTTCTTGCTCATTTTTCCAGCCTGCTTCTCCAGTTCACCCAGAGATGCTCTCTAAGTTTGCATCCATTCTTTTACAGCTTCGGTTGACCAGTTATTTCCTATTACTTGCAAATGAAAACTCTGGCCAGTATATTTCTCCACTCAATCTTTTAGGATATGTACTTATATTTTATTCCATTAAGTTTATGGTTTATTTACTTACTTTTTAAACGCTTACATCTTAGAATGATTTAGAGTTTATTTGGAAATGAGAAACGAGGTAGGAAATCCATATTTTTCTTTCTTTTCTTTTCTACCGTAAATATGTCAACACTGTCCCAGCTCCCCTTATTAAGCATTCTATTTTTCCCCATTGATTTTAAGTACAAACTTAAACATATATAAAGTCCCAGATGTATTTCTATACTCAATTCTTTTTCGTATATCTCTCTGTGCATCCCTGTAAAAATATCTAAATTTTCCCTCTCTCTGTTTCACTCAAATACTTTTTAGAAATCTCCAGGTTATTCTTATTAGCTTATTTTTCTCAATAAGTTGCTAACTCCTTTATTCATTCACATAGCTGTTTATATGAATTGCGTTCTCTTCATAGATTAAAATAACAAAGATTTGAAGACTTGGCATTTTTATAAATGTTTACTCTTCTTATTTGAGAGCAAGATAATCTTAGTTATACTCTTCTATTTAAGAACAAGGTAAGTCCTTTCGTAGTCTCTGTAAAGAACATTCTTTTTCATTACTCTCTCTTCCCTCTTCTTTCTGATTATAACAATGGACTCATGGTTTTTTAAAAAAATTATGTGTGTTGCAATCCATCACTGTCATTCTCATTGACACTCATATATGCCCCCATTTGGCCAATGGGAGCCCCTGCAATCCAGTTCCTATGTCCTTTTGACAAGGTTCCATTAATCTTTGAACACTGACCCCATTAATCCTTCAGGCGGCATTCCTACTATGGGTGGAAAGTTGAATTATGTATGATTGAATTAGAGAATGGGATAGAATGAAATTGGCTCCTCCTGTCACCTTACCTCATATAATATTACATCGAATACCCCATGCGTGTTCCTCAAGATTGTTTTATTCTATTCTGTCCTAATGGCTTCAGCACATGGCAGGATTGAGATTACTTCTGCTTTTACTAAGATTCACTAGATATAAACATTCAACAGTAATGCTAATTGTTCATTTTAAAGAACTTGGTGACTTGCCTGGAATTTCCCCTAATGTGGGGGCAACTTATATCATCTTCTTCAGATTCTCTGAGAGGTTTTAGATGGGTTAAACTGAAAGCTATAACTTATATTTGTACATAGCGTAGAGATCTACTTTATAAAACTGACACATGTTTACATAGGATTTGACCCCCCCCAAATGGTTCTGAGTTGAATATTTTTATATAAAATATAAAAATTACATATTTTATATAAAATATAAAAATTAAAGGAATATATGCCATGATTTAAAAGTCCATTCATACAGAAAGAATTCAGATGAAAAACAACAATCCCTGCCCCATTATTTCCCACCCCCAGTTCTGTCTCCAGAGGAAATTGAGTCTGTTTCTAATAATTAAGAAAGTACTCCGATCTCTCCAAACATGTGTTTAATGCTGCTTCTTTATCGATTTTAGGTATTCTCTCTTGGCTTTTTGCTTTGACAGTAAAAGATCAAGTGAATATAAAGCACTTTCTCCTTTTCCCAATACAGGGCCATAACTATTCTCGGGTTTTCTATTGGATAAATGTATAACTTTAAGCAAAGTTGGTTGAACTAGTTTATTACCATTGCCATAACAAAGTACTACAACTTGGTGGGCTTAAGCAAAAGAAATGTATTGTCTCAGAGTTCTAGAGTCTAAAAGTTCGAAATCAAGATGACAGCCAGGTCAGTCTCTTTCGCTTGTTAGTCTCTTTCCCTGTGTCTTTTCACAGTGCCTTCCCTTCACTGACCGTGTGTGGAAATAACTCCTTTTTATAAGGATACTGGTTATATTGAATTAGGGTCGACCCTAATGACCTCATTTTAATTTGACTACCTCTATAAAGACCCTATCTCCAAATAAGGTCACATTCTGAAGTACTGGGAATTAAGACTTCACCATCTCTTTCTGGAGGTGACACAATTCAACCCATAGCAATGATTATATCTTTATTTCTCATGTCATCAACATGAGAAATCCTCTCCGGAAACTCCACTTTGTAAGACGACACTATTAACATCCTGTCGGTCTCTTAACCCTCCATCTCTCATAATCCGTCTTCTGTATTCTACTTTTAAGTTGCTAAGGCGATTGAGTTTATATCCTGTTCTATAAACATATTTAGGCCTTTCATGTTATGTGTATAGCTTGACTCCAAAATTTGAAATTTCATAAACAGTATGTTTAATATTATGGTCATGTAAATGTTATCCACTGTCGAACCAGGTAATGTACTATGATTACATTTCCTTCTTTTTCCTGAATTTCATAGTTGATTTTGTATTGTCTGCCCTTTCTGCATTCTGGTGGCTCTAGAGGTCTCTCAGTATAACATCATTAAGAGCACACTGGGGCCCGGCCGCTGTGGCTCAGTGGTTGAGCATCAACCCATGCACCAAGAGGTCGCCAGTTTGATTCCCAGTCAGGGCACATGCCCAGGTTGTGGGCCTGATCCCCAGTGGGGAGCATGCAGGAGGTGGCCAATCGATGTTCTCCCTCATCGATGTTTCTATCTCTCTCTCCCTCTCCTTTCCTCTCTCTCTAAAATCAATAAAGGAAAAATATTAAAAAAAAAAAAAAGCACACTGGGTCAAGCTGCCTGGGTTAAAATCCCAGCTTTAACAGATGTTAGCTTTGCAACTTTGGGCTACTTACTCCATCTTTCACTTCTCAATTTACAGATGTGCAACATGATAATAGTAGTACTGGCTTCATAGGATTGAATGTGTCAACACTTAAAGAGCAGTTAGAGAAGTACCTGGCACACACTACTCTCTTAATACGTTTTAGCTGGCATTCTTATATCTTTTATAAGAAAGTATAAAATCTCTAAAATTCCCTTGTTGTGGACTGAATTGTACCCCCTCCCCAGTTCATATGTGACTGCATTTGAAGAGAGAGACCATAAGGAGATAGTAAAGTTAAATCTGGTCACAGGGTAGGAGCATAATCCTATAAGACTTTCTCTTCTCCTTTTACTTCTTCCTCTTCTCCTTCTCCTTCTTCTTCTCCTTTTCCTTCTTCCCCTTCCATGAAGCCAGAGAGAGTTTCCTCACCAGAAACCAAATTCACTGGGAGCTTAGTCGTGGACATCTAGCCTCCAGAAGTGTGACAAAATAAATGTCTATTGTTTAAGGTGCTTGTTATGGCAACCTCAGTTAGCTAATATATTCCTTCTCTCTAGATTTCTGTCCATACCATGGGATGCCTCCAACTACTAGGTCCATGCTGACCTGACCTCCCCACCTGTGACACAACCCACAGGGTGCGATTTCCTCTTTGCTCTCCTGCATTGGAGCTATTATTTCCCAGGTCCCATCTCCCTTCTATTTAGTTTCCTCTACAACTGTCATAGACCTTCCTAAAAATGGTATTTTCAGAATAAATTTTTTGAGCCTTTAAATGTGGAATGTATTTCTATTTTTTTCATACTTTATTCATAGTTTGAATAGATAAATACTTCCAGATTGAAACTAGTTTTCCTCAGACAATTTCTTCAAATATTGATAAAATGTCCATTTCCCATCACTTGATGGGAAATCTGCTTTTTTTTTTTTTTCCTTTCTTTTTGTCCATTTATTTGTTGTTTTTTTAATTTGTAAGCTTTTAGACACTTTTGTTCTGGTATTCTTATCTCACAGAAATGTACCTAGGTGTCTGTATATTTTATTTCTCTTGCCATTTAATATGTTCTATTAACCTAACGACATGTCATTCATAGAAGCCAGCTTGTAGGGGCTCCTAAAGGTCGAATGTAGGACAACTTGAGTATCCAAAGTAAAAATGATAATAATGGATAACAAAGAATTGACTAAAAATTAATGAAAATCTCAGTCCTTAATGATATCTGGAGAGAGATAGAGCGAGGGAGAGAGAGAAAGAGAAATCTCACTATATTGATTCAGATGGGTTGTCAGTGATGCTAAAACCATTGATTGGATAGAAAGTGGTTGTGAAATAAGATATTCACTGGTAACACCCCACGGATTATTATTTTTTTTAATTAATTTGTTTTTGTTACAGATGTTTCTCCTTTTCTCCCCATTGACACCCTCCTCCCCATCCCCTTACCCCATCCCCAGCTTTGTTGTCTGTGTCCATTGGTCATGCATGCATGCATATAAGTTCTGTGGTTTATCTCTTCCCCCTCAATGCCCCCTCCTCTGAGGCTTGTCAGTCTGTACCCCACCATGGATTATTTTTTAAAGTTACATCAGGAAAGATATATCTTCTCAATAGATATATCTAGCATTCACCACTTTGATCAAATAACCAAACTTTGCATCACCAAATATTTGGAACAATATTATGAATTTCCAGGACCTCTTTATTATTTTCTAATTTTTTCTTGACACTGCTTTATTTTTATAAATGTAGTCTCTTCTCAAGCATCTCTGAGAACACTAATTAGAGTTGTTTTAAATATCTCTTCTTTCCATAAATAATTTTTATTTTCTCTAAGAATATGCTTTATCCATGATAATATTGACCTCTTTGTTACTTGTCTTGCTAGCTTTACTCAAGTTATTCGTATCTCTTGGAAGCCAAGAACAGGGCAATAGCTGACCATGAGGACTGTACACCAAATGAGGTTTCTTAACCAAGCGAGCTTAGGTTTAGTGTGAGTTCTGGAAGGTGAGGTTAGCTGTTGCATAGACTTTGAGCTCTCTGGTATCTCTGGGTCCAAGTTTTCTCCCTCGTTCTGCAAGGCAGCTTGCTTTCCATACTGGTTGCAGCCTTCTTGCATGTTTTATAAGCTACAGTTTTACCTAAACTGTTTGAGTCAACACTCCTCCAACAACTTTCGACTTTTTATCCTGAGATGGTCATTCTCTAGTGCTTTTTATGATTGTGAGTTTATAGCTTTTTTTTTGGTTCCCTATGTTTTCAGTCAGCTTTTGCTGCTGTAACCACCAACTGTATTAACTCAGTGGCTTGCGACAAAGATTTACTTCCCACTTACGTTGTATGAGGGCTTTGGGTCAGCTGCTGTTCTGCTTGACAACGCTGGCTTGGCTGACCTCCCCATGTCTTCTCATGGTGACACCCACGGTGAAGGAATAGCTCGACCTGGGGCATACTGTTCTCAGAGTGCAGAACAGGAACACAAGAGGGGCCCTGTCAAAACACATGAGCCCACTCGCAGTCTCTGCATGGGATGAGGCATTGCACCTATGTTCCACTGGCTGAAGAAAGTCATATGGCCAACCCCAAGGTCAACACGGCAGTTAAATATGTGCCCTCTAGAGGGAGGAGTGGAAACGATCCAGCGGGGATAAATAATTGTGAAAAAATAATATAGCTTTTTAGCCATCGTTTTAGTTAAACTTGGGAGGGAGGGAGATAAAAAGAGTACTCAATCCATGATGCATATGAAATCGAGTTACTTAATTTCTCTGTCTCATTTTCTTTATAGGCAAAATAAAGATGAAACTAGCATTTTCATCAAAGGATTGTTGTGAAGATTAAGTGAATAATGTAGGTAAAGAACTTAGTTCAGTGCCAAGTGCAGAGTAAGCACTGAGTAAGTGTCGGCTATCATGATTTTAAGTCTGACCATTACTGCCATACCCAAGAAGGTCTTTTTGGGAGCCTTTAAATCTTTCCTTGTAACGGATATTCCTCCAAGAGGACATGAATACATTTCAACAGAGGAAAACCATACCACTTGAAATGTATATAAAGCATGTATGCATGCCCACACTCATAAAACCACTCTACTCCCCGTCACCAGTGGCATTCCAGTGGGAAACACTAAAAAAATCTGGAGAATATGAAGATTTATATCCATTTTCAGAATATACAGTGATCAGTTAAAAATGATTCAGATTCAGAACCCTAGCACTTGCAATAATTTTGCTTCTTTTGTTTGTGTTGTATGAAGCTTAAATATTAAACAAACTTGACAGTTTGGCAGGGGAGCAAAGCTTCTTTCTGCATCTGGCTTCTCTGAACAAAAGTATGTAAAGGAAAAGGAATGTGATTATTTTTGCTCCATTATTCTTGGAAAGATAATATCAGATGTTGGAGAGTTTAAAATGATTTTCCCCAGCTTGAGGATATATTTGCTCCTTTTCATTTGCTGTTTGCTTTTATTAAGTAAAATGTATTTATTGTATTTTAATGAGCTTACCACTTTGGGCATATGTTTTATGTTATGTATCCAGATTATCCGACTTTATGATAGATCTCTGGGAAAGGTGTGTTCTTACCACTGCCTACTGCACAGTTCAAAGGAGCCACGGCATTCACAGACCAACACTCTACACCTTCTCAAGTTCCTGCTCCAAAAGGAAACTTATATTTTTAAACACTATACAAAAATACTTCTATATAATAACAGTAACAAATTTACACATGGAGCCATCCTAGGTCTACTGATTCCCAATAAGACATTATTTTCTCTTGGGAAAGAATGATTAGTTATTTGTAAATAGTCTAAGATAATAATAAAACCAGATATTATTAGCTTTGGAAGTCATTGCCTAAAATTGACATTCTGGTATCTAATAGACAGTAGGCTTTTTTTTTTTTTTTTTTTTTTTAACTTTCAGCATGGGGGAGAGAGAATCTGAAATTTGAAAGAAACAAAAATCAAGTCCTAATTTAGAAATTTCTAAAGTCTAGAGATTGTTTTATTCACTAAATAGCCTGAGGAGTTAGCTGAGAAAATTTAATAACAGCAGAAACAACTCATAGTATGCAAATCGTCAGATCACATTTCAAATTCTGTGAACTCCGAGTTTTCCCTGGAAATGATCAAGGACCTGGAACCTAGTAAAACTAGCACCAGGACATTTTGTTTGGAGACACGAAGTGTGTGTGGGAAGAGTCAAAGTTGATGTTTGAATGGGGAAAACTGGGTTCTGGTCTTCATGTTGAACTGTCTTGCTAAATAATGTTCATACTTCATTCCTCAACTCTTCTGTCAAATATCACCATTATTAATGTTTTAAATGATCGTAATTGTATTTTCAAATGTCCTACATGCCATGTAGCTTAATTTTTTTTCATTGTAGATTTCAGTTTTATTTTACAAGAAAATCACAAAGATATGTGGACTCACAGTTTTACTTAATTCACAGGAATACCTAGTGCACGTCATTCTATGCTGCCCGTTGTTATCTCTAGTACATATTTCTCGACGGAAGATGTGCACTTTGTTATGAGCTTAGTCTGTCACAGGTATTTAAATCGAGCTGGATTACAGCAGTGCTATCATCACGTTTCCTCACACGCACATCCATTACTCCCCTCAAATGAAAAGATACATATTTGAAATAACCACAATCAAGGAGATACCGCCCTCCCCCTCAACTTGTACATTTCCCCCAGTTTATAGGGACAGGGAAACACATCTGAGCTGCTTGTCGACATCTGGTAATTTGTAGGGTCTTGAAGCAATCCCATTAGCCCAGCAGAAGAATAATTGAATGCAGACAGTGTTCTCTCACTGCACAACTATGCATCCCACAGTCCAGTCTGCTTCGCAGAAGAGGATGCTGGCAGCTTCTGTCCAGGATGAAGCATGTCAACCGCACTCGACTCGGTGCTTTGGTGATGGTGACCTCAAAGACAGGACGGCCGCCTTAGAGGCTAAAGATGTGGACCGTCAAAGAAGGTAGAGCTTCTGAGCTTAAGGAACATGGGATACAAAGTGCTTCTTGGAATGAAAGAGAGGAAAAGAAGCTTCTGTTTATTTTATACCCTGCTGAGTCTCCTTGAGAAATAGCCTGCTAGTCCATTGCGCAGACGGACTGGGACCAGGAAAGGCAGGGTGCCTCTGCTGTAAAATGCATCCGCATCTAAACGCCCAACCCTCAGGTTAACGTTGCTTCAGGTGACAAGTCCATTATGTCCTAACACAGTGCTAGGCACAATAAAAGATAAATACAAGATCCTGACAATGTCAAGTATGAGGCACAGGGCACTCTCATACGCTGGGCGTGCAAATATATAAAACAGTGGGCACATTGTAGCGACTGTACCTGATAAAACAGAGAAGTGCACATAGACAAAACCAGATAATGCATGTTAAGAGTTTAATCTAGCCTAACTATTGCACACTTAGCTAAGGAAAAACAGAAAAGAGTACTCATTTAGCATTATTGGCCTGGGGAGCCGATTGGGAACAATGTAAATATCTACACCTAGAAAAATGAAAAAATAACACATGGCGTTATTGGGTTTATAAGAAGCAATGTGGATAGATTTCAAAAACAGGATTCTGAGTTAAAAAAGAATTAAGATGAGTAAAATACTATGTATGTAAGGAAAACTCAAACAAATCAATACTGAATATTGCACACAGATATACTTGTGTACGAATCTAAGAACTAACTGTGAAGATGACTACCTAATTCACTCTTCTGGTTGTCTCTGGGGGCAGGAAGAAGTTGAATGAGATAAACTCTCAAAGCTTAGATTACTTTATAGCCGTATATTTATTTAAGAAATAGTGAAACTTTAAACTGGATGATCCCGTGTCGTAGTTCTGTGGTCGTATTGACAACAGACTTCACACTCTTCTGTGTTTTGTAAGGACTCATTGTCCCTGTTCTCACAGTATCGAAAATTTAGGTTGGGAGCCATGACTAATAGACACAAAACAATTGGAGAATATTCAAGTGGTAAACTCTGTCATCGTGTTTCCTGAGCAAAGGCATTTCAGAGAAGAAAGAGAGGGACCCCTGAGAGTCCCCAAGATCCTTTCGGGGGTGAACAAATTTGAAACAATTTCCATAATAACACTAAGATGACATTATTTATTTTTGCTCTCCTAGATGACATTATTTATTTTTGCTCTCCTACCCTCACAAGTATACAGTGTAGATTTTCAGCAGATATATGATGTGGGTTATTGCAACAAATTGACTGCAGAATCAGATAGGAGAATGCAGCTGTTGTCTATTAAGCCAGACATTAAAGAGATCTGTGAAAATGTAAAAACAATGCTATTCTCAGTAAAAATGTTTTTGATTTGGAAAATAGAGATTTTTCATGAAACTACATTGTTTACATTCACATGTAATGGTTTTCATTGCTAAAGAAGTAAATATGTATTTTTAATCTTTCTCAGTTTTAATTTATAATACAATAAATACAAATAACTATAACCCATATGAACAAAATCTCTTTTAAATTATCAATCATTTTAAAGAGTTTAAAGTGGTCCTGACACCACAAGATTTGAGAACTGCTTGGGTTAATTGTGCTTGAAAGTGATTCTGAAGGAGTTGGTTTGAAATTCATCTGAGGGAAGTAAGGAGTGCATTTCAAACGGGGAGACAGGATATGCAAACTTTTTAGCCTGAGGAACCCAAGAATCAGACCAAATTAAATTAGGAAGGTAAGGTAAGGATAATATTGATCTGATGAAATTTTGCACCTGAAGGAGTAACCTAGAACAAAAGTTTTTAGTAGTAATTGTTCAGTAAACTTCTTATTTCAAAAGTTCTGTGATAGGCACTGGGATACCTGTAAAGAAGAAAAAGGCTCCGCCCTGTAAAACTCATAGTTTAATGCATATTGAATCACCAAGAGCTATAATAGAGATATGTACATTGTGACATGAAAGAATACAACATTATACATTGTTTCATATTTTTCTCCACTGGTATTTTGCTACTTTATAAAAGATCCTAGAAAAATAAAACCCTGTGCTATCTAAACATGCAAACAAAGTTGCATGTTTGTTGCAGTTCATGGCTGTGACTCCTTTAACTAGATCTGTTGTATCCACACCTATGGCCATGAGCATTGTATCAGTCAGGATAGACAGGTTAGCTGTGGTAACAAACAACCCCCAAATTTCAGCTGCTTAAAACAACACATGTTTATTTCTCCCTTATGCTATGTGTCTGTCCACTGCCAGTTGGTGAGGGGCTCTGTTATATTTATTCCATATCATTTTGTGGCCCTACAGTCTCAAAACACCTCACCAGAGTTCCCTGTGACCGGGAGAGAGGCTGGAATGTCAAGCTCTAGCAATCATTCCAAAGTGTTCCCAGAAGAGACACATATAGCTTCCTCTCATATTTCACTACTTTCATGACCTTGCCTAGATACTGACAGCAAGGGGCAAGGGTGCCGATGGAGAAATGATATATTATTTAACTGGAAGTAGAAGTTGATCAGATATGGGGGTAATCTAGAACTACCCACCACAAGTGCTGCTGAAGAAAGATAAGCCACAGTAAATGTCTAATTCTAGACCAGGGATTTTCTCCAGTTTATTCAAATTCAAGAAGACTACATCTCCAGCTGAATGACATTTCTTTAAGCTGAATCAGACTTTCTATAGTGTCAATTTCCTCTCCTCCCTAACCCCTTCAGCTTCATTCCTTGGCTTTCTCTTATGATCTAATCACTTTTGGATTTGTTGGTCCAGTTTGGACTATTTACCTTTATTCCAAATGAACAACTTTTGTGATACTTATTATGTTAATTGCTTCTCAATTCTATGAGTTAAAATTGTGGGTGAGAATTACTGAACTCCCCTCCCCCAGCCTAGTGCTGCACAGTCCCAGAATTTCCACCAGCCAGGACCATCATGCCCAGTTAATCTCATGGACCACAGATTAAGAAGCTTTTAAATTCACTGGTGTGTATACACATCACTTTGTCTGGAGGTATGCAAATTTAATTAACTACTTCCAATATGGACTTTTTAAAAATGAAAATGAAGGCATATGTCACATTTAATTATGGCTAGCACCCAAGAAATTTAACTATATTTGTTGCTTATATAGGTTTGTGATAAATATTGGTTTTGTACCTATTTGCTGAGTAAGGTGACAGGCTGAGAAATCTAACGTCCATTGCTAATCCTTAGCCAGTCTTGCCTGGCGGTGGACAAATACATCTGGACAGCTGTGCGGGGTATTGATTCAGTACAATGCTCTGAAATCAGATAGATCTGGGTTTGTCACTTGGACCTTCTCACCAGAAGTAAGGGAGCCACAGAAAACTGCTGATCTCTACGGAATCTACGCAGGTTGGCTCCTGCCGACCTGGAGTCACATTCGTTGGGATCACCCAAATCCATCAGTTGGACATATCAGAAAGGTCACCTCCATGGCCTTTTCCAGGCTGCTGGGCAGAGAGTAGGAGCGGCTGTTTTCACTTTATATTCATTCTAGGGAAAAAATAGAATCAAAACTTCATCCAGGAAGCGGGTATGAGACACGAATAACAGGCCAAAATAATAGCATTCCAAAAGAGGATCTTGAAAGTCAATTAGTCAGCCTCCCTTCTGAAGCTTGGATCTCTCCTGCAGCCTCCCATCCAAGCGATCATGGGCTCAAAACTCCCTCGTGGCAGCCGTCGCACCTGCCCGGTGCCATTCGTCCTGTACTGGAAACCTCCACTGCTGGAATTGTATCTTACTCCGTGCCAATGTCTATGATTTAGTAATAGAGATATGCTTTCACAGTTGGAAGGAACTGTGCTATTATGATTCCTGAAAAGACGAATTTTATGATCCCGTTTGCTTCTCCCATCAACCCCAGAAAGTAAGTAGTAGTATTCAACAGTTGAGAAAACTGAGGCTTGGTGAGGGTAAGTGGCTTGGTGAAGGTGGCAGTATTGAGTTACAAACTGGGAATGAATGAATGATTATGCTTTAAATATCACTGTAGTAGAGAAAAAAAAATACAGCATTAATCTACTCTGTCTGATGACACATCTATATACAACAATAATTTTGTTGATAATACAATATTTTATCAAGAATATGGGACATGGTCTCAAGTAGATCATCTATGGCAACCACTGTTATTTCATGTCCTATAGCAACCTTTTACATTTCCTGTGGGTCATTATTATTGTTCCCACCTTTTGGTGAAACTCGGTGCCAGCCAAATAAGTGCTCAAAATAGAATTGGTGAGTAAGAGTATGCATAAGATATTCTTCCTATAAAGTTTAACCAATGGGCTATGAGTTTTGCAGGAGAATTTTTTTGCTTTAATAAAATCAGAGCCTGCACTTAATCTGGGGACCATGTGTCCAGGAGAACAGCCATTTTTAAACTCAGTACGTATGAAATCATCAAGAGATACAGCGATCTCGGGGATCATTTCTCTAACATAACATGCCCAACAAACCAGTCAATAACCAATCAACCCACCCAAAAAACAAACCAAGCTCTGAGCCACAGGTCATTCATTAGTAATTCAATCTATTAACATATTAACCAACTTTGCTGTGCTGTGTGTCTATGATAGTGGCATTTTGCTTTCCCCGAGACACTACTAAATCAATATTCCTATATCAAAGATATTTTTTAAATAGTGGAAAATGTAAACCCTGGCTTCCTGTTCCTGGGACAAAATCATTTCTCCCCACTAAGACTTAGAAATTGGATCACTTTGGCTGACTCCCCAGGAAAGCAGCAACAGGTGTGGAAGGGACCCACAGAAGGAAAGAATGTAACACACGTCCACTTTATTCTGGCATGCAAGGAAGGCTCTGGGATTCTCACTTCATTTCTTCTTGTTTTTATTACTTCTAACATTCCTCTTTTACAAATTCAAGTTTCTGCCATGAATCACACACTCCTAGATGCTTCTATTCGGAGAGGTTTAGATTTACATTCAATTGTGACCCAGTGTTTCAGTGCTGTCTGGCTAAGCTGAGCCTAGTGAATGCTTATATTGTGTGGAGTTTTCTGAGCCCATGAATTTGGAAGCAGAAAAAGCCAGGTTTTTCCATTGTTCTGAAACAGAAGCACTGTATCCTGTAAGTACACGAGGCCATGGCTAACCTTTTTACATGTGTCCTTTTGTCCCTTAAATGATCCAAATTCAATATACTCAGAGTTATAGGACTGTGGGGTTTGAATACATGCCATGGTGAATTAGAAAACTACAAAACATGTTAGTCCATATCAGACTGACTCTTCTTTTAAAAGGGAAGATGCTTTGGGTTCCAGAAAACTATAATCAATAATAATAGAGAAATTCAACTTAGATGTTTATTCAAGTGGAATTAAAAGGCAAAATATATTCTAGCGTGCACTCGAACTACATGTCAGTGAGTGTTTTTCTTTTTGCCACACTTTAAATAATATATTTTGAAAAGTCATATAACCAATTATTTTCTTAAGATGACAATCTTTAAATAGCAATTATGTTTTACTACCTTTACATTCTTCCATTTCTCTAATTCTTATTGTCAGATAACTTTGGAATCCAGTCTTTCCTTTCTCCTTTGAATGTACATACCACTTATCTACCTCTATTTTTATTCTTAGGAGATTTTTTTATTTTTATTTTCCCCCTTTCTCTGTCATTACGTGCTGAAGGAATGCGGTAAGACCTCCAGAATTCATTGACAGGCCCAGTACAGAAAACAGTTCAAATGAGAAAGAGATTTGTTTTTGCATAGGCAAATTACTTATTTTCTTCATGCCTGTGATTAGTCTGTAATTAGACTAATAATAGCATGTATGTCAAGGGGCTGTGAGGCTTACATAATTTGTACCAAGTGCTTTGTACAATGTGGGACACGTAGTAAACGCAATACATATCAGACTTACTCCTAACATCATTGTTGTCTTTGCTGTTCGATAAATGCTGTGTGAGGCACTGAGCTAAGTGCCATTAAGGATTCAAAAGATTACTAAGACGTGGTTCTTGCCTTCAAAGAGAACGTCATCTAGTAGGAAAGCTGAGACCTATGCACAAATGGCTAAGACAAGCAGCAGAAAATGCTGGAAGTGTGCTAACAGCAAAGGGTTAAGAGTCTTTCCCTTTGGAGCAATTATTGAAAGCTTTAATAGCGTGATGATATTGCGTATCTGATTCTTGTCAGAGAAGTTAAGAACACCTGAGTATATGATTGCATATTATCTATAATTTCTATCATAATAGCACATGCTTTAATTCGCATCATCTTTGTTTATTGAATGACCTTGTACCCTTTTCCATTGGTTGTTTGCATTTGTGTGTCTGTGTGACTTGTCACTTTGCGTCTTTACTCTGTTTCCCATTTTCTATTGTTTTCTAAAAGCACTGTGTATTTTCTGGCTGACAAATATTGTGTTAATAGATTTCTAAATACCTACCCTTCCTTGCATATCTAACGTCAACTAAATCTGTTAGATTTGGCTGTAGTTCTTTTGCTGCCGGATTCTGCTTTCTGGTGAATGAGATGTTTAAGTGAGACCCTGTTTCCATTTCAGAGTCTCCCCAAAGGCCAAGCGTGGAAACACTGTGCATTGCACAGCTCCCAAGCTCAGGTGCTAGGCCACTTATGCCAGATTCACAAATAAAATAAAGACTTGTTTTGCCTCCTTATCCCAACACCCACTTAGAAAGTTTAAAAAAAAAAAAAAAAAGCCTAAGTTGGAAGTGGGAAGAAAAAGATAATTTCTTCGGAGAGTCTTGTTGGCATTTGTGGTATTTTTTTGTCCCTCCACTGCCCACATGGAAGATAGGATGGGGGTACTTTTTCTTACTTCAAGCTCAGTGAGAAGAACTTTAGTATGTGACAGATGTCCCTAGCAATTTGGGGGAAAAATGAGAAAACTTTGGCATATTGTATTTTCCTGAAAAGGCCAGAGTAATATGCTCTTTCAGAACATGTCCGGTTGCCAGGAAAGGGAGGCTCTCTTTGCCTTCCCATCGAACCTGGCTGGGATGTGACTGCTCTGTTAGAATTCAGAGTGATGCATGTGATGTCTGAGGCTACATTATAAAATGGTAAAGCTCCAGCTGACTCCCTGAAGCCAGCCCCAGGCAGGGAGGACGTCCAACTTAGTCCACATACACAGACTACTTGGAGAGGAGCTGAGACCCCAGCCAGCAGCTTGTGCCAGCAGCCAGCTATGTATATTCACGAAATCAGTTAGCTGAGGCCATGGTGACAAAATACCACAGATTCCTGGCTTAAAGAATAGAAATTTATTTTCCTGCAATTCTGGGGGCGGTAAGTCTGAGATTGGGGTTGCCATCATGGTTGGGTTCTGTTGAGATCTCTCTTCCTAGCTTGCAAATGGGTGCCTTCTCCCACGACAGACAGAAAGAAAGCAAGCTCTCTGATATCTCTTCTCCTATGGGCACTAATCCCATCAAACCAAGGCCCCACCCTCATGCCCTCATCTAACCCTAATTACCTTCACATTCAGTTCATAACATGTGCGCGCGCACACACACACACACACACACACACACACACCACACACATCAAGGGTGGCTCTCAGATAAAGTGGTATTGGATCAGAGGGCTAAATGAAGTACGGTAATGAGCCACGTGGATATCTATGGGAAGAACATTCTACGGAGAAGAAAAACAGGCTCACGGGCCTTTAGCTGGAGGAGTGTACTTGGTGCATTTAAGGCCCGTGGCTGGGTGCAGTGGAGAGAGCAGGGAGGGAAGAAATGGATGAAGAAACCAAACAGCAAATAGGGACTAGATCACGTAAGACCCTGCATCTTACTCTGCGTGAGAAGGAAAGTTGTAGGAGACTTTTAAGCAGAGGGGTGATATGGTACAGAAGTAATTTTACACAAAATGAGATGATGAATTAAGAGCCTATGATATTATGACATGGTATTTTGGGAGCACTTTAAACTAGAAATATAGCCATTGTGTGTTAATGGAAATGTTTTTGGAGTCACAGCTGACAGATATCCGATGTCTTTGCTCATGGATCCGTGCTGATGTTTTGTCGCTGTTCTTTAAAACAATGCCTCCAGCAATACGCTCTCCACACAATCTCTCTCCATTATTGTGAAACTTCATCATTTAAATGCAGTTTGTCAGAAGTTCAATATTTAACTTAAAATAAGTGAACGATGAACTTTTTGATATAAATATTAAATATTGATTCAAATGTAAAGATGTAAACTATTTAACTTTGGACTTGATTGCCTATATATGATTGTAAAGAAAAACAGAAAACTATGACCTACAAGAACCTGTTCACCTTGACGATGCTCTGGAACAAAACCCTGCCCTCCAGTTTTCCGTCTCCCTTTAGTATTCATCCAAGTCCTGCCCCTGCAATATCCACTTCTCAACATGCTTTGAAAGGGAGAGGTTTAGGAGGGAGACTAACAAAACAGCTCTGTGACCAGATATAATTCTCGCATGGGACGCTGTCATGGAGCTACCATCTACCAGATAATCCTGGCTTTTCATACGCCATGAAATGCCACAGAAGTCACCTGGGGTGCAATGTTTCTTTGCCATACAAACCAGTGAGGATCTGAAGTGTTGACTTAGAAAAAGACAGATTCCTTAATTATGTAGAAAAATGAAAGGTATATTGTAAGCACATTTCACTTTTTGATGTGTATATTACGTTTCTTCACCTTACAGCAAGTCACAACGATGTCTGATAATCTGTTTTTTCTTGAATACAATGCAGATGGTATCATTCTAAGGAAAAGATGATAGAATTCAGCATTATTCCTCTGCTCAAACAGCGTTGACTAGATCAACCAAATTACTCCAGCAGCCAGGTAGTTATAAATCACACAGATATTCATTTCATAGTCTATTATTTTTTATGAAAGAAAAAAATGGTGGCAGGGTTTTAACAATGTGATAAAACAAGCTAAAGAGAGTCCCAAATAATAGAATCTTTGTCCTCTTTTAGGAGGTGACATTTTCTCTAGCATCACTCATAGCAGTGGTCTCTAAACACACTCCTAACCGAGCTGACTGCCCTGTGAATGGCACCTTCGCTGCTCCAAGGAGAAAGGGATTAAAGATGATGTGTTTGTTTTGTTTTCCCAAATAGTCAATATAATCAACTTAAAGAGTTGTCTGTTATTTTCATATTGTGTTTTTCCTACATTTTTGGTATTAAAATGTCTTTTCCTGTTGGAAAATAGTTAATCATCGTGTTTTCCTTGGGAATTTTTCTCAGCTGACTTCCTCCGAGTTCTCCAATTTGCTCAGATGCTCAGTGAAGGCAGTCTCGTCAGCAAGGTGGCCTTTGGGCTTCCCGTTTTGTTCCCCATCACCTTTGCGCTGCTTCCCAACGGACCCTTTTGGATCAGGAGCCTACAGGAGCTAAGGAAAGGCATCATTCTCATCTCTTCTCACCCTGGATTTCTTTTTGGAAGAGTAGATCTGTCTTGGTAAAATATCGACTTTTCTCTCCTCATGTCCTTGTCTCTGCAGGAGGTGAAACATTCTGACCCTGCTGACTTCAGAAGAGGCCATGTGATTTACTTACACAGTGGAAGGTGGGTAGAAGTCACACTGGTCAGTAAGAGCCATTCCCGATTCACCATCTCTCTCTCTCCTCCTAAAGTCTAGTTTATCATTTTCTTTTCTCTCCACTTAAGAAGTCTTTGCCTGAGTTCAAGTGGCAAAGATAGTATCCTATGTTTTCTTCTAGAAATTTTAACTCTATTTTTTGGTCTATATCTCAAAACTTTAATTTTAATTTAATATTGTTTATGGGCTGAGGTCCATGTCAATATTATTTTTCTTATATATGGTTATTTCCTTGTTCCAGCACCAATAATTGGATGCCATTCCGGCTTTGAGTGTTCCTTGTCTCAGCAAACAAGAATACTAAAAAAAATGCTCACATAATTTGGAGCAATAGTATTTTCCTATGGTTATAAAAATTAACGATACACCACTCGGCATTATTGGATCACTCTTCAATACGATGAGAGAAAATGAATTTCAGAAATTGTGTCAAAGTGAACAGATTACTTACTTCAGTATGGGAGGAGAGAACAAGGAAAAAGTTTGGTAAGAGGAGTTGTATCAGGGAGACAGGTATCAATCTACACTAATGGGAAGTTGGTAGACAACATCTGGAATGAATAAAGAGCCAGAGGGGAAGGGTGTTAGGGACTGGGAGAAAGAGGTGAAGGGATTAAGAAATACAAACTGGTTGTTAGAGATGACTCATGGGGATGTAAAGTACAGCATAGGAAATATAGTCAATAGTATTGCCATAACTGTGTGTGTTACGTGCTAGAAATATTGAGGGGAACTCTATGTAAAGTAGATGACTGTCTAACCCATAAGCTGTACACCTAAACCAATACAAAATAGTATTGAAAGTAAACAATAATTAAAAAATAAATAAATAAATAAATGGTATGGTTTAGAAATGTGGATTTAAACGGCAGAAAATATAATTAAACTTCAAATATCCTCTTGCTGCTAAGGAAAATCAGAGGCAGTATTACCATTTTGCAATGAACATGTTGTAATACCTTGATATGTCTATGGTTATTTGCATGTATTTGTCAAATACTTTTTCAAACATCTGTGGGGATGCATCTCAGTCTGTTAAAAGTGATGTCCTGTGGGGAGAGAGGTTGATGGGAAATGCTATTTTAAGTCTGTTACATATATGTTGCTATGGACTGAATTGAATCTCCTCAAAATTCGTAGGTTAATATCTTAACCCCCAATGTGACTGTGTTTGGAAAGAGGGCCTGGGAGGAGGTGATAAAGGTTAAATGAGGTCATAAAGATGGGGCCTTAATCCAACAGAGTTGGTGTCCTTATACAAAGAGAAAGAGACATCAGAACTCTCTCTCCACTATGTCAGGACACAGTGAGAAGGCAGCTGTCTGCAAGCCAGGAAGAGAGGACTTTAATTTGAGAATTCCATCCTCCAGAACTTTGAGAAAATTAATTTCTGGTGTTTAAGTCACCCAGTGTATTATATTTTGTTATTGCAGCCTGAGCTGACTGGTATACATGTAATTTTGTGTTTTCTCTTAATAAGTATATATCATTATATGATGAAAGTATTTAACTGTAGGGGAAAAAAAGTAATGTCATAAAAGTAGCATCTCCATATTTCAGAGAATTTGGAAAATGGAAAAAGGAAGCAGAAATCCTATTTTTCTTTTTAGTCCTTTGTCTTGTAAATTTATACCTATCTGTACACATTTTACATAGCTGTAATTATATTCTTTTTATTTGTATCTTATATGAAGTGAACATTAATGTTATTACTATTTATAACTATCCTTTAAATTACTACAAAATATTTAGTTGAGTTGATATATTTTATTTTAACAATTTTTTACGGTTGAACATTTTTGTTTTTTATACTTTTTGGCTTTATGGAAAACATTGTACTCACTATAGCCAGGCGTATGGCTATTTAAAGTTGGACTTATTTCCTTAGGATGGATTCCCAGAATTGAAATTACTGAGTCAAAAGCTACAAACATTTTTTAAAATTCTTGATAGATTTTGCCAAATTGCAAATTTGACAGTAAATCAGTTCACAATTCTAACAGCATTTATGGGAAAGTTGTACTTTACTTTAAGCACCATTGGGCATCATTTATTGAACTTTATCCCTATTTTCATAGGCAAAATCTGATTTCAATTTTTCAGTGTGCATTTCTTTGACTGCTGTGCTAGTACAGTTAAGGGTGGGGTTTCTTAGAAATATGTCTTTGTGGTTCTCCTTGTTTGCCTTTGCAGAGATGTTCCGTAAATGTATAAGAGATACCAAATGTAAGTTTTATGTTTTGTTAGGGGGAGGGTTATCTGGTCAATAGATGAATGTTGGCAAGTCATTCACACATCTAAACTGATCCTCTGAAACACTGTGGAGGAGATTTGAAAAGACAGTGGAAGTACTACTTTCCTTCTTGGCAGCCCTTCTCCTGAATTAGCTAACAGCGTTTACGCTAGTCAGAGTCACTCTATTTAATGTTACCCCCGTCCTCACTTCCCTGCTGGGTTTAACATAAGTTGAAAGTGGACCATAAAAACTGTCAGTCTTCTAGATATTTTAAAAAGGAAAATACAAACAAAAAACCTTAGCACCAATAAATGTGTTTGCAGAACTCTCAGAAATTTGGGGAAGCGAAGGTCAAGGACAGCGACCACTCACGCTTAGGAAATCAGGAATTACAGGAATCACAGAATGCTACCACCAGTCACCTCTGCTGCCTGCCCTTGTGGGTAAAGCACAGAACACCTGGCAGCCGCCGAGCTCTTTGCGACTGTGGTCATCCACAGGTCTACCAGCGTCTCTTCTGCCATCCACACATCACAGAATTGTCTCTCTTTGGAAGGGTTAGTACCAGCCTCCTGTGAATGAGGGCTTCTGGGAAATGTAGCTACAGGATTTTAGCCTTTGAAATGTAGGGAAGAGATGGGGTTGGTACTGAGCCGGCAGCAGACGTTAAGCACAATTGTCTACTATTTCCCTTCTCCTTCCCTGGTTTACAGCAAATCCCAGCACCCGCTTCATCCCCTGCTTTAGAAAAAAGATAGCATTTGGTTGACATGGCCTACCTCTGTGATGGTGAGTGGTCTAGGGCTAAGCACATAATTTATAGCTTTAAAGTTTATGTGTGTGGGAGGCATGTGTCTATATCTCTGCCTCTGTTACACACGCACGAGAAACACACAACTGAAATTTTTATAGGCAGCCATTTTGAAACCACGAAGAGACCACGAGGAAGCTGTTATTAAGAGAAAAATATAGAGGAGAAGGGAAAAAAAAAACAACAACCATTTTTTAATGGCATAATGATACCAATCTACGTAATATGCCTTAAGACTGCCCTACTTCTGAGTATCATATGTGCAATAACAATTTTCAGTAATTTTTAGACTTGTTTCTGTCCTGGTTTTTGTTACTTGTTGAAAGCATCGTGACTAATAAACCTGACTAAATTTCTATGCTTTGGCATCTGATAAACTATACTCCAGGTGACAAAGGAGGTAGGGAGACAGGTATTTTCAGGAATTTCTCCAAAGGATTATGTTCATGGTGGAAAAACCAGGTACTACAGCAAGCCAAGCCTTGTGGGGGTCATTGAGCCCCTTGGTGCCCCTCAGACTATATCTCACAGGCAAGTACCAGCCTTAAGTGGTCACAAAGTCACATCCCTCCATGCCTCTGCTTTAAAGGAGTTTCTGCTATGCAATCTCCTGTGTTCTAGCTAAGGGGACTGAGCTTAAAGACATAAATGAGACCTCAAGCGCAAGATCTGACAGTAGGTGTCACCAACAGTAGAATGGGACCCAGTCATTTATGGAGTGCCTTCCTATGCTATCAGAGGCTGTGAGACTGGAAGAACATTTTCATTGTGCATACATGTGGTTAAGGAGTTCAGAATTAGGTGACCTAGTCGTAAGGTGTCCAGTGCATCCTGGTTTGCATGGAACTTTCTTGGCTTTAGCACCAAAAATTCCAATCCTGAAAAATCCTTCTATCCCTACCTGAGTCACGTAGTCCTAACTGTCATTTGCCAGTCATGAATCCTTGCAGATGTGGGTTCACCTCTCTGAGTCTCCACTCCCCATCTTTAATTGAGCAAGCTTGAATCAGATCCACTCCCAAGTCTGCGATCCTGTACTTCCTTCAAGGCTCAAATACTCTGTGAGGTTTGATGAGGTTAGAGTCATCACAATCACTTAGTTCTAACCATGAGACTTTACAGATGAAGAGACTGAGGTTTGGGATGTTAAGTGACTTTCTCAAAGTCATTTCTACCCTCACGCTGGCATTGCCTTGACTCCAAGCTCTTCTGTCTTTACATCAATTAAAAGTTCAAGTGTCCATCAGCAGATGAATGGATAAAAAAGCTGTGGTACATATACACAATGGAGTACTATGCAGCTGTAAGAAAGAAAGATCTCTTATCCTTTGAAACGACATGGAGGGACCTGGAGAGTATTATCCTAAGCAAAACAAGCCAAGCAGAGAAAGACAAATATCACATGATCTCACTTATTTGTGGAATATAATAAACATAACAGTCTGAGGAACAGGGTAGACCCAGAGATGTGGAAGTAGGGTACAGACTGACAACCCTCAGAAGAGGGGGTGGGTGGGGGGAGGGAAGAGATAAACCACAGAACTTGTACGCATGTATGCATAACTGATGGACATGGACAACAAAGCTGGGGACGGGTGGGGGGATGGGGAGGAGGGTGTCAATGGGGAAAAAAGGAGAAATATCTGTAACAAAAATAAATAAAAAAAAAAAAGTTCAGCGTTGAATGATTATTCCCATGACAAATACCCATGGACCTAAAAGACTGTTTAGCTGAGCTATATACCCCCACATTCATCTTCAACTCCTCAAGCGCACCTCCTCTCTTGGCTGTTTGTTGTGTGGTCACTGATCATATTTACTTTCTGAATGACACTATCTTGACTCCATGTGGACACAGGCCAACCAAAGTCCACCCTGGGCCTGTGAAAAGAATGATTTTCTTCTCTTTCCAGGCTCCAAAGCACCCTGCCTAATATTATGTATTTTACCTTCTCTGAATCCCTGGAAGGTTTGATGCATTGTTGCTTTATTGTACTTCCTGATTTCCAGTTTTCTTTACTGCACGTCACAGATATGATGCATTGTATTAGTGCATTTGCATTAATAAAAGCTTTATTAGTCATCATGGTTTACCTCAGGAATGGAAAAAAAAATTCTCGGTCTTAGCTCTTTCCATTTTAACTTCAGAGGAAAACATCTTTTTGTTTGTGCTTAAACATTCTTACTATGAATTTGGCACTTCATAAGATCATATCACCTACTGTTTCTCTCAACATAAATCCCAGAGCTAGCAATTTCATTGGGCAGCAACATTCTGGTGGTACAAGGTTTGATTCTGTCTGTCTGTGAATTTTCAGCCATGTGGTATCACTTCATAAAAGAGGCCTTTTATATTGAATCTTGCAAAGATTTGGGAGGGCTAAAATGAGCCACATGAAACTTTATTTTCCAAGTATTCTCTATCTTATAACAAAATCTTTAAGATGTTAGATGTTTTCCTCCTATTTGTCACACAGAGCTTCCGAAATGGCCTGTGAATATAATTCTTACTTAGAGTATTGATGAAATGCATTTGGCTGTGGGTAACAGAGTACCCGACAAGTGTGGCTTAAATAGCATTTCTTTCTTTTTTTTTTTTTTTAACTTATCTTTATTGTTGAATGTATTACAGATGTTCCTCATTTTCCCCCCATTGACCCCCTCCTCCCCATTCCTGCCCCCCTCCTGCCTTTCCCCACATTGTTATCTGTGTTATACATATATACATATAAGTTCTTTGGTTTATTTCTTCCCGCCCCCCAACCCCTCTTCCCTTTGAGGTTTGTCAGTCTAACAACCAATTTGTACTTCTTAATCCCTTCACCTTTTTTACCCATTCCCCCAACCCCCCTCCCATCTGGCAACCAACAAAAGTTCTCTGTATCTATGAGAATGTTTCTGTTCTGCTTGTTCATTTTGTTTGTAGATTCAATTGTTGATAGATATGTATGTATTGCCATTTTGTTTGTTCATATTTTTTTATCTTTTTCTCCAAGTGGACCCTTCAACATTTCATATAATAATGGTTTGGTGGTGATGAACTCCTTTAGCTTTTCCTTGTCTGGGAAACTCTTTATATGGCCATCAATTCTAAATGACAGCTTTGCAGGATAGAGTAATCTTGGTTGTAGGTTCTTGCTTTTCATCACTCTGAATATTTCTTGCCACTCCCTTCTGGCCTGCAAAGTTCCTTTTGAGAAATCAGCTGACAGTCTTGTGGGAACTCCCTTGTAGGTAACTAACTGCTTTTCTCTTGTTGCTTTTAAGATTCTCTCTTTTAATCTCACATAGTGGGCTGTTGGGAGGTCAGCCATTCCAGGGTTGAGTGCTGGTATCCAAGCTTCAGCCTTCTGATGTCATCTGTTCTTCAGCCTTCAGTGGTTTATCAACTTCCTGGCTTCAGGATGGCAAGTATCACGGTTTCTGGGACAACATCATCAGCAAAAAGGAAGATTGTAGGAGTAAGAGAGCCTTTTTCTTCCTGTTTTCTTTGTATCAGAATAAAAACATATCCCAGAAATCTCAAACAGACTTGCTCTTATGTCTTTGCCACAATGTGTTCCCTTATCCAAACCTAGACCAAAGGGAAATCAACTCTCCATGACTGGGCTTGGGTTACATGTACTTATGGTGACTACTGCTGCCCAGAAGAAACGGGGGGTCAGTAGGCAAGTGGGAATAACAACCGACAGCTAGACCCTTCTGGTTTTCAACTATTCAACCAGGAATTGGCTTTCTGATCTTAATCCTTTTGAGCTAACCTAACCTTTAAAAATGTATGTAAGCTTCTACTTTTAATGACTGAGTCAATGCAAGTATTTTATGTGAGAAATGTGTTGTGATTCAGGAGTGGGGATGGTAAGCAAAGAAGTGAAGAGTTCCAAAATCAACACTGATAGGCCCCCTGGTTGCTTCAAAAATACATCCCTTATCTGAACTCTTGGTGACTCCAGTTCTTTATCAGGAAAACAGAACAGGCCATTCTTTTTATCATCCCACTGAAGAGTGGTAAGGAATGCTTAATAGCTTTGAAGTGCTAAGTAAATGGCAATAGAACGAGGAAGAGAGGAGAAGCTTGTTTCCAAAGGTGCTGGCAAACTGGAACTAAAAAACAAGGTGGTGCTGGAAATGCTTTGGATGGTCTGCAGCGTGGGGCCCATTGCTCCCAGGACTAGCTCTCTCCACCCCTCTCCCTCTTCAGGTCTGTATCTCATCTGGCTTATTTGCATTTTGAGCCCAATAGCCAGATGGATTTCCAAACCTATGTTCAGAAGAATCCCACGTTTTTGCTGTTACTTGTAAATGATCAATAACAGCAATGATAGAAAATTCAGCAGGATGCTCTTCTAGGCAGTCATTCCCTGCAGTTTCAGGGTGAGTGCTCAGCTGTTTATGATGCAAGACTGTTCAATTGTGGGGACATAAACACAGGTGAAGTAGAATATCAAAAGGGAGGAATTGAGGCTTTTGAATGTTTGCAAAATTAGTAACTTCGGCCCAGCCAGTGTGGCTCAGTGGTCGAGTGTCGATTCATGAACCAAGAGGTCACCAGTTTGATTCCCAGCCAGGGCACATGCCTGGGTTGTGGGCTTGATCCCCAGAAGGGGACGTGCAGGAGGCAGCCAATTGATCATTCTCTCTCACATTGATGTTTCTATCTCTTTCTCCTTCTCCCTTCCTCTCTCTCTAAAAATCAATAAAAATATATTTTTAAAAAAACAGTAACTTCAGGCTGGTTTCTTTAGACTCACTAGTGCCAAATTCTTGTCAGCCTTGTTTTCAAAATCAGCAAAACCAGAGATGTGTGAAAATGCATCTAACAGGATTTATACCCCTGTTGAGGAACATTTCACTCTAATAGTCTTGCCTCTGGCAATTACTGGATCTTAAGACCCTATTTCGTTATGCAAAGTGCTCTTCTTCCTCAGCTATGCATATGTATTCAATCCCAAATTCCCAGAGCAAAAGGTACATCATCTCTCCACCTCTCTGTTCCCTTGGAGGTGGCATGTTTTCCTGAGGGCCTGCTCTAATTTGGAGATGGAAAAGTCTCAGCAGAATAACTCACCAGATTTGTACCTCTGAAGCCTCTTTAATTGCCCAATTTTGGTGAGCCTCAGCTAGAGAGCGTGTTTTCCGGGCTCTGTCCCCAGGGATTCTGCTTTCGTGGGACTGAGGTGGGGTTTGAGAATCTGAATTTCCAACAGTCCCTCAGGGATGCTAATATGAACCATGCCATGGAGGACAGCAAACTGACTCCCCATCTTGGACTAGAAATGATGTGAAATTAATGAACCCCTATCCCGAAGTGAGTAGAAGCTGTTCCAAGCAGTGCACACTGGCCTGGCCGCACTCCTTGTCTTCCTGTAGGGTTCTGGACGGCAGGAGGCAGGAGCAGGTGTTAGTATATATCCACTTCAGCATGACCCTGGTCAGTTAAGTCCCAAAGCTCACAGTGAGTCACGGGCTCTCTGAACTCATACTGGGGATCAAAGCTACATGTTTACTTCATTGGTTGATAAGTCAAAGAAATAGCCAAGTGTAGAAGTAAGGTGGTGGACTGCTGGTGAGAGCTTTAAAAAATAAAATTGTTATTTTATATATATGTGTGTGTGTATACATATGTGCTTATACATATGTAAACAAATATAAAGTATATATACGCTTACATATGAACGTTTATAAACATATATACATGTGCTATCATATGCATATATAATGATCTATAAAATATATATACATATAATCATATAAATATATATGCAATCATATTCATCAATATATACATATATAATCATATACATTTGCATATACAATTACGTGTGTACACATATCATATATATATGTGTGTACATGAAAGTGTAGTAATGAGTTGATGTGTGTGGTGTATATGTGTATACACATATATAATTGTGTACACACACCACACACACAATATACAATTATTTTAATCGCCAAAGTATAATTTAGTCAATGTAGTTCTATAGAATAAAGAAGTAAATAGAGAATTTCGGAGATTATTACTATTCTTCTATCTGTTTCCTCCTGTGAAAGGTCCATTTTCAGCAACAAAAGTGAAAGCATGGGTGGGAGAGCTTTCATGTTTTCCTGACATTTATAGAGTTGGGCTGCTCTGTGGCCGGACAGGTGGCCTTCTATTCAGGTTTAAATCTTTGGCATCTTCGCTTTCAAAAGAAGCTCTTGCCCAAGGTTTAGTCTGCTCTCAGGCTTTGCCAGGGCCTAAGACCCCAAAGCCAGTTCAGAGAATCGTATTTGAGAACCTTCGGAACAATGTTTTTATCTTTTTCTCTAGACTCTCGAAAACCGATTGTTGATTCAGTAATACCAACAGAGAGCTGTTATTACATCAAAATGCCGGTAAAATTATTTTAACCCAATAACACTTTTCATTTGCTACCTATCCTTTTATTTCCTAATTTGGGACACTAACGAGAGCAGAAAGGGTCCATTTACCCCACTGGTTGCTCCAGTGTCAACAAGAACGAAGTTCTGAGTGGCATCCTGAGAGCTCTGCAGTATCATGTTCTCAGGATTCTTTCGTTTTGATGGAATCTTTGATTTCATGACACTTAATTTGTTACTCACATTTCTAAGTCCATCATGTGAACTTCAATCAAGGGAAATAAACTTATGTAATGGATTAGGAATTAACCAATAGCATTTTTATTACGTGATTCCTGTGACATCCAGGGCTCCACATGGCCTTGTTTTGTTACAGAGTCATATTCATTGAAACTAATGTGCTGTAATACCTGTACTGGTAGGATGCAAATGCTCAAGTCTTTCGGAATAAGAGCTAAAGAGGAAGTTTATTCTTCGTGCACTGTAAACTTTCGCCCAATCTTTCATTCTCTATGTTCCCACACTCTTGGGAAAAAAAAAAACAAAACACCAGCAACAATAAACTCTCCATTGTCATCTCTCTGCTTCTCTCATCGCCCCGACCCTCTCTTTTCCATACAAACCGCTTCCATCACAGGGCTCCCCATGCTCTCACTCAACAAAGGGTTCATGGCTGCAGGAAGTTCCAACACCTGCCCAGTCCTGTTGGGCACAGCCTCCTGGGAATTATAGTTCTTCCTTAGTCCCAACTACTTTTCAGAGAAGAAGGCACTCTGCAAGCCTGGAATAGCATTTTCCCAGTGGAACCCTTTGCCTGCCCAGCCTGCAGAGCTGACTTCAGGGGTATGCAGCTACGCAGGTGCATTCGGAAGGACCTGGCGCTTGGTTTATGGCTCTGTTGCAGTCATCTTGAAGTTATTAAAAATTGTGAAAGGGTCCTGCATTTTCATTTCTTACTGTGCCTGGCAAGTTACGTAGCTGGCTGTGCCAGCATGGCCTCCCTGGGTCCTGATGTATTTGAGCAGTAAGTTAGCAACCACGTGTTTATGAGGCAAGGGAGCTGGGCTGGAAATATTACCAGCTCCGGGTTCAAGGGAAAGGGTGGGGGGGGGAGGGCTTTGTCCCTGTCTTCTCAGAGCCCTGTGCCCGCAGGTTGCCTGGCCTTCCTTTATGATGTTTCAGCGCCAGAACAGAGAAGTTTTTTCCTCCTCATCGTGCATCTGAGGCTGAGCATTTAGATTTTTATCAAGAATTATTAGGATGTGAGAGTGACTTGGAAGACTTTGAAGCTCTTGATGAAAGGCCCTTAGGAAATGCTGGTTTGAATTTTTACTGAAAAGGCCACAGAAATCTAGCCTCCTTTAGTATTTATCCTCCAGCTCACATTTCAAAGCACTTAAACATCATCATAAATTCTCTGTAAGGTTCTTTTCTTGGAAATCAAACCAAGCATTTTCTTTACCCCAAATTTTATTTGTGAGTTGAATTTTTGTTCTCATTCTGGTTTTTTTTTTTCAAAAAGAAGATATAGATAGATATAGATATCTAAATATAGATATAGATGATATAAACATAGATATAGATATAGATATAGATATAGATATAGATATATAGATATATAGATGTGATCCTAGGACAGAAAAGGACATGGTTAAAACTAAGAAAACCTGAAAAAGTTAATAACGTATCAATATTGCTTGATTCATTGTTGAAAATGTAAAATGTTAAAATAGAGGAAATGACATTTGTGGTGCATAGTAACTCTTTGTACCATCTCAACAATTTTTCTATAAATCTAAAACTACTCTAAAATAAAAGGCTTATTTTTCTTTTTAAGTAAGAGTAAGTTCTATCTGATATTAAATTACTGGAGAGCTCTCTTGATTAAGTTGTTTTGACTAAGAAACAGAAAGATGTGCTTGGTGAACATTTCATAGCCAGTTTAATGATGATTACCGTCTATGAAATGAGAGAGCCCATGCTGTCCCGTAATAGACCTGCTGCCTCCAGCGAGCACTCACCTCTGATTGGAGGCAGGGAGCCAGAGGCAGCTGGAACGAGCAGATGGTGTCTGATGACAGGCAGTGACTTCAGGTCCTTGGAGAACCCAACTCCGCCCTAAGTGCCGACCTTTCCTGAAGTGAGGGCTGGAAGAACCAGTGGAGTTTCATTCAGTGTGTTCTGAATGAGCTAATGGGTGACAGGTATCAGTGAGTGTATTCTATCACGTTAATTTTTTTTGTGAAAATATCCTCACTGGAGGATATTTTTCCATTTATTTTCAGATAGAGTGGGAGGGAGGAGTAGACAGAGAGACAGCGATGTGAGAGAGACACGTCAGTTGGTTGCCTCCTACACGACCCCAACCAGGACCAGGGACAAACCACAACCAAGGTACAAGCCCTTGACCAGAATTGAACCTGAGACTTTTTGGTCTGCTGTCCGATGCTCTAACCACTGAGCAAAACTGGCCAGGGCTCTCACATTAATTTTACTTTATTCCACATGCCTGATGTGAAAGGTTCAAAATGACCTTCCAATGTTTCTAATTACTTCTCTTAGTACAACTTTATTATTTTTTAAAAGTGGCTGATGTTTCCAATTTTAGCAAATAGTATAATTTTTGCATAAAGAATTGGGAGTGGAACAAGTAGATATCTATGTAGAATCATAATAAATAAAATAATCCGTTGAGCTAATATAGTGTTATGAGAGGTTCCAAGTGACTTTGTGAAGACACATGACCAAAGGTCTTCTGTGACAGAGCTCAGGTATATGTCTTATTGATAGAACAGTGATTGAAAGATCTATGCAAAATGCAAGATAAAAAAGCTGTCCAGCCCTGGCCGGTGGCTCAACGCTTAGAACGTTGTCCTGCAGTCCAGAGAGACCCGGGTTTGGTTCCCACTAAGGGCACGTGCCTCAGTTGCAGTTTGTCCCCGACCGGGCCGTGTGGGTGGCAGCCAGTCGATGTGTTTCTCTCATGTCAATGTTTCTCTCTCTCTCTTCCCCCCTCTCTCCCTCCCACTCTATCTGAAGATAAATGCAAAAATGTCCTCGGGTGAGGATAAATAAAAAAATAAATAAATAAATAAAAAAGAAAGCTGTCCATGTTTTTTAACATCAAAATGTAAAATGAACTATCGGTGTAAGTCAACGATCTCAATTCTGAAAACAAAGATTGTATTTTTTATCTGATATTTAAATATTATTTTAAGAATCTGTCAGTGACATCTTAACTCTCATATTGTCATGCTTTGTATTTCTTTCTAAACGTTTGGAAACTGGTTTTCACCATATTTCTGTGGCTAAAAGAACAAACGTCCTAGAACCTGATTTTGGTATCAATATCAGAAAAAATCCATGGTCTGGGGGTAATTCAACTCTTTGAAAATGGACCCGGTGTTTTTCATTATTTCCTGTTCTTAATAACAATAAAACATAACATAGAGAATATTCTCAAAGGATATATATTTCAACATCTTGATGGTGATTACATGTGAATTATGTGGTTGAAGATGATTTAAGTTTATTTTTATATTTCTTTTCTTAATCTTATCTTAATATGTTTTTACCCTGAACATATATTACTTTAATAATTGGAAAAAACAGCACTAGTTCCGTAAATCACAAAACATATCACAACTGAATTTTGTTCTGTTAAACATTTACTCTTTAGAATATTTACAATGAGAAATCCTGTGAAAATGTTAGTTTAATCATAATAAGTTATATTACTGCTATAATAGTAATAATTATTACTGTGATACAGTATAACATTAATTCTGAATCCAATAATTTACACATTAGCAAGGAGATTATCTTTGCCTTATTTTTAGTAAAAGAATAATGTTCTAAGTGTCTAATAATGTTCCTAAGTTTATCAGAGGATGTTAATATACTCAAGATAATTGGGGGCTTGTTAAAATCTTTAATATTCCCTATTTGCATATGATTATTTTGCATACATTTATTTTATGTCCTGAAGAGTATGCCAAAACACTCATTTTTTCTCATAAAGTGCTTATGACTTTGAAAATGTGACAGATTATTCTGATTTCTCATATATTGTAATCAAAGAATAAAGGATCAGACTGCACTTATGTATATGGGATGAGTTTTAGGTTTCCAGAAAATCTCCCTTGCCTTCAGCATTATCCTCTGCTTCTGCCTGATACCCAGGAACTCTTTTCTACATGATAATTGCCTTTCATCTAGAATTAGAACTATAGTCCGAAATATAAACATCTCAGGGACAGCAGAGGAGTAAAAGGCATAGCAGGAAAAAATACAATTAAGGAGAAATACAAAAGAAAATTGGCAATCAGCATAAAGGACACACGTAGGCTTCTACACACATTTACTGGGGCCTAGTTGATCAACTCACTCAAGAATTCAAAGCAACTTCTAAATTAAAGCAGTGGAGTAAATGCATACTAATTTTCTCCTCCTTAAGCTCACACCAAATAAAAAATATTGGAAAGTAATAGAAAAATTCCAACCTCAATTAAATAAGAAAATGGTCTTTTTTTATATATTTTTTTTCTTTATTGATTTTAGAGAGAGAGGAAGGGAGAAGGAGAGAGAGATAGAAACACAGATGAGAGATAAACATTGATCAGCCGCCCCTTGCACATCCCCCACTGGGATCTGGCCCACAACCCAGGCATGTGCCTTGACCAGGAATCGAACCAGCAACCTCTTGGTGCATGGGTTGATGCTCAACCACTGAGCCACACCGGCCGGCTAAGGTAATGGTCTTAAACCACAGTTATACCCTCTTTGATGCTTATCTTCCAAATAATATGAAATCGACATGAAAACTTGTGGAAAATCTCAGTGCCACACATACATCCTCAGGTCTTGAGAGGAACAGCTCAGAAGTCACAATTGCCCTTTCTACTGAGCCTTTGATTAGACTGTGGAGCTGTTGAGTCACTGACATTCTTTGGAAGAACTGGGGCCCTGGCCAGTTTGGCTCAGTGGTTGGAGCGTCGGCCTGTGGACCAGAGAGTCCTGGGTTCAGTTCCCGCTAGGGGCACGTATCAAAAAAAAAAAAAAAAAAAAGAACTGGGAAGGTTTACTTCTAGACACCCCGAAATTTGAGAGGAGGTGCTACTGAAGTAGAGTCCACACCAATAATGCAATGTCTACTTGAGTATAACCCAGCCACAGAAAGAGTGACAGGTGAGGCAAAAATGGCAGGGGACAGGTAGAGCCTGTTACCTCAAAGATAGGACTGGCTCTTGGATATTCACATTTAGGAAACATCTACTCTTAGACCCAAAGAAGAAAAGGGAACGAAGACGCACTAACAGTGTCTGAGTGGATGAGATGTTTGGGGCAACCAAGCCCAGTAAGAGCTGCAGACATTTCCAGTTTAATCCCCGCTCTATAACCTAGAAAGAATCAGCTCAGGATCTTTGCATTGATACTGAGAGGAGATACACAAAGGAAAGAAACATGAGCGAAAGCTGGATGGAAGTTTGACTATGAATAATAAGGAGCCTTACTCATTTAAAAAAAAATAAAAACAAGAAAAATGGCATTTCATAGTCTCAAGGTAATCACAGGCAACATGATTTATTACTCTAGTTTTTTAAAGGTAAAGCTCAAAGACTCAAGGATTTGAAGAATAAATTATAAGACAATTCTAGAAGACAAAAATTAAGCTGGCTGTGCACAGAAAAGCAAAAAATAAATAAAAACAAAATAAAGCAAAAAATATTAGAGAGGTGAAAAAGCATGCTAGAAGCAACAGAAAATAAGACAAGTATAACTAAAACCTTTCCTCTTGGCCTCTTAATGCAAACTCAAAATGAGTAAAGAATCTATAAATTTGACACAAGGATCTAACATATAAACAGAACAATGGACCTGAAAATAAGTGTACCAAAAGATATAATAGGAGAAAGTTTTCCTAAAACAAATTTGTTAAAATGCAGATTGAAAGTACTCAGTGTCTGGGAGAAAAATAATTGAAACAGAATGATCAACAATGAGATATGCCCTGAAATTTGAGAACAGAGGAAATAATTGCACAGGCATGCAGGCTGAAATAAAAAGTCACTTTTGGGGGACGGGGGTGAGGGGGGAGCTATCATATTGATGTCAGAATTCTCCACAACTACACTCTTTGCTGGAAAACTGTGAATTAATATTTATAAAACAAACCTTGACCATGAGGAGAGGGGGAGGGGAGCAAAGAAAGTGTAACCAAGAATTTTATACCCAGCCAAGCTTTCATTCAAGTAAGTATAAAGGCAAAGGAGAGATTCTCAAGCATGAAAGAATTCATGATTCAGGGACTATACCACCAAAGAGGTCGTAAGGAAGAATACTACTGGTAGACAAATGTCAGTCAAAAGAGTTGCATCAAATAAGTAATTCAGGAATGGAAAAGACAAACAGTGGGGAGGTACTTTGAAATATAGCATTAGGTTTAAATTACTTTGGGACTTGCAATTACAAAATGGGATTTAAATACTATTAATAAAATCAGGATGGGAATTGGGAGAAGAAAAATATGTTTATTTCTCCTCATAACAAAGAGTCAATTGATATGTACTAAAATAATAAACATGTGGCAATCACTTAATTTTGTCGTGAACTTCTTTTTACTTAAATTTCATGGATGCTTTCAGGAACAATTATTATCTCTTATGATGGAGAAAGATGCCCCTGCATTTTAATAAGTCCTTTATGTTTAATGTAACTTGTTTTTGCTCCTGTTAAATTCAAGTACAATTAAATGTAAAACTCTGAAAAGTAAAATTGGCATGGATAGTGTGATCTGAGTTTCTGGCCAGTCTTTCTACCCTTTACAGGGGTCTGTAGAATGTAGTGGTTAATGGCATAGACATGGGAGACATTTATTTCTCCTTGCACAGGCTGCTTCTCCTTGCACAGGTGTTCCAGTCTCCTCATTGGAAAAGTGAGGGCAGAGGTAATATTGACTTCATAGAATTTGTCAAAAGATGAAAATGTCCAAGTGCTATCACCATGCCTGGCTTCTTGCAAGTGGCAAATATGTTACTTTATGTACTGTTTTATCTTTGTTTCTTTTAGTTTAGCTAATACATATTTGGAAAATAACATCATTATTTATATAAAAAATAAATACTTTTAATCCAATGAGAAGCAGAACTAGAACACCGCCAAATTCCCTGGCACTCAGTCTCCTGCTCTATTGACTATGTCATCGTGATCCTTCAAGGATGTCTTATCCAAGGTTTGTGGGTACACAGCAGTTCAGCATGGTGGGAAGTTAAAAATCCATCACTTTCATAAATATTTCTTTTGATCATTTACATAGTCTCCATCCATCTGTGTGGCTGAGAATTTAATGGAAAATCAGTGCTTATTTTGGAGTAGTTTACCTAAAAGTATTTGATACTTTATTTCATATTCTCTTATATTACTCACTGAACTGGTCCCCAATGTTTTAGAAATATGAGAGGTAAACTTTTATACAACAAAGTTAATGGAAACCTTAACTCCCTGACTACATGGTGGGTGTGTGAAAAGAAAGTAATTCAAAACTAACCTACAAGCCATTCATAGTTCAAGTATTGCTATTTATTAAATGAGACTTTGAGGTCAATTCTTTTTTAAATTAAATGTATTGGGGTGACACTGGTTAATAAGATTATATAGGTTTCAAGTGTACGTTTCTAGGATACGTGATCTGTATATTGCATTGTGTGCCCACCAGCCAAAGTCAAAGCATCTTCTAGCACCATATATTTAGCCCCCTTTACCCTTTTCTAACCCCATCCTCTTCCCTCTGGTAACCACCATACTGTTGTCTGTGTCTATGAGTTTCAGTTTTATATCACAAATATAAGTGTAATCATATGGTTCTTAGTTTTTTCTGATTGACTTATTTCGCTTAGCATGATATTCTCAAGGTCTATCCATGTTGTCACAAATGGTAGTGTTTCATCTTTTCTTATGTCTGAGTAGTATTCCATTGCTTATATGTACCACATCTTCTTTATCTAATCATCTAGCAAAGGGCACTTTGGTTGTCTTCATGTCTTGACCACCATGAATAATGCTGCAATGAATACAGGGGTGCATATATCTCTGAGAATACATATTTTCAAATTTTGGGGGTAGATACCCAGAAGAGGGGTTGTTGGGTCATATGGTAACTTTATTCCTAATTTTTTGAGGTACCTCCATACTGTTTTCCATAGTGACTATACCAGTTTACATTCCCACCAATAGTGAATGAGGGTTCCTTTTTCTCCACAACCTCTCCATTTGTTATTATTTGTCTTGTTGATAGCAGCCATTCTAACAGGTGAGAGGTGGTATCTCATAATTTTGATTTGCATTTCCCTGATGGCTAGTGAAGTTAAGCATCTTTTCATACATCTGTTGAACATTAGTATGTCTTCTTGGGAGAAGTGTCTATTCAGGTCCTCTGCACATTTTTTAATTGGATTGTTTCTTTGGTGTTGAGTCGTATAAGTTCTTTATATATTTTGGATATTGACCCCTTGTCGAAACTGTTGTTTGATAATATCTTCTCCCATTTGGTTGGTTGCTTCTTTGTTTGGTTGTTGGTTTCTTTTGTCGTGCAGAAGCTTTGTAGTCTGATACAGTCCCATTCACTTATTTTTGCTTTTACTTCTCTTGCCTTCCCAGGGGTCAAATCCATAAAATCTTCTCTAAGACCAAGGTCTATAAGTTTAGTTCCTATGTTTTCTTCTACGTAATTTATTGTTTCAGATCTTATATTTAGGTCTTTGATCCATTTTGAATTAATTTTTGTACATGGGGACAAACTGTATTTTGTGAGATCAATTCTAATGTTCAGAAACTTCTGTTTTTATAAACAGCATGGTATCAAATTACTAAACCTTTATGGCTATTGACATTTCAAGAACAGCTATTGAAGTTAAGTTGGTGCCATCATTCTGTTGCTAATTAGATATAAAACAACCCAAATGTGTTTGGCATCTGCAAATACCTGCCCATCTCGTGGGAAATTCTAGAACTAATAATTGGTTCAGCTTGGAACACTATATTCATATGGGCTAATGGTATAAACAGATGCCATTATGGGGATGTAAGCTTGCTAGCCTGGCAATGAAGCTATGAAGTTCTGAAATAAATTGAAATTTGAATGAACATGCCAAACCATGGAATTTAATGTTTTATCCCCTTCAACCCTAAATACTGAAGGAAAAAGGTCTTGGCTGCATTGATTTAGTTCAACTGTACTAATGGACAAAATGTGAAGATGCACACTTAAGGAAGGAGAGGTTGTACCAGAAGGAAAGATGAAAAAAGTAACAAGCAGTTCAGGGCACTAAAGTTGCTTCTTACTCATCTTTTTCATTTTCTCCACTTTGAAAGAAATTTAGGTGGGAAAATCATAACCCAAGGTATTTAATGACCTCTCTGCTTTAGAGAAAAATGGACAACAATGGAGAATGGTGACCTTGAAAGTAAAATGGAAGACCCATATAATAAAACAAACCTTAGGAATTTGAGCCTTTCATAAGAGGTGTTTAGATTTCTGAGATGGCTTTATTATTTATTATATTTTAAAAATCTGAAATGGATGAACTTAATTTTTAGAACTCTTCAAACCTCAGTATCCCATTTGTTGGGCATCAGGACTAGTATATTTTGGTATCATTTCTAAGATGGCTGTAAGTATTCACAAAATAGCCAATGTTCCTTTAACTTGGCATATTTCATCGAGGAGTTGAACCATCCTCTGCCTAGATCTGGAGATTATAACTTCTCTCAGACTGTCTGGAAATGTCTATATTTAGTTTTCCATCAGGTATCTTCCTCTAATATCTTTCATGCCCATATGGTACATTAACAACAAAATAAACCAGTCACCATCTCTGTGAAAACAAGCACAGATGTTTTGAAATATGTCTGCAAAAAGTACTCACCAATGAACAACCCTGTATTTCTTTAATTAATTCAAATATTTTGCTGTCAGCTCTTTCTCTTTGAAGCCACAGATTGTTTTTCATTCTGAGATATACTTTCTTCCTAATAATAGAAACAGATATGTCTGTTTGGTCCCACTGTCTAAAGATTCAGAAATAAGAGTCCTCTTGAAAATCCCAGGCTACAGAGTAATTCATCTGTAATCACCATTTGGTACCTTTTATTCCCTCAATAAAGGTCATCTCACAGTCATATGATTACCATACTCTCTTTTTTTGCTATATCAAGCATTTTCTTCTGGAAGCATTTCTCTTAGATGATCCAAAATATGTATTTCCATTTAATAAGTGTTCAGAATCTTACGTAGCTCTGGTCTATCAATTATGCAAACACTACCTATCATTTTTCTTGCATTCATACAATATGCACGTTCTCCTCCAAATAGTGTTACTGCAAACCAGAAGACCACAGGCCTTTTATTTTTCTCCTTATTTTAGTGTTCATGTGGATACAGCGCCTAAAATCGGACATAAGGAAGAGATTTTACCTGCCTGGATTCTAGTTTGAGAATGAATTGCATTTTCATCTACCAACTCTTAGCCTGTGTTAAAGAAATATCAATCAAGCTATGAGACAAGTAGACTGAATCTTAACACTGAAGAAAATTACCACATACATTCATTTTATAGCATAATCAAATTATTTTAGAGGGAGGATAGTTTTATTAGTAGCCTATTAGAAATGTTAATATGAATTATTGATTATTTTTTCAAACTGTACTGATCAAATTTAGATGAACTTGAGACTCCTAGAAGTCACATGAATGGAGATGGAAAGAGGTTTAGACACCATGCAGATTAATGCAACAGGGGAATACGAAGCTTAAATAATGTTATTCTCTTTACCAAATTGTAGCTTTCTGGAGGACTCAGTGGTGGGAAGACAAGCTGCTCACACACAGATGCTAAGAACACCCCATTATCTGCTGTCAGCCCCCTGATGAGTTGAAACAAAAAATAAGAAAAGATATAATTCAAACCATGTTTTCCCCTGTGTGGCTGGTTTCTGTGGAAAGCAATACAAAACCCAAAATGAAATAAAAACAAAAAGCAACAGAAGACACAGATCCAGTCATGAATTTTGTCATGTGGTAGGGAAATTGAAATCTAGTCACATGAATCAGACTCAAAATACTTTTAAAGCTCTGTATCAATAAACACTGGTTTTAACCAGTAGTGCTAAAGAGAGGGTAGAGATGTTTGTTATAAATTATCACCCATTAATTATATAATAATTCTTAAAATTGTTAGAATTTGGTAAAATAATTAAATTCTTATTATATGAAAGGTCATAAGGTCTTAAGGCAATCTTATGACTCAAATTATCATTTCACTAGAAGGAATCTTATCTTCAAAGTGTATAAACAACAGTTTCAGTTTTGGTGGGACAAAATGTTGATGTGCATTTATGGAGTTTTACTAATGTATCATGTGTGTAACTAAAAACCCAGAGTCAGTGTTATTTAGGACAGATGAGGCATAATGCATTCTTTTTTTTTAATCTTCACCCGAGGAGATTTTTGCATTTATCTTGAGATAGAGCAGGAGGGAGAGAGGGAGGAAGAGAGAGAGAGAAACATTGATGTGAGAGAGAGACACATCGATTGGTTGCCACCTTACACGACCCCAACCGGGGCCAGGGACAAACTGCAACCGAGGTACGTGCCCTTAGTGGGAACCAAACTGGGAAACGAACCCGGGCCTCTCTGGTCAGTGGGCTGACACTCTAACCACTGAGCAAAACCGGCCAGGGTGCATAATACATTCTTTATGGAAATTTTATCCCACGATTTCAGTGTTGATCGAAGAATCCACACGTTTCTGCTTCTGGGATATCTAGAACTACAAGTCATGCCTCTGGATTTGATTCCTTAACAAATGTCTAAAAATTGTAAAGGTCATTACAGGACTACGTCCCAGGATTCCTAAATATTTAGCCCCCAAATTTCTATATACTTACACTACACTGACAATGGCATTGGAAACTGACCCTGAGAATTCTATGAGATCAGGCAAAGATGAAAACTTTTTTTAGAAGTTTTGGACTCTTCCTATTTATATGAGAAAGGATACAGGTTATATTTAATGTTAAAGGATCACGTTACAAGGCAGGTACAATGCATAATGAATAGCTAACACTGGGACTTATTCAACATGGTCACATGATCTGTCATGAAGTTAACAATTACCCTTCACCCTAGGCTTGGGTACTGAACTGAGATGTGAAAAATGGATCATTATCAGCTAGATGGAAATCAGTGTAAACACGGACATGATACAGCAGCTGGATGAGGTTGCCCAGGTGAAGGAACTGCAAAATTAGGCTTCCTGATGGAGAGAAGCTCACCTAGGCTAGCCAGTGTGGTCTGTTATGGTGGGAGTGTGGAGAACATAACGGCCAAAGCTTGTCTCCGACCCTACATATCATCAGTCAAGGAGCTAGGGTCTAGAGTACTCTGGGGTCCCTCAGAGAAAGTTGTGGCATGCAGATTGGACTTGGTATTGTCCATCATACCGAACAGACGTTTGGGGGTATTCAAAATAAAGGGAAAATACTGATTTATAATAATGCTATCAGAGGCTAGGATCACCTCACTGGAGAAGCAATGAAGTAACAACCTATCATGTCCTAAGCTCAATGAAAACACTGAGTCTGAGGAGTTTAAATACCCAGCCTGCTCCCACTCTTGCCTGGACTATCCAGACTGTTCAAAGCAGCAAGAAAGATTCTTTTATTTTGTTGGCAGTTTCTTTTGCTGTGCAGAAGCTTTTTAGTTTGATACAGGCTAATCATTTATTTTTGGTTTTACTCCCCTTGCCTTTAGGGTCAAATTTATAAAATTCTTTCTCAGACCAAGTTCCATCAATTTAGGGTCTATGTTCTCTTCTATGTAGTTACTTTTTAAAGGTCCTATTTAGGCCTTTGATCCATTTTGAATAAAGTGTTGTCCATGAGGATAAACAGTAGTCTAATTTCATTCTTTTGCATGTGGCTTTCCAGTATTCCCAGCACCGTGTGTTGAAGAGGGTTTCTTTTTTCCATTGTATGCTTTTGGCTCCTTTGTCAGAAATTATTTGCCCATATACATGTGGCTCTCAATTCTGATATATATATAATGAATACTACTCAGCCATAAGAGAAGATGAAATACTGCCATTGGCGACAACATGAATTGATCTTGAAAATATCATGCTAAGCAAACTAAGTCAGACAGAAAAAGTTAAGAACTATATGATTTCACTCCATATGTGGGATATAAAACTGAAAGCAACAAATGAACAAACAAGAAAATAAGCTAGCCAGACAAAGATGGGTACCACATGATTTCACTTATATGTGGAAACAATGAACAAAAGAAACTAACAAATAAAGTGGAGACAGATTCATGGATACAGAGAACAGAGTGACAGCTGTCAGAGGGGAGGTGGTTGGGGACTGGGTGAGAAGGGGGAAGGGATTAAGCAAAGAAAATAAAAGAAATACTCATGGACACAGACAAGTGTGATGATTGCCAGAGGGAGGGGGTGGGGGACGTAGAAGGAGGTAAAGGGGGAATAAATGATGATGGAAGGAGACTTGACTTGGGGTGGGGGATAAACACACAATACAATATACATGTAATGTGTTGTGGAATTTTATACGTGAAAGCCTGTATAATTTTATTAACCAGTGTCACCCCAATAAATTCAACAGAAAAAAGAAAAACTAAAACTCAGACACAGACAGTAGTATAGTGGTTACCAGATGGAAGAGGGGTGAGTGCAGAAGTAAAGGGTAAAGGGGGTCAAATATATGATGATGGAAGGAGATTTGACTTTGGGTGGTGGGCACACAATACAATATACAGATGATGTATTATAGAATTGTACACATGAAACCTATATAATTTTATTAAGCAATGGCCTGCCAGTAAATTTAATTTAAAAAATTAAAAAAACAAAGAGGGAGATTCTTTTAAAAGATAAGTCAGATCTGATCAGTCCTGTGTTTAAAACCTTCAATGATTCCTAGTTCATTCAAAAGGATCATCTAAGTCCGTATAGTGGCCCCAAGGCTCACATGATCAGGCTGCTGTCCCTTCTCCGCCCAGCTCACCCTGTTTCTGCCACTCATTCTATTTCCCAGGTGACCAGTGCAGAACCTTTGCAAGGTTTTCTCTCTGCCTATTATGTAAATACTTATGTAATATATTTATTTATTTTTTAATTTTTTTATTAATTTATTTTTGTTACAAATGTTTCCCCTTTTTCCCCAATTGACACCCTCCTCCCGTTCCCCCCCCCACCCCGTCCCCAGCATTGTTGTCTATGTCCATTGGTTACTCATACACGCATATAAGTTCTGTGGTTTATCTCTTCCCTCTCCTCCCACCCCCTCTTCTGAGGGTTGTCAGTCTGTACCCTACTTCTATGTCTCTGGGTCTATTTTGTTCATCAGTTCGTTTTGTTCATTACATTCCACAAATAAGTGAGATCATGTGATGTTTGTTTTTCTCTGATTGGCTTGTTTCACTTAGGATAATACTCTCCAGTTCCCTCCATGTCGTCTCAAAGGATAAGAGGTAATTTAATACTATGTTTCCTGTTGCTCTTTCCTCCCCTAGAATGTAAGCTCTATGAAGATAGAAATCTCTGTTGTTGTCCAGCCAGTGTGGCTCAGTGATTGAGCATCAACCCATGCACCAGAGGTCAGTGGTTCGATTCTTGGTCAGGGCACATGACCAAGTTGTGAGCCCAATACCCACTGGGGGGCATGTGGGAGGCGGCCAATCAATGTTCTCTCTCATTGATGTTTCTATCTCTCTCTCCCTCTCCCTTCCTCTCTCTCTCTAATATCAATAAAGAAAAAAAGATTTTTTTAAAGTAAATCTCTGTTGTTCTGTTAGTGATGTATTTCCAGTACCTAATGCTTAACAAAAGAAACATAAACAAAAGGTGAATGGATGGAATGGATGAAAGAATGATCACACAGTTGGTGAATGGTGGCCATTGGATGTGTGTATTCAAATTGCTTTTCTCCATTCACTCATCAGATGTGGGCTCAGGGCTATGCTATCCGGTCCTGGGGAGAAAAGAGAGCCAGTGCTGAAACCTTTCCCGCTGCCCCTGAAAAGGGCATTGGCCTGAAACCCTGATCTATCAGTCTGGAAGTACAGCAGTTTAAAGAACGAGACCTTTGTTCTTGTCAAAGAGGAGGATTCCTTTAGGAATCTCTTACAGTCCCACTCTTTCCCAGCATAGATTGTACTTGAACCTTATCAATTAGAGGCACTTCTCCCCTGCAACTGCATGTGCTAATGACATTAGTTCCAGATGCAATAATAAAACTGTCATCAACTGAAATCTCCAAGCTGCTGTTCGGCGAATGCCTTCCTCCCCGTGTCTGCTCTTAGCTGCGCCGGCCTCCCTGCCGTCCAGCCGTGATTCGGTGAGCCCGGGGGTGGGCGGTGGACTTAATTAAACCATTAACCTTCATCACCAGCTTTTTCAAGCTAAGAAAAAATTCCACCCGAGATGTAATTTGTTATTAATATGAAATATGGATCTTTTACAACTTTCTCATTCCAATTTTAGAACACAGACATAATTATCATGCCTAGCTGAGCATGCTGTAGAAGGGGAACTAAATGATGGCACTGGAAGGCACGCATAATTGGGATGAAGCCCTCTGAGGGACGTGATGATGATTTTGATAATTCTAACCAATTGTGAGTCTCTCTTTAGCGAGCCGGTGAGCCCAGCCTTGCGTGGCCTAAATAAGATTATTGGGTCAACAACATTTAAGCTACTTAAGTCATTTGGAGACCCTTCAGCCAAGGTCATCATCACTAGAGATGAACTGTCACCTAAATGGGGGCCTAGAGCTTAGATGAGAGAGTGAACAATACAATGAATGGTCACCAGTCAGAGCAGCCTCACTGAGTTCAGGCTGCGTAACAGGCAAGAGATCCCTGCAAGGACCCTTCAGCCTGTTAACAAAGAAGATCCTTCAACACCAGCTTTCCTCTTATCCTTATCCTTCCCAAATAATTAATCCAGGAATCTATGCTGATGGTGGTTCCTTTTGCAAATACCCTATACACCTACCTGGTCCCAATGACACTAGGAAAATGTGTTCGATGAAACATAGAAGGTTTATCCCTGTCTTCAAACCCCACATACAGCAACAATGTGATCATCCCTCACAGTTCCATTTTGATGGGGTTTTGAAGGTGGAAATCCTTCTTTTCCGTGTACGCTAGAGTTACAAGGAAGGAAGGAAACTGACATGCTATGGAATTTGGCCCCAACAATTTGCTGGCAAAGATACATTGGTATTTCTAAATGTGTCAAAGAGTGAAGGGAAACTCACCCTGAGCCACTCATCTAGAAAGGATGGAGCAGAAAGCTGGCTTTGTCCTCACCTCCAAACACCACCTCTCCATCTTCCTAGGGAGGACCTAAGGAACCTTATCATCATTCCTGAGATTGCCACTTGCACCCTTGGCGGGGTGTTAACAGATACCTGTGCCAGGTGTAAGTCAGAGAAGTGTTGTGGAGTCCAGTGTTGAGAGGCCATCTCTAATGTATAATGAGCTAAAGTATAAAAAACCTAAATACCCAGATTCCTCTGCCAGGGGAAAAATTATGCAGAAAATGTAGGTGTTCTTCTTCTTTTTTTTTTTAAATCTGTGAAATTAGAATAGAGGTAACAGTTTACTCACAATAAAACTAGAAGGCATGGCCTGCCTGTCCAGGCTGCACAGACTGAGTGTCCCCACAAAGCTTTGCCTGAACGGATGGATTTCTCAGTTCAATTCTTCTAGCCTCCGAAGTTTCACGAAGCAGAGATTTAGTCTGGTTGATAAGCATCCACATTGCAGAATGCAAGTACCTCCAGGTGTTTTGTGTTTTGTTTTGTTTTAAATATGTTTTTATTGTTGTTTTTTTAGAGAGAGAGAAATAGAAACATCTATGTGAGAGACACAGATTGGCTGCCTCCTGCATGCCCCCTACTGGGGATTGAGCTCGCAATCAGGGCATGTGCCCTGACCGGGAATTGAACCAGGACCTCTCAGTCCATGGGATGACACTCAGTCCACTGAGCCACACCAGCCGGGCACCTCTGGGTGTTTAAACAAGTCACTAACCCATCATGCATTGATTTTAGGAGATTGTTTCTAATGCCTGTGTGAGTTTACCTGCATTGGTACAGGTGGGGTCAGGTTTGGATAGAGAGGGATTTGGAGCATGAAATACATTGAGTTTAAGCAGAACGGAGAGGAATAAGTGTTCTCAACTCCAGGAAGGCTCTACCTGCCCAGAGTAACAATGGTTCACAATGCCTGCAGGAGATTTGTGGTCAGAAGATATCTGGCCTTAGCAGTGGTGGGTGGTCTGGCATGAGAAAAAGGTGAACAACCTTTGCCAAACGAGGTAGGAGGATGCATGTCTTTGGGCCCTTCACAGAGCTGTCCTGTCCACACACTGGGAAGATGACCCCAGCAACCATTGTTCTCTGGCACTAGCCCCGGCTGCCCGCTCGCCTAACCACGCAGCCCTCTGTGCCTTAGTTATACAATCTTTGCTCTTCTCTCTGTAACATCAGTCCTGTGCCTTCAAGCTCAGGCCGCTGCAGCCCGCCTCCCTGTTTCAAAGCTCACCTAAAGTTTCTTCTGTGGCTTCTGGATCCTGGGCTGCTCTTGTCAGATCGTGAATTTGCACATACCCTTGATTTTAAGACACTGTGCTGGAAGACCTCCTGAGGCAAATGTTAAGCTATTTCCCCTGACGCCCCCCCCATGCCATCAGAACATAACATTTCCCAACATCCAGCCAAGTCCCAGCCTTCCCATGAAGGGGAGAAAACCCATATACCAACCCTGCAAATGTTCTTTGCAACCATTTCCCTTCCTTCTTGCAGTTCTTGTTACATGGTTCCTTGGTCTGCTCCAGAAGTGCCTTCCGGGCTTTAAAGGACTGTTGTCGCTCACCTGGGAACCAAGTGTTCATCTCTAGAGGGACATGTGTTCCAAGTAAAAATAACTGACTTAGAAATAATTTTTCTGAGAAAGTTGATTGTACGTTGAAGGTTATCTGTACTTTGTTTTTGAGGGCTGTTGTAACGAAGTACCACAAACTGGGTGTCTTAAGCAACAGAAATGTATTTTCTCACAGTTCAGAAGGCTAAAAGTCCAAAATCAAGGTGTTGGTCAAATGGGTTCTTCCTGGAGGCTATGAGGGCCCAGGAACCTCTCTCCTTGCTTTGCATGGTGCTCTCACTGTGTGTATGTCTCTGTGCACAAATTTTTCCCCTTTTCTTTTCATTGTTGACACTATTACAGATGTCCTCCACTTCCCCCTACCCCCTGCCTACCTTCTCCCAAGGACACTAGTTATATTGGATTAGAGCCCATTCCAAAGACCTCACTTTAGGCTTGTTACCTCTGTAAAGACCCTATCTCTAAATAATGGCACTGTGGGTTAGAATTCCAATATGTAAATTTGGGGAAGTCACGATTTCAATTTATAACATAATCTCTTGATGATACCGGTGTCTTCACTAAAAATCATGTATTTGCCTAGCTGGTGTGGCTCAGTGGTTGAGCCCTGACCCACGCACCAAGAGGTTGCCAGTTCGATTTCTAGTCAGGGCACATGCCCAGGTTGTGGACCAAATCCGCAGTGGGGGGCATGCAGGAGGGGACCAATCAGTGTTCTCTCTGATCAATGTTTCTATCTCTTCCTCCCTCTCCTTTCTTCTCTCTCTAAAAATCAATAAAACCAATAAAAAAATATATTTAAATAAATAATAAAAAGCATATATTTATTAGTGAAAGATAACAGCAATTTGTAGATGACAGCTGTAGAAGCACCTTAACAATAACTTGCCACCTTACAAACCAGCCAGAGTTTCTCTAACACCCCTGTGTGAGAATGGATTTGACTCTGCATTTCTGTAGAAGCAAAGCCTGTGTAAGTAGCCTAAATAAATATCCACAAACTTGCACCATCATAATAGGATGGCTTCTTTATCTTCTTTGACATCCTCTCATTGGGAGATTCTTTTAGAATGTTTTCCAAGGTCTCAAAGGAAAATTCCTTTTAGGTGAGGATTTCTCAGTCTGGTCGCACATTAGAAGCACTTGAGGAGAGTTCAGGAAAACACGGACGCCCCGAGATTCTGATGTAACCGGTCTGTGGTGGGGTCCAGGCATCAGTAGTTTTTGAAAAGCTGCCCAGGGGATTTTACTGTACAGCCAGCACTGAGAAGCACTGCTTTAGTTTAAAACCATGTAATGCTAAGCATTAGTTATTGAGCACAGCATCAAAATGTTGTTTGAATCCACGCTCAGCAGGCGAACATAGAAACTGAGATACATTTCCTTTGCCAATGGAGAAAACATCAGCTTGGGCAGGGGGAAATGTCAGTGCTTTCAGAATGCTGGAGGTGGCACCCGGTGCTAACAAATTATAACAGAGGATGTTGGGGCAGATGTGCTTTTGATTAGATTGCGTTTTCTAATCATCGGGTGGAAATTGTGTTCAACAGACTGAGTCTGACTATGTCAGAGGATGGAGTAGTACATGAAATGAATATGTAAGAAGCCTGCCTCTAGGAAAGCCAGAAAAGCATGAGGCTTAAATTCAACATCTGGGATAAATGTAAATAATTGTGAAACTATATTTACATTTATTTATTAAGGGCTTTACAGGGACCAAACAAATAATGCCCTGGGCCCTGAGGATATGGTAACATTTCATTCTTTTTTTTTTTATGTGAGCTATCTATACATCTATCTATCTATCTATCTATCTATCTATCTATCTATCTATCATATATATATATGTCATATATATATATATATATATATATATATATATGACATCTTCTTTATCTATTCATCTATCACTGGATACTGAGGTGGCTTCCATATCTTGGCTATTACTAGTAATATTGCAAGAAACATAGAGGTTCATATATCTTTTCCAATTAAAATTTTGGATTTTTTGGGACAAATACCCACAGGTGAAATTGCTGGGTCATATGGTAGTTCTATTTTTAACTTTTTGAGGGACCTCCTTACTGTTTTCCATAGTGACTGCACCAATTTTCATTCCCACCAACAGAGCAGGTAGGTCCCTTTTCTCCACATCCTCACCAACACTTGTTTGTTGATTTACTGATAATAAATAGTCTGACAGGTGTGAGGTGATACCTCATTGTGGTTTTAATTTGCACTTTCCTAATGATTAATGACACTGAGCATCTTTTCATATGTTCACTGGCCATCTGTATGTCCTCTTTGGAGAAATACCTTTTCAGGTCTTCTGCCCATTTTTTCATCAGATTGTATGTGGTTTTGGTGTTAAGCTGTATGACTTCTTATATATTTTGGACATTAAGCCTTTATCTGATGTATTATTGGTGAATATCTTCAGTTCAATAGGTTGTTTTTTCTCTTTGTTGAATGGTGTTCTTCACTGTGCAAAAACTTTTCAGTTTGATGTAGGTACATCTCTTTAATTTTTCTTCTGTTTCCCTTGCCTGGGGATACATACCCCAAAAAACATTGCTAAGAGAAATGTCAAGGAGTTTATGCCTATGTTTTCTGCTAGGAATTTTATGTTTCCAGGTCTTACACTTAACAAACTCATAGATACAGAGAACAAACTGGTAGTCACCAGATGGGAAAGAAGTGGGGGGATGGGTAAAAAAAGGTAGGAAACAGGATTAGGAAGTATAAATTGCCAGTTATTAAAATAGTCATGGAGATTTAAAGTTCAACTAAAGGAATATAATCAATAACATTTCAGTAACTATGTGTGGTGTCAGATGGTCATTAGACTTATTGGGGGATCAATGTATAAGGTATATAACTGTCTAATCACTATGTTGTACACCTGAAGCTAATATAATAGTGTAAGTCAACTGTAACTGAAAAATAAATTTTAAAGAATTATAGAGGCACAGGTCATGCTGTTGGGGAGCCTTCCCATTACTGATGGATAGACAACTACACAAGTGTAACATAAGAGAGAAGAAAAATGTCACCCGGAGACATCCAGAGAGAAATGAAGGCATGGTGGGAATGCTAAGAGATAAAAAACACAGAGAAAAGGTTTCAAAGCACACCTATGCTTTTTCCTGCCAGTCTTAGGCACTTAGTATATATGTGGCCTTAATTAAGGCAATTAACCTCTACTTGAACCTCAGTTTTCACATGGGGATAAGAAAACCAATCTCAACATACTGTGGTAAGGATTAGCAGTCATGGATGAATATGCCTATTACAGTTAATAGGCACTTTGGAAATGGCATCTTTTGGGTGAACACAGAAAAAGGGGACTAGTATCAAGTGAGTGTGACTGATGTATTACTCAAATTAAGACATTTTTATTGTAAAAGGGGATGCTTTAATAATTATGCTGCAATAAAGGCTAACATGGAAGGTCCTGGACAACCAACATACACAGTGACCCTATAAATGGTACTGACAAGGACTACTGTCAGGTATCATTGATTAGGGGTTAAGAACATAGGATTTAAATCAGAGTGCCTAGGCTCAAATCTTGTGTATATCACTAGTAGCTATGGAACCTTGAGTCAGTTAATTAACCAGATTGGATCTCAGTTCCCTCAATGGCAAAATGGGGATGATAATGGTAGCTACTTCATATAAATGTGCACATTAAATGTATAATATTTATAAGGTCCTTAAGATGAGTCTACAAGATATAAGTAGTCAGGAAGTTTTAGTCAATGTTATTACTACCAGAAGCAGTGAAAGATTTGCAATCAGAAATAGGAGAAGCAGAAGAAAATAGAAGTCAATTGTTGCAAAAGAAATAAAAAGATTCAATTCACCAGATGTGGAAACTAAGGGAGCAATGGTGAATTTTGAGAAAATAATATACTAGTGTAATGAGACCTAAAGACTGACTGTAAACATTTGCAGAATGAGTGAGCAGGAAAGAAATGAGATGGTTGCCTATAGACGGGTCATCCTAAAATCATAGTAGTGAAAAATGGAAGCCTGGTGGTTGGGAGCTGAAGGAGAAAGTAGCATTGAGGAAAGGGAGTGGGATTTCTTAGGCCTTCTTAGAGACCAAGGGAAAAGTATGAATGGAGGGGTAGGCTGGAACTATATATAGGGGATGGTAGGAATAATTAGTGATCGACATTATTGAGGCAGGGATAGAATCGGGTCAGGTAGATGGGATCCAATCTTAGAAAGATGAGGAGAAACTGACCTTATGTCTATTTGCTATGTTTTCTCTTATTGGAATGAGTAAGCAAAAAATGGGAGAAGACACGGAAACATGTTCACATGGAAGTCCACCTTCCCCCATGAGTTCTTGATCCTCTGCTGCCCTGCTTGGGAGTGGGGAATGTTTCTCCATAACCATGCTGACTGTGCTCATCTCCTCCCTCTACATAAGCAATGTTACGATAGCCTATTTCATTTCTGTCACCCTAAATACATACATAGATGACAATAAAGAGAAATAAAATCCCAGTTCTACATCTTTTAGCCGTCATCTAGTTCTCATCCAAACTTTATGAAAATAAATCCCAATTTGACTTACCACTTGGCCACTTCCCATTTGTTTCCAAACCTATTGTCACCTGGCTTCTGCCTCCCTCCACTCCCCCATGCTTTTGGTAGTTGTTTTCAATGGATCCACCAATAACTTCCTCATTTGGAAGTGAATGGAGGTTTTTTTGGTGCTTATTTTTGCTGGATCCTCCAGCAGCAAGAGCTCTCAACCTCCTCCTTGAAACTGTCTCACCTCATCCTCTTGGTTCTTCTTCTACGTACCACACTGTCGCTTCCTTTTTTACAGGCTCTCTTATTCTAACCACACCTTCAATGTGGCTATTCTTCAGGGCTCTGTCTTCAGCACTCTAATTCTCACTCTCTGCAGTGCCCTGGATGGTGTCAGTCATGCTAATACGTTCAGTTTCTCCCCTAGTATGCTCGTGATTCTCAGAACTCTAAGTGTATCCAGAGTGTCAAACTTTTATATCCAGCTTAATGCTTAAGGAAGACTCTGGGATCTCATACAAGTACCCGAAATCCATTATCCATAAAATGGAACTCGTCCTCAAATATCTCCTTACCTCCTCACATCCAGATCCTGCTTAGTAAAAGTCTGAGCATAGGTTCCAAAGTCACAGTGCCCCAGTATGAATTCCAGCTCTGTTATGTCTCTCTTGTGTGATTTTATGAAGCTAGTTAATATTTCTGTACCTCTCTTTTTTTTTCTTTTTTCTGAAAAGGAAAACAATCAATTGTATCCTCTTTGAGATGTTGTGAGGATAGAGAGGGAAAATATGATTTTGTTGAAGAAAGCCTGGTATATAAGTGCTCAATTAATGATAGCTCTTATTGCTATTTCAGCATAATTATTCCTTTTGGTTGGGTCTCTATTGCCTACCCACTAACTGAAGCTAGAAACCTGGGGGAATGTTTCTATTCTGCTTCCTCCCTTTCTGTATCTAATCAATGAGTAACCCCCACTGAATTTACCATCTAACATTCCTTAAATTTGTACTCTCTTTTCATTTCTGATACTATTCCCTTAATTTGAGCCTTTATCAAATATTTTCTGGATTACTGACAGTCTCCCAGGGCCTCCTGGATTCAGATGTGTCCCCCTCAAATCCATTTAAACCTAGCCTCTAGTATGACTGACTTAAAAGTCAAATATGACACTGTCACACTCAAGTTTAAAACCCATACATGGCTCCCAGGTCTACCCAAGTAAGTCAGACCCTCAGCATGGAGTGGGGACCAGGAGTTTGATGCCAAATCCCTGAAGTACACGCAGGAATGTCGTGGAGTCCTAGACCTGAATAAAACATAAAGGATAACACAAGACTGACTTAGCTGGAACTTCCAAAGAAAAGAAGTTGATGGTTCATGTGGAAAGTGTAAAAAGTAACAGCCCCTTCTTTCCTCACTTTCTTCTTCATGATTTCACACCCCCACCTCACACACGCTCATACACACACATGAAATAGGAACAGTGGAAGATGATCTCTCTCTACTGACAGTGAAAAAGAGTAATAATGTATATTATGGCAGATTTTGACAAAGGGGAAAGGGGAGGAAAAGGTTAAAACAAACAAAACATTGGAAATATAAGAAAGTTCACACTAGAAGTAGAAAGAGATGGTTGAATGAGGTCATTAGAAAAATAAATAGGGATCATTTTTGGCCTCAGGAAAACTTTTAAATATAAGATATATATATACACACACACATATATATACACATACATATACATATGGCATAATATAAACATAAATCTAAGGAAAAATAGTAGTAGATAAATAGAGTTTAAATAGAGTTTGCAAACACCAGAATAGTTATCTAATTATTGATTTTAAAATGTTGTTAGAATGCAATAAGACTTGAGTTAAAACACCCCAGTGTAGACCAAAATAACATGTTGGAGACTGAGATATGAGAGCAGGAAAAGAAGTTGGCTGACAGTTTTAGTTGGATAATTAATGATCACCTAAGGCAAGGCAGTCTCAAGATTCACGCTCCAGCAGTAGTGTGATGTCTGGTTTTAAAACCTCGTATCTCAGTCAGATTCTGGTTAAAGGTTCATGATCTTCACATACTGCTGGGGGTTCTGGGGTGGAAGCTGAGGTCATGAAGAGTACTGCCAAAGTCATGAGTCAAACTCAAAACTGGGAATGTATCATGTTGGTGTGTGAATGACAACGGGATGAGACCACATAGCAGAGGTTGAGATTGCATGAGGAACTAGACAAACAGGAAAGTTCAGGGGTACACAGAGGTCTAGGTATTGGGTGCCAAGGCTTAAGGAGGTCAGCAGAGGCAGCAAAGAGACAGAAGTCTTGCTCCTGGCACAGGGGGTCAGGAGGTTTGTAGGGTTGATGAAGCAAATAGCATGAATGAAGTTCTAATTCTAGGACATAGGTGTTGCTAGTTTTCATATTTATGCTACTTTATGTCTCTATGAAGTGGACCTTTGGGCATTCGTGTCATTGAGAAGCCAATCAAAGGCCTTCCAAAGAGCCCTGTCTTGATGAGAACAAAAGGTGGAAATCACTCAGGTAACATTAATTAAGGGCAGTGGAAGGTGTTTGTGTCTGCAAATAGCAAGGAGCCGAGAAGCAGGTGGTTGTACAATTGGTTTCCTCAGCTATATGACAACATCATGAAGGACCCAGTTCCTTTCCATATTTCCACTCTGCTGTCTGTACCACACTGACCATTTGGCTTGTCCCTTCGTGGTCATAAAAGGGCAGCCACGCCTGCAGATATTCCACCCTTAGACAACTGTCCACAGGCAAGCTTGCCGAGAGTCAGAAAAACACGGGAGCCTCTTCTTACAACACTTTTTTGTAATAATAAAATAAAAGACTTTGAGCAGGTTTTCACCTACATCTTGCTGATTACAGTTTTTATCATGCACCTATTCCTGTAGTGACTACTGGCAAAGGACATGAAATCACCATGACTGGACTATACTAACTGCCCTTCACCACCCGGAGTTATGGAAAAAGTTCTGTTCCCGAGCATATGAGAGGGCCTAGAAGTAGGAGGGGAATGACCACCAAGGTAGTCATGTTCCTCTTTGGAGGGTTTCATTGTCACTTGAAATGGCCACATTGGGGAAAAGAATCGCATCTAAGTTAAAATTCTCAGAATACCTACTCTCCCTCATTATTCTTAGATTTGCCTCATAAGGTTTGACTCACACATTAGTTGGTATTTCATTCAAGTAGGGATTGGGGAAAGCCAGCCTGGAGTATCCGGCCATTCTAATTGGAACTGAGAGCAACACTCTGAGGGAGGAGCAGATCACTGGACACTGACTCCACTGCTAAAACTTGTCCACAGCCTTTTTCTAAACTGCAAAAGCAGAGACTCAAAGTGAATATGCTTCCAGACGTATCTGCAAAGTGAGGCTGGGATGTGCTCACCTGCAACCCTCTGATGGGCCCTCTTAGGAGGAAAGACACTCCAGGCAGGGTGAGATAAGGGCAAGATGACTGCAAAATGCAGAGCTAAGGATTCGTCATCTGTATAAACACTATTAAATAGATGAGCTTGAATAGAGTCAAATGTCTAATGATGGCTTAAAGGAAAATTTTAATGTCCTGCATTTCTTGAATGATGGCATTATATTTTTGGTAATCTCAAGATTAATGGGGAGAAAAAACCTGTAACGTCATCATAAACTTCTAAACAGTTCCTGCCTTGCAAAATATATTGTAGTAGAAGTTTTTACTCCAATGCTCTTTAAAGTTTACTGTGTATAAGTCTCTAATTTGTTGATGCAGACATTAGCTGATTATTTTTTTTATGCCAGGATATATCCTTGGAATTTAGTGGTAAGATGTGTGTGGGGGGGGAGGGTTGAGAGTGGGGAGAATGGGGTCTTTCCCCTAAACATCAAATACTCACCCCCCTAAAAAACCCTACAAACCCTGGATAGATTAATTAGTGGTGTTGATTAGTTGAATTTTAGTTGTTTGAAATTTGACTTGAGATTGTTCTTCATGGTTTTGACTCCATCCATGATTCCACTCTGATACATCAGGGTGAACTCACTCTCATGGGTCCATGGGGATCTCGGGCACACAGAGATGGCCGAGGCATTTCTTTTGGTTTTACAACATGCATTGGACTAGCTGGGCTTTCGCGGAAGCTGCATGTATTCAGCAGAGCACACCACAGTATCCCCATTTTATAAATGAGCAAACAGAGCCTGGAGTTTAAACACACTTTCTAAAATCTCACAACCACTAAGTGGTACAATTGAAGTTTAAGCCCAGGTATTTTTATCTCTAAATATATAATTTTTCCCACCACTGGGAGAAAACTTCGATTTATATTGTCCAATCCTAATTTTACATATTAAGTTGGAATTACCATAACTGTAGCTACTCTGAAGCTTGTGAGAACATGAGCACAATTTCTGCAGAATGCAGAAGCTGCACTCACAATAACAAGCTGTCACTCTGCTCTTTCTGAAAGTGTGGGAGAATTCTAAAGGTGAGATCAAGGAGGCACTTAGTTGAAGTGTTGTCTCCCATCACCTCCTACAACTTTCACGGTAAGAGGCGGAAGTTGGACACGTTGGTTGTTTAATGAATGTGGAAATTAGAAATATAGCAGCAGACTTGCATGAGAGTCAGAGCTCAGGCTTTGGGACCACAGAACTTCCCCTAACCCTACTTTTCCAGCTGGCTTTGCCCCACCCCCAACCTTGCCACTGACTCTAGACCAGTGGTTCTCAACCTTCCTAATGCCACAACCTTTTAATACAGTTCCTCATGTTGTGGTGACCCCCAACCTTAAAATTATTTTTGTTGCTACTTCATAACTGGAATTTTGCTACTGTTATGAATTGCCATCAGAAATATGTGTTTTCTGATGGTCTTAGGTGATCCCTGTGAAAGGGTCGTTCGACCCCCAAAGGGGTCCCGACTCACAGGTTGACAACCGCTGCTCTAGACCCTGAAGACTAACCTAAGACAGTCCTCAGTTTCCTCTTCACAAAATTCAGCTAATAATAACTAACCTATTGTACTTTGATGTACAACACTCAACATATATAGTTTGAATATGAGCACAAAGGAATCAAAGCAAAAAACTAGCCTCTAACTGCAGAAAAAAAAAAGTCATCTGATAGAAATTCCCAACATATCTACCAACTTATCTACATTCATGGTGCATCCTTTCTTCCTTCTCTCTGGATGCAATGCAAAAGCTATCATTTTATTTTTTAATGCTTTTCCTTTTAAGTTTCCAATTCTATCTCGTTCTTCCTGCTGAGAAATTTCTTCCTAGACATGATCGTTTCTTTGTGTATAGGTTCTTCCCATTAATGAACATTTACACATGGTCATTATAAACACCCTCCTTCTTCTCCATGACTTCCTCAGCTAGCCCCCTACTCTCTCCTCTCTGCCACAGCCAAATCAAAGAACCATCTATGTTGAGTGTGTTTCTACTTTAATCCCTATAGCGCAATTCCCAATCCTTCCAGTATTGGCACTACCCCACTGCAAAACTAGCTTTACCAGTTATCATCCAAAATGGGACACCTTTGAGAGTGAAAAGTAGGCTATTAATCATGATACCTTTACTATATAAATCAGGACTTTCCTAGGTAAACTAGTACTTATAGGAATTTTACCAATAGACACCTCTCAACTCTTATCTAACTTGATTATGTGGGTGTATTACACACATGACCCCTCTTTTCTTTAAAGCACTCTCCTACTACCTATAGCAACAACCCCTCTGGTTTTCTCATGTCCTTCTGGTTGCTCTTTATCATTATTTTGGGCTTCTACCCTTCTAAGCTGGGAAGTTTTGTGTTTCTCGGGGTTAGTTCTAAATCTTCCTCTCACTATCTGCCTCTGGGAGTGACATTCATTCCGGTGATTTAAAATGATTCACAAATTCACAACTGAAATTCAGAAGTTTCTTTTGATATTTTGATATCAAATTCTTCTTTTGATAGCCTACTGTGTACTACATCCCTTCTTTTGGCTTTCCCATAAGTACTGAAAATTAACATGCCTAGGTCTACAGCCATCTTTCCCCCTAAAATTACTCCTTCCCCTATGTGTTCTCTATGGGCCTCCAAGTTAACCCCTAGCCCAGGTCACAAGACTGGCGATTATGGTTCACTCCTCCCTCTTCACACCCTGAACCAGCTAAGCCTGCATTCCACAATTCAGTGTCTCAGACCTGCTTAGCTCCCTTTCTCTCCAGACCACTTCTGCAATTCAGCCCAACATCATTGTGGATTTGGACTTCTGTAAGAGCCTCTAATTCCAAGTTTGGCTTCCTTTAATCAGATTCCCTTAGAGCAGTTGAAACTGGTATCTCCCATGCAAATCTGACACAGACACTCTTCTGCTTACAATATTTCAGAGGCTCCCTGTTTCTTTCAGGATGGAGTTCCTGCATGATCTGATTTTTTTCTTAGTTTCTAAGCCTCAGCTTTGCTTTGACTTAGCTTGCCATTAGTAAGTGTTTGAAGTTCCTTAAGGGTTCCATGTTCTCTCAGCTATAGATTTCTCATATAAGCTTTTCCCTATGTTTGGGTCATTCTCCTGTATCCCCAACCATCTTTTATTCATCTCCATTTAGAACTAAATGTTACTTATTCCAAAACCTTCCTAATTCCCATGATCTGTTTTTAAACACTTCTCTTATGGAAACTCAGAACATCCTATTCCTCCCCTACCATGGTAATCATCACATTATAATGCAATTGCTCATTTACTGTTCTTCTTCCCCAACTGGAAATGCAAATATCATGAGATTTGAGAATATAATAATTATTATCATATAATTACTAATATATAATAGTATGTATAATATATAATAATATATGGTAATATGTTATAATTATATATAACCTCCCTGGGCTCTAATAGAGAACCTGGAATAAAAATATTCAGTCTATCACTGATGGATGGGTAACTTTAACACTCCAAATTAGGAAAGACATCCCAAGAGGAAGGATAGCATAGAGCGATGCACAGAGATAGAAAATTTGAGGACAAAAATGAGAAGCTGTGAAGCGTATATTTGGACAGGAATAGTAAGTAAGCTAAAATGCAGGAGAGTAAATCTGGAAGAGAAAGAACCCAATCAGAAAGCTAGTGGAGTAATAGGGGTGAGAAAGATCAACATTTTTTATGAGAATCTGAATATTACATGGGATCTTGGAAAACATAAGGCCATTATGATAGGTAAGACATGTCATTCACACTGATTTTCTGAACATGCCAATGAAAATAAATCAATAGACAAAAGAGCCAAATCCATTTTTTTGTGGTTCTCTCCCAGCTGACAGCTTGACATGCTATTAGAAACTGAGATAGGACAGACTCCATTAGATAGCAAGTATCCAGTGATTATTGGTTTCCTTTCCTTTCTATCAGCAAAAGGCCAATGACGTATTATTATTTTCCAAATTGCATAGACATTCATGGACGGGGTTGGGTGGTATGTTTTGAAAGCTGGTGTTGGAGCCTTGAACACAAGTGGTAGTATTGTAGGTTTCTTTATATGCATGGTCATCTTCCTTCTTAGAATATTAAACTGAACCTTGGACATGCACATCATAATTTAAGAAAGTCCATTTCTATTCTTTAATAACATTCTTCACGAATAGAAACAAATTATTTTTTTTTTAGGCCCCTGGAAATAATTCTAAAATAGCTTCCTTTTTAGATAAAGTGTTTTCATTAGGAGAAAGAAAACCATCAGAAGTAGAAAAAGAGAAAACCATCACCCAAAGTTCTTTCTTAAAGAAAAAAAAAAAAAGTCCTCGCCACACGCTGGACACTTGATGCACATCTGTTGAAGCAATAAGTGGGACCCGTGATGGATTTCAGGTGTCAGGGAAGCAGTGAGGAAAGGTTTGGATTTCTTGGTGCTCCTGGAATCCCTTTGCACACGGGAAAGCTGTGCAACAAAGTCACTTATTATCACAACCCCATGCCCTCCCATCCCTTCCAAGAAAGGATGACAGTAGAAGACAGACCCACCATAACTCACAGAGAATTCCCCCGGACATGGTTTTCAAGTGGAGGGTCGCATCCAGTGTGTCTGTCCTCATCATATTTTATAAGAAAATGCAATAATTAAGATAGAAAATGCAAACCTAAACCCCATGTTATGAGGCTAACTATTGCCCTATAAACCTTTGTTTCAGTCGTGTGTGTGTGTGTGTGTGTGTGTGTGTGGCTTTACTGGGTCATAATGTAAAATACAATGTCAAATACATTTCTTTCAGTTAGCCCTAGTAAAAAATGTGTGAAAGTTCCTCTGCTTCCCCAGCCAGCTCCTGGGTTCTGCTTCATATCCAGCAGAGTGTGTTACTGCCAGAAATTTCCACCTCCATGGAAACATTCCTGTCTGGTGTCTGTGTCCTTTAGCACTGGGGATGAACACTGGCTCACTTCATAGCTTGTCTGTCTCTGTGCGGACGAACTAACAGGAGCCACTATGCTTTCCGTTTCTCCCTCCTGTATCTTAATCCAATAATTTTCAGCCTTTCAGTGGAAATGTATGTAGAGGGCCAGTCCTTGCATTGAGATTGTTAGTTGTCACAGAATTGTGCTATTTGCACCATTTAAACTTAAACAGACCCTACACTGTATTTCTATTTGCTGTCTGCCTATTCTCATCCTTGCTTCCCCCATGCGTCCATTGGCTAGCTTTGTGTAGACTTGTTATTCAGTTTCCAAAGACAACTTGGCCTTAAAATTAAACTGGCACAGCCGCACAAGCTGTCAAGGCCATAAGGAAGAAACATACAAATTACTAATGGGAAAACATTTGAAAACACTCACGCATGTGAAGTGAGGTAGAAAACACTTGGTGAGTGGCACAATGACACAGGGTCCCAGTTCTGCTGATAATGGAGGACTCAGTGCGTTTGCTGATTAACACAAAATGTTGATCTTCATTGGGTATCACAGCCCTGTGCTTCACAGCCTCTGTCTCTTTGTTCCCGAGCTGATCCCTTAGGGAAGGAGAATTGGATCCGGTCCTTTCGGTGTCTGCGGAGCGTGCCATTGCTGACTCAGCAGTGGCCATCTCAGAGCTGCCTCCTGTCTGCCCTTTGCCAGGCTCAAGTCCGTCTCTGTGACGCAGTCCCTGAGCCTGTCTGCGGTGGTGAGCATCACACCACCTGGCTGTCTGCCTCTGTCTTAGTCTGTTCTGGCTGTTATAATAGACTACCACAGACGGAGTATCTCATAAACAACAGAACTGTATTTCTCCTAATTCTGGAGGCTGCGAGTCTAAGATCAGGCTACCAGCATGGCCCCCCTTTCAGGCTGCAGACTTTTCCTTGCACACTCACAGGGTGTAAGGGACAAGGGGCCTCTCTGGGGCTTCTCTCATAAGAGCACTAATCCCATTTATGAAGGTTCTGCCGTCATGACTTAATCACATCCCAAAGGTCCCACCTCCAAGTATGATCGTATGGGGATTAAGTTTTCACATATGAATTTGAGGAAGACACATTCAGACCCTAACACTGTCTCATGGGTTCTCTTAGCTATCAAAGCAGAAGAAAGCCCATTGGTTCACCAGAGAGTGGCAGTCACCAAGGAGTTACAGACCCCTCCTTCAGTTCATTCAGACCAAGAGCTCAATTTGCAAGTACTACAGACCATGGCAATAAGTAGAAGCAAGAGATATAGAAGCTGACGAAAGGCGCTGTGAAGAGACTCGCCTAAGACTGAGGGGATGACAAGGTGTGGTCTCATCCACAGCAAGCCCACGGTCACCTCTTTGCATTCTGACAGTAACGTCGGAATAGTACTCCGTAGTTCACACAAACAATGCCAGCATATATTACTTATTTCACCCTCTCAACAACACTGGGGTTTGCCCAGGTTCTACAATCTGGAGCTCGAGAATCTGAGAGAGAGCAAACAATGTGTCCCCATGTCACAAGCCCATTTCAAAGCTGAGATGCAAACGAGAAGCTACATAAAGGAAAACACCTTGCAAAATACCAAGGGGGCAAGGATGCCAGAGTCATTGAGATCACATCCACATACAGGACCAGAGGATTAAAAACTCAGGAACACCAGAAATAGGCTAGGAAAAGCTCAGCTTACATGATTAGTGACCCCTGGATAGGCGTCAGGTCGAAGAACACGTTTAGGATATGTGTGAGAGTAAGAGAAAGAACAAACGAGCCACATGCGAGAGAGAAGGCATGCCAGGTGAGCAGTCGCTGAGGTAATAAACTGCTTCAATTATTCAATGTCAGTTTGGATTTCCCTCTACTTCCCATGACAGCCTGATAACAGAAACCTTTCAAATCAGCCCTGCTCTCCTGAAAATCTGCCACCATCTCATTACAGGTGGCTGATGCCACAATCCTACCACTTCTGGGCACTCAGTGCTAATGAGCTAAAGCTTCAGCCCCTCCTGGGTTCAGCCTCATGCAGAAGCTGTTATCCTGAAAGAATCTCAGGATCCCAAAGCTGCCCACCGCATGGTCGGCACCGCGTGTCTGGAGCTGTCCTCAACCAGCACAGCCGATATTCCCTAAGAGTGGTGTCAAGGAGTAACTGCATGGGTTCATTATTTCTAAATGTATTAGAGGCAGAGCTGTTTCTGGGAATGGATGTGTGGAAGGAATGAGAAGGGGCTGGTTGTGTGTGTGTGTGTGTGTGTGTGTGTGTGTGTGTGTGCTTGTGTGCATGACTTGAATGCCATTTAAACATTTTTTAGCTCTGGGTATGCATTACTTTGAGAAAAATGTGAAATGAACTTTAGAAATTAAAAACAAGAATCATTGAGGGCAAGTGAAAGGCAAGGCTAGGGAAAGAATTCATCACAGAGCAGTGCTAACGAGCGAGTTAATGCTGGGCCCAGTGCAAATCCAGGGAGCTGCTTGCGACAGGACTGAGAAGGAAGGAGAAGGGATGGATGGATGGGACTCTTTCCCTTTTCTCGTGGGCAGAGTGTGGAGAAAGAGTACCTTATTAGGATGTAAAAAGTCCCTGCATTTTTGATTCCCTGTTCACTCACGCATCCATTCATTAGTTCACTCCATTAACCAATATTTATCCAATGCCTACTGTGGGCAGGCACATCGATCTGTGTTAGGGACAAGAGAGACAGAGTCTCAGCTCCAATGAAGCTGACATTCCAATGGGAGAGATCAGTAACAAATAAGTAAACAAAGAAGCAATATGATATGAGCCAGTAAATGCTATGGGAAAAATTAAAGCCAACAAGGAGAAGTTTTGTCTGGAGGCGGATTCTAATATGGTCAGCATGGTGTGGGAGGCAGAGGACTAAGACAGCCCCAAGACCTGTCCTCCTGATCCGCACGCCCCAGGTAAGGCCTTCCCCTTGAGTGCTGCTGGGACTGGTGAGAATAATGGGATTTCAGTACTGAGATTATGTTGTATTAAATGGAAAATGGGCCTTGGAGATATCATTCGGATCCCTAACCAGTTGATTTGGACTAAATCAAAAGGGAGATTTTTCTGGGTGAACTTGACCTAATCAGTTGAACCCTTGAAAAGAATTCAGGCCTTTGCAGAAGTCAGAGGTCCTCTCCTGCTGGCCTAGAAGGAAGCAAACAGCCATGTTGTCACCAACTATGGAGGGAACTGGATTAACTAAGACCTGTGGGTGGCCTCTAGTTGTTGAGACTTCCTTGGTTGGCAGACAGGTTAAAAAAAAAAAAAAAAAAGGTGGAGGTGGGACTCCATTCTACAACCTTTCGGACCTGAAGGATCTTGGAAGAGGACACCAATCTCCAAATGAGGCCACAGCCAGCTGACACCTCGATTTCAGTCCTGAGAGACAGGAGCTGAGAGCCCAGTTATGATGTGCCTAGATTTTGGACCTAAAGAAACTGTGGGATTATAAATGGGTGTTGTTTTAAACCACAGGGCTTGGGTAATTCATTATGAAGTGATTGAAACGAATACAGCATTATATTAACAGTTACACGTTTGCTTTCTCAAAAGGCAAGCCAAACAACTTAACACTCCTGGCCAAATCCCAGGTCTCCAAGCTTTCCGAATTTCACTTTCAAGACGAAAGGCAGAGACGGCCGAACAAGCAGAAGCTCAGATGGAAGACGTCGTCTATAACCAAACGGAAGAACACCTTGCAGTCAGGGGATGGGTCTTCACTGTCACAGGGCCCTCCCCTTGCTAACGAAGTCCTGGCTCACCACTACATGGGGACTGGGCTGGTCGTCAAAACACAGGAGCACAATACTGTCACATAGACACTAACTCCTGACTTGAAGAGGTGTGTTGGCTTCCTTTGTCTGAAAGCTTCTCACTCTAATGATGTTTTATGGTTTTTTTATGGCAGGCCATTACCCCCCCAAAAAGGGAGGATAGCAGAAAATGAATATTTTATTGGCTCCCATAGAGTGGGCATGGCCTGAAGTAAAAATAAATGTTCTATGACGTTCATCTTAATAAAATGCATTCTCTCGAACCATAAAAGGGATCCAGCAATTCATCTTGTTACCTGGCTCTCAGCTGTAATGATAGTAAATAATTGTGGTCATGGTCTTAGCTGGTCCTTGTGCTGGGAAAAGTTTTTCTCAGGTAGTGATGATTTTCTCTTATATATAAAGGGATGTTTTGAACACCCCTGGATGGGGATCTGCATTATTTCAATATTGCTGTTAGATTTTTCTCTGTCAGATGAGGACTGAATTTTTCTTATGGGAGGATTTAGGATTTTCTGCAGAATAATGACTTTTAGAGCCTCACTGTCTCAGAAAATAAAATATCAAACAATCAGTTAAGTGTCTCAAACATTAAAATTTTATTTTGCTACAAATGAGTTACAAATGGCATTGAGAGGATTATCCAGAAAGGTGATAAAACAAAGAAAAACTACAACAGTTAAGTCAAGGAAGAAAAAGTAATATCCAAAAGGCATTCATGGGCAGGATGAGATGAAGTTTCGATTGGGACAGATTTTGATTTTTTTTTTTATTCTATATCTGATCTAGTTACTAAACTCTTCTAGACATTATATTAAGTTTTTATTTGTTGATCTTGGATTTTCTAGATGGAAAATATTAATTATTTTTATTAATTTCTGAACATAGTTTAAGATGATCGACCACTCCTTCTTTGTTGAAACATTCTCTTTTCTTATCTTCTCTCCTCCACGCTGTCTTTCGTTTTTTCTTCTAGCATTTTTGGTTACTCATTCTCATGTATTTCTTCCAGCACTTTCTCCTCTAATCAGTCATTCCATTTTGAAGTTGCTTAGGATTTGTCTTTAAACACATGCCCTTCTTGCTCTACGTTCTTTCTGTTTCTCCTACATTTTATCCACTCTCTTTATGTCAGTCACCACACATATCAGGAATGCAGTTGTAATAGAGCGCTGTGTCTTCAGATGCATCATGGTTCCTCAGGCAGAAAGAAAGCAGAAGGGCAAGCGGGCATGTGTCTGTCACAAAAGCAAAGGCCTTCCCTGCAGCTCCCAAAAGAGTTCCTTTTATATCTCACTGGAGAAAATTGAGTCTTGTGGTTAACCCCAAATGATATTAAGTCTGAAAAGGTGTGCATTTTTAGTTGGGCATATTATCTCTTTGCAAAAAATTAGAGTCCTGTTAGCAAGGACAAGACTGAATCAATATTGGGTGGACAGTGACTCCCAAATCTGTAACTTCAGTCTCAATCTGATTTTGGAAATCTAAACCATTATGTCAAGAGGCTATTTAACATGTTCAATTAAATATCTTTGAACATCTCAAAACAAGCTAGTCCAAAGTGATATTTCCCACTCAATGTTTCTGCTTTCCATGGTTCCAATGTCAGGAAATGATGGTGTCAATTGTCTGACAGAGAGAAATTTAGCATCATCTTCTCTTCTCCTCTCCCCAGTTGCCTCCATCCAAAAATTACCAAGTCCTGTCTCAACCTGAATATTCCACTTCTCTAACCCTACTCCTCCTGCCCTACTCCAGGCTAGCATCCTGCCTTGCCTAAAATATTATGATAGTCTCTTAATTAATTTCTTTTTATCAATTTTTGCTTATCTCCACTACATTTTTTATACTTTTACTTTCAATAACTTTTAACAGTGTGAATTTGATCTTAATCCTTCCCTGGTTAAAGTCAATTAATAGTTTTCCAAATCCTTAATGTGGTCTAAAAGTCTTATTTCCTCTGGCCCTTACTTTTCTATCCAAAATCTTGTTACCCCATGATTTATTTTCTCCACTTGAACCATATGGGACTTTTCTCAGTTTTTTAAACATGGTATGCAGTGTTTTATTAGTAAACTAGTTATTGTGAGAATTAAGGATATATATTTTATAACCAGTAATTATAAATGTTGCTAGTGATAAATTACTCTTAAAGTATTTACTTTCACTGATTTGTGACTATCTTCTTATGGGCAATCTTTAGTCCAAAGTTGAAGCAATACTCAACATTTTATCATCCTAACCACACCTTCCACAACCACACAAAGATACACGTACACATTTACTTACATTTCTCAAAAAGTTAGTGAGCAATATGTATTCTTGAAGAGAAGTTTGAGAGAACTTACACTGTCTACCACACAAGAAACTGTTTAAGAAATACCATCACTACACACTTAGGTGTTATGTCATCTGCCATCTGGGAGTCCTCTCTGACTAGGAGACCAGTGCACTCATTCAGCTTTATTTCCCTCTCCTTCCTTAATTGTTTTTGGTGCCAACCTTACCCCTCATGAGGCTCATCATCTCAACAAAGCTTTCTCTATCTTATTTCTTCATGGTCACAGTCTGGCTGTCTGAGCGGAAGAGCAATGTTCAAGTAATGTCTAAGTTGTGTGGCTTAGACTCCAGCTGCAAGAGTAAAATCTTCATGCTGTTCTATGCATATTGCCTTAGCTGCCATTTTTTTTCTCAGCTGGGGAGGTGAGGGTCCTTTATTTTAGCACTAGCCACAAGTTATGTTGAAAGACCTTTACAGTTTTGATCATCCAAGTGAGGTTTATGAAATATTAAAAAATGGTAGACCAATATTTTAGCCAAGGTCTCTAACTCCCGTATTAAGTGCCATACTGTTACAAATCAATTACTAATTAATAGTGGAAAGCTAAAAGGTGAGTGATCACTTTCTGACAGTCAAGTAGATCATAGGCTGTGTGGGTGGGGTAATAGTCTATTCAATACAATATATCTCTAAGCTAGTTGAAAGAACTGTTGACTTTATTATACTTTTAAATTTAAATAGGAGGAACTTGTGTTAAAATAAGATTATTTGTTATTTAACTTGTATATCCTAGATCAAGTGAATTCGTTACCCTTTTGAGACATGGCGAAGCAGATGATGGCCAGCATTAAGCCAAAGTAATGGTGGAGATACTTCACTGGCAATTAATCTTAGCTCTCAGCTCAGAGGTTTAGAGGTTTGATAAAGAACCACTCAAGGATGTCTAAGTAAGAGGTTCAATCTTAGATTACAGGGTGGCATCAAAGGTATTATAAACAACTTTTAGAGAAAAGAAACTATGTAAATAAAGGTACCAAAAATTTTAATGTTGAAATTAATGAGGTTTTGAGCTATTGTTTAAGATGAACTATTCTGATGAGTTAATTTGTGCTGAAGGAGGTATTGATATTCCTGATTATAAATCTCTTGAGTTTGAGCAGAAATACCATTTGCAGTCCAGGTGGAACATACCCATAGCTCATGCTTTGGGATTCAGATCATAAGGCCCATCTAGATGCCAAAGCGTAAGCAAAATGTTACAAAAACATCTTATTTTAACTTATTTTTCCTCAGTTATTTGCATTACTAAAATGTTTTACTTTTTTTCCAATTTAGCTTTTTTTTTCTTTCCCAACCAGAATACTGCATATGCAACTGAAAGATAAAATTTTCAGTTACTTTTCTATCCATATTTATAACATGGCTAAAACTGAGATCCTGATATTCTCCTCCAAAACACATCCTTTTGCAGGCTTACCCATAACTTTATTCAGAGATGCTCAAATTGATGGCCTTATTATCCCCATTGACCTTTCATTTTCTTCCATAACCAACTTTTTTTCCCCCCATTAACAAATATTTTTAGTTTTGCTTTCAAATTATATCCAGACTATGGCCATTTCCCATCACCCCCACTGACACCATCCTGATATAAGCCACTGCTCATATTGATTATTGAAATAGCTGCCTCCTGAGTCTCCCCGCCTTGCCCCCGCAGAGCAGCCAAAGGGACCCTGTTAAAAAAGGAAGACAAATCATATCATTTCTCTATTCACAACTCTAATTTCCTCCTTATCTCATTCAAAATAAAAGTTTCAGTCCTAATCATTACCTGATTCACTACTGCCTCCTTGACCTCATCTGCGTCCTGACCCCATTGTTGGAGACCCCAACCACACTGGGCTCCTGTTGATTTAGTTTCTCCTACAAGCAGACACCAAGATGGAATGAGATGGTTAAGAGATTTATTGGTAGAAATGATCAAAGATAAGCAGTTTGGACATTAGTTAAAGCAGTAAAGACAGATTTTGCTCAGTTACTGATGACAATAGGGGAGAAAGCTGAGCCCCATTCCGCTTTGTGCCGAGTGACTTGAGCCTCTAAAAGGGATAATGAGAGAGGGGAGAGCAGGTGTTCTACACAGAGAAGTGGAAAATTACAAAGCTTGGTCAGTGTCTATGTGACTGGGCCAGCTGTGTTTACTAGCTGGCAGTTATTGAAGTTAGAATTCTGTCCTCCCACAGAACCTGGAACACAGAGGCCCTATCTTTCCTGGTGATAACATCTCTCAGGTCTTTGAGAAAAATGCTTCTGAGTTGGAAGAAACATATATTCACAATTGTAAGCCCTTTTTTAGTAAATGTGCTAAAAGGAAAATCTGGGCTTATTGTTAGATATTGACCAGAAAAAAAATAGTACATGTTCCTGGCAGTCTTGAGCTTTCATAGAGAGGCATTTTAATGAGGGGTTGGTTCATCCTAGGGACACAGCCTTATGCTGCTAAGAAGTCCTGCTAGAGTTTGGTCAAGTCCCTTCATACAGTGGTTTGGACAGACTTGTAATGTGCCTCCTGAGAGTTCTGCATTTCTCAAAATGCCTGTGAATGAAAGGGAGGGAGTGGGAGAGTGCTCACATAACAATGCAGGTCTGATACCTAGACATGGTACAGAAGACAGGGAAGGAAGGAGGATTGGGTTAAACTAGTTTCAGTCTAAGAAAGTTTTGATCAGGCTAATGGAGAATCCTCAAAAGTCACTAAATCTTCAAAGTCAAGATAAGAGGTGCCCCCTAGTCCACAGGAAAGGCTGACCCTAATGCCCTTATCATGGTCAGTGGCTGGCTGGGGTCAATCTATAAGAGGCATGACCGCAGTGTGAACACGGTGGTGAATCCAGGGGCAGTGACAATGGGGGCTGTAGCCAACCATTGTCCCCACAGCAGGAAATCCAAGCAGCATGTTTTCATGTCTGTCACACCTCCTTACAGTCGCTCGAGCACTCCATGGTCATTCCAGTCTCAGGGCCTTTGCACTTACTGTTTTCTTTGTGAGGAACACTCTTGCACATTGGAGGGGACTCAGGCTGTACTCAAAAGTCCCTGTTGTGGGGAAGCCTGCAACCTACCCTGTGTCAAAGTCACCCACAGACATTCTGTATATCACTTTTCTTCCTTACACTTTAATAATGCACTCAACATCTTATATGTGATTGTTTTCATTTGTCACCTCCCACTAGGGTATACGGGATTTTTGTATAACCCCAGCACCTGGAATGGCATCAGAAACACAGTAGGTACTTAATAAATAAAATAAAAACCAATTTTAGTGAAAACAACAGGACTGTGCCCTTCACCTCGGAGCATTCCAGTCGCCCTTCCGTAGCTTGGTGAGAGTGCTATCTTCTCATAGATCTCAGTGTTGGCACTGGGATCACTTTCAGGCTAAAGATGTTGACTGTGTCCAAGGCTGGGATTTTTTTTTTATTTTTTATCCTCACCCAAGGTCATTTTTGCATTTATCTTCAGATAGAGTGGGAGGGAGAGAGGGAGGAAGAGAGAGAGAAACATCGATGTGAGAGAGACACATCGAGTGGTCGCCACCCACACAACCCCAACTGGGGCCGGGAACAAACTGCAACCGAAGTACGTGCACTTAGCGGGAACCGAACCCGGGTCTCTCTGGTCTGCGGCCCGACCCTCTAATCGCTGAGCCAAACTGACCAGGGCAAGGCTGGGATTTTTATTATCATTATTATTTTTTTAATCTTTAAAGCTGCTTCACCAATTAAGAAAATGCTAACCTCCCACTTAATGACACAGCTAGGAATCAGGTAATTTCTGGAATTGAGACTTTCTAGGGACACCACCTGAGAATCCAAACCCTACATCCAGTAGCGATCTTATTCTAGGATTGTTCCAGGGTGTGTCTTCTTCCTCTGATATAAGAGGTCAGGGGCGGGGTCGGGATGGTAGTTTGAAAGTGTTTGCTGAGTTTTACCATTGGTTTGCACTTCTCGCTTTGCTAGGCTTTGCACAACCTTGTTTGTTAGGTTGTTTATAAAAAAAAAAAAAAAAAAAACCTACAGAGGCCTGTGCTGTTATTCCATAGAGTAATGTTTTATGTCCATTGCTACTTTCAACTTTAGGATCTGGTAATATTCAACATCAAGGTTCAAAATATTGGTCCAGTTGGAATTCAGAGAATACTCACATAAGTTGACTTGCCAAGATAATTGATGAGAATGAATATTAAAACAAAACAAAACAAAAAATCCCAGAACAGTTAGAAGAACTTTTTTTTCTTTTGCCTAATTTTCAGAATGAAAGATACAGGGAGAAATTGATCTCTGCCCGTCAAATGAAGAGTAAACAGTGACCTCTGGGAGAAATATTTCTCTTTCACATTTTATTTTCAACTTCCGAAGTAGAACTGAACCAAGACAATAAAGCAAGTTTGACATGTATACTGCCAGTCTGTTTATGAATCCCAGTTTTATCACAACCCAAACAGATAAATAATAGAAACCCATAATGCTTGTCTCTGAAACAGTAGTTAAACTGAAACTCAGTATGCAGGAAACGAAAGATGAATGGTCTTTCATAAACATGTTTTGATAACATAATCTGCTCATATAAACAACTGGCAGTACATCCTTTTGGGATTCTTGTTAACCAGGATTGTCAAAGCTACAATGAATGGATTGAGTTTCAGAACTATTTTTCAATTTTGTGCTGTTTGGAGGAAACATCTGTTTACTGTATGTAAATGAACAAGACATTCTGTTCTTTCAGGGACCCAACAAAGAACCCTTAAAGTATGCCAATTTGGCAAATAAGGAAATAGAGCTTCTTCCAAGGACTACAAATGAAGTCTAGCAAGAGCTCTTGCGAACATCGTGGTTATTTTTCTCACTGGAAAATTCCTATATTTGGATCAACAGAGGAACGGGCATTACACTTCGATTCAAATCCCATCTAGAGGGTTTTTTTTGCAATCTCCTTGCTTCTTCTTTGCTTCTCTTCTGGTCATCAGACAGGCTGAAGTTAGAAAACAGGCTGGCCTCATGGAAGACGTGTTCAGCAGTCAGCGAGGAGCAGCTAGGCAGTCCATCTTAGTTCAGCTAGTATTTCCACATGTCTGGCACATGCCCTTGGAAGGCCAGGAGTCCAGAGCGGTTGAAGCAGGTACCTCGGCACGTGACTTCTTTTCACATTCTCTTCAGCTTCTTTGCATCAGATCGATGTGCTCATCTTGGACATGCTAACTTTTCATGAGCTGAGCTTGGCTTGAAGGCAAGTGGTCCTTACTCCTGCTGGCTGGAGACAGCCATGAGTCATGTGGAAGTCACTTAGACACAGCTCTGTGCAAAGACTAACAGAAAACTCACCTTACAAAGCACTTACCCATGTGCTTTTGCAACTCAAAGGGAACGGGCTGCTTTCTTAAATTATAACTCTTAGAAAAAAACTAAGACTTCATGCCCAAGAATTCTGAACTTTATTCATTACAATGATCTCAATTACTTTTTTTTAATTAAAAATGTTTTTCAATTATAGTTGACATTCAATATTATATGAGTTTCAGGCGTATAATGTAGTGGTTAGACATTTATATGACTTATGAAGTGATCCCTCTGACAAGTCAAGTTACTCTTTAATATTTAATATATGACTACTTCTGTGTTCTAAGATGATAGCCCCTGTTTTACACAATAAGTATAATGCACTGTAATGAGAAATTTATAACACTTTCTTCAACAAGTGTTGTGGATAGCTAGTTGACACTCCCTGTTTTTTACATTTAAGGAGACATATCAGGTAGCCATATCATAGAATAACATCTTACTCATGGTTTCATTTCAATTGGAGGTGATACATGTTATTGGTGTCCTGACGGTCTTATGAACATTTCTGATAAAAAGTCTCCTATTCTGCTCTTCCTGCTCTTCCTGAACCTCAGCAAGCCTTCAATTTAGAGCTGACTGTATGTAGAGCCCTCACTTTGAGCTTCTGAATACACCCATTTCTCCTTGATTTCGACAGGTGTTCATAGGGGGCAATGGAAACTGGCCCCACATTGTATTTTCTTTCATTACTGATAAACGTGGAGGAGCTCTACTCTTTTTGTGGCCACATTACATTACATTTCAGCTAAATTTTGGTCTTGCTATTCATAATTTTTAGTTTCTCCTTCTGAATCTCCTCTCTGAAGGAACCGTGTGAATGATCTTACAACAATATGGATATCAATGACAAACCAGCCGAGGAAGAGCATGTAAGCAAAATAAGCAGCATACATGTTTCCCTCACCTCCGAAAAAAAGGGAGACTTTGGAGAGAGAGGGAGAAGGAGAAATAGTTCATGCACAGCTGCCTAGAAGTGGGGTGTGTGTGTGTGTGTGTGTGTGTGTGTGTGTGTGTTTAGATTTTTTTGCTTCCAACTTCTGCTAGAACCACTGGCTTCCCAGATGCATTGGGAAAAAAGAATGATGATCTTTCTTTGCCTTGTAGGAAATATTTGCCGATTTTGATCACACAGAACTAAGAAGACCAGAGTTAAAGGTGGTGCCATCTTTGTATCAACAGTCATAGTCTTGTCAACAGGTGGCACTTGGTTATCTGAGTTTAGCCCTGGGTTATTGTCTTTGTCTTCCTATCTAGAATTCACATTTCTGTCCATCTCATTTAGTTTCAACTGATGCCTTGAATGCAGATCCAGACATCTTTATGAAGAATTAACTTCCTGTCCACCTTTTATTCAGAATTTTGCAGGTTGATCTTGACATCTCTTTCAGAATCTATCCCCTTCCTGGTGCCACCTGGTTTCTATAAATGATGGTGTGTTGATGCCAATTTGTTTGTGAAATATTCTTTCTATCTCTCTATTTTCTGCTTTACAAGAATACAGAACTCTCTGACTCAGAACCCCTTGATTTTGGGATTTTATGAACATATCCCTCTTTAGGTTAATTGATCTGATAGCTAAAAACCTTTGGGTCAGCATTTTGTTTATATGGTACCCTCATGAGTCTAACAGGTAGTTCTGATTTTGTAACCTTGCAAGTCATGTTCTGTGAACTGGGGAAAACTCAGACTGACTCTAGTAGCAAAATGATGCTGAGGAACAATGGTGAATACGATGAGTGCCGTAATTCAACCCAATCGGGGTGAGTCTTGAATGCTAGGCTTAGGAAATCAAATTTTATCCTGGAAGAAAGGAGAATGACTGGGTGAAAACAGAGTTTTAGAAATCTGTTTGGCACAGAACAGCAACACAGCACAGTGGAGAGATCAGAATAAATACCAGGCAGTTCCATCAATGCGATTTGGAGGAAATCATTTCTGCTGTTCTTGTGCCCTTTATTCTAAGATTAAAAATTTGAATCAGATTTATTTCTAAAGTCTTCTGCAGAATCCAATGGCTGTCTTGTATTTTATCCTTGATAATGTCATAAAATAATGAATCAAGCTCATGATTTCAACTGAACAGAATAAGTCTATGCAAGCACACAATGTGTTTGGAAGGAAGAGCAGAAGGAACCTTTGAAAAAGTAGAGAAAGAGATACAACCCATCATGTCAAAACACTTTGTTGATGGATGTACCTCATGTGATCATTTCTGCTTCCAAAATCATCACCTCGGAGTTGATTTAACTTCAGGGACGTTTTATAAGCAAAAACTAATGCATTATTGTAGGAACCGTGACTACTCAAAACAGCTTTTGCAGGGATGACTCAGTGTAATTACAGGTCCCACTGGCATTTTGGCTGAATTTGAGCAGCATAAAATAGGTTTTCTTACTGATTAAAGATGCACTTTGGTGGTTGCTGAAACCTGTATAATTATTGTTATGTTTTGTTTGGTATCATTAGCAGATGGTTTCAAAATAAATAGTTATGTGACCTTGGGTGAGTTACTTAAGTTATTAAGTTCCTCATTTAACACAACATATTTTAGACTACATTATTTCTTATAGTATTAGAAACTATAAATTGAGATACTTATTTTCATATGTCATAATGTGCAACTTTTCAATGAATAATTTGAACTTTAATGTTGACTATTCAGACTTTATTCATCAAACAAATGATCCATGTTTTCCAAGCCTTCATCACTTAAAAAATAAAGATGTTCAAAGGATACCAGCTCTCTTCTCATATCAATAACTGAAGGTTTTCTCTTTTCTGAACTTTATTTTTAAATGTTTGGATCCAATACCATTCTTTTTAGAGGACACATTCCATTGTTTATTTGCAGAAATATCTGATTTAAAAAGGGAGCATCTGTAGCATTTCCTCTTTCATGAGATAGGAGTTATCATCCAATGAGTATCTTAACCCATCTTTTAAATTACTTATAAAATACAGATTTCATAGATACAACCCTGGATAATGATTCTTATACATACTGTGTTTTGAGCACCACTTTGCTCAATTAAAAGACAGGATACATCTAGTACGCGCCTGTATTAGTCAGGGTTCTGCTGAGAAACAGAATCAGTGGGATATAGATAAAGATACATAGGAACAGATTTATTATGGGAATTGGTTCATGTGATTATGGACACTGAGATATGCCATGATATGCTGTCTGCAGTTGGACATCCAGGAAAGCTGGCAGTATAATTCAGTCCATGTCTCAGCTGAGGGTGTAGCTCCCAATCTGAGACCACAGGACTGAGAAGCGGGGATGGGGGAAGAGGTTGGATGCTTGGGTAATTCCTGTAGCTCAAAGGCCCGAGAACTAAGATCTCCAATGTCCAAGGTCAGGATATCCCAGCTCAAGAAGAAAAAGTGAGAATTTACCCTTTCTCCACCTTTTTGTTCTAGTTGGGTCCTCAATGGGTTGAATGGTACCCACACACACTGGTGAAGGTGATCTTTATTCAATTGCTAATCTGAAAAAAAAAAACAAAAAGCACCTTCACAGATACACCCAAATATAATTTTACTAGCTATCTGGCATCTCTTAACCCAGTCAAGTTGACACAAAGTTCATCGTCACACTGAGCCGTTGAACAAATGTGCCCTTTAAACAACAGCAAATCTAGGGGCAATCGCCAATTTACCACAAGACGAACGAGACACAAGGTATGCTCGCTTTCACTTGCAGGAGGGGCCCTTCCAAGGCCCCAGAAAGAACCACAGCAATGTATTCATGTGGTTTTGTACAGTTTGAAATGGGAGATATTTAATTCTGGCTGGTCAAGACTGCTGCTCCTTTCCACTTAAGGTATCCTCTGCCATGCGTCCCCTATAGCCTGGAAGTATTGGAATGGCCAAGGACCTTTCTGAGATTTGTCTAAGGACAAATGAAGTTGGGGTCCATACTGTCTGAGTTTGGCACTATGTAGTTGTTATGGTTCTTAGTCATGTCTGGGGTAAGGCCAAGTTTTTCCCAGCTATTTCAAGGGCAGAAATGGCTTTCAGAAATGTTTTTACTATCCACTGAGCCATCTCACCAAGCATCAGATTATCAATGTGCTGGACCAGAACATGCACAAAAGTGCAGGTAAATATGCATGCGAATCGGGTATCCAGCACTGTGAACAGGTAAATAAAGGAGGGCGAACAAGGCTTGACGGTCACAGAGCTGGAGCTAATCTGAATGAATTCTTCCAGTCACCCGACAGGCAAAATTGTAAGCAAAGCGTTTGTCTTTCATTGACACCTGGTCTAAGCAGTGTGTTTAAATGCACACGAAGAAGGAGGAGGAAGATAAAAATGAATAAATACACACACACACACACACACACACACACACACACACACACACACGGAAATCATGTGAAATCACATGCAACTGCTCCACATGAGGGAAACTTTATAGTTTTTCTCAAATTCAACAAGACTAAACATGTTTGTCACCTTACCAACGATGAGTTGTGAAGTTAAAAATCATGTTCTCTATATTTAAAATAAAACTTATTGAGCATCCCAGATGGATTCATTTCCCAGGGCTTCCATAACAAAGTAACCCAAACTGGGTGACTTAGCAGAAATGGACTGTCTCAGAGTTCTGGAGAAGTTCCAGAAATGCAAAATCAAGGTGTCAGCAGGCCCTGCTCCCTCAAAGCCTCCAAGGCAAGGTCCTGCTTACTCTTCTAGGAACTGGCACCCCCACGTGTTCCTCGGCTCATAGCAGCAGCACCCTGACCTCTGCCTCTGCCTTCACGTGCTCTTCTCCCTGTATCTCTGTGTCTTCACAGGGATAGCTGTAACACTGCATTTGGGGTCCACCCTATCCCAGTGTGACCTCATCTTGATTCATTACACACACAGCAACCTTGTTTCCAAATAAGATCACATGTTGAGATACTGGGGGTTAGGGTTTCAACATATCTTTCTTGGGGGACACTATTCAACTCATAAAGTTAGAGAAAAGAGTAAATTACCTCTTAACTCTCTCAACAGAGAAAATGTTACTGAATTCTTGTCGCATGAGGCGATCAAGAGTATTCAGTCAAAAATATTGTCGCCCCCCCCCAAAAAACAAGTAACAAACATGTTGTTATCAAAGAAATGCACGAATGTTTTTTTTTTCCATTGCTAGTGGGAGTGAGGGTTTTGGGGTACCGCTGGAATAAACATGTCCAGAGGCCCCCACGGGGGGATGAGATGTGGTAGAGAGCTTTATTGGGGTGGAATTATGTCTGCATTTCCAGAGCCCCATTTCCCTTCATCCAGTCCTGGAAGATGTGCCGCTGGGGATTCAGTGGAGCTAAAAGCAGAGCCAGCGTCCAGAGTTTCTATTCCATGTTGGAACTGGGTTTAGCATTAGGCTAATTGCAGTCCATTAGTCCATTGTGTGGAGCCCACATGGCTGTGAGCCACGTGGGCGAATACAGGAGCGTGAGAGTCCCACAGGCCAGGAGCCAAGAGCACAGAGCAAGAGCAGGAACCGAGAGAGTCCACTCCGCTGTTTAGGAGATTAACCATCTCAAACCTTCCTGCGCTTGCAGTGGCCACGCCCATTCTGGCCAATGACCTGTTCCCAGGTGTGACTGACAGGCAAGTACCTTCCCTATGTCACCCAGACTCCCCTGGGCACGCGTCTGTTCTTCCCCTGTCCGATCCCATCCCCCAGCGATCTCCGGGGAATAGTCCTGGGGAGTGTGGAATTGCTGCTTCCCCACATAGCTGCACGAATGACAGCCTGTAAGACTCGGGCTTCCCTTGGCTCCTTGCCAGTTATTCACAACCAGGGTGAATCATGGCCTTATCGGTGTCAGGCACTTAAGGGCATACTATCTTTAAAAACTTTTCTGTAATGTCTGTGTTATTGAAAACCTTTTAGGGTTTGAAATTTGTTGTGATTTCTTGTTCTAACAAAATCACTTCTATAAATAATCTATATTCGTAATGCATTTTTTTTCCTTGTAGCAATCCCCCCACATCTAGAAATTATATAAGATTTAGGTCCAACAAAACTGAGGGGTCAGGTAATTCGTTCCTGTTTGTGTACTCCATTTATTTGTTTATTTTTTATGTTAATCCTCACCCGAGGATATTTTTCCATTGATTTTTAGATAGAGTGGAAGGGAGAGAGGAAGAGTGAGAGAAACATCAATGTGAGAGAGGCACATTGATTGGTTGCCTCGAGCATGACCCGACTGGGGCTGGGGATCGAACCTGCAACGTATGTACATGCCTTTGATTAGAAATTGAACCCACGACCCTTTGGTCCACAGGCTGACACTCTAACTACTGAGCCAAAGTGGCCAGGGAACGCACACTCCATTTTTTCACGTCATTCTGACACGTGGGATGCAGGGTTCTGGGTCCAGCCAGGCCTCTGCAAACAGCTCGGCCACAGCAGGTTTCCATCTCCCAGTGAAAGCCGAGGTCCTCCCAAAGGCTCACAACCTGTTACCTGTCTCCCACCTGACTCTTACCCCTTCCGCTACCTCTTGACTTCTCTCATACTAGCCCTTGCCCTTGCCCTGTCTGCTTCCACACACTTACGGCTCAGACGGGCTGGCCATCCTGCCTCCGGGCCTCCGCCCTGGCCATGCTCTGTCCCTGGACTGCTCTGGCCCATTATCTAGAGGCCATTACTTCACTTCCCTTAGATCTGTGCTCAAGTGTGCGCTCATTCAAGAGTGACATTTGAGCATCCCCATTACTGAGCCCTGCACCAGCCCTCCTTGGTCCGTACACAACTTATTTTCATAGATATACCATGCGTTGCTAGGGGCTAGCCCCATGGACATACCATGCGTTGACTTTACAGCTGGAGATGGTCTCTAACCCACGCTGCCCCGTGAGTGCCTCAGATCATGCCTGTTGGGCTGTCCGCCAGTACCCAGGACAGTGTCAGAGGCATATGAATCGGTGATGTCTGTGTCAGAAATGTTGTTGTTGTGGTTGTTGCTAAGATTAAACCAGCAATAGTTGTTGACTGAATCACAGATCTTGGTGGTGTTGTTACCAAGATTAACTCAGAAACAGGAGCCTTCCCTTATGTGCGTATTACATCTAAAGTCAGAAAATGGGTTCCACGGGATCGAGGTGCAGTCAGTGTGACGCAGCCTCACCCTTCCATTCCACTCCACCTCACGTCGGCTGTCACTGGACTGGTCTTTTTGTTTGTTGCTGGGGTTTTTGGTAGTTTTCAGTAATGATTTTACTATTATTGTTGTTGTTGTTGTTATTGTGTGTGTGTGTGTGTGATGTCTGAAGAGAATCTGAAGCAGAAGAGGGTCCTGGTCGTTCCTGGGAGGCAGGAGCTAATTACCAGAATGAATAATTGTCACTGTTTGACGGGAGACTCACTCCGAGAGCAGGATTCTAGCTCCTCCATGCTGCTGGCCCGTCCCAGGAGGTCTCGGGTCCGGGGTCCGGGGTCCGGGGCTGCGCTCGTGAGTGGACGCTTTTGTCTGAGACTGCAGCACTCCTGTAGCCGTGGCCCCTTGTTAGCGTCCTCTTGGCTTCACTCGGCGTTAATTGCTTGGAAAATGAGGATTCAATTTGAAGAGGAACCTGCAGGGTTTCTAATGCTCATTTTGGTACCAATTCAAGCTGCTTTCACCCACGGTTTCCAGAGAATAGTTAGCCTTCCACGCCCGGTCAGGTTTCACCATCATTCATAATGCCAGAAAGAGATACAGTGTCTATTTTTACAAACACTTTTCGGGGAAAGTCATCCATCTTCCATGCACTGTGACATAAAACTGAAATAAACATTTTTGTATGATGAACACCCAGTCTCCTGTGAGTATCTCAACTTTGCTTTGTTGCCGGGATAGCTTTGTATCGGCATCATGGATCTTTAATGCCTGTGAAATGAAATAGATTTTGCTTTTATTTATTGTTTCCTGGGGTCGAGTTACTTAATCCCCCCCTCCTTGTGCTGACTGATTAATTTTGCATCAGGTTGTCAGTAGTGAGTATACTTATTTGTGGTCCTTTCGACTCCAATTCCAAATCCTAATTGCCATTCCAGGGTATCACTTTCGAGTGAGCCCGATGGAGATAAGAGCATGAGCATTTGGGAGTGCACTATAATTGATTGTGCTTTTCTATAATGTGGTCTCCCCATACTGGGCTGGGCAAGAGCCCGTCATCAGAGACAGTGAAAGGGGAGCACTGCATGAACCCTAGAACAGAGATAAGGTATTTGGCTTATTTTTATGTCTGTCAATTTTGGTTATATTCTAAAATATCCCAAACAAACATACTTATCCCTTTCATGAATGATCAGTTTTATGCTGAAAATTTTAAAAAAGGCTTTAGGGGTTGCCAAAAAGTTAAACAAACAAACAAAACCTGGATGTGTTTAGTGTGGAACCGGTGTAGTCCAAGCTGAGCTGACCAGTTAGGAAGTGTGTCCAATCACCAAGAAGACGTTCCTGATTTTGGGCAGGAAATGGTCACCAGATTTGTTAAGATCCGAATCTTATGCAGCTTGCAGTATTTGTTTGTTTATTGAATTTTCTTTTTCTAGTTTCTGGGAGGAAAAGGAAAGGAAAGAGAAAAATGGAAACAGTGATCAGAAGAGCCAAATGCTTGAAAAACTTCCTAAAAATGAGCAAAGCTACCCATTCTCTGTTAAGAAAAATCGTCCAACAACATTAGAAAGAACTGAGCAGTACTGGCAAAGCATCGACCACCACCGGTGTAAACAGTTAAGGGACGACACTAAACTAGCTGACGACCCAGAGCCCGGAGGTGTGAGCGAGCTTCTGTAGGGAGGGGTGGTGAGGGCTGCTGGGGGGGGGGAGGAACCCCTTCAAGAAGCCTCCAGAGCCCATGCTTTCTTGGGCAGATCACCCTTAGGAAAGAACTCGGAGCAAGTCCAGGATTTGGACATCGATCCCACACGTATTTCTGGCTTCATGTGAGCCTTGGAAGGCTTTGGTGTATGAACCCCGGATCTAGGAGCCTTACGTCACCTGTGTAGTAAAAGCCCAAATATTCATTTAACTGGATCTGAGCTTTGATCTAGCCCCTGCCACACTCTAGATCCGATGTGCTGCAGAACGTACTTCATCCCTTTGACATCAGTGGAAGGGAGATTGTGATACTTCCCCTCAGGGTTGTTGGGGAGCTTAAATGAAATAATCCATATAATGCATTTAGGACAGTGCTAAGTACAGCTGAGTACTCAATAAATGATCGTTAGCACAAACAACAAATAAAACTATAAAGAGAGACAGATAGGCACACACACACATACAACATGTGTATATATATATTTGTGTGTGTGTGTGTGTGTGTGTGTGTGTGTGTGTTCTCTTTGTTTATATACATTTTTTTTTATCTTCACCCAAGGACATCCTTTTGCATTTATCTTCAGATAGAATGGGAAGGAGAGAGGGAGGAAGAGAGAGAGAGAAACATCTATGTGAGAGAGACACATCAAGTGGTTGCCACCTACACGACCCCAACAGGGGCCAGGGACAAACTGCAACCGAAGTATGTGCCCTTAGCGGGAACCGAACCCGGGACTCTCTGGTCCACAGGCCAACACTTTAATGGCTGAGCCAAACTGGCTAGGGCTATATATATTCTTAATATGCCTCATATTCTCTAAGCATCTGTTATCAATCAGAAGTAGTACCCATATACACCCAATTTTACAATTCACTTGTGTTTTCTAATCAAATGTTCCCAGAAGATAGACTATAGGTTTGCAAAGTTACACTGATGTTCTCTTCATCCGTGCCTATTCTGTGCAGCAAACCCTAGCAGTGGCCATAACTCTTTCCATGTCTGTGCAGAGGCAGCTTCAGCTCTGCCTAGAGAGCACTCGGGAAATAGCGCAAATGCACCCCTTTCTCTTGCACACACCGCCCGTTCCGTGGGAGGTATTGCACATGTGTGATACCCACAGCCTTTCTCAGAAATGCTCCTTTTTGTTGTTTTTTTCTTACTGATTTTTTAACATTTTTTTGTAGAGAGAGAGGAAGGGAGAGGGAGAGAGAGACAGAAACATCTATCGGCCGCCTCCTGCACGTCCCCCACTGGGGATTAGGCCCACAACCTGGGCATGTGCCCTGACTAGGAATCGAACAGATGACCTCTTGGTGCATGAGTTGATGCTCAATCACTGAGCCACACCAGCCGGGCAGAAATGCTTCTTATTTCAAATATTTCAGATAGCCAGTGATGATACTAAAAACATACCCTCCAGAAAAAAATACATTCCTATGCCAAGTCCAACTGTGTCAACATTTCTGACTTACCCACAACTGCCTAATTTTATTTATTTTATTAATTTATTTTTGTTACACATGTTTGTTCTTTTTTCTCCATTGACACCCTCCTCCTGATCCCTGCCCCCCTCAGCATTGTTGTCTATGTCCATTGGTTACGCATATAAGTTCTTTGGTGTATCTCTTCCCTCCCACCCTCCCCCTCTTCTGAGGTTTGTCAGTCTGTACCCTACTTCTATGTCTCTGGGTCTATTTTGTTTATTATATTCCATAAATAAGTGAGATCATGTGATATTTGTCTTTCTCTGACTGGCTTATTTCGCTTAGGATAATACTCTCCAGGTCCCTCCATGTCGTCTCAAAGGATAAGAGATCTCTCTTACAGCTGCATAGTATTCCATTGTGTAAATGTACCACAGTTTTTTTTATCCACTCATCTATTGATGGACACTTGGGCTGTTTCCAGATCTTAACAATTGTAAATAGTGCTGCTATGAACATAGGGGTACATATATTCTTTCTGATTGGTGTTTCGGGATTCTTAGGATATATTCCTACAAGTGGGATCACTGGGTCAAATGGCAAATCAATTTTTAATTTTTTGAGGAAACACCATAGTGTTTTCCATAGTGGCTGCACCAGTCTGCATTCCCACCAGCAGTGTACTAGAGTCCCCTTTTCTCCACACCCTCGCCAGCACTTGCTATTTGATGATTTGCTGATGGCGGCCATTCTGGCAGGTGTGAGGTGATAGCTCATACAACTGCCTAATTTTAAGTGTGATAAATATTTTCTGCAGCATTGAATGAAGGTAGAATATGTTGATGAAACAAAGTGTTATGAGAGAAAGTCATTGTTGTTTTCTGTGCGCGCCTGCTGTTTTCAGGCTGTGTGTCTGACTTGGATAGCAGTCTAAGGACTAGTGGGAGCACCATTCCCCTCTGCTGCCTAAAGGCACCTTGAGAATAACACAATCACGGTCATCGTCAAGCTGAGGCCGACCCCGGAGACCCCCCGTTCCCACAAGTGGCCCCAGCAGTAGGTAAAATCACAGCTGTCAGAGTGGATCAGATCTCAGGACCATTTGCTTTCAAGTAAGTAAAATATGTTTACTCCCTCTTAAAGCCTAATCAGCTGAGGCTGTGACAAAAATGACGGCCAAGTGGCGTGTGCTATCCTGGGTGGGATCCTGAAAAAAAAAGAAAGGGTAAAAAACTGAGAAAACCTGAAAATGTATGGACTTTAGATACCAAGAATATATTTGTGTTGGCTCATGCATTGTCACTAATGTACCACACTAGGCTAAGTTGATAATAATAGGGGAATTTGTGTGTGTATGTGTGTGTGTGTGTGTGTGTGTGTGTGTGTGTGTGGTAGGGGGTGGGGTGGTGGTATATGGGAACTCTGAACTACACGCAGATTTTTTCAGTAAATCTAAAACGTTCCTGTATTCTGAAGAAGAATCACAAAACTGTTCCTTTACTCTAATTGGTTAGAGCCCTTTCATGTTACAAATTCTTAAAATATCAAAAGTGCAGATTCTTTGCTTAAAAGTTTGCAATCTTAATCCTCGCTGAAATTATGTCTGTTTGGCGTACAAGCGGGATCAGACATGAGCTGACTGTATCCAGGACTGGGTCTGTTCCCAGGCCCCAGGCTTCTGGTGAAAGTTTCTCAGTGAAGATTCTCACACCCTACCCATCACCCGCTCCCCGGCTGCCCTCACAATGCCCAGTGTGCCTCAGCGGGTTCTGCCCAGAGTGCGGGGTCCCAGGGGAGCCGGGAAAGCCCTCAGGGAGGGTCAGTAGGCAGGCTGCTCCCTCGGGTGCAGGGTGACCTACAAAGTCCTGGGTAGTGCCCAGGTTTGCATAGCACTTTGCCTGGACTTGTGTCTCCCCCATTTCCAGGAAATCCCCAAACACTACGTGTTTGTTCAATGCGACAATAGAAACTCGGCCGTATTTTAGTCCAGCCCTATCACCCCACAGCAGGAGCAGCAGAGACCAAGCGTGAGAAGTAGCCTGCCCCAGGTCACACATCAGCTAGGCACAGAGCTGGAAGCAGACCACGTGGGTCCAGACAATGCTGATGTTGGGGAAATAACACCTGGAAGTGCACGTTTTAAAACAAAAATGCAAAATGGACAGTTATGAAAAACTACAGGATTGTTGGCTATTTTTGCTTCTTTTATTATTCCACATAAACTAGTGAATTACTTTGTGAGATGTCATGTAAAATCCTCTTGGAGTTTCTATTAGAATTACCTTAAGATCACAATTATTTCTGAGAAAAACAATGTCTAGTTTTTTCTGTTAATGTTAGGTATTTTTTTAAGTGTATTCAGCTGCCTGAAATTATACACTTCTGAAATGAAGCTAGATACTCTGTATAAACCATGAGTCAAATAAGAAATTATAATTGAAAGTAGAAAAGGTTTTGAACTAAATGTTAATAATATTTGACACATCAAAATGTATGAGATGCAGCTAAAGCAGTTCTTGGAGAAAAATGTGTAGCTTTCAATGCTTAGCAGTGCCATTTTCGTACAATATTTTGTAGTGTTGCTGCTCATATTTGGTTTATCAATGCCTCTACATATCAGTCTGTTTTCTTCTCTAACATTCATTTCTAGAATTAAATTCCCAAGAATCTACACTCAGGTAATAATGATGGACCAGGAACTTGAGGGTTAGTTGAACAATAAAACACAATTTAAAATAAGTACTATTGCCCAGCTGGTGTGACTCACTGGTTGAGCATCGACCCATGCACCAAGAGGTCGCCAGTTTGATTCCTGGTCAGGGCACATGCCCAGGTTGTGGGCCTGAACCCCTGTGGGGGGCATGCAGGAGGCGGCCAATCGATGTTCTCTCTCATCAATGTTTCTATCTCTCTCTCCTTCTCTCTCTAAAATAAATAAAGAAAAATATTTTTAAAAATCTTTTTAATAAGTACTATTTTTCTTATAGAGTGCTGTTTCTGATAGTTTTTATAGATACATATAAATAATTAAAATCTAAGATTACCATTGTCTAAAAGCACAGAGCAAATCTGAGATCACTTGAAGTAATGTAACAAGGTAATTTACTATTTCATAGTCTAATGAGATTTTGGCATGTTTCCTTAAGTTTAATACATTTGAGTTTCCATGGTTGCCCTAGAATCGCCAATTAAATTATCCTAAATATTGTCTATCATTTGGGTATTGTCCTCAATAGTTAATATTAATAATGTCGACACGTGTATTTGATTTAAAAAACGGTAGCAATATTCAAGTCACATTCCCTACAAATATACAGCTTAAAATCATTAAAAATTACCTAGGCAGTAAATTTTGTTTTAGGAAAATGAAAAATACACACAAGCAGAAAAAAGCATTTATAATTCCATCACACAAAGGTAATAACCTTTAAAAATTGCTATGTATTTTCCAGATTTTGCACATATTTATACTAATTTTCAGCAAAGCACCAGATTAACTATTTAGTATAAAATACTTTAAAATGGCACTTAAAGCTCACCAGTGTGGCTCAGTGGACTGAGTATCGGTCCATGGACTGAGAGGTCCTGGTTCGATTCCCGGTCAGGGCACATGCCAGGGTTGTGGGCTCAATTCCCAGCAGGGGGCGTGCAGGAGGCAGCTGATTGATGTTTCTCTCTCACATTGACGTTTCTCTCTCTCCCTTCCTCTCTCTCTAAAAAAAACCAATAAAAACATATTTAAAAAATAAATAAATAAATAAAATGGCACTTAAGTTAGAATATGATTTAAAGAAATACGTGGGTCCGAACTGTTACTGTGTCACTAAACACTGAACCCAGCTGTTCCGTTAAGTTTTCATTAAGCTTTTCTACTTTAAGCAAACTTTTACACGTCAGCATTCTCAGCTGCAACCAGTTAAGCACAAAGATAACACAGTGGTTTCCCCTTCTCTGCGGGGAATACCTTATAAATCCCCAAGTGGATGCCTAAAACAGTGGGTAGCCCCAAACCCTGCACATGCTGTGTTTTTTCCTATCCCTACACACTTACAATAAAGTTAATTTATAAATCGGGCACAGTAAGAGACTAACAACAACAATAATAAAATAGAGCAAGTATAACGATGTTCTGTAATCAAAGTTGCATGAATGTGGTGCCCTCTCTGATAACCGGCCTGACTGATAACCAAGACGCTACTAGTGGGTACGCTGGACAAAGGAGATGATTCACGTCCGGGCGGGTCAGACCAGTACGGCAGGAGATTTCATCACGCTACTCCGAATGGCAAGCAATTTATGAATTGTTTATTTCTGGAATGTTCCATTGGCTATTTTCTGACCTCAGTTGACTGTGGGTAATTGAAACCAGGGAGAGCGAAACCACAGATAACGGGGAACTACTGTATATTGGAAAGCTATTAGGAAATATTGAGATGGAGAACCAGATTTGAAAAATGATTAGGAACCAAAGAAGTTAGTGGGCAGGAATTACTGCAAGGTCATGCCATAGGGCCCCTGGTGTGGATGACACAGCTGTCACCCCAGCATTCAGGGCACCCCATGGCACCACACACCTGCTCCTCCACTGCACACCAGAGTTGCCCAAGGAGTCTAGGAGAAGACTCCATCGAATTCAAAAAGGGCACAACAGAACTATTTCAGGATGTGAAGAATTTATTGGAGTGTCAATATGTCATTAGAGCTAGACAGAAAATTACTTCACATTCAAGAGCCATAGAAACGCAACACCATTTAACAGGTACCTCTCATTTTAGGGGAGCTTTCAGGCTTTCACTGCTAGATGGGAGAAATAGATCATTCTAATCTTTTTAAAAACATGTTTTTATTGATTTTTTAGAGAGAGAGGAAGGGAGAGAGAGATAGAAACAATAATGTGAGAGGGAAACATCTATCGGCTGCCTCCTGTGCACCCCCTACTGGGGATCAAACCCACAACCCAGGCATGTGCCCTGACCCAGAATCAAACCAGGATGTGTCAGTCCATGGGACAATGTTCAATCCACTGAGCCACACAGGCCAGGCAGATCATTCTAATTTTTAAATTGGGGACAAGTATACTCCACGGAGTAGGAGGACAGTAACCCTCTCTCTTAAAGGCTTGGACATACAGAGTGACCATAAAAAAGGACTCAGCAGGTATTGTGGGAAAACATTTCCTCTGCATACTGCATAGAAAGCCCTAGACCTCAAACTCAGATGAGATCTCTGGTCACTAAGTAACTTCAATCAGCAGGATTAGTGCCTCTCTAGTTCATAAGCATCTTTTAACCCTGGGAAGACCTAATCTTCTATGAAAACATTCAAGGGAATCCAATTGCTGGTATTAACATTTTTTGTGTTAACAAGGATTCTGTGCAATTCAGCATGTTAAATATTTGTAACATTGAAGATACTATGCTATGATAGAGTAATTCAAATTAAAACATGTTTAATTGGTTCATTTACTTGGTTGAAATTTTAAGTAGAAATTTACTATGGTATTTGAACATGCGTGTTAATTTAAGAGTCCCTGTCTTGAGAAAGAGAAGAGCTTCCATCCTGAGCTGAGGCAGAACTCTGCAGTGCAATGTGACCAGAAGCACCTTCTGGGACATAATTACTAACATACATGATAAAATGCTTAAACAATTTTCTGATAGACATTAATTAGCTTAAGAACCTCTTCTAAGAACACCTCAGCTGACTTCTTACCTTGTGAAACGCCTCAGGACTTTGCATCACTATTTATCGAGTCTTGTAATGTCTCCTTAACAAGAATTTTGAAAATCCAGTCTAAAATGATTCTCAAGCCACTTTCCTGTTATGAAATGCTACCGAGGTGAACTCTTTGAATTGCTTAGAAGGCCTGTTTCCTTACAGCAAAAAGTCTGACCCAGGTTGTGAATCAATTTGTCTGAGAAGTTAATTTCATAATGTTTATAGTCAATTCATTACACTGCAAACTTTACCGTGGTATTGGAGATCCGTCTTTCTGTCAGTCAGAAAACAGTTCTTAAAAAGAAAGCCAGTAATACTAAACTGGTAAATTTAGTTAAAATTGTTTCAAGGAATGTGCTGTATCTAGTTTGTAAATAAGACCGAATAGTTACTCCAGACTGCCTTAAAAACTGATTGCCAAGATTTTGTTGATTTGTAAATGGAATAATTAGATTCGTCACTTGACATTGAAGTTTAAAGATGAATTAGATGGTTGAATTTGGAATTTTAATAATTACTTATTAATTCTTTTTTAAAAAAGTTGTCTTCTGAATAATCTTTTCAGTGCACAAAGGCCTCCTACAAAGGCATTGAAAACGCTTACATTGATCCCACCAACCCTCGCATAATGAGGGATTCTGAAAGCATAGGAAAGGCATTGGATGCTGAGAAGCCAAAATAATAACTAATGATTGACGAGTGATTGTTTTTTTCCATGAGGATGCTGTCACGGCTCTTTTTAAATGCTTCTGAAAGCGTATTCATTCCTTCAGCCTCTTTCAACAGTTACCCAGAATGGATTCGTGAAGCAAACCTGTTCTTAAAATCGGTACTTAAATCTGTTCTTTTCAAATGGGGTCCTCCAAGGGAGAATGAACATAATCAGCTTTATGTCTCAGCCCTGTGGGGTGGTTTTTTTTTTATTGTTGTTGTTTGTTTTATTTATTTATTATTATTATTAGTTTAAATGTTTTTATTGATTTTTTTTAGAGGGAGAAACACTGATGTGAGAGAGAAACATTGATCGGCTGCCTCCTGCACGCCCCCTACTGGGGATCGAGTCTGAAACCTGGGCATGTGTCCTGACCTGGATTGAACCGGGACCTCTCAGTCCACTGGACGGCGCTCAGTCCACTGAGCCACAAAGGCCAGGCTCTTTTATTTTTTTATGTTCATTCTTTCCCCCATGTATGGAGTAGAAATAAAAGTTAAAAACAAAGACACTCAATGTATTGTGTCTCCAATTTGAATGTCTCCTGGTATTAAACTCTAAGTCCCACAAAGACGTTTTTGGTATTTAACTCCTCACCATTCACGACGTTCCTAGAACTCACAACACTGTACTCACCCAGTAAATATTTGACTTTTTATTACTTAGCTAACATGGGATCGAAGCTACATTCACAACTTTGTATTACGAATTTTCTGGAAAGCAATGGCGTAGAGCTACCCACTGTCATTGAGTTTGACTCACGCAAGGTCCGAGAGGATGGGTTTCATAACTGGGGGGGTCCAGTGCAAAACAAAAAGACAGGGAGTCACTTTTTCCAAAAACAGGGGGGAAAAAAGCATCATTAAGGTACTAAGGTATAAGGTTTGTTTCCTTTCTTCCATGTTCTCTTTCTTGATTTGTCATGGCATTTTGATTTACTATTTAATTGTCATTCAAAGTAAAAAATATATATATTGAAAAGATGAGGCACTAGTGTGAGAGTTCCAGTGCATCTTTGAGTGTGGGGGACCATCTCCAGGGGCACATTTCAGAGCATTTATCTGGTGTGCAGAATCGTCACGACGACACAACCCTTATTTGTTGGCATGCACACGCTTGTTTATTGCATTCTTACCAGAATCCTGGATGGACATCTTTTCGCTGGGTGTCCTGAGGTGAGTTCCTTTTCCATTGGTACCTCTCTCTGCGTAGAAAATTGTAAGTGTCTGTGCTGCTATAGGACTATAACTGAAAAACCCTTTGTGCTGTGAATGTTGGGGGAGCTGCAATGTGTCAACTTTTCTGTGAGTCCTCGTGAGTTATGACTAGGTGAGGACCCTAGAAATATTTTAAAAATAGTAAAGCTGACCCAACAACTGTATTTCAAACAAACAAAGCAAAAGCATAAAAGCAAGAAATGAGAAAGTGATAGTTAAATGTATCAAAGGATTGACCAATCAATACTCAGAACACTAGAGTTTGCTCAACTCACATAAGCACTGAGGTGTATATACATATTAATTCATTTAATTCTCACATCAATCCGCTGGTGTACATACTATTGCATTCATTTAAAAAATGAATTTACGGGGTCACCATGCTGTGAAGCAACTAGACTGAGAAGGTTCTAGTAGGGAAAGTAAACCCATCCTCAGGGTGTGGCTCCAGGGCACCCGTCTCAACACCAGGTTACATTGTTATGTTCTGATTTCTGACATAGTTCTAGCTGACGGATGCTCTGAATTGTTAATGCTTTGCTGAGTATTTAATATGAAAGGTTAGTACTTTAATTCCTAATTTAAATACTACTAAGGAGTGTTAGGCAAGGATGTGTGTTATTTAAAAATAAAATTTACTGGCATGTTATTAATAACCATAAAACACTTCATACCCATATGGTAGAATTAGAGATATTTTGTCCACAGTAAAATTTTGACTTGATAGAGATAATGCCTATTCATCTCTGATTAAAATCATTGAACTTTCCTCTCACACTTGAAAGCCTTTTTATTAACAAAGAAGAAAACAACATTATAATATTAGAATTTTTGGTTACTCTATACTTATATTTTCCAAAGGGGAATGTAAATGAATTTATCAAATACTGTACAAAATTATACTTTTCCTTAAGTTTATAAATAGCTTTTAAACTCCATGCCTTAAAAAAAGCATACCAAGCAAAGGACTCCTCATGCGGTATATCTCTAAATGATTGTTTATGAATTACATAAATTGATCATCACATACTAATTATAATGCATAATAATTTTTAGAAAGGAATGTAGTGAAATATCCACATTGAATGTTTTATCAGTACTTGTGGCAAACTAGAAGGAAAAAAATGAAAATAGCAAATTTACTTCAAAAGGAATGAAAGGAAGAAAGAGGACTATCAGCTGAAAACCCCATAGAAGTGACTATGAAAGAACTCAGATTTAAGGACATGGAGACAGAAGACTATGTAATGAAATAGGAGTAAGTTTCTCCCAGTCGTTAACGGACAGTGGGTGAATGTGCATGGAGATTCAAAGCTGCTCAGACCAAAGGGAATCTAGTCCTGCAGTGGCTTCAGCACGGGAAAATGGGTTTCTCAAAACAAAAGACATCCTTTGTAATAATGCTATTAAACCTTAATGGAGAATAAGTGTGCTTTTTAGAACATCACAAAGTATTTTCCTAGTCTACACAGGGGATGGTTATTCTCTTTAAATCAAAAAGATTCACTGCCAGGGAAAAACCCAATTTTATCTAAATATCATGGATAACACATTGTTTTCTCTACTATTTCAAAATGGATATAATAATGATACATTTACTTGTGATAATAAAATATATAATATTTGAGAGTAAAAATAATATTCAAATTATAAGAAGACTATTTTAAACATGTTTCAATATTAAAAATTGTGTACCACTCGGGCTTTTGCTTTAAAATTTTCACTGGGTGCAATGGATATACATGCATCTATACCAATAGCATATTTCACTATACAAACATTTGCTTTTATCAGAGAAAATATTAATTTGTTTTATGGATCTCCAGTGCCTTATAGATGTGCTAGTCATTCTTTATTGTCTTCTTTTATGGGTCATATTTATGCTCACAACAGTAACATTTTATTTTTTGCCCTTTATGGAATTTTATGTTTGAATATGTCAGAAAAAACAAACAAACAAAAAACTTGAGCTAAACATCTACTCTAGGTTGCTTTCTTTAACATTTTTTATCTTGCCGGTTTTGCCCCCATATACCTGGCCTTCTCTTCCACCTTTCTCCACCGATCAAAACGGCATGAAAGCTTCCATGTAGAAACCAGGCTTCTCCTCACATCCCTTGGTTTTATGGAAAAAAATATTTTCTCTCCTGAACATCTCGGATGGTGAAAGTGCATCTCTGCTTTTGAAGGAATTAAAATTTCTAGTTCCAGAAATTGCATTTCAGTGTAGCAGTTAGCTTGGGGCCTTATAGAATGGGAAAGGTTATTTTAAAATCTTAATCAAAATAGCCAGTGAAATAAAGCAAGCTGAATTTTGAGAAGAAATAGCCCAGTAAAGCCAGGAATGTGATTTGAGAATGGAACTTGACCCCAGCACCCTGTGGCGGTACATGCAATTACTACAATCGATTCAGAATGCTGTCGAAATGCATGGAGAAATGTATGTATGCAATCCAAATAAAGTCCGGCAGGTGGTGGACTGAGACATGTTTGCAAGTTCTAATAGTATGAAAAACTGATTGTGTTGGGGTGGGAGTCTCAAATTCTGTAACCAACAGGGCAGGGTTTTATATCTCCATCCTGCAATTGTGAGGTTGTGATATCATAAAAAATACATATTTTGGTCTTTCTCCCTGGCTTCTGTCTAGACCCTCTAAAGCAGTGGTTTTCAACCTGTGGGTCACTACTCCTTTGGGGGTCGAACAACCCTTTCACAGGGGTTGCCTAAGACATAACAGTAGCAAAATTACAGTTTTGAAGTAGCAACGGAAATAATTTTATGGTTGGGGGTCGCCACAACATGAGGAACTGTATTAAAGGGTCGCGGCATTAGGAAGGTTGAGAACCACTGCAGCCTTTGTGATTTCTTAAATGATAGAGGTGTTAGGAGCATCTTTTGCTCTAATAATTGATCTCTGGCCCTGGTTCCTGACACAGAACTCCTAAATCCCTTGGAATTTCCTGCGTTATTGGGACATCTCTTGGTGGGCTCCTAGGGAACTTCAGGGTGGAGGCTGGTCACCAGAAAGACAAAGACGTGATGAGAAGCTTAGAACTTTCAGCCCCATTCCGCATCCTCAGAGAGGGGGGAGGGGCTGGAGTAATAACTGATTATGCCTACATGATGAAGCTTCCATAAAAATTCCGTAACTGCAAGGTTTAGAGAATACATACATGTGCCCTGAGGATGGTGGACCCCAGCTTCATGGGGACAGAAGTTCCTGTGACTCTTCTGGACCTTGCCCTGTGTATCATGTTCTCTGTTGTATAATAAGCAAGTGTGTGTTTCCCTGAGTTCTGTGAGACCTTCTAGGAAACATTATATCCATTCTGTGGAACCCAAGGAGGATACATCCAGACAATGGAATACTATTCAGCACTAAAAAGGAATGAGCTATTAAAACATACAAACGTGTGTAGAAAACTTAAGTGCATAGTATTAGGGGAAGGAAGCCAATCTGAAAAAGCAACATACCGTATGATTCCAACTACAGTAATCCCCCCTTATCCGTGGTTCCACTTTCTGTGGTTTCAGGTACCTGAGGTCAAACGTGGTCCTGAAATATTAAATGAAGAATTCCAGAAATAAACAACTCATAAGTTTTCAGTTAAACATCATTCTGAGTATCCTGTTGAAATCTTGCACCAACCCACTCTGTCCTGTCCAGGACGTGAATCATCCTTTTCTCCAGCATGTTCATATTGTATACACCCCTCAACTTTTTGTCACTTAGTATTCATGTTGGTGACCCCATCCACTGTCAGGGTATCACAGTGCTTGTGTTCAAGTTACCATTATCTTACTTAAAAATGGCCCAAAAGCATAGGATCAGTGATGCTGGCGATTTGGATGTACCAAAAAGAAGCCATAGAGTGTATGTATAGGGAAAAAAATAAGAGATACAGAGTTCAGTAATATTAATGGTTTCAGGCACCCACTGGGGATCTTGGAATGTATCCCTGGGGATAAGGTAAGACTTGTGTATACGTCATTCTGGAAAAGGCAAAATTATGTAGACAGTACAAAGCTCAGTGGCTGCCAGGGTTTGGGTGGGGGTGGATAAGTGAAGCACAGAGGATTTTTGGGACAGTGAAAATTCTCATATGGCACTATAATGGTGGATATATGTCATTATGTGTTTTGTCCAAACCTATGAAACATACAACAGCAAAAGTGAATTCACCTGTAAACTGTGGACGTTGGGTGATTATAATGTCAGTGCAGGCTCATCAGTTGTAAGAGATGTGCTACTGTGTTGGGGGGTGCTAATAGTGGTGGGGGTTCCACATGTGTGAAGGCAGGGCTTATATGGGAAATCGCTGTATCTTTTGCTCAATTTTACTGTAAATCCAAAAGTGCTGTAAAAAAATAGTCTTTTAAAATAAAGTGTCATTTTGTGTGCTACTCTCCACAAACCACCTTCTGCAGGTCACATGCAGGTGAACTTATTTGAAACACGCCGTAGAGTATTATGACAAGTAATTATTAACCTTAATCATGCTCTCATTTTTTTTAACGTTTAATAGTCATTTCTAAATGTTATTTATATCATAACACTTTCTAAAGAACATTTATTACTCGCATTAATCATGGATTTTATGGCAAATGGTGCTCGCTCTCCATAAAATACCTGCTGCCCTTCCCCGTTGCAAGAGAAACTTGATTTCGTTTGGAGTGGTAATTGGTCCAGCCCCAATCCTGCTCATCTTGTAAGATTTTTGATTTCCTTCCTGTTTTGCAACTAGAGATATTCACATCATCCACTTCTGGCCAATAAAACTGAAGCAGAAGATTGCTTGGCAGAGCAGGAGGAGACTGAAATAATCATGCCTACCAAAACCTACCTTCAACAGGACCAGATTGGCTCACCTGACCTCTATCTACCCTTCAACAGAAAAACTAAGCATTTTTGAAGGAACCACTATAATTTTTACCCATTATGCACCATCTAAGAAAAAAAAATGCAACATGCTAAAGTACAGAAAAACAAATTGAAGATCAAAGAAAATAGAAGTAAACAGAAACAGATTCACAAATGATTCAGATATTGCAGTTTTCAGACAGAATATCAAAATAGTTATGAGTCACATGTCAAGAAAATAGTGGAAAAGGTGGAGAATTGCAGGAGAGACTCAGAATCCATCCGAATTGTTCAATAGAAATTTGAGAACTGATAAATACAAAGTGAAACTAACCATTTGTTAGATGGTTGGAATAAATGATCATAAGCAATAGGGCAAGGACTGGTGGCCTGGAGGACATGTCTTCAGAAAGGGTACCTATTTATACATGAAGAAAAAGAATATAAAAGACGTCTGGGACAAAACAAAATGTCTCACATGTATTGAAAGTTCTGCTATGAAAGGATGAATAAACGTAATTTTTGAATTAGGAAAAACAGCAAATCAAATCCTTAGAAAGTAGAAGGAAGGCAATAAAATGTAAGAACAAAATGCTAAGAAATAGAAAACAGGCATGCAATTGCAAAAAAAAAATGATGCTTTTGAAAGATCAATAAATGTATTAAATCTCTAGCAAGAGTGATACAGAAAAAAGATCAGAAACCACAAATCAGCCGTGTCACACGACCACACGCATGCCCATCGCAAAGCAAATGATGGAATTTTATCTTATTGACTGTTATAAAAGAAACCATCCCCAAACTCAATGGCTTAAAACAATAATCCTTTATTATCTCTCACGTGTCTAAAAGTGTTCTAGATTTCAGCTGATTAGGCTGTGCCCAGCTGGGAGGTTAGGACAGCCACCCACAGAGAGGAGTAGAGAAAGGAAAAATGGGCCACAGGTAAATCTACCACAATCGTCCACTACTTTATGCTACTAAATTTGATGGACAGAAGATGGAGAAGTCATTTGAAAAGTAAAATAAAACTGAAAGATGAAATAATAAAAATGAATATTCCTATACTATTCAAAGACTTTAAACGTGAAATTAATATATATATTAAATGTATATATATATAATATGTATATATTAAAATATATGTATACTTTTTTTTTCACATAATCAGTTCCCAGTAAGAATGACTTCCCTGGTGATTTTTCCTAAACATTTAACAAAGAAATAACGTGAATGTTATATAAATTCTTTTAGAAAATAGAATAAGATGTGACTGTCCAGTTCATTTTTGAGGCTTGCATTGACCTTGATAGTAAAATTGACAAGGTCATTGTAAGAAAAATTACAGGCTAGGATTTTTCATGTACATAGGTAAAAGTCCTAAACAAAATTATAATACATCAAATTCAATGCTATATACAAGGGATAGTCTATCATGATCCATTTGGTTTATATCAGGGACTATTGCAAAGATTAGTTTCACATTAAAAAATCAATAAATGTAGGTCACTAAAATGAACAAAACAAAGAAAAGCGCCATTTTGTTTTTATATTTTATTGTTTCTCAATACAGACCCGTATTAAAAATCAGCAAAGTAGGAAGAGAAGGAAACTTTCTTGATCTGATACAGTGTATCTATCAAAGACCTTCAGCTGACATCACATGCCCTGTGGAAATGCTGAACTTTTTCCCCTGAAGCTTGCAACTAAGTTGAAGATGCTTATCAGCACATCTTTCCAGCATTGTCCTGGAGGCCCTCGGTAGTGTCATAAAGCAAGAAAAAAAAATAACATGCTCAAGTATTAGATAAGAAGAAATAAATTTCACCAATTACATTGGAAGCACCAATATTATACAGGGTTGGGCAAAAGTAGGTTTATAGTTGTGAGCACACAAAACACAGAGCTTATTCTTGTATTATTATTTATTAACGATTGCATTATTTATTTGTATTACAACTGTGCACATACTTGTGCCAGCACCTGTACATAAGTGTAAATAAAATTCAATCCAAATTATTATTGTTCTGTGTGTGGGAAATAGACTTGACAAAATAATACCAAAATCTCTTCCGGAAAAAACAAAAGCAAAATGTGGGTATTGAAAGGAGACTTCAGGGTAGGGGTGTGAAATAGAAAGAGAAAATTTAGTGGTGACTTGGTCAACCATTTATTAATGTATATTTTCAAAGAATAATAATTAAAACAATTCTCAGAAGAGGGGGTGGGGGGAGGGAAGAGATAAACCACAGAACTTATATGCATGTACACATAACTGATGGACATGGACAACAAAGTTAGGGATGGGGCGGGGGGGATGGGGAGGCGGGTGTCAATGGGGGAAAAAGGAGAAACATCTGTAACAAAAATAAATTAATAAAAAAATAATAAATAAATAAATAAATAAATAAATAAACCAATTGATAACTTGTAACATTCAAAGATGCCACAGATATGTTATTAAATTCTAAAAAGTGCTGTTTGCTTTTATTTTTTAAAAGATGTACTTTTTTGTCATTCTAAACACACGCACATGCGCGTTAACTGTTTCAACAGTAAAATATGGCTTACCTACTTTTGGGAAGCAGGAAGGGAAGGGAATACGAGGTTTCCATTTCTTATATTGCACTTTATTGTTAAATGTTTGCATTTTTCTAACCATGTACCTATTTTACTTCAGTTTCATTGTTATTAGTAAGAAAGGTGGTTGGGACCTAAAATGTTGAAGTATTCTTTTCTTTGCTTCTATATACATATCTATAAAAAACAATATGCTTTACCATAAATGGAGGGAGTTTGACGAATTGATCTGGAATCATCTTTAAGTGGCATTGCGGCTTAGACAGTCTGTACAATTCTAGGCCTGCAGCAATAAAGTGTTAAAGATCTCTATGTACATATAATAAGTATATTCATATCAATAGACAACATTAAGTGCATGAAATCGATGGCTCTTTGTTTGGGTGTGGTTTTCAGTTTTCGTAGACTACATGTTATTCAGCAGGTCTTTTACCAGGGAGTCCTGGGAAACCCCCCATTCTGCACAGGTAGGGTCAACCAGACCTGAGTGTTCTCTGTCCCCAGTGTAAATGTTCTTTTCTGACTGGCGCATAACGGCAAGTCTTTGAGAATTTTTTACCAAAAATATTAAATTACTTCATCACTGGAGGGCCCCTGTGCACTGACATATTCCAGCAAATCGCCTGGTAACCTCACAGGAGCAGGAAAGGAACTGAAATCATAAAATGTAATAAACATTTCAAATGAGCCCCGGTCTCTGTGCTCAGCTCCCGTGGAGCCCTGGCTGCTCACGCCACAAGCAGTTACACGATTCCACCAGCCTCCTGGCGACCAGGCAGGCAAGTTCTGGAATGAGAGACTTCACGGAGCTCAAAACAAGAGCCTTCGCAGACGCAGACGGATAACCAGAGAAGCTGGAAAGCACACGGAGAATGCAGTCCTTGAGCTAAATGACCTCAATGGAAATTACTCACCCAGGAGCCTTCCTGCTGGAAACTCTTGGTCAATCCCTGAAGAAAGAAATTCGCAGTCTAAAAAAAAAAAAGAAAAAATCTCCAGGCTAAAATTTTTTCTTTTTTTTTGAAAGTTTTATAGTCATGAGACTGGAGGGGAAAGATGGAGTGATCCTTCTAGAGTTACAATGAACTTAACTTTGCTTCTTTGTTTTCCTTTAAAAAACATCTTAAATACCATTTTTAATGGCTTTTAGGGAACAGCAGCTGAGTCAGTGAGTCTAACTCACATGCTATGGCTTAGGTGGAAGAATTAGCTGTATCTCCTGTCGTTTAGCAAGTGAAAAAAAAAGATCTGTACTTGTTTTTAAGGGAAGCAAAAATCATTGTCAACGCAGAACAGGTAGTTCTCAGATTTCAGACAAGTTCTTCAACATACCTAAGAATGACCATTTGAACCTCGGATCGGCTTCTCGCCTAGAAAGGTTGTGAAGTTGTGTGAAGGTTCACAGAGAGTGCTATACTATAATCATGACATAGTTCCTATTGTAACGTTTGGGAACATGTATCCTGGGAATCCCAGCCAAGATTCTGAATGTGCAAGTCACAGAAAGCAGCTCGCTGCTGCCTCTGGAAAGGGAACCATTCACAGGAAGCAGGGCTATCTCTTAGAACTCAGGAATGCCGACTGGCTGCCTGGAGCTAGGACCAGGAACCATCTGTAAACTGTCATTGCTACACCTGTCCCTTCTCTCCGCCTCCTGGACCCAGCACACGGGCTTCTGCTGCCCCCTCTGTACGTGGTGGGTGGTACACCGTCACCCAGTAGCTTCTGAGGCTCATCTACTCCCTTCAAGGCTCCTACTAGACTGACCAGACTGGTCTTGATTCTAACTCCAAATACCCATTTAATTGGTGTAGTTTTGTTATTAGTGGAAGTGGAGTTCTTGGGGTGCTACAAGGAAGATAATTTCCTGAGCCCCCCATGGGAGAATTAGGTTTCATGGAACGCTTGATGGATGATGTAAGATTTAGGGGGTTCCCCTCCAAGATCCCATCTCTGTCCGTCTCACCACTGAAGAAGTCCAAGCTTGTCTTTGGCAGGGCCGGAATTAAGGCCACTGCCCAGAATTTGTTTCATGCTAAAGTCCAGTCCAGCATCTGGCTAGCTTAGCTGTGTTCCAGCTGCAGTCCACTGCGTGTGGGTCCGCATGGGCCACGGCTGCTTAAGGCCACATGTTATGGAGAGAACAGGCGAGCGCATGGGTGAGTGTGGGTCACCAAGCAAGAGAATGAGCTAAAAAAGATGCACAAGAGCGAGGGAACTCTTTGGGGATTTTAACTTTCTAAGATTTTGTGCATTTCTGATGGGGTCCACTCCCTAGCCAATCTACTGTTCCTCAGGGTAGATTGACAGGCAAGCACCTTCCCTATGTCACCCCAACTTCACTGCGCATTTGCCTATCTCCCCCTGCTCCCCCCATTCATCCAGTACCGGATGGGGGAAGGGAGGGGCATTAATCCCCTTGGAGGGACAATGCTGGTGAAGCGGTAGCTTCCTAGTGAGGCTTCCCAGGTGACCACGCTTACAATGTCTGCCTTCCCTTTGCTCTTTTCCTTTTACTGATATTAATAACTAGATAATTATGACGTATCAGTTTGGGTCAGGTATCCATCCAAAGTCCAGTCAGCTGCCAGGATCTCAATCCTAAGGCAAGGATGCAGTTCTTGGAAAAGGGGTCGTCTTTGCGCAGAGACCCCAAAGGAGTGTGGACTCACGTCATCTGAAGGTGATACCACAGTCCAAGGTAGCTCCAATGGCATGGAGGGACAAAGCCAGTACGGCTGGAGACGGGAGTGGGTAGGGCACCCTTGTTATTGTAGACAATACTGTTGGGAACGTCCGTGTAAATGTTCCCTTGGGGTTTTCTATAAGGATGGCTCTGAAGCACATTCCTGGAAGTCACATCACGTATCTTTATATTTGTGAGATCACAGCCCAAAGTCGCTGTGTTAGTGTACTTTTTCCACTGGCAATGTAATAAAGAATTCCTTTTGTTACTATTATTTCAAGCATTTGATAATAGTACAAGACTTATTTTTTTACCGATTGGATGAATGTGAAATGGAATTCTCATGCGGTTTTGATTTGAACTTTCCTGATTACTAGTGAAAATGAGACTCTTTCCATATAATTATTAGCCATTTAGGTTTATCCTCTCTGAATTGCCCAATTATATCTTCCCGATTTTCTATGAAACGGGTTGTCTTTTACTTATTGATTTATAAGATTCCTTTAAGTGTTCTTTTAAACTTTTATATTGAAGTGACGTGTACATGTTTAACTTTACATGAATACAGTCTGAAAGGTTTTGAAGGCTGTATAGTACTTTATATTCAATCAGAAAATCAAACACGTTCATCTTACATAAGCAGATACTGAATAAACAAATAATTTTCCCAAGGACTCCTGATCATTCAGTGGCAGCCAGGAGCAGAATCGGCGTCCCCACACCTTACTCGGGTCTCTTCCCCTTCTATCCAGCAAAGTTATCAAGAACGTATGGAGGTCCGATGTCACCCCAATACATTTAATTTAAAAATAAATAAATTAATTTAAAAAAAAAAAAAAGGAATGTATGTAGGACTAGGCAGATTCTAACCACCGAGGAGGTCAACGTGAATGGCACAGCCGTGCTCAGGGACGATTTCCCACGGCACTGGCCTCCCTCACAGGGCGCACAGTGCTGGCTGCTTCAGCGTCTAGAATGCACAGTATCTTCCATCTGCCTACGTTCCGTTTTTCTGAAACAAATCTTCTCCATTTTCTGCCACATTTTTTCTTACCCCTCTTTCCAGATTCAACCTAGTCCTGTCCCCCTCTATAAAAATGTCCCTTAGCTGTCTTCGGTCCTGTGCTAGGCATTTCCTCCAGCAAACTGCTCTTATGGTCTTTATCTATTGTCAGGTCTGTCTTCCTGCAAATTCTGGGGTGCTGGAGGACGGGGCCCATGTGGTTTATATCCCCAAGTACCAGACACATGACGGATTTGAAACAACTGTTTGTTGAATGAATGAAAAATTGGTGGGATAAAAGAAAAGCTGGGGGGTGGGGGGGTGGGTGTCAGACCATATCCAAACAACTATATATTCCAATGTGATCAATGTGTTGGGTGTGCTTGGTTACAGCGCGCACTGCCCTGTGTAGGGTAATGTCGCCAATAGAATGGTTTATTCTAATTTCAGAGCCTTTAAAACCCTTTCCCTTCCTTGGGCTTGACACCTTTTAATATGTTGGAGACGGATTTCTAATGACTGTGATCTATCACTATTTGACCTATTGCCACAAATACAATTTGGAAAATGGTTAGCTCTGAAAGACAAGCAATTACTTAAAACTTGCTTGAAATTTTAGGACTTGGCCTAATTTGATCAGAGGTGCTTTCCAGACGCAGGGTCAGAGCAAATATTAAAGACCACCCTGCTTTAGCTGAATGCATTGTCCACGGAAAGTGCACCGGGCAGATGCCTGACACGGTGGAGGTAGCATGAGATCCATCACCTACTTTTTGCAGTGCCACTGGGTGAGACAGTGACAAACAGGCCCCCAAAAGGATCACGACACTCTTGGTACGTGGAACCCTTTTTAGATTGCTTTCTTGCCTGAGAGCCATCAAGAACATCCTGCTATAATTTATTGTGAAATCCGGAGTCATGCAATCACTTCAAGGTCAAATTCACCTTAATGCATTATTGCTTTTATGATCTCTAGTTTAATGCTGCTAAGCATTTTAAGTACTTTGGGAATTACAAGTATTTCCACCAGAATATATTAACTAGAAATCACTTTCCCTCACTTTTTTTTCCTTCTCAAATTGCAGGCATCACATAAACGTTTGTCTAAAATGAAAAGAATCCAGCGTGCCTCTATCTGAGGGTGAGTCAGAACATCCTAGTGTATGAAGTTACTTCCTGCTTGAAAATGAACCCCCTTTGGTCGTTTCATAATCACAACTTAAACTCCGTGGTGTGGAACATGTTGTATTGTCTATTGTTCTCTGCTGTATCCTTGGTACATGCAACAGAGACTGGAATTACATGTGTTATTCAATGAGGCAGGGAATAGTATAAAACACATCTGAGATGAAGAAAACAAAGTCAAGAGAAATTAAGTAATGTTTTCAAAAGGCAAGTCCTAGTGGCAATGCAGGAGTCTCATTGGAGATCAGTTGTTATTATTAATTGCTACGTTCTCCTCGAGCAATGTGATGTTTTATTCAACCCAAGCCTGAGTCTGGCCATTCTGCAACCTTTCAGATTCCCCGCCATGGCCTCTTCAGGAAACAGGTTCTATTCGAGGGCACTCTCCTGGGGGCCTTACTGAAAAGGAGCCTCCTTCCCATACGTCCTAAGCTATTTCTTATCACTAGGACAGAAACAGGTGGCTGGCAATTGCCCAAGATAAGGTGGCATCAGCATGAATGCTGATTGCTCATAGTGCACTGGACACCAGGCACCCAGAGGAGATGGGCATCAGCTCCCCAATCACATCCTTCTTTCCTGCTGCGTGACTACACTGGGCCTCCCCCGGTGGGCCTCCCCTTCCCTTCCCTGGGCCTCCCCTTCCCTTCCCTGGGCCTCCCCCGGTGGGCCTCCCTTTCCCTTCCCTGGGCCTCCCCTTCCCTTCCCTGGGCCTCCCCCGGTGGGCCTCCCCTTCCCTTCCCTGGACCTCCCCTTCCCTTCCCTGGGCCTCCCCCGGTGGGCCTCCCCTTCCCTTCCCTGGGCCTCCCCTTCCCTTCCCTGGGCCTCCCCCGGTGGGCCTCCCCTTCCCTTCCCTGGGCCTCACCTTCCTTTCCCTGGGCCTCCCCTTCCCTTCCCTGGGCCTCACCTTCCCTTCCCTGGGCCTCCCCCGGTGGGCCTCCCCTTCCCTTCCCTGGGCCTCACCTTCCCTTCCCTGGGCCTCCTTGTACGTGCTCCTTCTGTTCTTCTCCAATAACCATGATCGCACTCACACACTCTGCTCTGTCCTCACTGAGAACCATGCACTGGGGAATATTTGGGGCTCCACAGTAAAAATTCAAATGACCAAATCACAGAATTTTTCATTTATGAAAGAAGGAATATATATATAAAAAAAAAAAAATATATATATATATATATAATCTCCATTCATCCCCTCTTTTGTGTGTGTATATCTATCTATCTATCTATCTATCTATCTATCTATCTATCTATCTATCTATCTACCTATCTCCCCTTCTTTGTATGCTATACCTGTCTCACAGGTATATTAGGTAGTGAATTATACAGTGTGTTAGAAGTTAGTAAAGAGCTATAAAAACCAAGACGAGGGAGTGGTAGGAGATGGTCGTGTTCAGCAGAAGAGAACAGAGGCATCGAGAAGACAAGATCTGAGCGAGGCCTGACAGTGGTTAGTGGTCGAGGTGAGCAGGATAAAGCAGCATCGGCAGTGTCACCCGGGCAAAGGCCTCGGCAGGAGCTCACCTGGTGCCTCTTAGGAACAGCAAGGAGGCTGGAGTGAGTGCGCAAGACCAAGAGGAGCAGCACCGCAGTCTCAGCAGGTGAGATTGCGGGGCCTGGCTGGCGAGGAAGATCACCCGGAGTCCGGTGAGCGTCTCTGAGGACACCTGCTTTCACCCTGAGCAAGAGGGACCACGCAGGAGGCTGAACTGAGGCCCGGCGGAGTCTGCTGCACCTTCAGGGCCTGGGATGACCTTTATTATTTAACAAGTCCCACGTATTGGGCCATAAGGCAGCATTCAGACGCCTGGATCGGAGAAGAAATCATAACAACACCTAGAACTGAGTGAAGATGAAAATGACACGTCGGATGCACAAAAAGCAGCCCATTTTTTAGAACGTATCATCCTGAATGTGTCAGGAAAGGACAAACTGACAGTAAGCGAGTTAAGTGTTCAACTTGAGTAGTTGGAAAATAAGCGCAGAGTATATTTAAATAAACTGGAAAAATATGTATAATTAAAGCAAAATCAATAAAATAGAAAATGAAAATCTAGTCAGATCACTAAAACCAAAAGTTGATTTCTTTAATAGACTATAACAAAACTTCTGGCAAAAGTGATTTTAAAAAATGAAAGAAGTTACAAGTATGTAATATTATAAATGTAACCTAAGAGAGAAGAACTGGATAAAATTAACATATACACTATAATAAGACAATATCATCAACAATTTTTTAAAATATTTATTTAACCATCAGATATCAAAATACAGACTAAATCGACAAATTCCTAGGAAATGCATCTTTCTGAAGCTGATCCAATAAGAAACAGAAAGTCTCGATAATTTTACAAATATTACAGTAATTGACATGAGAGTGTGGTTTCTTAAAATAAACCCCAGGTATTTTCTAATAACAGTTATAGTTTTAAGTTATTCTTCTGTGGAAATAGAAAAGAAGGAAAACTCTCATCTCATTGGTATCACTTTGACTCCAAAGCCAGAAAATGCAGTGTAGGAAAAGGAAATTGTCAGCCCGTGTAACACTTGGCTATAGATACAAAACTCCTAAGCAAAATATTAATAGCAGCACATCAAATCAAACGATCCATAAAAAAATGTAATACCCACAACCAAATGTGGTATAATTCAGGAACGCAAACATCATTTAATTGTAGAAAATTTAAAATTCCATTCACCACATTAACAAATCAAAAGATAAAAATCTCTGTTCACACAACAATCATAGAAAACCACTTGATAAAGATCAACATAGATACATGACAAAAACTCTGTAAATTAAGGATAAAAGCAAATTTCATTTGATAAAGGGTATCTATAAATTACCTACCATGGCGGGCTCCTAATTGAGGAAACATTAGAAGCATCACCTTTAAAATCCGTACTATGAAAACATTTTGAATCAAGGATTTGATTTTTTGCATCTGAGCTAAAGCAAAAACAATCCAACAGAGCTTTCCTGGTGCTGAGAACTCAGAGCACATGATGGTTGACGAACTAAAAGACAGTGTAGGGACCAGAAATTAGAAATATCTGATGCCAAAATATCTTGTTTTCAACTTGGTAAAAACGTCCACATTGTAGCTGCTTTTCTTTTTTTTTTCTTTATTGATTTGAGAGAGAGAGAGAGAAACATCAATGAGAGAACATCTATTGGCCGCCCCCTGCATGCCCCGCACTGGGGATTGGGCCCACAACCTGCACATGTGCCCTGACCAGGAATCAAACCAGTGACCTCTTGGTGCATGGGTTGATGCTCAACCACTGAGCCACACCGGCCAGGCTGTAGCTGCTTTTCTAAAGTAATAATATCTCCTTCCATCTTCACTCAATGCTATTCTCTCACACCACAGATTTCGAAGCGTAGAGGAATTGGGTTTACATGTTAAACCTCCTTACATTTCCTTGAAGATCACTCCAAAGGGAAAGGAAATGGGGTGGAGGATAAGAAGGAAGAGAGGCCATTTAACATCATTTTTTAAGGGAAAGAATGGGGAGTAGGTGCTCAATAGTGGTTGGGTGAATGGAAGAGTCATTGATGGGGAGAGGTCCACAGCCCATCTGTTGCCCATGGGAGTGGGCTTCTTGCAATATCCCAAGAAAAGGAATTTTCTGAGACTCACACGGGAGGATGAGGTATTGTAGAGGACTTTATTTCTGTGGAATCAAACCCCCGATTTTCCAAGGCCCCATTTCCCTTTGTTGGACCAAGGAAGAAGTATAGCTGTGGCTTCAGTAGGTCTAGAATCAAAGCCAGTGTCCAGAATTTTCACTCCATATTAGAGCAGTGTCCAGTCCCATATCAGGCTGGCTTAATTTGTGTTTCCCGTTGCAATCCATCAGTCCACTGTGTGTGGGGTCTGCATGGCCGTGGGCCACATTGGTGAATGCAAGAGGGTCAAGAGCACCAAGAGAGCCATGAGCCAAGAGAATGAACTCCTTTGTTTGAGGGATTATCTACTCCCAAATTTCCACAGGCTTGCAGTGGCCCTGCCCATTCTGACCAATGATCTCTGTTCTCAGATTTGACTGACAGGCACCTTCCTAGACACCCCAACTTCACTTGTCATGTGTCTGTCTCCCCTTTGTTGGACCCCTTCCCTGGGGAGTGTGAAGTTGCAGCTTCCTGGTGAATCTGCCCAGATGGCCATGCTTGTAATGTCTGGCTTCCCTTTTGCTCCTTTCTTGTTATTAATGACTAGCTAATTACAACAGTATCAGAAGATTCACCAGTTTTCTTTTTTCTTCCAATGGTCCATCCACCCTTATCCTTCTCACTCCCCGTTGAGCTTGGAAATACTAAACTCTATTCATCAGGAGCCCGGGCTTTGCCACCAGAAAGGCCTGGGGTCTTCCATGTATTAGTTTCCTGTGGCCGCTGTAAAAATCGCCATAAACTGGCTGATTGGAAACAACACAAATTTATTCTCTCGCCGCTCTAAAGGCCAGAAGTTCAAAATCAAGGTCTCAGCAGGGTAATGCTCCTTCTGGAGGCTCCAGGGAGAATCTGTTCCTTGACGCTTCCATATTCCGGCAGCTGCCAGCACTTGGAGCCTTGTGGCTACATCCGTTCAAGGCCAGTGTCGTCTAATCTCTCTCTGGTCACTCTCCACTTTGTATTCTCCTCTGTGGATGGTCAAATCTCACTCTGCCTCTTTCTAAAAGGGTATGTTGCATTTAGGGCCTACCTGGGTAACTGAGGCTAATTTCCCATCTTGAGTTTAGCTCTTGACTTAATCATATCTGCAAAGACTTTACCATATACAGTAATATTCACAAGTTCCAGGGACTGGGATCTGATTTATTTAGGGCCACTATCCATCCCACGACACTTAATCTCTCCAAGTCTCTGCAAAACAGAGATAAGAATACCAAACACATAAGGATGTGGTGGTCTGATGGTTAAATAAGAAACACAAGTATAAACTCACATGAACGCACACACACAAACTCGGCATGCTCAACAAACAGAGCTTAAAGAAGACCATAATTTATCTTCATAAAGCTTTGTGAGCTAGGCACATTCCTTAGCTCTCTGAAACTCTTAAATCCTTACGGATGTAACTAAATTTACATTTAGTTTCATTTGGTCTCACTACATAGGCTTTCGCTTTTTTCCTGGATGTTTTTCTTGTCTGTCTCCAAAATTGTTAGCTACTATATTATATGTTGTGCTTGTTATAAGGAGTTTTCTTTCCTGGAGGAGGAGACAACTGGACATTGTTGTGTTTTTTTAATGAATCAAGCATGATGGGAGAACAGAAAGGTGGTTATTAATTCTGCCTGGATTTTCCCACAGGAGATGGCCCATGTTTCCTTTAAGGCAAGCTTTGTCTCTCTTTGCTAGGCTCACTGCAAGAGAAATCTTAATTACGTTGACATCATCTATAAATGTTCGGTTGGGCACCAAAAGCCAAAGTAACTGGATCCAATATCTTTCAAAGATGTTTGATTGTTTCTTTATTAATTTTCTGTTCTTTTATTTTCAACAGATCACTTCTCCTGGGATGAGGCTTTTTGCACCTTGGGATAAATGCCAACACAGCCGGACCAGACACGAGATGGGAAAACGACGGTGTGTCCATCAGGCGACTGCACGAGTGCTGCTTGTTTTGACTTTATTCAAGAGGATCTGAAACACGTTCATGTGAAGACCATGCACATCCAGAGATTCAATGGGACTGACAATAGACGGCTGCTAGAATCACTAACAAGCCCGTCAGCACTTGCTCATCAACTCCACCGTCTTCCTCTTGTATAAGCATTTTCCATGCCGTTCTCCATGCTCCTAGCAGAAGAGTAGAGTGAACTCTGGATTAGTGGATAGCTTCCTAATGTGCCCCTTTCTTCTGGAATTAGCACTGCCACCGTTACCTTCACTTTGCCGTCAAACTTCCTGAAGCGATGATCAAAACACTCTTCCTCTGACACCTGCTTGCACCGTGACATCTTGCAATCTGAATTATTCTACTGATGTTACCAAACTGATATCTGCCCATCAGAATCACCATATTTAATGATCTTTCATAAATCCTTTCCCTTTTTTTGTTTTGTTTTTTTCATTTTTTTTAGAAAGAGAAGAAAGGAGAGGGAGAGAGAGAGAGAAATATCGATGAGAGAGAACTTCAATTGGCTGCCTCGTGCATGCCCCCCACTGGGGATCAGGCCCACAACCTGACCGGGAATTGAACTGGCAACCTCTTGGTGCATGGGTCGACGCTCAACCACTGAGCCACATCGGCCGGGTGATCCTTCCTCTTTAGTATGAACCTATCATGCTTTTCACGGTTTCTAGCCCCGCCTCTTTGTCCCCTCACATTACCCACTCCTCACTTCTGTTTTCCATGACCCAGAACGGTTCCGATTCTATTCTTTTTCACTTTTTTCTTTGATAGTTTTTATCCCTCCCTTTAAGACATTCCTGATGTTGCTGTGACTTTGCCGTTCTCTTTTTCTCTCTCTTTACAACGCTATCCTTCACGTCTACGCTGTGATTTCAATGACCATGACCATTTTGGTGTTAGGCGTACAGCTCTCAGTCACTGCAGTCAGTTGGAGAAAGGCAGGCTGATGGAAGGAGAGAGAGAGGTCCTTTCTCTAGCTCTGATCTTTTTCTTACACATCCAGATGGCCCCTGAACATCTCTACTTGTGTGTCCTGTTGAGAGATCTCCAATTCAACATGCTTGAAACAAGGCTCGTTTTCTTGACCTTCAAATCAGTCTTTTTTATTTTATGTCTGTTAATGCCACCGTGTATTAATCTTTCAATTAACCTGATTGAATACCTTGGATTCCTCTGTAGGTTTTTCCTTCAACTTCCAATCAATTATAAAAATCTACAAATCTGTCTCTGCATGGCCCTTCACCAAATGGCCAAATCTACTTTTCCTGCCTTCTTTCCTACACTCTTGAAGATAAAAACTAACATTCATCTCAAGTCTTATAATGTCAAGAGTGCATAATTACTTGATTTATTTATTTTTAGAAGGAGGATGAGTTGTCCATTATTCCCAGTTATGGAGTATGCTTTGGAAAGATTAGAAAGGAACTTGCCAATGGCCACACTTCCAGTATGTGACATGGCCAGGAGAGGTTCCAGGTCATCTCATGCAAAACGTCCTAATTTTTAAAAACATAAAATTATGTGTTCTAGAGTTCTAGAGGTTTTCCAAGATGCTGTCATGCTCCTTGTATCCCCTTACAGATATTCTTACAAATACACTCCCTAGTAAAAGCAAATAATATCTTTAGCCTCTTTTGGATTCATTCCCGCACTCAATCATTTCCATCCAAAATGTTCTCATCCTCAGATCCCAGGCGTACTGACCACTGATCCATGCAGTCCTGTCTCCGCAGAGGAAACACTTCCTGTTGGACAGCATTGCTCTGTATTTACACTGCTCTCCAGGCACAGGAGACAAGACACGTGTCAGAGTTATTTGAGTACTTGACTCCATTCCTTTCCTAGTGCTCAAACGCAATTCGTGTGTCTCTTCCTTTCCCACAGAAATGTCTATGGCAGAGCCTTGACCGCCGCAGGTGCACCATAAATCTTTGCAGAGTGAATCACTCCTTGATGGGCTTTTGAGTTTTTCGTTTAAATAGCTGGAAAGTGTACATCTTTTATGAAGTATTTGAGACATCCAAGAGGTATGCAATGCACACCCTCCAACACACTGTCCAGCTTAGAAGATAAACGTTGCTGATCAGAGCTTCTTACCCATCCACTTGCTCCTCTGCCCTCAATGTGATGCGTCTCAGTCTTATTCGTTCAGTTTGTACTTTTCCTACATATGTACAAATCCCCAAAGATTACGAATTCACAGGGAAGCAGGAGTAACGGCTGACACATTTCTCCAAGGCACACGGAGTCTCTTAAATGAGCAGGTGGATTTTCCTCTGGACCTGATGGACTCATCTTCAGTTGAAACGTTCAGCTAGTATTTATTTTTAGTGTAGAAAAACATATATGGTCAGCATCTCAGTTCCCTAGAGCAAAAACAGGAAAATCTCTGTGTACCAGCTGTTTCGTTGAGCATGAGAAGTGACAAGTCTCCTTCAGTTAGTTCCTGTTCCTCACTAATATATTTTTATCCAGAAATGATGTGTCTGTGATCATTTCTTCCTCTGTGAGAAACCAGACATTCTAAATGGCAAGACTTTAAACACCTTTTCTTTCTCTTTGTACTTTCAGGATAGCATTTTAAAGTATGAGGACATTTATCATGGAATTTAAGGCACCCTTTACAAAACTAATTATGATAATATTAAGGGATTGTGTGGTACATAAAATATAATGTAATGTGAGACATTTTGGATTTTGCTGTTTTATTTATATAAGTGTTTTTATGTTTTCCCCTTTAATTTAAAATACTTTTGTTCATTTTGAAGGGATATTTTAAAAGGAATAATAAATGAATACTGTATTCATAGCATCACTATTCAACTTAAGAAGCAGATTGTTACTAATATATCAACCTGTGACTCCTTCTATCTACTATTTCTTTCATTTCTTATTCCTTGAGTTCTCCATTAATTGGTTTTTATTTTTATAGTCTAATCATATTTGTCTATATCTCAAAACACTGTATTGTAAATCTTTGCTTATTTTGTGTTTTATAGAAATGTTATCTTGCTGTAGGAAGTCAGCTACAACTTCCTTTTTTTGCCCAAATGCTAAGTACTGACGCATGTTCCTATAACTCAGTTTTCATTGCTCTATAATATTTTATTTTTTTGATATAAGAATTTGTTGATTAATGTCTTGTCTACATATTTTTATTTCCATATTTTGATGCTGCAATGAATACTTCTATGAAAATTCTTGTACACGTCTCCAGGTGCACACATGTAGAAGTTTGTCTGCTGGTCACTTGTCTTTCCTTGATGTTCAGGAGTTCACTACCTGCTTTTGGTTCTATGCCTTCGTTAGTCTTAGGTGCTCTGGGCAGCTTCTCCCAGTTTGGGGACTGTCTTTTCACCTTCTTCATGGTGCCCTTCAACACATGGGAGCTCTCGATTTTAATTTAATCAAACTGAACACATTATGATTTCTTGCCCCATCATAAATACCCTCTCCTATTTTCTTCCTAGAGGTTTAAGTTTGCCTTTTGTTTCTAAGTATTTGCTTCACCAGAATTATTGTTGTCTATGTTGAGAATAAGAGTGTAAATTCATATTTTTAAAGTTCCCCACATATTCTGTTTTATTTTCCATTCTTCCTATTACTCTCTAGTGTTATTCAATGATCTGTTAGCTTTACATGTTTACTGCCCTTTAATTTTTTTTCTTTATTGATTTTTAGAGAGAGAGAGGAAGGGAGAGGGAGAGAAAGATAGAAACATGGATGAGAGAGAACATCGACTGGCCGCCTCCTGCATGCCCCCCACTGGGGATCAGGCCCACAACCTGGGCATGTGCCCTGACGGGGAATCAACAGGCGACCTCTTGGTGCATGGGTCGACGCTCAACCACTGAGCCACACCGGCCGGGTGCTGCACCTTAAATTTAACCCTAAACTTTCATCTACTTGACGAACGTTGTTCACGGTGCCTTGCTGGCACTTCGAAGTCCAATGGATTCTGTCATTTTATGTTATTGCAAATCCATCCCTTCTCTGTAATCCTTTTGAAATTGCCCCAATTCGATCCCTTCTGCTGACCATGATTATCGCCACATCCTAATATCTGGTTCCAATTTTGTGACACTCAAAAATGTAGACAGATGGAGAAGTGAAGCCGATGGAGATCAAAATATCAGATGCTACAGGGAGTCTGTCTTTATTGTGGACAAGTAAGTTCTGACCTCACTGACCCGACCACAGACAACAACCACAAACTCTGGGGGAAAATATGAAAAGCTGCTATGGGAAGGCGCTAGAGAGTGCACACACAGGCAAATTCCAGAGAGGACACCACATGTATACTTGGATATTCAAGAAAAGCCAATACCAACCAAAATGTAAAATTCTGGATAAACATAAAAGACTGTGTTTTCCTTCCAATTTCTTTAAAGCCCATGACTGTTTACAATCAAAAGTTATAATATTGTATGTGGAGTTCATACCGTATGCATTGTAATACATATGAAAAATGTAGTTTAAACGATGTGGGGACACATGGGCTTATACTGCAGCAAGACTTCTACGTGTAACACAAAGTTGTATAATATTAACTCTGAAAAACAAAGGAGTAAGCATCACAAAATAATGCAAAAGAGCATAACGGAAGAGCAAATAAATTAAAGTAGAATTCTAAAATTCTTCAAATAACTATAAAAGGGAAACCAGCAACAGAACAGAGACTCAAGAAAAGAGGAAGAGCCCAGCTGGTGTGGCTCAGTGGTTGAGCGTCGACCCATGCACCAAGAGGTCGTCGGTTCGATTCCCGCTCAGGGCACATGCTCAGGTTGTGGGCCAATCCCCAGTGGGGGGCATGCAGGAGGCGGCCCATTGATGTTTGCTCTCATCGATGTTTCTATCTCCCTCCTTCTCCTCTCTTTCTCTGAAATCAATCAAGAAAAAAAATTGAAAGGAAAGAGGAAGAAACAAAACAGTGAATAAAAAGTAAACCTATTCAACCATGCCAAAAATTACGTTCATTGCAATGGTCAGAAGCAGGACTTGTCATAACTACATGCTGCCTATAAAAAGGCACCTTGCACACAGCTGACAGCCAGTGGACGGCAAAGCTGCAGCACGCAGTCAGAGCAAGAGGGGTGAAGTGGCCACATTTCTATCAGATGAAAAAGACTTAGAGAAAAGGGCATTGCCAGAGATAAAGAGGATACTGCCTAATGATAAAAAAAAGTGTTTAATTCTTCATAAACATCTAATAGTGATAAATCTGTCAGTCAAGTAACAGTGCTTCAAAAGAATGTGAAGCAAAATTGACAGTATTTTACAGAGAAATAGCCAATTTTATAAGAGACTTTAATTCCCCTATTTTCAATGGAAAGAACAAGCAGATCCCATCAGGAAGAAAACAGGTAATCGGACAATGCTATCAACAGCCTTCCTGTTGGTATTTATAGAACACGCCACCAACAATGGCAGAATACACGTTTTTTACAAGTGTGCCAGATAACTTCACCACAACAGACCACATGCTGAGCCATGAAACACGCTTTATTCATTTAGATAACTGAAATCACACAACCTCTTACCAAGATGTAAATGAATTAGAAACACATAATAGTAAGATATTTAGAAAATAGGAGGAAGCAGTAGAGGAAAAGAGGACGAATTGGTCTGAAATGAAGGATATACTCAAGGTAATTCAAAGCTGGTCCATGCATATTGCTAAATGAAAGAAATCTCCAGTCTGGAAAGGTTACCTACGTAGAATGTATGATTCCAGCTCTACGATGCTCTGGAAATAGTCTACCGAGAGTAAAAATGATCAGTGTTTGCCAGGGGTTGGGGCAGGGAGATGAATTGATGGAACACAGGACAATGGAAGTATTCTGTGTGATACTGTAATGCTGAATACATGGCATGATGCATTTGGTAAAACCCACAGAACCACAGCACACGGAGAGTGAACCCTAGCACAGACTGTGGACTTCAGTCAACAATAATAATGAACTAATATTAGTTCATCGATTGTAACAAGGGTACCACTTGTACCAATGCAAGATATTAATAATCGAGGAGGTTGGGGGCAGGGGGGCCAGGGAGGATATGGGAACCCTGTACTTTCCGCTCAATTTTTCTGTAAACCAACAACTGCTCTAGAAAAGAAAGTCTATGAACCAAAAAGAACTTTTAAAAATAGGTGGTAAAGGTGGGGAATTAGCCAATATCCAGACGTCACAAATGTACCCCAGTTTTAGAACGTAATTTATAGTTCTTAAATTCGCTGCCTGCTGCATGTCTGAGTCCCGGTAGAGAATGCTGAGTGCATTTAAACCATGACCAAGGAACAAAGAAAAACGATTCTCATGTGAATTTCCATTTTTCTCTGTTCAGTGCAGACAGCACGCTCATGCCTTTAAGTTGAGGACAGATGGCTCAGTGACAGGCGGTGGGTATTCATATGTGCGGGCTGAATCTCATTACAATCTAACAAGATCAGAACAATCACAACCAAAGCCCCTGCCAGCCCACAGGGGGCGCTCTGGTGCAAAGCTCACCCATCAGACATGACCTGACTTGGGCAGAAATTATTAGGCCCTTGCCCAGTCAGGGTCTGGAGGCAGCCCTAAGCCTGGCCTGGGGGTGGTCCTAAAACAAAACCAAATCTGGCTAATCATATGCCCTGATCTATTTTTTCTGTTTAACTAAGGGCAGGGAGACTTTTATGCAATCTGCGAAATCTGATGATGAATGTTACTTTCATTACCTTTTATTTCCTTTGTCCCTTGAAAATCTAAGTAAACCACTTCAATTTAAAAAATAATTTTCAATTAAATTATAGTTATTTTTATTAGTGTGTTTTCCCTACAGTGGCTCTCAACCTTCCTAATGCCGCGACCCTTTAATACAGTTCCTTGTGTTGTGGTGACCCCCAACCATAAAATTATTTTCGTTGCTACTTCACAACTGTAATTTTGCTACTGTTATTAATCGCCATCTGAAATAGGTGTTTTCCGATGGTCTTAGGCGACCCCTGTGAAAGGGTCGTTCGACCCCCAAAGGGGTCGCGACCCACAGGTTGAGAACCGCTGCCTCAATAGGACATGGGAGAGACCATCTCCTTTCCTTGCTCATCATTATGATCTTGCCACAAGTCCTTGAAAATGTCTGTTATAGACCACGTTCTCCACCTAAGACACGTGGAATCAATAAAGAAGAGTCTCAGCATAATCCACCTGTCGCATCTTCAGCAACTCACCACATTTCAGAAGACAGCAAATTACACAGACCTCTCTTCCAGCTTCTAATGTGAAGTACGTGATATGAACCAGACTTGCTTAAACGTGCATTGAAACCACTAGCAATCTCACATGTTTGTGGCACTCATTTAATTAAGAATATGCATCCATGCAAGACTGTGCGGAGAGCAGAAGTAGTGAAAAAAAAAATTTTTTTTTCAAAATTATTAACAACTTTAAAAAGTCAGGTCTATTTTTAAATGATCGCTCTATGGCCTGTCAGCAACCTGAGACAGGTGGGGTTTCAGGAAACTCTCTCATCCATAACAGGGGACACGCTTAGCCACCTGAGTGCTAACACTCCCAGCGCTGTGAATATTTGTGAATGAAATTGAGATAGTCAACCGCAAGCGATGTAAAGGAATAACGAATACATCTTGGTGTCACGGAGGGCTCCGGCAGATGGCATAAGTGAGGCCGAGTGGACAGTAAAGACAGGAAATATTGGCAAACATCTGTTATACACAATGTGTTGAGGTGGGTGGGGGTAAGATGGGGTTAGTTTACCCAAGAAGACAGACTCATCTGAAAAGTCTCTCGAGATAAATTCACAGAAATATCAGGTAGGACGATATAAACCTTATTCCCAATGCATAGCTGAGGTGCCAAGAAGAAGGGAAATCCCCGAGTGGTGGAAATAAATCACAGGGAGAAAAATTGTGAGCAGAGGTACAGCTTTTCTGGAGGGGTGTCAGGGAGGGCCAGTGGCCCAAGTATAGGACCGGACTGTCATTTGTTTGTGGGACCAAGAACAGAGGCCTTCAGCCTGCACAGAGCAGGTCATGGTGAAGACAGCACCTGTACCCTCAAGGAACAGAAGCCACCTGACGAATTCATTCACCCACACAAGGAGGCAAGAAGCAGTCTGTCTCCCCTTTGCTGGCTTTAGGGGAAAAAAATGCTTCTTAACCCAAGCCTTGTCTAAGAAGGTGGTTTAGAATAGGAAAGTGGAAATATCTGTGATCCAGGAAAGCAGAATACGAGAAATTTGCATAGGCCAGGTTTCCAAGGCCTGTGGAGATACTAATGGGAATTTGGCAAAACTGCCTTGGATCGTACTATCAGAATTCACAGAGAGAGCTTTGCTTCAGTTAGAGCCATAATTCAAAATAATAAGGCATGCAAGAAAAGAAGCTTCCAGAAGCCAGGAACGGCACACCCAAAAAAGTAGGGGCGGGTCCCAACATTTCCGAGAAAATATTCATCTGATAGAAACTGTAAAATATATACATTTAAAATGATGAAAGGTGCTTGGAGCATTAAACGATGGCATTATAACAAAAGAGCAGATCAATTTTTACAAATGAGAGTCATCCTAGTAAATAAGAGAAAGCATAGCCACTCGAATGAAAATTTCAAGAACACGGGTAAAATGGTAGGTTCGATACAGCTGAAGGAAGACTTAGTGAGCAGGAAGATTAATCTAGACAGTAGTTCTCGGCCTCAGGTGCCTGTTAGAATCTCCCGGAACTTTCTAAAATCGCAGTTTCTGTTCTGTAGTCTTGGAGTACTTTGTCTCTGCAAAACACGGGGCAAAAAGATCCGTAAGGCACAAAAACTAAGAATTTCAAGTTGCATCTTTAAACACAGTTACCACAATGAACAAAATAAGCTGCCGACCGAAAGAGATCCAGAGTCATGGAAGCCGGGAACAGACTGACAAACCTCAGAGGGATGGGGCGGTGGGAGGGTGGGAAGAGATAAACCAAAGGACTTAGATGTATATGTGCACAACCAGTCCACATGGACACTAGGCTGGGGAAGGCAGGAGGGGGGTGGGAGTGGGAAGGGTGGGGTCAATGGGGAAAAAAAGGGGGGACATCTGTAATACTTTCCACAATAAAATAAAAATAAACAAATACACAGTTACCACAAAATCCAAACCAACTAATGTGCAGCTTCTACTCAGAAATCAGATGGCAGCTGCCACTGAGCTGTGGCTAGGGGAACGGAGCACTGCAACAAAGGTGTATTCAGAAGTCTCAGCTCATTGGGGTGAGCACACAAAACCATTGTGGATTTTACTTAGTGACTCCCCCCAGCTCTGCTGTGCTGCACCTCATCCGGCTGCAATCCTCCACAATCTTTGCTCCCTCTGCTGGGGGGTTCCCAGCAACAGCTGGGTCCCCACCTCAACCATGGCCAGCCCTCCCAGTTTCCACAGGTGTGTCTTTTGGGTCTCCCCTTTCCTGGGGGAACTCACCCCCTATTTCCATTGGGAGAGGAGGGAGCAATCTGCCCATGAACACTGAAGTCACCACCTTGTCCTGGTCCCCTCATAATGTCCCTGGTGATGGAGGAAAAGGTGGTGGTGGTGGGGGGTGTTAGCCTCTGAACCTGGGCCTTTCAGGAAATCTGCAGGAGGTGGATGAGCCCAGTGATGGTGGTTCATGGTTCTGGACTGTGTCCTTCTCTGCTTTAGGCTGTTTCCTGAGTCTGGGATCACTGGACACATCTTACTTAAACCACGCATGGTGATGACACGGATAATACTTCACTGGCCCAACCTTTAAAATAATAAAAAATGAAGCCATTAACAAGCCTTTTTCTCTTACTGTATCCTTTCCTCTCAATAATTCGTAACACCTATTTTTAAAAATAAACATTGTATTTGAGCTTTATAGTTTTTCATTAATCTTTTAAAATTTTGAAATGTTGAGAAATCCCAACATTTCAGAATTATTTCTTAGAAGAAATTTCACCGTAGAAGTATAAAATGCCTTTAAAAAGAGTCAGACAGTGATATTAATACCTTTCAGTTCATTCGTTTGGTATAGTTTATATCAATTAAATAATTCACATTACCGATGATGTGACAAGGACATCTCACTGGGTCTTTAGCTACAGAGCCCTGATTTCTATGATAGTCTGCATTATACTGCCCCCTAGTGGCACAGTTTATTATGGTACACTAGCTAGAACAATTGGCCATTGTCAGTATTTTTATTTTTAAACAATTAGAGCAATAATAATCCAGACATTAGCACCCGCTTACTATATTCAGCACTGCTCACCTAGTTTGACAAAAGATTCACAAAATTATTTTTTAAAATCACAATAAAAGAGAAAATCCCTATAATTGTTTTGGCCTTGTTGGATTATCTCTGTTTAATAAAACCAAACACTATATTTTAAAACTATTTTGATGGTGACTGAAGAAGATTTGACTTTGGGTGGCGGGCACACAGGGCAATATATAGGTCTTGTAACATAGAAATCCACACCTGAAACCTGTATGATCCCAGTAATCAATGCCACCCCCCAAAAATGCATATATACTGATAAAAATATATAGAATTTGAAGGGTGTAGGGTTTCCTATAAGTCATTTTTAAAAATTTGTTATTCTACATTTGGAAAACTGTAGACCCAGAAAGGAAAACATAAGCATTTGTTGAAGGTCTCACAACCAGTTGGTAAATTCAGATTTACCCCTCAGTCGCTGTGACTCACAGCTAGAGATTTGTCTGTGGTTTGGCTCTCTTCATTAGGAAAGCGAGCTGACTGATGTATTGGAGAGAGCACCAGGAAGTCATGAAGGTAATTAGCAAGACGGGGGAAGCTCAATCATCTTCTTGTGGAATAGAAGTGACGTCCTATGAAACAACACTAGGTCTGTGAAACGAGATTTGATGCTTGAAAAGCAAAAGGAGGTTCTGGGGACAAAGCCTCGGGCTGGTGCTGCAGCTGGAGGAAAGGTCATGACTGTTATCAACAAACTGTTATTTTTTTATTTTTTAAATACTTTTGTATTGTTTTTTTTGTTTGTTTGTTTTGTTTTGTTTTTTTTTGTTTTTTTTTTTTAGAGAGAGAGAAACATCAATGTGAGAGAGAAATATTGATTGGCAGCCTTCTGTACGCCCCCTACTGGGTTCGAGCCAGCAACCCAGGCATGTGCCCTGACCAGGAATCGAACCAGGACCTCTCAGTCCATGGGACGGCACTCGATCCACTGAGCCACACCAGCCGGGCATGACAAACAGTGTTATTAAGACAGAAGATGTAGATCATGGTTGCTACACCTTTTAGTTATGTGAAAGAAAAATACTCTATACACCTCTGGAAGTATGTAAGAAAAGTAGAAATGGGGTGAATTACCTTTGATCCTAACACGTGATTCTACATGGAACGAAAAGGATAGGTATTGCCAAGAACAGTTTTCACTTCTTTTTTTTAAATCTTTGTATCCATTTCTACATCACAAGTTTGCAACATAAAAACCTGTCTGCTACAGTTTCTTGAGGTTTTTAAAAATCATCTTTAGTGCTCAATCATGTGTGAAATCGACAATTCCAAGTCCTAGTCAAAAGAATGACCTGAATAGTCCTTTCACTAGAATAACAGACAATATTACTGAAGTTATCACTTTTTTAAACCTGTTCAGAAAACCCCAAATTTAAAAAGAGAATGATTTTTTTAAATAATCAACTATTCAATTAGATGGAATGATCTTATTTTATTTTTTTTAATCCTCACCCAAGGATATGTTTTTTCATTGGAGAGAGAGAGAAACATTGATGTGAGAGAAACATGGACTGGTTACCACCTGTATGGGCCCAGACCAAGGATCAAACCGGCAACCTAGGTATGTGCCCTGACCAGGACTCGAACCTGAAAACTTTTGGTGTATGGGACAACACTCCAACCAACTGAGCCACCTGGCCAGGGCAGAATGGTCTTATTTTAAACATTCCAAATATGTGCTTTCAGAAAAATCATGGTCCGTGCTGCTACTGCAGGATAACTAAGTTAGAAGTGAACAAACAGACTATTTACGTGCTGTCCCGATTATAACACCAGGGGTTAAAAATAAGGTGCTCTGCAGTAGAAATAAACCACCGAAAGGTACAGGCGGAAGAAAGCTTCTCTCGGGACTGACAGTCAGCGTCACCTGAGAAGTGGTAAGAAAGGCAAATGACCAGTCTCCACTGTAAACGTCCTGCATTAGGAACTCCCAGAGTGGGGCCCGGAAATCTGCGTTTAAGCCTGCCTGTTAGGTGATTCATACATTAGAGTTTTAGAAGCAATGGTCCATTCCCTCCAGAGACCTTGTTCCTTTCCGTCTTCACATAGTTTATGTCTAAGGAGCAAGCACCTACGCTGGCAGTCATCAGCGCATCGCCTCCCGACTCCAGGTCACCTCCGCCGCCCGGCTCTGCAGTCGCTGCGGCTGGGCCCCGCGAATAGCCCCCTTGGTCGGCTGGCACCACGCTGTCAGTGGGTGCTGCCGTGTGACACTGTGGAGGGAAGGGTTCTCCTCCGGGCTCTGGCGTCCCCTTCACTAGGCTCCTCGGTGCAGGTTGGCCAGCACTGTCCACGGCCAGCAGCTTCCTCGACAGCCCCTCGGGCATCACAGCAGCCGAGTGCGTGGGGACCCCACCTCCCTGAACCAATTCCAGGCACCCACAGGGCGCTCTGCAGTCAGCCTCTGGGGGCAGCACCTTCCCGTGGACAGATTTTTCCCAGCAACCTTGAGGGCAGAATTCCAGGGAGTTCACCTGCTTCGGGGCTCTGGGACTTCTCTGCCACGCAAGTCCTCTCAAGTAAGGACGGCCATTCGGCACGCAGCAGGGTGGAGAGGTGAGGGCACCTCTTTCCTGGGTGCTTTAGCTCAGCAGCGCTCCTGACACCTGCTACTTCTATGTTCTGCAGGCTTCTCTTTACCTCTCCAAGCAAGTCAGTCCCTCATGATTGCGATCGACTGCTATAGTTATCGATTCTTTTTTTTAAATTTTTTTCTTTATTGATTTTAGAGAGAGAGGGAAAGAGAGATAGAAACATCATTGAGAGAGAACATCAACACCTCCTGCATGCCCCCCACTGGGGATTTAGCCCACAACCTGGGCATGTGTCCTGACCGGAAATCGAACCGGTGACCTCTTGGTGCATGGGTCGACGCTCAACCACTGAACCACACAGGCCAGGCCAGTTATCAGTTCTTTACTTTAACATTTCCTTGTTCAAATTACTGTGTGGTTGCTTCCATGACTACACCCCAAATGATGCTTCTCGCTTTTCCGTCAGATCCGTCTAGGATACAGGATCAATGCATGTGACATATCAAGTCGCAATTCACGGTGACCCTAAATACATCTAAAAAGGACATCCTTGTTTAGATAGACAATTCTATTTTTTTATGAAGAGCAAACTCCCACAAGCTGTGTATATGGAGCAGCGTTTAACCTTGCTCCGACTGGTTCATGCTTGACCTCTATCTGCATTGATAATGATGTCTTAGAGATATTTAGTGCTGATCGTTTTCCAAGCTTGTTTTATTTATTATAAGATTTTTGATATAATTGTTGCAGTAGTGATACATTTGCAGCAGTCCCTATCACAGCTGTGATTGTGATGGGAGGCCCTCACGTATGGCCATATGGCACCATGCATAGTGAGAACAATGAATAGCAAATACCTGGAAGTCCACTCTCCGAAAGCTGCCCCTGCGTGTCTGATACAGCGCAGAAAAGGTCATTATTCGGCACTCGATGGTTCCGGGCCCTTCATGAACAGTTCCAGTTTGTATGATGTGTTTTTAAGAGAGAGCAAAGAAGGATTACATCAGTGGTACCCAGACCCTGTTGACAGAATCCTTGGTCCTTATGGGCACTAACAGCAAATGAAAATACAGACACAAAACATCAACAACAACAACCCACGACTGTCCAAGCTGGGAGAACGCTAAGGAACTAACCACCTCCTCATGTTTGTTTCATCCACATCATTGCCATTTTAGGCTTTCAAATTCTCCAGACAAGACCAAAAATAAAACTTTTGAAAAAAAAATTTCCAGCAAAAGAGAAACCACTTCTCCCTTAACAACTTTCCCCAGCCCCCAATTTCAGAATGTACCCCCTCTTTCCACAACATAATAATCTGCCTTTGAATCAGGGGTCATCTGGACAGACCTGTGTGTGGCTGGTATTTAGACCTCATAACATGAAGATGTCTCCTCCTTTCTCTAAAAGAAAAGGCTTTGTTGTTCTCAATAGTACTTATTACCATGTCGGATACTCTTGTTATTGGCGCAATGACCTGGTTATTATTCAACAGGAAAGGAGTAAAGGAAAATTAGCTGCTTGAATACTCCAGGTCTATTCCCTGCTGATCAGTGGGGGAAGGGACTGGACTAAGGCAGTTTAACTCATGCCCAGTAAGGTCTGAGTGACATGGCAGGTGCCTACCTGTCTTGGAAGGTGTCTACCTGTCTGTCCGTCACACCTGGAAGCGAATCAATGTCCATACTAGACGTGGCCACTGCAAGTGCTCCCAACCTGAATATTTAATCTCCTAGACTAAGGAGCTCCCTCTTGCTCTCTCTCCTGGCTGCTGCACCAGACTCGCGGATTTGGGGGGGTGCTCCTATGCCCGGCCCCCACCATGTGGCCCATGGCCATGTGGGACCCCCATAATGGACTGATGGACAAAATCGAGACTAATCCTCACCCGGACCCAGCTGCACCATGGAACGTAAACCCTGGACTCTGGCTTTCTTCTTTGCTAAAGCCCCAGCTACTCCTCTTCCAGGACTGGCTTGGGGGCAGTGGGACATTGGAAACCGAGGGATGTAATTTCAGGAAAACAGTCTTCTACCACCTCTCACCCCCACCCCTCGCTGGGGCCCCTGAATATGCTTATTCCGAGTGAGTGCACCCGAGAACCCACTCCCATACTCTCTCTTAGTTATTTGTCATTTATCTGTCTCTTCACTCACCCCTCAAGTTGCCAGATAAAATACGGCCTTCCAACAAATTTGAATTTCAGATAATTTACGAATAGCTTTTTAGTGTATGGATGTTTGATTCAATATATAAACTAAACAATCATGTTTTTCTCTGACCCACATATTGAATGAGACATAGTTCTACAAACAGTTATTCATTGATTATCTGAAGTTCAAATTTAATTGGGCCCATGCCTTGCCCTCACCCCAATTCTCATCTTCCACTCCCCAGTGGAAATTTGAAGAGGGAACTTGTTCTGTGGCGGTTGTTTTTCATTTCTTCTTTTATCCTAATATGCTACAAAGTGCATGGCACTTAGTAGGAACTGGACAGATATTGGAACAGAGAAACTTCGCCTCCTGCCTGAATGGTGCAATTGCTCCTCACAAACGAGAGAGGGCAGGGATTCGGAAGAGAAGTCACGGAACTCACAGGCAGTCTGCACCGTCTTCACCACAGCCCTTAGCATGGCGAGTGACAAACTGGAGAACGTCTGCGTCCGGATGCTGCCGGTTTCCAACGTCCAAAGTGGAATCTCTATGCTGGGACGGCCCGCGGACGTCCCGTAACCAGCTCTGGGCCTCAGCAGTTCTGCCCTGCTCCGGACTCTGCCCCGAGCACACCTCGCTACGTTTGACCTTCTTTCTGTCCCCACCACTCTTTTCCAACCAAAGCAGTTGGGCCTGTCCTTGGTACCGGCGCTCACGGGTTGAAACGGTTCTAGAGCGGAGTGGTACAGCCAAGGGGCAGGCCAAACACTGGCGGACACGCCTACACGCGTGTCCCGGGATTTTAAAACAAGCGCTGGAAATCGACTTGAGTAGATAGGATGGAGATTAACTATAGGAAGCCACCACACCTTGTCATTAAAGAGAATGCAACAAAACTAGTAAGTATACCAAGTGTTCAAACTCTAGAGCACAACAGTGTCCTAAATGGATACAGCTGACAAAACATGGGACTCCGCTAAACGCTGCCTTTCCTCTGAGATGACATGGCATCCTTTACTCCTCTGAGATGACATGGCATCCTTTCTTCCTCTGCGATGACATGGCATCCTTTATTCCTCTGAAATGACATGGCATCCTTTATTCCTCTGAGATGACACGGCATCCTTTATTCCTCTGAGATGACACGGCATTCTTTCTTCCTCTGAGATGACACGACATTCTTTACTCCTCTGAGATGACATGGCATTCTCTATCCTGGCCCCCGCTGCACGTCCAGCCCCAGCTCTCACCACGGCCACCTCTCCGTTGTGCTTCGGCGAAATCAAGCATGTGATGTAGTTCAGCACGTGGTGCCTCTTCCCCGCTCCGATCCTTTGGTCCTGGGGTCTCTGCTGTCCAGTCTCTCCTTCCTTCCTTCCTAAAGGAACCCCACGCCCCTGCCCTCCCCGGACAACTCCCGAGGGTGTACCCTTGTCCGCAGGGAGTGGAGGGCAGGGGTGAAGGCTGGTACCTTTCTAGTGGGCTCCCCCATTCAGAGGCTGGGGAACTTGGGCAAATACTGAACCTCTTTATGCCTGGTTTTCTCCCTCTGAGACACGGGAATAACAAAAATATCCATGCCATGGGGCTTTTATTAAGGTGCCAAGAGGCCGTGCCTAGAGAAAGAACCCCAGCACAGTGCCCAGGATATTCTAACATCTAAACAGAACCCGCAATTAGTTATTTTAAATGTGATTGATGTTATTCTAGTGCTGTATCTATATGTTAGCAGTCATTCGGAGAAGCTGGGCTTTTGGATTATTCTGTGACTTGACACAAATGTAGCCATAAAGCTGAAGCCTCTGGGTTAAGGTGATCTGTTGTTAGTAGAGGTGAGGAGGGCCTGAGGAGGAGGCAGGAAGCAACGTGATAAATGGGCTCAGGTCGCCCTCCGGTGGCAGGAAGGGAGAAATGCTGAAGGAAGGGGCCTTTGTTCCTGCTCACCTGCCCACACCCACTCAGGCTCCGCCCCAAGCCAGTGTCTCCAGGGAGCCCCCGTGGACTGTGTGAAAATACCGTCGGAATAGGCTCAGAGACCACTCTCTGTCAAGCCTCCAAACTTCTCCCGAACTCCCCACGTGCCTGGATGATATTTACTCATTCACTCTCTGACCTTGCCTTCCCATCATGAATTAGGTATGCCTCCTCTGTGTTCCCAAAGACACCGGGACGCAGTTATTGTAGCCAGTGCATACGTACAAAGCCCTCCCCTTGGGGGAGATTTTGTCTGAGGTCCTGAGGACACAGCCTGTTCCTCTTATACTCAGTTGAAGAGGGAGAAACAGCTAGACTCCAACAGCCTGCAGTGCTCAGGCTGCAACAGGTACGCCCAGGGGAGCAGGGGAACCCAGAGAAGGTAGCTGGACACCCACAGTAGGCGGGGGTGCTGAGGGCCAGTAGGGTCTTCTCTGAGAGGAGAGGAGAATTTGAGCGAGGTAGATAAGACGGGGAGCAGGGGGTTAGACAAGGAGGAAGTTATGGTGTAAGTGATTGCAGAATAACAGAGTGATTGAGAGGAAACAAGGATTTGAGATGAAGTCAGTGTCTTTAAGGAATGCCCGGAGCCGAGATGATGCCTGAGCGCCTGGTCTCTCAGCCCAGGTTCTTTCACAGCCGGCTTTCACCAAAGTGGACTGCCACTGCTCGTCCTCGAGGAACTCCTTCCCTCCTCCCTTCCTTCCGTCATTTGAGAGCTCATGTGGATACTTGGGGGAAGAACAAGCCAGAAAGAGGGGGAAAACAAGGATAAATGCAGAAGGTGGGAGTGTGCTTGGCTTGCTCAAGGAACAGCATGGAGGCCCCGGGGCTGGTCCAGGGCTCTCTGATGGGATACAGAAAAACTTACTGGGGGTCATCTAACTCCCACATCATTGTTTCCATGACACCCATCAGGTCCGTGAGAGGATGCAAGACGCATTACTCAGAAGGCCAAGCCAACAGCAACAGAGCATCGGTGATGGGAGGATATTTATTTGTCTGTTCACTTTTTTTTTTTTTTAAAGGTCATTTATTTCTCTGGATCTCTGTGCCTCTGGGCACAAGGTCATCGCCAGTGTATCTTCTGTCAATGCCCGTGGGAACTCGGGCTGTGGGTGGCTTCACCGGCAGTCTATGAACACTTTAAAGGGAAAGCGGTCCAATCTCACAGTAACATCTTCCGACGCCAGGGTCTCAGGGCAGAGACCCTGCTGCCTTCACCTCTGAATGTCCGCTGCCCAGCATTGTGTCCGGCACAAAGAGAGACTCAATAAATTGGAAGTCAACTTGGTTGGAGCAAAAAGGAGTATTTTGTTCATCCAAGACGAGGCAGATCGTGCAGCTGCGGGTTCCCGGGTAGCTTTCTAGGCGGGAGTGTTGAAAGAGCTGTTTGTGCTGGCGTTGCCCGGTCTTTACAGAAGCTTCCAAACACAGCTGCAGGCTTGGCCATACTCTACCAGTGCAGCTGGAGTGGGGCCGGGATTCCTGCCCCCCCACACCTCGCCGCAGCCTGCAAACCCAATCAGCGAGGCTCCAAATTGTTCCAATCCCCACTGGTAACCACCAGCAGATGCCTGGCGAGGAGAGGGCTTGTTTGGTTTGGCGGTAAACTCAATTGGTTTCCGAGCTCTCCATTCCTCCCTCTCCCCTTCCCTCCCATGGGAAACCGGATCGTCCAACTAGTATTGGAGAAAACAAGTGCCTGCAAAATGCTTGCAGGTCCATGATCTCCAGTAGGGGCTGCCACAGAAAAACTTGCAGCAACCAAATGAGTTACAGATACCCAGACAACGGGAGTCTCCGCAAGTGTGGTTATACAAACGCCAGACCCAGGCCACGCACTCACTTTTGGAATGACGGGTCAACGTTGCAGTGCAGATGGTTTTAGGGATTTTCATTACAGTCATTATGTTTTATATGATTTTTCCCTTCAAGTGGTTTGTCCTAGATATCGACGTCAGACTGGAGCCCCCGCCAACACTTGGAGCAATGGAAAGAGAGGGGACTCTGCCCTTCACTGGGGCTCTGCCCATAGCAGGTCATTGAACCTCCTAGTACCCATCCTCCACATCTGGAAAATGGGCGTATAAGCCTTCCTCCCAAGGTAGTATGAAGGGTGCATGTGAACAAAGGAAAACCCTGAAAAAGAAAATTAGATCTTGTAGTTTCCGAGAGGGTGTACAATGGTCAAGCATTTCCCTGGCTCTGCTACCCTGGTTCTTTTAAATCTTCCTTGATTTTAGACTCTTGGTCATATGTCATCCTGACACAGAGCCCAGATGTTTAACTAAACAAATAAACCAATGAAAACAAAACAAAGATCCGTGAACGCTCCTCTGTATATATACACATTCCTAGTAAATTCCAAAGATTTAAACTGACATCAAAGTTAAACGGCTTGCCTCAGGTTTCTGGGTCTCAGTTTCCCCAACAGGTTAAAGAGAGGGTTCAGTCTCGGGACCTCGGAAGCCCCTCTGGTGCTCAGAGCACGGGCTTCCCTGAAGAAGCAGGTCTGACCCTGCCTGTTACAATAACACGTGGAACACGCTCAGCGGGAAATCATGCCCAGTGCTGCTCCAATGTAACCATACGTTTCCCTTGGTTTTAGAATCCAGACCCACAGGCTCTGCCCCGGACCTGCCCAGCCCAAATCTCCAGGGAGGGCACCTGAGAATCTGTATTCTTAAGTAGCACTTCAGATGTTCTCAATATCAGGCACGTTTCAGAAGCAGTGCTTGTATTTAGAGCCTCAAAGGGATCACATTTGGGTAGATATTTCAGAGCCTTCTCTGTGCTCACCTCCATAGAAGTTATCATGGTTTCAATTTTTGTCTGCCTGCACTTCCTTTCGGCTTGTATAACTCACCTCTGTTAAAAAGCATATGGCCATTTCCACAATGGTGGTGGAGTTAATGGAAGCTACACAGACCACCTCCCAGGGCAAAACTGGAATTACAACTAAAATAAAGACAAATTGTGAGGAAAAAGCAGCTGGAGAGGACCACATAACCAGGGACAGGAAAAAGGAGACTGAATCAAGCCTGGTAGGTCTGTGGAGGTGCGAGAGGGCAGGCTGGGAGCCCATGGACGGCAGCTATTTTAACTGTGAGCAGCTCTCTTGGGGTTAAAATCCCAAGCTGGCTCCACAGTGCAGAGGGCAGGCACAGAGCACTAAATTAGCTACAGCTACTCAGCTTGGGCTCCAGCAGAGGGAGGGTGGACTGGACTGGAACTGTGTGGGGACATTCGGGATTTGGAGGGTGCTCAGAGTTTTTGCTGAGTCCTGGCCACACAGGACAGTGGCCATCTTGCTCCTTCCAGGAGCTCTTGGGAGAAGCAGCAGCCCCTCCCTCGGGGATTTAACCCCATCCAGCTGGGCCAGAGAAATGCAAATTGAGGCTCATTAACAACCAGCATCTGCCCCACCCTCTGGAAATCCTCTTACTCTGAACACCTGAGGGAGTTTTCATTCAGCTGAGGGCTACAACCCAAGGCTCATCAAGTAACTGAGACTAATAGCCTCCAGGCAAAAAGCTAGAGCATAACTGAAACTTTCCTGGGCTTGTAAATCTACCCAGGAAAGTAAGAGTTGACAATGGTGTTTAACAAGGGCCCTCCCACTCTCATCCAAACCCAGTGGAGGGAGCCACAAATAGCAGAACACCAACACCCACAGGGAAAATTTGGCAGGCTCCAAAACCCACTGAGATAGCAAAATGGTGAAACAAAGAAACAAATCCCAAATGAAAGAACAAGAGAACTCTACTGAAGATGAGATAAATGAAATGCAGTTAAGCAAGTTATCAGAGGTAGAGGAAGCTCAACAGCATGAGTAAGGACATCAACACTAAGAGTAAAGATATAGAAACATTGAAAACCAACCAAGTGGAAATGAAGAATGACATAAGAGAAAAAAAAAAAAAACATATTGGAAGGAATAACCAACAGAGAAGAGGAAGCTGAGGACTCGATCAGTGAATCAGAAGACAGTGTAGAAAAAATCAACCAATTAGAAAACCAAAAGGAAAAAACAATTGAAAAACAGGAAGACAGCTTACAAGAACTGTGGGACAACTGGAAACGTAACAACATTCACATCATAGGAGCTCCAGAAAAAGAAAATGAGCAAGGGTTAGAGAATATATTTGAAGAAATAGTGACAGAAAACTTCCCTAACTTGGTGAAGGAAGAAGGCATTCAAGTTCAAGAAGCACAGAGGGGCCCAAGTAAGAAAAATCCAAACAGGCCCACACCAAGACACATAGTAATTAAAATGCCAAAAATTAAAGACAAAGAGAGAATCCTGAAGGCAGTAAGAGAAAAGCAACAGGTTACCTACAAAGGAACCCCCATTAGGCTATCAGCGGACTTCTCAACAGAAACTCTACAGGCCAGAAGGGAATGGCATGAAGTAATCAAGCTCATGAAAAACAAGGATCTGAATCCAAGACTACTCTATCCAGCAAGGCTATCATTCAAAATAGAAGGTCAAATAAAGTGCTTCTCAGACAAAAAAAAAAAAAAAAAAAAAAAAAAAGGCTAAGAGAATGTATTAGCACCAAACCAGCACTGCAAGAAATGTTAAAAGGACTGCTGTAATTAGTAGAAGAAATAGGAAGAAAAATATAACCACAATAAACCAAAATGGCAATAAATAAGTACATATCAATAATAACCTTAAATGTAAATGGACTGAACGCCCAGATCAAAAGACATAGAGTAGCTGATTGGATAAGAAAGCACGACTCATATATATGTTGTTTACAAGAGACCCACCTCACAACAAAAGACTCACATAGGTTGAGAGTGAAGGGATGGAAAAAAATCTTCCAAGCAAACGGAAAGGAAAAAAAGCTGGGGTAGCAATACTCATATCTGATAAAATAGATTTCAAAATGAAAGGCATAGCTAGAGACAAAGAGGGCAACTACATAATATTGAAAGGATCTATCCAACAGGAAGCTATAACCTTGGTAAACATATATGCACCCAATATAGGAAGCACCAAATATATTAAAAATCTTCTGGAGGACTTCAAAGAAGAAATCGACAGCAATACAATCATAGCAGGGGACTTCAACACCCCACTGACATCACTGGATAGATACTCTAGATAAAAAATTAACAAGGAAACAGAGACTCTAAATGAAGCACTAGATCAAATGGATTTAATAGATATCTACAGAGAATTACACCCCAAAACTGCAGAATTCACATTCTTTTCAAGTGTACATGCAACATTCTCAAAGAGAGACCACATGTTAGGACATAAACAAAGTCTCTACAAGTTCAAGAAGATTGCAATCATATCAACCATCTTCTCAGATCACAATGGCATGAAACTAGAAATCAATTGCAACGAGAACATGCAAAGACATTTGAACACTTGGAGGCTAAATAGCATGTTACTAAACAATGAATGGGTTACCAAGGAGATCAAAGAAGAAATAAAAAAACTTCTTGGAAACCAATGAAAATGAACACACAACAGAAAATCTATGGGACGCAGTGAAAGCAGTTCTGAGAGGGAAGTTCATAGCACTACAGGCCTACCTCAAGAAACAAGAAAAATTTCGAATTGACTATCTAACCTCACAACTTAAAGAACTAGAAAGAAAACCCCAGAGCAAGTAGAAGAAAGGAAATAGTAAATATCAGAGCAGAAATAAATGACATATAGACCAAAAGAACAATTCAAAGGATCAATGAAACAAAGAGCTGGTTCTTCAAAAAGATAAACAAGATTGATGGACCCTTAGCTAGACTCACCAAGAAACAAAGAGAGAGAACCCAAATACACAAAATCAAAAATGAAAGAGGAGAAGTAATAACTGACACCATAGAAATACAAAGGATTGTCAACAAATACTATGAACAATTATACGGAAACAAATTGGACAATCTAAGCAAAATGGACAAATTTCTAGAAACACATAGTCTCCCAAAACTGAACCAAGAAGAGATAGAAAACTTGAACAGACCAATGACAACTAAGGAAATTGAAGATGTAATCAAGACTCTCCCAGCAAACAAAAGCCCAGGCCCAGATGGCTTCATGGGGGAGTTTTACCGAACATTCAAAGAAGAACTAACACCCATTCTCCTCAAACTATTCCAAAAAATTCATGAATAATAAATACTCCCAAACTCGTTTTATGAGGCCAGCATAATTCTAATTCCAAAACCAGAAAAAGACACTACAAAGAAAGAAAACTACAGGCCAATATCCCTGATGAACATAGATGCCAAAATCCTGAACAAAATACTAGCAAATCAGATCCAGCAATAACATTAAAAAAATTATTCACCATGACCAAGTGGGTTCATCCCAGAGATGCAAGGCTGGTACAATATTCGCAAATCAATAAATGTGATACACACATAAACAAAATGAAAGATAAAAACAATATGATCATATCAATAGATGCTGAAAAAGCATTCGACAAAATCCAGCACCCATTTCTGATAAAAACACTCAGCAATGTGGGAAGAGAGGGATCATATCTTGACATGATAAAGGCCATATATGAAAAACCTACAGCCTACATCATACTCAATGGGCAAAAACTAAAAGCATTTCCCTTAAGAACAAGAACAAGACAGGGATGCCCACTTTCGCCACTCTTATTTAACATAGTACTGGAAGTTTTAGCTACAGCAATCAGACATGAGGAAAAAATAAAAAGGATCCAAATTGGAAAGGAGGAAGTGAAACTGTCATTATTCGCAGATGACATGATATTATACATAGAAAACCCTAAAGACTCCATCAAAAATCTGCTAGATTTAGTAAACAAATTTGGCAAGGTAGCAGGATACAAAATTAACATCAAGAAATCGACTGCATTCTTATACACCAATAATGAAATCACGGAAAGAGAAACTAAAAAAGCAACCCCATTTACCATTGCAGCAAAAAATTTAAGATACCTAGGAATAAACTGAACCAAAAAAGTAACGGACCTATTTGCAGAAAACTACAGGACATTGGAAAAAGAAATAGAAGAAGATATAAAAAAGTGGAAGCACATACCTTGTTCATGGATTGGAAGAATTAACATTATTCAAATGTCCATACTACCCAAAGCAATCTATAGATTCAATGCAATCCCCATCAAAATACCAACAACATATTTCACAGAACTAGAACAAATACTTCAAAATTTCATATGGAACCAAAAAAAGACCCCAAATAGCCACAGCAATCTTTAAAAAGGAGGACAAAGTAGGTGGGATCACAATACCGGATATCAGGTTATACTACAAAGCTACTGTAATCAAAACAGCCTGGTACTGGCACAAGAACAGTCATATAGATCAATGGAATAGAACAGAGAACCCAGAAATTGACCCAAGACATTAAGCTCAATTAATATTTGACAAAGGTGGCAAAAGCATACAATGGAGTAAAGACAGCTTCTTTAATAAATGGTGTTGGGAAAATTGGACAGCTACATGCAAAAAAATGAAACTAGACCATCAACTTACACCATACACAAGAATAAACTCAAAATGGATAAAAGACTTAAATGTGACTCGTGAATCCATAAAAATCCTAGAAGAAACTGTGGGCAACAAAATTTCAGACATCATAAGCAGCAGAATTTTCACTGATACATCCCCTAAGGCAACAGAAACAAAGGAACAAATGAACACATGGGACTACATCAAACTCAAAAGCTTCTGCACAGCAAAAGAAACAACCATCAAAATGGAAAGGGAACCCACTTTATGGGAAAGCATAATTGCTAATGATACATCAGATAAGGGGTTAATTTCCAAAATATATAGAGTGCTCATACAACTCAACAAAAGGAAGACATGGAACCCAATTAAAAAATGGGCAGAGGACCTAAAGAGACACCTCTCCAAAAAGGACATACAAATGGCCCAACAGACATAGGAAAAAATGCTCAACGTCACTAATCATCAGAGAGATGCAAATTAAAACAACAATGAGGTATCACCTCACACCTGCCAGAATGGCTGCCATCAACAAATCATCAAACAAGTGCTGGCGAGGGTGTGGAGAAAAGGAGACTCTAGTACACTGCTGGTGGGAATGCAGACTGGTGCAGCCGCTATGGAAAACACTATGGTGTTACCTCAAAAAATTAAGAATCAAATTGCCATTTGACCCAGTGATCCCACTTCTAGGAATATATGTTAAGAAGCCTGAAACACTAACCAGAAAGAATATATGTACCCCTATGTTCATAGCAGCACTATTTACAATCGTTAAGATCTGGAAACAGCCCAAGTGTCCATCAGTAGATGAGTGGATAAAAGAGCAGTGGTACACATACACATTGGAATACGATGCAGCTGTAAGAAAGAAAGATCTCTTATCCTTTGAGACAATATGGAGGGACCTTGAGAGTATTATGCTAAGCAAAATAAGCCAATCAGAGAAAGACAAATATCACATGATCTCACTTATTTGTGGAATATAATGAACAAGGTGGGCTGATGAATGAAATAGACCCAGAGACATAGAAAGGAGTATGGTTCAGACTGACAAACCTCAGAGGAGGGGGGCGAGGGGAATGGATGAGATAAACCAAAGAACTTATATGCATGTATGCATAACCAATGGACATATACAACAATGCTAGGGGGGTGGGGGGCGTGGAATGGGGAGGAGGTTGTCTAGGGGGGGAAAAAGGAGAAATATCTGTAACAAAAATAAATTAATAAAAATTGGAAGAAAAAAAAAAAAAAGCATATGGCCAAGTGAGACTGTCCAGGAATTTAGGAATTGGCTCTGTTATTAGAGGAGACAAATGATAATTCTGTGGTCCTACTCTCCTTCCTTGGAGTCCTACCCTCCTGGTTTCAAGATGGGAAAACGTGTATCGCTGAGTATAGGACAGGCATTAAAATCCACATTTTCAATGTGTGTGTTAAGAAATTCTAGCAGGCCACTCTGAGTTTGAAGAAGTTTTGAAATCTTCTTTATGCACAGTTTAGTGACCCACAGAAGGGACAGAGAAAAAGGCAGGCTTTGTCATTTATATACTACATGACTTTGGGCAATTTACTTAAATCCCGTGAGCTCTAGTTTTAGCGTATGTAAATGAAGAATCATTTCCTTATGTCCCAAGGATGGTATGACACACGGATGTTTATTGGGTATGAACAGCTTCCTGACACTCAGGGTTCGTTTCACAGTGATTTTTACAATTTTTGAAAATATGTTAATTTTAAGTTGTATTCGTAGGCTATGGTATGTTATGACATTAAGGACAAGGCTAAATTTTCTCTTGACTATTTGCTTTCTTAGTCGTGGTCCTCTAATTTGGTTGAATTTAAGCAGAACAGAATCCGGTTTTGAAATCCAGGCACCAAGTTTAGCCAAAGTTTAATGTCAGCTTTCCCCCATCCTTTTTGGACATAAGAAGCCAGTGGGCTTCCTAGGTTTGGAGAATGGATGGGGTGTTCTTTCTGTCCCCCCTCCCCCCATGGCTGCTGCCAGGCCCACAGCTCTGAGTCAGGACGGCCTCACCTGGGCATGTCCTTCATACAACCTCTTAAGGTCACAGACCTAGTTGCTAGCCCTCACCCACACAGACCTTCCCTCCCCTGGACCTGTCACCTCAGGAGGGAGAGTTGACCCAAGACTTGGTCTCTATTTCTGTGGAAACTCCTACCTGCCCCCCTCAGACTATTTTAATGGAGCCATCGCCCCGTTACACCCCCAAAGACACACAACTTCAAAACTGTCCCTCCCTCCTCATCACACCCCATTGTGTGGCCCAAATGTCCCAAACAAGGCTGAGCAGGTTTCTAAAGAGCAAAAAGCATTGTTTTCAGTAAACTACTCCTGCAAGGCAGGCTGGGAGAATAGGACGCGGGACAAAGGTAAGCTGTTACTCTGTCTCCAGGGAGAGGTGACAGATTGGCATGCGCCACAAAAATCATGCGAAACCCACGCACAGGTTAATGTCTGCAGTGAATTCTTCACACCTGGCCTCTGCCCAGAGTTAACACGAGGGGAGACGAGGCGTTCCTGGTAACAGATATTGCTCAACAAGGCAGAACTACTGCTTTTGCTATTATCGGGAACCTTCCAGGCCTGTGCTGTGGCTGGGCTGTAAGGCGTGTCTACCTGAAACCAGACTGCCTTTCCTTCCAGGGGCATCAGTATTGATTGAATAGTGGAGCCTGAACGCTTCTGGTTTCCTTTGTTTCACTTCCCTCTAGTGGTTAAAAGTGGGCACTACACCCTCGGTCCTTCCCCAGCAACAAAGACCCCTGGGAATGACAAAACGTAAAAAGCAAAATGTGTCCTTGGGTGTATCCCAGGTACCGCTGGATATCTGTGCTTGCAGATTGTGATAGATACCATAAAGGAGAAAAGGAAGGCGTCGTACCATCTCACCTGATGCTGTTCTAACTTTCAACATCAAGACTCAGGACCCAGATAGATTTCAATACGTGTTTAGATCTATGCTTTGCGTTCAAACAATTCCTTTTCACTATTCAAAATGTAGGGGGAGGAATGTCCAGATAAAGTAATATCGCTCACTAAAACACTCATTGAATAGAATAGACTTGATATTCAAAGATACTTGCATTTACCATTTGTGTTTCCTTTTTCGTTTTATTTCTCTCCTGGGAGGGCAGGGTCTCTTGTTTACTCTTGTGCACTCTGCGCCTTGCAGAATAAATAACTGAATACATGGATGGATGGATGACGCACTGGCCAGCCCACCTTTCTCCCACCACTCTAACTGTTCTCAAAACTCTTCCTTCTGCAACCAACGAGCCTTGGCTGCACTATGCCTTTTTCTATGTTCCCTAATTTTCTTGGGTGTTGATTCATTGATTGGAGTGTTGGTCACTTTGGTCTCTGAATGGGTGTGTATTGAGGTAGAATCTGGTAGGGATACGGGTGGAGGGGCGTGCACGGTTTCAGAATAAACTTAATGTACATTTATAGGAGATCTACCAATTTTTATGGTCAAGGCTTGCTGAAGCAAGGGTGGACAGTGCTGTAGCAAACCCTTGACCTACTTGTTTGGGGGACTGTTTTCATTGCTTCAGAGTTTGATGCATGTGGCTTGTCAAGAACATCTTTCCCATCCCACACCATCAATATTTCAATTAGTTTCATTAGTTGAAATTCCTTCTGGAATTTGGCATATGGTCTTCTCTTATCCTTATAATACTATATATAAAAATAAATATATATAAATATATAAATTATATAAATATATATATATATATTTATATGGTTTTGGTCAAAATAAACTAAAAAAGAAGGTCTGAAGACATAGATTAGGCACATCTCGTCTACGTTATGCTATCACCAAATCCCAGACTTCAGTCGGAATTGAACTGGGTTGGGGTGTGTTTGTAACCATGACCTCAGAAATCATTTGGTCCTTCTTATTGTCCAGTTGAACTTGGAAAATGTCTTAGATCAAATGAGAAGGATGAGATGACATGACTCACTGCCAAGGGACTCGGGCCAACCACACAGATCGGAGGTGACTTCCTGGGATGTGCAGGTCATCAGAGAAGATGGACCTTCACACAGCTGCACAGAAGGGGTGCAGGCTTGTCCAGAGGATCTAGAGAGAGGCCAATCCTCTTCCCCATTAAAGTTTCTAGAAGCAGAGGGAAACTTGGGATTTCCTTAGATAACGGTGCTAGGTAGAGAGAGACATCCAAACTGTTAGATCTTAATGAGGGGTAAATAGAGTCACACTGAAGAAAAGACTGGGCCCTGAGGGAACAAGCATCCTGGTGATCTCTGGGGTCATGGAATGGAGTTATGTCTGGGCCCCGGAGCACAGGAGCCATTCAGGCAGAAAGGCCACCTGTGAAAGCAAATGCTTTCACCTGGGTAAACGCACATTTTAGAGAAGGATTGAGTAAAACTCCCTAGATGCTGTTCCAAGTAGCAGTCATAGCGGAATCAGGCAGTTCGGCAAATCTCCTGTGTGACTTGATGTGGGGCAGTGGACTGTGTTGAAAAGACTGGAAATTTGCAGCCACCTAGGTTTTCCAAGAAATACTACAACACAGCTGGAAGCTGAGTAATAAGATCTCTTTGGGGGAGAAAAGGAGAACGTGAAGGAGCCCAGATTGGTATCTACTTAGTCAGGAATGATGTTGAGAAGTTTGTGGTTTCCAGAAGACAATCTAAAGCAGGCCTATGTGCATTCAGAATGTGAAAGTTTGGTTCTGTAGCAGTTAACTGAGAAGGTGTGTATGCCTAACCCATGGACACGGACGATAGTGCGATGAAGGCCTGGGGGTGGGGGAGAGGACGGGAGTGAGGCAGAGGGGATAATGGGGGAGAAATGAGGGGCATCTGTAATACTTTCAACAATAAAGATAAACATATATATATATATATATATATATATATATATATATATATATATATGTATGTTTCTGGGGTCCCATTCATACTAACTGAATCAGAACTGTTTGGGTTGTGGCCTTGTTATCTGTAAATTAAAAAAAAAGAATCCAATGATTCTGTTGTAGAGCCAGGCATGGGGATTTGTGATATAGAACATAGGAATGTACAAGCATATCTTTAAAATGAGAGATTAACTACTGCTTTCACAAGATTAATCCCCTCTTTAAAAACTTACCATGATTAATGTCAGGCCATGACGGAATAAAGTGTGCCAGACTTATTCTCCCCTATAAACAACTAGAAAACAAGACAAACTAGACAAAATAACTGTTTCCAGATAGTGGTTAACAAGCACCTTAGAACTATGTCTCAGGAAAGAGAACAAAGGAGGTGAGCCTCGTCATAGCCATGTCTCTCTGACTACACACACACACACACACACACACACTCACTCTGGACTGTGGGGCTCAGCAGTGACCCCAAGCATATTGGTTCTGTTGGTTGAGTAGAGCTCATAGTTCAGAAGCCGAAGTGACTAAAAATTGTAGGGTAGAGTTCAGGATGAGAGGTACCTAGACAGGAAAATAGTCCCAGCAATGTCCGCAGAGTTCCCTTGGAGTCTGTGGCTGGATATTAAGCCACACATGTCTAAGGCGGAGCTCCGGGATCCCAGGCAAAGAAGGACCAGGATGCTGTAGTCAAACAACTCTGAGCTAGCACAGGGCAGACACATATTCCAGATCGGACAAGTCCAGATGCACAGATCTTGATCTCTGGGGCATCCGGCACAGACCCCAGAAAGGTGACATCTTAGCAGCCGTGTTAAACTTATCCCCAAAGTAAAGGCTATTCTAGACCCAACCTAGTCAAACTTAAACATGAGCCTCCAGATGTTCAAGCTATTAAGAAATGATTGTCCAGGAAAAAAAAAACAAACAGCATTCTATTTTAAAAAAGTTCAAATACTCAAACACATAATATTCAGAATGCCCAATATATAATAAAATATTAGAACACATACCAAAAATCAGGAAAATGTGAACCATAACCAGGAGAAACTTAGTCAATAAAAATGGACTCAAAATGACAGAGGTGGTGGTATTACCAGTCAAAGACTTTAAAGCAGTTGTTCTAAATATGCTAAATATAAACAAGACTGCAAGGAAAACAAATATTATGATGAGAGAAATGGCAGATACAATAGGGGATTAAGTAGAACTTTTAGGGGTGAAAAGACAACATATGAAATTAAAATTTCACTGGATGTTTAACAGAAAATTAGCCACTGTAGATAAGAGATCAGCAAACTTTAGCACACAGTGACATGGGTCTTAAACAGTGTGTGTAGAATACTTATTTCTTACTTTAAAAAAAAAAAAAAATTGGTCCGGCCAGTGAGGCTCAATGGTTGAGCGTTGACCCATGTACCAAGAGGTCTCCGGTTCAATTCCCGGTCAGGACACATGCCCAGGTTGGGGCCTGATCCCCAATGGGGGTCATGCAGGAGGTGGCCAATCAATGTTCTCTCTCATCAATGTTTCTATCTCTCTCTTCTTCTCCCTTTCTCTCTCTCTAAAATCAATAAAGAAAAAAAATTAAAACAAAAAAAATTTCCATAGTACCTTAGACACTTTCTTATATTTGTTCCTAATATTGCTTAATTTCATGTTTTCCTTGACAAATCTAGTCAAAGATTTTAAATTTTTAAAGAGAAGAAATTGTTTTATCTCAACTCTTTTTCTTAATATCTGTTTTTTTCTTCTTTTTTTAAAAAAAATCTCATCTCTACTTTGTTCTAATTTTTTAAAGTTTGAATGTAATGTTCTTCTTTTTTTTTAATCTAGAAAGGTAAATAAAGGCATGGCCATGTAGAAATTTTTAGGCCAGTATGTTCTAGAGACTTCAGAATTTTAACTCTTTGGGATTTCAAATATCCAAAGTACCTCTTTGATTCTTTTATGTTTACCTCACTTTTCTGTAGATTTATATGTAAACCTTAAACATCACAATCATCATTTCTAGGTATGCCCCCTTCTCCCCAAAGATCTGCAGCTGTCTCTATGGTTCCATCTTGGTTTCGTAAGTGAGAATAAAAACATTTTTGTGATAACATTTGTCTCTGGCTCACATTTCCTTCTGATAGGTAAACATGCAAAGACTTTTTCATTAACCTGGAAAATGTTGTTTTGCAGGAAATGATGCGGAGAATTGAATAAGATGGCTCATGGTTGGTATACAAATTTCTTTCCAAAACGCATTCTGAACAGTTACAAAAAGCACTCTCGTATTTGGAAAATCATCCTTTTAAAATAGCTTAAACTCTATCCTTATCCCCAAATTGCCCTATGAGTTCTGAATTAAAATGCCATGTGTTGATAGTTGGCATAAATGAGCCATCTCTGGTCCAGCTGCCGGTGGAATGCAGGGAGACAGGAAAGGAAGATGTTCATCTAGCTAGCGCTGAGTGGACTCCTGGGGAAAAGCTCTCCAGGTGTTTGGAGGTTATTTCAAGCTCCAAATACTTGGGGCAAGCTGGCTGCCGGATTAGAGAAAGAACTGAGCTCCTTTAAGGAGGCAGAGACAACTAGGATTTTATTCAAGTTTCTAGTTTGCCAATACATAAATGGTGTCCTGCCCCAAATCCCCATCCTCTAGCTGTGTCAACAAGAATCTTCATATTTCATCCCCATAGTGCTGGGGTTCTTAACAAGATTACTATTGATGTATCACATGCTTTACAATGAAGCTCACAAGTTACATGCTCCTTATCTCAAAGGTTGAAATTTTCCATGAGAAAATAAAACACAGTATGTGGGTATCTATGCAAAGCAGCATGATTCATTTACAAGATATGGATTTTGGAGATAGCTAGATAATACTAGTGTTTTGATCTGTCTGCCAAGTCATGATCTTCCTACATTTCAGTTTTCTTATCTCTACAATGGATCTAACCTTTGATGGATTGATTTGGAAACTGGTTTGCAATATTATGCAAATGTTAGCGAAGGGAAACAAGTACTTTTCAAAATTACATCATTCTCAAACAGTACATGTTTTTAGTTAAATGATAATGAGAATTCAAAGCCCAAATCTCAAACCTCTCTTCTGCTATGTTAATTTTTCAGTAAATCAATCTCCAGGCAAGACAGCTCTCTCCCTTGTTCTGGTTCATCTTTTTTTTTTTTTCTACGGCCTCCTTCTCAAAATCCTGTTAATCACACAGACGTTATTGCTATAGTCTTTGTGCCTGAACGGGGCCAAAGATAAGACAAGAACCCAGCTTTTTCATCTTCACCCACATTCCTACCTGCTCCTTCCCCAACCTTCTTCTGAAACACCACATCTGTGATTCAGTTTCATCTTTATGTGCAATTCATACATCACTTGTCACACTTGCAAATTGAGCTCACAGGCCAAAGAGGGTCAAAACGGCACTGTGGTGGTGTGGGTCACCCGCCTCGTTTTTTTCATTCAGCAAACAGAATATCCTCAGGTTGCTGTCCTCATCAAAACAGTTATCTTAATTAGTGGTTCTGACATGCTGTTCTTCCCAGGTCAAATATTTTTTTTTAGTTTACCTTCAGTGGCAATATTTGATTCATTTTTTTAAAATGACAGAACATAGAAGCAGATCATAAAAGATCAATGTAGTCTATGAGATTTTGATGTGTTAATGATGTCTAGACGGTATGTTTTTATCCAAAGTATCCTATCATTTTAGACTTCAACAAATTGCATTTTTATGAAATGCAGAAAAGGTCAGATTCCAGTGGTGTTGTTTTCATCAAAACATCAATTACCCGACTGAAAGTTCAGATTCCAATCTTCCAGCAATGAGATACTTTCTTTTAAATGGCCTTGGGAAAATGTCTTTGAGCCTCGAAGCCACCTCCTACATTCAGAGGACAAGATGAATGTGTCACTCTTTATTGGCTGGAAGAAGTCAGTTCTATTCTAAGTCACACAGTGTTAAAGAACCCTTAGTGTTCACTGGAGTATGGTGGCTTATAGCCTTGCTACTCAAAGTTTGGTGTAAGTTTTAATAACATTAGCATTAACTGGGAGCTTGTTAGAAATGCAGATGATAAGGCCGCCATCTCCATCCTACCAACCCAAGCCTGCATTTTAACAAGACCTCCAGGACTCATGTACATGCAAGCCTGCCACCTACTGGTTTGGAGGACTTGTTTGCAAGTATGACATGATAGAAAATTCTCAGAAATTTGAGGGTAGAGAGGATACATTACAAGTGTTAGAAGTCTTGAGGTAGCTGGTGATGTAAAAAAAAAAAAAGTATTAAATATGTGTTATGCCCTGGCCGGTTTGGCTCAGCGGTTAGAGCGTCGGCCTGCGGTCCAGAGAGACCCAGGTTCAGTTCCCGCTAAGGGCATGTACTTCGGTTGCAGTTTGTCCCTGGCCCTGGTTGGTCGTGCGGGTGGCAGCCACTCGATGTGTCCCTTTCACGTCGACGTTTCTCTCTCCCTCTCTCTCCCTCCCACTCTATCTGAACAAAAAATGAAAAAATGTCCTCGGGTGAGGATAAAAAATAAATAAATAAATAAATAAATAAATAAATAAATAAATAAATATGTGTTATTTCAGTTAATATGACTCAATTTTAAACCCAAGTGTTCAGATTTCATATCTCTGGTAGGGAGACCAACTACCATGGATTATACCTTTCTGATATTACTTCGCTCAAATCTAGGGTAATTAACTTTCATTTATAAAAGAGGGATGCTGTGATTAAAATGAAAAAAATAGTATTAAGGGAGTGTAATGATTCATTTACCAACAAAAATTATTGAGCTCTTTTAATTAACCATATACAAGGTTAAGCACTGAAAATGAATAGATGAATAAAAGATGGAGCCTGTCCATATTAAACTCATAGTTCAGTTAGGAAGTCCAAAAGTAAATAGGTAATTAAAATATATTATAAAAAGTTCCTTTCGGAGAGAATCATTGGATAGTTAAATCACAGAATACTTAACATTGGGTCCATATAGGAGGGGTCTTATAGTCCCATGTTGAGATGGGGAGTCTGTTGAGGGGTGTCCACATGAATAGAAGACATTTTCAGTCTTCACCAATGAAGACCACAGGCTAGAAGGGGCTTTAGAACTATGATGATTATATTTTTGAAAACAAAAATTCAACACGTGATTTGTCAAGTACTATTATAAGATTGTATTTTCAAAAAAGTTGCCCCCTATGTACTGAATTTGTCCTAGTTACAGAAATGTTTTATAGGCCTTTGTCTAGAAAATTGGAAAGGGGAAGAGGGTGGTGATTTTTTGTTTTTAATGTAAAGTGAATATCTTAGTTAAAGGCAGAGGGTTTGAAAGGACATCGCCTTCCCTTCCTCCCTCCCTCCCTTTCTCTCTCTCTCTCTCTCTCTCTCTCTCTCTCTCTCTTCCTTCCTTCCTTCAATACATCACTTACTGATTGAGCCCCTACTACACAATGGGCACTGACAGTAGTCAGCAAAGCAGTGCCTCTGCTTTCACAAAGCTTATATTATACTATAGTGGGAGAGATATGTAATAAATTAGTAAAATGTATGACATGAAAACTGGTGATATGTGCTATAAAGTATTTAAAGGCCAAGGGGATAAAGTTAGGGAGGAAGCAGCGCTTTCATAACTAGGCCTCAAGAGAGGAAGTGCCCTTAGAGCTGAGAAGGGAGTGAGGGAGAGAGAGAAATCCGGAGGAAGAGCAAATACAGGGGGTAGCGTCCCTTGTGAACCTCGTGAATTGCTAGGAGGCCTGGAGTGGAGAGATCAAGGTAGAGAGTGACCAGATGAGAGCAGAGAGGTACCTGGGATGCAGCTGAAGACTGGACCACGAAGGGCCTAAGTGGTTGTGGTAAAGATGTCAAATTTTACTCTGAGTTAAGACAGGGAGCCATTGGATGGTTTGACCAAAGGAATGAAATACGTTATGTTCTAAAAGGAAAATTCTGATTGCCTGGTGGAGGACAGGTGGTCCTGGGTATGCATGCAAGCAGCAAGACTCAGCGTGGTATAGGGGGGCATGGACTCACACTTCCCTGATGCCCTGGTGTAGTTGCATATAAGGTTCAGAGCACACAGTCCTGGGCCCCTGACTGTCCTGAAGAGAGGTCTGCTGAGTGGAATATAGTTGGCTACACCATGGACAGGCTCCGACAGAATGACCCACACTGTGCCCAACTCTGCATATTTACAGGGGAAGGGAGGGTGGCTACCTGTAGTCAACGGAGGAGCAATGCGAGTTTCCTGGATGAGTCAACACCCTGTTAGAAAAGGTGGCTCTCCGGGGCTCTGTCTCTGGAATCATTCTATTTTTCTACTAGTTAACTCAGACCAGCTACTAAAAAAAGAAAATTTAAAGAGCCTCTGGTGTCTCTCCTCAGCCAGGCCTGAATGGACCCTATAGTCTGTCCTGAATGGGTCATGATTGTATCTCCAGCTTAATAATCTCTTTGTTCATTTCTTAAAGCCACACAGGGTTCTAACTCTGGGCTGTCCAAAGAGGTTTCAGAGTGATCACAGAGAGATAAGAAAAATACCCCACTGAGTGCATGACATTCGTGAGTTTCATCTTCCTTTGGGGCAAAGAAGGGTGAGACCTTTGCAGTGGCCGCTAGGAATAGGTGTGGGTAAGAGGGTTGGGAGGAAAGTCTAGAAGCTAAAATAGGGTAACTGCTCTTCACCATCCCCTCCCTTACAATGTCAACAGGTGTGTTTGCCTAGACTAGACAGAGAGATTATTGTTCTTGAAGTAATCTAACTACTTAATCCAAAAAGGTATGAATTCTTTTATTTTTTATTCCTCACCCAAAGATATTTTTCACTTATTATCAGATAGAGTGGGAGGGAAGGAGAAAGAGAGAGACAGAGAGAAACATCAATGTGATAGAGCCACACTTACTGGTTGCCTCCCATACAACCCAACCAGGGCCGGGGACGAACCGCAACCGAGGTACATGCCTTGATCGGAATTGAACCCGAGACTCATCGGTCTGCAGGCCAACGTTCTAACCGCTGAGCCAAACTGGCCAAGGCAAAAGATATGAATTGGATTTGTACATTTTCTCTTCAAAGTGCTGAGCTAACTCTTGCAATTCAGAGCAGGAGAGAGTCCGCCAGGACGTCTTCTGTGTCCTAGTGAAACCTGTCACTAGGTTTCCTAGTGAAACCTGTCAGTCCAGGTTTAAGGTCTTTAACAAAGGCGGGGTAAGGTGGCTGGGGCAGTTTCATTCTCATCAAGCCCAGGGCATTTCTGGAATGTGGTAACTAATCAGTGTTATTTTTTCATCTCTAGGCTCCTCAAGGAGATGAAAAAAATTGACAGAGATCAGGACCTTCTGGACCCTATATCCTATAAACAATCCCAAATTCTTAAAAGAAGTTGAAAAATCCTAAACTAGGTGATCAAGTCTGATCTTGCCAAGGGTTAAGGTATGAGATGAATGAGAGGGGTATCAACTTCATTCATGTCATGAGACACTTTGAGAGGGTGTTTTCTGATGAGACAGGTATGTTTAGATAGAGGGGGTGGAGGAAAGGGAGAAGCCTGGTATAGGTGCAGGAAAAAATTAAAGCGAACATCAGGAGGAGAAGGAGGTTGAGATATAGGGCCGTGGAGGGACTGGGACCTAACAGTGAGTCAGGAGAGAGAGGAGAGAATTCATGTTTAGATATTAGATCCTACACATTTCGTCAAGCTTTTTCCAAGAAGAACTAAAGAGAAGACGTTTCAGAATATTTGTTTCTTTCAGAGGCCTCTTCATACCCATCAAAATCTTGACCATTGAATATTGGGAATATTTGAACCCTTCGATTCTAAGGAAACACACCCATGAATTAATTTATTTATATCCCAAGTTCTCCAGGGAGGTTGTGATGGTCAAAACTGCCCTTGATGACTGCCCGAGTTGACCAAGCTGGGCACCTTGTCTGGAGGTTGGCCTGACAAATGTCCACATTCAACAAGAGGTCAATCCTCAGGCCTCAGGCCCCAAGAGGTTGGCTGTGCGCCCCACACTCATGCCCATCGGTGAGCCAGGGGGAGTGACGGGAATCAAAATAAAGATTTTTCACTAAGAATAATAAAGAGAGAAAAATAAAACCTCAGACGACACTTCCACACCCAGCACACAGAGCACGTGCCCACCGTGAGGAAGACTGAAGCAGTTCACGTGTCGCTGGTGTTCCATAAAGGGGGGCCTCGGGGAGGTTATTACGGAACTACACACACTGCACAGCACAAAAATATTGTTTAAAACCTGATGCCAACACACTCAGCAACTTTGATGATGTGGCCAAATTTCTTTAAAAGCACAAATGACCAAAACTGATAGGACAGGACATAGGAAATCCAAAGAGTCCAATATCTATTGTCTGTAATTTAAAACCTTCCCCAAAGAAAACTCCAAGCCCAGATGGATTCACTTGTGAATTCTTTCAAATAATTAGGTTAGAAATAATAACAATATCATATCACTATAAAATAAAAAAAATCATCCTATATTTGACTTCAGCAAAATTAAAAAGTTTTACTCATCCAAGGACACACATGAAATGAATAGGCGAGGTACAGGGTGCAGAATGTTCTCAGGAAGATGGGTATCTGACAAAGGACCAGCATCCCGAATGTGCATCCTCCTGAACGAAGGACAGATTTTATCTGGACTTGAAGCCTTGTGGCAAGCTTTTCAGCTGTTTATTAGAAAGTTAAACATGTACTCACTGAATGACTCAGAAATTCCACTTCTATGTAGTTACCCGAGCAAAATGAAAATACATAGCCACAAAAATTGCAGCAGTGTTCATGGTAGCTTTTTTTAAAAAAATTAAAACCATAGCCTGGCCAGTGTGGCTCAGTGATTGAGGCTCAGTTGACCCATGCACCAAGAGGTCGGTGGTTCAATTCCCGGTCAGGGCACATGCCCAGGTTGTGGGCCCAATCCCAGTGGGGGGCATGCAGGAGGCGGCCAATCGATGTTCCCTCTCATCGATGTTTCTCTCTTTCTCCTTTCCTCTCTCTAAAAAAAATCAATAAAAAGAAATAAATATTTTTAAGAAATAAAAAATACAAGTTGTGAAAAATCCAAATGTCCAGAAAAAGAAGAATAGATAAACGAGTGGTGGCCTGTTCACAGAATGGAATACTTCATACTCAGTAATAAAAACTGAGTGAATTACTGATCTATGGAACAAGAGGAATGAATCAAAAAACATTCCACCGAGCAAAGACACCAGACACACAGAGTAGATGGTGCATGAATCCATTTATTGGAAGTCCAAAAATAGATAAAAGCTTGTCTCTGGCGCTAGCCAGCAATTCCGTGATAGCCTATGACAAGGTGGAGGTTAACGGGGAGGGAGCAGAAGGGAACTTTCTGGGTTGGTGGAAATGTTTATTATCTTCTTTGGGCTGGTGGTTACATGTTTTTATACCACTGTCAAAACTCATCTCAGTGAACATTTAACAGCAGTTCATATTTTTAACATAAGTTAAACCTCCATGAAGAAAACCAACTTTCCGTCGTTTCCCAGGCCATCCATTTCTCCTCCGCCAGCTCACTTCCCCACATTCTGTAACAGAATTACACATAAGTAAATAGCAACAACCAAAAGATCTTATTGGTCAACCCAGGTATCATCATTTTCAGAATAAAAGGTTGTCAAACTTCTCTATTTGTACTGCAGATAATAGATTCTGAGGATTTAATCATTATCTTCTCTACACAGGGAGAGGATACAATGCTAATCATCTCAAATGAATAGCTGCTTTCAAAGGCGACCTCTGAGCTGCCTGTGAGATTGGCCCAGTGAGATTTCACATCCGTTCCTGAAGTGCCACATCAAAAATTCTCGACTGGCCCTGGCCAGTGTGTCTGCCGTTAGAGTGTCTCCCCGAAGACCGAAGGGTCATGGGTTCAATTCTGGTCAAGGGCACACACCTGGGTTGCAGGTCTGTTCTCTGGGCTGGTCGGGGTGCTTGCAGAAGACAACCAGTGATGTCTCTCTCTCACGTCAATGTCTCTCTCTCTCTCTCTCTCCCCCCCTTCTTCCTCCCTCCCTCCCTATCTAAAATCAATGGAAATATATATCTATATCTATATCTATATCTATATCTATATCTATATCTATATCTATATCTATATCTATATCTATATCTATAGATATAGATATAGATATAGATATAGATATAGATATCTCCATCCTTGGGTGAGGATTAACAAAAAATAAATAAAATCCTGGAATACAGACTGGAGTGTCACGGGGCAGGTACTGCCCGCTAACACCGAGGCTAGTTAGAATCCATGTGTGAAGTGGCCAGTTAAGTTTTGGAAGGCAGACATAGGTGGGGCTTAGTTTGAGGATTGTAGGGAGAAGGGGGAAGTATTGTGTGCAAACATGAGGAAATGAGTGTGTTGTTTCCTTTGTCTTTCCCCACTTGAAATTGTGTCACCAATCCTCAAGGGGGCGCTATCACCACGTCGTTTCTCACTGGCTGCCCTGTCATTGCAAATGCAAAAATAACATTGCAGTTTTCGCCTGTGCTGCTTTAGGATTCGCTCCCTGAATTATGCTTATCGTTTCATCAAACCTATCCGGGGTGGTCAGCAATCACACAAAACACATTTCCCACCATGATCCGATACTCACCTTCTCTCTCCTCATAAACAACTCCTTTGCTACGTGTGAGGAACTCTGGCATTATCTATACTATTTTAATTAACTTTATAAAATGCTGACATAAAGCATTATATTGTTTTCCTAGCCTATTCATACATTTCAACCTGCTGTTTAACAAACACACTCTAACTAAGGCTTTACTATTCAATATGGGACCCAGTAGCCAAATAGGAATATTTGAAATAATTTAAATTTATTAAAATAAAATAAAGAAGTTTAAATTCAGCTCTGTAGCTGCACTGTGTGCATTCAAGTACTCAGTAGACACATGTCATTCAGTGGTTCCCATAGCAATAAACACAGATATAATACATTGCCGTCATCACAGAGAGTTCTATTGGAGAATGCTCCTCTAAAGTAAATACAGTTATAATTACTTTTATTAAATGTAGTGGGGTGACATTGGTTGATAAAATTATATAGGTTTCAAGTGTACAATTCTAGGATACATCATCTGCACGCAGCATTGTGTGTTCACCACCCAAAGTCGAGTCTCCTTCCATCACCATATATGTGACCCCCTTTACCCTTTTCTACCACCCCTACCCCACAGCCCCTCCGGTAACCACCATACTGTTGTCCGTCTATGAGGGTTCATTTGTTTGTTTGTTTGTAGCTTTCAGTTTTATATCCCACGTATGAGTGAAACCATACGGTTCCTGATTTTTTTGCATCTGACTTATTTTGCTTAGCAAAAATAAATAAATGGGACTAGATCAAACAAAAAAGCTTCTGCACAGCAAAAACAAAGAGAACAAATAAACAAAAAGCAAAGACAAAAATCTACAAAACAAAAAGGCATCCAAGCGAATGAGAGAAGATATTCATATTCAAAGGAGAGGACAGAAATCAGTGACCATACCGATGCTTCAGCACAAAGCCGAGTCCCTCCTGAGAGAAGCATGCTTTACTTTATTGCTCTTAATCCTGTACATTAAGTACTCAACATTTTTGCTGACTTTTAGCATCATCTCAGTATTTCAGGGCTCCCTGTTATTTTACATGCCGTGGTGTGCATACAGATAAAGAAAAATGGACTAAAATGCTCAAATTTAGCCATTCTTAAAGGGTGAAGCTCCAACACTTACATTTGTTTAAAAAAATAAAATAAAATAAAATAAAAGGAGTGGGGGGTTTGGGAGTACTTATAAAAAATGTAGTGGGACCTGGGGCATCCATTTTTTTATAAGCTCCAGATGACTTTTATCTGCCCTATAATTTAACTCCGCATTGATCAGATGTATTTACATGGCAGAATATATCAAAGTGATTTAAAACTAAAGAGTTCTGGGCAGCTATTCATGTTGGAGAACAATACATATTCCCTTATCTCATGTTTCCTTAGAAGGAGGGAGACTTCTATTCCCTTAGACTCTAAGTGGTTCTCAACCTTCCTAATGCCAAGACCCTTTAATATAGTTCTTCATGTTGTGGTGACCCCCAACCATAAAATTATTTTCGTTGCTACTTCATAACTGCAATTTTGCTACTGTTATGTCTTAGGCGACCCCTGTGAAAGGGTCGTTTGGCCCCCAAAGGGGTCGCGACCCACAGGTTGAGAACTGCTGCCTTAGAGGGTAGCAAATGGAGGAATGTTTGTTCTCCCATTTTACTCCCTTCCTCATTTCTTTCTGTGAAAGGAGGAATGACTTCTGATTGCAGGCATTGGGAGAAAAGAATCAGCTTATATGTCTCAGCCTCTTCAAGATTTTCTGTCACCTTGAGAGAGGCTGGTCTCCGAGGATCTTCTTGGCTGATGAGTCCAGTAATCTATCAGGTCACATCAGGGAATTCCACTGTGAACTGTGAAATTCACACCAATTCTCCAATTCAGCTTTATCAACAGTAGCGTTGATAACTTGCTCCTCACCAAGTTGGTTCCAAACCCAGAAGCTGAACTCTCTCAAGCCCTGTGTAACATACTAGTGTAGTGGCCAGGAATTAAACCCAGGGCAACTGCTTGGAAGGCAAAATGCTTAACTCTATCCTTTGTTTATTCTACATCCATGTTCTCCCATGCACACCCATACCATCATCATTTTGGCACACCACTACATCCTACACACACACACACACACACACACAAACACACACGCATCTTCTTTGCTCCTTGAATTAAAGAAGGACATTCGAAGGATGGGAGTGTGCTCCTTGCCATAAATGGAGAGCCAGGCCTTGGAGTGTGGAATGGCTACCAGTCGGGAAGTTGAAAAGAGAAAACCTCTCCAGGTAGACACTTGAAGACACTCAGTGCATTCTGCATAAAAAGACTTCTTGTCTCCCATTAGCTGTCAAGTGACAGAAAATATTTCTACATCTTTGTAGAAGAAGATGTAGAAATATATTTTTTTAATGTGGAAGGGTTGCATGGCCAGTGTGGCTCAGTGGTTAAGTGTTCACTCAGGCACCAAGAGGCCACCGGTTCGATTCCTGGTCAGGGCACATGCCCAGGTTGTAGGCCCGATCACCAGTGGGGGGCATGCAGGAGGTAACCAATCAATGTTCTCTTTCATTGGTGTTTCTATCTCTCTCCCTCTCCTTTCCTCTCTCTCTAATATCAGTAAAGAAAAAAATTTTAATGTGGAAGGAGCCTACTGGTAGGCCCCCATGGCCCAGGGCAGTAGCTGGATATGCCACCTGTTGGCTTAGAATCTTTTGTGACCAAATGGCATCCAAAGGCACTGTGGTTATTTTTCTTGAAGTATATGTTGGTCTCCATAAGGTAGGTCTTTGATTTTATGAGTAGGTTGAGGTAAATACAGCAAAGTGAGAGTAAACCAATTTGCTTTGAAAAAAAAAAGTAAAAACCATAAGAACAGGAAAGACTGACTAGCTCTTCATAATCATATACAATGATTAAGTAGAACACTGACTCTTAAGATGACGAGTGAGCCAGCAGTCTCAAGAATAACAGCCAACTGTTCAGCCTCAGCTTCCGGATCCTGGAGGATGAAATGCCTGGGTGCTTCTGCCAATGATAAAGTGCTGTTAATTAGTCACAATCAGGCAAACAGTAAGATCAGATGTAATGAACAAGGGAGCAGAGAGGGGAGGAGTCAGTGAGGCCATAGAGGCCAAGAGGGCATAGAGGAGAGGGTTTGCCCACCTACAGTGTATTAACCACACTCCCCTTGTGGAACCCGACTTCTCCTTAATTGTAACTCGTTAAAGTGTGAAACAAAAGTGTGCATGAGTACAGACCCAAAGCTGCTTCCCTTTGGTAATGCTAAGGCAACTTGAGCTCAATTAGCAAGCCCAAATTTGGGTGAAAGACTTTCAGAAGATCCCACAATTCAGGGGACCCAATGTTGCCACCCTCTGTTATCACATTGAGAAATAAATTTCAACTTAAATATGTAGTGAGACCTGGGCTATCCATTTCTTTTTACAAGTTCCACATGACTCTTATCTGCCCTAGAGTTTAACCTCCACCGATGGGATATATTTACATGGCAGAACATATTACAGTGATTTAAAATTAAAAGGTTCTGGACAGCTTTTCATATTGGAGGACAATGTTTATTTATTCCCTCTTTCCTCATATTTTCTTAAAGAGGAGGAAACGTCTATTCACTTGGAGCAGCAATTATTAACCTTTTTCATCTCAGGGCACCCATGAACGAGTTACTAAAATTCTTCAGCACACCCAAAAATATATATTTTTTTGGCGATCTGACAAAAAAAAAAAAAAAAGGTATAATTTTGATTCATTCACACCAGATGACTATTGTTGTGTTGGCTGTTGTCATTTTTTTATATGACAATCTAATAGAAAAGAGGTCAGTGCCTTGACTAAATGGTCAGGTATTGCATGTTTTAAAAGCTCTTGCCACACACTGGGTGAAAATCACTGCCTTAGAGGGTCATGAACGGAGGAACTGTTGAGGCTGTCCTCACGCCCTGTACGAGGGCCATTCCAGCCACAGCAGCACGTGTATTGCAGAGGAATGAGACCAAAGCAGGAATATTAAGCTCTGTTCTGAAACTCAAGTAAGTGGAATCCATTCAGAAGGCAGTAGATCAAATGCTAAGGGAACTCAGTTATGTTGTTTTTCTTTAGTTTTTTTTTTTCTATATTGATTTTATTTTTTTAATCCTCACCAGAGGATATTTTTCCATTTATTTTCAGACAAAGTGGGAGGGAGGGAGAAAGAGAGAGAGAAAGAGAAAGAAACTTTGATGTGAGAGAGATACATCGACTGGCTTCCTCCTGCAGGACCCTGACCAGGGCCGGGGACCGAACTGCAACTGAGGTACGTGCCCTTGACTGGAATCGAACCGGAGACTCGTTGGTCTACAGGCCGACACTCTAACCACTGAGCCAAACCGGCGAGAGCTTCTTTATTGATTTTAGAGAGAGAGAGAGAGGAAGGCAGAGGGACAGAGAGATAGAAACATCGATGAGAAAGAACATCGATTGGCCACCTCCTGCATGCCCCCAACTGGGGATCAGGCCCACAACCTGGGCAGGTGCCTTGGCTGGGAATCGAACTGGTGACCTTTTGGTGCATGGGTGACGCTCAACCACTGAGCTACACCGGCCGGGCTCAGTTATATTTTCTGAAGACTTTGCTCAAGGATCTCAATCTATTTTGCCTGAAGAGATGTTCATGAAGAATAGAAGAGTTTTTAAATATTTGAAAAACTCTCATAGGAAAGAGAGACTAGATTTGTCCACTGGGGTCCTGGCAGATGAACCTGTGGTGGAAATTATGGGAAAGCAGGTTTCAGCTCAGTATCAGGAGAGATTTTCTGACATCTCTAGGCTCATTGGAACAGCATCCAGCTTTGGTGAACACCTTCACAACCTTCATATCCATCCTTCACAAATGCACCTCCTAGTTCTAGCTGCAGACTGCTCGCCTTGCTCATGGCCAGAACTTATGTACGAAGCAGGTGGATGTTACAACTTCTCACAACGCCACCATACCAGTAACTACTAGATACTCACTGAAGTGGACCAAAAAGAAAGCTGACATCGGGTATATAGACATAATAATCACTAAGGCCAGAGTCTGATTTCATGCTGGTGAACTTCTAGTACAGAGCTGAAATATGCAGATGTTTTTTATTTTATTTATTTTTTCAGATTTTATTTATTTATTTGTTTTTGCAATTTTTATTAATTTATTTTTGTTACAGATATTTTTCCTTTTTTCCCCCCTAGACATCCTCCTCCCGCTCCCACCCACCCCACCCCAGCATTGTTGTCCGTGTCCATTGGTTACCCATACGTGCATGTAAGTTCTTTGGTTTATCTCTTCCCTCCCCCTGTCCCCCCCCTGAGGTTGTCAGTTGCAGACATTTTTTAGAATGTCAAAGTTTCCTTTCTTTGGCTCCTTCTCTTGGATCTGGCTCGTGTCTGAGACCTTAAGCAACCTTTCAGGTAAAAACTCAATCCAGGATGGCATTTTCATAGAAGGTTAACACTGAGTAATTGTTAAAGCCACGTGTTAACGTTCTTCCTGAGAGTGAAAGCATGTTTTCAAATGTTAATCAATTCAACTTCACAGGAATCTTGACAGGAAAAATAGCCAGTATAGAAAGACCCATTTCTCCAGCCCCCTCCCCGAAAAGCTTTCCTGTGGGAAACAGAAAGGGTTCAGTCTGTAATGGCTCATCTTTCGTTGTCAGTTCTTTCGGTAGGGCTGTTATTGTGTACAGTCTCAACAGCGAGCAAGAGAGTCCAAATGCTTCACACGGCAGCCCTGGTGGGACCACGCCCGGAGGGGAAGGTGCTTCTCATCTCCTGTGCCCTCTGCAAAGGTCGATCAGATGAGAGCCGAAGACCTTGCACCCACGCCTTTATGTTCTTTATCCTTTTCTACATGAAAAGTCAAGTCTGTGGCAGCAGAAAGTGTTGTAAAGCTTATCTGATTTCTAGTTCAGGGGCTCATTATATATATAAAAAAGGAGATTCATCAATTGATTTTAAATAAGGTCAGTACAGAACACTGACAAGAGGGAGGTGCTGGGTGCAGAGATTAGACTTGAAAATTGAATCAAAAGCTTCCCTAGGGAAACATAACACGTACAAATGTATGCTTAGAATGTGTACACAGTTTAAACATAGTTATCACATAGATGCATGTCATATCTACATGACACATGTACCAGTGATAAATACACTTTCCATGTCTGTTTTATTCAGAAGCCTAATATAGGTAGTGATTTTGAAACGCAATTAAAAAAATGTCAGTAGTAACCTTACATTGTTTTATTTTTTCATTTTTTCAAGCCCAATGCATTTATCGACACCCTTTCCATCACCTCTGCCCATTTTAACACTCAACTGATATCCAACTTGAAGAGATTTTTCTAAGAATTATAATGAGGCAAAGATGTAAACCACCAAGTTAAGTTACATTGGTACTTAACACAATGATCATGCAGTGTTTTTTACTGTGTGGTTTCTTTAATATTTAAGTGGTTTCAAGGCAAAAAAAAAAATCAATATTAGTTTATCTGGACAAAAAAGAATGTTTCCTATTTTAAAAATTTCTTTCTGAAAAATAATATGTTAAATATTTTTGTTTGCATTCTATAAAAACCAAAGTTTTCTGTAATTTTATGGTAATAATTTTCTATTATATTACATCTTACTGTGCTAATGACCTCATAATTTGACGATATTATATACATTACTTTTGTAAATCCCCAACTGAAAAATTATGAACTTAAACTTCAATAAAGTTTCTAATTTGGTAAATGTAGGTAGACAATTTTAAGTGAACTCTATTATATAGATCTGAGACATTTTGTTTTAAAACCTATTTGAATTGTATATTAAAAATAATGTCTTTTCAGTCCCGCTAACATAGATTTAAAAAATTTACACAGGAGTTTAAAATTGCCTTTTACGATTTTGAAACATCAGTGAAATGTGTCAATATCAAATAGCCCAAAGAAGATCTAATAAATGCAGGTTAGGACATTCTGTGTGGGGACCTGAAAACTAGACTCCAACCACGGAAATAAATCAATGTTAAACTATGATTCAGCATTGACCCAAAACAGGGCGGCCCTAAGGAAAGCCAGGGAGAACACAGGTTCTGTTTCCTGTCTTCATGGTCTGTGTGTTTCTCCAATTCAGAGGACCCCTTCTCCAAGTTCCTCAAATGCTTATACTTCACCCTTCCAGCTACCAAATCTACTCTCGGTAAACGGTCTATAATAAATTCTTATCTATAATAAATGATATTTATTTATTATAAATAAGATGCATATTTCAGTGTGGAAACATACCTGGTAGGGGTAAATTGCTCTGGATTTAAAAAGATTACATTTCATATCCTGGGATCTCCACTTGCTAGCTGTCACTTATGTCTTCAGATTATTGGGAGGACTCACAAAACTCCTCAAAGTGCATTCATTTTGACCTGTGATTGGGAATTCGCCTACGTGGATAATCGACTTAAGTTATACGTGGATTTTTGACTGCGGATGGTTGGTGCCCCTAACCGCCGAGCTGTTCAAGGGTCAGCTATGTACTCGGGCAAGGCTATAGTAACAGCAAAGCATGAGGATAAACCATGTCAAGCCACTTTTAATACCAGGCACTTTGTCTCACCACATAGTTCTTTAATTCCTTCTACCCTTAGTCAGTTCCCCAATGTGGTCATCGGATACTTCGTGGATGGTGAGCTGGATGAGATGTTCACTGTACATGGTGTTTTGTGGCCCATCCCTGTCCTACGTCTGCAGGAAAATGGGTCTTAGATGACATCTACACAGGAGGCCCCAAATGAAAAAAAAATTTCTGTTTTAATTTTGAGGATACACAGTACATTTTCTACTGTTACAGGGAATAAAAACCCAAACTCAGAATAGATGTCCATCCCAGTAAAAGCACCTCGGCACCCTTCTGGGCCATAGGCAATGTAGCCACTTGCCACCTAGGAGTGGGTCTGGGTGCCCAGCTATGTACCACAGTGTCCATCAGTCTTTGACGTCCCACCTTGACCATTTCCAAAGAAGGGATGATGGCATCCACTTGTCGGTTCCTGTTTCCTGTTTAATTTGAGAGAGAATTTTTCTGATGAGCATAGATACTTTTAATCCTCCCTTTTCATATCTATTACATTTCCCATAACAGAACATCATAAAATGGGATGCTTATTATCTAATTATATAAGGCTTATGTCCAGAACATATTACGAGTCTTTTGGCTGTGTCTCAATAATCAGGAGAATTCTTAACTATTATTATTGTTATTATTATTATTATTATTACTTCAACTCTTCCAATCATATCACACTATTTCAGTGACGATGTGATCAAGAGTTGGGTGTAACGTAATTATCTTCCAGACCAAATGTTGACTCTTTTACCCATGAGGTACTATCAATAAACCATGCATACTTTTTTTTTTAATTTGATAATTGGCCAAAAAGTAAGTCCCATTCACCTGTGGGTTTAGGTGGATAGACTGATTAAGGCAGGGCTTAAAAACATGGTTACCACTGTTTATATATGCAACGAATACCTCATATATCAACCCCTGCTACATATGCCATAATATTCCAATTACATTTAATGAGGAAACATCTTTTTGTATTGCCCTCCTTTCTGAACTATTGTTCTGTCATAACCCATGACTGGATGAGTATTTCAAGTCTCAACAATGATTTGTTTTCATGTAAAACATACAGTTTCAGCCAACGACCAATAATAAGCCAAAAATCATCTCTGGAAGAGAGTATACTCGGCAGATGTCTTAGTCAACTTCATAATCTAAACATCCTAGTGGTCCTTGAAGGACACACCAGTAGACATTAGCGGGAGTTGTTGACACTGGTAATGTCATCTGAGCAGGGGTATTTTAAACTCTCAGTGTGGTTGATTGAGCAGTGGCTCTTTAGAGTTCTGATGAAGACTTGCTAAGAACGACATACTAAGGTTTCTTCTGTATAGCTTTATGAATGGAGACTAACAGAGTTCTTATGTGGGCAATAAAACCACAACAGCCAATTAAGATTTCATTTCAGTTTTGGATCTAGCAGGTAAAACAAGTGCATGCTGGTTGTTTGGGTGAAATGTCTCTCATGGATCCACAAATTCTTCATTTGTGCTAAAAACTGTTTTTGTTTTTAAAGCAGGATGAATCACTCATTCTCAGTGGTGCTCATATAATTAAACGAAATTGTTTTTCAGTTTTAGCTTGACCTTTAGATCCAGACATTGTATTGTCAATATAACAATTGACAATGCTTATAATGACATCTAATCTAAGTCTCTTTTCACTAAGTCACACCGTAGGAGGGAAATTTTAAATATATTGGTGGGGTAAATTAGTAAACTTGTATTGGTGTTTATTCCGCATGATGGAAATTGGCATTGACTTTTTTCCAAAATAAGGATAGTAAAAAAATAAAAAATCAGCTAAGTTGATCACCAAGGAGCAGAAATTCTCTCTTTGTCTGTTGCATGGCCTGAATTGTTAACTCCCATCTGGTACAGCTGATACTGTTGAAATAAAATTTTCATCGTCCTCTTCAATCCACTGATAACCTCCAAGATGCACCAGTTTTCTTCCAGGTCATATGAGAATAAATAAACACAGAATCTGTAGGCACTAGTTCAGTTGTACATAACATATCGGCAGTTAGGACTGGAATTCTGTTATCCCCAGGTATTCTATGTTTCAAATTAACTACTTGATTTGGCTTGGGTGATTTCCGTTAAGTCATATCCATACCAATGGTACAGCTAGGAAGCATAACTGCTTTCATAAATTCTCATTTAGAGCCACAATTTTGTTTTTAAATCTCCTAGTCATATCACAACATTTCCCTAACTTAATCCTATTGGTCTTTAATTTTTACTGGAAGGTTTGTAAATGATGGTACATTGTGCACCACTTTCTAGCAAATGCAATAAACTTCCTTTTTCAACTCCAGACACTTTAACCCACACAGATGTGAGTGCTTGCTATCCCCAGTGGGTGGTTATGCCAAGAAATCTTGGCTACTGCCTCTCAACATTGAAGCGCTCTTCTTCCTCTCAGACTATCTGCTTCTAAAGGGATCATGGGCTCATTTTGCATATTGCCTTCAGATTTTTAATAATTCATCAAGCCTAGGATAAAGTGAGTTGATATGCCACAGTGCCTTTAGTACCTGTGGAGCTCACCTGTCTTCAGTGGTCCATCAACACCTTGGGAGGCATCCTGTCAGATTTGTTATTCTCTCTGTTCTGAATAATGCGAGTCTCCCATTTTAGTAACTGAACTAACCAGCCCATGGCAGTTTCCTTTGCAATCTTTCCTGTCATAACAAGGTCACATTTGGAGCCCACCCTACACCTGTGGAGTTCCCTTTATTACAACATCATTACAAAACTGAGCTAAGACATAAAATTACATGAGGCTTTATTGTCATCATATCGCCAGTCCAATGTGGCTTACATTCTGAACGTATTAACATCCTCAGGACGGTATTCCATTTTGTAATCAAAGTGAAGGAAGAGAAGGGACATTTCCTTTTGTGCTGAAGGTTGCTTGAATACTTTTTTAATACAGGTTGAAAAAATTTGGGGTAGGACTAGGGGTATTTGCATTTACGTACACACTGGTAAAGGTAAGTGCCAATTGAGAGTTTTATAGATTCAATTTTTACATTTCCTTCAGTTTTCTTAAATTTCTCAAAGCTGCAATAATTTGGAACCAAATATCCCATCCTATTCATTGTGCTCAGAAACAATAAAATAGCAAACATTATACATAAAAACTAATGACGTTAAGGTTCTTTTGGGTGTTGCCTATACCTCTTCATAAAATTATAGTTGTCCCTTGGTGTCCACAGGGGACTGATTCCAGGATCCCTCTTGGATACCAAAATCTGAGGATGCACAACTTCCTTACATGAAATCGCATAGTATTTGCATATAACATACACACATCCTCACATATACTTTACATCATTTCTAGATTACTTGTAATACTCAATACGATGCAAATGCTACATAAATAGTTGTTATACTATATTATTTAGGGATCGATTTTATGGATTTTTTTTTTTGGTGGGGGGAAGGTTTTTGATCCAGGTTTGGTTGAATTGCAAATGTGAAACACGTGGATACGGAAGGCCAATTATAGTCAGTTTCTTGATTGAACATCCTCTAAGTTTCAACAGTCTCTTGCTTGAGAATTTCCAAATGTATAGCTGTTTAGTAATGAGGGGATAATCAAGAGTCACAACTGTGGGCCATTGGCAGCTTTCAACCTTTCATTGGAACCATTTTTCCATCCTTCGCCCAAGCAACGTCCAGTTGCAACTTGATTCTGCACTTGAATTTCTCTGGAAATGATTGTACTTAGTAATCAGTGCTGATTTGTCCTCGGTTTCTGTTTAGTCATCCTCCTTTCTAGATACATTACCTCAAAATTCCATTGAGAAGCCTTTTCAGTTAATTATCTCAATGCTTGTATGACCTCCAAGAAGTACTGGCTCGGCAGTCAGCTTTGTCCCAAAGGTTGTCTATCGTTCTTTCATCTTTCTTCTTCCAGAACAATGCATTAGCCATTTCACTTGAATCTTAGGCCGTATCAACATTCCTGATGTTAACCTATATCAATTATGCTTTTCTGGATTATTAAAGAGGCTCACAGAACTCCACAAAGTATATCACACAAGGCCATAATAAAGGCAAAGATATGATCAGCAGCTTGACTTTGTGGGCTAATAGCCTTCCTGTGAAATAGAAGCATATTAGACTGAGGTTCCTCCCGCGCCAAACCTGACACGTGCCACGCATAGCAGACCAAACACATATAAGCAATATGATAAAGTAAGAACTGCACTGAATTTAAACATTTAGGGCAATTGTTTTCATGGAACCCAACATGTAAACATACACAAATGAGATGCTCTTTTTGATTCTGGGATAAGAGGTTTTGAATACTGACTGTTCAAAGTCCACCCCTCTCAGGGCTTTAGTTTGGAAAACATTGGCACTAGTGCTATTAGAGTTACTCTGTGGGATCAAATTCTAACAGGAAGAAGTTAATAATAATGATCGTGATGCCATATTATTCTATGTCCTGCTTGAAATCATAAAACTAGAAGGAAACTTAGCAGCCATAATCTGACGGTCATAGCTCACACACCTTTAGTATCATGTGTGTATTATAAACATGTGTCATTGTTAAAGGGCAGGATTTGGGTTCCCAGTGAGCACATGCCCTGACCAAAACCATCCCAATTCACTTTTGTTAACATACAAGCAAAACACGTGTGACCCTGATCTAGTATCCAGTTTAAACCCTTGAGTTCGATCTCCATCAAGTAACAGGGAAATATTAATAAAACCTAGAGAGATTAAGTGATATGTTTTAAATCTCTCATTTCCAAGACTTCTTTTAACTCATTCATCTCATGAGTAGAGAAAGGAACCTCAAAGTGATTGTGAAGGAAAACTACTTGAAACAATATGTTCTATTTTTAATCCATTGAAGACTCAAAATCTGTCAGATAAAAAAGAAATGAATCACTTAAAAAATAAAATTTAAAAAAGACCTACAATGTGGAAAGCCCAATTTTTAAAAATTATTACACTCAATGCACATATAATCACTGTCAATTTGTTCCAGAAGTTTCTAAATGCTTACTCTTAATTGCTGTAATTATCTCCTTGGTTGCACTGGAAGAAACGTATTGGACTGGCACTGGTCCATGAACTACACTTTTAAGTAGCACATTAGTAGAGGATCTTGGTTTGAACCATAGGGCTAATGTAGAATTCCTATGCCGAAATTTATTTGCCTGTGTTTATCTAGGAGAGCATGCAATCAGCCATGTCCTATGAACAATGATTACTGACTTTCATTTTCATTCAGAAGTGTCTGTGGGGATACCACAGCTGCCTTAGGAGGGCATTTGGTAAGAATGTCAACCACAGGCTCTATTTTTAAAATCCTTATAAATAAGAGGTATAAAGTAGGCTGGCATATATCCAGTCCCTTTGAAACAATTACAGAAATTAGAATGCAGAAATATTTCATTGGAACTTCATTTTCATGTTCTTTTTTTTCTTAATATATAGAAGCAACTTTAGGTGAGCCAAGGGTCTTGCTTAATTAGTTGATATAAGGATCGAATAGAATAAATCAGGGAGATTTCCAAAAGCACAGGGTAACACAATAACAATTAGTCTCATAATTACACAATTTTTTAGCCCCTATTTTTAACATTCAGGGAAACATCTTTTATGGTTAATCAGCAATTAAAGTGAAGCAAAATATAACCCAAAAATAATCCTTAAGAAAATTCTTTGGACTAAAAATTAGTCATTTTAATATTCGGTTTTCGTATCTTAATAAAATGTTCATGCGTGAAGAGGTTTAAATTTTTTTAAATAATGAATATTGGAAAAGAAGAAGAAAAAGAGATTAAAATATTTTTGACAGTTGCTTGATTTTTTTCTATTTGAACAAGAGCATATTAACTTGGTTTCTTCTGAAGGGATGCTATGGGAAAACCAAGTTTCTGACGCTTGGAGAAGCATTAAACTTTTCTGATTTTCACAACTGTGTTTTCTTCTAGCCATACCTAGAAATGCCCTTCCTCCTAAATAAGTCATTTTCTTCCTTCTCACTAAAAATGCAGGCCCTTCAACAAGATTGATTATTCAGATCAGACTGACATTCACATAGCATCCTTAGAGGTGTTTTAATATGGATGTAAAATATTATTTTAACACCTTAAGGAAGAGTAAGTATTTTAGACAATTGTTCAAAGACAATGACAAATCTGTGCTGATGTCCTACTGCAAATAGTACGGTTACTTCTCTTAGAAAGCAGAAATCTGGACACTGTGTCATGTAATTGTGCTGCTGGCCTTCCCCAGTAGCATCAAATTGTAGGTGTGAAAGACCTCGAGGCTGAAGGCTCATATCTTCCAGGTACTCCGTTAAACTTGTTTGGAGAAAATCGCCAATATATTTTGAGGCTCACTTTTATCAGTGCATAGAAATTTGGAATTAATCTTCTTGTCCTAAGAGCAGTATCTTGTGTGCTGTATCTCTCATTGGTCATCTTTGCTTGAGTATCTCATCATTAATTTCAAAATCAACACGTTAAAAAAGTAATCATTGTTTTCCTCCATATTCCCTGCAGTAAGATCTCTGTGGATATTCTTCTGTCTACTTCTATTGGATACTGTCCTAGACACCCAATCACCCAAGTCTCATGCATGGTCTTTCCTCCATCCCTATGCAACCTGACACTGACTCCCATTCATTCTACTCCCTTTATTTTTGTCATTTATTCCATGTGTCCATTTCTTTACTTGCAGCCCTTCCTTCTGGATTGCCATGAAAACATGCCTACTGGACTCACCATATTTACAATCAAATCTTACATCATTGGCCATATCGATCTTTCTAACATTTAGATTAAAATTTGACCATACTACCTACAGTAAAATCCTTCATGGTCAGCTCCCACAATTGTTCACTATAGGGTGAAATCAAATCACCTTAGTAGAGAATGGAAGCATTTTTTCTAGGAACCCTGGCTTCTGCCTATAGTACTGACTCTTATAACCATCCTCCATTCAACTAATTTACTGCATTCACCCTATCAACATATCCACAATCTTAAAGTCAAAGACTGGTGACTGAAAAAATTTACATGACTTAAGAAAATTTGGCCCAGCCAGTGTGGCTCAGTGGTTGAGCATCGACCCATGCATCAAGAGGTTGCCAGTTCGATTCCCGGTCAGGGCACATGCCCAGGTTGTGGGCCAAATTCCCAGTGGGGGGCATGCAAGAGGTGGCCAATTGATGTTCTCTCTCATTGATATTTCTATCTCTCTCCTTCTCCTTCCCTCTCTCTTTAAAATCAATAAAGAAAAAAAAATTTAAAAAGAAAATTTGAAATCTTGAGTGTATTTTTCATATACCTTTCCAATGAACTGACTAGCCAGCAGTCCTGGCTGCCTTACATAAAAAGGCTTCTATGTATGTTTAGTTTCCAGATTTACTCTACACTCACCTCTTAGTTCATACTGTTTGCTTGGTTGAGAATATTTGCTTTCTGGTATAAGTATTTTATATTCTTCATGACTTAGCTTAGCCATGCTCTTCTACCAGAGGGACCAATTACATCATTCAGTTTATTAAAAGAAAATTTTATAGATTCTTATTTGAGATACATTTTAAGAGTTAATAAGTCTTTTTAAATGTGCATCCAGCCTTTCTAGATTAATCCATTCTCCCCACTAAATCAATAACCGAGTGCCCAACAGAATTTGGTGGGAGAAACAAGCCAGCACGTATTTCTACTCAGCACTTCTAAGGAGCATAGAGGACTTTGATCTGCAGTCTCAGAGCCCTTCCTAATGGGAAGCAATTGACTTGGTCCTGGGACAGCACTGTGATGGTGAATGGCAGAGTCTTCACATTCACAAAAGAGCTTGGTAGTCATCTCTCTCAGTCCATCTATGCAATACTCCCAACAGCCACCTTTTTCAAGTCTAACAGAATGTCTTCAGGATGGCAAATTTCTTCATCCTAAAATAATTCTTGATTGTAGTTTTTAGAGGTGCCATCAATCCTTTGTTCCTTTGGGGAATTAAACGTGAAACCATTACACCAAAACCATAGCTTATACTTATATAAGTACTGCTATTTGCTGCACACTGGTGTATGTGTTTTATATAAATTAACCTTGTTCAAGAGTAAACTTGATAAGACATAAGCAAAACAAAATAAAACACAAACTCTAACTTTAGTCTTTTTTTTTCACTGTTTCTTTAATTCTTCCAAGTGGGCTCTTTGTGACCCTTTCCTGGAAGGCCTGTTAGATAAGTCCCATATATTTTTATGTCATTCTTTGAGAATGTGAAGTCCTCCATTAACTCTTATTTCCCAAAATAATCTCAATTTAGCAATTTAAATACTCATTTCCAATTAATAATGGTATTAGTCCATTCTGGTTGCTATAAAAAGCTACCATAGGCTTGGTGGCTTATAAACCACAGGTATTTATTTCTCACAATTCTGGAGGATGATATATCCAAGGTGAAGGTGCCTTGTCTAAGGTGAAGGTCCAAGCAGATTCACCATCCATGAGGTGCTGCTCCCTGGTTCATAGATGGCTATGTTCTCTCATGGTGGAAGGGGCCAAGAAGCTCTCAGCAGTCTTCTATATAGGGCACCACTCCACTCATGAAGTCCTACCGTTAGGACCTAATTACCTCCTAAAACCTCCATATTCTAATACCACCTAACTAGGGGTTAGATTTCAGCATATAAATGTTGAGGACACAGACATTCAACACATACAAGTAATCAAAACAAATTTCATTTAGTTAACCCTCCCTTTTATCAACTTTAGGCTGAGAAGTCTATACTGGTGCAAACTGTATGGCTTGCATCTTCTCTTTCCTACCTAATATTCCTCTTTTCTTTCCCCTCCCCCCTCTCCCCTCCAGTCCAGCTTCTTAGCCTTCTATCTGACACTTTCTTTCCAGCCTACAGTAGAGCAAAATTGGTATAGGAAAAGGAGGATAGTACAGGGCAGGATATTTCTCATCTATAAGGCACGACCATGAACTGGAGTTGGTTTTCTCTGAGCAAAAAGAGAGTTTTTGGTCAGTCTCCTTTAAATCCATCTTCTGACCACTTCTCCATCAGGCACACATCTGGCAATGAGTATCAGGAATCTGTCTTCCATGTCTGCCTTGACCTTGTTGGAACAGCTGCTTTTTCTTTAGATTTAGTAAGGATAATGTTTGACAGTGTCTTCATGGGGTCTTCCAGAGTCCAGTAGGTAGGTGTCAAACATGCTGAATGGTCTTGAAATGTTTCTCACTTTTCCCACCGTACCCTTGCCTTTCCAAGGAATGCATGATGGCCTATGACCTTATCTTGACATTCATATATTAGCAAGGATTCAATTGGCCTACCTGTGATCTAAGCCAATATAAATGTATCGTGAAGAGCCCGAAGTCTGTAGTCAGACACCTAGATTTCAATATTTATTCCATTATTTAAGAGCTATGTGGTCTTTGGCAAGTTATTAAACCTCTCTATGTCACTGGTTTTTTTCAATAGCAAAATAAAAATAATTGTAGGATCTATTTCATAACATTGATGAGAAGAATAAATGATATAATTCAGATAAAAGAATTAACACAGGACTAGGCAAATAGCACTACATCAATTTTAGCTGTCAATAAAAGTCCTCAAACTAATTATCACTCTCAAGTACCCTGTCTTGGGGATGTAGGCTGCAACGTGAGTGTTTTGCATCACATTAAAGCTGTTATTAAGCTGTGAGTTAGCTGGTAGTTGCAGACAGTGGGCACAGCTGTGGAAGTGAAATGCAGGGAGGACATGTGGAGACATTAATATGGATACCATATGTCCTACTGCTCCTCTCCTTCAAGTATCCACATCTTTACAGTCTTTTCATGACCTAAGAAGGATATACACGATGATTTTCTTTCCTTAAGTCTTTCTTCCATAATCAGTCCAATAGAGGCCAAGACTGATATTTCCAAAGAGTGAAATACGTAGGTTTTCTTTATGTTTCTCTTTTTGTTTTTGAAGTCCATACCGAGAGCAGTCCAATTTAGAGGTCTGGATTCCCAGAACATACACCAAAAAATAATTGCATATTTTCTTTGTCTGTGCTGATATTTTTTTCCTTAAACAGTCTATACAGGTCTATAAACATTATGTTGATTCCTGATCCATTCCTTTGATCAATTATTAGTGAGTGTTCAGAAATTCAGTATTGATTGTAGAAGTTTTCTGTTACTTTATCTAGGTAAGGCCCGAGGTTGCTTTTGTATTAACCTATTTATTATCTGTTTTTCTCATGAGATTTTTGAGCTCTTGTTGCTGTGGCCCACTGCAGAAGCTGAAGATTGCATTTGGTACCAGGACTAATGCATTGTTCTGAATCTCTTAAGAGTGAAGTCTGGCCTTGTGATCTAGACAGTGTAGAAGACTGAGAAATAAACTAACTTGATACAGTTAAGTTGTTCATAGAAAATATATTATCTCTTTATTCTTACCACCCTAACTCACTCTTCAGCAGGTCTATGTTGCTGAAGTCCCAGCAAGGCCAATGGACAGACCATTTTGCTCCAAAACTCCCAGTTCTAGAGTTGTTAGACCAAAGTCCCCAAATATTGTGAGTTAAACAAAGGTTTATCTCCAACTTTATATGCAATAAAAATATTCCCCATGTCATTTCTTGTGGTCAGCGTTACAAGAGTATTTCATCTCCCTAGGCTTGGTGTAGTACAGAGAAAAAAGGAAAGCAAGAATAAAAACCTGACATTTACCCTTAAATTTATGACTATTCATTATTAGGTATATATCCCTTTTGATTTTCTAATTATAGTTAAGTTGACTTGAATATTGAATAAAATAAATAATGTTGAATTGGATATCCCTTTAGTTGTTTGTGGGGAACATAAAACTCACAATTTTTATTAATAAAATCATAATCCTGTGAACTCTTTAGAGAACTTCAGATAGCTTTCCTACTTTCCAAAGTGAACTCTCACCTTTATGAAACACCAAAATACTTGGTGATGCTTGAACAACTGTAAACAAAAGGTGATCTATATGGTGATCGATTCACCACTTTAACTATTTATGGATTGCTACTAAGTTTCAAACACTAAACTATGTGATGGAGCTATAAGAAGAAAGGTATATTCTCTACCCTCAAGGGAACTCTTACATTGTTAGAGAAGTAACAAAACTATAGTTTTCATATAGCAATTGTTCATTGCAATTGCACATCATATTATGATGGGAGTTTTATATACTTATCATCCTTATGAAACTGAAGGCCTTTAGGCAATTATTGATTCTTATTATTTCTCTATCACAATCTACACATATGGATATACACATAAATATACATGACAGATTTATAAATAAACCTTTTAAATTTATTCATAATTTCAGAATATTAAAAATACTATGTTACTAGGTTGTTGGTTAATTATATATTTTTAGAAGTCAATCCTTGAAAACATAGAAAGCAAAAGTTGAGTGGTAAGCTATTTTAAGGAAAAATAATATCAAATTCAAAAATATATTTTATAGTAGATAGCTTTTCTGAAATGAGCTATAACATAATCCCTATAAATAGTTCATTCTGAAATGGCTAAGAGTTCATTAAAATACATGTTTGTTTGTTGTTGTTGTTTTAATCCTCACCCAAGGACATTTTTGCACTCATCTTCAGATAGAGTGGGAGAGAGAGGGGGAGGAAGCGAGGGAGAGAAACATCCATGTGAGAGAGACACATCAACTGGTTGCCACCCACATGACCCCAACCCGGGCCAGGGACAAACAGCAACTGAGGTGTGTGCCCTTAGCAGGAACCGAACCTGGGTCTCTCTGGTCAGCGGGCCGACGCTCTAACCGCTGAGCCAAACTGGCCAGGGCTAAAAGACATGTTTTAAAAACATTTTGAGACACATACTATATCCGCATTCACCCGGAGGCGGCAGCCATGATGAGTGAGGACATCTGTCCTGCAGCCCTGGTGCTGCGGCTGGACACTGACGCTCTCACTTCTAAGCTATGCGACCTCGGCAAAGTTACTCAACCTCTTTCTGCATTCATTGTACAACTAAAATGTGGTTATTACAGCAGTATCTACTCGGGCTGTTGTTGGGAAGACTAAATGCTCAGGGTATTAACCATAGTTATCATCATCATCCATAGTAGAACCTGTAGTACTAGAGAGTAGTAGTGGCACTAGTGTTAGGAGTACTAGTGTTAGGATACTAGTGTTAGGAGTACTAGTATTAGGATACTAGTGTTAGGAGTACTAGTATTAGGAGTACTAGTGTTAGGAGTACTAGTATTAGGAGTACTAGTATTAGGAGTACTAGTGTTAGGAGTACTAGTGTTAGGAGTACTAGTGTTAGGAGTACTAGTATTAGCAGTACTAGTGTTAGGAGTACTAGTGTTAGGAGTACTAGTGTTAGGAGTACTAGTATTAGGAGTACTAGTGTTAAGAGTACTAGTGTTAGGAGTACTAGTATTAGGAGTACTAGTGTTAGGAGTACTAGTATTAGGAGTACTAGTGTTAAGAGTACTAGTGTTAGGAGTACTAGTATTAGGAGTACTAGTGTTAGGAGTACTAGTATTAGGATACTAGTGTTAAGAGTATTCGTATTAGGAGTACTCATATTAGGAGTACTAGTATTAGGATACTAGTGTTAGGAGTACTAGTGTTAGGAGTACAGGGTTAGAAAGAGCTGCATTCATGGATACAGGGTATAGTAGAAGAGAGACTTTTCTGCGTGTTCTTTTTCCATGTGTAAATCCCAACATCTGTGTGAATAGTCCAAAGGAAGTGGTCTACTGTTGCCTCACGAGATAATTGTATTTGATTTATAGCACGGCCTTGATGATAACCTTATAAATGAGCTAACTGTGGCAATTTATAAAGAGCTTCTCTAAATATCTAAGTGTTGATTTTCAATTATGTGAAAGCTCTTATGTAAAGGATGGTGGCAGCTCTTTGGGGTCCAGCAGAGCAATAATTATCTCCTGTAAAATATTTCTGTTACCCTTGTGGGAAACAGAATGTGGAACTAGATTCCACCCAGAATGGCCAATCGTATTTTCCTATCTCACAGATATTCATCTCTCCTTTGAACAAAAGGTTTAGCTGTGTTTAGATATTGTCATTTAACTGAAGCTTTAAAAAACTGGTATAAATGTTTCCAAATAGAACTATTTACTGGTATAAAACAAAAACAGTCAAGTGATATTTTTAATGTCATTACTTTCATGTCAGGAAGACCCAGACAGCCCTCCATTATGAGGCTATGACTTTTACTATAACAAAGTATTTCAGGAAACAGAGATATTAGATGATGGATATCGCTTCAAAGGAAGCGTTTGTGCCATTGAATCTAATGGATGGAGGAAGGAGGCATGCCCTTTATAACTTCTAGTCTAGTCATTTTTAAGTCTATAAAATGGAAATAGTCATTTCCTATAAGATATAATTCCCATCAGAAGCTAAAATTGGTCTCTATTATATTGCAGTTTACTTATGTGCTTGGCTCCATGGCCAGAAAATGAGTTCCCCAGATAAGGATCATGTCTTAATCAATTTTGATTTTCAACAGCCTGATGACTAATATGTCTTCCCCAACAACCTTGGTAAAGAAATCTATTTATTGGGAAACACATGAGCAAGTGATGTAATTCAGACACTGACTTTCCTCCACCTCGATTCTGCCATGTAATGCCATCCCTCTATCTTCCTAAACAAAGTAAAGTGGAAATCTAGACAATGACCCTGACAACCACACCATCTAACAGACTGATCTCATTGACTTAACTGAAAGTGTACAGATTCTGAATCCATGCTGTGCAGGTCCCCAAATACCCTATCAAAGCTAAGCACATACCTGGCTGTGTTTGAGCTTCAACACCTGCCTGGCTCACTGAGCTGTTGTATGATTCACCCCAAAACCAATTTTCTGGAGAAATTGCAAAATGGACAAGGATAAACAGGGAGTTATTCCAGCAGGGAAGGATCAAGCAGTGTGCATGAAAAATTAGGAAAAATATGCTCATTCCTTCATGAGAACATCAGCCCAGCTCCAAGGAACTTCTAGCCTTGGAGGATCTTGTTTTCCTTCTCTCCTCCTCAGTCATTTTGTCTCAACACCTGTGCTGGGGGGACTGTAGCTGGTGTATCAAATTAAGAATATGCAGGTTGTGACATGCTGAATGAGGAGGCACAAGTCACCCACCTGGGGTTCACAGTAGCTGCCTCAGCACCTGAGCTCGTACTTTGGGGAAGTGAAAACTGCAAGGTCATTTTGATTGAAGGCACAGTTTCAGTACACTCACATAAAGGAAATAAAGTCACAAGATTTATTATTTACATATCCCCAAAGAAGGGAGTGCAGGCATAATGACCAAGGGGAAGGGCAGACCTTCATTCCAGGTCACCAGCGAGCGGGAGATGGGGAGCAGGGTAAAAAGCACCTATGACTTATAAGGTGGTTGGGGCAGGGGTAACTAACTTTTCCTGGCGTAACTCTAAGTGGTTATTTTAAAAGGTTCCCCGGGGAAAGCAGAGTGGGAACTGGGGACAGAAATCCTAAACTCTTGTCCTAATTTAAATGTCTAGACTCTGGGTGTGAGCAGGGTTGTCTTATAAAATGTCTAGGCAGCAACCCAAAATAGCTGTTTTCTCATCACAGCACCCCATATGTTCCTGGGCAGAACATTATGAGGACATGAAAGGCATGCTTTTCAAATCTACATGCCACAGAACTGCCTAAGGTCATAGACCTGCAGGATTTCAGGGTGAAGATCCAAAAGAAAACTGACAGAAACATGAGAAATTGACTCTAACGAGATCAAATTCAGTCATGAGAACTAGAATGTTTCATTTGAGTTGAAAATAAAATCAATTCCATCATTTTAGAATGAGGAAGAATTGACTTCAAAGCTGTGCATCTAAGGTTACTTGGGGGTCTAACTGTCTTATTTGCTTAGGAAGGTGTGGTCCAGCTAAGCTGCAAATGGGGGAATGAATGTGAGAGAGAGGAGGTGGCCATGAGCTCCCACCATATAGGCATATTATTGGTAATGAAAAATATGTAACTTAAAACTGGCCAGCCGTGAGTGAAAAATATGCGTTCACTTTTATTCTAAAGACTAGAAGGGATATATTGAGAAACTGGAACTTGACTGGTTATGAGTTGTCTATATTGGAATCGGAGATGGGGAAGGAGAAAATGACAATTAATGAAAGAAATGGGAAGACTTAGGTGGGTGAGAAGATTCAGGAAGAACCTAGTCCTGCTGAAGAATTTGGTAAAAGAAATGGACGGAGAATGGTCCCAAAGAGCAGTAGAGCCAATGGGATGATGATTCGGTCTCAATCTACATCAATGGAATGGACTGTCTTTGCAGTGGATCATCCACAAGCATTGTTGGCTGGTGTGAAGGAGGTTTAAATAACACAATGGGCTGTTAACTTAGTTTATCATCAAACAGACCTGCTTTAGAAAGTCAGCAGGGTGGGTATTAGTAATTACACCAGGACAACAGGTATACGTGAGCCTGTCTGGAACCACTGGGAAAGAATGGTCATCTTGCCATTGAGATCTCATCCAGTTCCACTGTTCTGTGACAATGTCCTCAGGGAGTTCTCTCCACAGGCATCCCTGGTCTCCCGATAGGAAAGGTTAGCAAATGTGATCTGGTCTTCTGAGAAAGAGGGGAGTGAGAAAGAAAAACCCAAACGTATTTGTAAGCAGAAAGGTTTGGCTGTTTGTCAATCTGCTCAACTCTGTTTGTACTAGCTTACCCTCCCCCAACACACACACACACACACACACACACACACACACACACTCCTTTGCCTCCCTACTTCTCAAGAATCATGGTCTGAATCCCTCCTGTCCAGATACCTCACAGCATGTAGCATCCACATTTAATTTTCAGGGCAGTTCTCTTTACCCCAAAACATCTCTTATCAAAATTCCCATTATTCTAATTCAACAGATTAAATAAACTGTAAATTAGAAGTAAGTTTATTCTATTTATACATACATTTGATAAATACTGCTGTCTCTCTTAACCTTTCAAGGGGTTCTTGCATCTGAAAATAATGTTTCACATCCTAAACTTTTCCAATAGTTTGCACTTCAGTATGTTCCATAGCAGTGTTTTTTTGTTTGTTTGTTTGTTTTAATCTTCAACAAAATTGGGATGGAAAACCTGCCAACTCACCAGGATAGAAAAGCTAATTGGGAGACAGTTAGGCACCAGTACTCGGCAAGTGGACAGTCAGCATTCAGGGTGCTGGCCAGGAGGTTGCTAGCATTTAGCCCTAGGGAATAGAGTTCTGGGAATGAATCCCAGAGAAGCCAGATCACTGATCATAGAAGCAAACCAGAAAGATACACACCTCAGCTAACTGAGTTGAGATAGTGGACAGCAATGCAATAATCAGAAAACACAGCAAGAGTCTAGACTATGGAATTACAAAAACAAAGTCAGAACGGGACAGAAAACAAAGCTAACACACAGCTGGTCGAGGAGCTTTAGTCCTAGGAACACTTATGTCCCCCTCCCAGAGGTCAAGTCGGGTTTCAGGGTCCTCTAGTTGGGTGGTCCCAGCTTTGAGGATAAGACATCGTGGAACGGACATGGCGAGTCAGTGTGGGCCACTGACTAGTCTTATTCCTTGGGCCTGATTTCCCAATGCTGAGAATTTAGAAAGCTGCTCTGAAAGATTGGGGAAGTTTTCTTAATATTAGCTCCACTCACACAAATCACCTGAACTGTGAAACTTAACAATGACCCATTTGAAATTGTTCTCTCTCTCTCTCTCTCTCTTTCTTTCTTTCTTTCTTTCTTTCTTTCTTTCTTTCTTTCTTTCTTTCTTTCTTTCTTTCTTTCTTTCTTTCTTTTCTTTATTGATTTTAGAGAGAGGGAGAGAGGAAGGGAGAGGGAGAGAGAGATAGAAACATTGGTGAGAGAGAACATCGATTGGCCGCCTCCTGCATGCCCCCCACTGGAGACTGGGCCCACAACCTGACATGTGCCCTGACCGGGAATCGAACCGGCGACCTCTTGGTGCATGAGTCAATGCTCAACCACTGAGCCACACCGGCCGGGCAAGAAATAACTTTTTTAAAGACGAGGATGCATGAATTTTGTAATCAATAGGTTTCACATAACCCTCGCCCCTCCAACCCAGGGCCCAGACCTTGGCTGTCAGCAGCATCAATATTCAAGGAGGCAAGTCACACAGTCACACGTGGTAGATAACTCATCATACAGTTTAAAGATTGCCATTTCCTCAATAGTGGCTGCTTCTTTCTGCTTCTCCCGTGATTTTGCACAATCACCTAAGTCTTCTGCCACTCTTCTGTGCCAAACAACAGACTTGCTTATTTGTTCTCTGAAGCAGGCCACTCGAGATGTCATAAACTTTTTACCACTGTGCAGTACAAGGCATTCTGGCCGGCATAGCTATATAAACAGAATTCCATTACACCTTTGCTCCCTGCAAGGTTTCTTTGAATTAAGACATATCTTCGCCCAGCTGGTGTGGCTCAGTGGTTGAGCATCGACCCATGCACCAAGAGGTCGCCAGTTCGATTCCGGGTCAGGGCACGTGCCCAGGTTGTGGGCCTGATTCCCAGTGGGGGGCATGCAGGAGGCAGCCAATCGATGTTCTCTGTCATTGATGTTTCTATCTCTCTCTCCATCTTTCTTCCTATCTCTCTAAAATCAATAAAGAAAAAAAAAACTTTAAAAAAAAAGATACATCTTCTGAGTATAGAAAACATGTAGCAATGTAGAAAGCTGTCTGGCAATATTGCGATCATATTGGTAGCTGTTATTTATTATAAATCTACTATTTGACACTTTCCAGATTATCTCATGGGATCTTCAAAGCAACATATGAAGTAAATATCATTATCCCCTTTCTACAGTAGAGAAAACTGAGAAATGCCCCATAGCTAGTGGTTGGCTTAGCATCTGAAACTCGCTGGTTTTGTTGAGACTGTCTTTCCAAATCTACAACTTCCTTGTTAGTGAGTATTAGTGGTTATTGTTGCTGCAACACACATGGCCTAAACAGCACAAATACACTACCTTACAGCTCTGAAGATCAGAAGTCTGAAGTGGGTCTCACGCGACTCAGATCGAGTTGTTGGCAGGGCCTTGCTCCTTCCTGAGGCCCTGGGGGAAATTCTGTCCCCAGCCCTTTTCATTTTCTGGTGGCTGCTGACAATCGTGAGCTGTGGCTCATGGGTCCACTCCCTGCCTCCTTCTTTGTATAGCCTTCCCCTCAAACTGTCTGTCAAATCCCACCCCCTTACCTTTACAAGGACTTGTCATTGGATTTAGAACACCCAAGATAAGCTCCTTTCAAAATCCTTTGTTAATCACATCTTTTGCTGTGTAAATGAATATTCACAGGTTCCACAGATTAGAATGTGAGCATATTTTTTTCGAGGTCACCATTCAGCCCACGACCGTTGGCAATTCCACAGCTTATTTAAATAGAGTGTTTTTAAAATTTTCCCTTTATCTCTGTTTTGCCAAGGTGATTGAGGTTTGCAATACAAAGGGTTATGGTGCTGAGGTCCCTGGAAGTCCCCACCATTTCAGTGATAAGTCCCCCATTAACAGGGTTGAAGCAAATCTTGACTAGCGTCAGGAGACTTGAGTTGCCTCCTGGACAGCTGCTCCCTCCTCTGAGAACTCAGTGTGGTACCTGCCTACATTTCTGTTCTTCCTCTAGTGTGTTCTTCTCTTTCCGATGTAGGAGCCTGGAAGGAAGGGGAAGTATTCTCACTCCCATTCCCGGCAAGTTTGCCAGGTTTTGTGTTCTGAGTTTCAAATGCCTTCTTTCAGGGGAGTCACAAATCTCATATTGTCCTGCCAAAAGTAGACGCTGCCAGGCACTGGGACTAGAGCCTACATCCAGAATGTTGTTTGTAATGAAGATATCGGCTGTGAGAAATAACAGTGGTTTAATCCAGCGAGGAGGCAACGTGTCCCAACAAGTGATGGGACTGGCGGTATTAAGGTGCAAGTGTGAGCATGTGACTGAGTGGGAATGTGTGTGTGCATTTCACCAGCCAGCGTCATAGCAGCTCGTCCCCAGTACTGGCTGCGTGGGTATGGGGTCTGCACCATTGCTAACCTAACATTTCAGGATTCTAGGTCTCTACCCAGACATTAAATACGACTCTTTGGGAATAGTTTCCAAGACTCGGAGTATTTAGCAGTTTCAGTAGGTGTCACAGTAAATTGCATAAAGCCTGGCCTGGAATGAAGAGGACAAGGTCATGAGCTCAGAGGGTGTTTGCCTTTGGAAACCCAAGACATGGGAAGCAGAATGACTGAGCAAGGTGGGCACCAGGGTCTCTCCGCTATGGGCAGTTTTAGTTTTATTTTTGCATTGTGTATATAGGTTTATCTTCTGCATATTATGATATTTTGATATCTTAAAAAACCATTTTGGCTGGGGAGAGACTGCCCTTAGGGGGCTGGCCAATTCTTAGAGACAACAAATGGCTCAGCTTGAGAGTGTCTGTAATAGGCTAAGTGACTAGTCCCAAGCCACCCGCCTTCTACCTGGTCCATGCACCCTGGAGGCAACATTCTCCCATTGTAATCATCTCAGTTCAGCTAGAGACCATTTTTGTAGCTCAAAACCAGCTGAAGTGATTCAAACTAGCCAATTCCAAACCCTTGACCTTGCCCTGTTTTGCCTTTCCTCCAGAAACTACAAGAAATGTTATGGTCTAGACACTCCTCCCACTCCTGTCTTGTGCCTCCTGACCACCTTGGTGCGTTCCCATGAGGCATCCTGACTGTAGGACCGGTGACTATAATAAACTTTGTGTCTTTCCTGAGCTCCTCCTGTGTCTTCCTTGTGGCCAACACTGGATGACCATCACATAAAAGAATACAAAACAATTTTCAAGAAGTAAGTCTTTTCCTCTGTGTTTACAGACTTATCTTGGAAGATGATCAAATGTAGACAACAGAATTTCAATGCTGAGGGAAGGTTTTGGGCTCAGGGAAGCTAGTTTCTGATGTCCTGGGAGTCAGAATGTGTCTGGACATTTTCCTTCTGTGACTGTCCTGGACAGGTACAATTGCTTTTCCAGGGGCCTGCAGGTTTGGGCCACACCACTTTGGGACCTGACTTTACACTGCCAGGAAACAAGCAGGGCTACGGGCGCAGTTGCCTTGATGTTGGGACTAGCATCATGTCAAGCTGGGGGCCATGAACAAATTTGCTTCACTGCTCACCTACCTGGTCTTTGGCTCAGATTCTTTCTCATCCCTTAAAGAGGTCCACACATCAACCTGGGTTATGGAGCTTCTCCCTGGAAGACACCTGAATGTCTTTGTATATCCATAAAGCTGTCCAATAAAATGGAAATTAATGCCACTCAGTTACTTAGAAGCTGTGTACCCATGGCAAATTACTCAGCTCCTCCAAGCTTTCACATCCAAAGGGGAGGTTATATAATATCATGATGAAGAGTGGAAGAACCAATGCATATCAAGTGTTTATTGCAAAAGCAGGTGCATACTGGTATTCAGTAAATGTTAGCTATTGTTTTTGTTGTTGTCATTGTTAGTCATTGGATTGGGCAGCCAGGTGCAGGTGGTAAGGCTGAGCTGAACCATTTTCTGTCCAGTTCCAAAGTCCACGCTCTCTGTGCTCACTCTCAGAGGAAAGGTGTGGGGCAGCTTCTCCACTGCCCAGTAAACCCTGTTCATGGCGGGTGCCCACTTGAGAGGCATGGACAGCAGATACATGGAGGTCTGCTCAGTGTGATGATCGATTCCTAACTGCACCATGTGGGAGGAAGCATTGCGTGTAGTTGCTGTGGATGAACAGACATCTTAAATGGTAGTTATATAACTACCATGATTTCAGTTTTCCTTACTTACTTTAGCTAACATTCAACATTTTGTCAGGCAAAGTGCTAGCAGTTACCATTGAACTCATATTTCCCATCTTCTTTAGAGAATGGGAAAATAAGGCGGTACTATTAAAATGCCATAAAATAAAATGTTCTTTAAGTTGATATTCCTTAGAGAGAGGAAATTGGCTAGAATCTTTCCAAGAAACATGTCATAAAAGGAAAACAAACTACTTTGACGTGTTTATTAGACTCCAATCCTAGAGGAGCGATCGAATCCACTTCTGGATTGAGCAATGATTCTGCTGTGCTTTAAAAATACTTCTGAGGGGAAATTCACAGAAATGTCTGTCAATAAACCACGAGGGTGGGCTTTTTAAAAAATCTGTGTTAAACAGCCTATTAATATTTTATGGTAGCAACTTTTTTCCCAAAGCAATTTAATCTATTCAAGATATTTTAAGATGCAGAAATGTCTTCTTTTAATAAAGAATCAAGTTAACATCTTCTAACTGATAACAAGTTCCAACATTTTTCAGAAGGCAAAAATAATAATAATAATTCCTTACCTGCAAAAACCATGTGGAGGAAAAAGATAACATGTCTCTAGGATTTGAAATAGATGTAAGTTTGTAATTTATTCCATCCAACCTAAGGAATGGGTACTGTGGATCTAGAAAGATTTGGATCACTCTCCCGTGGACTTTGCTCTTTGTTGGTGGGTGGGGAAGGGGTGGGCATGGCCGGATATAGACCTGCCTTTGCCTCTCCTTTGGAACATGGCCTTCTCTTACCCACGAGAAAACAGCCCGCCATTGCGTAGCAATGTCATCAAAGCTTGCCAGTCCAGGGTGGCTCTGTAGATAAAATAGCATCTAGATTCAGGACACAGGATACTTCTTTCTGAGCAGTCAAGAAAACAAGATTCCCAATTTACCTATTGCTCATTGTTCCTGGTCCAGCCTGGGCCTCGGGGAGGGGGATGGGCTCTCTTAGTGTCTCTGCCCCTCCCCACTCCTACCAAACTCTGCCTTGGCTGTGTGGCAGGTCTCAGGCAGGAGACTCACCTGACCTCGCTTCAGCTTCATACCAGTGCTAAATCCTGTGCCCAAGGGGCTTTCTTGACCTCACTCTGGGCGAATGAACTTAGTTTCTACCCTCTCCACAAAGCCGTAAATCTTGTCCTGAGTTTGGGCCTCGGAAGCATCTTCTGCCCCTCTCGCATTGGCTTGAGTGTTTGCTGGTAGAGGAGGAGGGTCTGGAGAAGTGGGCAGGTCTGCTCTGTCCTCTAGCAATAGCTTTCTGCAGGCTGAGCAGCGGCAGAAATACCAGTGCTATGCTTTTTCAAACAGCTTTCTTAAACTGCATATATTTAAAGGGTACAATTTGAAATGGTTGACATATGTATACACCTGTATAAGCATCATTACAATCAAGAGAGCAAATGTACCCACCACCCTTAAATTTCCTCGGTAATATTTTTCTCCCACCTCTCCCCTCCTCCCTCCCCAGCAAAGCAGTGATCTGCATTCTGTCAATATAGATTACGTTGTATTTTCTAGAGTTTATATATACGTGGACTTGCACAATATGTACTTTTTTGGGAGGGGCAATTCTGGCTTCTTTGACACAGCATAACTATTTTGAGATTCACTTATCACCATTTCATTCAGTTCTACTGCTTAGTAGTATACTGTTGTGTGGATATGCCAAATTTGTTCACCCACTAATTTATTGATGGGCCTTGGGGTTTTTCCAGTGTAGGATCATTACATGCTCTGAGCATCCGTGTGTTTTTGCATGGCTACTGCTTTTCTTTTCTTTGGGGCAAATAGCAAAGAATGAAATGGCTAAGTCAAATGGCAGGACGATGTTAACATTTTTAAAAATTCCCAAACTGGCCTGGCCACTGTGGCTCAGTGGTTGAGCATTGACCCATGTACCAAGAGGTCACCAGTTCGATTCCTAGTCAGGACACATGCCCAGGTTGTGGGCCTGATCCCCAGTGGGGGCATGCAGGAGGCGGCCAAGCGATGTTCTCTCACATCGATGTTTCTATCTCTCTCTCCATCTCCCTTCCTCTCTCTCTAAAAATAAAAAAATTAAAAAAAAATTCCCAAACTGTTTTCTAAAGGGGATGTAACGTTTTACGTCTTTACAAGTAGTGTAGAAGGGTCTTATTTCCTCCAGATCTTCACCAACACTTAGTGTGGAGAAAATCTCTGTGACCTTGGGTTAAGCAAAGATTTCTTAGATCTGACGATACCCAAAGTAAACTTTTTTAAAAAAATGAGTAAGTAATAATTTGAAGTGCATAAAATTAAAACTTCTTTTCGAAAACACTGATAAGAGAATGAAAAACCACAGAGAGAGAATATTTGCAAAGCATCTGTTCGGTAAGATCTTATAGACAGAATATATTTAAAAAGCCTTAAAAACTCACTAATGAGAAAATAGTCAATAAAAATACCTGAACAGACACTTTGACAAAGGAAATATGTGGATGGCTAATAAGTACAAATTATGTAAATTAAAACCACATCTATTAGAATGACTAAATTTAAAAAGACTGCACTATTTTACTTGTTTTTCCCTTTTCCATTTTGAAATCACTGTAGATTAAAATGTCATTGTAAGAAATAATACAGAGATCACTGATACCATTTTCCTCGTTTTCCCCAAGGGGAAAAGCTTGAAAAACTATAGTAAATTATCACAACCCCAAAATTGATAAAATTCAGAGACTTTATTCAGATTTCGGCAGCTTTTGTGCATGTATTTAGTTCTCTCTCGCCTGTAGGTTCCTGTGTCCACTACCTGAGTCATAGGGACCCCTGTGCTACTGTAGCACCAACAGCCACCTCCCCTCCCCCTCCTCACCGCTGGGAACCACTGATCTGTTCCTCATCTATAATTTTATTATTTGTACTATTTTTTCTTGTTTTTTTGTTTGTTTGTTTGTTTTGCTTTGTTTTAAGTTCCTGCTATCCTCTTCCCATTGTCACACCACAGGTGTCCCTACCTCCTGAACTCTGGTGCAAATTATTGGTCGTGCTGAGCATGCTCACGGAGTCATAGAGAAGGCTCTTGAGAATCTTCTCCTTGGTGAAATTGGAAGAATGCCTGGGAATTGAGATCCAAACTTGCCAACTTGGCTATGAACAAGCAGACTTGTATTAGTCAAAAGACTGCATTAAACTAAACATCTAACATGGTGTTCTAGTTGGTGTGCTTAAAGATGGAATAGAACCATGCAGCAGAATTACACAGTGCACGAAGATGGGAGACACAGTGGCCCCACTGAGTAGTAGGTCCCTAGGATATTTGCTTCAGTGTCACTCACTGGGCGGGGCTTGTCTGCACACCCTTGTGTCCATCCTCCTCTTCCTCTTCTTTAAAGATATTGTCACCTACTCTTCCCATATCTGTTACTCCCATACAGCTGGCCGATTCCTTTTCGCTGCCCCCACATGCAAAGAGTAAGGCCCTTTGCTAACTAAAACGTATCTTCCTTCCTTTCAACAGGGGAACAAATGTTGTGACACCCTCCAAAGAGGTGTTTTCTCTCGCTCCTACATAATTTTGATTTATAAAAAAAAATAATGCATGCCCTTGGTATTTTCATTTCTATGACTCAGGACGGGGGATGATGCTGTCCTTATATACTGACGGATTGCCTCAGAAATCCCTTGATTTCTGAAGTCTGTGTCTTCCTAAATCCCAAACTGGAGGTTTAAACTCAGAAAACTAGGTTTGGAGCACAATCGCACCCACACTTACAGTATACATGTATCTGTTTCCTAAAAAATAAAAACATCAAAGTGATGTGCTTCCCACACCGAGAATCAACTACATCCCTCCAATCTTAATGCTTACAAACTTGAAATAAAATGTTTATCTATATGTAGGCAAAAGAAAGAATTAAGGGCTGATCTCAAGTTGCACCTACTTCAGCAAGCTACATACACAGTGTGGATTAATGTTCAAAGCAAGCCTGAATTTCTGAAAATGAAATTAAGTAAAAAAGTAATGACGATTTTGGAAAGGCAGCCCTGGAAGGTTCCTCAGCTCTCTCATCCGAAAGTGAGCAAATTGTCCCTGTCCCACCGATGGGGTAACTCGAAAGATGAAATAAAAATCAAAGCAGAGATGAAGGGGTCTAGAAGGTATCTGGACTGAATGATACATTACACAAAATCACAATGTTTTGTTTCGATTAGTAACCAAACCTCCCACTGAAAAGCACTAAACGTAGCCCTGGCCTAGCAGCTCAGCTGGCTAGAGTGTTGTCCTGACACGCCAAGGTTGTGGGTTCAATCTCCGGTCAGGGTATGTATAAGAATAAACAAATCAGTGCATAGATAGGAAAATCCGATTAATTTGTGGCTTAAAGAAATTAGGGATATTATTTTTCTCCTATAACAATAAATCTGGTGGTAGGAGGTTGTTCGCGTGGGTTCAGGGCTGAGATTTCTGATTCTTTCCAATTTCCCTCGTGGTTGCATGGTAGCTGCTGCGATTTCCTCGGTCACATCTGCATTGGAGATGAGAGAGGAGACGGCACTCTCACACTTACATTGTACCTCACTCATTGTACAGAGTGGATTGTGTGGCTGTGATCTTGCTACAAAAAGACTCTGGGAAGGGAATTTTCTAGGTGCCCATCCTCAAGTGTTGACAGAGGCAATTAGGACGGGTTTCAGGTGAGCACTGAATAAGCCAAGCTACATTTTTCCATTAAATCAAGTCTCTTAGGTATAATGCTAACGGTTCTCATTGAAGGCATAGAACTTTCTACAAAGAGTATCAATAAAAATAACATTTTGGAGCACTTTAATGTTTATAAAATGCAACAATCTATGGAGGTGTATATCGCTGACCTCATTTCTTGATGAGGATTCTGAAGTTAGAAGAAGTTTTGTTATTTACTCGGAAGTGCCCAGCTAGGAAGTAGAGGCACTTGAAAGTTGAGTCAGGTCTTGATTTTAAATGTAATGCTCATCACACTTTAATAAACAAACCCCATAGTATTTATTTTAATCCTCTCATTTAGGGAAAAACACATTTGGGTCCCATAAAAAGTCTGAAAGGTATTTTATTACCTTTCAAGCCATTATGTAATAAAACTATGATTATGATCTTTATTAGTTTTTTTTTTCTCCCTTTTCCATCATTGCTATTGAATTTCAGCTGGCAGAAAATGAAAAAAATAAAGAAAAATGCACAAAATAATAAGCCAAGAAACATTGATTCTGGGTAAGCAATAGACATGAACCTTAATTTGATCCTAATAATATACATAGAACCCTTACTAATAAAAAATAACTAATTCTTCATTTGAGGACTGAACTTGCCTGCATTGATTTAGTAATTCGACAACTATTTACTGAGTACTTCACTTTCTTCAGTCAGTAAATATTGAAATAAAATGGTCACCAATAGCAGTCACATAAAATCGCCTAGAAGTAGGACAAATTCATTTGCTTATTTTTATAACTTAGGTGAATACTTTCTTCAATTGCCTGTTACTGTTGTCCGTGGAAATCAGGCTCTTCTACAGGATGACGAGGAAAGCATTCCAAGGACCCACACTTGGGACATTGTGGTGTGGCAAGGTTTACTTGGGAAGGCTGCCCCTGGGTTTCCAATGTCCCATCTCCCTTTGTCCCACCATGGGAAAAATCCGATCTTGTCTTCATCAAGGCCAAAACAAAGGCCAGTGTCCAGAGCTTCTGTTTCATAGTAAAGCCTAGTCCTTTGGAGCCACACAGTCTTCTGCAGGCTGGTAGCTGCTAGACCCTCATCGTACTAGTGTGTTTCCAGGTGAGAGAGAGCTCGAACGAGCAGGGCCAGCGAGGGTCACTGAACCAGAGAGAATGCTTCTTTGTTCCCCTGGATTTTAACCGGGAACTTTTTCCAAATAACCAATCAACTTCCCAAGCTTTCCTGGGTTTTGATGGGTCCACTCCCTAGCCAATGATCCCTCTTCTAGACTGAAAGGCCTCTGTGGTCAAGCACCTCCCCCTGTGCCATTTTGACTTATTTCGGGCATGTCCTTACCTCCCCCTGCTCCCCATCCAATCAGGTACCACAGGGCCAGCAGCGCTCCTGGGAGGATTTCCTGTCTGCTGCGAGGAATTAAATCTCCTTGGTGGCAGTCCCCTGGAGTGTGAAAATCTGTAGCTGCCTTGTCAAGCAAACAGGCTCAGTGTCCGATTCCCTTTGCTTCCTTCCCTTTATTAATAACTAGCTAACTGCAGTAGCATTACCATGTAATAACGCAAATTAAAACAGGGACTAACAATATCCATGAATTTATTCTTTCTTGCAGTTTTGGACGGTTAACAAACAGGGGGGTCCTGCTGCTGCTATTCCCGAGGAATGCTCATGTAGCTGTTTTCATCTGATGATCTGACTGGGGTTGAGGGTACACAATGACCCCACTCACATGGCCGGTCCTTGGTGCTGCCAGTCAGGACACTCTCCCCTAGGAGGGCAGACTGAGCCTCTCCACACAATTCTAAGACGGTGAGAGTGGAGGCCACAGAGTCTCTTAAGAAGTATCCTTAGATGTTGAACACACATCACTCCACTGCATTCTATTGGTGAACACATCACCCCCTGTTTAAAGGGGTGGGGAAATAGACCCCACCTCTTGATGGAAAACCTGGCAAAGTCACATGGTAAATGTTTGCGTGGAGGAATGGGAGGAATTATTGTGGCCATTTTGAAAGCAATTTTCCAGAGTTCACCCTCTGGCTACAATAACTTTCATTTTTCCCTCATGCCAGATGCACTCAAACTTTCCCCTGAAGTTGTATCTCGATTTTATTATTAACCTCCAGATCCTTGTCATTGTAATCAGGTCTGAATGTGATACGACTCCTCAGGGGCAGCTACTCTTGATCCAGACGTCTGTGAATGAAAAAGACATGTGATATGTCCCTGAAGTCCCCAACACTCAATGTACAACAGGTAGAGATTGTGAGCAGCAGACAGGCATTGGTCTTTATTAATTCTGAAATCCAACTGGGAGCATGTCACCTGAGTCCCTACCCCTGGGGCAGCGGATGCACCTGTTCCTGCGTTCTGGGAGTGATTCCTTCTTTGTCCGTTGTTCCTTCCTGCTCTTGGCTCTGTCTCCTGGGCACTACGCTCCACCCTCTGATGGCAATGTTTGAAAACAGTCTGCTAATTTTTTAAAAATCTGAATTATCATAAAATATAATGAAAACTTAGAGGTACATAAAATAAACATAATTTTAATCTTAGTTATGTTTAATGACTTTTAAGTGTCTAGACAAGCCAATGATACATTCAGTTTTAGAAATGACTTTATGTTTTAGTTAAGACCAGTGTCTAGTTTCTCGTGCAGTATTTTCTGAGACAGTGATGGTCTTCATACTTAGCCACATTCTTGCCAGGTAGACACACTACCCAGCAAATTTACAAAATAAAATCTACCTTTCAAACTATAATAATTGGGAAAAGTAATTATTTCTCACTAAATTGTTAACTTCATGAATAATTACCTCAACTCAACAAATGTTGAGCCCCATAGAGCTTACAGTGCTGAGCACTCTCCACGCTTCGTGGAAACACAGCGGGGCCCTGAGCCTGATCACAAGGGAGGCAGAAAGCTGTGGTTCAGAAAAGACTTCTTGGAAGATAAAAGATCAAGCTGGATCTTGAAGAGTGTGAAGGGATGCCTCCCAGGAAGAAGGAGCAGCATGATCAATGGTCTAGAAACTTGAGTTTACATGATGTGCACAGGGAATTGATCTATTCCACCCAGTATCGGATTCAAATGTGAATCTCTTCCAGAAAAACTCTCACAGACACACCCAGAAATAATGTCTAATTAGACATCTGGTTTTCCTGTGATACAGTCAACTTGACACATAAAATTAATCATCACAGCAGTTAACCTTATAATATGAAGGAATGGACTACTGAGTACTCGTAATTGGAAAAAATACGTGACAGGGGTCAAGTACTGCTAAAGAAGCTCCGAAGATGTGCTAACCCAGCAACCCGTATATGATGGTGTTCCTCCCTTAACCAGAGCACATAGGTCCAGGAAACAGAAGTTAGAAGTAGAGATGACATCTTTCACACCCATACTGTAGTAGTTTTCTAGGGCTGCCATAACAAAGCACCATACACTGGGTGTCTTACAGAAATGTACCGTTGCACGGTTCTGGATGCTAGATGTCCAAGATCAAGGTGTCGTCAGGGTTGGTTCCTTCTGAGAACTGTGAGGGAGAAACCCTCTTACCTAGCTTCTGGTGATTTTCTAGCAATCTTTGGTGCATAATTGAAATAAACATACTGAGCACATGCAGAATCCCCACTCTAATTCCCTGACCTGTGGAGTGAGGGCCATTATAGTGAGAACGATCATTGGAGCTGTCGCTACTGGAGAAACAGTCCATCAAAAGCAGTGACACACCCTAGAAGGATTGCAGAGCTCAGTGCCACTATCTAGAACTCAAATTCTACTTTTAAAAATGCCTTGTCTCTCCTTAAATGATACTTTCATAAAATACATATGAATTACTGGGACATTTGATGTGTCTTTTTATGTCAAGACACATAAGACATAAATATAGAAGACCATTTTTTAAATGATTAGATAAAATGGACCAAAAATTACACTGTTAAATTACTATAAACATTTCCATATCTGTCATTCACTGTGATGACCTCAGCACATCCCATTATAACAGTGTGCAGACAGACACTCTGCACCCTTGAACACTGCTCCAGGTCCCGGTCTACGATCTGAGCTGGACAGTGCCTCACGGAAGGGCCAGTGGGCATTCAGGGCTGGATGCATTTCCCTCACGCTGGGCTTTGTGCCCCCAGGTGCTGGTTGTGCTTCTTGCTCTCCAATCTTTTCAAACAGCAGGTTTCGTTTTTATTTTATTTTTCAATCTAGCTTTTATTTTCTCTCAGTATAAGAGTGAGGTAAATACTACCTATGCTATCATAGTTAGAGAAAAAACCCCATTCCAATTTTTTAAAATATCTATTTTCCTATTTCTCTTCCCTCATTGCACCTCCGTGAAGACAACCATCAGACTTGCTCTGTTTTAGGGTCAGTCAACTAAGACCTACAGGTAGTAACCTGTAGCTTGATTTTGTTAATAAAGTTTTATTGGAACACACCCATTCCTTTAGTAGTTGTTGATGGCTGATTTCACTTTACAATGGCAGAGCTATGTACTGATGTTGGACATTGTATGACCTGTTTTGCCTAAAATAATTACTGTCTACTTCTTTCCAGAAAAAGTGTGCCAACCTCTGCTCTATTTCATTCATATTTCCCTGTAACTCCTGGAATATTCAGACATTCACACACTCATTAAACAAACATTTATTAAAGACTGCCTAGGTACCAGGAGCTGAGCCGTATTTCTGAGATACAAAAATAAAAAGGTACAATATTTTTCTGTGTAGCATGTAATATATTTTTCACAGTAATTTTATTGACAGAATCTTAAAAGGCAATTCTGACTGTATCATTTATTATTCTGGGTTGAAAGGGTTATTAAACTATTAACCGAGGACGTGGTACCCACATTATGATTTTTATCTCAGATATTCTCAGAGAAGAGAGCTAGAACAACCTGTTTGCTCATTTGGTCATTGCAAGTCATGATGACTTCCTTTTATCACAGTGACCTTTTATTTAAAAATTCATTTGCATTTTTTCATCGAAACAAATACCCATATTTCAAATGCTGCACATTTTTTGGTTAAACATTATAAAAAGTATAGAAAGTTTAAAATTTCTATCAGGTTGGTGAAAACAGAATTCACTTTTTTCTTCCAATATTGTCTAGACTTGAGTGTCTCATCTTACTAATAAACGTTCAAATAACAATTAGTTGAGATGAGACAGAACATTTCCCTGTTAAAATTGCTTCTCATTTGCCTGGTACATTTCTTCATTTCATAAATTGCTTCAAATCAAGGATATATTATTATCCAAATGATATATTCTTGATTTTTTTTAATCATTTATTTTTTTCACACTCTTTAAAATGAGATGATGGTCTCAGGTGTTAAACCTGTCTGTAGTCATATCACAAAATAAACACTCCCCAATGCACCATGGGGCTGACCTGACATCACATGAGCAAACAACAGACACCTGGATCTCATTTCCTCTGGAAGCATGTTTTTCTCTGCTGTTGTCAACAGAGCTATAACCTAATAAATATACATAATGGGAGATTCATGAATCCCTGTAGCATGAAAAAGTGTTTTTATAGCAGCAGAAATGCAATTAACCAATGCTTTGGTAATATCCAGGAAGGGGAGGAAAAAACTGTGGCAATATTTCTCAGACAATGCTAAATATGTACAGAATTCTCCAACTTTTATTCTCCAACAAAATATTCCACGGAATCCGTAAGAATTTGCTCTTGATACCCTCTTGACATCTAAATGTTTCTTCTACTTGCTTGTCAAAGTAACATTTACCTCTTAACTGACGTTTAATTAATATTCATATTTAATTTATATTTATTATTTTTCACAACTTTTCTAACAGCAGCATACGAATTATGCGGGAGCTTGTTAGAAATGCAGATTCTCACACTCCACCCGACCCACTGAGTAGGAATTTGCTCTTTAACAGGATCCCCAGGTGATTCATAGGCATGTTGAAGTTTGCAAAATGCTGGTTAAGATTTTGAAGATGATGGATCTTGAGATAATTTCCAACAATGTCCGGAGAATTCCTGTAAAGCAGGGTCAATGGCTTTGGCGGCGGGGATGGAGAGGAGTGGGCAGAGGGTGGGGTGTCAGGGATTGGGGGGGAGACCTGAGCGTGGCTCCTGTCAGCCCAGAGGCTCTTCACTGCCTCCCACAGGCGCCTCCTGCTGGAAGAAAATGTCCTCCATTCAGAGGACGCTGGTGACGAGTGCTTATTTCTGTTGTTCCATATTCCTCCTTGTACATTTTGGTGCACAGGCCATCGCAGAAAGTGTCTCCAAACTCCAGGACACTCAGTCCTTTTATGGTTATTTATATACAGGTTTTACCTCCCCCACTAGCTGGATATATTGCCTGAGGGCAAGACCCATGTTTCTTTCTGTTTGTTTTTTTAATTTTTTTTTCTTTATTGATTTTTAGAGAGAGAAGAAGGGAGAGGGGGAGAGAGATGGAAACATCGATGAGAGAGAACATCGATTGGCCGCCTCCTGCATGTCCCCCACTGGGGATCTGGCCCACAACCTGGGCATGTGCCCTGACCGGGAATCAAACCAGCGACCTCTTGGTGCACGGGTCGACACTCAACCACTGAGCCACACCGGCTGGGCAAGATCATGTTTTTTAAGTCTCCACATGGACAAGGATAATACTGCGCTCATAGTAGGGCCTGACTAATATATGTTCAAAGGCAGAAGAAATAATTTTAGGAAAACTAGAAGATTAAAAGGCAAGAAGGAAGGGAGGGAGGAAGGAAAGATTTCACATATAAGATTACTTAGTAAGTTTGATCCAAATAAAGAATTTTAACAGAAGTGTAAATATAACTAATAAAATGAGCATAAAAGTACTCAAAGCTACCATTCATTGAACACTTACACTCTGTACTAGCACTGTGCTTTGATATACATGATGCCATTTTTTCTCTACACTAATCCTCTGAGGTGGTTACCATCATAAAATTCATCTCAGGCCTGGCCTGTGTGGCTCTGTGGATTGAACCTCATCCCATGGACTGAGAGGTTCCGGTTCAGTTCCTGGTCAGGGCACATGCCTGGGTTGCAGGCTCAATCCCCAGCAGGGGCCATGCAGGAGGCAGCCGATTGATGCTTCTCTCTCACATTGATGTTTATATCTCTCTCTCCCTTTCTCCCTCTAAAAAAATAAATAAAAACGTATTTTTAAAAAATCATCTCAGGAGACTGTTGAAGGCACACTCCAGGGCACCACACCCACCCTTGAATGTATTCAGTAGATGTTGGATGGGACAGGAGTCTGCATTTTAGAAGAGTCCGAGGTCATTCTGAGGCACCATGCTCTGATGACTCACCCGACTTTAGGCTTCTATTTATATTATCTAAGAAACCATTAATATTCTGGCAGCCACATCCGTTTTATCATGTTAATTCTGCTGTCAATCAGAACACGGAAGTTATTTTTACACTAATTACTTTCAGGACAGATACTGTCTCCCTGCAGTTCCATATTTGTGCAGTTCAAACTGAGAACTGCAGTGAGGGATTTTATATCCATTCCTGTTCGATTGCATGTGGTGACTCTGACTTCCAGCCAGTCTGTTAGAACGTGTTATATATTTTCTCTGTTATGCCATGAATTATTATTTCATGTTGAGCGTGGATCAGCCATAGATTTGATCAATGTGTCCCCATCTGTAAGTAAATAAGACTTGGAAGAAAAGGAGAAAAGGCAGATCTCTGTGATCGCATTAGAACCTTTCTTAAAGATGAAATCTCACCCGGTAGCCAAGAATCTTCAGCTGTGCTCATTCCAACTATGAATTCCCCTACCTCATCTTCTCTTCAGCCTCTATTTCTCCAGTGGGTTGGTTAGGAAAAATGGCACCTTTTATTAAATGCCTTCCTGATCAATTTATAATATTTCTACTCCTTTTTCCTTTTGTACTATTATAGGAAGTTACAGAAAGGAGGTTTGTCTGAAATTGAATTCAGTGCAAATGTTTTAACATCTGTCTATGTCTGGGCACTGTCTTGTATAATAAATACACACAGATCTTGAGAGGTTATTGATTTCTCTCCTAAGTGGTCACACACCGTCCATTCAGTAATACTTCCTAGAACTGAATAGGAATCATAATAAGTGCACGTAGAAAGGTAACACTGTGCTTCCTCCTCATAGTGGTTTTTAATCAGTTCTCCATGGAGTTTTGGTTACTCTAAGGAGGTGTCAAGAGGATCACTTTAATAAACAGTCACAGGAGGGTTTTTTTTGTTTGTTTGTTTGTTTGTTTTGTTTTTGTAAAAACCAGAAGGAAATTAAAATTTTGTCTGTGTTTTATATGATGTTTAATAAAATTAAAATGTGCACTCTTTGAAATATTTGGATCAGTCAGTCACAATCAAAGCACCAACAGTGTACTGATAACAGTAACCGAAGGGTAACTTCATGATAACTCTAAAGAACTCTAAAGTTCAGATCGCAGAAGTATAAATCGAGTGGCAAAATTACTTAAATTTCTTAATATTCTCGCAGTTAAAGAAGATCATTAGACTGGATGATTTATGAAATCCACACTAGCTCTGGAATCTGATAAATCGGAAGCATGCCATTTCTCCTAGAATGCCATTCCTTATTAAGGTGTTGTGACCACTATCAGTGGTGAGTAGAGGTGTCATTCTAGGTAATGTCTATGAGTCCACATGACCCCATATAAAAATACCAACAAAAATTTTAAAAACTTTGTGCCCCCATAGGGTTGATAAACATCATGTTTTCAATGGAAATACTTTAGCCATGATATGAGAATTTAGAGAAAAAATATGTTTTTCTTCCCTCTGGAATATTGGTCTATCAATAACAGTTACCTCAGTAAATAATGATGATGAAAGATCATCAAAAATCATTTCAGAAGGATTTTATAGAAAATGAAGTTGCAATGTGGATGAAAAAGATAAGAAGCTTAGATTATTTTTTCTATAATTGCTATTTAATATTAGCTTTTCCATTTATACTGATTTATTATAAGTAAGAAAGGGGAAATTATTAGAATATTGGACTGAATTAGAGCTAAGATTATAATTAACAGCTGAAGTGTTGGTGAGGTAGCTGTGTTCCTTGGCACCAATTTTGTTATTCATTTAGGAATGTCATTTTAAAGGTTGTTAATTGGCTATTAAAGGTGTATGGGCTCATTGTAATGAACACATTACTTCACATCATGATGAGTGTATGTTCCTAACTACAGAGACCATGTGGTCTAATGATTATAGTCGATTACAAAAGGGAAACTGCTTCTTAATTGGTATCAAACCAAGTCTTTAAGAAAAAAATAGAATCAAGTAATTATAGAATACCAGAGTTGGAATTAAATTTGTCAAAACTCTATTTTAAAAAGGAGAAACTGAGGCCCAAGGTAGTTAAATAACTTCCCTTTGATCATTTAATTTGGAACCATCTAGGATTTCAAATGGTGTAACTCTTTGTCTAATCGTATATTTATTACACAGAAAGCAACACCACTATAATTCTTTGCCCCAATTCTGAATTCTTACAAAGCTATATCTTCACACATTTGGCAATCAATTCCCTGCCCCTAAATCAACCACCCCTGAAAAGGCAGAAGCTACTTTTCCCACAATATTGGCTGTCAGAGGAAAAATTGCAGCAGTCACAATGAAACAGGAAAGAGTTTATTCAAGGCTATTCCAGTCGGAGAGAGAGTTCAGAACTCAATCTTCGCTCAACTCCACTGAGACAAGGGATGGTAGAATTTTTAAACGTTGAGGAAGGAGGATTGCTGGCCATCTGCTTTTGCTAATTGGCTTTGCCCAAAGGATAAGTAAACTTTCTCCTATCTTTACAACAGGAGGTAGTTTTATGACAGGAGGTATACTGAAGCAAGATGCCAGGAAGTTAGCTCCCACACCTTCCACAGAGACTGGGAGATAAGGCATTATCTTCCTTGACGATTGCCTTTCATAGGGATGACTCCTAGGATCTTAATAAAGATAGTCCAGGGTTATGACACTAGAAAGAGGCCTCTGAAAATATTTTCATCTCAGAGGGGCAGAGAAAGAGTTTATACTTTTGTTTTTTAAAGCAAATGCCAGAAGAACAGGGAGCAAGAGGGCCCACCAGATTTTGTAAGGGCTGAGGAGAGAGGGAGCTTAGGTTTCTTTCTTAGCAGCAAGAAACCTGAATACAGTTCAGTCAAGTGAGGAAAACTTTAAGGTCATGACCAAAGCTGGCTCTTCAAAGTAAGTTGTTCTAATTTTTATAATGCTAATTATATCAGAATCATCTAAAATCAGCCAAGAAGGTTTAGACCTTTGGAAATGTCTCTGTTCTGTTCTGACATGAAGAGCCAACCATTCTCTGTGTATCTTGTTGGGGGTGGAGGAGGATACATGTGTTAATTCTTCTCTCATACTATCTCATCATTTCTAATTTATAAATCCTTACTCCCTGCATCCATAGTAATTTTCCCCTTTTTCCATATTTACCACCTGGAAGACTATTTACACATAGAAGGGGACCAATCAATGATTAATATAATGCAATTAAATATAATTCATAGAACATGGATGGCAGAATTCAAGAATCTAGTGTGTCTAGCAACTTACTGAAAGGAACATGAGGAAAATGAAGCAGAAGAGTTACAGAGAGGGAAATGATCAGAGGGCTAACATGAACACTGATTTACATAAGTAACAGGTGTGTTCTAATAATGTAAACAGTGACTACTGATTTAAACAAACTCTTGTATCACAACTTTGAGAAGAGCAGAGGGGACACCAGGTTCATCATGTGTGTGTTTGATTAGGAGGTAAGGACTCTACAGGGAATATCAAGAAATGATACCTAGAACTGTGTGATCTAGATACTGTGGAAATCTATGTTACATAGAATGTAAATGTTTCCAGCTAAACGTTAAAAACGGTTGTCCTGGGATCTCATGAATCAAAAGAGTAGAAGTGGTAGAAGGGGTATTTCTGTTTGTAGTTATAAATCTTGTAGGGCCGTTTAAGTTTTAAACTATGTATATGAGTAAATTTGAAAAAGAATTAAAATAATTATAAATTTGATTTGACATCAGGTTAAGAATTTGACTGATATATTTGATTTGGGTGGGGGGAAGGGAGAGACCAATACCCAATTCACTATTTGTTCTTGAAAAAGGGGGCCTAAAATAACATATTTAGCACAAATGACAACTGTATGAACTTAAATGTTGATCTTTCCGAAAGCTGACTTTTACAATGAATGGTGTGAATTTATTTTTGTTTTAACCCAATTTCTTAGTGCCTGGATCTAGTTACTTTCTCTGAAACTTGTCAGATTAGGGCTAACATTGAAGGGGCTACTGATTATTCTTCAACGGAGCTCTAATTCATCCACCCCTCGCCATTGTCATCATTTTGAAGGAAACAGAAGCCAGTGCTGCTGTCCATTAAGAAATGATTGCTGTCCCAGCCCAAACCACGCGATGTGCTTCCTGACAGAATTCCCAGTGTTTTTACACTGAAGATCACAGTGGCCACTTAGTGACACAAGGCATCGTGACTAGAAATCAGAAGAGAAACAAGAAATCTTTGAAGCTGTCATCACTGTAGCAGAGTAAAAACGAGACAGTGCCACCTCATTAAATCTGGGGAACCTCGACAATGTCATCTAATTCTATAGCAATTGGTGGTAGAGAGCAGAGGTGAGAAAATGTCACCTGCTCTTCCTAAGGCAACTCATTGGACTGGGCTCAGCCTATCGGGATGATTTTTGAGCTGCCGACAGCCTGGGTCCCGGCGACCCCTGGGAGAGAGGGGGGCCGAGGCCTGGGTGTTCTTGGCTGGGTGGTTGGCATCTGCAGTCCTAGGCTGGCAGCTAACCGACCCCAATTCTGAAAGCCATTCCTGCACCACATCCATAAAAGCAACATGAGCCAAGCTGTTTATTTCTCCAACTGATACCATGTATTCGTGCTCTCATAATCTTGTTGCGAGTGAGCAGAAATGAAATAGATTCTTTTCATAAAGAAAAAGATACTGTCCAAGGTATTTTAAACTTTAATATGTTACTGAATAAAATTTAACAAATTGATACACTTGTTTGGTCAAAAATCAATTTGCTTGAAGAGACAGAAAGGTAAAGACGACAAGTTAAAAAAAAAAAGAAGGTTTAAAAGCTACTACATCCTTAAAAGTATGGATGAAATTTTTTCTTTTCTCTAAGCAAGAGGCCTGAAGCTGTCTACATGCCCCACACACACAGCGGTTTAACCTTTATAATGTCCCAAAAAACAAAAATAATTCACCCCACTTAATAAATATGATTGACTTCAATGAATCTGTTAGCTCCGTGTCACTAAATATCTCACTTTAAATTCATCTATTACTTCTGAAAACTGAGAAACATGGATACCTGTCTATTTTTTGAAGTGGATAGACAGACTATTCTGGACAGAATAATATGTGGCTCCTTGCTTTGCAGTGAGTTCTTATGGTATTTTGTGTGTGTGTGTGTTACTTTCCTAGTGATGTGAATATTTTTACAGAACCAATTTGGGTTATTCCTATGCCGTCTCTGCTGCTACCATGTTGATAACTAAGATTCAGAAGACATTCACCAGTATCAGGGAAGGACTTAGTGGTTTAAAAAAATAAGTAATTCAAGAATCTTCTGGCCATTTGATAAGCACGCATTGAGCAGGAAATATGTCCTTTGCACTTTTTTGAAAAGAGCCATGCTGATCATAAAAATAACATTTTTTAAAGAATTAGATAAGAAAAGTACACCCCACCCACCTAACTTACTGTTTAGAAAAGCCGACATCTTCCTCAGCTACCCAGTCCTCCACCCTGATTGTCCCATATTCCGCTGCCTTCACTGCCTGGTAAATGTTATTGTTTTCAGATCCCCCCATGCTCGATGGCTTTGTAATAGTAGCTGGATCTGAAAGAGTCCCTTGTTTATCACACATGCTTCAAGTTCAACAGAATGTAGTCTCTTTGGCAGAGAGTGGCTTTTAAAGTCTGAGCTAAAAAAAAAAAAAAAAAGATTTTTACAGGGAATTTATTCTATTCATCCATTGCTTTGATATAAAAGAATGTTGTTTAGTTTTCCAATTTAAACATCTCTGTCACATGCTTCATCTGAGATTTCGGATGAAAGGCCTGATGTAAACATACAGGTGCTTTTCTGCACCACAGCTCTGGCCACATCTAGGGGCACTGCTGGTGAGAAGGTGAGAAGCGAATGAGAAGGGCTATTCACAGGGCCAATGTGGGAGTAGCTGTATGGCCAAATCCCATGTCAGAGTGGAGTCCTAAGGACACGCTGCTTCTGGTCAGGTCCATGTGTAAATAATGGTCATTTCTATTAAGCTGCTATTTCATCAAGTTCTTTAGAGGAGCTCTACAGAGAAGATGCTGATTAATCATCAATAATTGCTGTGCAGTGTGGTCCAACCTCACTCAACTAAGGAGATCTCACCTAAGGCAGAGAGTAAGGAGCAAGATGAAGAAAGATTTCGCATTCATAGCTAGAGATGCAGTGACATGGTGGCTGCTGATTGGCGCGGAGGGACGCGGAAAAACTCACAGCCGCATGCCTTCCATTTACTCCATCTTCTGCAGGAGAGACTTCCCAATATTTTATAACAGTCTCTATATTCCTGCTCAAAGAGCCTTCTTTCCAAATCGTAATACTCAAGGAACCAAGGCAATGTTCTGTGATACAGTTAGTGGGAAATACGGTATTTAGGAAAAGGGGTTGGTTTCAAACTCCCTCTTGGTTGTTGTCAAAGACCTCTCCGCAGATGGTTGAATTGAAGTTGACAACCACATTCTTATATATATCAGATAGATAAAGGTGACTTGGGTTAAAAATATGACATTCACTTTTCCTGCTACATAATTAAGTGTGTGTGTGTGTGTGTGTGTGTGTGTGTGTGTGTGTGTGTAGGCTTTGTCTTGTCCAGAGTAAACAGTGAGATTCCACCTGTATACCATGTGACATTGCAATAACCACAGCACCCTCCACAATGGACACCTTGCTGCTAGGCCTAGAAGGGATTCCCGTCCAATCTCATTGTATTGGGCTTCCACGTGGTGCCACTTTCCAGGCTACCAAAGTTCCTAACTGCTGTTTTCAAACATAAACCAGGTCAAGTAAAACAATACAAGAAAGTGTCTGTACTGAGTTCTGTGGTTGCTGTTCTCAAACACGAGTGTGCAGCAGAGTCACCTGGAGGACAGGTCAAACGTAGATGGCTGCCCCTCACCTCTGAGTTTGTGGTTGTGAAGGTCTGAGGTGCATTTCTAACAAGTTCCTCAGTGATGCTGTTGGGGTGGGTCTGGGCCTGAGGTGTGAGAACCTCTGCTCTACGGGGTTTCTCGGGTCCCTCTGAGGGGATCTGATACATTCATTTTTCTTATAAGCTTAATTATCTAAGTTCACCTTGGATACCTCTTAACATGGTGTGGAAATAGCAAATGGGCTTGATGGGCAAGCTGGAGCCAATCCTGTCCTGGCACCCTGCACCCAGAGTGAAAATACAACCACGCACTCACGAGCTACACATTTCGCCCTTCTTAGTCATGGATGAATTAATACAAAAGTTAGTAAATTCAAAACAATTTTGATTGATTATCTACTAGATTCTATGCTCATGAGCATACAGATTTTTATTTAAGCCAATGGCATGGATGATCTCTCAGTGGTAAAGTTTACAGAGAAAAACTCTAAGAATGGGAAGCAGCCAAACCCTAGTATGTACAGAGAACCACAGCAAAGACTCTCCCTTGTCCTCCTCCTTCCTCTTCAAAGTGTTTTTGTTGTCATTTTAACTACAAAGTGAAACTCTTCCAATGAAGCAATATCTCCATACAGTCTAAAAATAATGCAGAGAGACTGTAGTCAAGTGATTTGCAATTGCTGTCCATTTTAGATCATAGCTGTTTACCTAGATCTCACCGGCCCAGGTGGCTCACAAGCACTTGAAATGTGGCTCGTGTGAACTGAGAATGTGCTGTGAGGATAAGGTACACCCTGGATTTTGAATATTTAGTATAAAAACAGAAAGAATGTAAATATGTCATCAATAAGTTTCCTTCCATACATACTGCCTGTTGAAGCAATAGACACTATTTTAGACGTGTTTGCTTAAACAAAATGCATTGTTAAAATTAATTTCACCTGTTTCTTTATACTTTTTAAAAGGTAGCTGCTACAATACTTCAAACGATGTGTGGCTCATGGTACATCTCTGTTGGGCAGTTCTGGTTTAGATCTTTAGTTCATATGATCCCATATCAATTCTAAGCTTTTCACTTACTCCGCCAAATGCCAAGGGCATCTTTGACGCAGTACATCATGACGTTAGCTGGGCTAGGGCCGGTGCTGGCTCAAGCCTTGTCAGTTTCCAGTGCTTGGCAGATAGCTCCTCATCCTCGGTGCACTTTCATCTGCCAGAGGAAAGAGATGCAACACTTCTCGTTTGATTTATTATTTAGTAGCTTATCTATTCAATAAAGTAAGTCTTCTGTAGAGCTAACCGGGTCTTGACTTTATTTCCTTAGAATTTGTGAATCATAATCCTTACAGTGGGATATTACCTAGATACACAATCTCAAATATTTATTATACAAAGAGGTAAAGAGATGACATCAATGGTTTTTGAGATGTGGGGTAGGGAGACGTGTTATTTGCAAATAAATGAGAAACATCATTGTCAGACTTTGTGCCAACAACCTTGGATGCTAGAAACAATTGCAAAGTTCCCTTTAAAATTCTTTAGAAAATAATGTAAGTTTATATCCAGCTAAAATAGGCAGCAATTGTCAAGATTTTAAAACAAAAAAAAAAACAAATAATCTGCTCTGAAAGGGCACAGAAAAAAACAAACAAACAAACAAAAAACCTTGCCATTTCATAAAGAAGTTACTTGCTAATAATAGATGATATTCCAGGAAAAAGGAAGACCTGGGATCTGAGCAGCAGAACATCCACCAGAGCAGATCGGGGATGGTGTAATGATGAAGGTTGGTACCCAGATGCTAGACCAACAATTCAAATAGGAACCAAGGAGACAAGGCTTTGGGAAGAAGTTCTCCAGGAATAAAGGAGAATTCACTTTAAAACATGGTAAAGACACTTTGTGCAATGCTGAAAACAAAGAGTCTCCATGAGTATGAACTGAACAGAGAAACACCTGTTTAGGGGGTTGGAATGTCTATAATAGTATAATACTTATTATCATCCCGGGCATCAAACAGCTTTACAATCCTCCACTTGCAAATCTCTTCTATTTGATTAGCTTAACATGATGAATCTGTCCTCTTCACAGATTAGAATTCAATAATATTAAAAGTTGTTTTGATGTTATTATATGTTAAATTTTTCAGGGGGGCTAGGGCTCTGAAAGGAGCAGGGAGAGACTGGCCCACGCCCCTCCCCAGTGAAGAGAACTACTGTGGGCAATGCTGGGTGTCCCAGAACCTAGGGACATAGGGCACCCGGCATTGCTGCCATCTGTGTTTGAAGCACAGAGGCCACCACCATGGACAGGGCGGAGCCTCTGACCCCTTTCCACAGCTTGGGAGTCTCATACAATGTTAGGGGAAGGAAGGACCTCTCCATGTCAAATGTGACTGGGACTGAACGATTTCCTCTACCTGGTGAGGGAGTTGAGAAGAGCTTTTAATTTTATTGGGAAATCAAAACAAATCCAAGCAATGGGATGGGACTGTTTTTGAACTTCAGCGTTGTGTCTCACGCGTGGAAACTATACAGACACACGGCAAAAATTACAAAACAGGGACCAGGAAGGACTGCATTGAAGCAACTTCGTTGTTATGTAAAGACAGATTTTGTAACTTATCAAATACGTTTCAGGAAAATTAAAACTCTCTAAAAAATTACTTCTTGAAAAAAGGAAGGAACAGAACAGTACATATAAAATGCTTTTATTTGTGTAAAATAGGTGAAAATATTAACATGAATTTGCCTATATATGCATACATAGCCATGAAGGACTCCCATGACATCTATAACACTGGCTTCCTCGAGGGAGGGAAGCTTGGGGGCTGGGAGATGAGAATGGGAGGAGACTGTTCACTGCATATCCACCTATAGCGGCTGTCAGACTGGTTCACTTGCCAAAGAAGCCTCACGGGACCCCTCCAAAGGCAATGCTTATTCATTTAAAGTATACTGCAGGTAAAGGACTGGATTTAGTTACAGGATTAAAGAAAGAACTTCGTGGCCAAAGGATGCCACCCAGCAAGGGGTCCGCAGAGTCTGGGCACACGTTCTGATTGTCTTCCTGCCGTAGGACCATATCACACACACCTTTCTCTCTAGAATCAGGAACCACAGACATGTGCAGAGAACAGCTCAGAACAATGGAAACAATTCCAAGAGTCCAAGAGTCAAGACATACAGAGAACAATTTAAAATAAATCCCAAAGTCCTGGCTGGGGCTTCTTATGTCTTGCTAGTCAAGTAGGCATGCTTCTCACTATGTAGCCAGCTCCAGTAACAGGAGACCACTGGAGGTCTCAGACCAGGTATGAGTCATGAATCCCCCTGTTATCAATACATAATGCTGACAAGCTGGACCAAACTGCCCAAACTCCTCAGACCCATGGATACGACACAATGCTGTGAATCAGTACCTTTTACTTCTTGACCAGGGCTCAGTGTCATGCAGGTACTTATAAGAACTTACACAATTGTATAAGAATTTGGAAAAATAAGGGTCCGAACAGAGAAACTGGTGGATCTGAGAAAAGCATGTACGGGTGAAGTATGGGACGAATCCGGGAATCCAGCATGCCCAGTGCCGAGGTGAGGCTGAGCAGGAGACTGGAGAAGTCTGGAAGGTCATTGCCTCGAGGTCTTTGCATGTCTATTCCTCTGCCTGGAACAGCCTTCTCTCTAGATCACCACATGCATCAATCCCATCACCTCTTTCCTGTTTTACTCAGATGTAACCCTACATAAAATGCCACCCACTCTTTTGTTTGTCCTTTATTTTTCTGCATATTCCTTATATTTTAAAACACTATATCTGACACATTTGTTGGTTTATTTTCTATCATAATGGCAGGAAACCTAGCCTGTTTTGATTCCTGTTTTATCTGCTATTCCTAACACATAAAGTAGGTGCTCAGTGAATGCATGCTGGCTTTAGGGACAATAAAGTCATGCAAATTATTCTTGTGTGGCTTTATTTTCTTCAAGGAAAAAAGTACTTCCATGCACTTTTAAAAATGCAGCATAAATACTCATGTTAAAATCTCTAGCCTGCACCCAACGATGTGTAATTTGCCCCAGGTAGAATTAATCATTTTAATCAGCCTGGCCATTGGGTTACATTTCTTCTCATCTTCAGATGAGAAGTTCAAGATGACCCGATTCTTGGTTATAATTAGTACATTTTTAAGACAACCAGTAGGAAGATAAAATAGTGAGTGATCCACGGCCCAAGTCTTCTTTTTAGTGCTGAACCTCAGCTTTGAGTTTTCAAGCCACAAGAAAAACTGTGAGAAAAAGAGAAGCCTGAATAATTATGGTTCATTCTAAATCACTTAATTGTCACATTGTCTCTGAAAAGTAGGAAAATTTATAGAAGTGTCTCTTCTACAGATGAAGACGTTGGTGCATGGGGGTCAGTTAGTCATCCAGCGACAGGCTAGAAAAATGCTCAAATATTGCAGACCGGTGATTTTATTTTCTTACGTGTTTTTATTACTGGATAAAGTTAAACTGGAGCTTGGATCAGCAGTTTCTCACAAGACAGATTTTCATATTTCAAGAAACATAGGTATGCAAAAGGCAACTTGCACACGTCAACCCAAAGTTCTTTGCTGTGAGCTCAGGCAAAACCTATCCAACACCCACTTTTGATCTCCTGCGCACCCACCTGCAGTGCCCTTGCTCCGAGACCACCGCGTGCCAGGTAGACGCAGTGGCCTGCTCTCCTACAATCTGTTCCCTTTTGTCACCTTGGGGGTCAGTCTCATGGCAGTGGAGGCAAATAGTCTGTGCCTCATTCTTAGTCTCACAGGGCACGGCAGCAATTCCTGCCCCCTCTGAGGCTCTGTGGCCTGGCGAGATTTGCTGAACCTCTGTCTCCAAGGACCAGGTGAGGAAAGCGGTGATGAGCTTAAGTACTCCGATTTCCTGTAGTCTCATAATTAACACAATCAGAGGAAATGGTATTTTGCTTGCCTTCCCATTATCATTTCCCATCCCCCAGGTTTATGGAATTGATGAGAACACAAAGAATAACATCAATTGCTCCTTTAAAGCTTCTTATATTCCGATTCTCCCTCTCTCTTTCCTGACTCAGATATCCCTCCTGTAGTGGGGGAGGAGGGGGTGGGGAGGAAGAATGGATTCTGTCTATGCATTTCCTTACTGGTATATCCTATTGTATACCCAGTGGTACCTTTTGTACCTAGAAATTATGAAACTGGCATTTTTGTTGCTATTGTTTATTACTCTGTGAAGCAATTGCTCCGTCCCCACGAGTGATGATGGCCCAGCGTCTCACGATTTAGCTGGAGGAGGTTGTGAAACCATTGGTTTATTTCTCAAACAATCATTCTATCATGGTTTCCCATTTTTCTTTTTTTTCTTTCTTTTTTTTTTCTGAAATCAAGTGGGTCACAGTTATGCTAACCAACTGGGAGAATACTTAGAATTTTCTTAGGCATTTCCGTAGGGCTGTGTTCAGCACTAAACACCATGCAAGTTTTCGGTTGTTATCATTTCAAAAATGGGATTATGGGTCATGGAGATCAAATGAGTTTCTTCCTGAAATTTCATTTAGGTAGCCTTAGAATTTTTCAGGCTGCTTCACGTAGAAGAAATAATGGAATCATTTGTATTGACATCTAAAATTATGAGAAAAGCTAGATCTTAAATGAAAAGATAGATGTGTAATTAATTGATTTTCTGATGGATTTTGTGGCCGATAGACAATGTAGTTAGAGAGTCTAGGGGTCCAATCCTTGTTTTCTTTATCACTGACATTGTGAACTTGTCTAGAAATAGTCTCATCTAAACAATGGGGATAATATCTCTATTTTGGATTATTGTTGAATTATTTAAATGGGATGCTGAGTGCAAATCCTTTAGAACAGAATTATTTAATACAGAAATATTCTCGTAGCTAAGGATATGTGTTGTTTAAAAAATGTTCAAATGTCCATTTGAATATTTCTAAAATCATTTGTCTCTAAACACATGAGCAATGAGAAAGAGAAGTTAAAAACAAGCATATAGCAAAACTGAGTGAAGCAACTAATGAGAGGACCACAGATTACTTTCCAGATATGAAGCCAAAGTGTGAACTAGATTTGTTCATGCAAAATTGGCAGTTATTAATCTTATTCTATAAAGCATGTTAACGTGCAGAATTAAACAATTATGTTTTAAATAACGATTCCCATTTTTTAAAAAAAGGAAATATATTTTATGCTCTGCTACACTTCAATTTTGCATAGCATATTTTCTAAATATATTATTATATTCCTCTTGGCTATGGTGAGTATAATTTTTGAATTTTTATTGATTTTTTTAGAGAGAGAGGAAGGGAGAGAAAGAAACATGGATGTGAGAGAGAAAGATCGATCGGCTGCCTCCTGCACGCCCCCTACTGGGTTTGAGCCTGCAACCCGGGCATGTGCCCTGGCCGGGAATTGAACCCGGACTCCAGTCCATGGGACAACACTCAGTCCACTGAGCCACACTGGCCAGGCAAGATCAACTTTCTTTTTAAAATTTGATACCTAAATATAAAAAATAGGGTTGTTCAGATTTTTAAAGAAGCAACAAGAACCAGGCTAGAAAAACTAAACAAGACAGTGAAACATTTGTTTCCTGAGCTACCCCATTAGTTCAGCCCATATTTAAGTCAGCAGTGTTAGGTCAGGTACACAGTTTAACAAGCAGGAATGTGAAAATTATAAGGGGCTTTCATAATGTTCTTGTATACAAGGGAATCACAATTTCTTTTGAGTGGAATTGAAGGCCAAAGACACACCCACCAATACCCCTCCTGGCCTCATTTTTAAAGCAATGCAAAGGTTCCTGGAGCAGGCTTTTTAGATACCTCTACTCCTTCTCAAACACCGAGAAAGGCCATCAATCCTGACATTTTCATTCTGAGAAGAAAAAAACATATTCTGGGCATGCTTGAAGAAAATGTCTTAAGGAAATAAGTGACCCTTTATCACCACTGATATTTCCGTCCCTTCATCAATGACCTGGCTCTCAATACTTGTGGATGTTGTTCTGAGTGGCACACGGCTGTCTTCCCAGCCCACGGTCCCTTCCAACAATCTTATATTCTCCAACACTTTCTTGCCCTCGTACCAGCCAGTTTATATTGGAGTATGCTGCCAATTATTCTTTTTCTTTTAATCCTCACCCGAGGATATTTTTCTATTTATCTTCAGATAGAGTGAGAGGGAAAGGGAGAGAGAGAGAAACATTGACGTGAGAGATACATCGACTGGCTGCCTCCCACACAACCTCAACCAGGGCCAGGGACGAACTGCAACGGAGGCACGTGCCCTTGACCGGAATTGAACCTGTGACTCCTTGGTCCGCGGGCCGATGCTCCAACCGCTGAGCTAAAACAGCCAATTATTCTTAATACAGAGTCATGTAAGGTTGTTTGTGGGGCATTAGAGCAAATACACATGTACACATACACACACACACACACACACACACACACACACACAAGTCCCACAAGTTATATGGCAGTAACTTAAAATTGTGTACGGTGTCTAATTGTGATGCTCACCGGCTGTGTCTTCCTGAAGCCAGGCAGACTGTGTTTGTTCTAAGCGACTCCCTAAATTCTCAGTTCTTGGAGGCAAATAGAAAATGATTACAAATTATGTGACAACATTTCCAAAGATCCCTGTTTATAGTTTTCACAGATTCTCACGTTGCTTGTCCTGTGACTAGCTGTTTCGGTACGCAGAGTTCTTTTTATTTTTCTCTCTCCTGCCTGATATATGTATTAGGCGGTACAGCGTATTTTTGTTATTTCAAATGAAACTGATAGGCAGTTGGGAAAATTGCCACTCTGGAGATCAGTTGATGCTATATTTTCAGAAAAACAGTGTATGGAATAAAGTCATACACTAACAATATATATTTTTAAAGTTGTAGTTTATAGCTGATTTAATTTATTCTGTCCACTTTCATTTGTTTATATTTCCCGTCACTGTCTATTAGCACCACTGCCCTGGAAAAAGCAGGTTTGCTCTCTTCTTGCAGAAGAACACTGGAAACCCTGAGCATCAGTTGATCATAAATTAAACTAAAAATAAAAACGATGCTGTCAAGATAAGAAACTGCTGAATGGGTTGCAAAAACGATTCAAGCACCGATCTCACTGCAGGGGCCCAGAAAACGGGCACTAAGCTCCTCTTTCTGACTGCTTTTCATCTCAAGTTCACGTTGAAAATTGCTTCATAAAAGGTATTGGAGTAGGTCAGGAATGGGGAAAGCAATTGTTTTTCTATCTCCTGATACCAAAGATAGTCTTGCTTTTTTTTTTTTTTTTTTTATCACAAAAGATTCAAATTTCCGGATTTGGGTTTCTGCTTTCTTGACTGAATCTTATAAAAGGTGCTGAACACCAGAGCGGGGAAAAAGGGAAATTATTTGTCCTGGCATGTGATTCTTTAAATTCCTACGGCGACTCGGTAAAGGGCATGGGATACTCTGTTCAGAGTAAGTGTAGCATAAACCACTGGACGAGATGAGAAGGGAAATCGAATTAACTTGGTGATCAAAGACATGAAGGACTTCCACTGCCCCCAAACAAATGTCAAAAAGCAAACAGCCATGATGTGGAAAAAATTAACATTCGAATTTGAAAGAGCTGTTGATGTCTGGTGAACACAATGAACCAATGAGAAATAAAGTTCTGCTTTTAGCATTGGACAATCCTCAAAGGGGGCAGACCAAATAATTCTTTAAACAATGAACAATCATTTTATTACATAACATCGTGTAACATGTTCAAACATATAAGACAGGGAATTCAAAGAGTGAGTGCATTTTTAAAACAAAACTGAAAGCATTTTTAAAAAACTCAAAAGGATGAAATTTGAATTGGGAAATATATTTTTAAAAGCTGTAACTATTGAAAAGTGACTTTTCATATACATAAACTATGAAATAAAAATGAATGTTAAGAAGGGAAAAATAGAAGTCAAAAAAGATAAAAATCTATTCAAATCAACCACTGGCATTAGTCTTTAGTAGAATTTAATTGTTTTTGTCCATTCACTTCAAGGACCCAGTTGGCCACCACAAGTAAGCATACCAGAATATCGACTTATCAGTTCTAACCCAATCCAGTCTTGGAAGGGGATTCTTCTGATTCTCGTATATCTTATTATAACGCATCCTTTAAATCCCCATAGAGATTTCCACAGGGCCATGCTTCATACAAGCATCTATTTAAAAAGCCGATTTTTTCATTGTCCTTCTGCCTGACCACAAGGCCAGGCCATTGACCAGTATCCATGAATTCGTAAAAACCAACACATAGCAGCGAACAGCATACAATTCAGACTACTAAACTGATTCATTTTACTCTCTGCAATTAGAGTAGCCGCCATCCATAAGGCAAATGGCTCTTTGTTGGTGAATTAAAAGCTGTCCATAGGGGACCACCCAGTCGGCAATAGAGTCTGGCAGCTCCTTGAGTGGTTCCAAAATTGGCCTTAGAGGAAAAGAGGTTACCTGTGCATGAGTATCTCCTTGCATTTTGCGGTTGAATGTTCCTGTATAAACCATATCTATTTTGTTACGGAATTCTTCTGGACACGGCCTTCACCATTGGATCATTTCTCTGACATCACCTGGGACAGTATGGGTATTTTGGATTTCATGATTAGTCTGTGTCCTTCAGTCATATGAGTAGGTCTTCATTAAAGCCCAATAGCAAGCTAGAAATTGATTCTCAAATGGAAATTTTCTGGTCCAAAATCCTGACAGTGTTCAGGGGCCACAGTGTAAAATGTCAATAGTTTTTATTTACATTTAAATCTTTAACTTTTTGACTTACATATTATTTTTAGCTAAAGGTTTTACAGGAATTTTTCCTGATTTTGAGTTACCTGCGTTGTGCTATAAGCATTATGAATATATAGGATATATCTTGGATTTTAGTCCCACTATGTTACTCAATTTATTCAAATGGATCTCTTAAAATTTACTGAAATTGAATTAATTGTATAGCTTTAAGGTGCTATGTGTAGATTTGTAGGGTTCAATACACTGAACTGAGTTTCTAAAGTCTTAGTGAAGCTTGGTAAAAAGTAGGCAATAATGTGAGAATATCCTCTCCCTACTTTTGGGGTGAGCACCTAGAAGTCTGGGCACTGGCCATCTATAGTGTTTAAATTATTTAACTTTCTTTATTTCAGAAAATCAGAGATATAGAATATAAAATCTTTTATATAGCTGGATTTCTCTGGTCCAGTGAGGAGATGTACTCATTGCTAAAAATGAGCAAAGATGGCCAGAGTGAGTTAAGAGTCCCCAAGAAAATGTCATTTACACTATAAGTTCTAAATCAAGTATAGTTTACACTATAAAGAAAATTACAATGTATATTTCAAAATAATATCTCTACCTGGAGAGCATGTATCAGTCCTCCTGAGCCAGGAGAGATATCAAACAAACCCCAAATCCTAACACTAAATAAGCAAAGTTAACTACAATTAGGCATTGCTAGCTAAACGTTCATTATAGACTTCCGGTCAAGATGGCGGCGTAGGTAAACGCGGTATCACGTCCTCCCACAACCACATCAAAATCACAACTAAACTACAGAACAACCATCATTCAGAACCACCTGAAATTGAGCTGAATGGAAGTCCTACAACTATAATATTAAAGCAGCAGCCACACCGAGACTGGGAGGAGAGGCGGACAGGCTGGTCCCACACCCACGTGTGGCAGATAAAAGTCAGGGGGACACCTCGGCTGGGAAGGTCCTCCCTGAGGACTGAGGGGTCCCTGTCCACACCAGGTGCCTAGCTCAGGGTTCCAGTGCCAGGAAGAGAATCCCCATCACTTCTGGCTATAAAAACCAACAGGGCCCTGGCCGGTTTGGCTCAGTGGTTAGAGCGTCAGACTGTGGACCAGAGTCCCAGTTCCCCAGTTCAGTTCCCGCTAAGGGCACGTACCAAAAAACAAACAAACAAAAAAAAAACCAGTGGGAACTGAGGCCGAGGAGGCTGCGGCTGCTGGAGCCCCAGGCAATTCCTTTAAAGGGCCCACGCACAGACTTACTCAGACTTGCTCCCTCTAAGCTCGGAGGGGAGGCAGCTTGAGAACCACCAGAGACATACAGGGAAGAACTGAGGTGTTTGGCCTCTGGACAAAGGCTGGAGAGGTGGCTTTCTCCTGGACAGACGTGCTGGCGGAGGCTGATGTTGCATTGGTGAGCCCTTCCCTGGGGCGGCAGATGGCCACCATATCTGGGACTCCAGCAACCTGGTTCACATTGTGTGCCCCACCCTGGTGATTCCCTGAGGCCCCGCCCCACCCAACTTGGGGGTCCACCCAAGCTGTTTCCAATGGCTTTACCATAGGATTGGCCTGTGTTGGATCCTGCTTCAGAGTTTCCTAAAATCTCTCAAACAAGCAGCATCTGGTCTCAGTGAGTCCCATACTTCTCATTAAGTGGCCCCAGGCCTGGCACTAGAAGCAGCCAGCTTTGGTTCACAACTTGGCTTTTCCTGGGCACCTCCAAGCCCAGCACAAGAAGCAGCCATCGGCAGATCACTTTGTAGCTTATGCCAGGTGGCCCTGGATAGAACACAGGCATTGGCTGACCTTGCCCCACAGCCAGCACACCCAGTGGACAGCTCCAGACCACATCGAAAGACCACCACCTAACCACGTCCACAAATGACACACTCAATGAGTGGACTCAGTGGGTACCAGAGCCCTACTGAAGTAAATCTTGTTCTGTGTGGTGGGCCCCTACACAGCTGATCCTCCAAGGTAGTCAGAGGCCAGTGGTCAGTGGGCATAGCCAGTCCTTGCAGATGATCAGCCTCAGTAAATCCCTCCATTGACGTGCCAACAGCAATCAAGACTCAATTACAACAGAAGGGGGTACAGTCCTTACTAGGGGTGCACCTCGAGGGCCCAGCTCGGGTGATCAGGGAGGCTGTGCCACTGGATCTTACCAGACACCTACAAAAATAGGCCACCTTATGAAGCCTAGGAGACATAGCAACTCTACCTAATACATAGAAAAAATCACAGGGAAGCAGCCAAAATGAGGAGACAAAGAAACATGTCCCAAATGAAAGAAAAGAACAAAACTCCAGGAAAAGAATTAAACAAAATGGAGATAAGCAATCAATCAGATAGAGTTCAAAACACAGGTTATAAGGTTGCTCAAGGAACTTGGTGAGACATTCAAGGAACTTAGTGAGACCTTCAAGGAACTTAAGGAGACCTCCAAGGAACTTAGTCAGAACATCAACAACATAAAAAAGGACCAGTCAGAAATGAAGGATGCACTAACTGAAATAAAGAATAATTTACAGGGCCTCAATAGTAGAGTAGGTAAATCCAAGAAGCAAACCATTGATTTGGAATATAAGGAAGCAAAAAACACCCAATCAGAACAGCAAAAAGAAAAAAGAATCCAAAAAAATGAGGATAGTGTAAGGAGCCTCCGGGACAACTTCAAGCATGCCAACATTCTCATCACAGGGGTGCCAGAAGGAAAGAGAGAGAACAAGAAATTGAAAACCTATTTGAAACAATAATAACAGAAAACTTTCCTAACTTGGTGAAGGAAACAGATATACAAGTCCAGGAAGCACAGAGAGTCCCACACCAAGACACATCATCATCAAAATGCCAAAGATTAAATATAAAGAGAGAATTGTAAAAGCAGCAAGAGAAAAGCAGTTTATTACCTACAAAGGAGTTCCCATAAGACTGTCAGCTGATTTCTCAAAAGAAACTTTGCAGGCCAGAAAGGAGTGGCAAGAGATATTCAAGGTGATGAAAAGCAACAGCCTACAACCAAGACTACTCTATCCTGCAAAGCCATCATTTAGAATCAATGGACATATCAAGAGTTTCCCAGACAAGAAAAAGCAAAGGAGTTCATCACCACCAAACCAGTATTATATGAAATGTTGAAGGGTCTTCTTGAAGGAGAAGAAGAACAAAGGTATGAACAATAAAATGGCAATTAACACATATCTATCAACAATTGAATCTACAAACAAAATGAGCACGCAGAACAGAAACAGACTCATAGACACTGAGAACTTTTTGTTGCTTGCCAGATGGGTGTAGGCTGGGGGGATGGGTGAAAAAGATGAAGGCATTAAGAAGTACAAATTGTTTGTTAAGACTGATGAACCTCAAAGGGAAGGGGGGAAGGAGGGTGGGATGAGATAAACCTAAGAACTTCTATGCATGTATGCATAAACAATGGTCACCAACCATAGTGTGGGGAAGGCTGGAAGGGGCGGGATAGGGGAGGAGAGGGTTAATGGGGAAATAAGGGGGGACATCTGTAATACATTCAACAATAAAGATGAGTTAAAAAAATAAATGTCCATTATAGTTTGGAAAAAATATGATTTAGATAACACTAAAACTATCATTTATGAAACAATAATAGATAAGTAGATAGATGGATGATAGATGTAATAGACGATGATATATTAGTATCTATGTTTTCATTAACCTCCTTTCTCCCCTTGCAAATGTTATACAAGGTATGGAACGTTTTTGATCTACATTTTTTGACTTACATCAATCCCTGGAAAGTTGACCGCTTGCCTTAGAAATGAGGAAATGAAAAATATAAAAATGGTAGGAGACTTTGTTACAATTCAGTCCACGGAGAACCAGAAGGAAAACCTTGCTCTTCAGATCCCTTCTCCAGGGTTAGTGAGAGCTGCTGGTTTTATTCTTCACCCAGGGATGATTTTCACGTCCTTACGGGTAGGATACCAGCAAAAGGCTCCAGTTTCTGGCCAAAAGACTCAGCCTGGAATCAAAAGCATCTCCACTATACATTAACTATACTATGTGTGAAGAGTTACTCAATGTCTCTAGGCCTCATTTCCTCCTTTGCAAAATAAGGCTGTGCATAGTTCCTGAGTCATCAAGCCACGAGAAGACATGGAGTCACCTTCAGTGCATACATACATAAATAAAGAATCCTACTTCGCAGAAATTCATTTATCGCAGTAGAGTCTGGAACTGATTAAGCGTGATAAACGAGGGCCAACTGTATTACTAAATGAAAGGAGCCAATCTGGAAAAGCTACATTCCGTATGAATGCAACTGTATGACATTCTGGAAATGGCAAAACCAGGAGGCAATAAGGACATCAGTGGTTGCCAGGGTAAGGTGGGGTGAGAAATGAATTTGTAGGTCAGTGAAAATAGGATACGTATTCTAACGATGGATACATGGCATACATTATTCAAACACAAAAGTGCAATCTCAAGAGTTTATCCTTGGTACACCATAGGCTTTGGGTGATTATGAGGTGTCAATGTATATTCATCTTTTGTAAAACCATGTAAAATTCTGGGGAGTGATGTGGACAATGCAGGAGGGTATGTACGTGTAGAAGCAAGGAGTGTATAAGGTATTTCCATATCTTCAACTGTATTTCAATTTAAACCTAAAACTCATCTGAAAGTATGGTCTTCTGAAAATTTTAAATTATATTCTTTAAAAATAAGAATGGCTTTGGGACTGCCATTGTTTGTCCTCCTGCACATTCCACTTGTGTAATGTGATACATCTGTGTCCCTTACAGACACTGTTACAGATTCCTCAAAAAGAACATCCTACTGCAGCCGGTAGTTGTATTAACTGAGCTAATATCGCATACGTGTCTAGCACACGTAACTGTCCTATTGGCTGAAGTAATGTCATTCATAAAAGATTTGAAATTGACAAATGCTCAAACTAGCTTAAAACTGCCTTATGCCATCTGCAAACATATATCACAGTCCACAGTAGTTCCCCACTGTAGTCCTCATCGAGTTTTCCATTAAATCACCAATTTTAAAACTAGTTATTTACTCTCAGTTGCTCAGATTCTGTGTCAGATCTGTGAGGGTAGTGTCTGTGATTGCAGTATTCGTAGCAATGTAGCAGAAGGACGAGTACACTGATTGAACAGAAGAGATGCGTACTAAATGTTTGTTTGACCTTTACATTTTATGCGTGAGGAACTAGAGGGTAGGTAACCTAAGTGACTTGCCGAGGGTCACAGGTTCGCTGATGGATAAAGCCACATTTGGAAGTCAGGTGATGCGATCACAGTCGTCCCCTGTCAAAGGCTGGCTTCAGGGGGTGTGGTGCTGCTCTGCCGCGCTCCACACTCAGGGGGGCCCTGCACTGGGCTTAGGGCTCCGCTGTGCTGTCTTGACATTGCTAATTTTATGTTTATTACCTTTATTGTTGAGAATATTACAGATATCCCCCCTTTTCTCCCACATTGGAGCCCTTCTCCAGGTTGCAGTCCTGCCCCAGGCCTTCACCACCCTATTGTCTGGGCCCACGGACTACGCGTATATGCATATAATTCTTTGGTTAACCTCTTCCTGCACCCCCACATCCCCCTTTCTTCTGAGATCTGTCAGTCGGTTCACTGTTTCCTTGCCTCTGGTTCTATTTTATTCATGAGTGTACTTTATTCATGAGATTCCACATATAAGTGAGATTATGTGATATTTGTCTTTCTCTGACTGGCTTATTTTGCTGAGCATAATGCTCTCCAGGTCCCTCCATGCTGACATTGTTAATTTTTAACAAGGGGAGCACATTTTCACTTTGTGCTGGTCCCTGAAAGTTAAGTAGCCTATCTGGACCACCAGGCAGTCTTCCAATCTGTCCTTCAAAGCAGACTCGAGGCTCCTGGACAGAAAGCCTTGCGGGGTTAACGCAGTTGGAGACTTTGGCTGTCCACTGCACGGGAGCAGGTGGAAGGCTGCTTTCCCTTCAGCTGTGTCCAGGGCCCTGAACCTGAGGAGCGATGGGAGAACCTGGCCAGTGGCATCACACTGGAGAGAATCAGCTTAGCACCGCCCACTGCCACAGTGACTTACAGTACAGCTGTGCCCATCAGACCCCTGAGGCCATCCCCGAAAGTCACACTTCAATAGCAAATAACACCACCCTGCACTTGAAACTCACAGCAGAGCCTTTAACCATTGCTGCATCCTCCTGTCTCCAGGCCTGTGTGTCCCCGGGATGCAGATTCTCCCTGGTTTCCCAGCGCCTCCTTCTTCAAAACTCCACCAGGGTGTGTCTGTCTTCCAGAGTGCCCCATGCTCCAGGTGTCCTGGCTCTCGCTGGGCCCATCAAAATCCTCGCAGGCTCCTACAAAGTCACTGAGATGGGAAACTCACAGACTAATGAAAATTGAGGTGTGAGTAGCTGTTGACAAGGCTGCTTTGAAACAGTAGCACAAACTATGAGACACTGCAGTTTTATCTACCCGAGCCCCACGGTGTTCCTGCCACAGACGCTCCAGCCCAACCCCCATCCCAAACACCTCGCTCAGAGGCTGATCAATTCTGATCTTTTCGTAATCTGGAGGTGATTAGTGGGCTTATGGTATGAACCCCTAATAAAATACAAATTATCGGGGCCCAAGAGCAGGCTAAGTCAGGTGTCAGACCAGTGGCTTGCCCTCCGGTGTAAGTTTTACAGATGTTTTCTGGAACCTAGATACTCTAGTGATTGCAGTGCTAAAAAGAGGGAATGGGGGAAGGAAGGGAGAAGAACTGAGCTTTCAACGCTTCCCCAGCAATTCAGTTATCACTCTCCTCTGCAAATATCTGTTGCCAGCCTCCCATAATCTCCTTGCTCTGCCCACCCCACCATGCTTTCCTTTTCTGCCCCCGTTTTCTGCAAAAGGACTGTGGTTCTTCTTTCCCAGGGGAAAGATAAGCTAATGGATGGATCTTCTGGTCACCAAACACGCAAACCTTCCTGGAGCCTCATCCTCCCGTTCTAATGGAGACAATGTCTTCCTGAATTGTCAGCTGTTTTATCTCTACAACCTTCATATCAGCACTTAAACATGTCAAGCTTCTTCAATCTTAAAAACAAAAACTCACAGTGGAAACTCTACCCTCAGACCATAACACATGGTCCTAACTCTATCTCTGAAGCTCAAGTGCGCAAACGATTTCTCTCTATTGCTCTGTTTACTTCACCCATCCCGCTGACCGTGTGAACTGCTATGCCACACACCACCTGGCGGTGTCCCCGTCTCCAAGAGCCCCCCCTAAGGAGGCCTCTATGTGATTTAATACAATGGATGATTTTCAGCTTTCACTTAATCCACCTACTGGGCAGAACTTGACAAGCAGATTCTTCTTGAAATACGCTCAACTTTGGGCTTTTCCTTGCATTTCTCTGGCCAGTATGTCAATTCCTTCTAGTTCTACCTCTTCTACACAAATTTAAGCTGGAATTTTTCAGGGCTCAGCCCTAAGCATTCCTTCTTTCCCATTTTATTTTTTCTAGGTTGTCTTAGCACATCCGCTCCTAAGACTTAACTTACTTACTTCATGCTAATCACATAACATTTCTACCAAATATGATATTTCAGCCAAATTTTCTTTCCACAGAAAAACCATCTTCTGTATTCTAAGACAACATGAAACCCTGGCTATTAACATGCCCACTGAGGAGTCTCTAGACACACCAGTCCTAGTGTGTCTGAAACTGGACTCACAGGCTTGCCTCCAGTGTCTATGCCTCTTTCCCTCCAGAATTCCTGACCTCAGTACAGGATGCCACCATCAGCTCCATGGCTGACGCCAGATACGTTGAAGTGATTCTTGACTCTTGACCGTCCTCCAGCCCTCATTTCTAATCAACTACAAAATTGTGGTGCTTCTGACCTCAAAATGTTGCTCAAAGACATCTCTCTTCCATCTTCACCGTCAACACCTTCGTCTGTACCAGCATTCAGCTTACCTACTGCAATAGCCTCTCTGTCACACACACAACCTTCCCCTCCAACCTGCTCTTCGTATGGAAGCCAGGTAGATGCTTTTCAAAGGCTAATCTCTGATGCCTCACTTAGAACTCAACTCAATTTGGTAGCATCCTGTTAGTTTTGAAAACGGTCTAGGACCCTGATCAGAGCTGTAACTCCTTGCACGATTGGGACCCAGGCCTGCCTCCTCTTGGGTCTTTCCAGTTCTCTGTACTTCAATCACAGTACAGCCTCGGACATGGGGCTTGAATGTGTCTCTTCCTTTTATGCAAACCCTGCACTTAGCCTTGCATCCTAAACAAACTGGGAACTTACTCATTATTTGTTAACTGAATGAGTGGACTAATAGAAGCTGCAGGTACAAAAATCCTACTTTGAAATGTTGCAAGGTAAGACCAGGACTGCCTGTGGGCTGGTCCTTGAGCTCCTGTAAATAGCAGAAGGAGGACTGCGTATACCTAGAAGAAAGTAAGTATCTGGTTTCATAAAATTTTGTCAGCTTAAAAGTGGCCCTAGATCCACAGTTTATGGGTACACAGCCGTGCTGAGGGACCTTTCCAAAGACATGACCATAATAAGCCGACGTTGCTCAGACAGCCTCCGCGGGTTGTGTCTGGGATGAATAGGTTTCTAGTACTTCTGTACGTATCACAAAGGAGATCCCCGGGCCTCACGAGCTCAGCATGCACCACATAAATCACACAGCAGCATTGGGAGACTGTCTCATTGTCTACTCATGATGTGTGCTACAACGCGGGACAGGGATTTTCAATGAATTTGCTGTTATATTTCCTCTCTCTCTTTTTTTTTTTTAATGCTCTTTTTGAGATTAGAAGCACCCACAGCAATGCCACTTCCAAAATGTTCTAGCGATCACATAGTTTTTCTGTTTAGAAAGTATAAATACTTCCCTGCGTGAGAACAGGTGCCACCGAGCACTTGGTCCTCCGCTGCAGGTCAGTGTGTTCTCCTCTGCAGGCCTTTCTTAGAGGGTGCGTGACAGACACCGTGAGGACACGCAGGCTGCACAGGATTGACTTGCGCTCTGCGGTGCACCGGCGGTGAAAAAATAATGAGGAAACACAGTATTTTATGGTACTGCTTCATCTCCAAAGAAGGAAGGGGATATGTTATTTGTTCCCTGGCGTATTTCCTGGCCCGCAATATAAAGCCAGTACACTGCAGAGTGATGAAAAATATCGGGCTAGACTATGCGCGCCCACTGGTTGAGATGCTTGTTCGAGGAACTGCTAACGGATGGGAGACACGAACCCTCCGCTAACTGTTCCTACAGGACAGAACACAGCAGCATGGGGTTGGAAACAGTCTTTCCATCTCTCCCATATCCTTGTTTGCGTCTCTTTCTTTTTATTGGACTGTTCTCTTCCAGCTTTACTAGTGAAAGCTCTGGCAAAAACAACCTTCTCTCTGCTCGTTCGCATTAGTGCTGTCCGTATTCCTCAAGTTACTTGAAAAAGGGTAGTGCTGACATCGACCTATGAGGGTTTATAGCATGTGCTGGCTTTTCCTCATTTCTAGGAAGAACTCAGACGCTACCCACGTCCCAACTAAGCTTAAAGCAGGCAAGTGCCTGCTTCTTCCCAACTAAGATGAGAGCAGGCATTTTTCTTCTTCTTCCAAAGAAGATCGAGGAAGCTTACGGTAATTCCCTACAGCACCGCGGACACTGAGAGTTTAATTATGTATTTTATTGCATTTTTCTTTGGCTTCATAGACGGCAGAAAAAGGGACTATAGGCAAGAGCAGGCCACTCATAAAAGGAACACAGGGAAAAACTATGCATAATGAATCCATGATTACACCAATAATGAAGAATTGTTAATAGAAATGAAATGAAACTTCCAACTGTTCTATTGAAAAATCTTAATACAAATGGCAAGGAAAGCCTTGGCCAGTTTGACTCAGTGGTTATAGCGTCAACCTGCGGACCAAAGAGCCTTGGGTTCGATCCCTGGTCAAGGGCACGTACCTGAGTTGCAGGTTCGATCCCCAGTCCTGCTCGGGGTTGTGCAGGAGGCAACCGAGAGATGTGTCTCTCTCACGTCGATGTTTCTCTCTCTCTCTCCCCCTTCCACTCTCTAGAAAAATATCCTTGGGTGAAGATTAACAAAAAATAAAAATAAATGAAAAATAAAAACAAATGGCAAGGAAAGAACTTAGATGGAAGTCAGAGATTCTGGAAAGATTCCAAGAATGCACCTTTCTTTCTCTCCATCATCAACAAGAATACCTCTGGCTCACCTGTCCAAATGGCTGTGGGCAGCAGCAGATTCCTGGGTGAGCTTCGTGAGAGTCTAGTAAGAGAGGCCTTAAGGAAAAATCATGGGGGATATTGAAAAGGACTTGAGTTACAGAAATCTGTGGACCCTTGGGGATTTGGTGGGGTCAACGTTGGACCTGTGTGTGTGCGTGTGTGTGCTTAACTGGGCGTGTTCTCCTCAGCCTTCCAAAGAAAAGGCAGAGCTGAGTCCCCCTACTTCTGAGGCTGGGAGAGCATGAGGAGAGCAGATAATCAATGTTTTCTTGCTGCCAGCCTATTAGCACACTTTCAAGCAGCAGAGGCAGATGGGGATGCAACTTCCATTCCTCTGAGACTTCCTCCACTTAGGGTGCTTCAGCAACCACACCGATTCCTAGAGATCACAAGGACAAATAACCACACGCCGGAGGGATCCCAACGGCCAGCCTAGGGAGAGCCCATAGTGTAGGCACCAGCAAAGCAGAATCTCTGCAGGGGACAGGTGAGGACTCAGATGACACAATGCATCATAATAATGTGGTAAAGAGCATCTCCCAAGGATTCCAGCTCAGCACAAAACAGCACTTTCTAAAACAAGACTAAATGTTGGCAGTAGAACGTTTAGGAGACGGGTGGAAGTATATGATGACCACTGTTAAGAATGATATTAGGGGCCGGGGACAATGGGTGTTAAGAATATTAACTCAAAGTGCAGAGCAAAAATGTGGGAAGAGAGAAAGCTTGCAGGGAAAGGTATGAAATCTGGAACATAGATTTCAGAAACTTAGTATCCAAATCAGAAGAATTTTAGGAGAAAAAGGACACCGATGGGAGATATGTAATAACTAGGCAAATGATAGAAGAATGTTTCTGTGAGATAAAAGATGGGCTTCTACAGAATGAAAAATTGCACTAAGTTTCTGGAAATAGTAATGAGAAATACACATGCTGATAAGATGCCTGAACTCTTAAGAATAAAGAGAAAATGGATGATTTCTATTAATTTCATCTATCATGTGTATAGTAACTTGGTAAGGGGTGGGATGAAGAAACATTTTTATGAGCTGCGATATTTACGTATTCATTCAAACAACTTTCTGAAGTATTTCTCCTGATGCATTAGTCCCACAATTCCACCAGCAAATGTTATTTATTTGCTAAAAACAGCGATTAAAGAAGATTATGTAATACTAATCTAATTTGAAATTTTCTTACAGAACAGAATTCGACGTTCTCTCCCATTGCATTGGTGGCAGGATTTTTCTTGAATTTATAAGACATATCTTTTATTCAAATACATTAAAAGTTGGATAAGAGGAAATGAAATGTCTCCCAAAAGATTGACTTTTTCACATATACAGTTTCCAATGCTCAGGGAGAAATTAAATCACTATCTCAAGGGAACATTGTGCATAGTGTTTATATGGAACTTTCAGCCACTTACCACTTTAAAAAGAAAAGAACACCTGAAATGATAGAGGGGATGGTTTTAAAAGCATTTCAGTGATGCAAATGATAAGACTATTGGTGCTGTAAATGCCATAATTCTTTCTTTCACGGAGCTATTTTTCTATTTTCGTAACAGCAGGACATCAAGTAGTTTTTATTAGAATTCAAAAGAATTTGATAAGTAAATATCTGGTGCAAAATAATAATGTTTTAAAGTATATTATAAATTATAGTCAACCAAAATGTACTGTGAGTGTAAAATTAATGCTGTGGAAACATAACCCATTACGTTCAAAGTTGCTTCTAATCCTGCTTCTGTTTTCCGTAAAATATAACCTCAGTCACCACAATAGAAATGCAATTTAGAGTTTTAGTCCTTCTTCTTCCCCTCTCTATCTACACAGATTTGGGAAATCAATCTCATTTCTCTGGACAGCCCTCTTTCTTTTATAAAATGAGAACAATAAAAGTGTCTATGTGAGGATGATTAGAGACAGCACATAGACAGCACTTAACATAAAACTTGATACATTGTAAGTGATGACTAACTATCAGTGGTGATCACGACTAACACTGTCATTTTTTTTACATCGGCCAAGGTAGGCTTATAGTTGAGTACGCAAAACCCAGAGTTTATCTTTGCATTACTATTTATTAATAATTGTATTCTTTTCCACACAAACAACTGTACACCCACCTTTTCTCACCCCTCTCTATGGACCTGTTTATGTTCTCTGATTTGTATGTCTTTTTACAGTGTCTGCTTATTGTCATTGCTTTTGTTGGTGTTGTTTTAATTTTTGCTTTTGGCTGAATTCATGGAATTTTCTTCATTATATTTATTCTCATTAGGCTTTGAAAGATAAATATCTTATTTCTATTCATCTGGTGGTTACTTCTTAATTTTTGAGTTGAAGCAAACATTTTTATCAGCATGTACATGTAATCTCACTTCTATCCTAAGATAATAAATATGCATCCCATCATTTTTAAACAAAGATGTTCACTAAAGACTTCTTAACATAGTAAAGAAAAAATGGAAACAACCTAAATTGGTAAAAGTATTACAATTTCTTAAACAAATATATACTCCAAGTAACATAGGTTAAATATAGTCATACATTTCTATGATAGATACAATATAATCAGAGTACCACAATAATTTCCTAAAATAATAAAGTGAGAGATCATTTCCAAAAACACATTTAGCGGGAGATTCAAGACACAAAATGGCACATACTATTTCATTCCAAATATGTATGTATGCGTCTGCAGATTTCATGCCAAATTAAATACCTCCCTATAAGCAAAAAGATTGAACTAAATACACCAGATGTAATGATGATCCCTCTTTGGTGAGATTTTTTTTTTCCTCTTTACATAGTTTTCAGCTTTTCACATTGATCCTATATTACTTTTAAAAACAGAAAAAAATATATAGTGACTGTGATTTGGGGAAACACCAAGTTAAGGGAAGGCAGTGGGACAGGTCCTTACTGTGATTGCCCTCATTGTATCAACATAGGGTCCATTTAGCCCAAAATGACTGGTACCTGTCTAATAATTCAGACACTACTCATAAATCTGCTTTAAAGCATCTTTATTAAGGATTCAAATTATACCAAGTAAGTTCAACCACCACAATACAATGATAGAGGCAGTGGACCGTGGTGGAGTAGATAAGTGTTAGTTAAAACTAAACTGTGGTACATTTACACAATGAAATACTATGCAGCTATAAGAAAGAATGATCTCTTATCCTTTGAGATGACATGGAGGGACCTGGAGAGTAGTATGCTAAGCGAAACAAGCCAAGCAGAGAAAGACAAATACCACATGATCTCACTTATTTGTGGAATATAATGACCTAAACAAACTGATGAACAAAATTGACCCAGAGACATAGAGGTGGGGTACAGACTGACAAAACTCAGAGGAGGGGGGATTAGGGGGGACGAGATAAACCACAGAACTTATATACATGTATGCATGACCAGTGGACATAGACAACAAAGCTGGAGATGGGGCAGGGGGGATGGGGAGGAGGGTGTCAATGGGGGAAAAAGGAGAAACATCTGTAACAAAAATAAATTAATCAAAATAATTTAAAAAGAAAAGAAAAGAAGTTAATGTTATCATTCCTTCTACTATAGAAGTAACTTGCTCCCACGTAGCCAACTCTGCCATAAAGGAGAGGGAGAAGTAACAGCCTGAATGATTGTCATCCTGTTAACGACAGAAACAATCATGTTACCTTCTGGCTGAGTGTTTCTCCATATTGGAATGTTCTAGATACAGCACAGGGAGTCAACACTGGGTTTGCAAAATCACTGGGCAAAAATAGACAATGTTAATAATAACAATACTCTGATACCAAATGGTTATAATTAAAAATCCTGATATTATCTATTTATTGGAGTAACAAATGTAGTTATATCTGCCCAAAGAAAAGTAAAAGAGTTTTAAAAATATTAGTAGCTCAAATCTCATGTGATACAGTGGAAATAAAATGCAAGTGTAACCACTTAATTGGAAGCAATTTCAGGAAGGGTACTTAAAGGTCCTGAGTGGTTACATTAGACTGTACACTGTCATTCACCATGAGAAGGAGGAAACATTGGGTGACTGTCTGCTGGGCAGAGGTGCAGCCGAGAGCTGAGGGCATATGATAGAGCCTGTGGGTGCTCAACCTTTTTTATTCTATCTACACTCTTATTAACAGCTTATCGAGTGATAAAAGGCTATATATTATTTTGTTATCTCTTATTTTCTACATGAGAGTAGTAAATAGTTTCGGAGGTGATTTCTGAGATCAAAAATGTAACCTATTCAGAAAAAGATTTTCAAAGCAGTGAAATAAAGCACATGCACATAATGGAAAGGGAAGTAGAGTAAAAAACCATGTGACAGCACCAAGAACTAGGTGCTGATCTCCCTTTCACAGGTGGGAAACTAAGTCTCAGAGAAAAATAACTTATTTTGTTCAAAGTTCTGTATCTACCTAGTGGCAGAGATAGAAATCTAACCCTTACTGCAAAGGGTCTGACTTACTACAAAGGTCTTCATTTTGTTTTTCACAACTAAAGTATAAATTGCCCAAATATGAGTTGCTGACCATTTTGACCCCGTGGTTCCATATTACCAACACAGGAAGCAGTGGATAATCAGATGCAGTCAGCAGTTTTCTAGTCTGCTTAACCTGTCACTTGTCTGCAATGGGTTAGCATGCCCTTCTAAATATCTTTGATCTTGGTATTATTAAGTAGCTAAAAAATTAATTTGCAAAAAAGCTAAAGTATCCTCCAAGCACAATAAACAATCTCTATTTCATTGCCCACAAAATCTTCATAAACTGTTCCGAGCATAAAGCAAATTCATATAGAATATCACAAGTAAAATAATTCACCACATTTCTGGATTTCCTTAGAATTCAGTGACTCATCTGTGGCCACGCACAAGGATGATGTGTGCTTGCTGTGGACACATCAACAAGGTAGGGATAGAGCCGAAAGTTCCGATGATACATTTCATTCTTTTTTCCTAGATAATGGAAATTATCTCATGAGAAACAGTGAAAGGAGAAACTCATAGCAGCCTTTATAATATAAACTGAAACCTTATTCACTGTGGTTAACTTCTAGTTGTATACTTGAGCACAGCCAACGAATACGATTCTTCTCAAATTCTCTTGTATTGATGCTTTTCTTATTCATACAGCATCCTATCTCTCTTCTTTCTTACCTTGACCTCCTGAAACACAAGTGTGATGATTTATAGAGACTTTATAGACCTCTGATTTCCAGAGATAATAATAATATAAGCCACTATTATTTGGGTTTTATCTTACTTGAAGTAGAGCACACCAGTGAAAACCATGACTTGCGGTGTGAAACTGTATCTGTTTGAATACCGTTCTGCAACTTACTAACTGTGTGTCTTTGGGCAAGTTATTTATTCTCAAATTTGTTTTTACTTTTTCTGATCTGTAGCAAGGAGATGATAATGTTGTGTGAAGATCAAAAATTAATTGTGTATATGTTTAAACGTTTAGACATTTATTTTGGCAATGATGGCGCACTTGATGTCATATCAACACTCTTGCTGGCAGCAACGATAAAAGTTGGATAAAATTAATTGAAAAACTATTGGAATGTGTCAGAAAGCAATAAAGGAAGTCAGAACTTGAGAGGCCAGGATTCCACATAAAAGGGAAGCTCACTGGAGAGGAGAAGATTTTCTGCACAGCTTTTAACTGTCAGGTGTTTGCTGATTCACAGCACAGGACACAGAAACCAAAAAGAAAACATTTTGCTGGAGTGTGTGGAGGCAAATATTGGAGTTCAGAGATTGCAATGCATTCGGGAGTAAGAGGTCAAGATCACAACAAAATGGAAAAGCACAGAGAAGTGAACAACTTCTTGAAGTATTTGAAAACTCCTAAGATGCCCGTGTAAGAAGAAATGAAAAATCATAGAAGAAACAGTCAGAAGAGATGCAGAAAGCTAACTGACTAAATGAGCAAAGTTTTAACAGTGTTATAGTGCTGAGAAAACAAACATTAGAGTTTAAGGCTGACATTGAGGAGGGGATCAGGATTTCAAATGAGGCTTCCAAAGGGCTACACTAATAATATGGGCAAACAAGAAATAGAAAGCTTCAACTAGATCACAGTTATATGCCTATTCTCTATGTATATTAGAAAAAGCATGTCCCTTTGCCTGGCTGGTGCAGCTCACTGGTTGAGCGTCGACCCATGCATCAAGAGACCGCCAGTTCAATTCCCGGTCAGGACACATGCCCAGGTTGTGGGCCCGATCCCCAGTGAGGGGAATGCAGGAGGCGGCCAATCGATGTTCTCTCTCATCGATGTTTCTATCTCTCTCTTTCTCTCCCTTCCTCTCTCTCTAAAAATCAATAAAGAAAAAAAATTAAAAAAAAAAAAACAACAACAACAACAAAGAAAAAGCATGTCCCTTGAGGAAGAAAAATACCTCCAGTTTATCTACAAATTTTCACATAAGAGGCTCAGGATTAAAAATTTTAAAAAATAACTGTCATGCTAGGAAATACCAACAAAAAGAAAATATAATGTTAGAAACAGCTCGTAAGTGATCTAATCATTGCAATTTTAAGATACAGACATTAAAATATTGGTAAGTAATATTTTAAAAAATAAATAACTATAGAGAATACTACTTCAAAGCTGAAAATTATTTCACAAAGTGGAGATCCTAAAACTGAAGAATACAATGACAAATTAAAAATTTAAAAAACAGCTTTAATTTAAAAAATAGGTAGGGTGAGAGAGAGAGAGAGAATTAGCAAAATAAAGAACATAGATATTTGCCTGAGTTGCCATAATATAAGGCCACAGACTGAGTGGCTTAAACAACAGAAATTCGTTTTCTCACAGTCTGGAGGCTGAAATCCCAAGACCAGAGCACGGTCAGGTTCTGGTGAGAGCCCTCTTCAGAGTGAGAAAGGCTTCTTCTCACTCGGTCCTCAATGGTGGAAGGGGTCAGAGATCTCAGTGGGGTCCTAATAAGGCACTAGCCCCATTCATGAGGGCTTCATCCCTGTGACGTAAGAACCCCCTAGGGGCTCCGGCTCCTAACATTCTCATCGTTGGGGATTAGAGTTTCAACATATGAATTTGGGGGTACGGAGGTACAAACATTCAGACCACAGCAATGACTATTTTCATAAAAGTCAGACACTTAGTATTTGCTGTGTGATCATTTTGTTATGTTGTTCGAGCAGAAAAAGAATGTCTCACCAAGCATGGAGCAGAAATGCTGGGCCAGTATTCACTTCCCCAGTGGGTTGGATTTAATTTTGGCATCAACTGTGACACCAGCTGCTCCCAGAGCACAACCTCGGCTCCGTCTGAAAGCGGCAGCCTCTCCGTGGGTGGCTGCTATGGGGACAGGGCTCACAATGCGTGTGGTCTGGCTATCGGCTTTCCAGAGTGCTTTCCACCTACATTTCCAGAACTGAGAGTGGGAGGTGTCGATCTAAAGGAAATGGAGCCTGAGATGAAAGTTCACAAAGCGGGAGTCCCACCAGGTATACGTGAGGAAAGTTAGTCCTTTGGGTAACAGGAGCACAATATCAGAGCACAGCCAAAATGAAAGCCAGTGGATGACAAAATCATGGCACAAAATCCAGTGCAATTTTTTTAAAAATATGTTTTTATTGATTTTGTGGAGAGATAGAAACATCGATGTGAGAGAGACACATCTATCAGCTGCCTCCTGCATGCCCCCTACTGGGGATCGAGCCTGCAACCCAGGTATGTGCCCTGACCAGGAATGGAACCAGGACCTCTCAGTCCATGGGATGATGCTCAATCCATTGAGCCACACAGGCTGGGCAAAAAAATCCAGTGCAATTTAAGGAAAGATAAAGTTTGAACAGGTGAGCAGCTGGGAAAACAATGCAAAGCTGTTTTAACTGTTAGTGCCAAGGGTCCAGAGCTGATACTCAGGCATTGACAGGGTGTGCGCTGAGATCCATCTGCCTAACATTCTCACACAAGTGATGAGTGGACAGAGGAAGGATAGGTGATTGGTCTAAAGAGTCCATTGCAGCCCTAGAGCCCGACTCTCCATCACCGGTCAGCTTGGGCTGCCATGACAAAATACCACAGCCTGGATGGCTTGAACAACAGACATCATTTTCTCACAGTCCTGGAGGCTGGCAAGACCAAGAATAAGGTCCTGGCAGGGTTCTGTCTCTGGTGAGGCCTCTCTTCCTGGCTTGCATATGGCCACCTTCTCACTGTGTCTTCACGTGGCAGAGAGAAAGCTTTGGTGACTTTTCTTGTTCTCCTAAGCACATCAATCTATTGGATCAGGGCTCCACACTTTTGACCTCATTTAACCTTAATCCACTCTTTAACAATCCTGTCTCCATTTCAGTCACTTAGGGGATTAGGGCTTCGACATATGAATTTGGGGGGTGACGCAGTTCAGTCCAGAGCACCATCTAACCACTGAGAATCATTTACCTAAACCAGTGCACAGAACACCTGGGTGAGCAATTTCCCGTGCTACATCTGTCTGCTTAAAAGAGCTGCAGTGAATGGCCATTCTCCAGCAGCCACACTGACTGTTCAGCCAGCGAAGGCAGTGAACCCACGTGAAATGAAGGCTCTGAGCCCATAATCAGACCTGCTGACTCAGAACATGTAGGGAAAGCACAGATACATATTTTCAGTGTTTTGTTTTTTTGTATTATAAAGTGTATTAGAATCTTCTAATGGAGTTGGTTCACGGATCACGTTTTGAGAAGAGCTTCTTTAAATATGTTGAAAGTCTAAAGTCTACTCACATTACAAACATTTGGTAAGATTTAGTTGCCCACAATAAGTATAAGAAAGTAAGCTTTCTCTACTCATTGTTTAGGTTAAGCAATTAATCTGAAAGTAAGTGGATTTGATTGACTTACCAGATGAAATCATAAGCTGTGCAAACAAATTGCATGAAATATGAGTGGTGTGTTGACCAGCTAGGATTTAGCCAAGCCTCTTACTCCCAGTGGGAATTCTTAGACCAAGACTGAGAAGACTAAGGAATAATCTCTGGTTGTGTGTCCCAGACTCCCTTGCCAGCTAAGTTCTGCTTTGATTTGTAAGTCCTCACTTAACCTCATCAATAGGTTCTGTGAATATAAGCAAAACGAAGATAACAAAACCAATTTTACCATATGGTAATTGATATAAACGAGAGTTAAATTCCTATGACATCTCACCAATGTTACAGTGAAACAAGGTTGAACACAGTGAAGTTCCTTGAGGACCTGAAGGCGGGGCCTCAGAGATGGAGAAAGACAGGCACATCAGTGTTTCTAGGAGCTGAGGACAGGAGGTGTGTGGACGCGTGCACCTGTTCAGCACTTTGGTGCAGTTTCAGGGAAGAGGTATCAACAGTGACTTTGCCTCCAGGAGGGAATCAAGTGAGAACTGGACTCCAGCTGAGGAATGGTGCCAGCTTCTGCCTCTCCCGATAAGCCCTGCTCTCTTGGGCTCCTGCAGTGGCCTCTCTGCCTCTTTCACTACCAAGCCCTTCAGACACCTGTATAAGCAATTACCTCCATTACACTTCTCTCTGCTCGAAAGACCTAGAGGGGTTTCCTATTCTCCTTTCTGGATGCTATTACAACTGGTAAATTTTTAAACAACTCCAAGCTATCTGCACTACACTCTTATGAAAAACCAGAGGAGGGCATGGAGGAGATAAATGGTGATGAAAAAAATTAAATTAAATTAGAAGTTTTTAAAATGAATGGAAAGAAAAAACAGGAAAACAAAACTGATATACAAGAAAAATGTTACTTTCCTTTAAAAAAAAAAAATAATGCCCGAAGTCATCGTTTTGCAGCTTATAAATTATTTCCAGAGATTGTGTCATTCGATCCTCTTATTAATACTGCAGTTTAGGTTTTTTTTAAAAAATCACTATTTGCTTCAAAAATGACAGAGAATGTATGTTATTTGCCCAAGGTTATATAAGAAATGACAGAAATACTACTTGAACTCAGATCTTTGGACCCTGAGAACAGAGCCTTTTGTCTTAAAACTTCATCACTAATTTAAGAAAATCACATCTGAAACATAAGTCTTTAGGTTGTGTGAATGTTGTTGACTCACAGGAAAAACTCATATGCCAGTCCATGGCACATGCTTCATATAGACGGTTACAGAATATTATTGTTTGGGCACATTCAACAACAAATCCCTTCTCTGGGTCTTAGCATCTTCTTAAGATACACAGATGTAAATGTGACAGAAAGGATTAGAAAAGGCTTCTTTTTAACCATCAGATTCTTGTGCTTCCTTGTCTCTAGTCAATGATTCTTAACTCTTCATCTCAATGGTGCATTTTGGGGAAAATATAAAATTTTAATTATTTGGTATAATGAGAGGCAGCATGCTGTCTCCACAGATCGTGTCCTGAGGTTGCAGGTTTTTTTACGCGAGATCACACTTATACATTGTGACAGGTTACACCATTTCCCAAGATGATGCACCATCTGGCTGAGGAAAGAAACAAGTATCGGCTCTGTTGTTGTTTAAATACGATGTTGTTTTCAAGCTGAGATTCAATAAATATGCACCAAGCCATACCAGAGACTCAGGGGTCCTTTTAAATTACAAACTTTATTTAGATATTTGGTAAAGCCGTGGAAAGATATAAAGGTTAGTGATTACATTGTCCTAAAATTACTGAATAGTCACTTTATTTTTAACCATAATAATGATGACTTAGAAAAGAAAGAAATAAAACTTAAAAAGAAATGTTCTTGGTTTTGATTTTGGTCACTATATCTTCACAAGATCTCTTGTATATTATTGAGACATATAAAAATGTTTCTTCATGAATTGTTACAGCAGATAAGTATCTCTTATAAATGCTTTAACCAGGTATGAATTTCTTTTGACAAGAGCCCTGACTTGTGATGTTTTATAGATACCCTCTCAGGAACAGCTTATGAGGGGTTTTAGAACATTTTTTCTATTAATGAAAATCCAAAAGGATAAAGCAAATAATATTGTCTTTATAAAAGTGTTGCTATTTTAATTCTTAAATTGTATCTCTTTCCAATTTCCAAGGTTGAAACCACATGAAAGTTTGAAAGCTTATTGAGGAAAGAAAAACACAGGGATTTGAAAAGACATTTCCAAATGAAGTAGTTTGTAAGACAGGTCTTGAAGTTTAGACATCCTTCAGGCATAAAGACATGGAAAAACAAGAAGAAAGGAATAAACTAGGTAAATAAAATCAACAGACTGAGATAGTTCATTTTTTCTTTAGCATTCTAAAGGGGCCCATCAGTCACAGACTTCTTGGGGGCTTGAAGTCACTGTCCATTGACTTTTAAGAGGTTCATACAACCTTGCACTTAGCAACCTTGCCCTCCTGTCTTCTGGGAGATGCAGGAAGCTGGTCCAGCCTAGTAGTTAAAATGGTGGGTTGAGGCAGATCACCCCACTAACTGTAATTGACTCTCACTCTTGGTCATTCTTGGAGCGTGTGCAAACTAGTTTCCTACAGCACACCTCAGGTTTTCTGTGGATGAGCTTGTTTGGGACAATGCTTTGTGATGTTGGCAAGGACCTTTCCACTGAAGCAGGGGGCTGCCATTTTACTAACCACCCAGTATAATTTACAAATACTACCACACCAGAAGATTTAACTCAACCATCCCTCAGTTCTGCTATTTCCTCCAATGACAATCGTCATGTATCAAGACTACACAAGACAGTAAAGAGACTTAAAGTATTTACATTTTCTCAATGACCAAATTAGTGGTAGATACACCAGATCTATGATGTTTCCAGACTTGAAGCTAAGTTAGTTATTTTATTTGCAAACACTCTATTGTTATCTTCAAGCTATCCAGATATGTCCTTAGACATGCCTTCATGACGGAGCTAGCTAGAACATAGGTTTCTCTGCCTCTATTAAGCACTGGTTTTATTTGCATATTGTTTTTCATGCTATATCATTAACATGAAAGTGTTAAATTACTTGATACATGTTATATTATTAACAGTGAGTGGGAGTTCAAGTAACGGTGCTTACACAGTTTAATATTTATGACTAACTCTGTCTACTTTACTAAATCCCAAATGTACCTCTCACTGTATTGCAACTATTAAGTTACAAAGAGGTCATGGAGGTGGGCTCTAATCCACTATGACTCATGTCCTTATAAGAAAAAAAAAAAAATATATATATATATATATATATCCAAAGACATGCATAGAGGAAAGACAATGTGAAGAATGTGAAAACATGGGGAAAAAAGAATAATCTGAAAGTCAAAAAGAAAATCCTGGAACAGACCTTTCCTTCACACCCTTTAGAAGAAATCAACCCTGCCAACACCTCGATCTTGGACTTCTGGCCTTCAGCATATAAATAGAATAACACATCGTGATGTGGTAGGATTTATCCCACAAACGAAAGGTTAGTTGAACATGACAAGCAATCAACATAATGCATCATCTTAAGAGAATAAATGACAGTAATTCTGTGGTCATTTAAATAGATGAAGAAATAGTATTTGACAAAATTGACACTCATTCATGGTGGGGAAAAGGAACAGCTCTTAGCAAACGAGGGAAGGGCTTAAATCTTAAAAAGGGCAGCAACCAACCTTCTACAGCTGAAACCCACTCTTAATGGTATTGACTGAATTAAGCACTTCAAGCTAAAGACAAAGGCAAGGATTCCCACGTTTACCATTGCTAGTCAACATTTTCTCTGAGGCCCAAACCATGGTCATAAGTTAAGGAAAAAATAATAATAAAAGGAAGAAACACTTCCCAATTGTTTGTAGGAAGCCAGCGTACCTCTACTATCAAAACTAAACAAGGATATTGTGGGGAAAAAAATTAAAGACTAATTTCTTTCACCAATATAGACTCAAAAATTTTCAACTATATATTTATAAATTGGATCCAACAACTAACTCCTTGAAGTTACATCAGTACAAACACACACACACAAAGTTGATTCCAGGAATGCAAGTTGACTTTAACATATAAAGATCAATCAAAGTAATTCATTCCTGTGAGGGCAGGGGAAAAAAAAAGAGAGGGGGAAAAAATAAATGATCATCTCAAAAATGGAAGAAAGTTATTTGGCAAAATCTAACACATGTTCACACACAAACTCAGAATGTATCAGTGAACTGGGAATTTAGGGAAAGTTCCATCTGATAAAGGCATCTAAGAAGAACCAACAGCTATCATCATGGTTAATAAGAAACATTGAATGGCTTCCACCCACGATCAGAGACAAGTCAAGGATATTTCCTCTCTCAGTTGTACGGGACGTCTGAGAAAATATACTGATGCTAGATAAATAAGGCATACATATTGAGAAAAGACAGTCTATTCCCAATTGATATATGTGTAGAAAATATTCAAAGAGAATCTAAAAACTAGTTTAATAAATGAATTCTGCAAGTGTCTTGGTATAAGTTCAATATACAAAATTCCAATGTATTTCTATATACTAAAAATAAGCAATAAAATTATATAAACAATATTATTAGTAATAGCACAAAAAATTTAAAAATAGAGAATAAATATAATGAAAGTATAAAAGATCACTATACTAAAAACTATTTTAAAAACTGCAGAAAAATATTAAAGAACCTAATAAATGGACAGATATGCTATGCTTCTGGGTTGGAAGAAGAGATAATGTGAAGATGTCAATTTCCTCGAAATTCTAAATTATATTAAAAATCCTAACATTTTTAGTTATGATTGACAGCCTGGTAATTAAATTTATAACTGTAAAAGACTTAAAACACACAAAGCTATCTAACAAAAGAACAAAGCTTGAATTTAAGCCATACTGGATCTGCTATAATTCATAGCTGAATGCATTCCTAATTCATAAACCCAATAATTTCACTTCTAGGAAATGATTATGTAAATGCATTTCCACATGTGTGCAGTGTGTCAACAGTATAAATATGTCACTGTTTATAAGTAGACAAAGTTTTTTTCAAAATGCTTACGCATACATCACTAGAAGACTGTTTAAATAAATAATAGTTTATATTCATAGTATATATTAGCAGTTAAAAAGAATGGTGCTGCTTTTTATAACAATAGGGTAGAGTCTCTATGATAATTCACCCAGTAAAGAAAAGAGATAAACCAAAGAACTTACATGCATCTATGCATAACCAGTGGACTCAGACAACAGTATGGTGAAAGCAGGGGGTATGAGAGCAGGGAGGAGGGTGTCAAAGGGGGAAAAAGTGAGGAACATCTGTAATACTTTCAACAATAACGGTAATTTTTTTTAAAAGAAAAGAAATATAGCACTGTGTGTATAGAAGGCTACTATTTGTGATCTATACAGTTAAACAGAAGCATAAACACACACACACATGTAAATACATATACACCTGCAGCAATCCACCCTACACAGTATGCTGGTCAAACATCACATCGTTACACACAAATAAAACACATACACACTCACTTTTGTATATGCTTAGAAAATTTCCAAAGGGTCTTTAAAAGACTGTCAACAATGGCAGCATGTGTTTTTTTTGGTAAGATTATTTTTCATCATTATGAAAAATTTAAAACTTGATGATGGTGAGGATTTGAAGGGAGGCAAAAGTCATCATTAAGGACAAGAAAAAAATGACCAGTGACTTCTCTTTTTATAAAGCTAATGTCTTCTCAACATTTCTCCTTGATTAAAAATAGTGCTTTTTCTGCTCATAGAATTAAGAGCTTTATCCGCCTCTTGCTTATTTTGGGGTGTTTCAAAAATGGCAAGTACAAAGTAAATCAATTGAAAATTAAAATCGAAAACTTCTAAATGATGCAGGATTTTCTGCATCAATGCAAATGATAGTGAAGTCTGTTTAGATGAACAGCAAAATGTGAACAATTGAGGATTTAGCAGAATTTGACTAGATTACCATTGGAGAAAAGAAAGTGGACATGGGAAATACAATTATCAGTGCTTAAAAGTAAAACAACTTAAAGATCAAAAGTTAAAGAGTAGTCATATATTAGTAAAATCTACTCATGTATTGTTTTATTTTGGGGAGTATGAGATAAAGTAAAAGACATCTTGTTATATTTACATATATCTTTAAAGTAAAAATTACCCCTAAAGAAAAAAATCAATACATGATTTATTTGAAAAAATAATGCATTATTATGACTATAATTATAATTTTTGGTTAAAAACAAGCTATAACTTATATATAGTTTTCAAACCAAGTCACAATCAACCTTATAAGATTGCCAAATTAAAGATAGTACTCTCAGTTAAATTTGATTTTCATATAAGCAATAAAAATTTTAATATCAGTATGCCCCATATATATGTCTTATGCAATGTTTACATGAGACTTACTAATACTAAAAATATTTATTGTTTATCTGACATTTGAATTGAGCTGGGTGCCCTGTATTTATATTTGCCAAGTCTGTCAAGTCTGTCAGCCTCAATAATATGATAGTTTCCCATGAAAAAAAAATCCTTTTTCTTTATTGATTTTAGAGAGAGAGGAAGGGAGAGGGAGAGAGAGATAGAGACATAGATGAGAGAGAACATTGATTGGCTGCCTCCTGCATGCCCCCTACTGGGGATTGGGCCCACAACCTGGGCATGTGCCCTGAATGGGAATTCAACCAGCGACCTCTTGGTGCATAGGTGGACGCTCAACCACTGAGCCACACCGGCCGGGTGATAGTTTCCCATTTTAGTTGAACTTGTTTGTATCATTTTCTAGTACCAATTAAAATAAAAAGGAAAGATCATCAGCTTTGTGTGTGTGCTTTTCTGCATTCTCCAAAGTTTCTACAAGGAATAAGTATCATACACTTAAATTCAGAAAAATGGTGCTTCAAAGCAAAATAACAAAGCAACACACTAGACTATCCAGAAATGCCTGCAGTCTAAAGGTTATTAGCCCAATTATAAAGGCAACATGTCCTCAAAGAAAGAAAAAAAAAAAAGCTGAGGGCTGGGGGATGGGGCAAAGAGCAAATATATTTTTTCTTTCATTCTGTTGCATTTTTGTTGTGGTTTCAGTGAGTGTTTTGGTTTAAACTCTCTGTAAATTTATACAATGTGTTTGTGCTTTCATACCCTGATAAACTGAGAAACAGAACAGAACAGGATGATAAAGGGTGACATTGTGTATGAGTCTAAACATTTAATAAAGAGTAAAATGTGTATAGGCCAGTATATTTTAAATACATGTGAGAATTAATAAAAATATATGAAGAAAAATAATGTTGACTAAGGAGCAGATGTGTTTTGGTATCTTCAGTTATGAACCGGGTGTGTAAATGGATTTTAATGTTAACCACTTTGAAATGACCCATGGCTTCCTTGAGCGCCTACAGTTATGCGTATAACAGAAAAAGGTTGTCAACCAATGCTTGCTGAATCATTAATGAATGAATAAATGAATGAACAAATCGCATATAAACGGTGTGTGTGTGTGTGGTCCAGTGTTCAGACATCAGTGCCAGTGAATAGTTACTTTACATCTTACATATGAGGTACAGCATCTCAGCTCAGTACAATCACCAGAGATTGCAGGGCATTTTCACAGAAAAAAATCTCTAAGACACACACGGTTAGAGATGTTTCTGTCTTATATTTCCCTGAATACTGAACAACAATGCCTCGATTACACTCATGTTAATATAACAAAATACGTTTGGAAACTTTCCAAGCTGTTCATGTCACGATATCTGGAAGTCTACTTGAAGTCTTCCTTTAAATCGTTCTCCTTAGAGTCTCTCTCGTATCACGCTATACCAGATCCACTGTTATTCATTTGGTACTATGGTATGTGTCACACTAAGAATCATATAGACAAACAGGTTTGTTTTTGTCTTCTTACTTGTTTTTCATTTTCCCTGCTATGATAATTTTGTTCTGTTATCATCATCAATAATTATGTTGATGTTCATGGCTAATATAACACACCTGGTATAAAAAGCTCTGCAGACTTGAAGCAGGAAATGCTGTACTTGACGATGGGAGTGCAAACTGAAGAACAATGTTTTTTTGTGAGTTCAAACTGCTTTTACCAACTTTCCACAACTGAATTTTTCATTTATCTTGTGCTCTCTCATTAAGGCTGATTCTAGTAATTTGAGCCATAGGACCTATTTCTTGATTATATTTTAGTGAGCAAACATTAAGTCAGAAATCAACTAGAGAAAAATGAAAATGTATTTTCTTGCATCATAATTAGCATTTTTCCGATTTAGGTAATGAGTACTTAAATGTGGAATGGGGAAGATTTCACGCTAATCTTTAAGTTTTTTTAAAAATAATTTCTACATTAAATTTTATTTTTGCTTTAAAAATATCATAGGAAAGGAATAATCTGTAACTGGGTTCTAATAGTATTCTTTTTGCTTGTTTCTGCAACTTATTGAGGAAAAATAAATCAATCACTAGCAGAGCTATTAGTTGATCACTCATCCACTGACAATGTGCATCATTTATTCAGTCAGTGCTATGTTAACATGTATTGAAAGATAGATTAGCCTTGGCCTGTGTGGCTCAGTTGTTTGGGTGTCGTCCCATGCAATGAAAGGTTTGATTCCCAGACAGGGCACCATGCCCAGGTTGCCAGCTGGATCCCCAGTAGGGGGCGTGCAAGAGGCAGGCAATTGATGTTACATTCTCACAGGATGTTTTTCTCTCCTTCTCCCTTCCTCTCTCTGAAAATCAATAAACTATTCTAAAAAATAAAGAAAGAGAGATTAACTAAAAGCTCCAAGCCTCCTATCAATTTAAATGAAAATTACAAAATGTCTGAGACCCTATTTGGGAATGCAAAAGGTGTTTGACTTCCAATTTCCACTCTCCAAAGAACAAGAACAGGTCATTCCTTTATTGACATACATAAACTACATCATGTTTTCTGTTCTGCCGATGTTATAAATTCAATACCAATTCTCCAGCCATACTAGTTACGTGCATAAAGTACATCATGCAACCTCATGTCTCTCACAGTGGAAGGCTTCATCAAGAAGGGACATGCTACATTGATGCTGCTTCCTTGGTGAGGCCACCTCCCTCCCTCTCTGATGATTTCTCAGCATGTCAGAGCAGTGAGGAATGGTTCAGTCTCACAACCACGTTGGAGTGAAGACACTGGCCACACAATGCACACACTCTATACATTTACACAAGGGAATACTACGCAAAGAGAGATCTCTTAGCCTCTGCGACGACATGGAGGGACCTGGAGAGTATTATGCTGAGCGAAATAAGCCAGTCAGAGAAAGACAAGTACCACATGGTCTCACTTATTTGTGGAACATAATGAACAAATTAAGCTGTCGACCAAAAGAGATCTAGAATCATGGAAGTAGGGAACAGACTGACAAATCTCAGAGAGATGGGAGTGGGAGGGGAGGGAAGAGATAAACCAAAGAACTTATATGCATGTATGCACAACCAATCAACATGGACACTAAGCTGGGGAAGGTAGGAGGGGTTGGGAGTGGGAAGGAGGGGGTTAATGAGAGAAAGGGGGGTCATCTGTAATACTTTCAACAATAAAAAAATAAAATAAAAAAAGTTCTTGACTAAAAAGAGAAAAAATGCTGACTCTTGGGCAACTGTTCTCTTGTAACTGGTGAACGGTTTCCAAGAGCAGTTATTGTCCAAAGCTGGAAGAATTTAAGTCTCAGATGAGCATGTGAATGAATGGAGGGAGGTAAACAAAAAATAAAATTTAAAAAGATGAGGTCTGATAAGGGGTGCAATCAAAGAGGAACAGTAATTTAAAGTTTATTCCAGCTATAATGCAGGTTACTCTGACCTTAAGGTAGCATCACATGGTATACTTCGGAGTCCGTTCCCAAGATACTCTGTTGTGCTTATTATCTCTGTCTGTTTTATAGATCCGTACAGTCACTGGCACTAGGGGGTCATCTGGGTTTGGATCACATAACAGTGAACAACAGATAAAAGAACTTTAGAAATAGTTAGAGCAGGAGACCACTGTGATCTTAGAATATCAAGACAAATGCTGCCGTTACTGTCAATATTTGGGTGATAAATTCTTGTAAATGCAACCTTAGGTGGCTTGGAGGGGTAGTCTGTAGGAAAATGAACTGTCCAAAAGAATACAGCGCCTTGATGTGGGCTGTCATTAGTTCCCATAGCTGTGGCTAGCCAGTGAAACGTAATTCCCCAAATGGACCTGCAGACACTGTTAGAGGGTCACGGGCCAAATCACCATGTTCCTTATTAATCCGTTTCAGCACCTAGTCTGGGCTTTGCATCTGGGGCCTCACTATCTCATTGTGTGTCAAAGGTCGGTCCAAGACTCTTGATTATCCTGGCGGCAGGGAAAGATTGTCTCTTGGTCCCACACTGGCTCTGCCAGACACAGGCGTCTCTTCACAGCGGGCATCAGTCCGCCAAGGCCACCTTCAGGAGCACAGGAGGAATCTAAGGGCACAGGGAGATGGTTTGCTCCCCACATCCAGGACCAAAAGTCTGTGCTACACCCTTTTCTTTCTTTTCAATACAACACCTTCTTACTAAACAGACCAGAGGTTGGACTGGGAGGACGGCGGCTGGAGGCGGGTCATGGGCTCTGCTGAATATTTCACATTGCACCCTAAAAACATACTATTCAAGGATAGCATTTTGAAGGGATTGGTTGCTTCCACCAGCACTGATAGTTTTCTTGATGCTATTAATCCCTTTAAAATGTCATCTAAAGAAAGAAAGAAATCCACGACATCATCAGGCATTCCCTCCGTTTTGGTCTCAGGCCTTCTATCCCAGGCATCACAGCCAACACGTTTCTTCTTTGGAAAAGCTTTGGGGGTTTGGGGGCGGCAGGGGGTGGGTCAGCCGTGCCAGGCTCCGGGGTGGAAGTGGTCAGTGCTCTAGTGTCTCATGAACTGAAATATGTCCCGAATATGTCCTGCCACAGGATGTCTCTGACTTGCTTCAAGATGAAAACTATGCCCAGACTTTCCTGTACAAGAACAGGTCATTACAACAGATGTAAACAGCACCGTGGTTGCTTCTTAGTATAACCACTGAATTCACAAAGTGTACGCAGAAGCTTGTCCTATGGAGTGCTGAAGGTAAGGCCCCCAGGTGGACTTGTTGATACGGAAAGAGGGGGAGCATGTCCGAGATGATGCCTGAGCTTACATCCTTTGTAACCTTTACATGAATTGCATTTTTCTTACCAACCAGAGTGTGTATATAAACTTAGTATTTATTTTTAACTGTGCCTACGAGTCAGATATCAGCTCTATTTTTTTTTTTTCCTATGTACGCTGAACTAGTTTTGCGGGGAGATTTATCACCTTCTTGCTTGGGAATTAATGATGTGTGAAGGACTTAACAGCCCAGCAGTATTTGACCCTCTGGAGGATACTATGTTGAAATAAAAGCTGTTTTATTTTGGAAATCTGTTGCGCCATGTGAAATGACTGTGCCTAGGGTGTTTTTTTCTGTCACTTTAATCTATCACATAAATTAGTTTTTCAGACACTTGACGTTAGCACAAAAACAGAGCCATCTCGTCATGAAGGAAAGTTGACTTTTAGATGACCCTGGGACGCAAGGAAGTCCCAATGGAGTCCGTGGGCAGCAACTCCGGGGAAGTCGCAGTTGGATTGGTGTTTGAAAATTCAGTGAAAAGGACACAAGAAGGTGCAAAACAGGAAAAAATAATGGTGACCACATGATATTTCTGCAAGATAATGTGACACGTTTTCACAGAGTAGAAATGTGTCATCGAGTGGATAACACTTCTTTCTGGATGAGAATGGCATCTGTTCAGATCAGGTGCTCAATCCTTCGTAATTTCCTCCTGAAACAAAAAATCAAGACCTGATAATACTCAGAACTAAGAGTTAATTGGTTACCAAAATCTGCAGGAAATTTACAGTAGCCACACACCCTGTGCCTGGCCAATGGCACTACACTGAGGCATGCGGTAGAAGGTGTGCTAAGCTTCCAACAAGGAGAAGGGCTTTCATCTAGAAAGAAGGAAGAAATCACATGCCCTGCCCAAAAGTTTAGAATATACCCCTCTGCTGTTCAGGCTTTTCTATTTGAGAAATGGGAAGTCGCCCCTACTTTTATTTCATAACCACCATCTGCACGGAGACTCTCCCTGATGCCTCGCTGTCCGACTCCATTTCCCTAGATACTTATTCTCCCACCATCTCCCAGTCTACTCCACACCTCCTCTTCCTAATCCCCAACATTCCCTCCTCTCCTCCCTCTTCAATGATGGCCCTTCTTATTTCACAGAGAAAATAGGCACCGTGAGAAGAAAACCTCCACCGGTATCCACCACAAAATGAACTAATCTACATATATGTGTGTCCATGTTCTCTTTCCCTTGTGTGGCTCTGGATGGACGCGTCATCATTGTGCTCTGGGTTCCTGACTCTCTCAAGGACCTGTTTTGCAATTAGCTCTCCTCTCTGCTTCATTGTCAAATTTCTTTCTGCACAAAATTCTCAACTGCATTAAAAACATGCTGAAATAATTTCTTTATACACACACACATTCACACACAAACACACAGACAAAACCTCCCTTGGTCTCAACTCTCTTCTCCAGCCACCATCACATTGCTACTCCCCATGTAAAGAACAAATCTTTGAGTTAGAGCTATTTATAGCGTCTGTCTCTCTGTCTCCTTTTATTCTCTCTTCTTTGTACTTCAATTAGCCTTTAGTTCTTACCACTCCAATAAAACTAATGTCCTCAAGGTCACTGATAGTCCCATATTGCTGAAACCAAGAACTAACTCTAACTACTTCCATTACTCAAGTCTTAATTATTATGCACATAATAAAAAAGCCTCAACATATATTAAAATTTACAAATATGCAAATACATGAAATTTGACAGAACTAAAAGGAGTAGATAAATTTATAACTATAATGGGAGATTTTACCACACCTATCTCAGTAATTGGTAGTCCAAGTAAGAAAAAATAAATAAAAAATGGTATTTAAAATTTCAACATCTCCATTCATAAATGTGACCAAATTAAAATTATATAGTGTAAATTATAAATTGTTTTCAAGTGTACAAATTAACATTTACCAAAATCACCCATATGAAGCTCAATAAAGCAAACCTTAATACATCTGAAAGAATTACAATTCAGAGTATGTTTTCATACAACAAAGAAGAATAAATCACTAACAAAGAATTACTTTTAAAATTCAAAGTTTGAATGTTTTACGAAATATACATCAAGACAAATCTGGCTTGCAATAAGCAATTAAATGGAAGTTAATAAATACTTAAAATAAATAGTATGAAAAATACATATCAAATGTGTAAGATGCAATTAAATGATGCTAAGTGGAAAATGCCTTAGGTGAATAATTAGAATAGAATAAAGCTGAAAAATCAGTGATCTAGGTATTCATTTCAAGAATAAGAATAGAAACCAGTGAAGTAGAAAAGAAATACACAATGGAAAAAAGACATATATCCAAATATTATATTTTTAAAATACTAATAAATTTAATAAGTTTCTGGGAAGGTCAACCTGAAGAAAGAAGATAGATAAGAGAGGATAGAGAAAAAGGGAGTGGAGAAACAGGAAGAAAGAGGAGAGAAGGAGGGAGAGAGCAAGAGAGAAATGGATCAGATTACCAGTACTGAAAATTAAAAAAAAAGATATATCTACCTATATTTGGGTATATATACTATAAAACATTTGAGTATAATATGAACAACTATATGTCAATAAATTTTATAATATAAATAGCATGTTTAAATTCTCAGAAAAAAATAAGCAATACTGACCTTAAATAAACCTTTATATATAACAGAAATTGATTCTGAAATTCAAACCATTGCACAAGAACTGAGTAAATGGAATCTAGCAATGTTTGAAAAGAATAATCCATAATGACAAAGTGGAGTTTATTCATCAAATGTAAAGCCACCTTAACATTTTAAAATCTAGTGTTATTCTTCATAGTAACTCAATAGAAAAACCTTGTAGTCATCTGTAAAAGTACAGAAAAGGTACTTATATTAATCAGAAAAGCCTTTAATATACTAAGAATAAAAGATAACTCTCTAATCTCATAAAGACTATCAAAGAAATTCTATACAAAAATCATACTTAATAATGATGAAGTATTTAAAACCTTCTCATCGACTGAAAATGTTACATTATCACCATGTATGTTTAACATTATGCTAAAGGTCTTTGCAGTGAGATAAGGTCAAAAGAATAAATTAGATTTATAATTATTGTAGATGAAGAAAAATAATTTGAAGACCAGTAGTTGAGTCCTTAGAAAATCTGAAGAACAATCTCTTTTTTTTTCTTTATTGATTTTTTAGAGAGAGAGGAAGGGAGAGGGAGAGAGATAGAAACATTGATGAGAGAGAACATCGATTGGCCACCTCCTGCATGCCCCACACTGGGGATTTGGCCCACAACCTGGGCATGTGCCCTGACCAGGAATCGAACTGGCAACCTCTTGGTGCATGGGTCAATGCTCAGCCACTGAGCCACACCAGCCATGCTGAAGAAACACCTCTTAAAATTCATATGTGTCTTCAGCAAAGCCACTAGAACTAAGATTAATACATAATAATCAGTTGTATTCCTATATACCAGCAACAAATAACCAACCAAATATTCAAAACATTATCCTTGCCCAGCCTGTGTGGCTCAGTGGATTGAGCATCATCCCATGGACTGAGATGTCTGCGTTCCATTCCCAGTCAGGGCACATGCCCGGGTTGCAGGAGGCAGCCAATTGATGTATCTCTCTCATATTGATGTTTCTATCTCTCTTTCCCTTCCTCTCTCTAAAAAAATCAATAAAAAATATTTTTTAAAAAAGAATGATTCATGCCCTGGCTGGTTTGACTCACTGGTTAGAGCTTCGGCCCGCAGACCAGAGTAGTGGGTTCGATTCCGGTCAAGGGCACTTACCTCGGTTGTGATTTGTGCCTGGCCCTGGTTAGGGTTGTGTGGGAGGCAATCAATCGATGTGTCTCTCTCACATTGTTGTTTTTTTCTCTCTCTCTCTCCCTCCCACTCTGTCTGAAGACAAATGGAAAAATATCCTTGGGTGAGGGTAAAAAAAAAAAAGAATGATTCATCTCATAGTAGTACTCAAGATGAATCTTCCCAATATTTTTTAAAAATCAGTCTTAGATAAATTAAAAAATTAAATGATTTTTAAAAATCAGTCATAAAACTATAAATAGTTGTGGAAACAAAAACTACTAACATGAGCATAAACAGAAACTATCAATGTTTCTCTTTCTCCCGCTCTCTAAAAAAAAAAAAAAAAATCAATAAAAAACGTATTTAAGAAAACAAAAACATTATCCTTTATGTAGCATCAAAATATCCATTAAATATCTAGTAGTACATCTAACCAAAGTCAAGAGTTCCACTTTGTCTGACATACCTGACAACTGGAAAGACGGTCTATCCCAACTACAGTCATACTTTTTCTTCAAGCCATCAGAGCGCTGAGGACACAGAGCAACAGAGCAGCATGAATGGCAGCCAGGTGCAGGCATCCCCAAAAGGCAAGGGGGTGTGTGTGACCGGCTCACCTGTAGCAGACATGAGAAGAAGAGGTGCTGCCATGAGACAGGAAGCAGCTAAGAAAAAAGTCAGCTAACCCATTACTACTAAGGGAAAGTTAGAAGAAGAAAAAAATCTTATACCGTTGGGTGAAGGGCAGGGAAGGGCTCTGGGCCCAGGTCTCATGTAATATAGGTGATCTCCTGCTGCTGGGAAAGAAGCAGGAGAATCTTTCCAGCATAAGAAATTCCACAGGTATGAGTCAGAGCATGACTGACATAAAGAGGGGAGGCTCCTCATCTGCAAAGCCCTGGCACACAGGATCTACCTAAGTTTGAGAGTAAGCCAGGACAACAGAGAGCGGTCTTGCTGCTCACCACCAGCCTGACCAGCACTGAGAGGTGGGAACATGGACACAGATTCCCTCTGACGTGTAGTCATTCAGTGAGGGGCCAGTACAAACACAGATGGAAACCATCTGGCACCTGAGCCCACAGCCTAGGCACAAGGCAACACTAGAAGCATCAAAAGTGTGTGTATGTTCAAGAATAAACTCAAAATGGATAAAAGACTTAAATGTGACTCGTGAATCCATAAAAATCCTAGAAGAAAATGTAGGCAACAAAATTTCGGACATCATATGCAGCAGAATCTTCACTGATACATCACCTAAGACAACAGAAACAAACAAACAAAAAAAATGAACACATGGGACTACATCAAACTCAAAAGCTTCTGCCCAGCAAAAGAAACAACTATCAAAATGGAAAGGGAACCCATTGTATGGGAGAGCATAATTGCCAATGATACATCAGATAAGGGGTTAATCTTCAAAATATATAGAGTGCTCATACAACTCAACAAAAGGAAGACAAAGAACCCAATTAAAAAATGGGCAGAGGAACTAAATAGACTCCTCTTCAAACAGGACATACAAATGGCTAAGAGACATATGAAGAAATGCTCAACATCACTAATCATCAGAAAGATGCAAATTAAAACAACAATGAGGTATCACCTCACACCTCTGAGAATGGCTGCCATCAACAAATCATCAAAAAACAAGTGTTGGAGAGGGTGTGGAGAAAAGGGAACTCTAGTACACTGCTGGTGGGAATGCAGACTGGTGCACCCACTGTGGAAAACACTATGGTGTTACCTCAAAAAATTAAAAATTGAATTGCCATTTGACCCAGTGATCCCACTTCTAGGAAATATACCCTAAGAAGCCTGAAACACCAATCAGAAAGAATACATGTACCCCCATGTTCATAGCAGCACTATTTACAATAGCTAAGATCTGGAAACAGCCCAAGTGTCCATCAGTGGATGAACAGATAAAAAAGCTGTGGCACATATACACAATGGAGTACTATGCAGCTGTAAGAAAGAAAGATCTCTTATACTTTGAGATGACATGGAGGGACCTCGAGAGTATTATCCTAAGCAAAACAAGCCAAGCAGAGAAAGACAAATATCACATGATCTCACTTATTTGTGGAATAGAATAAACATAACAGTCTGAGGAACAGGGTAGACCCAGAGATGTGGAAGTAGGGTACAGACTGACAGCCCTCAGAAGAGGGGGTAGGGGGGGAGGGAAGAGATAAACCACAGAACTTAATACGCATGTATGCATAACTGATGGACATGGACAACAAAGCTGGGGACAGGGTGGGGGGATGGGGAGGAGGGTGTCAATGGGGAAGAAAGGAGAAACATCTGTAACAAAAATAAATTAAAAAAATAAAAAAGAAGTGTGTGTATGTTGAAAGTTACCAGAGCAACAATGAAACCCAAGCTCTTAACTACTCAACACCCCACACGAATAGCCTGGTAGAAGAACAGAAAAGCTCCTTTATGGGTCTAAACACTATTTACCTCAGTTCTTATCATTTAACACACTATGTCTGGGATTCCATAACAACTTATAAGATGTAAAAACAAAACACAAAAACAAAAACACAAGAATAAACAACTCACTGTCAAGATACATGGCCACCAACAAAACCAGACATGAAGATTATCCAGATGTTGGAACAATCAGAGAGGGAATCGAACATAACTGATTACTCTATAAATGATTTAGTGGAAAAAGCGGATATCATGCACAGTTTGGGAATTCAGCAGAGGGATAAAAATGATAAGAGCACATGGCAAAAAAAATGAAGAATGTCTTTCATGGCTCATTAGATTTGACACGGATGAGGAAATATCTATGAACTTTAAATATGTTAATAGAAATTACTCAAAACACAAGGCATTGAAAAAAGAAGAAAAGAACATCTAAATGCTATGGAACAATGGTAAGTGGTCTAACCTACATGCAGTGGGTGTCCTAGAAGCAGAAAAGAGAGAGACTATGACAGTAACGATTAGACAATTAACAGTGACGATCAGTGGTCCTTAAGAGAAGGGAAACGAAGGAGGTGAGCCTGACCAGTGTTCTGCCCGCTGGACTTCAAGCCCACAGCACGGAGTGGGTGCTCTTGTTGAGCTGGAGCTCAGGGAGACCTTGGTGGCTACACTGCACAGGGCAAACCCTTAGAGAGTAGGGAGCTGCAGAGAGAGAAAGCCTAGGACATCTGCAGAAGGAAGACCTGAAGTCTGAGTTCTGACCTGCACATACAAGTTGGAGGAACTAATCTAGGCTGGAAAAAGACACACCAGGCATTTCCAGGACTACTCCCTGACTTTCATACTGCTCTGGAAGCCCCTGACCTCTGCTCTCTAACTGCTCAGCCCAGTGAGATTGCTGCTTTATGCCTGAGCTCCATCCCTCTAACTACTAATGGACTAGGGGGTGCCCTTAGGGAAGAAGACCATTTAAATGTGTATTTCATCCCCTGGCATTCCCTTCCTTCATGATTTGCAACTGCTCTGGTTTCTGCCTTCCCTGGGACACTCTCCAGTACCTTCAAATGTTGCTTTTTATATTTTTGTCTAAAGTGTATCACTTTTGTCATCAGAAGGGTTAGTTTGACACCAGTTATAATACCATTATGGGAGCTCTAAGTCCCTGCACTATAAATGCTTAAAATACTGACTATGTTTGTGTCATTAGACTCTCATAGCCAAGTTATTTACTGCCATGTGTTTTCATAAAGTTGGCACTCAATGGCACATCCATTGTTGTTATTTCTTTGTTTGTTTTTAGGGGACTTTAACTACACAACTGTGCATGAGTCAAGGACTACCTCTAATTTCAAAGCCTTCTGCCAACACCAGAGGCATTGTTGAGGCTCCTAGAGTGTTCCAACTGTGAAAATACTGAAGTAAGATTTCACTGCATTCGTTGTTGGCAAGACCTGAAGTTTTTATATCCTGGGGCAAACTGTTGGAAGAGTTTTCTACCAAGTTGATACTTATAGCAAGTGTGCCTCTTCTGCTCTGGAAAGTTCCTATCTAAAAAATAAAAGCCAGTACTCTATCTTATCCTTTTTCATCTGCATAAAATTACCGATTCCTCTCAGTACCCATTTCATGCACACAAAAATAATGTGTAAAACTTGGTGAGAAATGCATTTATTTTGTATGCATTAATCACCTGATCTGCACCAGGAACCACAGTAAAATTTACAATGTATGTGTGTGTTTCTAGGTCCTCTTGATTACGAATGTCATTTCAGATATCAAGGATTTCATTATTGTTAACTGGCTGTACAGCTAATGTGTACCTTTAAATAAATAACAAAAAAGGCCACTTCCATATATGCAATCTTTCTTCACGACATCTATAAATATAGATTTGTTGAGAGTTCTGAAAGCCTAGGTGTTCACTGCGTTAAGAATAACCCTGCAATATGACAGCGGACACCAGCCTGTGCATGAAGCAGAGTGAAGGGTTGGGTTGCATACTTTTTCAAAATGGCCCCCTTCCTTCAGCTAGCTTCCATTGTGCAGGAATTTAGCTAAGCGGCAAAACTGAGCAATAATGTAGACTCTTGGAATCTTATGCTACTGTAAAAGTCAATAATGCCAAAGTAGAGGGTCAAAAATGAAAATGTTGAATGAGAGTAATATCCTCTGAACGTTCCCACGTCCTACCAAGAGAAGCATTTACTCTCCATCCCATTTTTGTAATCGCTCACTTGAAAGACTGACACTTTGTTCTAAACATAGCTTTAATGGCTGAAAAATGATAATTGGGATAATTCAGGAAAGATAGCCCAGAGAGATAAATGAGATATGCAAATTACTAATAAAGATTCTTTTTTTTTTTGTAGATTATAGACGATCACTAAATTACCTAATATTTTCATGCTAATATTTTAAATATTTCTAGTTGGATTAGAACAGTAAATGATAGTAAATAAAAACAGCTGAAGTATGCATCAATTCATTCTAAAATAGACAAAACAAACAAGTGAAAAACTATTGTCTTTATTAAACTACTGTCAGAGAATGTCTCCTTGAGTGTTATTAATTACTTTCTAGGCCATGTACAAGGCTACTTAAAATTCTGGTAGACAGAGTGCCAATGAAGTAGCCCCTGTCACCAAGTTAGGACTCTACCAAGCTGGTCTTTACCAAGGTTCACCTGTGTCTGAGGGGTCAGCCACAGCAGTCTGGGTCCTCAATCAATCAATGGTCAATGAAAGAAAGTGCAAATGTATCAAGATGTTTTCATGGCAGATCACACAAAAAGCATTGGACACATACCTACTCTGAACCTTTAAACTATTTATGCTTCAATTATATTTTAGCTCATAAACACACATACAAACTAAGGAAAAAAGCATATTCTATCATAAAAGAAACCTCTCTAGTAGAAACATATTTATTCATTCTTTTTTTTTTTTAATCCTCACCCAAGGACATATTTTTAGAGAGAGTCAGGGAGACAAGCAGAGAGAGAAAGGGAGAGGGTGAGAGAGAGAGAGAGATGGAAACATCGATTTGAGAGAAAAACATCTATTGGTTGCCTCCCATATGCAACCTGACCATGCTCCAACCTCGCCCTGACCGAGGATCAAACCTGCAACCCAGGTATGTGCCCTGATGGGAATCAAACCCTCAACCAACTGAGCCACCCGGCCAGGGCCACATTTATTCATTCTTATAACACATTTGTTGAACACTAGTGTGCCAAATTTGTGTTGTGTGCTCAAAATAACATAGTGAACCAAACATTAGCCATGTCCTGAGTCAATAATTTTCATTCCAATTGTTGTGTTAATTTGGACTTCAAACTTCAACAGAGAGAGCATGTAGTTTAAAAACAAAGTGTGTCAGAGATGAGAACTGAAGAATGAGATCAACACTAGCACTCGAATTTATTTTTGAGACAATGGGTCATTTCAAGATGAAGTTGTAATTTATTCTTTGATTAATTAAACCAATGTCTGTTCAGCACATACCAAATACCAAATCTAAAAATGAGGTCACAAACCCACCTCTGCAAGGACTCAGGCTAAGAAGACTTATATGCAAAAAAGAAAACTGTGGCAATTGGACAAGAGTTGATGAGCAAAGAGAAGAAGGAAGTTAACTTTCTCAGAAGAAAATCACAGCCCAGTTTTCCCAGAGGGGATGAAAATTGAGTTGAGCTTTCGCATTTAAACAAAGTCCAGCCAGTGAGTAAATGGAGGAGAAAGGAGTGTCATGGTAACTAGAAACCAAAGCATGTGGGATGTGGCAAGGAGGAAACCTGCTTGTTGGGCTTCCTGGTGTGCAGGGTATTAATGGACTTTAGTTACAGGTAAACCACAAAAAAAAAAACAAGAAGTTCTGATGGGGAAAGGGCACATAATAAGAATAGAGCCACCGTTGTTCAATTATTTTTCACCTTTCTAACTGCAGATAAGAGATTTTCTTATAGTCCTTGGGAAACTGGAGGATGAAAGAAGGCTGTAAAAAGATAAGATGCATTGATGGGTCCATTACTCAGAAAAGAAATACATTTTCAGAACAGATCAAGGACAGGACATGCTTTGATTTGGTTGCTGTGCCCAGAAGCTAACCCTCCCCACTCCAGGAGTTTGCCTCAGGAATGCTGACCATTCTGCGGTCACCCGGAAGGGACTGAACTGTTTGTAATGTCACAGAAGATTAGCCACCTTGTTATCAGACTTTGAGCTCCTGAAGGCAAGACTGCAGAGCCTCCCCTCCCCTCCACTTTCCCTGCTACACTTGCAGCTCAGAGCTGTACGTAGCTTTCTCCCTCACTCGTATAGAATCAGCCACCTGGCGAGGGGCGTCAGAGCAGAATTTTCAGGCTGACCTACTGCTCTCCCCATACTGCTGCTATTATTAGAATAAATGCTCATATATGATTCAATCCTGCCTTTGCTTAATTTGGCCCAAGTAGTGACAGGCATCCCTGAATCTTCTGTGTCTGCTGTCAGTTCCATCTAGAGCTACCCGATACCAGATAGCACATAGGTAAAAAATCTGCAATGTTGATTAATAGAAAAAAATGTGGACATATTTTAGGGTGCTAACACATTGTGGCTTCTGAAATCACTGTAGCAAGTTTAAATGAAGTATGAAATAACACAGCGAGGTTGGCCAGCTGGGCTCACTAGGGTAGGAGAAGCTATCCTTGGAAGTGCTGTTTGCAACAGCCCAGAATGAAAACACTAATATGAAATGCAACTGTTGTTTCCAGTTAAAATAAGGCAAATCTATGCCTTTCCTCACCCCCTTTCCCCAGGGCATTCTCTCTCTCTCTCCCTCCCTCACCCCTCTCCTAAGCTCTAAAGGCCCTTCTTTTGCTGTAACTTGTTTCCTGAGCTCGTTTCTTCTACAGTTCACTTCTTATACCTCTGTGACTTTCCAAATAAACTTTATCTTCCAAAAGCATAAAACAAAATAAAATAAGGTATGTCTTATAAACTCCACCTATTCTAAATCGGAAGTAACAATAGAATATTTAAACTAAGATTCGATTGACTCATGATGACAGTAGCTGGATTTAAATAAATTTTTCACTTTTCTCAAGTATCTGAAAAAAAAGAGGTCAGTTGATTCAGCATAAAATGCAACATGGAGATGTTTTTACTGATAAACACTGATGAGTCCTCCCCAAACTTTTATAAATCCCATGCCCAGGTTGCACCCCATACCAATGAAATCAGCATACTTGGCGGGGGGACCTAAGCATCGGTATTGTTTAAATTTCCCTAAGTGATTTCATGATGCAGCCAAGTCTGAGAATCCTTGGGCTCCACAACTCTTCCTCACTTGTTGAGAAGTGGTTATAAATCAAAACAGGAATCTAGCTGTACATCCCCCTACTGTATGGAATAGTCTCAGCAGCCAAAGACCTTTCTATTTTCCTCTCCTTGGCACAGGATACCCCAAATTACTCTAACATTTTGTAGCAAAAAGCCTGAACCCTAAATGCAGTGTTATACCCAGGATTGGATTGGATCCTAGTGCAAAAAGAAATACATTCGTGGAAAAACTGGTGAAATCCAAATAAAGTCTGTAGTTTATTTGATATCAATGCAACAATAATAGTATTGTTTATCGTTATGTAAAATTAGGAGAGCTGGGTGGAAGATATATAAAAGTCTTTGTACTATCTTTATAATCTTCCTATAAATCTAAAATAATTCAAAAATAAAAAATGTACTTGAAAACCAGGCCTGAACCACTTGTTCCATATGGCAACCAAGACTCATTTCAGATTCTCCAACTGGAACGGAGCAAATCTTTGAGTGAGCCTGGATGTGTCTACCACCAGCTGCCATTCCACCTCATACAATAATTCTAATTTCTTAAGAAATTGAATAGCTCTAGACATTGAGCTAATGTGCCATTTGAATTTGCTTATTTTACTACGAGCTTTTCAGATCAATTTAGCAAAGTCCCATGCTGGTGCTCAAATCATCTGCTCAGAATCTTTCACAAGAAACCCTGTTTTCTCACAGCGCTTGTAATTTTGAAATCTCTCCAGTTTTAAGACAAGAGCCCAGCAAACTTAGGTCTGGTCCATCTTCATCTTTTGCCATCACTCTGTCAACTGTCCTAGGTTGGGTATTTGTCTGCTCATTCCCAAAGTAGGTTTCTCCTATGGTCTGGCTGTACTTGATGTCAATGTAAAACATAGTAATAATAAACAAAGAAAGGAAAGAAGAAGAAAGGAAGAAAGAAAGAAGAAAGAAGGAAGGAAGGAAGGAAGGAAGGAAGGAAGGAAGGAAGGAAGGAAGGAAGGAAGGAAGGAAGGAGGGAGGGAGGGAGGGAGGGAGGGAGGGAGGGAGGGAAGAAAGAAAGAAAGAAAGAAAGAAAGAAAGAAAGAAAGAAAGAAAGAAAGAAAGAAAGAAAGAAAGAAAGAAAGAAAGAAAGAAAGAGAAAGAAAGAAAGAAAGAAAGAAAGAAAGAAAGAAAGAAAGAAAGAAAGAAAGAAAGAAAGAAAGAAAGAAAGAAAGAAAGAAAGAAAGAAAGGGAAAGAAAGAAAGACTTAATTCAGAAGCCTTGAAGGTGTGGTGGTTCATTGATAAGATGGCAACAGGTTTCAGGAAAGATGTTACCACATCACCACATTCAGGAGTTTCCTAAAACTCTTCCTTGGTAGTCTCTCACCCCACAGGTACCTTATTCATGGCATCTGTTCCTGCTCTTTCTGTCCACATGAGCTGCCCACACTCTCGTCCACCTTCTCTTAGGAAGAAGCCTTCACAATCATGTCCCCACTCACAAGACCCCTCACTATGGTGGAAAGTGGTCCTGAAGTTACCCCCACTCCCTGTTCTCCAGGAGCATCAGTGCTTCTAGAATTCTGGCTCCCTCATGACATCTGCATTGATGTGGGTTGGAATTTGGGGTTACCCTACAGTGGTCAGTGCAGCATTTGGGAGGTGTTAATCAAAACTTTGCTCTGATGAGATAGCCCACAGAAAATAAACTTCAATACCCTAAAGGCTCCTTTCAACAAAACAATGCTAAGCCAAGTGCAGTTAGAGTTAGCAACTCAAAACATAGGGCACTACCCAGTTAAATTAGAATTTCAGACAAAAAAGACTTTTTTTTTTTTTTAGAATTAGACCATACTGGTAAATAACAAGTTACTTGTTATTTAATTGAAAAAAGTCCAGTTGAACTGGGCATCCTGCGTTTTACCTGGCAATTCTAGGGATCTAAGGAAGGCTTTTCTGTGTAGGTCAGTACTGAAGGCCAGAGATGGTGTTCGGAGACATCCTTTTCAAAAGTCAAGAATATATAAGTGATATTCATGTTTGATAATGACACCTATGACCATGAGTAATGCTTTTTCTTACTCCCATATCTCCACAATGCCTTTCCATAAGTGTAATTTACTTTAGACGTTTATCAAAGTACCATAGATAGCAATTTTGAAGAATAATAAAATTACATTTTTTGCTTTTCCCTGCAGCCAGGAAAGACATTCCAGGGGAGGGAGAAGTATGGTACCTATCAATAGGTGATATCAAAATAGCACAATCCACCTTTTGCTTGAGGCTGATGTTACCCTCAAGCCCTCCTGGGTGAAATACATATGCTGTAGAGAGTGTTTTTCTGGCGTGCCAGAATGAAATTATTCCTAAAAAAATGACTTGTCCAACATTTGCTGTGATAGAAAATGCCATTTCTATGATTGTTATGAAAAATGACCATTGCAAAAAAGGTCATCATATCCTACTGCAGCAGGTTACAGCTTGCCTCCATTTGACTTCAAAGCACAATTTTGGGTTTTCTGGCTTTTTGATGAGTGTCTGAAATTAGTACTTTGTAATTGACATATACATTTAAAATAGGAGTTTAAACAAATGCATCCGTTTGACTTTAAATTATTTTCTTGATTTTTTTCTATCAGCTTATAGAGAAATGAATGATTCTTTGAATCTTAACATTGCATTTGAAATGTACAAAAATGAAGACTAGAAAAATATAAGTATAGAATTGCCCTCCCAAACTATCTTCCCTGTACCCACCACATTACATTTCCAACTTTACAATATTTTTTAAAAATGTGTTTTTATTGATTTTAGAGAGAGGAAGGGAGAGGGAGAGAGAGATAAAAGCATCAGTGAGAAAGAAACATTGATCAGCTGCCTCCTGCTGGCCCCTTACTGGGGATCAAGCCTGGTGCAGGGGACCATTCTCAATAAGCTGAGCCACACAGGCTAGGTTCCAGCTTTATAATATTTAAAACATTATGTCCATGTGTATGAATCTCCTGTATCATTTTATATTCCACAAATTATTTCTTAGAACGTTGTTAAAATGTATGGAAATGGAAAATTATATTTCTCATCAGCAACCACCTTTATTCTTTTCCTTTTTTTTTTTTTTTTTTTTTATGAAGATAGTGCTCCACCTAATTTGTAAAATGCTTAAATTCACTGGGATAAATTATCCATGTGCCTCCTCAGCTTTGACCGTGAGGATCTACATTCATGTTTATTCTCATACCTTGGTTGCAGTTTGTCCCCGGCCCCTGGTTGGGTGGTGCGGGAGGCGGCCACTCGATGTGTCCCTTTCACGTCGATGTTTTTCTCTCTCTCTCTCTTCCTCTCTCTCCCTCACACTCTATCTGAACAAAGAATGGAGAAATGTCCTCGGGTGAGGATAAAAAAAATGTTTATTCTCATAAATAATATCTACATGAAATCTCCACTAATTCTCGATTCTTATTTCCACGTGAATCACCAAGCAATCCTCTTCCCAATGGGCTACATCTGGGCACCCAAGTTTGAAGACTAAATGACAGCTTAATGACAAAATAGGCCAACAACACTGAACCAATAATCATAAGAACAAAATTTCCTCAGGCCTGTAAAAATATACAGTTTGTCCAGGCTTTCCCATCCATGACTTCATTAGACACTCATCACACTCCTGGAAAACAAATAGTTAGTATCATTACCTCATTTAATACATGAGGACACAGACTCATGGTGGTTAATGGCTTGTGCCTGAGGTTATAACATGAGTGAGAGACAGGCAGAGCCAGGACTAAGGTGCATTAATTTTTGAACAACAGTCCCTGTTCTCTCTGGTATTTGCAGGGGGAAAGATTCTTCGCAGAAAAATAATTGAGGCTAGAGAGAAACCTGTTGCAATCTACCCGGATAAAAGGGTGAGGAGAAAAGATTCTGTGATGCAACCCTTAAAAAATGAACCCCTGGTATTTTGAGTAAAGCCTCAGGGTTAAGCCTAAACCTAGGAATTCACACTGTAGTCAGCCACAGGCACTGACAACAACGGCCAGAGCCACCGACACACAGATCCATTTCACGGGGACACAGGAGGGGATGTCCACCTCCACCACTGGCCCCTCTCAATTCCCCTGTTCAAATATCCTCTCCTCTCCTCGGAACCTCACAGCACACAGAGATTGTCTTAGGGCTCCTACCTGTTCTGCTTCAATGGCTCTTGACTGGCCTCACCTTTGAATCTTGTGTTGAGCTTTTGAAACAACGCACACTCCTGATATCCACAGTATATCCCCTAAATCAGAGTCTCAGAAACAAGACCTTTATATATTTTCAAAGGTTCTCAGTTAACCCTGAGGCCTAGTTCAGTTTATAGCTATGCCTTGAATATATAATCTGCTAATTCTATTCAAGCAATGTTGATTGAACACCTACTGTATGTGAAGTGCAGAAAAGAGGATCTGAAGAAAATATAATACAGAACCTTTCTTCAAAGGGTTCATGGTCGGTGAGGTGACAGAGGCCTGTAAGTGAATGCATTTAAATGTGACAGTAATGCAACTACTATGGTTGTATGACTATGCAGTAGGAGCCTGGAAGGACAGCTGGGCGGGGCCTGGGCTTCCTCTGCTCTGTATTCCACAGCACACTTAAGGAAAGGAAACATTCAATGATCTTGTGAGTCGGGCATGATTGATGATGGCTTTGTTGTTTTTCTTAATATCTGACTTTTATTTTTCTTAAGGTTAATTCCGTGTTCATAGTAAGGCTTGTTTGTTTGTTTTTCATAGGATACAAAGCTCCCTCCTAATCCTGATTCCTGTTCCTGAAAGGAGACTCCCAGTTCTTTTGAAAGCTCATCTGTTACCTACCTCCAGCTTTCCAAATACCCTGCTACTATGGTATCTCTTGACTTTTAGAATTAGACACTATCTATTTCTGTCTGCACACATCCCCACCTTAAATCATTCTCCTGTTCCTCTCCCATCTTTAATGGAATAATTTACAATAATTTGTTAAATCAATACATAATTGCGTGTTAAATTATTGTTTTGTTGAATCAGTTATTAAAAATTAAGCCACTAATTCTAAACTTATATGCATTTTTCAATTGTTTCTTTGGTTCAGTTGCTTTTTTAAAATTACTTAGCTTTATCTATACATGTATATTTTATATGAACATATACATATATATTCTTGCACTTATATGTATATATAGCTGTATGTGTGTGTGTATGCACACACACACAAACATACATGTAACTTCCTGAAAGTTACCAATTATCTTTTTTTTCAATGCCCTCTCTGGAATTTGAATCTTGTTGGTACCAGGTGTTGTTGGACATTCATTTTACCGAGCATTTCAGAGAAAATGAATCATTTGAGGTGCTTTAAAAGAACACTAATGAGCATGCCCCTCCGGCCCCCCCCCCCCAAGCTGCTAATTTAATTCCTTGAGTGAGTCCTGGGCACTACTGTAGAGCTCTCTAGATCTCTGTTTTCAAACTTTAATGTGCACTCGAATTGCCTAGGATCTGATTAACATGCAGGTTTTGATCCGGAAGATCTGGGGAGAGGACTGGGAACTGCCATTTCTAACCCATGTCCAGGGGGAGCCAACGCCAACGAGGCAGCTAGAGGGACTGGAGACACTGGGAGTGAAGACTGGTCCCTGAGAGCGTGCTTGGAAGGAAGGCTCCTGGGCGCCAAAACCACATGGATAGGCATCTGCTTTTCATCCTGATCTGGTGCCTTTTATGTGCACTAAAGTTTGAGACACTCTGTTCTTCGAAAAACACCTTGGAAGTAAAGAAGAAATGATTCTGAGGAGACTGAGTCCTAACATAGCAATGCAGTTTAATTAAGCAACAGAACAGAAATGTCATTGAGTCTGTCTTAAAAATATGTCTAATAGCGAGGGAGGCTGTGTGTGTGGAGGAAGGAAGTATGTGAGAAGTCTGTATCTTCCACTCACATTTTCTGTGAATCTAAAACTGTTATAAAAAATAAAGTCTATCAAAAATCCAATCAAGAATATGGATAAGGATTACAAGAAAAAAAAATGCTTCCAATTTCTGGATCATGTTTTTTTGTTTGTTTTTGTATGAAAGCCTAATAAAGACTATAGATATTTTTTCCAAAAAACAAAAATATTTCCCATGAAGTTTTGCATAAATCCGGAATTTATTAATCCCCTGAGGACTGTGGTAACTCCAGATTAAAACTTCCCGGATAAAAAGCGTGTTTGCGTTCATTTCATTCAACAAACATTTATTGAGCAGCTATGATATAAACATTTATTGAGCAGCTATGATATAACAGCACTGGTTTAGGCTCAGGGGATAGATCTGTGAGCAAATAAAGAACTCTATCCTCATGGAACTTACATTCTTATGGAGAGAGACAGACACAGGAATAAATATAACAAATAAAGCAATTGCATAAGTAGTAAATGTCATGGAGAAGGAGAAGAGACCAGCAGAGAAGGGGTGATCTTACACAGGAGGTCTCAGGGCTCTGATGGACAGGGTGCTATTTTAAATATGGGGCTCAGGTAGGCCTCACCAAAAAAGGGACATTTGAACAAAAACATATGGGTGATAAGAAAGTCTTGGAGATATTGGGATGAATAATTTTTAGAGCAGAAAAACAGCTGTGACCATGTACTAAGGGGGAGCAGGCTTGACGGGGCTCAGGAACAGCAAGGCAGGAACTGAGTTACTGAGCAGGAAAGAGTAAGAGGAGAGGTTGAAAGGTGAGACCTTTTGAGAGGGCTTTAAAATTACTTTGGCTTTTACTCTGAGTCAAACAGGATCATTAGAGGGCTTTGAGTAACCTGACTCTCGGAAGAATTAATGAGGTAGTTGTGTTGAATGAACAGTGTTGGGGGGAAAGAGGGCAGGAGGGAAAGGTCAATCACGAGGGATGCCCATGGCCCAGGTAGGGCAGTAGCTGTTGAGAAGGTGTCAAACTCTACGCTGTCCTAAAGGCAGAGCCAACAGATTTCTTTCTTTCTTTATTTTGTAATAACAGCTTTATTGAGATATTATTCACATACCATAAAGCAGTCCTAGAAGTGGAATCATTGGGTCAAATGGCAGTTCCATTTTTAATTTTTTGAGAAACACCATATTGTTTTCCATAGTGGCTGAACCAGTCTGCATTCCCACCAGCAGTGTACTAGAGTCCCCTTTTCTCCACACCCTCACCAGCACTTGTTGTTTGATGATTTGTTGATAGCGGCCATTCTGGCAGGTGTGAAGTGATACCTTGTAGTTGTTTTAATTTGCATCTCTCTGATGATTAGTGACATTGAATATTTTTTCATATGTCTCTTGGCCATTTGTATGTCCTGTTTGGAGAACTGTCTATTCAGGTCCTCTGCCAATTTTTTAATTGGATTGTTTATCTTCCTTTTGTTAAGTTGTATGAGTATTCTATATAACAAGCCTGAAACACCAATCAGGAAGAATATATGCACTCCTATGTTCATAGCGGCACCATCTACAATAGCTAAGATCTGGAAACAGCTCAAGTGTCCATCAGTAGCTGAGTGGATAAAAAAGCTGTGGTAAATTTACACAATGGAATACTATGTAGCTGTAAGAGATATCTCTTACATTTTGGGATGACATGGAAAGGCCTGGAGAGTATTATGCTAAGTGAAATAGGTCAGTCAGAGAAAGACAAGTATCACACGATCTCACTTATTTCTGGAATATAATGAACAAAATAAGCTTATGAATAAACTAGATCCAGAGACATGGAAGTAGGGAACAGACTGACAAATGTCAGAGGGAAGGGGGTGTGGGGACAGGAACTTACATGCATATATGCATAACTGATGAACGCAGACAACAGTATGGTGAAGGAGTGTGTAGGAGGAATGGGAGCAGTAAGGAGGGTGTCAGTGGGGGAAAAGGAGGGATATCTGTAATAAAAATAAATAAATAAATAAATAATAAATAAAGTGTATAATTCAGCAGCATTTAGTATATTCACAAAGTTATTCATTGATGCCCACTAATTCCAAAACAAATGCATGATTTTGTTCCATTATCCAATGCACCTGTGTTGAGAGGAAGGGTATAATGACCAAAAATATGACACAGGAATGGCTATCTCAGTGTCAACTCTGCTCAGGTTGCAGTTGTATCTAGGTGACTGTGTTGGCCACACTTCAGAGGAAACATCCCGAGAGTGAATGTGACATGGTCAGGGGATGGGACAGTGGAGGCACACGCCGATGGAGACGTCTCTGGGATAGACAAAGAGTCCCACTTGCTGCTGTATGCTCCACGCAGAAGTAACAACATGTCAGGACATGTGACTTTTAACGGCATAGAGGGTGAAAAGTATCCATCGCCTCTAATACATGTTAAACTTTGACACTTGCAGTGATTGGTTCATTTTTAAATGTTTTCAACTATGATCTAAGCACTGACTGTGTTATTCTAGACCTTCTATCTGACGTTCCTTAGTTTCAGTTCCTCCCTGATCATTTTCCAAGTTGGATCTTAGCTGATGTCTGGCATGAATTTGCAGGAACTCAGGGCTCAGCCTTTTGGGACGAATACCATGATAATTTCACCCAATGGGTGTATGCTTTGTTGCAATGTTAATAGCAATGAGTACAAAAAGATTGAGCAAAATTACCATTAATATTTTAGAATTCTCAGCATATTTTAAAAAACGATGGAGGCATCTTTCTGGACACATTAGTATGAGAGTTTATTATAAAATTATTAGTATTTGAGAGTCATATTTTTAAAAGCAGAAAGTATATCTGTGGTTACAAGGGACGGAATTACGATAAGGTTCTTGTTAAACTCATATTTTAGCCACAGCAGTATGTATCTCAGAGGGACACATTCTCAAAATTTCTCATTTATGGGAACTCCTATCCTATCGCAAATTGATTGAACATCAAAATTCAATAAATAGCAATTCCACTCTTTTCTAAGGCACACATTAAAAATGCAACTTAAAGAGAGATCACATCATTGGGAGAATTTAGTTACAAACAGCTAAGAAATGCAGCTGTGGACACTTATTTCATCTGAAACCAGTGAATCCTTTATAGGATCTAGATAATATTTATCAAACACTCTGGTTGACTGAGACCCAATATTATGTTAAATGAGACAAAGGTCTTAAGATATATTTTATCTAGTTCCTGGTGATTAAACATTATAATTATGTCACTTTTATTTATTTATTTTTCAAATATGTTTTATTGACTTTTTAGAGAGAGGGGAAGGGAAAGGGAGAGAGAAATAGTAGCATGGTTGAGAGATCCATTGGCTGCTTCCTGCATGCCCCCTACTGAGGATTGAGCCTGCAACCGAGTATGTGCCCTGACCAGGAATGGAACCATCGACCTCTTGGTCCATGGGTCAATGCTCAACCACTGAGCCACACTGGCTGGGCATTATGCTCTACTTTTAAATAAAGTTTTGATGAAGGTTCTTGTGTCTCCATCCTAACAGATTTTGGAGAAGAAACTGTATTTAATTACTTGTGGTTAATTATTAGTAGAAGTACTTTATCCTACAGCTATTTTTATGAATACTATTTTCAGGCATTGGCAAGGAGAAGGATAAGAAAAGGATGAGAAAGAAGGGGGAGAAGAGAAATAAAAGGAAAAAGGGAGAAAAAAGAGTAAAAAGAGGAAGAAACAATGAGTGAAAAAGAAAATGTGAGAGTAAAAGTTAAGAGAAATGTCGAAAGTGAGCAGAGGTAGGGAGATCCCATAATTATCCCCAAGTGTTATTCAGTGCCTTTACTGATTATATATTGTATTAAATCTATAGCCTGAAATATAGATGGATTCCACTGGAATCATATTATATGTGCCACACTATAGGATAGCAAGAAGATATATCCCAGACTTGAATTAGGTAACTGTTTGTGATGAAACTGGGGACAATGAGGTATAAGAAATGATAAATATAGATGTGACTCACAACTAAGTAATAATCAATAAGGAAGTGCCCATGGAGCTAGATAAATGTCTTTGTTTTAATAGTGTTGATGTCATCAGATGATTTAACTTTGGATGGGAGACACACAATGCTATATACAGATTTTGTATTATAGAAATATACACTTGAAACCTATATGATCTCATTGTCACCCCAATAAATTTAATTTAAAAAATTAATTGTGTTGGTGTAGAAGAAAGATTGGAATACAAATGGTAACAAAACAAAACCTTATTCCTTTTGTTTTGCTCTGTCTGAATAAAGACGGTTTTAGGAAAAGGATGATTTTCAACTTAAAAGAAAGAACCCCAAATACTTTTGTTACCAGCATATTCCAAGGCAAAGACCCTAATACCATGTCTCTGTTTGGTAGACATATCACCTTGGTGAAATGATGTAAGAGGATTTGACAGTGGGATGGTACAAGTGATCAACACTCCACATTCACTTTGCAACCTCCCAAATGCCAAATAACATCTCACATAAATTAATCCTTACAGAGAGATTATATTGACCAGTAGACTACAGTGTTTGATATCTTCAACGCTGTATTTTATTTCGCACAAATTACTAAATTGACTTTGTGGTTTCTGTATCAATCTATTATGATATTGGTTAGGGAAACAAAATTACTCTGGATACTTGACAAAATTACTCTGGATACTTGACAAAATCAAGTTTCCAAAACAACAAATATGAAGACTCGCCCCATGATCATGATGACCACAACAGTATACTACCATGTATGCAGTGCTCTGCAGTGGACCAACCATCCGTCCCGAGGACATAGAAGGTCATTCCATTATAACCACAATGTCTAAGTTCCACCTTTCTTTCATGGAAGTTTACCCAAAATTTCACCTAAAAACTTTGAAAAAGGCTAGCACACCTGTGAGTAATAAAACCACAAATAAATTTGCATTTGCTTACATAATATACAAACTGGCAAGAAAAAAAAAATATGGAGTAGCTTCTGATTTGTTCTTATCCAATTATAACGCACTCAGAAAAACAAGCCACTGGGAAATAATTCTTCTTTCTCCTCAACCTCCTTTAGTTTAATGTAGCTTTGGAGAGGCCCATAAAATCACAATCTCTTTTCCGAAATGTTCCATCTGTTCCTGCTGATTGTTCTCCCATTGAAGGCTCAATCCTTTTGCTTCCCCAATTATCCTCAGTATCCAACTGTGATGATGGCAAAGGGAATGGTAGAGAAAGGATGTGGAACTAAGAAATGGTGATTGAGTTTTCATCAAAATATGTCTACTAAGAAAAAGAGAGAGCAGGAGATGTGGAAATTAGACAATATTACTGGAGTTCCATAATTGTGCCAAGTTTTATTTGCACTGAATGACTTCTAGATGAATTTGTTCCTGTGTACAATGTTTCTACCCTGTCTGTGGACATCTACATATATCCGCCATGATAAATAAGAGGGGAGGGAGTCTAATTTGTTTCCTAGTATCCTTATACACATGTGTGAAGTTAAACATAGGTTATTTGGTACCTCTGGTATAGTGCCAAGTATCCAATAGATGCTCAGTAACTAATAACAATAGTAATAACATATTGATAATAATAACACCACCAACCTGATCAGTTCATTTGATAATAACAATAACTTTATCTTCAAAGTGAGTTAACTGAGACATAGAACATCAGTAATTTTCCCAGTGCCAGACTTCTAATAATTGTGTGGTGGAGGTAAGGTTTACCTCAGTCTCACTAAAGGTTCTGTGCTTTTAACACACTATATAATTATTCTTGTTGTTATTTCCATGTTTTTAATGTTATAAATATTATTGATATTATTTAGGATTTCTTCATTTGTAGCCCAATATTCCTTAAGATAAAAATGAAATTTAGTCAATCTGTTTGGTTATGCTTGGAGAGTTGATTACTTCAGCATGGTTTCAGAAACTAGATTCATAATTTATAGTGGGTTCACACTAAACAAGGTCATGAAATGGATTTTTTTAACTATTATGCAAAATAACTGGTTAATGTACTTTTCTTCAAGCAGCAATTTCTATCAAATGGGAAATCTAAATATTTAAGTGTAATACAATCCCAATACCATCCCTAAGGAATTCTTTTTAAATGTGAAAAGTAAATAAAGCAATTTTGGGAGCATAAACATGCTACTCTGTCCAGGAATATTCCTAGAAAAGAATAAGAAGGAAGACATACCCTTTCAGACATCAAAACATATGTAAAAGATATATAAAACAAGATTGTAGAGATAAAATAATGAAGTCTTGAAATCCATTTAAATGATGTGGGAACTTCATATATATTAATGTACATTAATATAAGAAAATGTTGATATTAAAAATAAATGTGAAAGAATAAGTTCTTGAGTGGTTCTCAAATCACTGCTGAGCCATTTGTATAAAAATTGGAAAAAATGTGTTATGTATCCCTACGTGAATGCAAAAAAATACTTCTAGATGTATTAAATACTTCAATATAAAACGTGAAACAATATTACCTTTGCAATATAAATGAATACCATATCTTTGGCGATGGATATAATCTTTTTAAGAATTACATACAGCAAAACCATGTGGAGGAAGAATCATAGAGACTACATACATTTTTAAAGGATTATATGTCAAAAATGCCACAATTGAAATTGAAAAGTAAACTAGGAAAATAATTTTAATGTCTATAAAACTTAGAAGGTTAATATCCTCCATTTTAAAATGGATGTTATTGAAAGGAAAAATTACTCATAGAAAATAAGTAAAATATTTCAACAAAAAATACAGAAAAAATATGCACTACACACATAAATAGCTATTTCATCTGACTAGAAATCACAGCAATGGGAAAAAAAAAAGCTATATGACTGTGTGCCTATTGTAATTCATGCAGTGTCCAATTATTTTGACATTAAAAATAATTTGCAACTTTTATGACCAATCACGATAGAGTAGATCGTGGCTGACAAATGTTTTTGCTGAGAACAATTAGAAAATATAGGTAAAAGACAGATAGCATCTATTTGAAGTCATTGGAGAGCTGATAAAGCAGCAAAGACTTAAGCAGCCCAAATCTAGGAGAAAAGGACATAAAAGAGGGAACTGGTATCTTTAAGTTGCCTTTTCCACCAGTGTTTTGAACGTCTTTGGTGTGGGGCAAGAAACTGAGAAACACAACAGAAGGCCATGACTATAGAGTGGAAATGAGAGGGAAGCTTTTGAAAATCCCAAAAGGATTAAGAGGATAAAAGGGGCATTTGGGGTTCCTGAACTGGTGCGATGGAGGGACCAAATCTAGAAACGGGGACACAGAGCAAGGAGTGCAACACTGTGGTTTTTTAGCCTTACGGTTTTTGCTCAATTCTTAAGTTGGGCAGAAGGAGAAATTATGAATATAAACAAAAATATTAGACATAAAAACAGATTTTAAAGTATTAGGGTTTGAAGAAACGAAAAATAATTAAATTGATGACCCATCAAAACGTGTTCTTAGTAAATGTCAAGGTCTCAGCTAGGTCCCCTAGAGAGAGTTGTTTCTACAAGGTAGGATGAACCAAATGGGCACTAAACCTGACTAAAAAGCAGCCACCTGGTCTCAAGCAGACTGATCGTGATTGCTTTTAGGTGAATTGTTTGCATTCAGCTGCCTACCAGAGAATAGGGTAAGTTTTCTCTAAAAAAAAAAAAAAAGATATCCAGAGCCTCTTTAATATTTTTATAAACAATGTCCAACATTTAAGTAAAAAAGTCAAAAGGCAATCTGAGAAATAGAACACCCACACACACAAAAAAAAAACAACCCAATTAGATAGTCCCATAGTTGACTTATTTGGAATAATCAAACACTGACTTTAAAACAATGGTAATTAATATATTCAAGATATTAATTAAAAGATGAAGAATATCATTTGAAAACTGTATTTTACTTTTAAAATAATCAGAAAGTCTAAAGCTAAGTAATCATTGAAATTAGAAATCCAATACATAAGCTTAACACTGACCAGGTTTAGCAGAAATGAAGACCAGTGGATGAAAGAAAGATTAATAGAAAACATCTATGCTAACAGAGAGTGAAGAACAATGGAAAATATAGAGAATAACAGAAGCTTCTAGAAGAAAAGTTCTAACATAAGAGTCCTAGAAGACAAGAGAGAACAGAGAAGAAATAATACTTGAGGAGCTGATGCTTAAAAATATTTTTTCAACTGATTAAAAAATACAGACACACAACTAACTATCATAGTAAAACTGCCGAAAACAGAGAGAAAATTTTGAAAGCAACTGGGGTTGAGTTGGGAGTGGGGAAAGATGCTGTCTCTGAGGAGCAAAAGACTACACTGAACTCCCCAAAAAACTGTGGAAGCCAGAGGAAAATAGAACATCACTGACAGTGATGGTAGGAAGTACAATTAGGAAGAGACAGAAGGAAAGTTTCTAGACTGCTGGTAAAGCTCTATGTCTTAGTCTAGGTGGTGTATACACGGGTGTATATACTTTGTAAAAATCCCTCTAGTTGCACACTTAAGAGTTGTATACTTTCTATCTATGTGTTATGCTTCAATAAAAAAAAACTCTACCAGAAAAACTCAGAAAAATATGTAAATCAATATTTAGTGACATGGAAAGATGCCCACACCAGATTGTCGAGGCGTATTTTAAAACAGCATGTAGAATATGATCTCATTTTTAATTTCAAAAATTATATACGTTTATAGATTTCATATAAATATAAATGCATGAAGAAGTGCCTAAATGTATGTTCATCAGAACACTGCATATTATCTCTGGGTGGTAGATATAATGGCGATTTTAGTTCCTTCATAATATTTTTTTCTGTATTGTTTGACTTACTTCTGTGTATTTCTTCCTAGAAAAACACTGTAGAAGGAAATTAATTTGGTACAATGGTAATGTAGCTAAGCATTATTTGGTTTGATTAAACAATATTTTCTTAATAAGGTGTGTTCCATAAAATCTCATTATTTAATCCTCACAACAGTTAGATAAATTGAAGCTGTTCTATTTCCCCATTTTACAAATATGAAAGCTTAACACAAAGGCATTTTGAATTGATTGAATTCATACTTCTTCTTATTCAAAAGTATATGTTATTTTTACCATATAATAACAAACACAAATTAAAAGACGAAAGAATACCTCTTCCTTTCCTTATATCCACAAGTTATCTTGTGGTTTCCACAGACTAATATTTTAATACTGCCTTATATTAAGAAGTTGGGTCAAAAATGCCCAATCGTAGATATGGGCAAGTTATAAATTAAATAGAAAGTATTTAGATCATAATGAGAATAATAACATCATTAAGTAATTTGAAAATTATAAACTTCTAAGTGATTAAATACTTGTACCTAATTTTATTTTTCTATAAATCAACCTTTATATGATAATAAAATAATATGTATCATAGCAATGGAGACAAAACATACATATGGAAACTTACACCAGCAAGTGACAGACAATTTCCACTCAAGTTTTCCACGAAGAACAAATTCCTTGAGCTCACATATTTTCTAGTAGCATCTAATTCTGCAAAAACCCCGAATTGCTATTCATGCTGCCAAGATAGAATTTGTCAGCGAGAGGTCTATATCATCCTAATTAGTATGTGGACATAGGTCCCTACAAATCACTGCAGATTTTGAACTTTTACTGGAGATAGTTTAGTGGCTTATGGTTACAGTCTGGATTTACACCTTGGTACAAATTCTCGCTCTGCCATGTGAACCTTGTCAAGAACCTTACCTTTGCTTGGGTTAATGTGAACCTTAGCCAATAAAACAACTTTTCTAAGTCTTGGTTTCCTTGTCAGTGAATTACCAGTACTGAACTCATAAGACTGTGCTTATGATTAAATGACACAATGCTCATAAGGAACTAAGCAAGGTGCCAGGCACAAATATTTTTCTCAATATCAATTATGATTAATGTTATTGGTTTCATAAGGCGTGAGAATTGGGGGTGGGTGCATGCTGATGGCATCATTTATTATAAAATGGTCATAAGAAGAAAAATACAAAAAGAAAATTGCTACCAAACTCTGTCTTCGGTAACAAACATTCCATGTTCTATGATAAAATTTAGTAATCACTCTTACTGCTTTGCCTTCAGTACAAGGAAAACAAAACGTGTGTCACAGTGAAGTTCAGCTGCTTTCCGACATTGTACTCTGCCAGCGGCACACCCACAGAGCATATGGCCAGCAGAACATTCTCTTCTGTGTTCTGCACTTAAATCTTCCTTCTAGGGAGGTTCTCCTGCTTCTGGGCATTTTGAATTGATTGGGGTCCATGCATTTGAGATGTACTGTGATTTTTTAATGACTATTTCATCTGGGAGAGAAGGAAGATACACTCATATCTAGTCTTCCTTTGATTTTGCATTATTAATGTAGGAATGCAAATCTGTTTGATGTGTTTTAGCTGATGCTATATAGTATCTTTCACAGAACTGCACTGCATTTGCTGATCCACTTAAAGTCCAGTTTTTAAGTGAGCCCATTTAAATCAAAATAGTAGTGCTCAGAAAGGGAATTTTGGGAGGTGACAGCTGTCTATCATAAGCAAAATTTCATTTATTCCTTTTATACAACTGGCTCACCTGATTATGCTCATCAAAGTCAGTTCTTGCATAGATACTAGTTGTATAACCAATGTTTATTTAACCAATCCTGGCAGACCCAGGCAAACATCACCTTTAAATATATACCAATATGTTTAGATATTGTCATCTGGAAGCAGGTGCAATAGTTTCAATGGACTCCTTACCTCCAGGCTCTGGACAAGAAGGCATTGCTGATCGAGATAAGCCAGAACAATACTTCATGTGAACTACATACATCATCACCAACATCTTATTACAATAAGTAGTGAGACTAAACTCTTGAAATGACCAACCCCTCTTCACCAAGTAATTGCTACCATATTTTAGACACTAGTGGTTGTAGGCAACCTCTCCACCAGACTTTGATTGCCCCTCCCCCATATTTGTTTGGTTGACCTGGTTTGTCTTCTAAAGTACTGGATATCTAACAGGTAAGTCAGATGTGTCTCCATTTACTCAAGTCTGTTTCTAATGCATGGGTTTTCTTTAATTCCACTGCTGTCTTTGATCTCTCTACTCATGACAATTTTGCATATCTATGTTTTTAAAATCCTGCTACAGGGGGAACGTGTCAGTCTGACTATTCAGAAGTGCTCAGACTCTTTACTTTATTGGCTTTATTGGTTGAACCATATGAAATTGCCAACACTGACCACTTTGGGCCTAAAAATGACAATTTCGTGTAATTCTATCTCATATTTTTACTTTGTTTTACTTATATCACACTCTGTACTTTTGACACAACCTTTTCTCCTGCTTCGCAGTGCGAAGGGCAGATGTTACTTCTCTATGATTCCCCACGTGGTCATGTTATCAAAGATATCACTGAATTGCACCTTCTCTCTTGTGCTTATTACCATGTTGACCAAATGACTGATGCAGTCAGACTGGCCTCACAGGCTAACCCCACTCTGGTTTTCGTGGTTTTTGTACTGTACTAATCTTCAGGTATCAATGATATCTCTGTCTTCTGTCCTCTTCATCATCCCCTCATGTATTGTCATTATTATTGTAGCAGAAACTTTCATAGCCCTTACTGTGTGTCTGTGCCATTCTTCTGTGTTTTAAATACATCAACTCACTTAACCAAATCAGGTTATCTATTACCTCAGCTAGGTGGAAGGTAGGGTCAAACAAGTGAACTTATTTGAACTGCCCTACGAAAGAGAATGTAAAGTCTTAGCTCATATACCACTTTTTAAATAAAACTTCTCTCTCATCTCGGACCTTCAAGTTTACAACCCATTAAATGTAAGCACCCTACTTCATCATTGATTCCACTCTGATTAATGGGGTTTTGATAGCTTTGTCATGTCATATCTTCTTCTCTATGTTTTCTCAGGAAAGAAAGTGTGGATATCATTGATTGCTAATAAGTGCCTTTAAGAAAAACAGGTTTTAATATTTTCCCATAACTAAAATGTTATTAAGAAAGAATTTTTAAAGTTGCCCTATCTTAATTCTATTTTTAGGATAATTACAGTCATTTCTTTTGTTTTGTCAGAACATATTATTTCTAAATAAAATTGTAATTGATATTACTTTTACAAATAGATTTTGTTATGTGGACATTTCCAGTAATTTAAGATAAAGATCATTACAAGCATAACTCATAGCTGTCCAGCTTTAAATCTATTAGATAATCATACCCATGTAGTACACAATCCCAGGGGACTCCATCACCTAGAATAAAATGCAAATGGGAACCCCTACAGTGCAGCTACAAAGGATGCTCCCTAAGCTGCATGCAATGATTTGTTCTTTTGTTTACATATTAGTGGAAGTGGCTGAAGTAGATGGAGTTAGGGGTCCCAATTATTGATAACAGAATGATGCATCCATAGCATGTGATACCATCACTGTGAGCAGAGTGCACGCCCCATTCTTTAACTTTGGGCTTAGCCCTCTGATTGTGATGCCTTTGGCATTTGGGTTGCTAGTGGATGTGATGTGGAAGAGACTTTGAAATGAGTCTGTGTGGTTAGTTGCTCCCTTTTCCTTTTTTGCCTCTTGCCACATGTAACCTCTGGTCCAGGAAAGATGACAGACCTGTGAAGCCGACTTAGATGAGGCCAGCCTAGACCAGCCAAATCTCAGATAATACATGGATACTTGAAGAAGAAATCAATTTTTATTTTTGCTGATAGTGAGTTTTGCAGCAGTTTGTTACAATATTAATATGACAATAGCTGACTATTAAAATGACTCACAAGTGAAATAGCTAAATTATAGAACAAAATGTGTTTGTGGTCTGTTTTATGTAAATGTTATAGTAAGTTTCCCGGAAGTTTATGCTATAAAATTCCTGATCTCATAATCAACATCATCTATTATATAGATGCCTCATTTCTTATTTAATTGAGCAAACATTCATTTAGCGTCTTCTAGGTCCCAGACTCGTGTGGGTTTCTGGGGATACAGAGATGAATGGGGCTTCATTACCAACCTCAAAGAAGTTTATATATAATTAAAAGGCATAGACCAGTAACATAGCGATATGGAAAATCACACAATAAGCCATTATACAAAAAGCCCTGTACAAAGATAACATGCTCATTTGACATGCAATAAACCAGCATTAAGGCTAAAGGCTCACCTGGGGCTGTGGGTGGAATCTTTTACTCATGTGGAAATCAGCCCATGTGTATTGAAAATAAAACCATGGTTTTGGCCTCTCATCAGTACCCTGCTTCATGGAATTGGGTCTATAAAACTCAGCCCTTTGGCTACCTCACTCATCCAGAACACAACTGACACACCAGGAAGCAATTTTTAAAAACTTTTAACAAATATAATAGATGTCATAAGTTCCATGCACTGAAGTTCATGTACTTGACTCATAATATTTACGCTGAGATCCTCCAATCAGAAAGTATTCATTTTTAGCAGGTGCACATCTCACCGCATATCTTAGAGTAGTTGGATAACATGTTTTCAGGCTGAGTAGTGAACATAGGCACCGCTTATATGTAAAACTGGAATCCAAAAATAAATGTAAGATAAGGGCCATTCCACTGATCCATTGATTTTATGTAATTAAAGGGGGAGAAAAAGATGACATATATAAAAAAAAAACCTGTATCTGAATGAAAATGAAAACACGGTCTGTGGCAGGTAGGGCTAAGGATGTGGCTTCAGCTGGTGGGAAGAATTAACCCTATGAAAGTGCCATTTGTTGATTGCATTCTTTAGAAGATTTATGGTCTGACCACTAATATCGCACTTGATTCTTGGGTTATGTTTCCTCTAACCTTTTTCCATCCTTGTCTTACTAACACTGATGTGAACAACACATTGTTCTAAGAGACATTCTGCTTCTGCTTATCCCACTCTCCACACTGCACTCGATTAGAAGGCCCACTGGGCCACCTTCTTGATGTTTCTCTTTAGGGAGCCACTTATTTTTCTCAGCTTAAATTTATTCATATGGAGAATGGTAACAATAAAGTTTACTTTGTAGAGTTATGTCGAGGGTTAGAAACCATTGCATGTAATATTCCCATCACGTAGAATGGCTCAGAGAATGAGTGGATGAATAAAATTAATTTAATTTGAATAGCAAGGTTTCTACAGCAACCTTGCCAAATATTATATTATTTTACTGTAAAAATAGTAGGACTATATCTTGTTGCATATTTAACTCATATGTTGAAGTTATCAAAGATCTTCAACTGAAGGAATCAATTATTATCTTCACTTAATATACAATATTTCACAAAAACAGACAATATCTTCTCTTTGTCAACACCTTCAAATCTAAATCAGAGTATTTCTTTTTTTTTTTTTTTGCTGTGGTACATTTACACAATGGACTACTATGCAGCTGTAAGAAAGAAAGATCTCTTACCCTTAGAGATGACAATGAGGGACCTGGAGAGTATTATGCTAAGCGAAATAAGCCAGCCAGAGAAAGACAATCATATGATCTCACTTATTTGTGAAATAAAATGAACAAAATAAGCTGTCAATCAAAATAGATCCAGAGACATGGAAGTAGGGAACAGACTGACAAACCTCAAAGGGAAGAAGGGTGGAGAAGGCAGGAAGAGATAAACCCGAAGAATTTATATGTATGTATGCTCAACCAATGGACACAGAGAGCAGTCTGGTAAAGGAGGGGGTGGCAGGAGGAGGGAAGAGGGAGTCAGTATCAAGGGGGAGAGAAATGAGGGGCACTGGTAATAACTTTCACAAATAAAGATACATTTTAAAAAGAAAGAAAAGTCAATAAAAGGTTAAAATGTTAAAAAATAATCAGTATGTCTAGAATAACATTTTTTTTCATATGCACAAGTTGAGGCAAAGGAGATCAGCATTTGTTGTGGTTTTTATAACTTCGGAAACAGGGCATTTGGCCTGATTTAGTTTCATTATTCCAGTGTTATTGACTGTCATGCATATCAAAAGCCTTAATTGCAGAGATGAAAGGCATGATTCACAGTTGATAAGAAACAAAATCTTTAGAGACAACATCTTTAGAGACCTGTTTTCCCAAGCAATGACATGGTCTGATTGAGGAACTCTGTGCTGAAATTACAGGATCCTTTCAGGCGTGATTGTAAACGTAAAAGATGTGTCCTCTGACCGCCGTCTGCTTTTTGTTCATGAGATAAATTGTCACTTGTGTATCAACTACAATATCCTTTGTGTTTTGTCTTGATTTACCAGATGACCAAGAACTCAACAAAATTTTCTTGTTGTTTCTATTTCACTTACCAAATGTTGAGAAAGAGTGACTATTACTTTATTTTGGAAATCGGTCCCATTGAGAAGTTTCAAGGACTGCTAACTGCCATTCCCATGGCATGAAAGGAACAAGCTTTTGATTTGAAATGAAATATAGTATAGGTCAGGAACCTGTTTAAATGATTACTAATGGCAGCCCAGCTGGTGTGGCCCAGTGGTTGAGCATTGACCCATGCACCAAAAGGTCACTAGTTTGATTCCTGGTCGGGTTGTGGGCCTGATCCCCAGTGGGGGCCATGCAGGAGGCAGCCAATCGATGTTCTCTCTCATTGATGTTTCCATCTCTCTCACCCTCTCCCTTTCTCTCTCTTTAAAATCAATAAAGAAAAAAATTTTTTTTAATAAATAAATGATTACTAATGGCAAGATAGGGCAAGTTTTCCACTTTAGGAAAACAGCCTTATCAACTCACTTTATAAAATTTAGACAGAAGTTACCAAGTGCGGAATGTCTGTTATAATAAATTTTACAACAAATCTGCATAAGATTTTTTCTTTAATGATAAAATGGGACTCCAATTCACGCCATAGGAGTTCTTTATGGAGCAGTTTTAAAAGTATAACATAGCCAGGAAGGGTGCTTTTCATACAAAAAAAACTTCCTCCAAAATCTAAGTCATTTCCTAAACCACACTCAGTTTTGTCATCTCTGTTAAGAAAACTGCAGGTCCGCTTTCTGCTTCCACATTTTTCATTTATAAAATGCTTTCTAAGTATGATCAGCAACAAATTATAAGGCAATTACCTCACTACAGGAATTATTTTACTGCAGGAAAATATAGGACTAGAAATAATCACTACTTTGTGGTTTTAAACACCTTTCCCCACCACGCTGCACTACACACACACACACACACACACACACACACACACACACTCACTCACACACCCTTGAATCTGCAGCACCTTGGAGATGGAGGGATGTTGAAGTCACTCCTATTTAGGTCAGCTCTTCTTATTATGGTAATTAGCTTCCAGTATCCTGGCAGACTCAGCTCAGGTATATTGTAGAATTTCTAGGAATTAGTATTTTAGTTATTACTGAATATCTGAAAAGTGATAAGTATTTTTGCATTAAAATTTAATGAATCTAATTATATTATTGGGTTTCTTTGTTCTTAGCTAAGATGAGAACATGCTCATTTTTAATAAGAAGACATTTCATTTCCTTTATCATGATAACTGATGTCTTTATTGGAATTTTCTGCACATGTTTCTCTTGTCTCCGATTTTAGCTACATCTATTAATACTGTTTTGGTATTTTCTATATTTTGGCAGATCAGAATCATTTTATTTTGACACAATCATGTTTGATGATTTACATTAAAAACTGTCAAGATTTTCATTTTGTTTTCTTCTAATTCAGCATAATGAAGTTATTATCTTGCTTAAAGCACCCAAAGAAAGAAGAAAACTGAATCCTGGCCCTGAAGTATGCAGCCCCTCAGAATCTCCCCAGCTGAGTTCTCTCACATTCCCCCCTCTCCTCCTCTCCGCAATTTAACCTCACCAAGCAATTCCCTGCTGGCCTTTGTGATGAAAACTTCACAATCTCAGTTTAAATACCATCCCCTCCAAACAGCATCCCTGACCACCCAAGCTAAAGTGGCCCGCCATTAGTGTGTCCCTATCACATCAACTTCCTTTATTTCTCTGTGTGGCCTTTTTCACTGACACTTCCCGCATGTCGCTGTCTTTCTAACATAATGCAGAACTAGTTTCCCAGTACTAGATCTTGTCTATCTGGTTACCATGTTCCCCTCCCTTCTTCTGCAGTGTCGTCATTCAGTACCATCTTTGAATGTATGAGAGAATACGGAAGTACTCGTAAGGTCGATTTCGAGCAGATCATAATTCGTGGTCTGGACTCTCTGAAGTTGCTGCTGGTTTCTAAATAAAACTGGAAAAGTAGCTTGTCCAGAAAAGATTAGGGTTACGGTAAATCCACTTTTATTTGCCCAGTTCTTTGATGAATGATGAACATACAAATATACAACCTGTCTCTCTCTACAGTATTTTGTATTACACTGAGACAAACAAACAAAAACCTATAGAAAATTAGCCCTGAAATCTTATCAGGGAAGACCTCAAGGAAATCCACAGTCCAAATACATGTAGCAACCGTAAGTGTTTTCTCAGAATAGCTGTTTTACACCTATGTTAATTGCAAACATACTGTTAATTGTCCCTATAAACCAGTGAAATATCCCAGAAACACTAGTATTTTGGATTTCAAACAATATGCTCAGACTTCTCAAGTCTGAAAGTAGTTCAAGTATTACTTTTCGGCCCATGAATCCAGACTTGTCTTCCTACCAAATATGTTTACCCTAGACAAATAGAAGATATCTGGGTTTTCACTAGGGTTGTGGATGTCAGATTTAGCAAATAAAAATAGAGGGCAACCAGTTAAATTTTAATTTGAATCACAGGTAAAGAATAAAAAAAAACTTAGTGGAATTGTGTTCCATGCAACATCTGGGACATATTTATGCTAAATAACAGTTTGTTCCTCATCTGAAGTTCAAATTTAATTGAAAGACTTGTGTTTTATCTGGCAACCCCGACTAGGGTCCGCTGTTGTGCGGTAGCTTCTCTAATGGGTGCACTTAGAGTACTTAGCATCCAGTTCTCGCTGCCTCCGGCTTCCTAAACAAAAAAGAACAGATTCGCTGATTGCCTTGGACTCTGGGACTTAATGGGTGCTTCCACCCTCAGATCAGTAATGCACTGGGTCCGGGATGTGAAATATACAGTTGTACATTCTGTATCCATGTCTATTTCCATTAACGGCACATTTCCTTTTTCCCCAAGTCTTCTGAGACTCCATTAACTATCACTTGGTTATATCAGTCATCAAACAAACTGCTGTTTAGTCAGTTATTCTGTCAAAACTCCAAAGTGTTTTAAGAGAAAGCACTAGTGGGACATGTTTTATGTTTCTCAAATAGTATGGAGTGTCATAAAGCTTGATGGGTCATAAAACAGGGCCACGCCAGGGAGTTACCTCATTTACGTGCAGTGTGAGGTGGACCTTTCCACTTAGCAGCCAGAACCTGTCACACACTGGGAATATGATTGCTGTAGGCTATGTTTATTTTTCATGATTGTGTCCCTACTTTGCATACTCAATTCTCTTCCTCTGGTTCACATATACAGTTGAAAAAGAGGACATAAAATGTTATTTCTACTAATAAATCTATAACAGTATCTACATGTGTACCCATCCCACTCTCATTTCTACTGTTTACTTTTTAATTATATCTATTGGGCTAACATTGTTTAATAAAAGTATATAGGTTTCAAGTGTATAATTCTATGATACATAGACATAAATGGAGGCTTAAGCTTAGACCCCTACCTGTCCTCTCAAGGCCCTTAAACTAATGAGTATCACTTCCCTCTCTTTTATAGACTTCTCTCAACTGGATAATTCACATTGGTTGTTAGACAACTTCATGATTTCCCATAAAATAACTCTTCCTAGATCCCAAACTACCCACAGCCACACTCTACTTCCTTTTGCTTCTTCACAACTGAATTTACCAAGGCTTTTTATAGTCTTCCACTTCTCACTTCACTCCACACCTACTAAACTATTACACCTTACTTCCACCTCTAGTGTTGGTCCAACTAGCTGTCTCCGAGATCATCACAGCACATGTCCTGTAAATATACCCTTGACTTCTGTGGGTTAGCAGAATAATGGATCCCAAAGAAGTCCTCCTTCTAACCCCCAGGACCTGTGAATGTGCTTTGTTAGAGAGAGCTGGAGAAATGGCAGTGCTAACAGGACTTGGCTTCGTGTTGCTGGCTTTGAAGATGGAGGAAGGAGCCTTGAGCCAAGGAATGCAGGAAACTCTACAGGAGGGAAAGGCAAGGGAATGGATCCTAACTGGAGCCTCTAGAAAGAAATTCAGCCTTACTGATGCCTTGATTCTAGCCCAGTAAGATCTGTGACAGAATTTTCTGATGGACAGAACTGTAGATCCTGCAGCGATGCACCACATAACAACGTTCTGATCAACAATGGACCACATATGTGACGGTGGTCCCATACATTATAGTGGATCTGAAAAATTCCTCTCCCTGAGTGACATTGTAGCTATTGTAATGTAGTAGAGTGTACGACAATTGCTGATGGGTAGTCAGCACAGTAACTTGCTAGGCAGGTGTGTAGCCTGGGAGCAATAGGCTATACCATATAGTCTAGATGCATAGTAGGCTATGTCATCTGGGTTTGTGTAAGTGCACACAATGACCAAACAGCCCAACGATGCATTTCTCAGAATGCATCCCTGAGCAATGCATGACTGTACATTTGTGTTGCTCTAAATCACCTCGTTTGTGGTCATTTATAATAGCACCAGTAGGAAAAAAATACAAGTTCTTTAATCTAACTCTCCCTGGCTTTCCTACCACCTTTCAGACCATCCCACCTTGACATGCATCCTTTAAACCATTGCGCTCTGTGCTAGATGCATGTTCTACTTACTCTGCATTATACTCACCCAGGGTTCTAATCACCACCTGTACACAGAAAATTCACACATTTATATTCCAAGCCCATACTTCTGGTTGAGTTCCAGGTCTATAAATACAACTGCCTGCCTGACAGCTCTTCTCAGATGAATCACAGTCACTTCAAAACAAATACAGACTAAAAGGGAAATCATGACCTTCCCCTAAAAAACTTGATCCTCTTCCAGCATGCTCTAACTCCGTTAATGAAATTATCATCCACCTAGCTATACGAGCCAGACACTTTGGAGTCATCTTTGACACCTCTCTCTCTCCCTCATCTCCTATATGAAATTCATCACTACTTCCTGTCCATTTTACTTACTAAATATTGCTCACAGTCATCCCCTTCTTTACATCTCCATTGCCATCATTCTGGCTATATTAGATTTCTATTGTCGTGTAACAAATTAACACAAATGTAGCAGCTTTAAACAACAACCATTTTTTAGGTGACATTTCTGTAGGTCAGAAGTCCACAGAGTATGGGCTAGGTTCTCCGCTCAAACTGAAATCCAGATGTCAGGTGGCCGCATTGCCATCTCCCGAGGGTCCCCTTACTGGATCAGTCTTATTATTGGTAGAATTTAGCTTCTTGCAATTATAGCACTGAAGTACCCAATTCTTTGATGGCTATCAGCAGGGGATTGCTCTCAGCTTCTGGAGGCCACCCACATTCCTGATCGTACTGTCTCCTCTAACTCCAAATCAGCAGTGGTGCAGTGACTCTGTCATCTGCTTTGAATCTCCGACTTCTCCTCCTGCAACCAGCTGGAGAAAGCTCTCTAGTTTTAAGGGCTCATGTGATTCGATCAGGCCTACCTGAAAAATCTTTCTGTCTTAAAATCAACTGTGCATATAACACATAACATAATCAAGACTGCAAGATCTCATTGCATTAACAGAAACCTGGGATTAAGGTGGCATATATTTGTGGGACCCAAAACATCTGCCTACAGTATTGGCCCAAATTCTCATCACTCTCTGCATTATGAATTGACCTCCTAATTCATTCACCCAAATCCATCCTTTTCATCATTCTAGTCTGCTCACACTACAGCCAGTGTGGTCATCTCTAAACACACACCTGATGATGTTACCTACGTGCTTCCTAGTGCTCCTAAGCACAGCCATGCCTAAAGCAGTGTTGCTTGACTTGTCATCTGGAGCCTGGCACCTGTGATTGTCCCTGCTGTGCAGGGCGATCATCACAGAAAGCACAAACAAGCAACTAGACACTTCCACAGCATTGCAATTTAATGTCTGCTGAAACGAAAAACAATTAGGGGTTTGCATTTTTATTTTGTATTGTTTTATTTTTAAATGTCATGTTTTTAGTAAGCCATTGTTTACTTTATTTCATAAAAGTATTGGGCCATAAAATATTGAGAGACAAAATTAAAACCCTGGTTCTGTACACTGAAAGGAAAAGTTCTGGACCAGTGGGCTCTGCACACTCTGGCCTCCACTTCTCTAGCTTTATCTCATGCCAGGCAGTCTCTCAGTCTCTAAGCTCTATCCACAGCGGCCTTCTCGCAGTTCCCTCTGCATTCCGTATTCCTTGTGTCATGCTGAATGCCCTCACTAGATTACAGACTCCCCATTATGTTCTCTCCTTGCACCAGGCACCTCCAATATGTACCTATCACAACTGCAATATTAATCAATATGTAAATATTTTGCAAAATGTCCATTTCCCTCCTAAAATGTAAGCTCTGTGATATCAGAGAGCTTATCTTCCATCTAATGGGCATATACACAGCTCTCTGCACAGTGGTTAATATATAACAGGTACTCAAGAAATGCATATGGAATAAGAAAATCAATCAATCAATCAATATAACCCATGTTATTCTAATTTAAACAGCACCTCAACCAAATATTATCTGTTAGATCTTAATCATGATAGTTAAATCTCCTTAGCTTTGTTTTTATCATTGGTAAACTTGAAATAACATTGCCAGTCTCACAAGATTGATATGGAAATTAAAGCATGACAAATGCTTTGTTTGGAAAGAACAAGATGAATCTAAGATATAATTGATGAGTTAATATGAGTTATGTTTTTTATACAACATTGGGAGAAGGGTAAAATGTATAATGAATCTAAGAGCCCTTTGGAAATAAGTACCAAAGTCTTTAAAAATATTTCATTTTTGCTCCTATAATAGAGGTTCTAAGATTTTATTCTAAAATGTAATTGGACAAATATAGAAGTATGTATGTAGAAGGCTGATCATGCCATTGTTGTTTCTACTAAAAACATAGAAAGACCCTAACTATGTCCTCACACATGAAAAGGCTGACATAACAAATGATCTAAATGTTTCCTCACCTTGTGAAAATATTTCCTCAGTGCTGATTGAGGGCTGATTCTGGCTGATTTTTGCCCAGATATACGATGCTGAGAATGGGCTTTGACTGCAATGGCAAGAACATATGAATGTAAACTCAAGCTGAAGACGTGTGATCTTAAGTTCAAGCAACCTTGATTGAACATGAAATTGAGACAGTAAGTTGAGACCTACGTTAATGCTGGTGGTTGTAGGGTAGGAGGCTTAATCCCAGTCACATAAGCTGTATGACTATTTCTATCAGAGAAAACACTTCTGAAAGAGCTGTAAAGAAGAGAAAAGTGTACCTGCGGTCTTCCCTTCTGATAGCTGTAGTTCCTTCAGCCAGTTCTTTTGCGGGGGAGGAGGTATTAAATGTATTGGGTTGAAATTGGTTAATAAAATTATATAGGTTTCAAGGGTATATTTCTACAATACATGATTTGTATATTGCACTGTGTGCCCCCCAATCAAAGTCAAATCATTTTCCGTCACCATATAATTGCCCCCTTTACCCTCTACTACCTCCCACCACTCTTCCCTCTGGTAACCACCATAATGTTGTATCTGTGTGTTTTAGTTTTACATCCCATGTGTGAGTGAAATCATATGGCCTTCAGTTTTTTTCTGACTGACTTATTTCACTTAGCATAATATCCTCAAGGTACATCCATGCTGTCACAAATGGCAGTATTTCATCTTTCTTATGGCTGAGTACTATTCCATAGCATATATGTTGCACATAGTTATCCAGTCATCTATAGAAGGACACTTTGGTTGTTTCCATGTCTTGGCCACTGTGAATAGTATTGCAATGAATATAGGGGTGCATATATCTTTAAGAATCAATGTTTTCAAGTTTTTTAGGTGGACACACAGAAGAGGGATTGCTGGGTCGTGTGATAACTCTAGTCTTAATTTTTTGAGGAACCACCCTACTGTTTTCCATAGTGGCTTTACCAGTCTACATTCCCACCAGCAGTGAATGGGGGTTCCTTTTCCTGAACAACCTCTCCACACTTGTTATTACTTGTCTTGTTGACAATAGCCATCCTAAAAGGTGTGAGGTGGTATCTCATTGTAGTTTTGATTTGCATTTCCCTAATAACTAGTGAAGTTGAGCATCTTTTCATATGGCCATTTGTGTGTCTTCTTGGGAGAGGTGTCTGTTCAGGTCCTCTGCCCACGTTTTAGTTGGATTGTGTTCTAAAGTACATGTTTCAGAGGCAGTTGTGGGTTTGTAATCTCCATGAAAGTATGCCTCTGAGTTCTGAACTATCTATACCAACACAAAAGAAATAAGGCCTCTATTGATTTAGGAAGCATCCAGAATTCTTAACAAATTATTGGAGGTCCCAAAATAGAAATACTGGATTACCCGTTCACTTGGACAGAGTGGCCTGATATACTAATTTGAATATAAAAGAGATATAAATTAATATCTTCCCCAAGTTGGTAAATGAGGTCACTCAATCTATAAATTTATCTACCAATATGTCTACTTATTGTGCCTAACAGAATGTGTACACTTTTTTAAAGTAAGAAAGTAAGATATGCTGTTGTCTAAATTCTCTCTCATAACCTTGAGCTGAACTACGAAAGACGGATTGAAAAAAATATATATCACTGATGAAAACCCATACGTCTGATTCCTGAAGATCTATGTGGAGAACAGAGCCAAAAGAGAAAGCTTTTTTTCAGAGAGATGCTACATATAACTTGCTGGAAACCACTCAAATGATGGGTCTCACCTGGGAGAACGAGCGGTGGTGAGGAAACCAGAGTGCCACGCAGATGTTTGCAGCACAGATGTTCCACCATGCAGAACTCGATAGTTCTCCGTTATTACCAGTCAAACCGAATGGCTCACTGGCTACTCCATACCCAGCCCTAAGTCATTCATGTTCAAACTGTTGTAACAGGACAGTAGGTCCCGGGTTTTTCTAATCTAGATTTATTTTACTATACTTATCCAGGACATGGGTTGGAAGTTGTTAACTAGGAAAAAATAGTCTTTAGTTGCAACAAAGCATGGAAACATGTATTTTTAGAAGGTGGAAGAATTGGAGAATTTCTTTTTACACTGAGTACTAGAAAGAGTTAATAAAAGGGGTGTAAATATGCACATGAGATTCATAAGAATAAGTGTATCTAATAGAAATGAATGCTTCTGTAGTGCTTTGGATGTGTATTAACTTATTGAATTGCCCCAGGTGACAAATGAGGACAATATCATTATTAACAGAGAAATGTGGAAACTGAGGCATAGAAGGCTGACAGGCTGCTCAAGTAAGCGGCTGGACCAAGGATCCAATCCAAGCACCTGGCTCTAGACCTGTCTTTTAACCACCACATCTTGAAAGAAGTGGAAAAAATAACATTTTTTTTAAATTAATAATTTAATGGTAAGCAAGGATTTGGGAATTTGGCTGAATGAAGTATGTAAGAGTCCAGGAAAAAGTTAAGTGTGCAGAAAGATTTTAGAAATTGACTAACAGCAACGTCCAGTCTTGGGGGCGGGGAAGGGAGTCATACAGTATAAACACTTTGTTTATGGCAATAGCAGCAGCCGTTTAAAATGGGACCTTTGTGCCCTATTGCCCTGGCTTTTTATTAGCTCTAATGAGCCCATTTGTTATTTCTCACGAAGGAAATTTCCAGTGGCTAAAGGAAATAAAGCTGCAATTACTCAATGTTTGAATAATCGATTAGAAATGGCAATGAATGGTCTTAACCTTGAAGAAATCCCTCAAATGAAAACTGCTTATAGTTGATTTCAAAGGTAAAAAGGGCCACAGTTTTCATAATCTTTGTTTATTAAGACCTTGATATATTATTCTTTGTTAGTCTTCAACTGGCTACATTTTTGCTATAATTTTTTTTATTTTGGGCTTTTTTGGTGGGAAAGCAGAATCAATAACTCCTCAAATACCTCCCCCACCCCCCGCCAAAGAATAACGTATTCTTTTTTTCCCCCTGTTCAATGATTTTTATGTGATTTAGGATTAAAAATACTAATGACTAAATACTATTTTAAGCCAAGAAATGAAATGAGCAAATATTCACTTTTTTAAGATGATAGCATTTTTTTTTTCTTCCCAACACCCCCCAGGCCCCTTCCCTCTGGGATTTGTCAGTCAAGATGATAGCATTTTATAAGAGAAATAATGGCCATGAAATTTAACTAAATTGTCATTTAGTTATAATATTTTCCATCATACTGAACTTTGCTGCCATAGTAAGAATTGGAGAAAGGCTTGCATCTATGCTGCATTATTATCCTTTGTTTCAAGTAATAATGATATATCATTCTTTAACTCCAAGGAATTTGTGAGAGTATTTTGTTACACTTACCACCAGGTTATTAAAAAATTGTAAAAGTTGCCCTGGCCAGTTTTGCTCAGTGGTTAGAGCATCGGCCTGCAGTCCAGAGAGACCTGGGTTCTGTTCCTGCTAAGAGTATGTACCTCGGTTGCAGTTTGTCCCCGGCCCTGGTTGGGTCGTGTGGGAGGCAGCCACTCGATGTGTCCCGTTCACGTCAATGTTTCTCTCTCTCTCTCTCTCTCTCTCTCTCTCTCTCTCTCTCTCTCTCTCTCTCTCTCTCCTCTCTCTCTCTCTCTCTTCCTCTCTCTCCCTCCCACTCTATCTGAACAAAAAATGGAAAAATGTCCTCGGGTGAGGATAAAAAAAAAAATGGTAAAAGTTAAGAACCAGGAAGATTTATAAGGAATTCTGTAATAACCCTGTTCAATCTGATAACAAATAATTCCAACTGAATAACAAGAGTTGACTGTGCCACTTCAAGCAATGTGCTATATAACCCATTAAACAATTCCAGGAAAATCACTATTATAAAGCAATTAATAATTTGCATATAGATTAAGCAATCTGTTATACAACATTCTAAAATCCAGAATTTGGAAGAAAAATGTTTGAAATATAAATAGAAAGTGCATTCAATGATAGAAAAACACACCATAATAAGAACTATAATCTATATTCACAACCAAGGTATACATGACAGAAATCACTTGCTGTTAATTACTCCTAAGAAAGTTGAATCTGAAATTACTTTTATCTAAAGTCGTATATCCTACTCAGTGTGTTTAAACACATGATTTTGATCAGAGTATTCTAAACCATATTTAATAACAAAAACTCTGGCTCTAACATTTGCAAATTCAAAGTCATAAATTTTTATGTATTCGGGTAGCTTTTCTAAAAGTATAAAATATTAAAATAAAGAAAAACTAAACTTCTACTATTTTTTAAAAAGGATTTGTCATAATCAATATTTTTGTGCCCTTATTTTTAATTCTTTATAACCTATTGGTATTCATGTTTTGATGTCCAGCATTTTAAATAAACTCAAATAGAAAATCAAATCCATAATTAGTAAACATGATCTTCATAGATACAAAACCTTAATTCAGTGTCTGGACTGCCTAAATTATCAGTTGGATGTTACATAGACACTCTTGATGAAAAGGGAATTACATAGTCATTCACAAAAAATTCAATTGGCATGTAGCAAAATGCAAAATAACCTATTGACTGTATTATGTATCATTTAAAATATAATCATGAAAAATTTTATTCTTGGACATTTCAATTACATTACTATTATTTTCTCAATGAAATAGATGTTCTCTGCATATTTGGTTAAAAATTATATATCCAGAGCCATTATTTTCTCTTAACTATATACTGAAATATCACAGTTACTTTACAATAAGATGAATCATCACTTATTTTACTCAAAACAAAAATTTAAAATCCAGTCCTCAAGAGCCAAACATTTTGTTTCTATCAACCTTGACTCTACCTTTATTTTGATAGTGTTACTTTCTCTTGATAGTCCCATAATACAAGAAAATTGAATACCAGAATGTGAAAAGCTGTAAAAGCCGATGGTTGACAATTGAGCTTCACACAGCTGGAAAAAATTCAACTTACTAAACCTTCAAGTAGCATATTTGTAAGTGCTTAAATGATGGTAGCAATAACTAAAGATGTTTTGAATAAAGATTAAGCTTTAAACATACCCAAATCCAATTAAGCACATGTATAATTGAAATATTTTTTCTTTAAGACCAGGGAAGAGGTAGAAATGTCTGCCCTCACCATTTTTTTTTAATCCTCACCTGAGGACACTTTTGCATTCATCTTTAGATAGAGTGAGAGGAAGAGAGGGAGGAATAGAGAGAGAGAAACATTGACATGAGAGAGACACATCGACTGGCTGCCAGCCCACACAGACCCAGTTCAACTGGGCCCAACCAGGGCCGGGGACAAACTGCAACCGAGGTACATGCCCTTAGCGGGAACTGAACCCAGGCCTCTCTGGGCCGCAGGCCAATGCTCTAATCGCTGAGCCAAACTGGCCAGGGCTCACCATTTATTTTTAATATCACCCTGGAATCCCTAACAAGTGCAATAAAACAAGAAAAAGAAATGTCAAAGTCAGATACAAAACTATTTTTATTTCTGGACAAGAGAATCCTAGACATTGAAAGTCCCAAAGAATCTAGTCTCCTAAAATCAATGAGTGAGTTTAACAGTATTATAGAACACAAGAGCAACATGCAAATAAACCATATTTCTATATAGTAGCTATGAACAGTGTGAATTTGACATTTTTTAAAAATTACTATGTTCAATAATACACACATTCACCCCACCCCAAAGATATACTTGGATATAAACTTAACACAATATATGCAGGGTCAGTATGCTGAAAACTACAAACCACTGATGAAAGAAGACCTAAATAAATGGAGAGATGTTTCATGCTCATAAGTTGAAAGACTCAACATTATTAAGATGTCAATCTCCCCAATTTGATTTATAGATGTAACATAATTCCAATCAGATTTTTGTATATGGCAACAAGCTGAACCTAAAGGAGCAAAAACAATTATGAAAAACACTAAATTTGGAAGAGTTACACTATCTGATTCCGAATTTTTCTGAAAAGCTACAATAATCAAGACAGTGTATTATTGGTGAAGAAAATGAATGAAACACAGTTTACTGCAAAATAATAGATAACAAAAAGTGGACCATATAAATATGGCATACTGCTTACTGTAAAATAATACAGATAAAAAATAGACATATTATCCATTAATTTTTACTAACGTGCAATGTATGAAGGTAGTATTCTTCTCAAAAAATGATATGGATAAATTGGACATCTATTTGAAAAAAGAATGAACCTGAGTATGTAACTCATACTATCAAAATTAATTATGATGGATCTTGACATAAATGTAAAATGTAAAGGCATAACAGTTTTAGAGAAAAACATAACAGATAACCTGTGTGACTTTGCACTTGGCAATGTGTTTTTAAAATTTGATACCAAAAGCATGATCCATAAAAGAAAATAGTGGTAAATTGGATTTCATTAAAATTAACATTACTCTGCAAGAGTTACTGTTTAGAAAATTTTTAAAAAGTCACAACTGGAATAAAATATTTGTGAATCACATATCTGAGAAGAAGTTATATCTGGAATATACAAATAAATCTAACAAGTCATTAATAAGGAAACAAAAAACAGTTAAAAACTGGTAAAAGTTTGGAAAAGAAATTTTATCAAAGAAGATAAACCAATGGAAATGAGAATATCTGAAAAACAGAGAAATAAATAAGGTTCACAATTAAAAAATAAAGGAAACAAATTTACGTTGAGATACTACTACATAACTGTTAGACTAGAGAGAAGAAAAAATACAATAATACTAAATTTTGGTGAGGATGAGAATCAACTGAAATGCAAAATGACTCAGCCACTTGGAAAACATTTTCTTTTCTTCTTTTTTTTTTTTTATTCTCACCCAAGGACATTTTTGCATTTATCTTCAGATAGAGGGGGAGGGAAAGAGGGAGGAAGAGAGAGAAACATCGATGTGAGAGAGACACATCAACTGGTTGCCACCCACACGACCCCAACAGGGGCCGGGGATGAACTGCAACCGAGGTACATGCTCTTAGTGTGAACCGAACCCGGGACTCTCTGGTCCGCGGGCTGATGCTCTAACCACTGAGACAAACTGGCCAGGGCTGGAAAACATTTTCATAGTTTCTTATAAATTTAAATATGCACATACCTGTATGACCATTCTTATTTTACCCCCCCCCAAATAAAGTATGCTTGCAGAAAAAAACCTGTATGTGAATGTTTATAGTAGCTTTATTTGTACTCGATATAAACTAAAAACAACCCAGATGTCCTTCAATTGGTGTATAAATAAATGGCTGGTATATTTTATATAGTGGAATACTGTTCAGCAAGAAAAAGGAAAAAATTATTGATTCACACCCCAACATGTATACATCTTCAATTCACTTTGCCAGAAAGAGTCTAGATCCAAAGGCTGAATTGCAAAGTTTTCATTTATATGACATTCTCAAAACAATGCTACTGAGATGGAAAAAAGGTTCTAGCCGTCACAGTTGGCACTGCAGGAAAAGCTGATTGTAAAAGGACAACAGGAACACAGTTTTGAGGTGATGGAACTGCTTTCCGTGGTACTGTGCTGGTGGTTTCACAACTTAAAGCATTTTCAAAACTCATAGAACTTCTTACACCACAAAGAATGGATTTTACTCTATGCAAATTTTAAAAAGTCCATCAAGGAATATCTCCTAGGAAGCCTGAAACATCAATCACAACGAATATATGTACCTCTATGTTCATAACAGCACTATTTACAGTTGCTAAGATCTGGAAACAGCCCAAGTGTCCATCAATAGATGAGTGGATAAAAAAGCTGTGGTACATATATACACAATGGAATACTATGCAGCTGTAAGAAAGAAAGATCTCCTATCTTTTGAGATGCAATGGAGGGACCTCGAGAGTATTATGCTAAGCAAAATAAGCAAATCAGAGAAAGACAAATACCACATGATCTCACTTATTTGTGGACTATAATGAACAAAAAAAGCTGATGAACAAAATAGACCCAGGGACATAGAAAGGAGTACAGTTCAGACTGACAAACCTCAGAGGAGGGGGGTGGGGGGAAGGAATGAGATAAACCAAAGAACTTATACACATGTATGTGTAACCAATGGACATAGACAACAATGTTTGGTAGGGGGAAGGATAGGGAGGAGGGTGTCTGGGGAAAAAAAGAAAAACATCTGTAACAAAAATAAATGAATTAATAAAAAATAAATTAAAAGTCACCCAAGTAAAGAGAACCGAAGATGAAGTGTGTGCTGTGACAAATGAATCTAACTGTATTACAAATGGGTGGCATTACTAATTTTGTGAAGAAAGAAGCTGACTTAAGTAACTTTGAAAAACGGTGTTTGACTACTCATTGGAATGTTAAAGATAAAAAAGTACACGCTGTATTCCAGTTGGTAGATGTCTTTCTAACACGGTATGAGTTAATTATGAAAAAGATTTACGTTTATACTGGGATTGAACAAGTAAGTGTATTGTAGATAATGAAAGCTGGTTTGATAGAGAAGTTGGAATAAGCCGAAGTGGAATGTAAGAATAATCCCTGTGGTGCTGGGTTGGAGTTGGAGGCGTCGCGATGAGCTCATTTCTTTAATCATACAGCAAGATAGTCTGCATTGACCACCACAGAGGGAGCTTAGCATACACGCTGTGTTAACATCAAAACACGAAAATAAAATGTAACTGAAAAAGTGGAGCTTATATAGTTTTAAAAGGTACCTAAGTAAAAAAAAAATCTAACAAAAGACATACAAAAAAGCCTTTGGAGAAAACAGGAAGACTTTATTGAAGAAGAAGAATAAAATGTACCTATATTATTTTCCATGGCAAATTTAAGTCATTCACTTGTAGACAATAAAGTAAAATTTAAAAAGAGATTTAAAGACGGAAAATTGTGAGCTTTTGAATATTTCTCTACACAAAATAAATGCTTATAATTTCTTGAGTCAATTAAATGAATAATTATGAATAGATCTGGATTATTGTACACAAAATAACTGATATTAGGTAGAGAGTTTAGTTGAGTTGGTTGAAAGAACCTGATTCTTCCCACAGTTTGTTCTGATTAACTAGAGATAATCAATTGTCTAAATGAGTAGAAATACTATGAGTTAACAAATCAATTTATATCAATAGGTGGTATATATTTTGGTTAAGAGGCATAGGATTGTACACTTGAAACCTATATAATTTTATTAACCAATGTCCCCCAATAAATTTAATATTTAAAAAAGAGAAAAGCTATGGGGTGAGACCATTCAGGTTTGATTTCTAGACCAGCTATGAAATCAGAAAAATAATAGTACTTGCCATGTAGAATCATAAGGTTTTCATGAAATGACAAATGGGAAGTATGTAGCATGGTGCCTGGCACATAGTAGGTGCCCAGTAAGTAGTAACAGTTTATAGTATAAATATCATTTTGTAACATTCAACAACTTTAGGGGTATGAGCATCTAAATGGTCCCACAAAGGGTAGAACTGTATCATCACAACCCCACATCTGCTGGAAAGGACCTCTGATTTATATTGCTCTCCTACCTTATAGGTTAGTACTTAAGAGAAAGAATGTAGAGGACCCAAGACATTCATCTTGGGTCCTGACTTCACTTTTCAAATAAGCTCAAATTATTGCTACAACCTTCCACATTCCCAAATTACGTTAAATGCATTGTCCCCAGAAAATGTTGACACCCTCACATTAAATTATACATTATGAAAATTGGTAGAAAGTGTATAATCATTTTCCATCAAAATTCAGCTTTCAAAAAATACCCAAAGAAATGAACTATTGCTTTTGCTTTGTGCTATATTTAAGAAACAAAACTTAATATGCAAGAACAAACAATATTCACCATATTCTTTTAGGGGTCTCCAGGTTTAAAACATTAAGTACTTTTAAATATGCCAAATTATGACTTAGAGGTATTTTAATAATAAAAAGTTCAAATTACGTACTTTCTATTAAAATAATAACATTGAAAGGCAATAAAGAATAAAAAGCATCACTATTCAACCAGCTAATATTAATTTATTCATAAAACACATCGACTTTTGATTAAATAAAGCAAAATTTCATATCATTTTTACATGTAGTTAAGTCCAAAAGTACCATCTACAAATTTATGCAGTCCATATCTATTTTTGTCAGTTGAATGAAAGAAAACCAGGTAACACAAAATTGAGTGAAGCTGACCTTTTTCCCTGGGGCTTTCACTCTGCTTGCTCAACTCATCCCTGCATGTAGGATTTTAGTTTCAGTGTGTTTATTAGCAATAATAATTCATATTATTAACAATAAACATAATAAACTGACACTGTTTTTATAAATACATTCATACATATGTATGTTTGTACATATATATATAAACACACATTTATAAGTACGTATGGATGTTGTGTGAAGATTGACACAACGGAGCAAAAATTAACATTGATTTTTTTCAGTCACCGTTTCTATGGAAACGTGACAGCTAAGAAAAATATATAAAACCTGAATTCCTTTGCAAAAACGTTGCTATAATTCTCCCACTGTTTTCTCGACAAAAGTGATAGTACTGCTCAGGCTTGGACTTTCAAAATTATGGATACGTGACCCAAGCTCAGGCCTCATTTGTAAACCATCTCCTTTCTAGTTTAAAACAAATTCAGTGTTTTATCACGGTGAATTTAAGTTTCTCCTCGAACAACCCAGTAAGCTGTTTATAATAAACTGTAATACACGTGAATCATGGCCTATGAATAAATACCATGCTTGTAACCGCCTGATACAACGCCCTGCAGAGCGTGTTCAGTTAGATTTTAAACTCGACGTTTTAAATAGCGAACATGTAACGTGCTTCTTGATGGTGATGTAAAACAGCTCATTGATTTTGAAGTAAAAGTTAAAAATATCTTTAGAGCGGCAAAATAAATATAAGGCGTCACATTAAACTCATAGCTATCCAGCGTGGTCAAGAATTGAGTACATTAAGTAATGTTTTACTTGCCAGTTATCATGAATGTCATACTTAAAAACAAAAAAAATTTTCTGAAAGAACTGTAATCCAGGAATTTAGAGTTGAAATTTGATTTTATCTTGATTCAGAAAGCATTGTGATATGATGTTCGAAGGTAGTCCTGACGTTTCTCCTTCCCCCAAATACTTTTGGATAATGCATGCTGCTTCTTCAAGACAATAAATATCTCACATTTATTCGGTGTCAACTATATGTCAGATATTACTATATTCATTTAACACCTATCTTCTCATTTAATCTTCAGTACGGTATGTTGAGAGAGGAACTATCTGAATAGCCCTTTTCTACATTTCATATACTAAAGCTAAAACATAGGGACTTGTAATTAACATGTGGACTCTGCGATCAAAAGATCTGGTAGGGCAATGGCTCCACCATGGTGCCTTCCTCCTGGCTGGGATGAAACAAGCTGCCATGTTGTGAGCTGACCATTGGAAGGACCAGGTGGCAGTGGATGAAGAATGGACCCTGGACAACAGCCAGCAATGAACCGAGGCCCTCCTCTAAGGAAATGAATCCCACCGCTAATCAAGTGAGTGAGCTCAGAAGTGAGTCTTCTCTGGAGCAGGCGCTGGAATGACTGCAGTCCCCACTGACACCTGGATCGCAGCCCATGGGGGAACCGGACACAGAAGCCCGAGCTAAGCCACGCTCCAACTCTTGATCGACAGAAACTGGGAGACAAGAAATGTTGCTATTGCCAGCCACTCCACTGTGGGGTGATTTGCTATGCAGTTATAGATAACCAACACAGATCTGGGTATGGAAAGTGAGGAATGCCGTAACATATACTTAAATATTTGGTATTGGCGAAAGAGCCTGGAGATGGGTGAAGATTAGGACCGGAAGTGCAGAGAGGTTGGATGGGTTTGAGCAGCTTTTTAGAAAAAGCCTAAATTGTCTCTAACAAAATGTTAGTAAAAATATGTGTGTATCTGTGTGTGTGTGTGTGTGTGTGTGTGTGTGTGTGAGTGTGTGTGGTGACTGAGTCAGGATAGGGGGAAGGGGCTGTGTGATTGATGTGACCAGTGACGTATTGTACCTGAGGTCAAAGATATCAAACATCCTATAATGTGTGAGACAGTTCATTCACATAAAGTTACTACAAAATATCAATAACAATATTTTCAAGAAAATGGCTTATTCTTTTCTTTTTTTTTTTTTGCATTTATCTTCAGAGAGAGAGGGAGAGAGGGGGGAAGAGAGAGAGAGAAACATCGATGTGAGAGAGACACATTGACTGGTTGCCACCCACACGACCCCAACCAGGGCCGGGGACGAACTGCAACTGAGGTACGTGCCCTTAGCAGGAACCAAACCCGGACTCTCTAGTCTGTGGCCGACACTCCAACTGCTGAGCCAAACTGGCCAGGGCAAAAATAGCTTATTCTTTATATGAAATGTTCACTCTTCCTAAAAGCATTACACTACTTAAAATTAATTAGTCCTGATGAATATCTATTGTATTACAATTAGCAATTTGACATATTTTTATGTATATAATTACACTTCTCTTGCCTCTTGGTAAGTAATATCTTCGGAGTCCAAAGAAATGGGTTCCCAGAGGGAAAGGGGAGCAGAGGAGGTGGAAGAGGATATAGGGGAGATAAATGGTGATGGAAGGAGACTTGACTTGGGGTGATGAACACACAGTACAATGTACAGATGCTGTATTATAGGATTGTACACCTGAAATCTATACAATTACATTAACCAATGTCACCCCACTAAATTCAGTAAAAAAAGAAATGGGAACCTAAACAGTGATCAATCAATCAATTCATTCACCAACTAATCTCTATTGAGTTAGGTCTTTTTAGGAGATGATGTGTTAAACTTTATGGTTGGAATACGACAGCAAATCTTAGGAACAGAATACATAAGAACACAATTAATTTAATTCAGGATATAGTTTTGGACTTTTGCTTAGTAGATAAGCAGAGAGTAAGTGCTGTTGGAATACGAAGAAAAAAGATGTCCCTAGAGGTCAACTGTGATGGTCACACTTGGGGGCAAGCTAAATATTGAACTGGACTTTGAGGATTAGGTAGATTTTGACAGTTACTGGGTAATCATCTACTTCATAATATAAAGTAGAGGTGAATCTGGGTAAAAAGACAAATGTATTAAATAAGGGATGGTCTGAGAAGAAATTGAGGAAGTGGGAATAACTAGGGCATGTTGGGATACAGGGGAAAAGGTCATCTTTCGATGGTAGAGGAGCTTAAGAAAGGAGATGCAGAACATCATAGCGGTGATGCGCACATGCCCTGGGCCCAGCCTGCATGCAATCCAGCTGTGACCTGGAGTACGTTGCTTGTTTTTCTGTGCCTCAGTTTATTGGTCTGTAAAATAGGAGAATATATGGTATTTCCTCACAGGATTGAAGGGGATTAAATGCACATATACACATATGTAAACTCTAGAACAGTGCCTGTAATGTAATAAATATCCAATGAACACCATCCCTTATTAGGAAATGCAATGTCAAAGAATTACAGTAGGGGAAATAGCACTAGACGTTGATATGCAGACAAATACACATGCTAAAGTTTAGTTTTTATTTTAGTCACAGATTGAACATGTATCTAGCCAGCTGCCTTCCTTATAATTCAAGAATAATCACCCTCATGCCTCCTATTTTAGACTTCTTTAAAATCCTCTACTTAATTCTCTGCATTAGCTATCTAATAGCAAAATGAATACAAGAAAGTGACTCACACACATTTTCCTGGTGAAAGTGGCTGACATACTTCCGCATATGTATTCCATCATCCAGAACTCAGTTTGTGACCAACCCAACTGGCAAAGAAGGCTAGGAAATTAGGAGGAACCACAGATATGGGAGAGAACAATTCATTCTGCCAATAAGAGACCAAAAGCCATTTCTAAGTAGTAACCCATGGTCCTCTCATACGAGTGCAAAGTATATTCACTGCAGCATTGTAGCAACAGTGAGATTTTAGAAACAACCTGAATATGCTTGAGCAGGTAAATGGATAAATGAAACATGACTTATTCATAAAATGGAATAATATGTAGCATTAACATGAATAAAGTAGACATATAGGGACATATGTGTGGTATAGATATCTTGAAAATAAAATACAGAGTGAAAAAATCTAGATGTATTCTCATACATTTTCAATAACGCCATTTAAAGATTTTTAAATGCAAAGAAATCGATATTTTATGTAATACCATTTTTTTTTTTAATTTTTGAAATGATAAATATCAAATCAAAATGGTGACATCTGGTGAAGAGGAAGGCAGTGAATGCTGGAAAGGAACCAAGAAAGACTTCAAATGTATCTCTAATGTTTGATTTATTAAAAAGAATTTTTTTTCTTTATTGATGTTAGAGAGAGAGAGGAAAGGAGTGGGAGAGAAAGAAACATCGATGAGAGAGAACATTGATTGGCTGCCTCCTTCATGCACCCCACTGGGATCAGGCCCACAACCTGGGCTTGTACCCTGACCAGGAATCGAACTGGAGACCTCTTGGTGTATGGGTTGATGTTCAACCACTGAGCCACACTGGTCAGGCTGTAATGTTTGATTTCTCACACTTAAATTGCTTTGAAGAAAATATGAAGAATAAATCAAAGTGAATTTAATGTTATTTAATTAATTAAAACACACATAAAAACCACAGAAAAGTAAAGTATTCCTATACGATATTTGAATCATTATTTGCTTAATGAGTGTCGCACTTAGACTGTTGAAACTGCTACATTTACCAAATGAAATTATCATGAATTTTCAAAAAAGTATTTCTAGAAACATTACATTCCTAAGCACCAATTATTTAGGTTTTCTATTTAGGTTGTATATTGTTATGTTTCATAAGATAAATAACAAATTACCTTCAAAATATAATTTATTGCTAAAAACATTTTTAAAAATAAATCTGACATGCCTTTTCTCCAATTGAAAGATGGAATTGATTTATGTATTATATATGTGTTATATAATACATACTATATATATATATATATATTTCTATTAAGTGACTTTTTCTCTGTAAAGTTTCAAACTTATCTATAAAAAGAGTTGTTTCAATAAATCCATCTCTCTATTCAAGTATTTATATTCTTCTAATTAATATCTTAATCTACAGTACATTGTTTCGATATTGTCTAGGAAGGAAAAAATATGTAAATTATACAGTTTATCAGAGAAGTAAACTTTCTTTTGATATGTGATCAGTATTCTGAGCAGTTAAGTGAATCTAAACAATAAACCTAAGACTTTGGTTTACAGATTATGTTGTTTTGATTGTGCTGTTGAGAATATTTATATCTCACTTCCTACTGCATTTCCTAGGCATTGCATTTGTTCCAAGGAGTTAGGAACTCTTATGGACTATATGTTTGTATCCTCCCAAAATTCATATGTTAAAGTCCCTACTCCTACACCCCCAATAGACGGTATTAGGAAGTGGGGCCCTTGGGAGGTAATCAAGTTTAGATAAGGTTATGTGGATGATGCCTTCATGATGAGATCAGTGTTTTCATAAGAGAGAGAGACTAGAGCTCCCCCTCTTGGCATCTGAGGTTACAGGGGTAAGATGGCTGTCTACAAGCCAGGAAGCAGGTTCTCAACAGCACCCAGCCCTGATCTGGTTGGTACTCACAGGCCCTAGGACTGTGAAAAATGTTTGCTGTTTGAGCCACCCAATCTATGGCATTTTGTTACAGCAGCCCAAGCCCACTAACACAAGGACCAACATTAAATTATTGGGAAAAAATCACCTTTTGGAAAACAAGCAAAACTAATATGGCATAAAACCCTGCTAAATAAGATCCAATTTAGTGTCTTGGCAGTCTCAAATAACTTTTCTATTTTAAGCAACAACTCAATGAACCACTTCATGTGCAAGAAAGAGACTCAAGGAAAATTTCATAACAAACATAATTATAGTCTCTTGTTGTTACAACACAAAAAAGAAAAAGAAGTAAAGAAAATCAAGATAAGCCCAAAATACTACCATTACTGTATTTGGTCTGATAATTTCAGCTGTAAATTCAAGCAATGATAAGAGCATAACACACAATTGATGAAAGCAAGTAAACACACTTCATATGTTAATGAAGTTTTGCACTAAAATATTGGGGGGGGTTTGGTCCAGGTGTTTGGTTTGAGTAACCACATAATTTGCAGAACAAATTTTCTTCCTAAAAAGAGCACTGTATCAGGGTAAGTAAAGGGATCGTATGAGACAAAAAATAAGATGGGGCTTATGAAGAGCTGAGACTCAGAATAGTGTGGTTTCAGGAATAGAGTGACATCCTAAAATACAATGGAGAGAAAAATCGCTGTGACTGCGGGTTAGGAAAATGTTCTCTGATGCAATAACAAAAGCATCACCCATTTGAAAAAATGATAAATTGGATTTTATTATACTCAGAAACTTCTGATCTGTGCATGCCGTTGTTAAGAGAATGAAAAGACAAGCCACAAACTTAGGAAAAATATTTCCAAAGTACATAGCTGACAAAGGATATAAATTCAGAATGTGGAAAGAACTCTCAAAACTCAACAATAAGGAAAAATTCAATTAAAAACATGAAAATATTTTAACAGACACTTCATTATAGAATACATATGGATGACCAATAAGTACATGAAAATGTGTGTAATTGTGTTAGTCATTAAGAAAATGCAAAATAAAATTGCAATGGGATACCAATAGATACCCAAAAGAAAGATGAAAATAAAAATGACAATATTTAGTGCAAAGATCAGAAACAATTGGAATTCTCACACATTGCTGTTAGGAATACAAAATGGTACAGTAATTATTTGGCATTCATTCACCCACTAAGCAAATATTATCATTTCAAGTGAAATGATAATAATTTGAGGTTATCTTAATTTGGCAAGCTGTATTTCATGGTCATATTTTTCAGCAATGAAGTGAGGTTAAATATAGGGATTTTAGCCAGAGATTCTTATGGCCATACCAATCCTTGTTTCTATAGTTTTTATGAAACATAAAATTTAAGTCCTTCAAAGGGAGTTGGTTCTGCAACTCACTTTCTTGTTCAATTTTCATCATAATCAGATTATTTTTTTATTAATTTATTTTTTGTTACAGATGTTTCTCCTTTTTCCCCCCATTAACACCCTCCTTCCCATCCCCTCCCACCCCATCTCCAGCTTTGTTGTCTATGTCCATCGTTTATGCATACTGCATATAAGTTCTGTGGTTTATCCCTTCCCTCCCCACCCCCTTCTGAGGATTGTCAGTCTGTACCCTACTTCTATGACTTTGGGTCTATTTTGTTCATCAGTTTGTTTAATCAGATTATTTTATCTGCAAAATCTATGACCTCCTACTCTCAATGTTGAAAATGTCCTTCAATAATTCTCTAAATGCACATCAAAATGTGGTGCTAGCATAAAGATAGATATATAGATCAGGAATAGAATTGAAGGTCTAGAAATAAACCCATACATCTAAGGTCAAGTGATTTTCAATAAGGGTGCTAAAACCACTCAATGACAAAAGTGGCATTTTTAACAAATAATGTGAGGATAATTGAATAACCATAGCAGAAGAATGAAATTGGACTCTACCTCACATCATATTCAAAAATTAGCTCAAACTGAATCAACAATCTAAATAAAAACATAGGCACAAATCTATGTGACCATAGATTAGGCAATGGTTTCTTTGTGTAGTTGCTCACCAAAGTACAACAATCCAACGAAAAATAAATAGATAAAATAAAATAAATAGACAAAAATTTAAAACTTTTGTGCTTCAAAGAATACTATCAACAAGAAAATTAAAAGACAATCTACAGAATGGGTAACATTTGTAAATCATATAACTCATAAAGTACTTGAATCTACAATATATAAAGAATACTTACAACTCAATAATAAAAAGACAAATAACCCAATTAAAACTTGGACAAAGAATCAGAATAGGCTTTCTTCAAAGAAAATATACAAATGGCCAATAAGTACATGAAAAGATGCCAAACATCATTAGTCATTAGAGAAATGCACATTGAAATCACAGTAAGCTACCACCTTATACCCATAGTACTGACTTTAATCAAAATGACATACAATAAATGTTGGTAAGGGTGTGGAGAAATTAGAATTCCTGTGCATTGCTGTAGCAATGAAAAATTGTGCTGCTACTTTGGAAGAGTCTGGCAGTTCCTCAACTGATTAAACATGAGGGTTACATGATCTACCAATTCCGTTCTTAAGTAATATACCCAAAAGATTAAAAGCATATGTCCACACAAAATTTTCTACATTCTTTCATATCAAAATTACTCTTAACAGCAAAAGAGTGGAAGTAACCAAAATGTCCATCAACAGATGTATAGATAAACAAAATGTGGTATATTCAAAACACAGAGTAGCATTTAGCAATAAAGAGAAATGAATTATTGGTACATACGTTACAGCATGGATGAACCTTGGAACCTTTATAGTCAGTGAAGAAACCAGATATAAAAGGCTGTATATTGTAAAATTTCAATTATATTAAATGCCCAGAATAAGGAAATCCATGGAAACAGAGAATAGATTAGTGACTGCCACGGACTTGGGGAGAAAGGAATAGGGCATAATTGCTAATGGGTACAGAGATTCTTTGAGGGGTGAAAGGATATTCTGGGATTAAGTAGTGGTAATGGTTGCACAACTTTGTGAATATACTAAAAACCACTAAACTATATACTTTAAAATGGTGAATTTTATAGTAGGTGAATTTTATAATATGTAAATTTTATCTCAGTAAAAAAAAAAAAAAAATTAAAAGAACACTAGGCTGGAGAAGTTTGAAGACAAGAGGGTAAGAGGAGCCAGCACTGCTTGCACATGTTAAGTTGACTTTAGTTCAGAGCTATACACAACAGAACACAACTCTCTAGTCTATACTACGCATCTCTGTGGAGCAGTCTGGGCTAGAGACAATCAGGCCCAAAGCAACTCCACGTTCAGCACACTGCTGTTAACACTGAATTTTGGCCATATGGAAGCAAACTGCTGTGACTTTAAAAATATTTGAGCAGGAATGATCTGTAATTAAACCCAAACATATTGTCATCAAGCCAGACAAGAGTTACAGATCCTCATAACTTAGGCAGTAATTATTAAAATAATTGCATTTTTCCCTGTGTCCTAATGACCTACTAACTATAATTGCAGGCTTTACTTATGTTTTTATATTTCAATGATCTAATTATAGTAATCAGTTTGTTCAAGTTGTCAAACATATACATGTCATTTTAATGTATTCATACTTTAAAGTGATTCCATAGCCAAGACCTTAAATAATTCTTTTTCTGTATCTTCATGCAAATGTGGTGAATAGAATTTTAATCAACCAGGATATTTCACCCTTATCCTAAATCTGGGATTTCATATATGAACACCTATAAGGAACAGGCATGTACTAGTAAGGTTAAAAAATGAAGCAAGCAGATGTTAAAGTCAGAAAGAGATGGGAACTCTGATGAATGGGGGAGATCAATCCTATCTAAAGGATGCCCCTTTACTCAGGTGCAGCCAAGTTAAAAAAAAAAAAATGTTGCCTATATCTCCCCATGGTTTTGAAAGAGATATAGAATTATGAAGTTTTATATGGGAAATCTATTCATTTTTTAAAATATATTGGATATAGCTTTTGAAAACTGAGCTAAGAAAAATAAATATCACATCACATATTTTGTTTCAAAAATATTTATTTTATTTAAGGCCCTTATTCTTTGTCAGGAAAAAGAAATGGAATTTTGTCTCTAGAACTCTAGTTACTAGATTTCCTTGTTAGACTTCAGAGATCTCTGTTGACATTGTTATACCATTCCAATCTGTGCCATTTAATTCTGTGGATGCATGCTAAATTGTTTAACCTGTCCATATCAGGCTTTACATGTCCCATGTGATAAAATACAACTAACCTAGGTACTGTCATTTGGATGTTATACTTTAAAGTTAGTTATTTGAATCAAAAATGGAAAGGGGAGAGATTCCAAAATGTCAGTAGAGTGAATGGAAGCTACACAGACCATCTCCCAGGACCAAACTGAACTTACAACTAAAATAAAGACAAATCGTCTGGAAAAAGCAACAGAAAAGCAGCTGGAGAGGACCCATATAACCAGGGACAGGAAAAAAAGGACACTGAATCAAGCCTGGTAGGATCTGTGGAGACATGAGAGGGCAGGCTGGGAGCCCACGGACAGCAGCTGTTTTAGCTGTGAGAAGCTCCCTTGGGGTTAAAATCCCAAGCTGGCTCCACAGCTCAGAGGGCTGGGACAGAGCACTAACTTAGCTACAGCCACTCACCTTGGGCTCTGGCAGAGGGAGGGCAGAATAGACTGGAACTGTGTGGACACTCAGGAGCTTGGAGAGCTGGGAGGGCATTGGGAGTTTTGTGCTGAATCACTCCCTCACAAGACAGTAGATATCTTACTCAAAGAGCACCTTCCCAGAACCCCAGGGAGAAGCAACAGCCCCTCCCTCAGAAATTTAATTCCACCCAGCTGGGCCAGAGAAGTGAAAATTGAGGCTCATTAACAGCCAGCATCTGCCTCACCCTCTGGAAATCCTATTACCCTGAACACATGAGGGATTTTTTCATTCAGCTGAAGGCTACAACTCAAGGCTTATCAAGTAACTAAGAATAATAGCCTCCAGGCAAAAAGCTAGAGGATAAGTGAACCTTTTCTGGGCTTGTAAATCTACCCATGGCAGTAAGACTTGACAGTGGTGTTTAACATGGGTCCTCCCACACTCATCCAAACCCCGTAGAGGGAGCCACAAACAGTTGAACACCAACACCAACAGGGAAAATTTGGCAGGCTCCAAAACCCACTAATAGCCAAAATGGTAAAACAAAGAAACAAATCCCAAATGACAGAACAAGAGAACTCTATTGAAGATGAGAAAAATGAAATACAGTTAAGCAAGTAATCAGAGGTAGAATTCAGACTGATGATAATTCAGACTGATGATAATGAGGAAGCTCAACAGCGTGAGTAAAGAGCTCAGCACCATGAGTAAAGATATAGAAACATTGAAAACCAACCAATTGGAAATAAAGAATGACATAGCAGAAATAAAGAACACATTGGAAGGAATAACCGACAGAGTAGAGGAACCTGAGGACTGGATCAGTGAATTAGAAGACAAAGGAATAGAGGGATCATATCTCGACATAATAAAGGCCATATATGAAAAACCTACAGCCAACATCATACTCAATGGGCAAAAACTAAAAGCATTTCCCTTAAGAACAGGAACAAAACAAGGATGCCCACCTTTGCCACTCTTATTTAACGTAGTACTGGAAGTCTTAGCCACAGCAATTAGACATAAATTAAAAATAAAAGGGATCCAAATTTGAAAGGAGGAAGTGAAACTGTCATTATTCACAGATGACATGATATTGTACATAGAAAACCCTAAAGACTCCATCAAAAATCTACTAGATTTAATAAACGAATTTGGCAAGGTAGCAGAATACAAAATTAAATTGACAGCATTCTTATATACCAACAATGAACTCACAGAAAGAGAAACTAAAAAAACAATCCCATTTACCATTGCAGCAAAAAAATTAAGATATCTAGGAATAAAATTAACCGAAGAAGTAAAGGATCTATCCTCAGAAAACTACAGGACATTGAAAAAAGAAATAGAGGAAGATATAAAAAAGTAAAAGCACATACCTTGTTCATGAATTGGAAGAATTAATGTCATTAAAATGTCCATATTATCCAAAGCAATCTATAGATTCAATGCAATCCCCATCAAAATACCAACAATATATTTTACAGAACTAGAACACATACTTCAAAAGTTCATATGGAACTAAAAAAAAACCCAAATAGCCACAGCAATCTTGAAAAAGAAGGGTAAAGTAGGAGGGATCAACAGTACAGGATATCAGGTTATACTACAAAGCCATTGTAATCAAAACAGCCTGGTACTGGCATAAAATAGGCATATAGATCAATGGAACAGAACAGAGAACCCAAAAATTGACCCAAGACATTATGCTCAATTAATATTTGACAAAGGTGGCAAGAGCATACAGTGGAGTCAAGACAGCCTCTTCAATAAATGGTGTTAGGAAAGTTGGACAGCTACATGCAAAAAAATGAAACTAGACCATCAACTTATACCATACATGAGAATAAACTCAAAATGGATAAAAAACTGAAATATGACTCATGAGTCCATAAAAATCCTAGAACAAAATGTAGGCAACAAAATTTCAGACATCATACACAGCAGAATTTTCACTGATACAATGCCTAAGGCAAGAGAAACAAAGGAAAAAATGAACACATGGGACTACATTAAACTAAAAAGCTTCTGCACAGCAAAAGAAACAACCATCAAAATGTAAAGGGAACCCACTATATGAGAGGCATAATTGCCAACAATACACCAGATAAGGGATTAATTTCCAAAATATATACAGTGCTCATACAACTCAACAAAAGGAAGACAAAGAACCCAATTTAAAAATGGGCAGAGGACCTAAATAGACACCTCTCCAAACTGGACATACAAATGACCAAGAGACATATGAAGAAATGCTCAATGTCACTAATCATCAGAGAGATGCAAATTAAAACAACTATGAGGTTTCACCTCACACCTGCCAGAATGGCTGCCATCAACAAATCATCAAACAACAAGTGTTGGCGAGGATGTGGAGAAAAGGGGACTCTAGTACACTGCTGGTGGGAATGCAGACTGGTGCAGCCACTACGGAAAACAGTATGGTGTTTCCTCAAAAGATTAAAAATCAAATTGCCATTTGACCCAGTGATCCCACTTCTAGGAATACATCCTAAGAAGCCTGAAACACCAATCAGAAAGAATATATGTACCCCTATGTTCATAGCAGCACTATTTACAATTGCTGAGATCTGGCAACAGCCCAAGTGTCCATCAGTAGATGAGTGGGTAAAAAGGCAGTGGTACACATACACAATGGAATACTATGCAGCTGTAAGAAAGAAAGATCTCTTATCCTTTGAGATGACATGGAGAGAACTGGAGAGCATTATGCTAAGTGAAACAAGCCAATCAGAGAAAGATAAATACCACATGATCTCACTTATTTGTGGAATATAGTGAATAAAATAAGCTGATGTACAAAATAGACCCGGAGATGTAGAAAAGAGTACAGTTCAGACTGACAGACCTCAGAGGAGGGTGACGGAGGGGATGGATGAGATAAACCAAAGAACTTAAATGCATGTATGTGTAACATAGACAACAATGGACATACACAACAATGGGGGAGCGTGATGGGGAGGAGGGTGTCTAGGGGGAAAAAAGGAGAAACATCTTTAACAAAAATAAATTAATAATAATTGAAAAATAATAATAAAAGGCCAAAAAACCAGAAAATGTTCTGGTAGTATTTACTATCAATTGGTGTTTCCAACTGGTTAGTAGTCATTCCTACCTGGAAGTCAAATTCAAAAGATGTGAAGGATAATAAATGTTTAGATCTTCATGTTCCCCATTTCTTTTGACTCAGTGTCATCCTCAGAGCTCCTTCTCCCCTGTCTTGCTCACTATGCAATCAGTTATGTTCAATTAATTGTCACTCTAAAATATCTCTCGTGCCTACCCTCTCTTCTTCACTGTCAGCAAGCACCCTGCAATCAGCCATTTTACCTGACATGTGACCAACTACAGTAATTTTCACAACCTCTGCCCAGTCCCACCCAATTATCGACTTTAGGAAGAATAGTAATCCTGAAACACCACACTGATTGCTTTACTTTTTTATTCTAAAAATTCAACCCTCTCCCTTGCTCATAAAAAAGAAAACCAAACTCTATAGGGAGGGAAGAAACTTGCATTTTATGGGTATAAATAATAAAATAACCTGTGTAGCCTTCTGGAGCTGGGTTCAAATTCTGAGTTCCCACACTTACTGAGACTATCTCCTTGGAGTTACAGTCCATAATATCAGACTCCTTAACTACAGTTAGGCTCTTAATTCTTATCTCAGAATCAGTATTGGAAGGATCAAATGAGATGATCTTGGTGAATTAGCTAACACATCTCAGGGTCTTGGTACTGTACTGCCCGTAAGAAACTAGATCTGGACTCTTACCTTCTTACCCGGCTCAGGAGGGTTGGGAGCTGGTCTGCTGGTTCAATTACACAGAGGTCAGATCATGAGCAGATGTCTACTGAAGACAAACCAACAAGATTGCGGAAAAGACAGAACTCATCAGTACAAAAATATGCTGGTCACTCCTCGGCGTCATCTGTCAACCTCCAAACCACAAGTCAGTGACCTGCTTGCTTGAGAGCTTGCAATTCATGCTCCAGAGGAGACATCCCTTCTGTGTAACCTGCCCACCCGGGAGGCAAACATTTAAGAAGTAGAAGCAACTTCATGAGGGCAGTAATAAGAACAACAAAAGCAACACATGTGTCAGTAGAATAGGGAGTCCTGAAAAGCTGGCAAAGGATTGTTGGATTTCGTCTCTTGCCAATTTCTCAGCCTTTTATCTCGACTACACATGAAACTTACTACTTCACAACTTTTTCCTTAGTTTGCCCAACATATGGATTGAAATTTAAAATAGCAATTTATTTTCTGCAGTTTCTATGTTGAAATTTTCAGTAGGTGTTGGAATCTGCATTCACATTTGCTGCACCAACAATTTGTGATTACTTTTCCACATTTCACTGCTGGCAAACAAGTGCACTGTAGTAATAATAACTTGAAAGTCTTCATTGTTAATGCCCCTTGTGGATGTTGTGGTGTAAGCAGAAGTTATCTTCTGTCCTCCTACCTGAGAAACATGATGAATGGCCCACCTGACTGTGGAGGAGTGTGTCCACGGCAGAAGACGGCTTTGCGTCTCTCCCAGCTTTCTCATGAAAAATAGCCAAGCATTTACAGGTACTTTGTGGCCATGTAACAGAACAATGATTGTCAGCCTGTCACCCTCCTTAGACTGGGTTCTCTGGAAACAAGACTCTGAGACAAGAACTGTGCACAGATGGATTATTAGGGCTTGCTCTTGGATGATTCCTAAAAGGCAGTGAGGAAGGCAGGACTGGGGAGAGGGCAGAGCTGACCGGCACTGCTGTTGTAATCAAGGCTTCCCTCAATTCTGCCGGGGGTTCTGGAGATGGGATAGATCTTCACTACTGCCCCACATTAAGAAAATATGGCTGGACCTCTGTATTTTTGCATTGGCCAGTCATTAGCAGCACGCCACCCCTTGACAGATCCTGTAACCCTGATTGAGGCAGTTCCTTATGGCTGAAGCCAACTCCCAGGCAGGGATGAAGCTATAATTAGGAGTTGATATTCTCAGTGGTTGGCTGGGGAGGGAAATGAGTGTGTCATCCCTGAAGGAATTAAATCTGGTAATCCCTACAGATCCTCATAGAAATTAAATACTATGTCATGGACTCATTAGCTTTTGTCTACTGAGATAAACAGTCACATGAGACTTTATTAACATGTTCAGGGAATGACGTTAACCACTTACTTCAATGCACTGAGCACCTCTTAATCTAGCTGAATTATATAATTCAATGATAGGATAACAATACGGAGAAAATGAAAGGGGAACTCTTAAATGGTTTATGGGCATAATGTGTCCGAGAATAACTGCCATTTGACTTTAGATACCCTGAACACACCTTTGTTAGATAAAAGAAACAATCCATCAAAATCAATCCAGAGTGCCTAGACCTCACTTCAGTGCTGTGGAGTGACTTCAATATTCAGCAGTCTAGTGGTCCAACATCAGTGCTGATTTCGAGCAGGAAAATATCAAGGTTGTTCTTGGTGCCGTAACATTCTTTCAGGTATTGATCGGCAGTTCTAGTTGCCCTTCTAGTTTTTGCTCCAACTCCTCATGTCTTTCTTGTCTCTGCTCTCTCCCAATTTCATATCCCTCCCTACAAGCTCTCCAAGGACCTCTTCACTATCTCACTCCTGCCACACCCCCACCCCTCCCCTCTCACTGTGACATACACCCTTCCTTATCTTCACTGCCAAAGGTTGGCTTGGACCTGTCAGAAGGACACTGTGCCGTATGAGGAGAGATGTGCTGGACTGAGGGCAGAGACAGCCTTCCCAGGTTGACAGGACACAAAGTCACAATTGTTGCAACATAGAGAACTATGTTAGTGATCCTGGTGCCTCAACGGATACCAATCATTCTCTCCTCTACTGCCCATGTTACGTTCCCCTCAACCTCAGCTAGGACTTATGCTGGTCTAGATGGCTTACTAAGTGGGACAACTCAAACCTTCAATGACTAAGAGGAATGAGCCCTGGTTATAATGACTACCTTATAAAATGTTACCAGTAAACTTTTTCAGCAAAGTAATAGGAGATGCCCAAGGGTATGACCTGGGTGCCTAATGGCGACTCCTTTCTGTGCCACCTGATCTCTTGGGCAATATATCAAATAAACCAGGTGGCATCCATAGCTTGTAATTTGATGAAACCCTTGCTGTGTCCCCTGATGAAATCATCCCAGCTCTGTAAATCAGGACCATTAAAGCTGCAGAGCCTAGACTTGTAAGGATAGGAAACACAAATTCCTTAAATGGTTATTCGGAGGGATGATAATTGGAATATATTAGGTTTATCCAGGCAGGAGATACAATAATTTAAAAAGGAATAAAAAGAGCTGTAAATAATATAGGAATAACAGACACAGAGAACAGTCACTACCAGTAGGCTTAAAGTCTTTTCTCAAATTCTGGTGTCCAGAAACCTCGGCTCTATCTGGAGGTCACAGTTGCCTAAGGAATATAGAGGTTACTTGAATCCTGTACACACTTATCACATAGCTAGTTACTCTTTGCTCAAGACTTTAGTTAAGTAATATTGCTTCTCTACATCTATTTTTCATACCTACTAAATAAACATAAGAATAGTAACTCACTATGCTGCTGCTTTAAAATTAGGCTTCTTATATAAGTAGCCTTGTGCAAAGTACTTGAATGATAGTACTCCTTGGGGCTATAGGGAGAAAAAGAAAAAGAATTTTATGGCTATTCTGACTATGCATTGTTGCATAATAAACCATTTTAAAACTTGGTGGGTTAAAGTGACAGCTTATTATTTGTCATGATTCTGTATGTTGACTGGGCTCAGTAGGGTGGTTGTCATTTGGGTCTCTCTTTGACACAGTTGCACTCCCATGTCAAATGGGGCTACAGTCATCTGAAAGCTAAATGAGGATGACTGTCCGAAAAGGTTCACCCACATGACTGTGAGCTTCTGCTGGATGTCTTCTGGGAGCTTGGCTGGAGTTGTTGACCAGAGTCCCTATACACTGTCTCTTTCTGTAGCTGAGCTTCTAACTACACGGCACATGGGTTCCAAGGAGGCATCAACCAAGAGGCAAGGAGCTGAAATTGCCAGTCTTCTTAAGGGGTGTATAAAAACTGCATAGTGTTATCCTGGCTTGGTGGCTCAGTTGGTTGGAGCTTTGTCCTATACATCAAAAGGTTGTGGGTTTGATCCCTGGTTGGGAGTGCATACAGGAGGCAACCAATCATGTTTCTCTCTCACATCCATGTTTCTCTCTCTTTCTCCATATAGATATAGATATAGATATATAGATATACATATCTATATGTCTGTGTGTGTGTGTGTGTGTGTGTGTGTGTGTGTATCTCTTCCTCTCTCTCTCAAATCAATAAAAACATATCCTCGGGTAAGGATTTTAAAAACTGCATAGTGTTACTTTATTTAATTCTATTGCTCAGAGGAATTACAGAGCCCGCCCAGGTACCAGGGAGGTGGAGAACTGAGCTCCATCTCTTGAGAGGGAAGGACAAGGTCCCATCCCTGAGGTGCAGGTAGACACTGTGAAGCACAATCGGCAACAATGATTTAATTCAGCAAACTCAGTGACAAATAGTACTCTCAAGTAAGCTACTTTCATACAGGAATCAAATTTTATGACATTCACAACCTGTTTGCACAGAGAAACACTTTTCTAGTGTGGATTTTGACATACGTCACAGGAACTATCAAATTAATTGGCAATTAAACAGAAAAGTTTCTGTCTCTCAAGCCCATGAACTGGTTTCCTACGAAGCCAGTGTGCAGATCCTCCTTTCAGTGCGGGCTCTCCTTCAGAGCCTCTGGCAGAGCAGTGGTCTCGGAAACAAGCTGAGCCCGATGTGTCTAGAAGTAGCAAGAGGTTACATGGGTGGAACAAAGCTCTCAGGGACCAAGGGAAGGACGTGTCTTGCCATCTCAGGGAGCAGATCACTGTGGAAGTGGCACATGGTGGGTAAGATGCAGACTTGGCAGCCGTTCAGAATTGGGTCTGCATCCCTGCTCTGTGTACCCTGGGTAACGTTGTGTATATTACCTACCTCAGTGTATCCTGGAAAGTGCTAAATGAAACCATTTTTCTTGTTTACAACTTTCATTATAACATTTTTTTTAAATTACCTTTTTGTTGCCCTGGCCAGTTTGGCTCAACGGTTAGAGCATCAGCTTATGGACCAAGAGTTCGTGGGTTCGATTTCAGTCAACAGCATGTACCTCGGTTGTGGTTCTTCACCGGCCCTGGTCAGGGTCATGCAAGAGGCAACTAGTCGATGTGTCCCTCTCACGTCTGTCTCTCTCTCTCTCTCTCTCTCTCTCTCTCTCTCTCTCTCTCTCTCTCCCGCTTCCTCCCACTTTATCTGAAGATAAGTAGAAAAAGAAATTACCTTTTATCATCTTTAGTAGAAAAATAGCCACACACCCAGTACACTATTAAATCTACCCTCTCTGTAAGTTTTAAAGCAGTTTCTTTATGAAAACCCTTTTTTGTGATTTTGTAGAGACTAGGCTCCCATTTTTATAGAGTTTATTTATATAAAGAGAAGAGCATCAATTTATTTCCCTAACTAATATACATCTTATTGTTTCCAACCCCTCAATACTTCTTACAGCAGTACGCACAAGTGCTTTGTAAATAGTAGACACTAAATAAAAAATATTAATTTAATAACTTTTTAATACCAATTACATGCATCAGCATCAAATTGTACTCTTTAAGTGACCATTTTCTTGCTCCTAGCAAGGGTTAGAATTATGCTGCTAAAAGAGGCATTACATTTAAATCATTCTAATAATAAGTTAATTTCATCTATATTGTCAAAATACTTTGATGGTTTTCAGTCACTAATCGCCTCACTGCTGTCAGTTCTTAGCATCACCAGTCAGGTATTTCATCTAACACTCAGCCAGAAATAGCACTTGCTAAAACTGTTCATGGAATGTCTTAGTGCTAATGATGATTTCATAGCCCTTTGTGGATAGCTAAATTTCAGTTCTTGTTACTGACTAATCTCATCACACGTGGGTCTGACAAACCATATTTTAGTTAGAAACATGTATTGATGATTGTATTTATCTAATTACTACCAAGTTCTCTTTCAGCACATAGAAGACTAAGCCATAAGAAAATCTGAACTCAAGAAAACTTACACAGAATTAATAAGGTGAAAATTGACAACAGTACATTATCTGAATAGCTCTACATTCAGATTCATAATGAATCATGCAAGGCCGAATGGGAGAGATCTTGTTTAAGAGAGACTCCTGTGACAAGCTACTCCAAAACTAAGCTAAAGCCAAGAAGATGATGTAGTCACATTAAAATTGAAGTCTTGGGTTGCATACAAAGAAGCATAGTATCTTAATTTACTGTAGTCCAAGACACTGCACCTTGCTTGTGTGTTTTAAAAAAAGGTTAACAGAGTGAATATATAACATCATAACGATTTCATGAACATAGATACATAGACTTAGGCAAATGAAAAAACAAGTTGAATGATAAAATAAAGCCACCAGTATCAAGACTTCTTTATTGGCCATGATAGAATGGCTGATATCTGATCTACCATGTTGCTGCAAACAACTCTATACATTTGAATATTTTCAAGTGTGTATATAATACTGTTTAAATGTTTGAAGGTATTAAATCAATACTAAGGTCCTCGAAAGAAGGGACGACCAAACAGGTCACTCTTTCTGGCTTTCTCATTCAAGACATTGTCCAAAACAATGTTGCAAGGAAATAGAACATGGAGAATAGAAGTCTTTTTGGATGAATAAAAAGGAAATTAGAGTTCGGGTTACTAGGGAAGATGGTGGCAGATTACTAGAGATGAGGGACCTGTAGAAAAGAATCCCTGAATATCCGCAAAACGAAAATAATTACTTCCATTCCTTGGATGACTCCCACCAGCACATTCACGGGGAAAGAATTTGGAAGGCTTAGCAGGGAACAGCCATTGGGAGCCTGGAATGATGAACATAGATTTCAGAGATCTCAGCATGATGGGGAGATATTGGAATTTGCATATAGCTAGATATGGAGTCCTTGGGAACATCCTGGGCTCTCAATTGAGATGCTAATGAAGTTAGCTATGTCCTCTGAGTAAGACTCATTATGTAGGGGAATGGAGTGTGTTGGGGATGCATCAAATGGAAAGCAAAAGCTTTAATCTAGTACACTGAGTAGCAAACACAACGGTAAAAAGTCCAAGCAGGATAGGCTAGGCATCTTACTAGGAAGTATCTTATTATGGCAGCATGATTTAGAACATATTGTTTGGCTTGTCGTTAAAGTGAAATTCGATTCAGCACTGACAGGCAGTCCACAGGGAACTTAGGGTTTTGCAAGTGTTTTGATAGAGGCAAGAATCGAGGGGCAAGAAGTTAACTATTTCAGAATAGTATTCCCTAGGATCCTCAGAGTCAACCAATCAGAGGCATTTTTGCACTCGACCTCCAGGTTGGCAGTCAACTGTGGTCATTTCCCTTCTGGTGCAGAGGTAATCTGGGGGTCTGTGGGGGGTAGGATTCTAGTGCCTGATAAGGCTGAGGGGCGCTGTCACCCTCGTTGTCTTGCCCTGGGGTGATGATGTCTGAGGCACTGGTGTACTTGGGGCGGCAGAGGCACCTCAGGGAAGAATGATCTCCCCAGGTGAAGACCCATGGAGGGCAGAAGTAGATGGATGGTTTTCAGTTCCGAGGATATATCCTGGAGGCCTTGGGTCAGGATGGAATTGCAAGTGTGGGCTCTAGCTGAGCACACTTCAGTGAGCTCCTTCAGATTACCTTGTGAAGGAACACGGGATATCCGTGACTGAGCTTTGCGGGGACTCCATCCACAATGCAGAATAATTCTAGGCACATTGATGAGTCCATTGTAAGAACGTTTTGTGGCCGGCAGCTTTACAGTCCCAAGATTGCACCATTAAAATTACAGTAGGATCATTAGCACAGAAACCTGCCAGCCAGATGGGTCCGCTTTGGCCGCACGTGGGAAGGCCATTTGTATAAGGCAGTGTACAAGGAGGGAACAGCTTGTTTAAGCATCACTTCCACTGGCAGCATTTAATGTAGAGGGAGGTGAGCTCTGGTTCAGAATCCATGCCTGGTTGCACCCTTGGCAGAAACTCTTCTAATAGAACTTGCCAGCATTTGGCGCTCAGCCACCCTGCTGTGCAGTTGTGCACCTGACTGAATCCCTTGTTTGTTTCCTGAGACAGGGTCAGGCTTGTGGGGAGGGGGGATCTACTAGGCAACACTGTTATCCAGGTTGTACCTGGTGACAGCAGTAGCCACAACAAAGTAGAACATTTGCATTTAACTAGCTTACAGGGGCCTCCTTCAGGGCAAGCGATCTGGATAGGGACCAAGGCAGGAGGGTGATTGCTTTGGAGCAAAAGGTCATTTACTTCCTTGTGTGAAGTGGGGTAGGGATCTGACCCACATCCACCGATCGAGACCACTGGATTCTGGGGTTCCTTTGTGGTCTGGAGAGGAAAAGTAATTTTATCTCTACCCTTCTCATTTGTGGCTGAGATCCCCCATAACAAAAGACATTAATAGGGGGGAAAAAATAGAAGTTTAATAACATGTATACCTCCTGTATATATGGGAGATGCTCAGGAAAGCAGAATACCTTTTCAAAATGGCCCAAGCCACCACCTCACACCATTCCAGCTAAAGGAAAAGGCGTAAGTGGAGGGACAGCTGTGGGAGGTGGTCAGGAAAAGCACAGGAAGCAAGAGCATGGTTGTCACGCAGATTTAAATCAGTGCCTTCTCCACTGATTGGAGTTTCTGGAGATTTGGACAGCTTCCTCTTCCCGTAGAGAGAGGACACACCCTTACAAATGGAGATTTCCCTTATGCATTTAAATGTCTCTTACAGAAGGGTCATTTCTCAGTTTTCAGAGCTTTCCCTATGTCTGTTTTTTCTTTGAAATAGTCAGCACAAAATAATCCTTATGCCACATTTATTTGGAGGCAGCAAATTCTTCTTCCCTTCATGGATTTCATTTCCTATGTGACTGGCATCCCTAGAAGGAAAATCTCATTTCCTCTCTCTCTGAGATCCACCCAATTCCACTAGGGAATCCTGGGGTTATATGTCCAATCTCGTAAAACATTTTTGATGAATTTGGTTTAATTAACCAGCCTTTATAGCCTGAATAGTGAGGCAAAACCAGTCACCTTAGTCTTGCAGCTGGTATTGGGCCAACATCTGAGCCAGTCCTATCTGCATAATCATGATCTATAACTCAGTAGGCAGGTGTCACCAAGCTCTCTATCATAAGAGGGTCATGTTTCACAAGGGCACAAGCTGTAAATATCTGGTGTCTTAGTTTCTTGTTAGTGTTATAATAAATGACAACAAACTCAGTGGCTTAGAAAAGAACCCACAGATATACTATTTTAAAGTTCCAGGTTGGAAGGTTGGAAGTCCTAAAATCAAGGTGCTGGCAGGACTATGTTCTTCTGGACACTGTAGGCAAGAATCACTTCCTTGCCTTTTCCAGCTTCTAGCAGCCATCTGCATTCCTTGGCTCCTGGCCCCGTCTTCCCATCATTCCAACTCCTACCTTTACCTTGACATCTGCTTCTCTGCCTCTAATTCTATCGCCTTCCTCTTCTAAGGACCCTGGTTATTATAATGGAGTCATCTGGTAATCCAAGAATATTGCCCTATCTCAATATCCTTCTTTTTTTAAACACTTTTTTAAAATTGATTTTTAGAGAGAGAGGAAGGGAAAGGGAGAGAGAGATAGAAACATCGATGAGAGAGAACATCGATTGGCCTTCTCCTGCATGTCCCCCACTAGAGATCGGACCTACAACCTGGGCATGTGCCCTGACCGGGAGTCGAACTGGCGACCTCTCGGTGCATGGGTCAATGCTCAATATCCTTAATGTAGTTACATCTGCAAAGTGCCTTTAATGTGTGCACACATTTATAAATTGGGGGACTAGGACTTGGACATCCTCTGGGGAGGGCCCTCGTTCAGCCTGCCACCCCTGGTAAATTGAACAGCTGCAGGAGACAAGTCATAGTTCAAAAGAACAGTTGCAGGTTTAACTGGAGCCACCTGGAGGTGTACCACTAAGCTCTGCCTTCAGGACAGACTTTGTAAGATGGGCTCCAATTAACTGACAGCCTCTAGTTACAGCACCTTCTGCAGCCACCACAGCCCTTGAGCAAATGTCCACCTCTTCCTGGACAACCCCCAGCATGACCGAGCCCAACAAGGCTTCTAGAGCCTGGCTATTTCTGCTCAGGGCTAGACTCTTCTCACAGGCAATTCCTGCTCCAAGTTCCCTTTTCTGCTGGCTGAGACTGTCAGCTCAGCATCACAGCTGAGAATTCCCTTGTCTACTTCTGCTTCCTCTCCCTTCCTCTCAGAGACGTCAGGTGGAAGCAGTCTGAAGGCTTTGCCTACCCATCTTGCTTGCTTCCTCCATCCTCTTTCCCAGCACACCCCCAGTAAATCTGACATTCCTGACCCCATCTCAGCGTCCTCTGGCTCAACGGGCATAAGCCAGTAAACTGCAAGACCTTGATTGACCACAGGACTTCACGTGCTTTAGAAGGACACAAAGAAACGTGTAGAATAATACAATCTGATAGAACTTCATGGAGGGAGAAATTTCACATAAGCAGTAGAGGGACCAGACAGTTTTAGGGAGAAGAACACAAGAAAGGGTGGGGAACCCATAAGGTGTTCTCAGAAGACTTCTTCCTTGGGGATCTCCTTTCCTGCTGGTTAGAAATGGGCAGTCTTTATAATGTTACATAAGCCCTGATGCCAGCCGGTGTCCAAGACATTTTTCAAGAGTATCATTATGGGTTCATCCAAGGTCCACAGACATAAGATTTCATTTCTCTGTATTTATCATAGCCCTTTATTTTCTTTGTTAATTCAGAAGGGAAGGCACATCTGAGTTTGTTTTCAGGCAGAAGTGAGGCAACTTTGCCCAGCTGTTCCCTTGATGGAGCACATTATACGGTGCCCTTTGAACTCCCTGTTCTGTTCTTAGAGGGCGCCTTCACCCTTGTAGACTGACGCACCTCACTCTTACAAGGCACAGGCAAAGCATTGTTCTGTTCATCTCTCTTCACTGAAGCAAGACTATGGCTGATCTAACCTCTAGACTCTTCAACTGTGAGGGAAAAATAAGTCATTTGCCTCAGAATTTACTCCTTGGGTATTCCTTTTAAATCCAGGAATCGGGTTCACAGTTCCTTTGTAGACGTGGTGGAAATGGATACTTCTGTTTTGAGTCTTGACTTTCCTATTCATTGACTATTATCAGACTATATTTTCAAATCAAGATGTTCCCTGCAGAAAGCACGATATCCCCAATCTTCTTTTGAATTACTTCTATTTTGTATCACTGTAAAATTTTGATATTCTATCCTTCCCTCCAAGCACACTCTACGCCCTCCCCCCACCAAAAAAAAAAAATGTATAATGATCTCCTTGGCCCTTATTTCTTGTGGGGGGAAAAAAAAGAGAGAGAGAAGGAATTGAGTGACAAAAGGGAGACGTCGTGGTGAGTTACAGATTTCATTTTAACCTTAAGACCAAGCCCAAAAATTATTCTCCAAATGGATAAATTTAGTCCCAAAATAGTAACACACTTGTGCTGACAGATGGCGGTGTGGATGGAGGAATGTGCCGCCTGAAGCACTTCCATCTGTCGCCAGGTCTCTGTGTGCCTGGATGTTCAAACCACTTTGTCCACTCGTGGGCACTCCTACATGCTTGCTCCACTCACTTTGCCATGATGGGGACTAAACTGTCCATGAGTATTTCTGAAATAACAATAGTTAAAAATATAACCAGAGAGTTCTATCTCTATGGTACTAATACTGTATCATTTAAAAATACCACTTCTTGTGGTTTTCCCCCAGAACACATATCTGGGGGAGGGGGAGAAAGCAAAAGCATAATTGGAATGGGGGTAGGGTGGGGAGAAAAAAGAGAGAAAAATCTCCCATCCGAGTGTCAAGAATTTTTACTTTCTTTCCTTAAAAATAAAATAACAACTTTATTTCTTTCTTTTTCTAGCTATGCAATAAAAAATAGCCATATGCATGTTAAAAATCTCATTTACTGTTCTCACTTGTAGGCAGCACAGTAAATATGATACCAGACTCTGCAACCAGACTCTCGGGCTAACTCCAGACACACCTCCACGACCGACATTGAAACTTAGGCATATTTTCTGGACCTTTCTGTGCCTCAGTATTCTCACCTGTGAGGTGAGGATTAATCAACAGAGCTATTCCATTGGTTTGATGAGAACTGAATCAATAAATACATGCAAACTCTCGGGGTAGTGCCTGGTACATGATCCACGCTGACAAACCTGAACCTGGACCCTACCTTGACCCCTAGCCTGACATCTAAGTGGCCACCTAACCTGTTGACATCAGTGCAGACCTGACTGGCCCCATAACCTTTACTGTGATGTGATATGAATGCAACCGAGGCTTCTGGTCGCCATCACCCCAGATAGGCTCCCCATGACTACAGCAGACCATCTCCGACAGCTACTGCCTAGCTCACCACAAGCCCAAAGATGTCCAGTTCATCTCTATACCCAGAGGCTCAATTCATTGTGATTTTAAACAAGTACAAATCATTGTTGGATAGAGCATCAGTTTCCTGAAACACGGAATTTTTTAAGACTGTACTATAAAAAAGTTGTCAGACCATTTCATATTATGAACATTTGCCTTTTCTCCCCATATATGTTGCAACTATTTTATTAATAATTTGTTGCTTGACTTCTTAAATGATAATATTGAATATTTTGAAATTTTTATTTTTAAGCAGCTAAATTTATATTCTTCTGTGGCTAGCCATTTTAGTGACATGCATGGTTAACCCATGATTTTAAGAAACAATTTTTCTTAATTTCTTCTAACACAATTTGAATTTATTTTAAGAAATATTTTTTAGAAATAAATTTGATTCATTTATAATGTATATTGGATTTTTTCAAGAATATATTTTAAGAAAAAACATTTTCTCTGATTTCTTCCAACGCATATAAGATACATTTTTTTATATTTGAATTTGGGTCACCTGAAATTTCTCTTAATGAGTTAAATGTGGTAAGAATCTATCTAATTTATTTCTAAATATCAATTTAGCAATAATATTCATTGATTAAATCCATGTTTCACTAATTATTTAAAATGCTGTTGTCACTATATGTAAATTTTACATATATTTATATTATGATCAGGAATCTCTATTCAGTTCTAGTGACTTGTTTCTGTTTCTTCAAGTGTTTTAATTAATGTACAATTATAATACACTCGAATGTCTAGTCAGATCAGGCCCTGCTCCCATCACTCCTCATTTTCAGAAATGTCTTGGTTATTTTTGCATGATTCTTTCCCAAAACAGTTTTAGCTTCCATTTTTCTTTCTGAAATTACACCAGACAAACAAACAAACCCCTACAGACACTTTAATTTGGATGCTTCGAATTTACAAACTAATGTATGGAAAACTATGTCTTTTCAAAAGTGAATTTTTTGTTCTACAGTCAAACAGGTTTTTCCGGTGACTTCCATAACTCAATAAAAATGCCATCCGTTAGAGCCAAAATAGGACCTACTTCACCCAATGCTTGGAGATGCATTTAGAAAAGAGTGTGAAAATCAACCTATACTATGTAATCCATTCTGCGAAAAATAAGTTGGTCAAAGATGTCTCTGATAATACTTTTGGCCATACAAGGTTGGCAAAATAATTTATAAAATGAATTACAACTTGACATATTGAAGAATATTTTTTTTATCTCTTCCAAATTTTTATTTATTTATTTATTTTATTAATTTATTTTTGTTACAGATGTTTCTCCTTTTCCCCCATTGACACCCTCCTCCCCCTCCCTCCCTGCCCCATCCCCAGTTTTGTTGTCCATGTCCATTGGTTATGCGTACATGCGTACAAGTTCTGTGGTTCATTGCTCCCCTCCCCCACCCCCTCTTCTGGCAATTGTCAGTCTGTACCCTACTTCCACGTCTCTGGGACTACCCTGTTCCTCAGACTATTATGTTTATTATATTCCAGAAATAAGTGAGATCATATGATATTTGTCTTTCTCTGCTTGGCTTGTTTCACTTAGGATAATAGTTTCCAGGCCCTCCCATGTCGTCGCAAAGGATAAGAGATCTTTTAAAAATACTCCGTGCCATAGGAAAATATTGCTGCTCTTCATGCATGAAGCTAATAGTGACCCCCATCCTCGATGTTCAGGGACCCCTTCCTCCTCAGGTGACTTGGATGTCACTGAACCCACCACACTTCGTCACTTGATTCCCACTAAGAACAACAGTCTGCTTTTGTCGAGAGGCGGTCTGGGGCTCGTGTGGGCTGGCAGCGGGTGGGCTGGAAACTGATCACAGCTAAAGAGCCACTGGCCAGCAGTAACTCCACTTTCCAACCAACTGAGCTGACCAGCCTTGGTTCTTCTGTACAATTTTCTTCTCATCCTTTCAACACCACTCAAAAGGTTCTAAAACAGGAATGGATGCTCGACTCCTTGAATTCACATTCATGTTTGTTCAGCAATGTGAAGGACAGCAGAGTGCAGTAAAACATTTTTTATTTATTTTATATTACTTTATTTTATTTTTTAATTCTCACCTGAGGATATTTTTCCATTTACCATCAGATAGTGTGGGAGGGGGAGAGAGAGAAACATCGACGTGAGAGAGACACATCGCGCGGCTGCCTCCCGCACAACCCTGACCAGGGCTGGGGACAAACCACAACCAAGGCATGTGCCCTTGAACGGAATCGAACCAGTGATTCATTGTCCATGGGCCGATGCTCTAACCGCTTTAAACTGGCCAGGGTGCGGACCATGTTTTAAGTGTTAGTTGCTGGAATTAGAAAGGTAATGCATGCCTACTTCAACAATTCAGACAATAATTGCTTTGGTACTTTGAATCATGAAGCAGCATCTGAATTCACAGAAGCTACACACCTGATTAAGATGCAGAGCATATGCCCATGTAAGGACGGGGATTTTCTGTGGATGTCACTTCAGAAGAAGTCACAAAATACGTATATAAATGGGAGGGCAACCAGTGGCAATGAACTGACTGCCTGATCCCTCACCTCATTTTTGCGCAGAGCTGAGGCAATTGACTTTGTTTATCACAACGCTGGGCCAATACCTCAATAGCCCCTTAAATTTGACATCTTATAGGGCACCTTCCTAAATTTTTAGACCAGGTTTGCATTCTCTGCTCTAAAAGAAATTACATGGTCAGTCAACAGGCATTTTTTAATTCCAGAATCATGCCTCCAAACTGGAAGAATACTGAAGAGGAACAAAAGTATAGTCCTTATCAGTGAGACACCGTGACGACCCTTCTCCAGTCATTCTTCTCTCGGTTTGCCGAGGCCCCCAAAGCTCCCCTTACTCTTCCTCCCACAGGACCCCAGGACATCTGCTGTCTCTCCCATTCATTTCATACTTGTTCCCAGACTTTTGAAACTGTTGCATTATCATGCTGTTTAAAATTCTCTGTCTTATCGCTTTAACTAGGATACAAATTCCCTGAAAAGGGGGACCTGAATTTTACTTCTTTATATTTTCCACAAAGCTTAAGAATTATACTCATAATGAGCAGTCAATGAAAAGATACATACAGGTAAGTGATCTTAAGGTTTAAGACACACACAAACACACACACACACACACACACACACACACACACACACTGGGATTTGAGTCCCACTTTGGCCAATCATGAGCTGTGGAATTTGGGGGAGTCACTCGGTTATCCCCAGTTTTCTTCTTGATAATATCAAGATGAAATACCCACTTTCTCGAATTGTTCTCAAGGCTGAATATTGCCTGTACATGCTTTGCTATTTATTATATAAGTACCAGGTACAAATATGGTGGCTAAATACTTATTGAAAAAAAAAACACACATAAACACTGGTTTGTAATCATTAAAGTAATGAGAGAATCAGATTTGAAAGTGATCTTAAAGACTACCTATCCTAATTTTGGTTCATGGATGACAAAACACACAGATGTGACCTGTTTCAAGACCACACAGTTAGCCGGCTGGTGTGGCTCCGTGGTTGAGTGTCGACCCATGTACCAAGAGGTTGCCGGTTCAATTCCCAGTCAGAGCACATGCCCAGGTTGTGGGCCCGATCCCCAGTGGGGGGCATGCAGGAGGTGGCCAATCGATGTTCTCTCTCATTGATGTTTCTATTTCTCTCCCCCTCTCCTTTCCTCTCTCTCTAAAAATCAATAAAGAGAAAAATAAAAATTAAAAGACCACACAGTTGGTGCACTACTACACAGATTTAATTTAAAAAGTGTTAAACTTCACATCTTCAACTGCACTTACTGTTAGAATGATTAATATGCTTCAAGTCAAGAAAATCTTTTATTTATAGTTAACCTATAGTTGATGAGTATAATTATCTTGAAGTTTCCCTGGTTTAAAAACAAACAAACAAAAAACTGTAAATAAACTCTAACTCTCGTATTTGCTCAATATCCTTACCTATTGTAGATGTTAAGTTGACTCTTTGTCTTTGAGCTGTTGCATAAAGACATAATGTGCCTGATGATGAATTGAAAATTGTGTACACATAGCATCTAATTTATGCAGATTTAAACGTGTAATGTGAAATCAACCACATCTTCCAAAAGTTGAGCAAAAACGACGTAAAAAGATGAACAATTTATTATACAATGCCCAGCTCCTTGCTACATAATAGTCATGTACCTCATTAGAACACTGAAGTTTGAAAAGGAGGAAAGAAAACTCGTATTCATTTATTCTGCACGTGTGATGGAGAGCCCTGGGCAGAGCTCGTGGGACAAGTGAGGAGATGCTGCGCCCCGAGGGAGAGGCGACTGCCCACCCACCTTGACAACTGTCTGCTTCTCCTGCTCACTCTGTGTGAAGTCTGCATGCAAACTGCACAGGACTTCAGTGTAAGGGCCCCGAGTCCTTACAACTAACTGGCTGTTGCCTGGGGCAGTGAAATGCATAACACATGCCCGGGCATCTGTTGGCACCTCTTCATCTGCCAGGAGGAAGAGTGAGAAAACCACTCTTTAACTGCCAGGCTCAGAAGAGCATTAGGCCATCCGCTCATTTCAATAAAGGGCAAACATGCTTTTTCCAAGGGAAAAGAAAGGCTTCTTCTTCGCATCTGCCTTTTAAGACTTCAATGCAATCATTGCGGGGAATCTCTATCATCATAGAGGCTGCCTTCTGAAATCCAGCGGAAGCTAATTACTAAAAGACTCCCTACCCTTTCAACAATGTCACAGAAACAGTCTCTGTGTTGACGTCCAGCATACCTGGACAGTCAGGCTGTATCTGGACAGCTAGCACCCAAGACGCACAAATGGAAGTAGAAGCCTTCAAGAAATGACCAGGGGAAGAGTCTCCCAACCAAAATACTGCTTCTTGTCCTAGCTTCTGGTGGCCTAGCTGCTACATCTTTTCTCTTTTTCTTTTCTTTGTTCTCATAATTCAACATGAGTATCATACAAAAATCAAAATGTTGAATAAGTTTGATCAGAAATATTAATGAATACCAGATGCATCTCTCCCCTTCCTCCCTCTCTCCTTGTCTAGCTCTCCCTCCAGCTCCCTCCCCCCCTTTTTTTGAAGGATAGTGGCCACAGTAAAGAAACCATTTAGAGCTGGAAGCCTGGCATGGTGTTAATGGCTTCCCAGATGGGAAGGACAGTGGCTGACTACACCAGAACCAAATTCTGCCTGCCTCACAATTCCTCTCCGACCTAGCACTGTTAATCATATTTTTTTTTCCCAATAAAGCCCTCTATTCTGTGTAGAGCTGAGGCCTGAAGCAGTCTGGGGGGAAAAATGGATTACCTTAAAAAAGATAAAGGCTGCTATCTTTTATTTCGGTACCATAAATCCACCTTTCAAAAACAGGTGGCAGTTACTAAGGCTGCAATTTCTCTTTCTTCGAGCCAAAGATGAATCCTAAATGCAACAGCCACATTTAATTGAAAAACATAGACTTCATTTTATCCTGAACTTGAATGATGTATTACAGAAATGGGCATCTTCTCTGTTGTCATGAAACCCATACAGATCCAGATGTTGGAGAATGTCAAGGCTGATAGCTCGAGACCTGCAAATCAGGAGCTTATGGGGTTACTTCTCTTAGCATTTTTTTCACTGTGTATAAATTATTCATAAGTGCAAGATACTGAGATTTCTTTTTCAGCGTGAACACATACACACAGAAGAAAAAAGACAGAAGGAGAAAGTATCAAAAGCCACTGAATTTACAGCTTTACAAATAGCTTTAGATCTCCAAAGACTCTTAAGAAAAACATGACAATGTTAACATGATTTTTTTTTTTTTTTTTTACCAAATATTGCTACAGAAATTCCTGGGCAGCTCATTGGGGTAAACAGATTCACAGAAGAAATTAGGTCTTTCTACCAAAGTGAGATCAGACAGGCGCCAGAAACCACAGCACAGCTTCTCGTGTTTGTGTGGATCAAAGAAACAGACGGAAATGCCGCTTCCAAATCCCTTGGTTATGCCAAGTTCTTCTTTCTCCTCTTATTTCTTGAAGTTTGGGTGCTCAGGGAAATATATCGCAGATATCTGGAGGTCCCATAAAAAGGTTGTTCTAACCTGCCCTATCCCTGGAGATCCTGCCCCAACAGCTCTGTGCCTGGCAATCTGTGTTTCCAAGGGTCTCAGATCATTTTGATGCAATGAATCCATGGATCAAATTCTCAGCACCTCAGAAGTGTAGCAGGAGCTTGAGACTTGAATGTCAAAGTCACTGGCAGAAAGAGAGGAAGACAGATAACACTCTTGGTTCACTTTAACAAGACCTGCCCAGGAGGTCAGCAGAAATGGCACATCCTTGGGTTGGCAGCGAGCTAGAATCAGCTCCAACCAAAGTAGGGGCTGCTCAGTGAATAAAGTCTGTCTCTCTTGGCCCCAGGGACAGAAATGGCAAAGGTGCTGGTTAAGGGAAGAAGGAGGGATGTACCGCATTGATGACACCGACGGGAAAGAGAAACTCTACTCTTTCTACCTTCAGTACTCTGTCACCCTGGCTAGCAGCACGAATTACTGTGTTGGTTGTAATGCTTACATTGTTATATTTTAAAAAGGAATGTAATGGAATCCTGCAAGACATCATAACACCATGTCTGATACTCGGTGCTTTTGAAGTACAAAAGTCAATGGCACCAGCCTTAAGAATTTCAATATTCTGTCATTCAAAAGTCAATTGGAAATGAATTAGTTTGTGCCTATTCAACACTTGGGGTGGTTATCACGTAAGGTGGAGAGATTAAAAAGTCAGAGACACACTTATTGGCATGCTTTGAGAGTCACTGTCCAGACCCTACTCACTGCTGTTTCTCTTCTCTCCAGCTTCCCTGGGTTATCGAAGTTCCTAACCTGTCCACAATGAGACTCTACTCAGCATCTGAAATAGGCAGGTGGACGCTGAGATTAGAATGTCTCCGCCCAGGTCGTTTCTTCTCAGAGACAAACAAACAAGCAACAACAACAACAGAATGTGGGATGTGTAGTGAAGAGACGGATGACACACTCTAGTAACGGAGTTTCATCTTTGGGGTGAATAGGGGATGGTTTCCTCACAAGGAGTTTCAAGGAAACATTATTTTCAACACCTGACAGTTTTATTATGAGTGCATTTGAGAAATTCAAACAGCTTCCATTTAGCAGAGTGAAAGGGGACCATGGAAGTCATTGTTAGGGCTGCGTGCAGCTGTGTCGAAGGTAAGAAATAACTGGTGCTGACGTTGTGTTATGGTGGACTGGAAACGTCTCTCCTTCCCCCTCCAGTTTGCCTTCCTACATAAAACTGGATATGTGCGGTATAGAAACAATAGTAATTATAATAATTAATGCGCTAATTCAATAAATGTGTATTGTACGCGAGTTATGACACATTTTTTCCAAGCACTAAACTCCTATCCTCGAAGCAAGCAAAAATGTAAGAAATGCCTGCTTTTGTAAAATGTACAAGCTAGTATAAGGATACAGAAAACAAACAGAGTAGTAGATAAATACTATACTATGGGAGAACGTAGCAAATACTATGGAAAAACTGAGTACCCTAATGGAGGATTCATTCAACAGTCATTGCGTTAGGACGACACCCTCAGTCGAATACTGGGTTAGATGTAAGGGATTCAACAGTGTCCAACACAGTCCGACCTCTGAGCGGTGAGAGCCCCCACTGTGATGGTCAGAATCCAGAGGTGGCCAATATGAGGCTGGGATTGCCTCCCAGGCTTACTCAGCCACAGAGGGTGTGGCTCAGGAATTACATTATTCCCCCTGGGCCCCAGAGTCCAGGATATCTCCACTCATGGATCAGACCAGCACTGGAGAGGAACACATTTACATCCTGGGCACAGTCAGTATGAGGATGGAAGCTGCGCTGTCCATACATATATCTAAAGATGGAGCCACACTCATCAGAGAGATGACCTTTATCCACACTCAGAAATTAACCCTTATTAGTCTGCATGAATATTTTATGACATTGAGTCAATACAGATTTCTTTTAGGGATGTTGTGAAGGAGCTTTATTACATTTCCTCTAGCATGATGAACACTATCCTAGGAACAAATTTTTCCCCCCAAATATATCTCTAATTATAAAATAATGCCCCACTAATTAGTGTGATCCAATTTATCAGAAATTCAAAATAATAAAAAGTTGGTCAGCATACACTATATTCCACAGAAGAAAGGAGATTAGTAACATACAGTGAACTCTCCGACATTCTTCTCTTTGACTGTTAAGAAACAGTAATGGCCCTCCTTGAGGTCAGATACGGTGTGATTCAGAGAAGGCTTTCCATAAATAGAGATATATAATTGGGGGAGGTGGTTTAAGAGAACCAATCATTTATTTTTAACAGGAGAATTGGACCTGGCTCCTTTAAAGAAAATAAAAAAAAAGAGTAACAAACCACATTATCAAATAATTACTCTCCATATCCATACAAATAACATATTTTTCTTAATTAGTTAAAAGCCTAGTCACCAAGGGTCATATCCTGGGAGGGAGAACTGGACACAGGATTGTGAAATTGGACAGCCCCAGACTGCCTGCAATTGCCCAGGTCACTGCCAAGAGAGTGCTCAGCCATGGCATGACTTGGGGTGATGTGAGCCGAGCCTGGTGCTTTCCCTGAGGGGGGAAGTGGCATTGGCAGGCCAAGGAGACCAAGGTGCCTCCAGATTGAAGGTGAGAGTATCTGAAAGGAGAGAACTCGCAAAAAAGTGCTCCAAAGGTCTACAGTCTCCCCCTTACTTGCATGCAGCTTAATTTTATCCCAGAACAGAGCAAAAGAATATTTATAGGAATGCAAAAATGTCCAGGACACAATAAAGTTCACAATGTCTGCAGTCCAATAATAATAAAAAAAAAAATCCAGGCTCACAAAAAGAAAGAAATATGTCACCCATAGTGAGGGAAAAATAACTAAATAACGTAAAACTGACACAGATGAGAGAATTAATAGAGAAGAACCTTAAAAGTAATTATAATTACTTGTGTTAATTAAAATACAAAGGAAACTTAAAAATAATTATATTACATATGTTAAAGAAGGTAAACAATTAATATAAATATTAAATAGAAGGTTTTTGAACAATACTTTTTATGTTCAGATAATCATAGTCACATACAGTTATAAGAAATAACAGAGATACTATGTAATTTTTACCTAGTTTACTCCAACACTAATGTATTGCAAAACTATAGTGCAATAGCACAACACGGATATTGAGATTAATATTTTCAAAATACAGAATGTTGGACTTCCGGTCAAGACGGCGGCGTAGGTAACCCCGGTCCTCGCCTCCTCCCACAACCACGTCACAATTACAATTAAATTACAGAACAACCGTCATTCAAAACCGCATGAAATCAAAAGGTCAAAATACAGAATGTTTCTGTCACCACAGGCTTGTTTGTTGCTCTGTTGTAGGCACACCACTTCCCTTTCACTCCCTTCTCCTCTTTAAACCCTGGACACAGCAAATCTGTCCTTCATTTCTTAGCATTTCAAGAACATTTATAAATGGACTCACAGAGTTTTAATCTTTCAGAATTGGCTTTTCTCACTAAAAAATATTCTCTGGATATTTATCTAGTTGTTACTTATATCAGTAGTTCATGCCTTTCTATTCCTGAGTAATTTTCCATATGGGTGTAAAATTTGTTTTACAAATAGAATAAACAAGTAGTAAGTTTAGGAAAATTGCAGGATACTAAGTGCATACACAGGAATTAAATGTATTTTTATACTAACAACTAATATTTGAAAATTTAATTCAATGTTACCTATTATACTAGCATCAAAAATTTTAAAATATTTAAGAATAAATTGAACAAACCTAATAAAATGCAAGTGTGGTCCTGCTGATGTGGCTCAGTGGTTGAGCATCAACCCATGCACCAAGAGGTCGCTGGTTCAATTCCTTATCAAGGCACATGCCCAGGTTGCAGGCTCAATCACCATTGGGGGAGTGCAAAGAGACAGCCCATCAATGTTGATGTTTCTCTCTCATCGATGTTTCTATCTTTCTCTCCGTCTTCCTTCTCTCTCTCTCTCTAAAAAAAAAAAAAAAAAAAAATCAATAAAAACATTTTTTTAAAATGCAAGTGTTTATCTCTAACAAATAACAACCTAACCACTCAGCCATAATAGAGGCTGATCATAATTCTTTTATTTGGTATTGTGATATTTTCTTTTTTTTTAAGTTGGCCAATAGCAAGATACAAATGAAAGAAAGAGTCTTGAAAAAATTTGTAAGATATTTTTACAATCTGGCATCCCATTTTGACACATGTTTTCTTCTCTGTCAGCAATTTTCAAAGTTGATGACATTCTGGAAACACAGTGAGTACCCTGTCAATCAGTGTTTCAAAGTATGGAGAAGCCTGAAATGTTTCAGATAAGATAGATAAAAATGCAACTGAACTTGTGAAAATAGCATTATCGCCTCTTTATTTCAAAGATCAGTCATGAGAACAGCTAGTCTTTATCCAAGGGGATTCTATTAACTAGGACTCAAAATCATACATATATGATAATCAAATATATATTATACTTAATATCCCACAAAACTGCTAACTTGAGTGACTATTTTAAAGGTAAATATTAATAGGATTCCATCTTACATTTCTATATAGAATAACTTCTTTAAAATGAAGGGTCGGTTGTGATTTATTAGATATCATATTGTTAACTGAAAACATGAATGCATTTTAGAGTACCCTTAAAATAAATGTATGAAAAAACGTGTTAAGTTTTCAGCATTGTTATCCAAACTCAATACTGTCTATCCACTTGAGGACAGAATTTAAATTCTATGGAGTCATGATTAGTTAGGCTGCTGAACGGACCCCACATTCTCCCACTGCATTTCGCTGGTCTGTGCCCTAACGCTGCCTAGTCAATCTCTTTCCTTTGGTTATCAACAACTTTGCTTTCTTCCACGAAGATTTTTGTAAGTCCCTGCATCTCCGCCCTCCTCTGATGGCTCATCTCATCCCATATTTAGATGGTCACCTGATCGGGCAGGAGGAATGCCACCTTAGCAGAGTAAATAAATCGTGGTGTTTGTAAAACTGATTTTGTGCATATTGGAACATTAATGTAATTCTACAGTCCCTCTTCAAAGGGTTACTGTCCTTGTTCAAACATCAATGATTCATTGGAGTTCTCAGTCTCTCTATCTAGATTAAAAAAGCCTTCTTTAAATGTTGATAGCTCCTTGCCCTAAGGTAATATTTCTCAAAATATAGACTAATCATATACACTACACTTGATCACTGCTAATCAAAAGAATGCAGATTTCTAGACCTACTACAATTTTCTCTAGGAAGTAGGTGATTATTCGGCATGCTGAAGGACCATGTCCCTAGTTCTAGGGAGCTGGGTTCAGTTCCTTATATTCTCACTCCCCCCTCATTCTACTGACAGCTACAGTTATCATGAACATTTTAACGCCACAGAGGCCACCATTTTTAATTTCAAGGATATTAATTTTATGGAAAATAAAATGACAGCAGGAAGGGAAATTCATAGTTCAGAACATACTTTTGAATGAAATAAGATAAGAACATGGTTCTTTTCTCTCCATAAAGTTGCCGAATGTACCACGGGTAAATGCAAAATGATACTAAAACACAGCTGGACTATTGGTGGTCTCATGTATGAATGTCAAGTGGATAACAGTGTAGCAAAGGAGAGAGAAACATGATAGTGAATGGAAAGAGTTCAGAATACTTCAAGACATCCAATGTGACACATTTTCTAAGACTGAGATTTTAAAATGTCCTTTATTTCTGTCTTATTCCAAAGAGTAGTTTTTCATCTTCAAATGCATGTGTCATTGAGTACAATTTTTTTATTTATAGACATGCCATGCCTCTGTACTCAGCCACTGTAGTGAAGAAAAGCTTACACTATGAACCAGGACAGGTTATGGCTGAGTTCCAGCTCTTCCCCTTAAAATCATGTGAACTTGGGCTTTTTATTTCAATGACTCTAGTTCTAGTTTTCTCAGTAATAAAATAAGAGTATGCAGGATTGCCTAGAGTCATAGTGAAGACTGAAGCAGGTGACCATAGGAAAGCAGCTACCTTAGTCCTTGGCACATTGCAGGCGCTCTGTCTCTCCTGGTTCTGGTTGAGCTGGCTTCCCTGTGTACAGCATCCTATAAAGACAGCAGACAGAGATTCCATGACTGCAGTTTTTACCTTTCATAAACATCCACAGTGTTTAACTAGATTTCCAAAGGTTAACTGAGATTATGGCTTTTTTTTTTTCTCCCCATAATGATGTTGGACGTGCTGCAGATAAATACGAAATGACAGCAAAAGCATGCTTGACTCTTAGCTGCCTCACAGACAGCTGCCATGGGGATAATGGTGGTTATATACACACACTATGTCTCCTTAACCTCTGTTATATAGTCCAGGATCACAATTGGCATTTAGGCTGAATATTTTAATTAAAGAACTGAGCCCGGCTGGTGTGGCTCAGTGGTTGAGCATCAGCCCATGCACCAAGAGGTTGCCAGTTCGATTCCCGATCAGGGCACATGCCCAGGTTGTGGGCCAGATCCCCAGTGGGAGGCATGCAGGAGGTAGCCAATTGATGTTCTGTCTCATTGACGTTTCTATCTCTCTCTCCCTCTCCCTTCCTCTCTGTCTAAAAATAAATAAAGAAAAAAATTTATAAGAAAGAACTGAGAGCTCTTTTGAACTCTTTGTGAGATTCAGTGTATAAAGATATGTTTAGAAATGTCGTGGATTTAAGCCATGCTACTACACTACGCAATTTCAAATTCAACCTGGGAGTGGAGTTGATCATTGATACCATAATTTCATACTTCATACTTTGAAGTAATAGCTTTTCCTTCCACTGAACAGGGAGAAAAACAATTTTTCATTAAAGTATCTTTGGTCCAAAAGCTCTGAACCTTGGCTAGAAATTACAGAAGTATGCACCATCTGGAAAGCAGACTACGCTAATTTCATTTGGGAACCACCTAGTACAATCTAGACTCCACTTGTTAGGAAATTTGCTATTTCTGCAAGTTGAGCAAACCTGAGAAATATAAAGAAGAGGAGACAGTAATTCCCGCTCCAATTTGAAAGTGAGAAAGAGTCCTCATGCCGCCAGTTCAAGTGTCAATATAACCAGCTTTGTGTAAAACTTTCCCCATTGAAATGTGTCATTGGCTTTCATCATATCACCAGCTCCATCGTCTCTCTTTCCCCCAAGTCTGACAGCTAATTACATCCACCTTTCATGTAAAGCTTTCTTTTTCATCTCTTCTTAAACAAAATTCCCTGTCCAAATGCCATGACCATTACTGATCTCTTTACACTGGTGCAAGCTAAACTAATGTTTAAAAAATAGCAAAATGAGTATCACTCACTAGTGAAATATAGTATTCTAGTGTTTATGAAAAAGTCAGATACAACGTCAACCTGAAATCATTATAAAGTAAACTTGGAATATTTTGACCAACTGAATATGTACTATGTAAGGCTAACACTGACTACTTTTATGATTTAAATTGCAATATACTGTGTGGGAAACAATTACCATAGTAGGCCTGGGGCTGCTATCATTAGAAGAGTCTGCTTTCAAGGTTGGCTCTTGGCTGGATCTTGGTGAGGCTTCTGAAAATGTCCCTGATAGGGTTGTTGTGACCAGTTTGTACATACAGTGTGATTGATGGTTAACATCTGCTGGTCATCTGGAATTTTTATAGCTGCTAGGCAGGGAATGCCTTTGTGACCAGCTTCAAATGGGCTTCCCTGGGCAGAAACATCCCCCACAGGGTGATACATTTTTACGGCTGAAGGGAGATATGCTCCATGCAACTACTTATAGGAGGGAGAGTGTGAATTGATACAGACTCCTGTGTGCTTTCCTCTTAAAGATCCAGCTGTGATGTGATGTGTTGACATAATAAATTTTGGGTATAAGATTTTATGTTAAGTCTCAGAGTTCCTCTAGCAAATCACTGAACAAAGGGGTGTTCTTGGGGACGTCTCCAAAAGAATAGCTTTATTAAGTAAAATACTACTTAGCATAAAACTTGCCTTTTTCAATCCCTGAAGGCAGAAACAATAACTTTTTCATCTCTTCTTTCAGAACACTGCTGTCTCTCTTGGCCTGCCCGGGGTCGGCGCAACACAATGAACTACAAGCACATGCTGGTAGGAGTGAGGGGGAGCACAGCAAGGGAGCAAATGTTCCAGATCTCTGGATGCAGCCCAATTTATTTGCAGAGTGGTTCCCCAAGTTACATGTGGATTTATGTAAATAATTTCCTTGAGATGGTGCCTCTGCAAACCCTACAGCCAGCTTTGTCTCTCGCTTTTTACAGGGAAAGAGACTTCAAAGCTAAAAAATAACAACCCCAGCCACACCTGGGCCTATGGCCTATTATCCTCACTGGGTGGTCTTCCAACCCTTGGTCATGCAAACCTTATCTATTCACATGGAAATGAAGAATTCAGAGACACTCAAGGTAGTCTTCCAGCCTTCCAGTCAAACCTGTCTGTCCACACACACTTTGATCCTAGGCTGGCCAGGTTGCGAGAATGCATATCACAAGGTTACAAATCGTTCATCCACCAAACCCCCATCCCTACAGAGCACATGTTACTTCCCTGCTTAACAACCTGCCAATAGTAACCTACCCACTGCACTTAAGATCCCAATTCCTCATGAATACCTACCAATTCCCTCCCAAAGCTCATCTCAGCACCTTTATTCCCTCACTCAGTGGAACTCTACCATGTTCTCCATCCCAGAAGAGAGCCATCCATTACATCCACTCACCAGACGGGCCTGCTTCTCTCTTCCAGTCTCCTAATGCCATTACTAATATACTGTCTTTCTGCTCTGTCACAGCCCCTAACATTTAGTTAATCTGAGGCACAATTCAAAGATGTGGGCATTTGAATTTAAAATTAATTCCCAAATCCGCATACTTTTCGCAGTTATTTGTAGGCCACAGAATAGCTAACACCGAGGTGAGCGGGCAATTCCTTTATGAACTGCTGCAGTCGTATGTCTGCTGAAATGTTCGCATTCACAGTTTTCATCAGTTAAGATGTGTTGACTGAAAATAGGAAACACCTGACTAGCCATGGCTTTACCCATAAGGATATTGTAATGTACCTGCCAAGGACTCTGGCACAGGTGGTCCCCAGGCTGCTCGGGAGCTCTACAGTATCAGGCCACTGAGTTGGTGTTTCTGCATTTCTCTCAGCTTTCCCTTTTTAGCTGAAATGTGGCAACTGTTATTCCAGACATCACACAACTCTATTCATGCAGAATGCAGTGGGTAGGTGATGTGTTGGTGGTAAAATAGCTTTTTCTGCACAGGGCTGGCCCTCTCTTTTATAAGGAAAGACAACCTTTCCCACAGAAAACAGTGGTGTCTCTTGGAATGCATTGGCCAGAAGTAGCTAACAGGCCCTCCCCTGTACCAGTTCTGGCAAAAATAATACCATTCACAAGACTGGCTTAGACCAACCATGACTTGTCCCCAGTAACTGTAGCAAAGACTTGATGTTGCTACTAAACAAAGTAGGGATTATGTTAGCAGGAACTGTTGGATAGGTCAATGGTCTGGACACAAAATAGTGCATCAGAATGATCTGGAATACTGATCAAAGCACATATTTTGGGGCCCAACCCCCTGAGTTTCTGCATCAGTAGGTTTCAGATCGAACCTGAGACCCTGCATTTCTAACAACTTCCTGTGTGATGTTGAAGCTGCTGCTCTGAAGACCACACTTTGAGAACTACTGGGAGAGGCAAAAATCAGCCTCTATTACGTGACCCCATCGGGTCTAGGTGAAGTCCAGGGTTATTGTTGACTGATTTCAGGCTTATATGGATTAGTGTTGATCTCATTTACTGTTGTAGACAAGGTGAAGCACTGGTCTCACCTACGGTTGTAGGCAAGGGTTCATAGAGGCCTTCCATTCACAGTGGGAACCGGCACAGAAACAGTGCCAATCTTAATAGTTTTGAAGTCAATTTTGTTATGTGCTTCATTATATCAAAAAATAAAGAAACAAACTATAAACTAACAAACACTTATATGTGCAAAACAAGTCAATTTTTTCATTCAAACTATTGGCCAGTGCAGATCATTCAAAATAACGAGAATTTATTTTAAGAAGACTAAATGCAATGTAAAGTATTTCATTTCTCTCCAAACTCCTGAGGAAGTTTGTACATATATAAAATGAGGAAGATAATGTACATTTTCTAAAAGCATTACAAACTGGGAAATAGAATCTTGGCATGGATTAATAATCTTCAACCAATTAGAGGGCTAGAAAATCAGTCACGTGAATACAATTTGATTGGCAGAGTGAGCAAAATTGAGATATCATGTCAAAGAAACTACAGAACACATACAAAAAGAATAATTTATGAAGTATGTAGAACACATTTTTCTTTACAGTAGGTAGATATGAAAATGGCAGGTAATATTTTATTAAAGAATGTCTGTCATTGGTACCATATGCTATCGTTATGTCCCTATTGATCATCTATCATGTATCTAGTGTGGCGATTATGTTCTGTTACATGTGTGTGGACAATATATAGGGACAATGAGGTTTACTAAAATGAAGTCTCTAAGAAACAAAGGTACAAGAAAATAGACAGTTCAATGGCCATTGGCCAAAGTTCTGTGATAAAGAGTATGGACGTGTCTACTGGGAAAGTATGGGAAAGATCCCACAGAGTAAAATTCTTCTGTCTCAGGTAGGATAGGTTATTTAAATTAGGGGTAGAGGGAATTCCAAATTAGGATAGTAGACAGAGGTAAGAATATGGGGGGGTGCCCGGCCGGTGTGGCTCACTGGTTGAGTGTCAACCCATGCACCAAGAAGTCGCTGGTTGAATTCCTGGTCAGGGCACATGCCCAAGTTGTGGGCCAAATCCCCAGTGAAGGGCATGCAGGAGGCAGCCAATGTTCTCTCTCATCAATGTTTCTATCTCTCCCTCTCCTTTCCTCTTTCTAAAATCAATAAAGGAAAAAATTTTAAAAAAAGAATATGGGGGAAAATGCCAAAGAGAAGAATCCACTTTCTCTGGACTGTAAGAATGAAGTCTGGCTGTTCTAGGGTGAGAATTATAGTAAGTAAGAGCACATTTGCTTTTGAACTCATGGCTTTATCCTGGTGAGCTACAAATAGGAATGAGCATACCTATGGTGAAAACCTATTCAATCAAGCATTTTCAGAGAGCAGGTGTCTGAAGTTAAAATTTTAAGATTAAGGAGTTATTGAGTGAAAAAATAAGTTTCATATAAAATAGAGAAGTGCTTTGCTGTGCCAGAAGGACCTATCTTATAAACACATCACATTATATATGAGTGAGGAGCCAAAAAGACCCATCTGTGCTCCAGAGATTATTTAACCATCTAGAAAGAACTCGAGCTCTTCCTGAGCCCTGTATTTGGATAAACACTTATGATCCCCTATAACTCATTGCTCTTTTGTCATGGATACATTTGTCTTCCTCTCTAAGTGCCATATTTTTGTTAATTTTTAGTAACACTTCCTACACATTGCCTCTGTTCTTTCCTTAAGAAATCTGGGCTAATATAATAAAATTGGTGTAAATCTTACCATTTCAAAGATAAAGAATTATTGGAAGAGTGAGGGAAGCAATGATTTTTCTTTTTACTTTAGGCACCTCGGCATTATTTGAAAATTTTAACAAGTATTTATAATTTTTAAAAATTTTTCAAACTAATATGGCTGTGCAACTATTATTACTATGCATCTCCAGAATTTTTTATTATTGCAAACTGAAACTTTGTACCTATTAAACAATAACTCTTCATCCTCTCTCCTCTCAGCTCCTACAAACTGTTATTCTACTTTCTGTCTCTATGAATTTGACCACTCCAGGTACCACATATAAGTAGAATCATACAATATTTGTATTTTTGAGTCTAGTTTATCTCACTTAGCATAGTATTTTCAGGACTTATCCATGCTGTAGCATGTATCAGAATTTCATTTCTTTTTACAGCTGGATACATTTATTGGAGGCCTGTCCTACATTCTCTTTATCCATTCATTCATCAGTAGACACTTGCATTGTTTCCACCTTTTTGACTATCGTGAATAATGCTTCTGTGAACATGGGTATACAAATATGTTTGTGTTCTTGCTTTTGATTCTTTTGACTATATATCCTGAAGTGGAACTTCTGGATCCTATGGTAATTCTATGCTTAATCTTTTGCAGAATCACCATCTTGTTTTCTATAGCAACTGCACCATGTTACATTTCCACCAACAGTGCCAAGCATTCCAATTTTTCCACATCCTCACCAACACTTATTTTCTGTTTGTTTGTGTGTGTGTTAATAGTATCCATTCTAATGTACATGAAGTGGTATCTCACTGGGGTTTTGATTTGTATTTTCCTAACAATTAGTAATGTCGAACATCTTTTCATGTGCTGATTGTCCATTTGTATATCTTCTTTGAGAAAATCTAGTTACACACTTTGCATATTTTAATTGGATTATTTTGTTGGTTTCATTCTTTTGCATGTAGTTTTCAGTACACTATTTGTTGAAAAACTGCCTTTTTCCCACTCTATGGTCTTGGCACCCTTGTCAAAAATCATTTGACCATTTATGTGCAAGTTTATTTCTATGCCTGGTATTCCATTCCATGGTCTGTGTTTGTCTACATCACCACACAGTTTTGAGTCCTGTAGCATTGAAATCAGAAAGTTTGAAATCAGAAAGTAAATTTTGAAATCAGAAAGTTTGTGTCCTCCTACATTGTTTGTTTTTTTTCCAGTATTGTTTTGGAAAGTAATTACTTCTGTCATCTTGCTATTTCTTTTCTATATACGTTATAGTTTTTCCCCCTTATTTCCTGGATTACTGTCTTCTGTGTGTTTGATTTTTTTTATAGTGAAACTTTTAAATTCCCTTCCAATTTCCTTTTTGTGCACATTCTCTAAATATTTTGTTTGTGTTACCATGGGGATTACACTTAACGTCTTAAAGTTTAACTCTCTTATTTGAATTCGTACCAGCTTAAGTTCAATCAGAGATAAAAATTCTACTCCTACATAGCTCTGTCCCCATAACATTTTACTTATTGATGTCATAAAATTATATCTTTGTGCTTTGTGTGTCCACGGACTAATAAATTGGGTTGTTTTTTTTTTCATGCATTAGTCTCTTAAATCTTGTAGAAAACTAATGTCGAGTTAACTAAACTAAAATTATAATAATACTAGGGATGCACTATTTGACCCTAATATTTATGTCATGGATAAATCTATAAATATAGTTTATAAGCACTTTGATTTGGAAAATATGGCATGAATGTTTATATTAACAGTTAAATATGAAATGACAGCTGAAATTTATAGTTACTTATGTATTTAATTATTTCTACACTGAAATTGCATGCTTAATAGAAATAAAATTTTATTTAGAATATTTCCTCAGAACATATTTCCATTAAATAATGGTTGGTTAAATCATTCTACTAATGTAAATTGATATACTTTAGTTTAAAATCTCTTCTCATAGAATGATCAAGTTTTGTATTTAAACTTCAACAGTAGTATGTAAGACCAGCAATCTGTTTTCAATTCTATGATAAATGTTTTCAATATGTCTTGAGGTCTTAGGAGCAAATTTTAGAAAAATATATTAAATACAAGTCATTCAGAAAGAACAAAACACTGAAATACCTATTATATTATAGCTAGAGCTCAGACGGACTGTTCTGTTTCAAATTAATAGTTTCCCACCTGTTACAGTGAGCAGTTTGTTTTTATCAAACTCCAATTTTAATTACTTGAACCCGTTAAAAAGCTAATTTATTTCAGTTTCTTTCTTCATTGTATGTTAAAACAAAGGATAACATCAATAACTTAAGATGTTTTTATGAGACTTCTGATTCAAATGTGTTTATTTAGATATTTTTTATTTCAGAAAACTGCGCAGATTGTGGCCAAGTAGAATCGAGCCCTAACATTTAATTGAGCCCTTACCTAAGCATGATTGGAAAGTAGGCTAGGAAATAAAATCGTAATCCAAGATGAAAGAGAATTGCATCCTAAAGAGAAATGCAAACAGGGATGATTCTGCCACTGAATCAAAGTCAAAAGGCAAAAAGCAGCTACCAAAGTGAAATCGTTTTCATAGATAGTGTTTAAATAACATTTTAATTTGGAAAACTCTTGCATTCCTTAAAACCTAGAGCAACAACACTATGGTTTGTAAAAGGTTATTTTCCAGACCCACCATTAAAAGTAGCAATGGTGCCTGGCTAATGTGGCTCAGTGGACTGAGCATCCTCCCATGGACTGAGAAGTCCTGGTTCCATTTCCTGTCAGGGCACATGCCCAGGTTGCAGGCTCAATCTCCAATAGGGGGCGTGCAGGAGGCAGCCAACTGATGTTTCTCTCTCACATGGATGTTTCTATCTCTCTCTCCCCTCCTCTGTCTCTAAAAAATCAATAAAAACATATTTTTTAAAGTAGTAATAATATGCCAGCCACAACCACAACTCTTCTTTCTAAAGTTGAGTATTATGCATAGAGGGAGAAATGTGTAAAGCTGGTACTACAAAGTGATTAAAAGAAACACCCAGGGCCAATGCCAGATATAGGCCCTTCTTTCTCTACGACCTTCGTCAAATTTCTTAACCTTTCTTTGCCTTCTTTTCCTCATTTGTCAAATAAGCATAACAATCACACCTACCTCAAAGGTGGTAACAATTAATTAGTCGGTATATGCAACAGACTAACAAGAGTGCTTAGTATATACATATGTGTTTTTAAAATGAAAGTTATTGTTATTATTCAGGCTGGGGAGAAATACTTAAAAATGGAAGGATAAAGAACGTTTATGGGTTGAATTGTGTTCCCTACAAATTCATATATTGATGTCCTAAACCCCCATAGCTAAAAAATGTGACCTTCGATAGAAATAGGATCATAGCAGATGTAATTAATTTTTTTTCCAATTTTCCTTAATCTATTTTTGTTACAGATGTTTCTCCTTTTCCTCCCTAGACACCCTCCTCCTCATCCCACTCCTCCCCACTCCCTTAGCATTGTTGTTTATGTCCACTGGTTATGTACACATGCATATAAGTTCTTTGGTTCATCTCATTCATCTCCCTCGCTCCCCTACTCTGAACCATACTCCTTTCTATGTCTCTGGGTCTATTTCGTTCATCAGCCCACCTTGTTCATTATATACCACAAATAAGTGAGATCATGTGGTATTTGTCTTTCTCTGACTGGCTTATTTCGCTTAGCATAATACTCTCGGGATCCATGCACGTTGTCTCAAAGGATAAGAGATCTTTCTTTCTTACAGCTGCATCGTATTCCATTGTGTATGTGTACCATAGTTTTTTTTATCCACTCATCTACTGATGAACATTTGGGCTGTTTCCAGATCTAAGCGATTGTAGATAGTGTTGCTATGAACATAGAAGTACATATATTTTTTCTGATTGGTGTTTCAGGGTTCTTAGGATATATTCCTAGAAGAGGAGTCACTGGGTCAAATGGCAGATCAATTTTTAATTTTTTGAGGAAACACCATAGTGTTTTCCACAGTGGCTGCACCAGTCTGCATTCCCACCAGCAGTGTACTAGAGTCCCCTCTTCTCCACACCCTCGCCAACACTTGTTTGATAATTTGTTAATGGCAGCCATTCTGGCAGGTGTGAGATGATACCTCATAGTTATTTGAATTTGCATCTCTCTGATGATTGGTGATATTGAGTATTTCTTCATATGTCTCCTGGCCATTTGTATGTCCTTTTTGGAGAGGTGTCTATTTAGGTACTCTGCCCATTTTTTAATTGGGTTCTTTGTCTTCCTTTTGTTGAGTTGTATGAGCACTCTATATATTTTGGAAATTAACCCCTTATCTGATGTATCCATTGGCAATGATGCTTTCCCATATACTGGCTTCCCTTTCCATTTTGATGGTTGTTTCTTTTACTGTGCAGAAGCTTTTGAGTTTGATGTAGTCCCATGTGTTCATTTTTTCCTTTGTTTCTGTTACCTTAGGTGATATATCAGTGAAGATTCTGCTGCGTATGATGTCCGAAATTTTGTTGCCTACCTTTTCTTCTAGGATTTTTATGGATTCACGAGTCATATTTAAGTCTTTTATCCATTTTGAGTTTATTCTTGTGTATGGTGTAAGTTGATGGTCTAGTTTCATTTTTTTGCATGTAGCTGTCCAATTTTCCCAACACCATTTATTAAAGAGGCTGTCTTTACTCCATTGTATGCTCTTGCCATCCTTGTCAAATATTAATTGAGCATAATGTCTTGGGTCAATTTCTGGGTTCTCTCTTCTGTTCCATTGACCTATATGCCTATTCTGGTGCCAGTACCAGGCTGTTTTGATTACAGTAGCTTTGTAGTATAACCTGATATCCGGTACTGTGATCCCACCTACTTTGTCCTTCTTTTTCAAGATTGTTGTGGCTATTCAGGGTCTTTTATGCTTCCATGTGAACTTTTGAAATATTTGTTCTAGTTCTGTGAAATATGTTGTTGGTATTTTGATGGGGATTGCACTGAATCTATAGATTGCTTTGGGTGGTATGGACATTTTAATGATGTTAATTCTTCCAATCCATGAACAAGGTACAGTATATGCTTCCACTTTTTTACATCTTCCTCTAATTCTTTTTTCAATGCCCTGTAGTTTTCTGCAAATAGTTCCTTTACTTCTTTGGTTAAGTTTATTCCTAGGTATCTTAATTTTTTGCCGCAATGGTAAATGGGGTTATTTTTTCAGTTTCTCTTTCTCTGAGTTCATTATTGGTGTATAAGAATGCCATCGATTTCTTGATGTTACTTTTGTATCCTGCTACCTTGCCAAATTTGTTTATTAAATCTAGCAGATTTTTGATGGAGTCTTTAGGGTTTTCTATGTATAATATTATGTCATCTGGGAATAATGACAGTTTCACTTCCTCCTTTCCAATTTGGATCTCTTTTATTTTTTCTTCATGTCTGATTGCTATGGCTAAGACTTCCAGTACTATGTTAAATAAGAATGGTAAAAGTGGGCATCTCTGTCTTTTTCCTGTTCTTAAGGGAAATGTTTTCAGTTTTTGCCCATTGAGTATGATATTGGCCGTAGGTTTTTCGTATATGGCCTTTATTATGTCAAGATGTGATCCCTCTATTTCCACGTTGCTGAGTATTTTTATCAAAAATGGGTACTGGATTTTGTCAAATGTCTTTTCAGCATTTATTGATATGATCATATGGTTTTTATCTTTTATTTTGTTTATGTGGTGTATCATATTTATTGATTTGCAAATATTGTACCAGCCTTGCTTCCCTGGGATGAATTCCACTAGGTGTTGGTGAATAATTTTTTTAATGTATTGCTGGATCCTATTTGCTAGTATTTTATGCAGGATTTGGCACCTATGTTCATCAAGGATATTGGCCTGTAGTTTTCTTTCGTTGTAGTGTCTTTATCAGGTTTTGGAATTAGAATTATGCTGTCCTCATTAAACAAGCTTGGAAGTTTTCTGTCACTATTTCTTCAAATATATTCTCTAACCCTTGCTCATTTTCTTCTTCTTCTGGAACTCCTATGATGCAAATGTTGTCATGTTTCCAGTTGTCCCACAGTTCTCTTAAGCTATCTTCCTATTTTTTACTTGTTTTTTCATTTTGGTTTTCTGATTGGTTTCTTTTTTCTACTCTGTCTTCTAATTCACTGATCCGGTCCTCAGCTTCTTCTACTCTGCTGGTTATTCCTTCTAATGTGTTCTTTATTTCTGCTATGTCATTTTTCATTTCCACTTGGTTGGTTTTCAATGTTTCTATATCTTTATTCATGGTGTTGATGTCCTTACTCATGCTGTTGAGCTTCCTCAAGATCATGGCTCTGAATTCTACCTCTGATAACTTGCTTAACTGCATTTCATTTATCTCATCTTCAGTGGAGATCTCTTGTTCCTTCATTTGGGATTTGTTTCTTTGTTTCACCATTTTGGCTATCTTAGTGGGTTTTGGAGCCTGCCAAATTTTTCCTGTGGGTGTTGGTGTTCTGCTATTGTGGTTCCCTCCACTGGGTTTGGATGAGTGTGGGAGGATCCACATTAAACACCACTGTCAAGTCTTACTTTCCTGGGTAGATTTGCAAGCCCAGGAAAGGTTTGGTTATCCTCTAGCTTTTTGCCTGGAGGCTATTAGTCTCAGTTACTTGATGAGCCTTGGGTTGTAGGCCTCAGTTGAATGAAAATCTTCCTCAGGTGTTCAGAGTAAGAGGATTTCCTGAGGGTGGGACAGATGCTGGTTGTTAATGAGCCTCAATTTGCATTTCTCTGGCCCAGCTGGGTGGGGTTAAATCTCCAAGGGAGGAGCTGCTGCTTCTCCCCAGAGCTCCTGGAAAGAGCAAGATGGCCACTGTCCTGTGTGGCTGAGACTCAGCAAAAACTCAGAGCACCCTCCAAATCCTGAGTGTCCCCACACAGTTCCAGTCCAGTTCACCCTTCCTCTCCCAGAGCCCAAGGTGAGTGGCTGTAGCTAATTTAGTGCTCTGTCCCTGCACTCTGCACTGTGGAGCCAGCTTGGGATTTTAACCCCAAGGGAGTTGCTCACAGCTAAAATAGCTGCTGTCTGTGGGCTCCCAGCCTCCCCTCTATCCCCTCCTGCAGACCTACCAGGCTTGATTCAGTGTTCTTTTTTCTGTCCCTGGTTATATGGATCCTCTCCAGCTGCTTTTCTGTTGCTTTTCCCCCATGATTTGTCTTTATTTTAGTTGTAATTTTGTTTGGTCTTGGGAGATGGTCTGTGTAGCTTCCATTCACTCCGCTGCCATTTTGGAATCATCCAGATGTAATTAAGTTGAGGTCATACTGGAATAGAGTTGGCCCCTGATTTAGTATGACTGGTGTTCTTATAAGGAGAAATTTGGACACAGACGTGCACTCAGGGAGAATGCCATGTAAAATTAAGGCAGAGATGCAATGATGTTCTGCAAGCTATGTAATGCCAAAGATTGCCAGCAAACCAACAGAAGCTGGACGGGAGGCATAAAACAGATTCTCTCCCATAGCCTTTAGATACCACCAACACTGCCAACATCTTAGCCTTAGACTTCTGGCCTCCAAAACTGTAAGACATTACATTTCTGTAGTTTAAGCCATCTAGTTGGTGGTACTTTGTTAAGGTAGTTCTGTCAAACTAATATACTGTTCTAAAACTGGTAATATATAAATACATCAATATTCTTAATTTTCTAAAGTAAAGTTGTAAAGAAAAAGGAAGACTTTCCCTACTGCACTCCCCTGAGTTTTCACTGTTTGGTAAGTGGTCGTGCACACCATGCTGTTTTTTTAACCTCACACAATCTAGTGTGAGGGCCTCCCAAGTGAACCCCTGAAAGAGACCAGGGTTACCAGTAGGCATGGAAGACTGGCCTTTATCCACTGGCTAGAATCCATCCAGAGGGACTCCAGAAACTCACATCCACTATTTGAAGCTACCATGGACAGAGCATTGGGAGTGACCACTTTGAAAAGCTTATATAGACCACCTTGGATTTAAAGATGTACATGAGCTCTGTATTGGCACCTCCTTCTCTGGAGAATCCCATGATGCCTGACTACTTTAGCTTGTTTCTGAGGGAGGCAATATGTCAGTGTTCAAAGAAAGCTGGCCTTGGAGTCAGATTACCCAGCTTGAAGCCATGGTTTCTCCACTCACTAGACCTTTTACCTTGGGTAATATACTTAACCTTATTGTGTATCGATGTTCACATTTTGTTCAAGTGGAATCAATAACAATTGTACTTCTTTTATAAGTTTGTTGGAGAAATTAACTATAATGTTAAGCATCTAGGACAGTGTCTGGCATATAGAAAGCATTTTTAAAGTGTTAATTGTTATTATTATTTAGTATAATTCTCTAAACAAACTCGTATTCATTGAAATGTGGGAAATAAATCTTGCAGTCAAAACTTGGTCGAATAATTCTCATGTAGATCTTCTGTGTTTAGCATTATGACTGAATAAAGATACAATCTTATGGCAGAAAATACATGACCTTCATAGTTTCAAAAGAGATAAGGAATTTCCTCCCAAAGAGTCCTTCTCACTTCATCACACCCCGTTTTTTCCCAGTGGAATCTGGAACCTGTCAAGAAGCGGGAACTAAGCAGTGAAGAGTCAAGGAAGGAAGGTTATCCTTACATGAAAAGAAGCATTATGTGGAAGAATGAATGCCTATGGCAGATACATGAAAAAATGTTCAACATCATGAGTGATCTAAGAAATGCAAGCTAAGACTACAATGAGATCCTAGTTTACATTTTTCAACTCAATTAAAGAAGAGAAAGCTGAGCCTTAAGGGACAGATTATAAGGAAACTGTGTCTGAGAACCCCGTACAAAGTCACAAGGGAGAGAAAGGTAGTATGAGACCCAGACTGGGGATATTCCTTCTTTAGAGAAAAGTTATCCTAATGAAAGCATATAGATCTTCCACAGATAAAGTCCAGGCAATAAGTCCACAAGTATCAAGCACCAAAGCAGACAAGTGACTACATGAAAACCAACAGAAGTAGAAAATGATATTCTTATTTCTTCAAGGATCATAGGTATTGGAATTGTCAAATCCAGAATATCAAACAGTTACATGTTCAAGTACTAAAGAATTAAAAGATTCAGAGATGAATATGCAACAAGAGATCAACAAAAATAATTAGAAAGAGTTATTTAAAATAGGTATCTAGTTAAACAAAAATTGTATTCTTTGAATTAAAAAAATTTTAATAATTAAATAGCAGCTTAGAAACATTTTAGCCCACCTGGTGTGGCTCAGTGATTGAGCATTGATCTATGCACCAAGGGGTTGCTGGTTTGATTCCAGTCAGGGGACATGTCCAGGTTGTGGGCCAAATTCCCAGTGGGGGGCATGCAGGAGGCGGCCAATCGATGCTCTCTCTCATCAATGTTTCTATCTCTCTCCCTCTCCCTCTAAAATTAATAAAGAAAAACATTTTTTTAAAAAAAGAAATATTTAAAATAATTAGTGAAGTAGAATATATAGAATTAGAAGATGTATCAGAAATTATACAGAATTCAAGACATACAGCGTCAGGAAAATTACAAACGTGAACAATCCTTAAGAGATATGAGAGGTGGAATGAGAATGGTATACATTTATCTAACTGGAGTTTCATGAAAAAAGAGGGGAGAGAAGAGAGGCAATATTTGAAAAGAGAATGAATGCAAATATTCTAAACTGATGAAAAATGTGAAACTATATATACAAGAATACTATGCACCCATGAAAATGAATGAAATCCTCAAACTAAAAGCATAAACATTGGAAAAGAACAATTGAAAGCTAATTAAACTTCTAATTGGTAGATGATATAATTTTCTACGTAAAACCACCCAAATCTGTAAATTATTAAAATAAAGATAATTCATAAAGGTGGCTGAAAATAGAATGAATCTACAAAAGTCCATAGCATTTGTAAAAGTCAGCAATAAACAGAAAAATTTGAAAAACACACTATTTATAACAAAAATAAATACTGAAATGTATCAAAGAATTCATCTAATATAGACATCACATATATCAGAAACTCACATAATTTTATTCAAATATATTTTAAAACAGAAACAAATAGATGTTTTATTTTATTAAATAGGTGCTCATTTTTTTATTTCTTCACAATTTGATCTGAAATCCCAGTGTAATTGCAATAAAAATCCCAAGAGCACATTTTATGTGAAATTTGACAAAATTATTTGAAAGTGTTTTTGGAAAAGTACAGGGCAAAAATATACTCAAAACATTCCTCAAAAGAAAAGAATAAAATGGGGCTTTCTCTATCAGACATAAAAACTTACAGAGCCACAATAATTATTACAGTTAATTTTTGTGCAGGGATTCACAAATAGATCAAAAACAGAGCTAAGAAGCAAGAATGGTGCCATATGACATAAATAGCATTGAAGATCATTGAGGAAAGGAATAGTTAGTCAATATATGCATGAAAATTAGGTAATAAGTTGCAGAATAGAAAATGCACAGAAGACATTTTTAAAAGCATTAAATAGAAGAATAAATGATATTTCTGACACAGGAAAAGCTGTTCAATGTCATTAGTGATCTAAGAAATGCAAGCTAAGACTACAGTGAGATTCTAGTTTACAATCATTAGATTGACAAATACTTAGAAACCTGACAAGCATCGAATGTTGACGTGAATATAGAACAACAAGAACACATGTACTCTTGTGGATGTAATATTTAACAATCCTTTTGGAAAACAAGTTATTTTCCATATTTTGTAGGAAATGTGAACGCACGTATATTCATGGCCCAGGAAATTTCTGTCCTAAAGAAATGTTTGTATATGTATCCCAGGAGAAAGGTACAAGAAAGTTCCAAATACTTAGGAAGAGAAAAGTCCATCCATGAAAAAAACAAACAAATGGATTCTTTTATAATTTCCATGGAGTATTACATAGAGTGAAAAATAATGTCTCATGTAGAAATAACTTAGGTGAATTTTAGAAATATCATATTAACTTAAAAATATAAATCTTGGGAGACTACATATAAATCTCACACACACAATAAGGAAAACTAATCATTGTATTGTTAGTCATAATTATATATTTGGTAAAATCTATTTTTAAAAGCAGAGAACTAATAAATATAAAATGTTAGATATTGGTTACATTTGAGAAAGAAGCAGGGGAATTATCTGGCACAGATAGAAGTTGTTGTTCGCATTATCAGTGATATAATTATAAAGAAAACAAACTCATTTAAGGAAGCTACATACTAGATTCCCATCTCTAAACACAGAAAATCAAGCTGGCACTTGGTTCCCATTAGAAACACTGGGAAATTCAGCCAAGCATTATAAGAAGAAGGAAGCATCCCTTAAAGTAGACATATCGGACCAGACTCATGATTCCCCTACATGACACAATAGTATAAAAATGCCAGTAAAGTTAAGGAAACAAGGCTTGCCTTCCCAGAAAACCTACTTAAGAGGATGATAACATTTTCTTGGTGTTTTGATTGGCTCTTTAATTGCAGACCACATGGTCTCACACAGCAGTCTGCCCAGTAAAAGGATGCTAGCTCAAGACTGGCATTATGAAGGATAACTTGAGAACACGCACATCACGGTGAAAGTCAAATACACAAAAACATGTGATGACTCACTGGGTTGGCTGGAAACATCTGTCACAGAAATAAGCAAATGTGGCAAGACGGAGTTTCTCAAAGATAAAATAAAATCTTCTGTGGCCTTAAGCAGGAATGTGTTTAGAAAGCAATTGAAATGTCAGTCTTTGTATGAGCAAATCCATTGATGCAACCTATTAATCATTTTTCAGATTCCAGATCAGCATTAAAACTCTTGGACTGCAGAAAAAGAAAGGGAATAAGGGCTGACGTATTTAGTTTTTAGGAATCACTGGTTAATCCACCTTCTCTGCTTTTCTCGTATATTGGGGGGAGGGGGTTGCTCAGTGCTTTTCTCTTGTTATTGCTTAGAAAATCACAGGAAATCATCCTTTTATCTACCAGCCCTGGAATCATGGCTATCCTTTTTTCAATATATATTTATTTTAAATTACTTAGTTAAAATATAGGCAGATATTTTATTAGGCAAATAAACAAAACAATAAAAAGTATTATTAGTCTCAAGAAATGACAAAATTCTGAACAGTCAGGAGTAATTTTAATACAGTGTAAGAGTTGTCAATATAGATGTTTAAGTTATGAAGCTGGCTGTGAGATATATATATATATATACACACACATATATATATCTATATAATCGTTTATTGATTATTAATGTTGGCTTGTTGAGTTCAGTGTACTCAATGCTGTTAAAAGACCATGTAGAATTTGTGCTGGAAATATGTGGAAAATACATAAATTTCCTTCCAGTTTCTTTCGAAGTCAGCAGATTTAAGAGCATTTATAAACTTCACAGAACAAAACACACCACTGTGAAAATAAGGACCACATTTGAGAAGTTATTTCCATTGGCCACTCTACATATTTTTTTAATCTACACAACGACCCTTAAATGTAATCGTTATTAATCCCACTTTACAGATAAGAAAACCCAGACTCAGAAAGATAAACAACTTACGCTTGCAGAGTTCATGAGTATAAAAATGTGAATTCAAACCAAGATTGGCCTTATTTCGAGACCCATGTTCTTTGCTCCAGAATCAGGGTGATTGTCAACTTCACACATTGTTACCCAATGCAAGTCTCTGAAGGACTAATTTCCAACTTTGTTCATTCTCTGCTCATTTCATTTATTTGTTCCACAAATACATACTGAGCATTTTCCCTCTGCAAGTGACCATGTCATGGATTGGGGATAGAGAACGGAAGATCATGGAGTCTTTAGGATTAGGGTATGTATGGCCAGCTGTTGGAGACACCTGTGAATGCAATTGTCCAAAAATGACTGACCGTGGCTGCCAGAAAACCTCAGACGACTGGCAGCAGGTATTTTCTGCACAGCAGAAGAGCTGTGAAGAATGGCCGCAGTTACAAATAAGCAATAACCAACTGGTAAAGGCAGGAGGGGGGGAGAGGCCCTGCAGTTGGAATGGTGGGTTTGGAATCCAAGCGCTACCATTCATGAGCTGTGCAAACTTGAACAGTTGGCTGAACCTTTTCGGGTTTGTTTCCTCAGCTGTAAAAGAGGACAATAATAATATCCAATTCCTTGCGAAAAATTAGAAGAAAACATATAAAGTGCCAGACACACAGAAAATACTCAAACATTGATATTAATCCTATCACTCTCCCTGTCCCAGAGCTTTTGCTCACATACCTGAACCTTCCTCTAAGTTAGTAGAGTGTCACCATCCACCCAGTTACAGGAAAAAAAATTATATGATAATGCCATTATCAGTAAAGAATTTTCATTTTTGGAAATGTAGATATAGAATGAAGTGAAATTAAAAATAAATGTTTCTTGAAAATTAATTGTTTTCCATTTTATGTACTGAAATACACAATAAATGTATTTGAAGCTGGTGATGGTCCTTTGAAAATGGAAAAGCTCAAGTAAGTAGATTCTGTTCTTTCATTTTGTTTGTCATTCGTCAGGACCCATCTATGGGTCACCTTCAAACTATGATTTGGAACTGAGGCCTTCCTCTTTGCTCTTGCCAGATTCTTCACCATTGGGTTCTCACTGAACCCACAGATCTTTAAAAACTGCAGGTATCCGTGTTCTCATTTCCAGAGATTCCGATTACATTATCTGAGAGAATGCCTAACGTCAAGAGTTTTTACAACTCCCCAAGCGGCTCTATGTGCAGTCAGAGTTGAGAGCCACTATCTTGCCCATCCCTAAATAGCTTCATGATACACCTGCCACTGACTAATTAAAATTCTTTGTGTGGGTTAGAGTAGAAGGGAAAATTAATGAACTATATAACATAGCTGAGAAAATTACCAGAATACAGCACGGAAAGAAAGAAGGAAAAATTATTGCAAGGTTAAGAAGCATGGATAAAATGACATTCTGTATGTCTCAGGATAAGAAGAAAAAGATAATAGGGTAGGATCAATATGGCTAAGGAATATTCATTCTTTTTTTAAAAATATTTTTTCTTTATTGATTTTTAGAGAAAGAGGAAGGGAGAGGGAGAGAGAGATATAGAAACATTCATGAGAGAGAACATCAATTGGCTGCCTCCTGCATGACCCCCACAGGGATCAGGCCCACAACCTGGGCATGTGTCCTGACCGGGAATCAAACTGGTGACCTCTTGGTGCATGGGTCGATGCTCAACCAGTGAGCCACACCAGGCAGGTGGATTGTTCATTCTTGAAGGAGGATTAAAAACCCACAGGTTGAAGAAGCGCATCACTTTGGGAAGGGAAAGAAGCTCAAGAGAACAGGGTTTGGAATTCTAAGATACAGCTATATCCATAAGGGGTCAAGCTCTACATAATAAATGGAATATGTTTTTAATTTAATTATAAACAGATAAACCATTAAATGTAGTAATAAAGATGATAACAACTATGCCAGACATTCCATGAGGTATTACTATTTCCACGCCTGGTAAAACCCCTACAGTAAAATTATTACTATCCTCGTTTGCAGTTGAGAACACTCAGATTAAGTAACATTAAATGTAGGTTATAGAGGTAGAGAATGGCAGAGGCAAAATTTGAGCCCAGATATATTTGGTTCCTGTAGCAAATGAGCCACAGAATTAACTTTGCTCTGAGCCATCGAGTGGACGATGTCCTTTGAGAGATCACTGCTTATATGAAACAAAGAGAAATTGGATTCCTCATTAGTTACTAATGCAACATTTAGCTAAGCTTGTGAAATAGCAAACTTCTTTTCTTTTTCTTTTTTTTAATGTATGCTAACTTTACATTAAATGATTGCTTAAAACCTCTTTCATGATGGAGCACACATCTGGCAAATAATGTTAGGATAAAGTTAACATTGCATATTTTTCTTTGCTTATTTACTAGAAAGTTACATAACATTCAGGAACTATATGTGGGTTGCATTATAATTTTTTTGGTACTTTATGCCAAGGAAGTGAGATGTAATAAAATGGTCTCATGTTAACATACACCAAAAATAATTGAAAGTAAAGTAAAGCAAAAACATTCTCAACAAAAATACAAAAAAGTAATTCAAAACATCACTGTAAGACTAGCCACTAGGTTGTAGCAGTGCACACAGGATGGTTTTAGTCAGTCAACTAATTAGTTGGTTAGCTTTGAGAATCCACTGAGTTTGTGTAGTCCTGAAAACTGGATTGTATGCATAGATGTTTTTTGTATATGCAAAAGTATCATATCTGTGTTGGAATTTCCTGGCAGTAACAATTGCTAATCATATGTGTATCCAGAATAGACAGACAGATCAACCACAAGCAACAATAGGTATGGAAAACTGACCTTCAGTTACCTAGCTATCTAGGAGAGTTCCCCGACAATAACACTTTGCCTCATTTCCTGGGAATAAAAGTAACCTGGTGCTCTCCCATATGAAATGTTCATTTAACTGGAAAATCAAAGCTGGGATCTAGGGCCCAACCAGACTCAGGAGCTCAAATACTATATTCAGAGCTTTGCTCTTAACCTTTTTTCCTTTTTATTTGTCAATTCCTCCTTGAATCCCCCTTTGCTTGTTGATATTATTCCTCCCTGCTTCAGATAGACTTTTGTTTTTTATAGGTCATGATCTGCATTCTTAGACAATGTGGTCAGCAGTGAACAGAGGTAGTGGAATACTGGAGCAAGAATACGGAAGCAGTCTGTTCAGGATGCAGGCAATGACAAAACAGATGGAAGGTCAGTTTGTTTTATGTCATTACCATACTTGGGCAACATAAAACAATATCAACAGTCAAATACTTCTCCCCACCCCCCAAAATTATTTTATATTGTCCAACCTGGAAACAATTGCTGGTTGCAGCAATTGCAAACAAGCATTACTGATGAATTAGCATTACTGATGAATTTTAATAATACACATTTAAGCTTCAAATGAGCACCTTAATCTTACTTTCCCGTTAATAAATGTAGTATTCTACATGGAAGCTAATTTGGGGAACTTCCAGGTATAGAGTCAACCTCCAAAACACAGCCTCAGCAACACACATTAATTTCAAAAGTAAGTTCACAAAGTTCTAGAATCATTGTAACCAAAAACGCAGGTGTGGCTGCCTGTTGCAAAGAAAGCCAAACTTGTGAGACAGGTGCCGGTGCAAAAGGAAAGAGGTTTATTCAGGTGCTGTGACCTTGAAGAATGGTGGATTCCATTCTTAAAGATCATCTCCCCTTCCTGATCAAGCCTGCAGTTCTTATAGGGATAGGGAGTGGAGGGCTTTTTTTGTTGTTGTTATCTAATTATCTTGCTAGCTTTTGATGTGCTCCAGCCCCACCCATTCATCTTTCTAGCCTCTGGTGCACTCAGTGTAACAACCTACCCCCTATACCATCTTGGCCAATGGGGGAGATTCCTCAGAGCTCCCTGACTGTCTAGATATCAAGGTGAGTGAGGGGTGGGGCTGCAGGATCCACAGTCAGAAAGCCAAGAGATGCCAAAGGTTGAAGCTTACCTCCCAACATTGGACATGGTGCCTGCACATCTAGGGGAGCTGGATGGAGTCTACAGGGCACCCCTGGATCCCAGCACACCCATGTCCTTTATGCAACCCCCTCTGAAGTGGCCAGCTGGGCCATGCTCACCCTACCACTGGCTGTCTGTTCTCCAACTGATTTCCTATGGTGACATCATCTGAGCTTCATTAGGCACAGTCCATGTCTCCAACTCCCACATATTCTTGGGTCTAAACAGGAGATTCAAAATAAACTGTGATAGGTGTACATAGTTTTATTTTCTTAGTTATATTTTTCAGAAATAAAGTGTAAAATGAGGCTAATCGGACACAAATTTGCAAACAGCCAGAACCAAACTTGAACAATGTACAATGGTACACTATGCTTCAAAAGTTGTTTCTGTGAAGAATGTTATTGACTATGCAACAATAAAATGTAAGTAAATAAAATTTATATAGAGAAACAAAATCAAATTTCAAAGAAAAATGGCAGTAGAAATGACAAAAGATGGTAATGTTATATTGCCAGGGATATTTGAAAGGCAATAATTGAATACCTTAATCATTTTCACCAAGAATTAGCCACTTGTTCTAAAACAATGAATCAAGTAAAACCATTTAGCCATTTATTCTGATTTTTGCAAAAGAAAATTTGGAACTTTCTTCCAAATATAACTGTAATGTGTGATGAATTTTCTGGTGAAGATACCTATTTTTTTTTTAATGTTTCAACTATAGAGATATTTGATTATCTCTAGTATCAACTCTGAAGAAATGTAGATGTGAAATACTTTTGCAATTTCTAGAATATATTATGAAATAAAATTTTTATGAATTTCTGCCGAACTTTTCTTTATGTTTAAAACTTTTTAACAAAAATAATTAACAAATTATTTGTAGATCTGATGCTACACATAAAAGCAACATTTTGTAATTAAAATGAATAAAATGTATTCATCAATCAGCTATGAGTATATCTATGCAAAGAACAATTTTGACAGTCATTGACAAATTTGGAGAAAACTGAAATTATAAAGTCATTCATTACTCTGATAGACAAATATACTGGTATGGTTTTCCCTATTTTTTAAAAATACAGTATTGGTATTGCATATTTGAAAGTTGCTAAGAGCATAGATTTTAAAAGTCCCCAACTCAAATAAAAAAATAATTGTAACTATGTATGGTGATGGATGTTAACCAAACTTACTGTAGTGATCATTTTGCAATATACTCAAATATTGAATCATTATGTTGTACGCTCAAAACTAATATGTCAATTACACCTCAATAAAAATAAAATTTTAAATAGATAATGTAATTAAAAAATATCAATTTATTACTTGTTCTTCTTTTGTACCTTAGCATTTATTTTATTTTTATTTCAAATTTCTCTTGTTTTACTGGCATAATTTATATATGAAGCTCAATTAAAGAAATGTTTCACTGTCTGCATTTCTTTTCTTGCCATAAGAATTTTTTTCAAGATTATAACTGAAAATAATATTTTCATATACAAGATGGTGTCAATAAAAGATCTGGTCCAAATGTTCCATCTGAGACAAGAGTGTGTCTCTTTTTTTGTGAAATATTTTGTTTTGCTCTTTTTGTTTTTGTTTTTTCCATTTCTCTACTTCTAGTTCCTCCAGGAAAGACTGAGAAAGGGACTACAGGAAAGAACCGAACTTCACTGTCTGCTTTTCTGTCCGGTTACTGGAGTCTGTCTGATGCTCCATGTCTTCTGGGAAACCAGTGTGCAAAGATTTGCTTTCCATGGGCTCCAGCACTGGGCTTCCTTGGGAGGCCCTTCCTGAGCTCTGCTTTACACAACCTCCTGATGTGGCTGATGTGATTTGGACCATTGTTTGGCATTCCCTCATCTGAGCTTGCATTTAAAAAATGCATCCCACAGCCTTTTGTGCTGGGGTCTCCTTATGTTAGCAGACCACCCTCTTGGGGAAGGAACCAGCTGTGTTTTATTGTGTCCACTAAGCCTAAGGAAAACCCATGAATCCTTGCCCTCCCAAACAGCAGGAACAAAGGCTGCTTGAGTGTTGCCTGTTCTCCTGCTTACAGAATTCTCCAGGGCAGCGGGCACCTGTCTTGATATCCACGCACACCCCAACTCCAGGATGTGCCTAAAAGACTCATCCACACACAGTGCGTTGTCCCACCCCAGCCCCAAATGAGCACAGAGGATTTTCTGCAGCATGAGTTTCTATCTGGAATATAATGCTGACTTTTTGTCCTTGCTCACAATCCCAGTCTCACTCAGTGTTTTTGTCCGGTTGTTTGTTTCTGACACTCACTCATCAGGCTGTTTGTTCTCCACTGGCGAGTCCACTGGCTAGACCGGTAGGGCAGTGAGGGTCTCAGAGTTATTATGATCAGCTCTTTATGCCATGGGGGGAGCTCTTACATCCTTATATTAACATGAGAGATTTTCTCTCTCTCTCTCTTTGGGATTAGAGGCGTCCTCTCCCTTGGGGACAAGAGTGTCAGTGGGTGTCAGTGGCTATTGTCTTGGTGTGGAGTCAGGCAGACTTTTCACCTTCCTAGGCAAGAATGTAGGCAGCTCCAATTTCATCACTTCTGGGTTTCCTGTGAAATAAAAGATGAGACTGAATGTCAAGGGCACACGAGGAAATGGGAAAAGGTGGTAGATTTAAAGAGAATGGGGGAGTTTTGAAAAAACTTTTTTTTAATGAAATGGGTAAATATTGGGAGAGCAAACTAATATGGGAGAATACATCTGATTATATAAATTCTTGAGCACCTACTGTGTACCAAATACTACCCTAAAGGGAGGGGATACTCAGGCTGAAGGGCTGGCAAAGGCAAACCCTGATCATCCAACAATGTCACTGTAGATAGGCTGAGTGTTCATGGCTAGATATATAAAATTCCTGTGATTTTTTTCTTCAGATTATCCCTAGATACTTCACTTTTCAAAGAAAAAAGATAAAAAAGAACACACTAAGAATAATAAATAAAGATATAAAATAAACTGGTATTCATTTTCATTAACACTGTTCTTCTGGTAGTAATTTGGCTTCTTAGACATCTATATACACATGTGTGTTTAGGTGTTTATATATGCCTCTATATGTGTGTGTGTGTGTGTGTGTGTGTATTTATATATTTAAATACATAAAGATTTATATAGATTTATTTTATGTATGGTTTCCCTGTGCTGCATTTAAAAATTAAAGCTTCCAATTATATCCTAAGGAGACTAGCAGGTAGATTAAAAACGTAAGTTTTATAGATCTCACATTGGTAAGATAATTGGTAGGGAATGCTCTAATTTTTTAAGTACAAAGGATCAGTTTTCAAATAGACCTTCAACTCACAGGTATACACAGAACACACCATAATCTCTCCTTAAATGCAGCACCTTGCCTCTGCTATTTTTAGTCTCCTGATGGTCTTTTCAGTTGCTCAGTCCACAGCTTGACACATCTTTGGAAATGATTCCTTGGTGGGCTTGATATATTTTATAAAGGATAAAAAAAAGTCCTTTTATTTTCATGCTTCCCATAGGAGTTTTCCATGGCCACCTTCGGAGTAAACAACCATCACTGCGTGTCCCCTAACTGAACATGATAGTCAACATTTTGCTCGTTTGCTCTTTCTCAACCACCAAAGCTGCACATTTTCAAAGCAGAAACATTGTATTTTCACACATAGGGAAGGACACACAGAACTCTCACGTTGCTTTCTTAAGTGGCAAATTCTCCCGTTATCGCTATGCTGTTTGTTCCTGGTCCACTCCCTTTGCTTGCAGGGAGAATTTTCCTTTGTGAGTCATCCTATATGACTCCCACATTGCTTCAGTTGCCACCTCCGAGTGTAAAAAAGCTGTAATTCCCATTTTCACAGCAGTAATTTGCAGAACGGCGTCCTAATGGTAGGTCAGCAGTTACATTCTCAACCTCCTGCCTACAGATACCCTTTCTTTGATGTTTGGCAGAAATCACCTCAATAACCTGTGGTTTCCCTTTTTAAAATGGTCTGTTATATGTGTCTCAGAACAGAAAAATGTAAAAATAAGAAAGCTCATGTTCCAGTAATCAATGGGTAACCAGAGTTACTCAGATGAAAAGGTAGAAGAAAAGGGAAGTGGAGGGGGGTGGGGGGAAAGCTGAGGAAACAATAACAAGAATATGGGCCCAGAAAGAATAAAAAGACTTGGCTTCCTAGGAACGATTAGAATAAAATTGGTGCCCTGCCCTGCCACTAGATGGCCTTGTTTTGCCCTCTACCACAGTGGGCTTTGAAGCATTGAGCCCAGTCAATGGGCAAGCTGGAAGGGTGAAGTTGCATCTGCCTGATTGCATGGAGTCAGCTATTACCCCACATCCATGGCTCCATGTGCTCCCACAAACCTACACTCAGGGACTGAGTTCAAGTTCAAGAAAGCATAGTGGACAATCTCAAAGATTACAATCTGGTTCTGGTGTTTTATACTTTGACTTGAGAGGTGGTTAGATCCGTGCACTCATTTGTCAAAACTCCTTGAATCGTGCCCTTGAAAGCAGTGTGCTATTTTTTGTGCATTAGACCTCAGAAAAATCATTATAAAAGTTAAAAATGAACTTTTAGCTATAAAAATGACACGTTATGTGGAATATGCTTGTGATACAATGCCATTTTGTACTATATTCTTGATATAACCTATAATAATATAATTCTCTCCTGATAATTAAAAGCATTAATATTCATAATTTAAAACAAAATAGCAAAATCTTGGTTCCAATTTTGGTACCGCCATTGAAGTTAATTTCTGATTTTTTCTTCTCTCATCCATAGTGAGAATTATATCTGTGTCATTAAGATCACAAAGTGGTTGTGAACATTATGAGAAATAAAAGGTATGAAGTGACTTTATAAAGTGACTAAGAAATGTTTAACTTCACATTTGGAACCCATTTAATGATCTAATGACATGAAAAGCCCTTTCTTATCTTGGACTATATCTCACTCACTGTGTATCCTACAAATCAAACATCTAGGAAAAGTTATCTTGCCTGGCCAGTTTGGCTCAGGAGTTAGAGCACCGGCCTGAGGACTGAAGGGTTTTGGGTTCAATTCCCAATCAAGGGCATGTACCTGGGTTGCAGGTTTGATCCTTGTCTGGGCTGTGTGGGAGGCAACCAATTGATGTGTCTCACTCACACTGATGTTTCTCTCTCTCTCTCTCTCTCTCTCTCTCTCTCTCTCTCTCTCGCTCCCTCCCTTCCATTCTATCTAAAATCAATGAAAGAATATCCTTGGGGGGGAGGATTAACGGGGAAAAAAAAAAGTTATCTTTCAATTGCATTAAAAAAAATAAATGTGTATCCCCTTTTGAGGAAAAAAACAAAGAGGGCCTTCTGGGAATCAGAACTCTCTTGTGTTGTCAGAATGGTGGGAACTCTGGCTGAGGGGTTAGAACTGAGACACTGGGACAGTAACTAAAGCCACCGGAGTTCTCAAAGCTCAGCTGAAGGAGCACATTGTATATGGAGAATGGCTTCCTCAGGGCCACATGGGGGGTTCACAGGAAAAACTCGTGTGGGTCTGGAAGGCACAGAAGAGTGCTCCAGTGCACAGCAACAGAATTCCAGGAGTCCATAACCTCCTCTATTTAGTGATGTGACACAGCTTTCCACAGACTTTCAAAGGTGTCATAATCACTCTAAATACGACATCCAGAGCAGTCACCTATTTTGTCCCCTCCTGGGGCAGCCTGTTAGTAGAGTTGGCCATTCATGCTCACTGGGGATTCCAATGCTGCGATGACTTTTTAAAACATTCGACAAGGTTGCTGGGTCTTTTCTATGTTTGACAAGCTGACCTCTTTCTCTCACTAGAGATAATTTACCTGGACCCTTATCTGATAAATTGAATGCAAGTTGAAGAGACCCCTTAGTTACATCTGCAAGTATGTAACACTGTCTATTAAAGTCTGCATTGTATCAATCGATTTTTTTTTCCCTGTAAATGAGTAAGAACATTTATTCATTACTTCTAACTTCTGCCTCTTTAAACTAAGAAACTTCCCTGTTTCTAAGAAAAGTTCTGGCGGCAGTGCCGACGCTTAGCTGTGCTGTGAGCAAACTGTATAACGTGGAACACAAACGTCTGCGTGCTGGGCTGCTGACAATTGAGTGCAGGGTAAAAATTCGTATCGTTGTTGGCTCAATAGACTACCATCTGTGCGGAAAACTATTTTATGTTGGCCAGCAGGTTAGGTTCCTGAGACATCCTATTCATGTCATCACAGATATTAGGGCTGTCTCAGACAGAGATTGAAAATCTGAGACTGAATTCAAGACGAGAGTGGGTTCATTGGTCTGTGGATCCACCTGCCTTATGGAAATAAGCCTTCTATGTCTCTTTCTTCTTTAGCCATGGGAGACAGTTTGATGCCCTGGCAATTATTTCTTTGCCAGACACGAATCTAAATCTGGGAGTTGACAGGTTGTTCTCTAAAGCAAATCCGGGCTGCGAATCAGGACATGAAAGTAGTTTACAAATATGCTAGAGGTGACACTGGCCTTCGGGGTCCCAATCGGGACACAGGGCTTTGTGCTCTCCCGTGGGTGCCTTTGCACATCTTCAGTAAACATAAAAGCCTTGGTTAAAGTGCTCCCCAGTCAATGCTTAGACTAACAGGAGTTTCTGCTTGAGCAATTAGAGCGACTTCTCTGGACCTGCATTTCCATGTGACCCTACTATCCCAAGAGATTAACTCCTGCATTTTGTAAAGAATTTTGGCATAATTAGTCAGAGGATGTTTTGAAGTGATGATTTACAAGCACTATTCACTTAAAGTCTCCTATTCATCACCTCCCCACAACAACAAAAGACATGATGGCAAAAATGAATGCCTACTGGCCGCGTGGTTGTCTCCCGGGAGCACATTTGGTTTGGTTAAATGTTCATGAAACCAAAAGTTTCACTAAATAAAATGCTTTTTACAAATGAGCCTGGAGCTCTTTCAAAGACAGCATTCTTGGAAAGGTTTTGCACACTTCCAGATTTGAATTAATTGGGAAAATCTGCACGGCAGCTCCTAAGCTTACACATCACATATAAGAGCAAGGTATTATACTCTTTCCTCCCCTGGGAAGTCAGGCTTGGGAACAGCTGACTGTGAATTTCAGAGTCAGCAACACAGTTTTCTACCTTGACTGGCTGAGAACTAGGTTTTCAATCAGGGTTAAAGTCTGAAGACTTGAACTATTTAATAGGTAATACCTCATTAATTTCCTTTGAAGAGGAAATCACTTAAAGGACTTTGAGGGTAGTGACTACTGTACTAATTTTTTGGGGGGGTTGCTGAAAGGTCAGTAGTGTGCTAAGTGGTCCCTGAGACTCTTGTTGTCTTCCGGCCTCTTTCTAGTCTATTCTTCCTGTGCTGGCCATCCTTTTATCTCACAGGAATGCCTGTAAATTCTTTCAGATCATCCTCATGTCACTGACCACTTCACTCTACAGTTTAGTGTCATTAATAACATTAGACTTAAAGAGAAAGGACTTCTTTCTTATCCCTATTATTAACTGGGTGCCAGCCACTGTGTAGCTCACCTAACTGCTCTGATACTCCTTGTTGTCATTCATTCATTTGTTTATTCATTTACTAACAAATACTCTGTGCCTGTCTACTCCAGGCCAGGTTCAGTGCTGGTTACTAACAATAACATAATATCCCTAAACAAACTGTAACAGCTGGCCTTCAACCTGACTCACATCATCAGTTTCTTCCCTCCCCTATGCTTCATCCTTTTCCCATTGCAAGATGGAATCAATGTTGCCTCCTTGTGAATCTTGACCAATAGAACACAATGAAATTGATATGGTGTCGGATTCTAGGCCTATGCTTGAGACTGGAGGCTTCCACTTCCTGTTTGTCGGAACCCCAGCGTAGACTCCTGCGCCTACCATGTAAGAATTCCAACTATGCTGAGGCTGCCGCCCATGAGGAAGCCCAAAGCTAGCCATGCGGGGAAGCATTGGAAGAGAGAAAGAGGGAAGGACAAGGGTTGGGGCCAGGGAGGTGGGACTGGTCAGTCTCTGGCTGCTCCAGCCCTGGCACTGTACTGTGTGAAGATGTCTTCAAATGAGTGCAGTCTTATGTGACATTCACTTCAGTTATATGAAAGGCCCAAAGCATAAATTTCCCAGTGGAACCCATCGTTTCTCAGAACGACAGGGAAGAGTAATAAGTTGCTCTTTTAAGGAGCTGAGCTTTAGGATGTTATTTATATAGCAATAGATGATGGAATTACATACCTGCCGCCCTCCTGGAAACTGAAGTTTAGTGAGGACAGCAGGAGACTAAGCCAATGATTGCAAACATGAGTGTAAAGTCACACTGCGATGTGTGTCCTTGAGGGAAGGTATATGGGGCTATGAACACATAGCAGAGAATCAGGATCAAGTTTGGGGTCAGGGGAAGCTTCTGTGAGGCACCAATGTTTGAGTTGCAATCATGAAAGGATAGATACCATGTAATGAACAAAGAGAAGGGGATCTCATTTGCATAAGGAGAGTGTTCCATGCTAAGGGAGCAGTACGTCAATGGCCCTAAGTTGGGGACGGCCATGGTGCATTCAGTAGTCAGGAGGAAGGTCAGTGCAGCTGGAGGGCAGTGAGTGGCAGAGAGGAAGTCAGCAAGGGAGGAGGGGCCGATCATGCCACATCTTGTACAGGGTTAGGAATATGTTTTCACTGCAATGGCAAGCATCTGCATTATTTTAATTGGGAAGGAAACAAGAACAGTTAAGCCGTCCATCAAAAGATGTATTTCCCCAACAGGGCTGCTGCTTGCCTCCAGTGTTGCAGCATATATGCAAGTGTTATTTAAAGCCAAAAGCATTATTAAAATGAAAAGCTTGGAATTGATTATTACATAAAAAGTATTATTACAAAAAGTTTTAGTGAGTTTATAAAGAAAAAGCCAGATATTAAAACCCAGGGTTAAATGGTACATTTTCAAGAAATATTTAAGATAAAGGAAACAGCCAGTATTTATCCACAAAGTTAGAAGATTAGCATTCTAATGGAGTATATAGTTAAAATGTATTACAGAAAAAGTAAAACAAAACCACAAGTAAAAACATTTCCTTTAATGATGTTTTCTATTGGTACAGTATGGCCAAACCCATATGCAATTAGAAGGCAGGAATTGTGATTTGTTGTGTCAGTAATTTGCCCTGGGACCTTGGGCCAGTTCCCATCTGAGGCCTGGCTGGTTTGGCTCAGCGGTTAGAGTGTCAGCCTGCCGTCCAGAGAGACCCGGGTTCGGTTCCCGCTAGGGGCACGTACCTCGGTTGCGATTTGTCCCCGCCCTGGCCCTGGTTGGTCGTGCGAGAGGCAGCCACTCAATGTGTCCCTTTCACGTCGATGTTTCTCTCTCTCTCTCTCTCTCTCTCTCTCTCTCTCCCTCCCACTCTATCTGAACAAAAAATAGAAAAATGTCCTCGGGTGAGGATAAAAAAAAAAAAAAATCTCAGTTTCCCATCTGAAAATGAAGAGATTATGCTAACTGGTCTCTTTCCTATTCTGTGATGCAATTTGTGTCTATTGTCTATAAAGGTATTACATGAATAAGGACATGTGAACATATAAAGGGAAAATTCCTATATCATATTTTTACGAATGTCTGACAAATCTTAAGCCAAAACCCTATATTCATGACATTCTTTGTACTAGTTTATTATTCATAAACTGTTTCCTTCAAAGACTAACAGACTGTCCTTGGCAAAGTTATCAGGTACTTTTTTCTTTAATTTTCCAAGACACGCATAAGAACAACTGATCACTCTGAGTCTTATCAGAACAAAATGTTAACACATTCTATAAAAGGCTGATTAGTTCAATTTAAACTAACAATCAGTTTCTTGGCTTAATTTCAAAAATGGACTTAAAGTAATTTATTGTTTACACCTACTTATATGCATGCCTTATCTATCCTACTGAGAGATCTTTTGCTGAAGAAAGATGACTGTTATCAATTAACATTATTAAGCTTAAGGTTTTGTATGTTGATAATATCCTTAGTTTAGGTAAATTTTGGGTTCACCTAGATCTATCCATTATTGGAATTTGCTTGAACCAATAGAATAGAAAGACTTTCTGTAGCACCTGCAAATCTTCTTGCTAGATGAAAGTGACATACATGTCAATGACACTTGATCTCTGTTTCAAGTAGTTTACAGTTTACTTAACAAGTCAAACACTGACGCGAATAAGTATATTATAAATCTGACAGTACTATGTCATGAAAGAAATGAAGTAGATTGAAATAATCCCAATGTTCTTGAGTGGGTGAAATGGTGCTTTAATACAATGGAATACTACTCAGCAACAAACAGGAGTAAGTTACTGATGCTCACATCAACCTGGGTGAATCTCAAGTGCATTATGCTATGAAAACGGGGCCAGACAAATGATTCCAGGCTGGATACTTTTACATATATGACACTCTAGAAAAAGGAAACCTTTTGGGGTGGAGAGATCAGGGATTAGGGATGGGAGCAAGGTTTGACTACCGAGGTGTTCGAGTACAGTAAGGAATTTGGGGAGGAGGAGAGGGAACCATTCTGTGTCCTGATTGAGGTGGTGGTTACCTGACTTGGTACATTTGTCAAACGTCACTGAAGTGTATATGCTCAAAAGAAAGTGAATTTTACTGTAAGTAAATTTAAGCATATACCTAAAACAAACAAAGGAAATAGCAAAATATAATCAGAGTCCCTTTATTTCTCACCACCACACCCCCAGCACTGCAGTCTGGAAAACCACTTTCTCTCTTGTTCCTGTGGACTCTTCTCGCACGTCACAACCAGAGTAACCTTTTGAACATACAAGTCAGATTTCGCTCCTCTGCTCAAAACCCTTCAAAGGCTCCCCATTTCATTCAGAATAAAACCAAAAGTCTTGAAACAGCCTACAAGGGCCATTATGCTTTCCCTTCCCCACCTCCTCTTCTAGACTCTGCAGTGGCTATTCCACCCCCGTTACACTGACCTTCGTATTGCCCTGCCTTACACACACACACACACACACACACACACACACACACACACTGGCCGTGAGGCCTTTGTTCTATCTGTCCCCCACCCCCACCCTCTGGAGCAGTCTTCCCAAGATGCTCACTTCCATCCAGGCTTCCCTCGAGGATCAGCATCTCAGTAATGCTGAACCTGAACATTTATTTAATGCTGGAAAGTGCCCTGACCCACTGCTTTCAATTCCCCTGCCCACCTTTTTTTAAATAGCACTTATCTCCCATTAAACTAATTCATTTATAGGTTTTCCCCACTATTCAAAAGTGGAGTGTTTCTATGAAACTTTCATAAGCCCAAATGGCAGAAAGCAAAGAAGCAATTACCATTAATTTATATGGAAAAAATATTTAATGCTCCCGGACCCAAAAAATAAGCTACCAAATCATACCAGATAACACACAAAACCTGAAATAACACTAACATACAGTAAAAGCAAGGATGATATGATAAGTACACACCAGGCTTTGTACACCCAACAATGCATTGAAGCAACAGACTTGCCTTTGTATCCACTACTGGATACCAACTGAAAGAGGCAACCTACCTGCCAGCAGAACTGATCATAACTTCAACGGTTTCCAAGAGTCTCCAGCTCTGCGTGTAACTAGTCCGAGTGGTGCGTGCGGGCACATTTAGTGCATGTACAACGTCTTTATTTTGTTCACCACCATCAAAACACTTAATCATGCCCAGTTTTACACTAAACTTAACACCCTTAGGAGCTCTCTCAGGCTCTTCTGATACCTTAGGACACATCTTGCGAACAGATGCACAAAATCAATCGAGATAAAGAACAGATGCTCACAGACGCAGCTCAACGCTGTGACAGCTTGATGCTGAGATGATGAGTGTACGTCCCCTGGGGAACTCTCATAAAAACGAACTGGCTTAACTAGAACTTTTGGAAAGCGGAGACACCTTTATTTCTATAGGTGTTATTATCTGTGTATCTTCTTACTAGAATGTAAAAACAGGAGGACAAGAGTTTATTTACTGATATGACCCAAGTACCTACAAAAAGAGTCTGCTATTTAATAGGAGCTTCGTAAATATTTGTGGAGCAAATAAATAATTAGAAGCTATGAAAGTCGATCTGGAAACTCTTAGGATGTATAAAAGAAACCTTTAAAGATCTGTTAGAAGCATAAGTATGTTTGCTCTCTGACCTGGTGCGGTCTAGCACAGCTGCGGCCTTCTTAAATGGAAGATTTAGAACACTGCTATTCTAGGCTCAACTCTGCATCTGACTTGTTAAGACATCTTAAGCAAGTCAATCTTTTGCTATGTCTGTTTTCTGTCCCATAAAATAAGGTGTTTGGGAAAAAGCTGAATTTTCAAGAACCGCTGTAGACTTAGTAGGAATTCATATAGATTTTGCACTTTAGAACCGACTCAGAAACTTGTATACAATGCTCATGCCTGGGTACCATCTCCAAAGATTCGAATTAATTGGTCTTGGTGGGACTTAAGCATTGACATATAGCCAGGAATGAGACCCACTGACCCAAAGCTCATGGTGCAACCGTGTCCAAGAGCAGTCATCCATGGTTGTGAGTTAACGTGTCCAGGTATGTTAAAGGTGAATGTGGGTCAAGCTAAGTTGATGGTATTGAAGTGTGTCTGGTTGAGGTGGTCAGCATTGCCAATGTTGCTGCAGACACCGGGGAGGATGCACGAGAGTGGCCGTAGCTGGGCTCTGTGGGGGCTTCTTCCCATTTTTCTGCTGCCTTTGAGTACACTAAATATTGATTTCCAAACTCCTAAAGCTGTTGAATAAATCTCACACCTCACTTGCTCCCCTTCTATACCCATCCTTGAAGTTAAACAGGTCACTTGTTCATGCCAAGCCAGGGGAATCTGGGTCATTTTCATGGAGTCTTAGGAACTACTGGGCTCTGTGCAGTATCCTTTCGAGTTGTATGACTTGTCGTTGGATGTTGACTCTGAAACTTATCCTCCCCTTCTAGCTCCTCAGACTTGTTCTGGAAATCAGAACCAAAATAAATGACTTCTGACTGTGTTTTGAGGCCATGTTAAAAGAACAGCACCTGGAATCCTCCCACACCCCCAGGAGCTCAAATTCCGATGGCCACCATCCAGGACCATCTGCTTAATGACACCTCCCTCTTCCTGCTCTCATGGTGGTAGCAAACTACGGTTTGGAGAGCGGTGCCACAGACACCATAGTAGAGAACCCTGCTAAAGCCAAGAAATTGGGGAGGAAAATTTTAGTCAAACTATTGTTTTGGAGGATTCCATGATGCCAAAATCTCCATGGTTTTTAAATATAAACTTCCCAACTGTTAATTTTAACATGATGCACACAATGTTACAAATATCCCCCCATTAGTTTTTGTGAAACCTCACTGCTTAGTTATTTTGACAGGTGCAGTGATCACTGCCATTGCAAAACACAAAAATGTTCTACTTTGTTGTGTAACTTAAAACTCTGAGTCTCAGTAATCAGGAAATGTTTAGGACTTTGAGTGCACAGAGACATTTTTCCTTATCTCTTAACAATCACCCATCAGAGCCTTCAAAGACAGGGGCAAAGATGGCCTGTCTCATTCCCAACTCCCTAAGAATGTGTTGTACCTTCTCTATAGATTTTCAGGGTCTCATATGCCCAGGGAGTCTCCCCTCATTCAACCAAGCCTCCTTGCAGGATAAAATAATCCAATCTATAAGGAAGTGAGTACTTTGAACCTCCCAAGTGCAGGTGCTGCTGGAGATCAGGGTGTATGGTATTGTTGCTCATTTTGTCTGCCTCCTGCCTGTTCAGAGAAATACCATTGTTCCCCACCCCCACTCCCTCATCCCACCACAGCCCCCCATGCCATAGGCGCACTAATCATGCCTCAATACTTTCCCTGGCCTCTCGCTGGAGTTTGGCAGCTATATCCATAAGCTCAGCGGGAATACATTCTCTCATCGTGAACGTTTCCTGAATTGGAAGCTGCCCCACTGGCTGGAGTTGTTGTTGCTATGCTTTTGCTTTTCTTTGTTTTAGGGTTTGAACAACACAGGGATTTTTATCTCTTTCACTGACGATCACACAGCATCCTCCTCTGCACTCTCATCACTTTTCAGGAATTCTACCTCTTAGCATCCCAATCAGGCTTTGTCACAAGCACTCAGATCTCAATCCATGGCACCTTACACCCTCCCAGCTTTGCAAAATGGCATGCTTAGGTCTCCAATTTATAATCCTGCTCTCCCACCTTGTTTACTAACTACAAATTTAGCAGAGTCCTTCTAACCTCAGTTCTTCCAACTTTCTAGCTCAACTTTAAGCCTCTAGGTGGGCATTGGTGAACCATTGAACTACCCACAGTAGAGGCCAGCTCACTGAGTCAGCCATTCGTTTTCCTTCTTTGCCACAGCGTGCTCTGTACAGTTCTTCAAACAAGCAAATTAGGTCAGCTGATGTTTCCAGGGAGTGCCCTACACATGTGGCTGTCCACAGCATCCAACGTAAGGACCACGGCCAACTGTGGATCTCCCCTCAGATGCCTCTCTCCCAAGGCCCATTTCTATGGTCTCCTGGCTGGCTCTCCAGTTGTTGGCTGGAACCCTTGGGAGCTTCCTGGTGAAATCTGAAACTAACCCCTATACAGGCCAATGAGAGACTGAAGAAAGAGGCAGATCACTCCACATTGGTAGGTGGTTGGCTTAATAAGCAAGGGAATGTACATACGAAGCTTTTATTGGATGACCACAAGATGAGTAGATCTCCCCACTCTCAAACATTTACATAAAAACATTAGTGGGGTTCAGCCAGGGATTCAATCCACATGGTCGCAACAGTAGCTTACTATCTCAAGGCTGTGTCCTTGGGCAGCTTGTGGTGTGGAGAAGGCAAACAGAATGCATATTCCAAGGACAGGGATGGGGTGAGAAGCCTTTGATTGCCCCAGAGTGGTTTTTACATTTTACATTCCCACCAGCAGTAGATGAATGATGAGAAATTAATTTTCTCTGCATCCTCACCACACTTAGTCTTGTCACTATTGTTTTTATTTTAGTTATTCTAATAGATATACATTGAGATATCATTGTGGCTTTAATTTGCATTTTTCTAGTAGATTGTACATCTTTTCTTGTGTTTGTCATCTGGGAATCCTCTTGAGTGAAATTTCAGGTTATGTTATTTGCCCATGTTTTAGGTAATTGTTTTCTTACACTTGCGCTATGAAAGGTTTTAAAAATATATTCTATATACTAGTCTTTTGTCAGATATCTGACTGCAAATATTTTCTTCCAGTGTGTAGCTTGTCTTTGAATCCCCTTAACAGGGTCTTTCGCATAGCAAACATTTTGAAATTCAATGAAGTCCGATTTATCAAATTTTTATTTTATGGATTGTGTTTTTGTTATCAAATCCAAGAAATTTTGCCTACTCCTAGATCCCAAAGACTTGTTCCTAAGTTTTGTAGTAGACGTGGTATAGTTTTATATTTTACATTTCAGCATGAGACTTGGTCAAGGTCCATTTAAAAAAATGTTTTTTTAATGAAAAAATTGTTTTTAAGGATCAGAGTCAACAGCACAATCATCTTAACAGTCATTGCTACCACCAATGCCTTTCTTCCTAAAACAACTGTCATTTTCTTTTGCTCAGGGAGACATTGAAGCAGGCATTGTGGGACTTCTGTGAAAACCCTTCCAAGGGCCAGGGTGCTGACCTCTAAAGGATGACCCTTGTCATTGGTTTAGAGGTCTCCATGTGCACACAGGCTTCTAACAAGTCAAGAATGGGGGGTGGGGGGCACAATTCGGCATAATGAGTTAGGTGAAGAATTGTGAGAATCAAAACCAGTAACGTCTAAGTAAAGAGAAAATAGTTGGGGGATCAAAGAGCATTGTTACATGGTATAAGACAAACAAAAATCAAATCCAGAGATGTGGCCAAAGGAAGGGTGGCAGACTAGCGGGAATGAGGCATTGCCAAGAGAGAAGCGTGAAATCTGGGAAAGTGGGTGAACAACTTTAGGGCTCAGACTGCTGCACCCCAGAGGAAAAGAGAGGGGAGGGGACAGGACCGCAGGGCGGAGGAGAGAAATGCTGTTGAAGTCACTTCTGCTGGGCACCCGGAGCGGTAGGGAAAGCTCAGGAGCTAGTGACAACTGGGACGGGGGCTGCCCCGGAGGAAAGCGGGAGCTGGGCAGAGGGCTGGAGCTTTGGCCAAGCCTTCCTGCCAGATTAGAAGGGGCGACGGGGAGGGACCTTCCAGCGGCCACAGCGCGCAGCGCTCTCCGCCCGGGAAGATCGTGTCTCCCGCAGTCCAGCAGCGGACCCAGCCTGCGCGCCTTGGTCCCCGCGAGTCCACCCCTAGCTCTGGAAGCCAGGTCTTTCTTCTCTGCGAGCCCATCGACAATGGATGGCAACTCCCTGCTCTCGGTACCAAGGTAAGACCTTCTTTGCCCTTTGCTCAACCCAGTGCCCCGCAAACTCCGTTTTCCGCCCCGGGTCACTCACGAACTTGCCCCGGGGGCGCCTGGGTCTGCGCGGGGCTCCCGCGGAGCAGACCGAGGACTCTGCGCTCGCAATGAAGTCGGCCCGGGCTGACCGAGGAGCGCTGGGGGGAAGGTGGTCCCTGTCAGCCGCCGGCGGGGCGCGGGGCTGGGTGCGGCCTGCGCGCCGACTGGCACGGATAGGGGGCAGTTGGCCCGCCTCTAGGGCCGGGAACTGGGGTCTGCCCTGCCCTGGGAAGACAGATCCCGACTGTGCGCGAAGGCAGCCTGGAGAGGTTTCACACCTTGTAGGGAGGCGGTTTCCGAGATATGGATGAAGACAGGAGGGAGCAGGACTCGGGCAAACTACCCTCCTTTCCGTCCACCTGGTCCTGGGTGAGTGTTAGTGGTTGCTGGGCAGGGATGGAGTGAGGGTGTAAGGAGTGGGTTGGGGAGATGCTCCTAACCCCTGACCGAGACCCGGGACCGAAAAGACTTTGATCCTCCCCAGTCCCACCCGCTTTGGCTGCCCCAGCCCCCCGCCTGACGGGTGGCTCCTGAACATCTCCCACCGCGCGCGTTCCCTGACTCCACCCAGCCCTGGGGTCCCCATGCTGGGTGAGTCAAGGGCGCCACCTTAGATGCTGCCAGGTGGGAGCAGCGTGTTTGCCCCGGTTTGCATCTGCCCCTGTCTCTTTCTCTCCCTTTGCCCTGCTCCGCGCTCCTTCGGATTCAGTCCATTGCGAATTTAAGCAACTGAGATTTTTCTATTTTTACCGGCATAAACCTCGGGGGTAAATTGAGGCTGTAGCCCGGGTGGTGCTCCGCCAGCTGGGCAGGTAGCTTTGGCGCTGTCGGTGCTCGGAGCCGAGCGTCCTCGCGGAAAGCAGGGGTACCGCGGCTAGCGGGGTGACAGTGGCTCGTGGCCCCCGCAGCCCCACCGCTCAGAGGCAAGGGGCTTAGTGCTGATCGTCTCGTCATCCTCTACTACCCCCTTTCCCCAATCAAACATCTAGGCAGCTTCCAGCCGCGAATAGGAGGCACTGGAATAAACGTTTTAGGCTCGCGTTCTTGGAGAGCAGCAGACGCCAGCGCGCACAGGCCGGGCACACAGGTAGCTGGTAGTACACCGCCTAGGTGGGGGTGCGAGGGGAGTGGAGGTGGCCGAGGAGGACCGACACTGCTTTTCAAACTCGTCAAAGGCTGCCACCTAGAGACGTGCAGTGCTTATATTCGTAATGAAAAAGAGCTTTCCCAACTCCACGGGCATTTCCTCTTTCAGCATCCCTTACCTTCTGGGTAGCCCAGGGCTCTGAAGAGACGCGGCCGCCTCAGTGTCTGTGCGTTCCCCGGAGCAGCTCTCTGCTGAGAAATCTCTAACCCCGGGACTGAACAGGGTCATGGGACCACCGAGTCCTTCCACTCTGCCCTAATGCATAAACAGGACAGTAAATACCGCAGGAGGTTCTCTTAAACTTAAAAAATATCTTGCCACTGATTTTTAAGTAAGAGTGTGAGGCATTTGGAAAGTCAAGCAAATTGGGGGCTCACTTCTACACCATGTATTCTACTGCCTAGGGTCCTTAGAACTGAAATGGTGAACAGCGTGGTTCCAACATTCCCATGGAGACACTTTTGAAAAGATTGCTTGTTTAAATCCAGTTTTGCAGATCAATATTACTGTGCTTGAATCAGGATAGATTCCTATTCAAAAACTTGGACAACTTCTAAAAGATTAGAAACCCATTATACTAGTGATTCCTCAAGATTATTTCTGTCATGGTCCTATAAAATGACCACTTAAAAGGCAGCCCAAATAATGTTGTTCTGTATTTTGTAGTAGCCTATAAAAATGGCAGTATAGATTTTGTATCAGCTGAAGCCAATTAAACCTTTTGAGTGTTACTGTTTATTCACAAAGACATATTGAATTTCCACAGATCAGTGTGTAATTCAGCTAGTTTATTAGCATCCTTGTTCATATAGAAAATTCACTTAACTCCACTGGATGAATTGATTTGATCCTTTATTTTATTGAATACAAGAAACAATTACCTTTCTATAATATTGAATTGGAAGTGATAGGCATTGATATGCAAAAAGTGAACTGGAATTTTAAAATATTGTGTAGAAATATTATATAAGTTATACCACTTGTCCACACAACTTTGAAATGTAAAGAATTGATGACAGAATGCACAAGTTTTCAAAAAGATGGCAATGATCAGGAAAAATCAAATTGTTATCAATTGAGATTTGTGTTGCCTAAATCTGACGTATTTAAAGCAACTTCAGATGTTAACAATTGAATTGAGAAAACAAAATGATTTAGTAATATATTGAGTTAATTATAGAATATATATTTTTGTGCTGGCTTTTAGATCTTAAAATTTTTAATAAATCAAAGTTATAAATGACTGAAATTTTTTTTTAATTTTTTTCATTGATCACAGTGCATGTTTTTTCAATCCTCACCTGAGGATATGTTCTTATTGATTCTAGAGAGAGGGAGAGGAGGAGGAGGAGGAGGAGGAGGAGGAGGAGGAGGAGGAGACAGAGAGAGAGAGAAACATCCATCAGCTGCCTCCCATACACACCTCAACTAGTGTTTGAACCCACAACCTAGGTATGTGCCCTGATCAGGAATCAAATCTGCAACCTTTTTGTGCATAGAACGATGCTCCAACCAACTGAGCCACCCTGGCAGGGCTGCATTTTATATTTTAAGTGACTGGGATTTTACTTGAGCAATATTCTGTAAAGATTAATCTCAATTAATCTTTGACTTATTTCTAAAGTATATAAATATGTGACTTGTGGATTTTAAAAAAGGAATGGTTCTTTGAGTTACTATACTATATTACCTTCCCTTTGTGAGAGCTCCAATTAGTTGTTACTTTGTATATTTTCATTTTTACATGTACAACAAGTAATGTGAAGTACACTACAGATTTCTTAAAGTTGCTGCTTATCAAATTTGGATGGTGCCTCCAATAAGAAGGCAGTTTCCATAGAAACAACATTATGAAATGTCTTGAAACCCACCATTGATGCTATACTTCACATACTGATTCTCTTAGGGACCCTTGATCTCCACCCAAATGATTCCTTTAGTAAAATATATATCTGCTATCAAATAATCAATTTGTAAATGAACTATTAAAACTCATCTCATACATAAGGGGCTGCCTTTGTCTAGTGCTATTCATTTTAATGGAAATTTACACTGTGCATGGGAATTACACTTATAAAGATTTATAAGGAGAGGAGAAGGAAAAAGTGATGTATTTGATACTGGGAGACCTGGTGTTCAATCGTGTTCTGAAATGAATGGCTGTGACTGTCTGGGCAGGTTGCTCGGCCTGTTCTCCTCTGTCTCCTCCTGGATTTAATGACATACATCTTGCATGTACTGATCTTCTAGGTCCCTTTTACTTCAACCTCCTCTCACGCCACAGCCTTTATCGCAGCAGTGACTCATCTCCTTCTCTTGAAAGAGACAAGTGAAATCAAGACACTGAAAAGAACTGAAACAATTCCCATCCCTCCAAAAGAAAGCCCAGCTTAGAGAATGAGTTAGTTCACTTTTAATGTTCCCTCCTCAATAGAGCACATAATGCTCATGGCAGGTGTAATAAAAGCCACTCTTTTGTAAAGAATAGAGCACAGTGATTAAGATCCTGGTTCCACCACTTAGTAGTCACTGGTTATCCATGCTGGGGCAACATGCTTATCTACTCTGTGACTTGTTTTTGTCATCTAGAAAATGTGAACAGCAAGAGTGCTTCAAACACGTGGGAAGGTTGTTGGGAGTAAGAATTGAAGTCCAAGGAGCAGTGAATCTTTAACTATTACTGGCTAGCATACTTGATAAACTCCTCTCCATATGATTTGCATGACAGATTTTTAAAGTCAATGCTGGTGGAAAGACCCTTCACTCAGACATGAAGTCCACTTGATCTGACATTAGCATAGCCATTCCAGCTCATTATTATTATTATTATTATTTACATTTTTATGGTTGACACTACTGCAGATGTCCCCCACGTTGCCACCTTTGCCTTCCTCGGTCAGCCCTCACCACTATTGTCTGTGTCCATGGGATTGCACTTGCTGGTCTCTGTGGTAGAAGGCATGGTCATGTGACTTGCTTGGGCCAATGCAAAGTGTGCAGAAGGGGCATGAGTCTGTTCCGAGTGGAAATTTAAAAGAGGCTATATGTGGTTTGCTTCCTTTCTCCTGCTTTCTGCCATGGCCAATAACAGATCTCACATGCTGGCTGCTTCATCAGCCTGAGTTTCAGCACGAATAGAACTTGAAGCACAGCCTGCAGCCAATCCGTGATGTACATGTGGTGTGAGCAGGACGCAGACCTTTGTGTTTTTACTCTTCTGAGGTTTCAGAGGTTTCCGATGCCTGCAGCATAACCTAGCTCACCGTGCCAATCCTGCTGCCTTTGGGGTTGAAATGGTCCGTGTCTGATGGGCTATTGACTGACTTTATGAAGGTTTCCAAGGTACCTCACCGAATTCTCTTTTTGCTCTGGACTTCCAAAGCTCCCCATCACTAACTGTATATTCCTGGATGTCGTGATATGAGGGTGGGATGGGAGAAAGGGAGGGATGGCACCCGCCCTGATGAGTTCTTGAAGCAGTCAAGAAGCAGGTCCCGTGGACCAACTCCAAGCAATAACAATAAATACTCCAGCCTACAGGGCTCTCCTCCTAAGCACATGGAGTGTGAACTGGGAATCACATTCATGTGACATCAGTTCACACATTTCCCATTTCACAGCCCGATACAACCAGTGCAGTTTAGGGATATAATGGTGAACCTCACACACATGCAATACTACGTGGTCATTTCCTTTTTTGTCTTTTATTTCCCTCTCTCATTATTAAAAATATAGTAAGCTTATATTTAACTTGCATATTTTATCACCTATTGTGCATTTCCATGTAGTATATACACACACACAAATATCTTTCGAAGACCTTTTTTACAATCTCCAACATGCCATGATTTTTAAGCCTCTTGAGGATTTTCAAAGGTCATTTTGACTTCACACTATTTTCAAGATAGGCAATGACATTAGACCCCAAACCTCACATTAGATGTGTCTAATATTGCACAATGGTTGGCAAAATCCTGAAGTGGCAGCATATCGACATGAGAAGAGGAAGATTGGAGAATCAGTCATCAGGTAACAGATACTGAGCAGATACTCCTGACACCTTCAAGATTCTGGGATGGACTCACAGAGTCCCCGACTTCCTGGCCTATCACCTTGGGGTCAGATGGGATTTGGGCTGGAAGAAGATGGACTAGGAAGTAGATACTAAACACACACTAACTTTAGTTCCTCTTTTTATTTCCTGAGTGACCACTTGAGAGAGGTCTCTTGAGAGAGAGCCTGTGACCTTACCAAATCTCTTATTTGATTCACAGCAGCATTTGACATAATTGACAGATGGTCCCTAAACTCCTTAAAACAATTTCTCCCTAATGAGAAATGTATCTATAAAATATGCCTTTTGAAATATCAAGCGCTTTTCTATCTGTGCTGGAGAAATGGGAACCCACTGAACACTGTTAGAACTACAAAGGACTTTAGTAAAGGTCACCTTGCCCAACCCCCTTCTTTATAGATAAAGAAACTGAAGTCAAGAAAAGTTCAACAAATTGCTCAGATCTTACAAATCTTAAGAGACTGAGCCAAGAATAAAACCCTGAATTCCTGATTCCTATACTTACCACTGCCTTGGATTTGCTTAAAGTAATAGTAATAATGAACTCTAAAACGTAGTTACAAGCTGTTGGAAATTTCTGGTACAGAAGGACCTGTCTGTCACTCATGTCTTCTTTATTTTCTCCTTCTTTATTTTCCTTAAGGAATATGCTATCTGGAGAACTGTTCATGTCTTCATTTCACTTCAGCTTCTAGAAATCCTAGTAACAAATTTAAAGTTCAATCACAACAACAGTGTAGGAGCTTATTACTTGGATAACTGTGCTGTTTTTAACCGTGATGCTGACCTCTTGTTATAATTTGTTTTCCTTAGCATTGAGTTTTAACTTGTATTCTACCATTTTATTTTATATATCTTTTCTGTTAGCTGTCACAAGTCCTTAGTGGAATAAGATGTAATAGCCATCATTAAATCAGTCATGCAATCAATCACTTTCTTTATAAGCAAAACGTAAGAAAAATTTTCTGCACTTGAGGAATTAAATTGATCTGTGTCAAATTGGAACTCATACAAAGTAATGGTCTATTCATATTTAATTAGACTTTCTTTAATGATAGACTGATTACATCTGAAAGGTTATAAGTGGTTAATGATTATTATATTATTATGATTAAAATAAAACTAACTGCTTTAGAATAATCATATAATAAAATAGAATGTTAAAGTTTTGTAAGATGTATTTCTCAATTATTTATTAAACATGATGTCACACATACATTTTAAATATATGTGCATATATATGATATCAATTTGTATCAAGAATATTAATGCCTAAAAATATCTTTTTTAGTTTGTACATTTTATATTTTAGCGTACTTTGCTCAGGTATTTAAATGCATTAAACAAAATGAAAGAAATTTTAAAATATTTAATTTTGCTTCCAGAGATACAAGGAGAATTTTTAATTTTCTCTTCTTATTCTTTAGTATTAACATAAGTTAAACAACACATTTAATTGTCTTTTGTCCTAAAAATCTATAATTTTGAACAGAATAACAAGAACATAATAAGAAAGCAATAAGTGGCTTTTGAGAGAGTGTGCCTAGGCATAGACTTATCCATTCACTCACAATTTGAACAGTTTAAATTAAAGAATTTATCTGGGTAATTCAAACAAAAGTAAAATTCAGATAAAAAATAAACAAAGGACCAAGTCAAGTCATTTTTTTCTGTATAAAATCTTGGCCCTACATAATGTGCTCATTGCTGACTCATGCACTCAATATAACCTGGAGATTTTTGATTTTTACTTTTTTTCGAATGAATCAACAGTGCTTCCAAATAGCAATTAAAAGGGTGCATGCACTTCACCTGTGTAACAGTCAGCCAGTCAGGGACCTGAGCTGGCATTCTGTTACACTGTTGGTCTCCCTCTCTGGTCCTGGTGGAGAAAATGTGAAACCATGTCATTTAGAAAATGAGCCGCACTTTCATCACGTGAATCACTGTACAAGGAGTGTCTAAAGGAAAGATTCGATGTCCAGGGAACATGTTATCCAGACAAGCTGTCATCCCAGCTAATCATACTCAGTCCACGTAGATCGTAGACATTCTTCATGAAGGAGGAAGGATATGGACAAAATATCAATTATGACTTTTCCTCAGTATTTCTGCTGGGTCTGAGATCTTGTCCACGGGATGGAGAAGGGCACATCTAAAGAAGGAGGCTGAAAAGATGAAAAGCTAGTCCAGGGTTTAGCTTTGAAGTTTATATGGGACTGGCAGGGATGTTTGGGGGTGAGGAGAAAAATTATGGAGGAGGGCTTACTTTCTTACTTGGAAGAAAGTATGAAATCTAGTGACTTGAATGCCACCTTCATTATGTGAAGATAATTAGAACCTGGAAAAGGGCACATAAATTCACTACAAAGAAGACCACATGTCAAATTCTCTACAAAGAAGACTACATATCATTAAATAGTAGAAAAAGAAAAAAAAGTTAATATGTTTGGAAATTTATCCTTAAAAATCATAAAATATATAAAGTTCATTTTATCGATATTTTAAAACTGAAAGGTAAATGTGAATTATATACTAAACAAATAATGAATTAAGTGTTGATTGGATTGGAAGATCATAATTATCCCTTCAAACTTGTATGTTAACATAACACTTTTCCCCACAAGGTCATAAACATTGTCAGTTCTGTAAATATATTCAATAGCCTCATCAATTTTGCCAACTCTACCTTTAATTCTTTGACTTTCAAATACTCGCATGAAGAATTTGTCATGTCATCATCCTCATTGATTTTCTCTTCTTCCAATGTGAACTGATCTCAGCCTGCCAGACTCATTTGGCGATGATTTGACAAGTGATAAAACATTCTCCAGCATCATTTCCTTCTCCTTTCTGAATTTCTGCATCTTCTGCTAGATTCGTCATTTTAATTGATTAGCATTTTATTTAAATAAAAGTCACAAATCAGCAACCACCAAAGGTGTTGAGTAGTGGGCAGAGATAAACACTTAGTTTAGGTGGGAAGGGATCTTCACTGGAGAGTAATTGTGAGCGATCAGTCTGTTTACTTTCTTCTATAGTCTTGAAACTTCGGTGACTGGTTAATGAATAATAAAGACACTTGATCTTTGGGGTTCAATTTCTGATGATTTTCAGTTTACCAGATTTTCTCCAGGGATTGGCACTGCTGAAAATCTTTTCCATTTTCACAAACATTATCTGTAGATGAGTGAATTATCTAATGAAGCAATGCAGGTGCAATTGAATATTTCACAAACTCAAACAAGCTCCTGGGAAATTCTTCTCTAGAGCTAAGATTAGAGAAATCTTTCTGTTTTCAAAATATCTCACAATAATCAGTCTATTTTTAATGCACAGGTATTAATTCGAATTTAATTTATGAAAAATACCAAATGGTGTTTCAGGAAGATAGGAGATCCTCCATAAATGGCAATCCCATTCTTTTCTTTTTTTATAAGACCACACTTTTGCTCAAAGTGTTAAGAGGCAGCAAGTAGCCCTGGCCAGTTTTGCTCAGTGGTTAGAGCATTGGCCCTCAGACTGAAGGGTCACAGGTTCGATTCCTGGTCAAGGGCATGTACCTGGGTTACAGGTTCAATCCCTGACCTTGGTCAGGGACATGCAGGAGGCAACCAATCGATGTGTCTCTCTCACATCGATGTTTCTCATTTTCTCTCTCTCTTTCCCTCCCACCTGCTCTTCCTCTCTACCTAAAAATCAATGGAAAAATATCCTCAGGTGAGGATTAACAAAAAATAAAATAAAAGCAAGTAGATCAATTGGATTAAAACTGAGTCATGGGTCTTCTGACACTATTTGTAGCGACCAGGGCCTTGGTGAGATATATCCAGTCTAATCCCTATAGTCACTGAATCACTGATCCCTGTAATGGGTCCCACATGCCTCTGAGATGGGCGGAAAAAACACTGCCATGGAAAGTAGCTCCTGTGTGAAGAGCTGGGGTCAAATGTAAGATAAATATAAGTCTCTGAAAAATAAAATTTATTCATTCATTTATTTATTTAGTACAGATATTGACCCCTTACTGTAATGACAGGTAATAGCAGCAGGGTTTGTAATAATGGACACAAAAGAAGCCAGTTCCATTGTCATGAAACTTCAATACCAGTGCGGCAGGAAGACATTAGTCAAATACCATCAGTGGATGTATAGCAAATTGGCATGTGTGCTCCAGAGGACAAAGAACATGGTCTTTGGGACATACAATGACAAATAAGACTTAAATGCGAGAGGTCAGAAAGTACTCATGAAGAAGTCTGTTCTGGCAGTCAGAACAGAGTTGGAAAGGCCCTGGGTCAAGAGAGCAGTGGAGTGTTTAGACTACTCCAGGTGTGTGCTTGGAGTCCAGGAAATGAGGAAGGGTAGAGTGACATCCGAGATCTGAAAATTAAGTAGGGGCCAGTATGTGGCCACTGGGTCTTCATTTTAAAAAACAGTGGGATGTCATTGTTTTTCAAGCTAGAGATGGCTGGAAGTTATGAGTGAGATAATGCATGCAAAGGAAATGGCCCAGTGCCTGGGATATTTTAAATGTTCCATAAACAGGAGCTGTTGTTGTTGCTTGTTAATTATAATTTCAATATCACAATGCTTGGAGACAGAGGCCTGAAGAAGAATAGACAGGTAAGATCACAAGATCACCAGAAGAGGGTGAGTTATTCAAAAGTGGTAACTGTCATGAAGAGAACACTTTAAAAATAGTTCTTGAGTTTCAAGCTGCCTGAGGGCATCCTGAAACAGACATCCAACAGGTTGGCCATATGTCATGCAGACAGGGAAGGCAAGCCAAAGGATTCCCAAGGGCTCTTTTATGGTATTTGTGGAGATGTTACCATGTTCTCAGCCACGCACACACAAGGAATGGTTCATACGGCCATATCTCATACCATACCTTTTTCTCACTCCCAAGTCTAATCTCCTGAATTTGGAATCTTTGGATATTTTTCTTGTTTTCCTGGTGGGCCCCATGTTTGCTCTGTAAAACTGGCAATAAAATTCAGTCTCTTGGACTTTGACTTTTTGTACCCCTACAACATACTTTAAACTTGCTTTTGGTTCTTCCCACTCCTGGCTCTTTTACCTGCCCCCAGAATGAAGCTGGAGGTGGTTGATCACTTGGTTCTATTATAAGGAGTTAAATAATGCAAACTATGCTGAAAAAGAAAGTGTAAAGTACAATCACAATTATCTTAAATATTTCATTTATTTATTTTTTTTAATTATTATTTTTTATCCTCACCCAAGGACATTTTTGCATTTATCTTCAGATAGAGTGGGAGGGAGAGAGAGAAGGAGAGAGGGAGGAAGAGAGAGAGAAACATCGACGTGAGAGAGACACATCAAGTGGTTGCTGCCCACATGACTCCAACTGGGGCCGGGGACAAACTGCAACCGAGGTACATGTCCTTAGCGGGAACTGAACCTAGGGCTCTCTGGTCCGCGGGCTGACGCTCTAACCACTGAGAAAAACCTGCCAGGGCTTAAATATTTTATTTTTACAGAGCCCTCTCAGGTCTGAACAAAAGGAAAATAGGTAAAGAATGCACTTAAGGACAATTTGGACGATAAATAGGAACTTCTCTGATTGGTTGATTGACACTGAACATGGGCACTGATGAAACTCACTAGATAATTGCTGGATTCTCCCTGTTGCCTTACTTTAGTTCACAGATATGGAAGAAGCGAATCTGTGAGTGTGGTGTCCATTCTGCTGCATAATTCCTGACCTTTTGCAAGAGCATCAATCATAATTAGCTTCACTAAACTGTGCGTGCTGTTGTGCCCCTGGCATTTCCATATCAGTCTCGTGCATTTTGCAACAGGCTGATAACTGTGGCTTAATAAGAAGCAACGCTATTTAAAACTTGGTTCCTGGTTTCTCTCAGTAACTTTCCTTTCCTTTTAAGGATCATAGTTATGCAACTAGACAAAACAGCTACTGCTTTTGTGTGGCCATCTAAGTAGTCTGTGAAACCCACAGACATGGACAACAGTGTGGTGTACTGGGGGGAGGCAGCAGTGAGGGGAGGTGGAGGAGGACATAGTGGGGATGAATGGTGATGGACGGAAACTTGACTTGGGGTGGTGAGGACACAACACACTGTACAGATGATGTATTGAGGAATTGTGTGCCTGAAACCTGTGATATTTTCTTCACCAGTGTCACCCAATCAATTCAATAAAAAGGAAAAAATAAAATAAAAGAAGTAAGAAATAGTCTGTGAAAATATTTCATCCTAAGTGTTAATTTCCAAGGCTCTCCAAGGAAGGCTTCCCTAGCAATTGAGAGACAGTCTGACTCATCCAAATTCTGGTGGTCTCTGTAGGCCAACCAATCCTGCCCTCGGGTACATATACTGCTCACTATCTTTCTTCCACTGACTTCTCCCCCAAATAATACCTCCTTTACCCCCATATTAATCTGCCAAAGTAATAGAAGCACCTGCAATGAGGAAAATAGACTCAGAATTCCTCTGAAAGCAATTTCTGTAAAAACGAATAGAAAAAGAGAATGACAGGTGTTCCATTGTTAGTTATCTGGCTGTTTCACTCTATTCTCAAGGAGTCCTGCTGTCTTTGAGACTGTGGGTGGAGATCCCTGAACTACTCACATATACATTCAATCTTTCCGATCATTAGGGAATTTCCTTCCCAGGATATCCAATACACAACTCTTTGGGAACATTTAATTTTCTTTGGGTGCTGTGTAGACAGTCCTTTGTAATGGAAAAAAAAAATCCCGAGATGTGGAATAGGAAGACTTGGGTTTAAGATCATATTCTTTGGTATACTGTGTGATTTTGGCAACATTATTTAACTACTTATATATTAATGTTTCCTGACCTGATTCTCATTCTTTGTGTGCAGACAAAAAAACAGGCAACCTATCTGAACATTTTAACTTTTACAAGAGGAACATTCTAGTGTTATTTTCCTTTAGCTCTTACATGTTTTACTTGCATATGTTGCCTTTTTTTTTTTCTGTCTCCTCCAAAACTCCATGAAGGTGAAGATTTTATCTGCTTTATTCACTGCAGTATCTTGAGCACTTCACACAATGCTTGGTGATCAGCAGCTATTTATTGAAAAGGGAATGTACATGTCGATTCCTACCTAGTTTACAATTGCTTAGAAAGGATTATGGCCTTTGTGCTTTTTCTGCTTACAAAGTGGCTGATAAAACTGCTAACACATTGTTAGAAAGAAATCCCATTTTGATTGAGCATTTCAGGAGAAATTAAATGCCTGTGTGTTTGTAGATGATCTTACCTTAGAAACTGAGAAGCTCAGAGGTAAACCTGAATCAGTGACCAGAAGGTCTGGTCTATCTAAGTATGACAATATATTGATGTTAGCCCTTGCACATATGATTTTAGTTGGAGGGAAAAGTTTTAATTTACCTATGCTGGAGAAGAATTGGGCCATTCAAGCAGTCATACCATACACATCAGGGTTACTGACATAAATACAGCTTCTTTAGGATCTCCATCTGTAGCCCTCTCACAGTCAGGATGTAGCTATATCTGAAATGCACATGTCAGCTTCTTTGGGAAATCATAATGTAGACGCTATGAAAGTTTGTACAAAAGATAGTAATCTTCGCAAAGTAGGTCTTGAGCGGGGGAAAGGAGTCTTGTTCTCTTAGTTGGCATATTTTAACTTTCATCTGTCACAAGGGAAGACATTTCTAGCTGTGGTGATCTTTGGTAGAGGACACATTCAGTTCCACCCCGCCCAGAAACAGGCTAGTCAACTGGTCCTTACCGAGTTCCCTCCTTGAGCTCCAGTTAGTGGCTCCTCACCTTGGAGGCTTCGCTTTCCTCTCTGGCTGTTCCACATAGTTCTATTGCCTGTTTGCAACTCTACTTTGTAATAAATATTCAATTCACAGGACTTCTCTCAGAAATGTTTACAGCACTCTTGAACACTTTAGAAATAAAGGAGTAAGTGTTTAAGGCACTAAGCTGCCTGGAAGTCTCTTTACATAATCTCTCTAGATGGATTTGCTCACTCTCTGCTCTCAGGTCACTTTTCATAGTGGCATCTAATGAGGCAACAGCATAAACCTGCTGTGCCAAAGGCTACATTGTCCTAATAATGATGAAACACGTTCATCTGCTCAGCCTCAGTAAAATTCCATGCCCTGCTTCTCCTAGAAAGGATGCAATGTGATTTCCAAGAACAAGTCAAGGTTTTCTGAATCATGGCTATTTGAGAATCTATGAAATTATAAAATCATATATATATACATATATTTCATGGTATTTTTAGTGAGCAACCATCTTTGGTTGCTATGATTCATATGTGGTACAGTACTTAAACTCTCTTTAATAATAATTGCATATAGATGATAGCTATTTAATAACTTGTGTTCCAATTGCTTTTTTTCTCATCATCTACCTTTAGAATGCAAAGGATTCTTGCTCTATCACATTTTAACTCAGAAATAGCTCCTGCTGAATGAGTGGAAAAAGTATTCATTGTTAACCTTTCAACAGAGATTCTGGGCCCAGCTGTGGGCCTTGGTTTCATTTTCTGAAATCAAATAGGTTGAGCAAAGGTAGCTTTAAGGACAAAATAAGAAAATGATGTCAGTAAAACCTCAATAATTGAATTTAATTTGGATGAAAAATACAGCTGAATACTTTGATAATGCCTAATAGTACCCTGGAAAGGAACTAGTGGTTAAGAATATAACAACAACAAAAATAGAAATGTTGCTATATCATTTTGAAAATTGTTTTTTTTTTCTTTCAGGTAGGCTAAATAATGACACTTGTAAAGGGATAATTGGTTTAATTATAATTTATCTGTAAATTGTGTAAAGATATAATTTAGCCAGTATTATCAATTATTCCAATTTCTGAAGTGCTGCCCAAATTAAAACTTTATTACTTTTAACTAAAATTTCCCCCTCAAATATACTATGATATCTGCCTAATATTCTTTGCACATAGACAATGTTTTACAAATTGATTAGGCTCACATACTTTTTTCCATGAAATGGAAAAATGCAGATATATTTTTCTTTTGCAAAATCAATGTCTTTAAGCATCATAATTAGGGGTTGATATGATGATTTGCATTTTATTTTCTTATTAATTCATTTATTTACTTACTTGTTTTTTTAATTGAGTGAACTCATGAGAAAAGGAAGTAGATGTTTGATTCTTTACTGCATTTTTGCATCTCATTCCAAAACCTGATATAAGTGGTTTTATTTTAACTGAACTCAAGTGAAGAGTCATAAAAATTGATCATTCTACCTGCCTAAGATATTGGATTGTGCTGCTCAACTTCCATTAGGGTAAAAATGCTTTATGGGGAAAGCAATTTAGACCTGGCAAGGAGACGGCATGCAATCTATTTAATTCTGTATTGGAGTCACTTACCTAAGCTTTTTCTGCAAAATGAAATCTACAAACACAGTGACAAATTATTGTTATAATAAATTCCTAACACAAAATAATGTAAGGCTTAGTTAGATTATCAGTAAATTCACATATTATGTTTTCTCTTCATGGATATTTTGATATATTGTGTAGGGATAAATTTCCTCTAAAGCATGCCTATTTCCATGAAAGAAATTGTGTGTTATATATCAAGACCCAATTTTCTAAACTAAAAATCAAGACACCTACTCTACCAAGTTGCTTTTTTGAAGGACAATTCAGCAAATTATTTAAAATCAGGTCCATCTTGAAAAATATAAGCTATATGGTCATTTTAGTAATACATTAACCTTCATAAAATATGAAGACAGTTTTATTTAACTTGAAGAGGCGACATAGAATAATTATTATCATTGTTGTTTTTGCTACACCTTGCCGCTGTAGAATGAAATGTGTGAATATCCAGATATTTTTAGGTCACTTAATTATCCACTTCCTTCTCCATGTTACTGCTTCTAATTCTTTGTGAAAAGCTCTTTAGGAGATAGGTCAGTTCTTCCTAATTTGATCTTCTCCTTTGCTCACAAATATTATTAGATCTCCCTTGTTCTACCTACATTTTTCTCAACCTTGAAACCAGCTAGTACAATTTCCTCCCTCTGTGTGTCCTTCCAGACACCTTGAGATAACTTTTAAAGGCCTATGAGCTTTAATTCCAGTCAATCTTCTTGCTGGAAAATGACTTAAATTGCAAGAAAACATATTTAAATTTACTAAAAGAATTGAAGAGTTGATAAGAAAATAAGGACTTATTACCTATAAATATCAATAGGCCTTCAAAGATAAATAGAAAATCTTAGAAGCGTCCAGAAAAAAAAAAAGATACATTATCATTAAAAATTGACAATTAGATTAACAGCTGACTTCACAAAAGCAAAAATGGGACTCCAAGAATAATAAAGTGATATCTTCAATGAATGAAGGAAAATAATTGCCAGTTTAGGATTCTATGCTCCATGAAAATATCTTCCAAGAATAAAGATATTTTCTCACCGACAAAAACTGGAGGTATCACTTCTTGCGAAAGAAAATAATAAAATATTGACTTCAGGCAGAAGAAAGGCAAGCTTAGATAAGATAAAGAAAGAAATAAAGGGGAAAGGAAGTTTTATATATTTAGTAAATCTAAGCAAATATTTACTTTATAAAACAATATTAATAATGCTCTATGGTTGTTAAAAATTAATACAAGGCAATAATACAAGTTGAGAGGAGTTAGCTGGATGTAAAGAGCTCTAGGATTTTTGTATTGACCAGGAGGAGGATAAAGATGTTGATTAAGTTTAGAACGTGTTAAGGTAAATATAGATATTCTATTTTCGAAGATAACTACTAAAGGAATCACAGACACAAAAAAAGTTATAACTTCTAAACTCCTCAAAAAATGACAAAAAATCAATCTAAATGGGACAAGAAACTAGAGAAGAGTTGGGACAAAATAGAAGCACATATCCAAGGGCAGATACGGGCTTAAATACATCAGCAGTTACATTAAAGGTGAATGGACTAAATACTCCAAACAAAATGCAAAGATTATCATTTGGGTTTTTTTAAATCTAAGAATGTAAGACATATTTAAAACATAAATATTGAAAAGGATGGGAAAAGGCACAATGCAATGGCTAACCAAAGGAAACTGATGCAGCTTTATCACATCAAACAAAATGAACTTTTAAAGCAGAAGAGCATTGCCAGAAGTTAAGTGTGTTACTGCAGAGTGACAAAGTTGAGTTGCTGGCCATAGATACCATTTTAAATGTGTGTCCATATAATAAAATAGCCTCAAAATTAAAGCAAAAAAAAAAAAAAAATGGGCAGACATATAAAAAGAAATTAACCAAAAATACTAATATGAAATTAATAAATCTGAATATCACAACCAACTTAACCTAATATACATATTTAGAACACTAAAACCCAAACCTGCAGAATGTATATAATATTTATAGAAATTGACCATACCCTGGATTATAAAGCAATTCTTAACAAGTACCAAGGATCAATGCCATGCAGACCATGTTACGTGAGTCAAGTGGAACTCAACTGGCAGTCAATAATAAACAAATAAACTAAAGTGTTACATGTGAACAGAAATTTGAAAATGTTCTTCCAAATGCATAGATCAACAAAATTATAATGAAAATTAGAAATTCCCTTGAATTGAAGGATGATAAACATGCCACATTGAAAAACTTGTGGAATGGAAGTAAAGCAATTATAAGAGAAAAATTTATAGCCTTGAGGGCTTACTTTTTTTAAAGTTAAGGCTAAAGATTATAGTAAGCATCTATCTCCTGAGATTTTATAAAGAATAATAAAATAACCCCAAAGAAAGTAAATGATAAGTCCAGGCATTAATATCATAGAAAGTAAACACAGACTCTAAAGGACAGACAAATCAAACAATGGCTCTTTGAAAAGAAAGCAAATCAAATCGACAGATCTCTGGTATACTTAATTTAAAAAGGGGGATGAAGTACAAAAAACAATGATAGGAATGAAAAAAGTGAACATAACAGATACATTCTATAGACAGAATTATGATAATATTATCAAGCATTATGTCAATATAAAAATTAAATTAAGTGGGCAATTTTGAATAAAAAAATAACAAAATAGCCCAAGAAGAAATAGAAACCATGATAAACATTAATTACACTGACTCTGCCGTCAAAATCATTCTAACAGAAAAGCCCCACTCCCACATAGCTTCGCTGGAGGGTTCTGCAAACATTTGATATTAGATAATTCTGACAGTATACAAATTCTTACAACAAATAGAAAAAGAGGAATACCCTCAATGTATTTTATGACTAGCATAACCTGGATACCAACCTGACAGAGAAGAAAGGAAGTACAACCAATCTCATTTATGATCATAGAGGAAAAATTTCCCAGCCAAAATATTAGCAAGTTAGGTTCTACAACATATAAAAAAGATAATGCATTGTTATCAAATCAAGTGGATCTCAGGAATTCAAGACTATTTAACATTAGACATCAAGTTTTATAGTTTATCAAGATTAACAGTCTGAAAGGAGAAAAACAATATAGTTATAGCAATAAATGCAGAAAAGCATTTGATAAAATGCAACATCTTACAATTAATAGAATAAAAACATTAGAACAATACAAATGAACATGAACTTCCTTAACCTAATAAGAAACCTACAGTAAACATAATATATAGTGGTGTAACTTTAAGGATTTTTGCGTTACTCTATTCAACATTTCACTGAAGATCCCAGCCAATGCAATAAGACAATAAAGGAAATAAAAGGTACAAAGTAAGGAAAAGAAGAAACCCAAACTCTCAGCATTTTCAGTTTAGTTGACTTTGTACAAAGAAAATCCAAAAGAATTTGCAGGTAAATTATTAGAATTAATAACTGAGGTTAGTATGTCAGCTGAATATCAATCAAAACCCACATGTAAACTATATTTCTTCATATGAGCCAGAAATAAGAAGTCAAATTTTAAAAAATAATTTACATGTTATCAATAAATATGAATTTTCAGGACTAAATTTAAAGAAAGCATACAAGCCTGGCTGGTGTGGCTCAGTGGTTGAGCGTCGACCCATGCACCAAGAGGTCACCAGTTCAATTCTCGGTCAGGACACATACCCAGGTTGTGGGCCTGATCTCCAGTGGGGGGCATGCAGGAGGCGGCCAGTCGATGTTCTCTCTCATCGATGTTTCTATCTCTTTCTCCCTCTGCCTTCCTCTCTTTCTCTAAAATCAATAAAGAAAAAAATAATAATAATAATTTAGAAAGAAAGAAAGAAAGAAAGAAAGAAAAAAAGAAAGAAAGAAAGAAAGAAAGAAAGAAAGAAAGAAAGAAAGAAAGAAAGAAAGAAAGAAAGAAAGAAAGAAAGAAAGAATGCAAGACCTTTCCTGAAAAATGTATAACCCTTAGTGAATGACATGGATTGGAGATTTTATGTGGGTGGTTGCTCTTTCTCACCTAGCTCTTTACCCCACACACTCACACAGGTGTCTCCTTTGATATCTCTGACGTTTAAACTGCCTAGTTCCTCTTTGGCATCTTCATCCACAAAGCAAAATTTTCTTGAATTCTAATGATGTACCAGTGACTACCAGCAATGGACATGGAAAAAAAAAATTCCTGACTCCTTGCTTACTTTCTCTTATAGGTATTGATATTATTGTCTATTTTTCATAGTTATAGTGACTTGATAGCCTTCGAAATTGATTTAAGGTAAATTACTATTGACTTGCATTGAGAAAGGACTAGAGCATGCCTAAGGTAAGTATTGTATGGAATCTGAAATTACGAGGAATTCAGAGAAACTGAAATAAATGTCCATAAAAAAAAGCTGTCGTCCTTGCTCTACGCCTAACATTAATTAAATATTAAAAATATTAAGTTTGAGAGGCACCAAGTGTGCTCTTTACCTGTGGATATCCATAAACCAGATTAGAAGTTTCTAAAATTCTTACCTACAACATGTAAATTACCTTTTGATGCATCAAAGACCTGAAGCTCAGTCTAAGACAAAAATCTAGCATATTACCTGTAGGAGATTCTATCTGAAAATATGCATGTCATCTTTGAACTCTTATCAGATTTTTTTTTTAGTTGTTACAACCTCATCATTTAGCTACTATTATTCTTTTTAAAGACATCAGGTTGTAAATGTGTCTTTCTCTTTGAATGATACTAAAACTTTTGTTTCTTTTTTTCCCCCACCCCTCTCCTCTCCTCTCCTGCTTCCTCTCCACATCTGCTGGTGTTTGTAATTCCTTTATTGTGGGTGTGGCCCTCTCCATCAGCCATGTGGGTAGTTGAAGCAAACTCACCCACCTGCCTCTCTGCTGCCTTGCCCGCCAGGAACCACTCCCAGGAATCCAGGTTGGTTGTGGGGTGTGGGGTCTAGGGGATTAATACAGCCAAGTCATGACCAGGGCCTCCTATCATATTCCAGCATCCCATGAGGCCCCTGGGTACACAACCCTCTGATTTTTGACCCTGACTTTGCAGGCTTCCTGGTTTACAGTATCATTTCCACCAAAATGCAAACTCTGCTGTGTACCTTAGCTATTTTTACCATCAAATTTTACCCTTCCTCCGTCCCATCCCTTCAGGTCCTGCTACCCTCGTCTAGTTTAGATGACTCAAAGCCATTAGCAGGGAATTCAGTGTCAAGATTAGACAGAAATTCTTAATTAGGCAGAGCTATCCTCAGCCCTGAAATCACAGGTGGAGGATGGTTTCCTGTGCCTTTCATGGAGGCCCAGGCCTGGCAGAGCTTCTGGTGATGCTTCTCAACGACTCCAGTCCCCTCTCCTCGCACCAGGAGTAGCCTCCGACCTGGTACAGCAGGCAGAGGCATCTCCTCCTGCTAACCCTCACCCCTTGTCTGCATTGTTCTTCTCTGAGCTCCAGTCTCCCCGTAAAACGGGGGCACCCTAAGGAAAAACAGTTCTTCAGAAGTTAGCACATGACAAAAGCAGGTGGGCTGTGTAAAGATAGCATGTCACCTGGGAAAGAGTACAGACTTCGATCAGTTTCAGTTAGGTTTGGATCCCATATTAAGCCACTTAATTGACAGTGTAACGTAGCACATTCCTAACCTCTGAGTCTCATGTCCTTATGAATATAGTGAGCTAATAGCACCTTATATACTATGGTGCTATGAGGATTTGAAGTGACAATGGGAAAGTCTTGTCACAATGATGAGAGCAGAGTGGGTACTCAATGAAGTGTATCTATTACTATTGACTGAGATTCTCTCCCTTCGACAACAACAAATCTTGTAAAGTAAATAGTATTGGTCCCATTTAACAGATGAAGAAACTGAGGCTCAGGGAGGTTAAGCAGCTTTCCCAAAGTCATACTAGTAAAGTGACAGTTGGGGCCCAAATTCAAGTCTTCTGACTTCCAGCACATGGTAATAGTTTCACAACATCATATGGCAGAAGAAATTTTTTAGATTTTTACATATTTATATCAACTGTTAGGATTTTCATATTCCATATTTGTTTAATGTTGGATGTTGTTCACTCCACTGGTTTTGAATATTGCAATTATAATTTACATGAGTTTTGGCTTGACAAAAAACCACGACAGTTCCATTAATGGTGTATATGGACTATTTGTAGCTATCTGGATAGTTTCAGTAACATTTGTGTCTCAGGACTGTGACACTCACAGACCAAAACACAGTTAGAATGAAAAGACCATCTTTACTTTTCTCTGACAATTAAAGATGAACACTGATTTTTTAAGAGGTCCCATTTATTGACCCTATCATATTTATTGGGCACTGACTAGCTGGCAGACATTATGCTAACTATCAAGTTCAGTAGTGAATCAGACTTTTTTTTCACCTCTAGAACTGAATAACAAATTTGGAAATAAAATCGAGCTGTTTTCATTTAACCCAGGTAGATTGTAAAACCCCTGTTCTTTCAATATGAAATACAAGTGTGCCTTAAAATGGAGACAGATACATATTAAGGTTGATAGGTAAATATATATTTACTGAATTGTGAGGTCTATAGATATCGTCTCCAAGAGCAAAGTCAGTTCAATTCTTTGCTCATTGTATAAATAGCTCGCTAGATAGCTTATGGAAACTTCTGTGACAGGAGGATAGATCTCTCCCAACCTTAATAAAATTATGTACCAATGTGCCTTATTTTAAAATGAAAAGCAAATTTTTAAAATGTCAGGGATGCTTATTATTCAGAGGTCGCATAATCAAATATTTTTCAGGCCAGTACTTGTACTAAAAATGAGTGTAACAGACTCACAAAGATGCTGAATTTAAAGGGGTCCAAAACCTACCAATTACTACCCAGTGTTGCCTGATTCACAGATGTTTTAAAGAAAAAAACTCAGATGGCATGGTCATAGAAGCAAAGGATTAGAAAGAACTTCAGAGGTTACAGTGGAAAGTAACATGGGATAGCATTAAAGGAAGTAGGTCAAATCTCAGATCTGTTATCTACCAGCAATATAACCTTGGATTCTGTATTAACCTCTAATCCTTGACTTCTCACCTATAAAGAGGGAATAGTTAAGTGACTATGTAAAATACCTTGTAGAGTTCCAGACACCTGCTATGCATTAAATGATACTCATTTTGTTAAAAGTAATAGAAAGAAGATTGTATAGCAGAGGGAAGCACTTGCCTAGGTGTTTTGGTTAAAGAACAGAAATAGTTGGAAGCTGAGATAGCTACTGTAACATATTCCACACTACAGCCCAGCTGCAGCAGAATGAGTTTTGACCATCCAAACAAATATACACCTAAAATCTTTTTTAAAAATAAGTAAAGCACCGTAGGGATAAATAATTTAATAGTAAGCATCTAATGGTCTTCATGCAAAAATACATATTTATGCAACACTAACATAAAAATAGTCATGTGTATGCTTTTTCCTTACAGTAAAATATATATTTGCACTTACACCATTTGTCTGACATAAGTCTTAAAAATGTTCCCTGATGATTAGTGACGCTGAGCATCTTTTCATATGTCTATTGGCCATCTGTATGTCCTCTTTGGAGAAGTGTCTATTCACATCTTTTGCCCATTTTTAATTTGATTTTTTGGTGTTGAGTTTTATAAGTTCTTTATAAATTTTGGATATTAACCCTTTATCAGATGTATCATTGGTGAATATATTCTCCCATTTTATTGATGGTTTCTTTTGCTGTGCAAAAACTCTTTAGTTTGATGTAGTCCCATTTGTTTATTTTTTTTTCTTTCAACTTCACTAATCAACAGAGAAGCGCAAATTAAAACCACAATGAGCTATCACCTCACACCTATCAGAATGGCTATCTTCAATAAATCAACAAACAACAAGTGTTGGTGAGGATGTGCACTTTTGGTGGGAATGCAGACTGGTGCAACCACTGTGAAAAGTAGTATGGAGTTACTTCAAACAATTAAAAAAGGATCTGCCTTATGATCCAGCAGCTCCACTCTGGGAGTGTATCTGAAGAAACCCAAAAAAATTTTCAAAAAAATATATGTAGCCCTATGTTCATTGCAGCATTATTTACAATAGCCAAGATTTGAAAGTAGCCCAAGTGCCCATCAGTAGATGAGTGGGAGAAAAAGCTGTGGTACATTTACACAATGGAATACTACTCTGCTGTTAAAAGGAAGAAAATTTTACCTTTTACAACAGCATGGATGGACCTGGAGAACATTGTATTAAGTAAATAAGCCAGTCAGAGAAAGACAATTTCACTCATATGTGGAATTTAAGGAACAAAATGAACTTCCAAGCAAAATAGAGACAGGCTCAGATAGAAAGCAGGTTGAGGGGGAGGGGTTGGGAGGGTGGAGGGATTGAGCAAAAAAGATAGCGAGAACTCATGGACATGGACAATAGTGACTGCAGGGGGAAGGGGAGTGGGTAGAGGTGGAAGAGGGACCAGAGGGGTAAATAGCAATGGAAAGAACAAAATAAACGTAAAAAATTTTCCCTATAGCCCTCATTAAGAACAGGGAAAAAAAAATTAAAAAGCTAAACTAGCATGTTCTTTTACTTGATTCCCTTTTCTGAACAAAGAGTGTTAGTTTCAAAATTATTTCTTGGTGAAGACTGAGATTGTGAAACAGCGTTTAAAGGTCCAATGCTAATAAACCCTATAGTAGTGATTAAATTCAGGTGAGCATCACTTGCTGTCACCCTTGTACTCAGAGATACAGAGATTTGCAAAGCACAGCATTTGCCACCCAGAAGATTGTTCAATACAGTTTATTTTATAAATATTATATATTTACTTTTTATATATTGCATGTTTATTTTATGTATATTAATATGTATATAATCACCAATAACAATGTTCTGTAGTACAACCCTTTTCCTATATTTAGAAGTTCACCTCTTGTTTTTGTATCATTATCTAGTTATTTTGCATAGACCTATTTATGAAGAGGTTCATGTTTCACTGGACGTAGCTGATAGATTTAGTAGTTGCCTGAATGAAAAATTTTCCGCTGAACAGTATTCAATATAATGTTTCGGGATAAAAGATTTCAGTACATCTAGTACTGAAAATAGGGAAATTACCTGCCATTGCTGTTTACTAATTATGTCCCAAATGAAGTAACAATGTTATAATCATGTCATTACTTTAACAATCAAAATTGAATTAGAGTATAGTTTGAGGCCATTTTTTTCTGCTAAGAACAAGCTAGTTATGGCTAATAATGAATGATCTCTTTACACTCTCTTTATTGTCATTTAATAATGCCTCACAAAAAGTACACCAACTTAGTTCTTCAACAACATTTTCACTGATCTGAGGATGAAAATGATAGTGAAGTTTGTCAACAATGTTTTCTTAAAAAGAAATATCCTTCATTTTTAGATAATATATCATAGTTTTTGTTATGTTGTTACAATATCCTTTCTTTGAAGAATTATGGTGAGAACAGAGGCAGCAAGGGATTATTTTTAAATGTCCTTATTTTGGAAAATGAAAGGTTGGCCACTTTATAATGTTATTGTTGTTGCTATGTTACTGGTCCAGGAGATGAAAAAGTCTGAAAATTGCATTCTACAATTATTCAACTACCTTTAAAATGTTTAAACACTGCCTATAACAATGGTTTCTAAATGTTTTCAAAGTTTGGATAGTTGTTTTCTGTGAAAAGTTGATTAAAATCCTACAGAATTAATAAAGACTTTACAGGTCTTTCAGCCACAGGTGAGCTGGTGACATATTTAATTTGCACAGATGACATGATGAAAAAAATCATGACCTGATGTCTCACAACTAAAAAAGAAAAATATGAGTATAGAAGTATAAAAAAAAAAAGGAAAAGAGTAAACTTCAAACTTCTTACCAAGGAGATAAAACCAGAGAAGGAGCAGAAGAGTATAAAAGAAAACTTTTCCACTATGCACTTGTTAAAAACCAAGACAGATTGTATTTGAGCTACTGCAGTAGGGGCGAGAGATGTCAGTGTAGACTGAGCTGTACCCCAAATATAACAGGGAGAAATGAGGATTTATAGCCAATGATCAAAGTGAAGGGGTTAGTGAATGGAAATTTTCTAAAAGCAGATACCAAGGATAGTGTTATTCTTGCTAAAAAGACCCAACAGGATTCTTGCAAAGGCTGACCCAGGACTTACGTATCAAGGGTAAGGGATGAGGAACTTGATCAGATACCAAGGGTGGGTAGATTCTTGCTAAACTGACCTAGCAGGTCAAGATCTAACTAAAGTTTGGTCAAGGAGTGTGTCACTGTCAATAGATTGGTTAGAATATGAACGTAAAAGAAACTTAACTCATCACCTGGTTTTAAAAACAAATCAGTTTTTGAAAGATTGACCCAAACCCCTGAGGGTTTTTTTTTGTTATGTTTTGTTTTATCATGTAACAAGTTAATCTTTTTGGCTGAGGGTAAAATAAGGACATTCATTTCAGCAAACTTTTATTTTGAACCATGGAAGATGTACTTTAAAATCCTCTAAATTCTTGGTTGGAGTATATTGTTACATTAATTTTAATCAGAACAACTCAAAACCTTGTTCAAGGTTTCTTCTGATAGATGTGAGTGTTTTTTCAATGTTGAGATTAAAGGATTCAGAAGAAAGCTCAAGAATAGATATCCTTAATAGGACTGAGAGAATCAAACCAATGGTAATTATTATATTTTACTAAAAACATTCTTTAAGTGGGGAAGAAGATAAGAACAACAAAATAAACTGGTGAATAAAATAGAAACAGGGGCATGGAAACATAGAACAGAATTGAGAACCTCAGAGGGAAGGGGGGGGGAGAGAGATTAACCAAGGAATTTACATGCATATATGGACATAGATAATAGGGAGGGGCTGGGGCTGGACGGAAAATGGGAGTAGGGGGACAATGGAGTGGGGAGGGGAGACATCTATAATACTCTCAACAGTAATGAGTTAATAAATAAATATATGTATATATATATATATATATATTTTAAAAGAATCTGTTAAAATTGTTAAATTTTACACTACATTTACTTGACATGTGAGTAACAAACACTAGCAGCAGGATCCCTTTTCATTAAAACTATCCAGGGAAATTCTTAAATTATCTCCTCAGATGTGGCTTATCCCACCATCTGTCACCACTACAGAAGATTTAACATTGAATTCAAACACCCTTTTGTGCATAATCTTTTGAGGCCAACCAGGATGCTCAGAAAAATAAGAACAAACAACACTAATAAATACTAATTGAGCACCCATCACTACCTCGCACTGTTCCAGGTCCTGGAGGGTCCCCTCTCTTTCAGTACTTATAGCCTAAAGCAACAGACAAATATTACAAAAGTATATGCCATTTTGACAAATGCTACAGTGAGATGTGGGTCAGGGTGCTTTGGAACATACAAGAAAAGTCTATCTCACTTCTTGGGTTGGAGTGAGGGTGGAAACATGGGGGTGGAGGAGAAGGGAGGGTGTGAGTGTGTTTGTGTGTGCATGGGGCATTGGGGAAAGGTTGGAGAGGAGGAGCGGCCTCCTTGACAGGGAGGGCAGGAGGGAAGTGCAAGAGGTGATGTAAGTGGACAGAGTAGGAATTATCCAGGAGGAAGGAGAGGGATTGGGAAGGGTGTTCCTAAAAGAAGGAACATCATGTGCAAAGGCCCAAGGGCAAATGAGAATGTGTTTTTAATTCAGTATGTCAGGTAAGTGCTTCTTGAGCTTTTAGACCATGTGACATGGTATATGAGTTACCTGAGTTTAATGTCAAAATGCAGATCCTGATTCAGTTGTACCAGGGAGGGACCCAAGTTCCTGGGTGGCTAACAAGCTCTCAGGCGATATCAATGCTCCTGGTTCACAGACCAAACTTTGAGTAACAACATAGAGAGAACTCAATTTCCAGGCACTGGGAAAACAGCTGAATATTCCCTAAGCCATTGTCATTACTGGTGGTGACCTACTTATTCACACAGCAAGGATCATTAATGATTACCGCACAGTGGATTTCGGCGCCTTGCACAGAAATGACATTTTCTGTAAGGGAGCCTGCTTCTCTTCCCACCCTATTTCTGAAGTCAATACTTCACATTCTGCTTTCATATCTTTATTTTCCACCTTGATCTCTTTTCTCATTGAAACCCATTTAGCAGTTTCATCATGAAACTGATCTGAAAGGATGTGCTTAATAAACATTGTCAACACTTGTCAAAAACAAAGGAAACTATCCCAGGGAAGAACTTGCAGCCTTACCCATCAAGAGCGGGTTAGGAGGCTGAATGGTGGCTTGACAGCAGTTCTTTGCATGTCAACTTGAACTCATTGTAATGAATGCATGAGTTTCATGTTGCTGACAGCTCTGCCTCATCCCATAGTAGCCAATGTTCTGCTTCTCTAGAGACCAAGGTCAGCATTTTTTGGAAATACTCTAAAACTTCCATGTCCATCCCAAAGGCATGGGAACAGACTGGGCTGTGTTGTAAAGTCACCCACTGGAAATTCACACCCATGTCACATGGTCTAAAAGATAAGCCTCTCTACATATAGTTTTGGATGTCAGGCATCACGGAATTGATTTATAATGTGTTTCTGGAGACTGGGAGATGCTTTTGCTTTGAATATTGGTGACGTGGAATTGAATCGCATTTGTTATCAAGTAATGTACCGATTTTAGTCCCATTCTGTGACTCTACTGTCTCACGTAATTCTCACAATATACAAATATATATATATATATTTAAATTATTTTATGAATGCTACACAGACTTAGCATTAGAATAAATGGAGTGAGCCCTGAAGACAGGCAAGACTTTCAAATTCCCTTTCTCACCTTTATTTCCAACCAGGATCTTTCAATCACCTTAGAGGCAGAAGGGCTTTCATACCAAGATATACGTGGGCAGACCTGCCTTTCCTTCCTAGTACCTGAGTAGTTCAGCAGCTCTTAAACTTCTTTATGTATAACAATTATTATAGCACCCTGTCTATTTAAAGTAATACACAATGTGCTTGGCGGGAAAACAATGTGCTTTCCATGGGTGATCCTTCCCTTTTCTCAATATTCACGTTACACCCTGATTTTGAACCTAACCAGTTCTGCCCTAGTTAAACGTTATTCCCCTCTAAAATGACCAAAGAGTGTTGAAGCTCGGTTTCTACTGCTTTATATCAGGTCTATCTCAAACTTGCTTCTCATTCTGCCTACTTCCCACTTCCAGGATCGCTTACCCTGTAAAGAGACATGGGAATTAGTCTGACAATAGTTGTTCTAACATCCTGGGATGGCCTGGATAGAAGTTCTTCATTAGATCGTTGGAGCTGCCTAGGAGACATAACAGCAACAGAACCCGTGTTGCGTAGACTCTTCAGCTTGTCTCCCTGAACTCCACACAGGGACTTGACTGACTCCTGGAAGGAGTAACATAGGATTGCCTTAACTCATGGGCTGTTATTATGGACCAAAGTTAGCTTGGTCTATAGTCTTAACTTTTATGGGTAAATGATTTGGAACCTCACAAGGATAGCCTGCTTGGTGTTTGGGTAAACGCCAAACTGCCCTATGGCCAAAAAAGCATTCAATCTGCAGTTACATTTGAGTTACCATCATAATTAAATGGCTGTTTAAAAAGTTATAGGTCCCACATAGTGGGACACCTGTAAAAAGAGGGCTGAAAACTCAGACCCTCCATGATATTTAGCAAGTGACTTCTAGAGCTAGGAAGTACCGCAGACTTCACTCCAAACAATTCACTCACAAATGAAGAGACAGACCCAGAAAAGCTAGGCAGTCCTGCATTCCTTCCTTCCTTCCCTCCCTTCTTCCTTCCTTCCTTCCTTCCTTCCTTCCTTCCTTCCTTCCTTCCTTCCTTCCTTCCTTCCGCTACCTTTTCTCAGTAAAGCAAAGGTAACATGGATGATATCCTTTAATATAAATTAGGCTCATTTTAGTTCTTAATGTGGCAGTTACTCAGAAAATAATGTATAAAAAATAAAAGCAAAACAGATTTTTCTTGAATTATTCTGTGCAATTTTACCTGAGTTGATGATCTGTTACCTAGCACCATCAGAGGTCATTTTCAAAAAGTAATTCATAATAATTAATAATGGAAATGCTAACAGACATGCACTGTTTTAAGCTAATTACAAAATAATGAAAATTGACTAATTTAGATCTTAAAACATGAGGGTTATATACAAGAAATGTTTTGCTTATTTAACCAATCTATTTGATGCTTCTTTTAAGAGAAAAATTCTATATGTTGGTTTGATAATTATATAAGGAATCATTAGATCATATTTCAAAATATATACTTCAATGAATTATACATGTTCTATGTGATGAACAAAAATAAAATATGTAGACTTTAGATATCAGTACTTCTTAAAAATTCCAAATTTTATTTTCAGAAGAGAAATATTTAGAAATCTTAAGATTTGGAGGGCTTTTTGTATTGAAATTGAGCTCAATTTAAAGTTACCAGTCAAATCATGAAAAGTGGGTTTGGTAATAATTTCAATTTTTATCACATCTTGAGGATGTAAAAATAATTTTAAAATCTTTTAAAGTACTGATACAGCCCTGTGTGTGGCCAGGCCCATCAAGACTGGACAGAGATAGGGAAAGGGGATTTAGGGCCCAGAGTTTAGGAGGCAGAGAAGCCAAGATACTGCCCTGCCTCCAGCCACAGAGATGATAAAGAGATGAGCTGATTCCATAATGGTCATTATTTTTTAGTGGTTGGAGTAATTAACATGCTGTACACCTTAAATTTACACAAGGTTACACGTCGAATATATTCCAATTAAAGAAGGAAGGGATGAGCTGCGTTTTTGAAAGTTCACACTCTTTTCACGGTACCATCCTTCCCCCTGATTAAAATGGTATTTTCCCTCATTTAAAAAAATGAAGTGAGTAAAGACAGAAAGACGTTATTTGGGTTTTAAAACATCTTGCTTAGCCCTGGCTCGTTTGGCTCAGTGGATAGAGCGTCGGCCTGCGGTCCAGAGAGACCCGGGTTTGGTTCCCGCTAAGGGCATGTACTTTGGTTGCAGTTTGTCCCAGGCCCTGGTTGGTCGTGCGGGTGGCAGCCACTCGATGTGTCACTTTCACGTCGATGTTTCTCTCTCTCTCTCTTCCTCTCTCTCCCTCCCACTCTATCTGAACAAAAAAATGAAAAGGATGTCCTCGGGTGAGGATAAAAAAAAAAAAAAAAAAAAAAAAATCTTGCTTAGAAAAGCTGTTAACAAAACCGAAACAGACTGACTCATAGATACAGAGAACAGAGTGCTGGTTGCCAGAGGCGAAGGGTTGGGGGGAGGGGTGAAAGGGTGAAGGGGTTAAGAAGTACAAATTGGTAGTTACAGAATAGTCAAGGGGACATAAGGTACCACATAGAGAATGTAGTCAATAATATTGTAATAACTGTGTACGGTGCCCGGTGGGTACTGGTGATACTGGGGGAATCACTTTGTGAAGTGTATGATCGTCTCACCACTGTGCTGTACGCCTGAAACTAATACAGAATAACATTGGATGTCAACTGTAATTGAAAAATACAATTTGCTCGGTAGTTCAGTTTGTTCATTACATTCCACATATGAGTGAAATCATATGGTACTTGTCTTTTTCTCTGACTGGCTTATTTACTTAATATAGTGTTCTCCAGGTCCATCCATGCTGTCGCAAAGGGTAAAATGTTCTTCCTTTTGACAGCAGAGTAGTATTCCTCTGTGTAACTGTACCACAGTATTTGGGGGGGGGAGGGTGGAAGGATTGGGGAAAAAAAGGGAGAGAACTCATGGACAACAGTGTGGTGATTGCGGGGATGGAAGGGGATGGGTGGAAGTGGTAGAAGGCATAGAGGAGGAAAAGGGTGAGGGAAAAAAATAAGTTAAATTAAAAAATAATAATTTAAGCCTGCCGGTGTGGCTCAGTGGATTGAGCATTGTCCCATGGACTGAGAGGTCCCAGTTTGATTCCCTGTCAGGGCACATGCCTGGGTTTCAGGCTTGATCCCCAGTAGGGGGCGTGCAGGAGGCAGCCCATAAATGTCTCTCACAAGGATGTTTCTATCTCTCTCTCCCTTCCTCTCTCTCTAAAACAATAAATAAAAACATATTTAAAAAGAAAAATACATTTAAAAGAATAAAATTAAATAAAAATTTTAAAAGAAAAGCTATGGACAGAGCCCAAAGTCAGGCAGGTGCATTGCGGTTCCCCAATTACAAATGCGAAGGCCGCCCAGAAACGGCCGCAGGACTACTTGCAGGTCAGCAGTCGGAAAAGATGTTGTTTCAGAAAGGCCAGTGTGTTTCTTCCTTCCTGAACACGGAGAGGGCTCACTGGCTGGTGTTTTGTGTTTTGGCACCAACAGCAGCTCGGAGCCGTCGCTGATGTGTGAGGTCCCCGGAGCCCAGCAGGGCAGAGCCAGCACCACGGTGGAGAGCAGCGTGGGAAGCTCCTTCACCGCCTGTAAGAAGGTAACCGTGCCCAACACCACCTTCTTCTCCCCGCCTGACCCTCAACGCCTGTTTTCTTTGACTTTTCAAGCACTTTTTCTAAAGCAGAAACAAAAACAAACAACAGAATGGTCCACAATTTGTTTGCGATAACCCCTAATGACATTAAAAGAATGTAATTCGTGAAAGGACAGAAAACTCCAGCAGTTCAGAAAGATGTGACTTGAAAAGTACAGGGGTCCAGGGCCACAGCACGTCCATTCCAGCCTCCCCTCAGTCCCTCCTCCCTCACTCAGCCATGGGGAACAGCTGCTTGGGTCCCCATTCAGAAAAGTCTTCACAGGCTTTGAATTGCTCACCTTATAGTATTGGACTCCTAAGTCTGTATCTTAGAAAAATGTATGACTGTTCTCCTTTTGATATTTTCTTAGAAGGGTGTGCTTGGATTATTTATTAAGAGGAACTAAATCGCACACCCTGGGCTGTAGACATTTGTGACAATGGAGGGACCCAGAGAGCATGTAAGTGAAATAAGTCAGAGAAAGACAAGTGCCATATGATCTCACTTATATGTGGAATCTAATGAACAAAATAAACTAACAAAATAGAAACAGACTCACAGATACAGAGAACATACCAACAGCTGTCAGAGGGGAGAGAGGAGAGGAGCTGGGTGAAAAGTTGAAGGGATTAAGAAAAACACAAATAAAGTCATAGACACAGATAACAGTATGGTGATTACCAGAGGGAAGGGGGGGAGGGGTAGTGGAGGTAGAAGAGGTTATGGGGGGATAAATGGTGATGGAAGGAGACTTGACTTTGGGTGGTGAACACACAATACCAAATACAGATGATGTATATAGAATTGTACACTTGAAAACTATATAATTTTGTTAACAAATGTCACCCCAATAAATTTAATAAACATCATTTTAGTAACTGATAAATAAATCTTGCTGTGAGACATTTGCAGAAAGTTGTCATTTGAACAACATAAAATGGTCTCATTTAACAACTTCATTGTTCCAGCCAATTCAAGTTAAGACCCAGAAACCTAAAGTAAAATACCCAATCCTCTACCTAATGCTCTGGTCACTATCACATGCTGAATTCCAGAGAAGAATGTGTTTCTCCTCATCCGAAGTTGGAGGAAACTACACTGGATTATTTAAGTTATTTTAACAAAAATTATATTATAAAAAATACTTAATGATGTAAATTAAGACAAATTTTGTTCCTAAACATATTGTATGTATGTATGTATACATGTATGTATATATGTATGTATACATGATGTATATTACATATGTATATATACCTATTTATTAATTACTGTATACAGTTAAACAGCCTTATTTATTCTTTGTGTGACTTTTGTATAGTTTTCAAGTATCAAAGAAATTAACTATCTGCATTGGAGAACATATATTGATTAGAGAAAAGTAGCATTAAACATAATTTTACAAAGGTATTTGCATGTATGCATTTATAACCAAATATAAAAATGAACTTGTCTAATTAATTAAGGGCTCTTATTTTCAAGTATTAAAGGACCTATCATTCTTTTCCCTCTTATAAAATTCTTATAGAGGAGTCAGTGTTACGGATTCTAATTTTTAATGCAAGAAACTGAGACGCTATAATTCAAAATGATTTTGAATTGATAATAAAATAACAAAAACTGCAGGTCTCCAAGCCTATGTTCTATTCAAATCTGTAACTCCAAATTATGAAGTCTTCACCAGATGCTGTACATTTCATAAGGCTAAACAATTTTTAATATATTCTAATTTTTAGATAACTCTATTCCTATTGGTTAGAATCACTGAGGTATTTAAAAGAAGGGTTGAAACCAGACTTCCCGAATTTGACAGCGAGTCCTATTACTACTAGATACGTGAGCAGGAACAAATTATGTTATCCCATCATGCCTCAATTTGCTCATCTGCAAAAAGAAGCTAGGGAAGGATTCAGTGAGTTCATAGATGTGAAATGTTTAGAGCAATGCCTGCCATATTGTAAAAACTCGAAATAAAGATTAGTAATGTTATTTCACAGAATAATTTTATCAACAAATACACAGTGTCAGAAAATAATTCAATATAAGCATTACCACGCTGAGAGAGTGAGTACATTATGATCTGTTATTTCAGATACAGTTCTTTCCCTGGAAAAGGAGGGATCATATTCATTTCTTTAAAAAACAGGTCTGGAAGCTATTAGAAGAACTGTTTGGGGCCGAATGTCATTTGGATAGATAGGTAGGTAGGTAGGTAGATAGATTTGAGAGAAAGAGAGAGAGAGAGAGAGAGAGAGAGAGAGAGAGAGAGAGAGAAGATTCATTTGTTGTTCCACTCATTTATGCATTCATTGGTTAACTTTTGCATGTGCCCTGACCTGGGATTTAACCTGCAACCTTGGCATATGGGACTACTCTCTAACCAACTGAGCTACCTGGTCACGGCCAGTACATATATATTTTATAATTACAATATATTTACAAATAAGAATTTAAAGTTTTAAACATACTCTCACACTTTCCACAATTGCTTCTAGAACAACTATTAGTAGGTTGAGCCATATGAAATTACTTTTTTTTACAGGTCAGACTGATAAAACGTTTGACAATTTCATATGGCTGAAGCTAAATACAGTCAAAATTCTGTAAGATCTTAGACAAAGATACATGGATAGATCATAAATGACACCCACTAAAGAATTCATAGTGTAGTTTTGTAGATAAAACTGGTTTCTCATGTGAAAACTCAAATAAAAATTCATAACTCAAAAAAGATAATTATGTAAGGTAACTATAGAGCAGTAAGTCAAGATAGTATAAATTAGGTGGAAAACTGGCATTATGGGCATTAAAAGCTAAGAATATGGGAAGACCCAGGACCTGCAATAGACAGAAACCTTCAGCAGGGAAGTGGACCTTAAGTTGGACTTACTTTGGCGTATGATTAAAATTTGAATGAGTGAAAAGAATATCCAATCAAATTTCGGAAGGGCTGCTGCAGGAGAAGTCAACACCTCTGTGTACTGGCAATATATTTTTTTCATAGTACATTTCTTTCATTTCAAATAATTCTCTTAGGCTTACATATTAATAATAATTGCATTTAAAGACAGTTTAGTAGACATATATGCCATTCATCGTGTGGCATATATGTCTTTTCTTTCTTTCCTTCAAAATAGCTCAACAATGTTTTCTTCTTTGTATTTGGAACATAGATCCTCAAGAAAAAGACACTGACCACTGAATGACTTATTGCCCTTATTTTATTACTGCAAGCTGATTTAAATGATCATGGGTCAATTATTTTTTAAAATCTCGTTAATCACAGATAATGGGACTGGGGAAGTGAGGATCTGTGTGTTCATAAATGCGTATATAATGTATGTTCTGTACAAAAGAGGCAAAAACAAAAAACAAAAAACAAGGACAGCTATGTCTTAGAAAGAGCAAAGCTGTCCAGCTGAATCACCACTCTTCATAGTCAGCCAAGTTCAATACGTGGATAATTGAAATCTATTGGTAATTCCCCGAGCTCATTTCATGTAATAGCTTCATCTTCTTTACCATCAAATCTTCTTATTCGAACTGACATTTTACTAAGTTAACTGGTGAAAGAAATAATACAATGGTCCAGAAGATAATGCATTAGTCAGATAAGTAGTCTCTGAAAAATTGCAAATTCACTTCATTTCCTTCATGCGCTTCACAGTGGACCCTGAAGGCCTTCGGGAGTCCTACCCAGATGCAATCCCTTCAGTTTCTCTTTGTGTCGGAGAAATACGGTCACTGGAATTCACAGCTATGAAAAAGCCTTAGCATCAGGGAAGAAACATTGGTGAACTTATTTGAAGGAGGAATATATATATTTTCGTCAGTAAGGGGCTGCCTTTCCCCAAAGCCAAGGTGACCACACCACACCACCTCATCACAATTTTATATTGTCTTGGAGTTCTGTTACTAGAACTCCTTTTGCTCTCAAAAGTGCTCTGGTATGCACAATATATTATATGCTTATCCAAACTCTAGCTTCAGAATTGCCCTTTCTCTCCCATCTCTCCTTTTTCTAATATTAGAAAGTTATCAGATAAATTCACACACTGAGGTATTAGTGACTACATAGCTTAGTATAGTTATGACAAGTAAAATCTGTTTTTACTTAACTAGTACTACTGATGAACTAGTACTATTGCTCCCTCTCTCTTTTTTTTTAATCCTTACCCGAGGATACTTCTTTCCCATTTATCTTCAGATAGAGTGGGAGGGAGAGAGGGAGAGAAAGAGAGAGAGAGAGAGAGAGAGAGAGAGAGAGAGAGAGAGAGAGAGAAACATCGATGTGAGAGAGACATGGATTGGTTGCCTCCCACATGACCCAACCAGGGCCAGGAATGAACTATAATCAAGGTATGTGCCCTTGACCAAAATCAAACCTGCAACTCCTTGGTCCAAATGCTGACACTCTAACCGCTGAGCCAAACCAGCCAGGGCAGTATTGCGCCCCTCTCTTAACTGCAATTGATTATTGAGCCTATTGAACCAGGACCTGGCCTCAGAATTTTACCCATCACAAAGCTCCAAACAATCACGGTCACCCTATCCAAGTTGGAATATAAGCTAACCTCTATATCACTCTAATTTAATAAGCATGACATCCAAGAGGAAGTTTTAATATATGCAATGTGATTTTCCAAAGCAATGAATGCATTTAAAATGGTGGAATTTCAAAGTATTACAGGAACAAATGGGAGAGAAAGAGTTGCTGGTGGAGAGTAGACACCAGAGCCTTCCTTCCATGGTATCCCTTGAATTGCATCTCACACAGACATTACCTGATGTTCCCCTTCTCATAGGACCAGTCCTTCTTGGAAGACAATACAGCCACCATTGTTAGACTGAATCATAGGGACTTTCCATTAAGAGAGCTAAGTGGTTTTAAATGCTGTCCTTTTGCATATGTTAAACACTAAGTGAAAGGTTTTTGTATCACTTTAAAATAAATCAAATCTGTTATCTCTAGTGTGGCAGTTGGTGTTGTGTAACACACTTGAACTTGGAAATTAAAGACCTGACTGAGATTCCAGCTTTCTCTTCTTACTGTGTGATCTCAGGCCAGTGAAGTAACTTCTCTGATTCAGATGTCTTAGGGTTGGTGTGATGTTGAAGGTTTGCGTGCAAGCCCTTGGCACACAGAAATGATGCTCAAAAACTTTAGTTGAGTCCAAGTAAATGATCTTTACACAGGGCAAGCTTTATTTCGATAGAATTTTAACACGAATTTTAAAACTAATCTGAAAACAACACGCAATGCCCCCTCATTGTTGAATATCTGTTAGATTTTCCTTTACTTTGAAAGCATTTTAGTCAATACCATACCTTCACAATAGCTGGACATTTTCAATCCGTGTTTTACTTGATGGAATATAGTAGAACCAAGTCTCCGAGTAGGATTTGTGTGAGGGAAGAACTGTTGGAGAAAAATCAACACCCCAAGTTTCTTCTTTTTATGTCATGTTAATGGAATTCACCTTAAACTTGGACTTATCAAAGACAGCGGACTGCAACACTTCAGGTTCCCAGAGGCAGAGTTGGATCTTAATATGACTTGTGATCAGCTCCTTGAAGTCTCGAGAGCATCCTTTGCCATGACTGGCCTCCTTTAAACAGACTTAAATTTGCTCTTGGCAGTGGCACAGATACATCTAAAAAATGACAGAATAGATGTCCCCAGATGCTTCATCTTATTCTTTAAAATATACTTTCATCTAAGCCCATATCTTTTTGATGACATGTAATTAACCAAAGCAATTCAATTAATGTGTGCAGGCACAGCATACAAATTAGGAAGCTCTTACGCGGTGAGTCGTATCTCTAAAGACATTTTTATTAGTCGGAATTATATTGCTCTTGGCCAAGGGCCCCAAATTTCAGGAAGCACATAATGAAAAACAGCTATGATATTCTGTATTTGTAGAAGTTGTTTCCTTAAAGGAAGGAAGGACTTAAAAAAAGTAGAAAACAAAATCAGCATAACTGAGTGCATTTACCTTCTTATGCAAGGAAGACTCTAGGCTTTACCCCTTGGAGTGAAAAACACTCCCAGCTTTGTAAACACTCTCTTCTGATCAAGCAACTGGGCAATGGTCTTCAGGCCCAGCTTCCAATACCAAAGAAGGCCCTCTCCAGATTTTGTCCAGTGGCTGTGTGTCCTGTCTTATCGCCATTCTGCAGGAATAATCAGAGCCATTGAAGAAACAGGGAGGTTTTTAAGAATAGAAAAAGAATTGTCTTAGTAAAAGTGATACTTGAAGAAAGCAGATCCATCCGGCCAGTGTGGCTCAGTGGTTGAGCATCAACCCATGCTCCAAGAGGTCACCGGTTCGATTCCTGGTCAGGGCACATGCCCCGGTTGTGGGCCCAATCCCCAGTGGGGGGCTTGCAGGAGGCGGCCAGTTGATGTTCTCTCTCATCGATGTTTCTGTCTCTCTCTCCCTCTCACTTCCTCTCTCTCTAAAATCGATAAAGGAAAAAAATTTTTAAAAAAGAAAGCAGATGCAATAGATCTGAAAATGGTTCCTTTCAGCAAAGGAAGGCTGGACTCTGGGGTGCCAGGAGAGGCCTAGTTGGTGCGGATGGGGCAGCGGTGAAATGAGAGGTGAGACCTGTCTACAGACATGGGAGGAGAGAGAAGCAAGCTCTGCTGAGATGCGTGTGGAAGTCAAGGTCAATAGGACTCTGGTAGTGAGAGCTGAACAGAAGAATGAATTCTGACCATTTAGGCCAGGAGATCCATGGGTGGTGGTGCCATTGAGGTCACGGGGAAGAGAGCCCCGGAGAGAAGCTACAGAAAGAAGTCCGTGGGTTCAGATTCAGCCCAGTTGCATCTAAAGGGCCAGCCACAAAATCTCCTCTGGGGGCAATTTCCCTGACTGCTTAAGGACACTCTCATGGGTCCTGAAACACATGGACATCTAGGAGCGCTGGTTGCACGGAGGCCACCATGCAGATAACAAGGGCTCTGGAGGGGACTGATTTCCTCTGACTTCAACAAAAGCAGGCTGAGATGCTGAACGTCCTCTCCTGCCTTTGGAACAGCCTGGTCCACGCCGAAGCGCAGAGGTGGAACTGCACTTGGGGGTTTGCCCTTTGGAGAATGTCAATTCGGAAGTCCTCTGTGGGAACCTTTGTTCAAAGCCACCAATTAGGGCTTATTCTTCAGTTTGACTATGATTCAGTTTCTTGTTCCAGAAGTCAGTATTTTCAAGGACTGCTTTTCAAGACACCACCCCACCCCCGTTCGCCACCAACAATTGCTACTGAGTGTTTAAGATTCCGATAGGCTGGCCTTACCCTGTTCTCTGGCACTCAGCTCCTAGAGCATCCTTTTCTCTGGGTGTAAAGAACTCCTGGAAGAAGCTTGCCATGCCTTTCCTTTTAAATCAAGAAGTGGGACTCTGAAAACCCAAAATAGCTTAGAACCTTCTGTGGAATTGAGAGTTATGTTGTGCTGTTGGAACTGGGCAAGGGATCTTTCTTTCCCCTTGAATTCTTATCATTACCCCAGACCTTTATGTTATGTAGTAAATATTTCTAGCCAGAAATAGAAGGGGTCTAACGTTTTTTTAAATATCTAATTTGACATTCAAAAGTGTTCTTTCTATAAATGGGTATTTATTTATTTTATTTTATTTTATTTCTTTATCCTCACCCGAGGACATTTTTGCATTTATCTTCAGGTAGAGCAGGAGGGAGAGGGGGGAAGAGAGAGAGAGAAACATCGATGTGAGAGAGACACATCGAGTGGCTGCCACCCACACGGCCCCAACCAGGGCCGGGGACAAACTGCAACCGAGGTACGTGCCCTTAGCGGGAAGGAACCCGGGTCTCTCTGGTCTGCGGGCTGATGCTCTAACTGCTGAGCCAAACCGGCCAGGGCTATCTTTGAGTATTTAAAGAAACACTTACCATCCTGGCTTCCTAACATTAGCCTAAAGACATTCTCTCATTTTTTTCAGCCCCCCACCCAAGAAACCTTCTCAGCTTTGTAGTCTGGAGTAGATACTATGTCCCCCAGTCATAATAGCACCCTCCTTTTCTGCATCTCACTAAGCTTGCCCTTCTGATTAAGGTGCCCGATTTTCAGTTCTGCCATTGTCCGAAGAGAAAACAGTCCAAGAAATGAGAATCATCACTTGCTTGTCCTTGCCAAAGACCAAAGGCATGCACTCACACTTAAGTGACCCATTGCCATTCAATCTGCTGTGCCTTTTTGCAGTGGCAAATTCTGTACGACCTGCATGTTGCACACCTGCACAGGATCACCCCAAATCAGTGGAAGGCCTTGATGCACATCCTATATTTTCCTACATGCATGAATTCTTTTACATTTTGCTTCTTGTAACATTAAAAATCACATCCTCCTCACATATCCACATGTCAGCATTATACTGATTCTAAATAGCAACTCTTCTCTCCTTAGGTGTCCAATGTGATTTTGTTTAAATGATTGCTGACCATTCATCAATTATACTATATTTGCATTTCCTGGGTCTATCTGTTTCTGTAACTCGTGCATTTTGTGCTCGAGACTCAAACTCTGTGATCACTCGTATGCGGGAAAAGCTCTGATCAACTTTCAAAGCATTCTTCAGCCAGCTGGCATCTGGGTGATATGGCAGAAACACACAAGTGTGGTTTGAAACGTCTAAATTGTCTTCGGCGCTCTTATTGCAGCCTTGTGACTGCTTTGGAACACGGTGTTGTTTCCAGGACACAAATAATCGTGTGCTGCAGGAGAACGGCAGCCGTCTGAACCTGCCAGCAAAGCTGCCTCGTGCGCTTCTTGCCGCATTAGGACACCCTGCAGCCCAGGGTAACATTTGAAGTCTCTAAATTGCATACATGGGACATTTATTTCAAAGAAGAGAGGTGAGCTCTTTAGTAAACTGGTAGATTATAGCAGATGGTGTGTGCAGGGAAATAACGGGAGGGAAAGCCTGGAAGACACCTTAACTGGGCATAGCACAGTACCCTAAACACTGAGGCTGAATAAATATTCATGAAATGATTAACAGGAGGGAGCTGACTTAGGATCTGTCTTTAGCTATGAGTTTTGTTTTTGGTTTTTAATTTTTTTTCTTTATTGATTTTAGAGAGAGGGGAAGGGAGAGGGAGAGAGAGAGAGAAACATCGATGAGAGAGAACATCAAATGGCCACCTCCTGCACGCCCCCCACTGGGCACACAACCTGGGCATGTGCCCTGACCGAGAATCAAACTGAGAATGAGCCTGGGTCGACGCTCAACCACTGAGCCACACCGGCTGGGCTTTTTTGTTGTTTGTGTTTATTTTTATTTTTATTTTTTTATTGACTTTAGAGACAGAGAGAGAGGAAGGGAGAGGGAGAGAGAGAGAGAGAAACATTGATGAGAGAGAACATCGATTGGCCGCCTCCTGCATTGCCCCCACTGGGGACTGGGCCCATAACCTGGGCATGTGCCCTGACCGGGAATCAAACTGGTAACCTCTTGATGCACGGGTCGATGCTCAACCACTGAGCCACACCAGCCAGAGGAGGAGCTGTCTTGAATGCTAGGCCATAGTTTGGTAATCGTCCCATAACACCGTGGGTTTGTGGACAGCAAATACTGTCTTTCTTCCTTGTTTCCCAGGGCCAAGCCTAGTGTCTAACAGGACTAGAAAGTAAAACACTCATTTTGTTAGAGCCATTAATCAATTGAAATTAAGGTCCTGGGGGAGAATTACATAGTCTCAGTAACAATATTCACAAAAATAATAACTACTGTTTGTTAACACCTCAAATAATCAGATCCTTTGTGCATTGGTTATTTCTAACATCTACTAAAAATCCCTCATCATGGGGGGAAACACCACCCTCATTTTGTCACTGGGGAAACTGAGTCCCACAGAGGTTAAGCGACTTGCTGCATGGTTCATTAATGAAAAAAATTGAAACTTGAACCAGATTTGTCTTCAAAACTTAAGTACTTTATCTTTACCCTGGTTTCAGTGAGCTGGGTGGATCTGGGGGATATGGGGTGAGAGAGATAGAGAGAGAAGAGAGATGGTTGCAACGTGAATAGTTTGGTCCCTGTGAGTGTCCAGCCTTCTTCCCAGTGTCACCCCCTCCCTTTTACTCTGTCATGACACCATAGTATCTACCAGGATTTGTAATGAAATGTGTGTTCCTTTATCTACTGTTTGGTTCCCTAGCAGATTTCACGTTCTGTAAACATGGAGATCAGTTCTGAATTAGTCTACTGTGTGACCCAGAGACTAGTCCATCGTATGCACGCAAACATAAAGTGAATTAAAGAAAAAATTAAACTTTGGAGAACAGACTAGAAATAGACAAAGCTGTGTTCCAGCTGGCGGGAGAGTAAGGAGAATTGTTCTGCTGTATCTGCAAATAGGGAAGCCAGGGAGTCAGATTTCTTTTAGGGACCAGAACTGGGGAAGGAAGGGGTTTGGGTTTAGACACAAAGAGCCCAAGGTAACAAAGAGTCCAAGAGTCACAACTAACAGCGAGAAATGTGAGAAGCCATGCTCTGGGGAGAGGTCAAAGCTGGAGCTGTAGACCTGTGCGTCACCCCGCCAGGTGGTGACAGAGTCAGTGAGCCCTCCAGGGAAATGATTGAGGGGAGTAGAAAAAGTAACACTTATGGTATCAGTGGAGGAAAAGCTGGTTAGAAAGAGGGATGTGTCCTCCCCACCTTCCCCAGCATCCCAGTGAGCCACACCAGCCTGTCTTAGCTGAGGTGCATCTTTCGACACTCTGGTCAAGTGGGCAATCCCGTTACCCCTCCTGCAGGAGCTGGGTTGCCGTTGCTCAAACAACCTGCTTTCTTTATCCCAGTCCTGGTGAGCGCTTGCTCTCCCCACTAGATTAATTTCCAAAGGGACAGCAGTCATTTTTGTTCATCTTAATATCCTCAGTGTCAAACATCAAAGAACTCGTTAAACTTTTGTTGACCGAAGACTGACGTAAGGAAGAGATTAGAAGCAGGAGGAGGAATACAAGAATGGAGCATCACAAATAATAAATAAGGAGAATTTGTCGACTGTGGTGCCAAGATCAGGAAAACGTTAAGAAGGAAAACATGGTGTCTAACTTTTACTGCATTCGCATAGTAAGAGCTATCACATATCAATTGCCTATTCTGTCAGGGGGTTAGCTCTTTACAAACATTTTGTTATCTGAACCTTGGAACAACTTTATGGAGTAGCTTTGAGTGTCCTTCTCTAATAGATACAGAAACTAAGTCCCATGGAGGTTAAATGACTTCCCAAGGTCACTCAGGAAGTGATGAGCTGGGATAGAATTTCACTTCTGCCTCCAAACCTTTGTGTTACTGTCTTCTCCATAAGTTACTGTCTTCTCCAATCTAAATTACGTTTTTTAAAAATATATATAAGACATTGTTCTGCAATGTTTAGGGTGGTGTCCGGGCTACTAAGAATCTATTTCACCAACCCTTTTCCATATCAATACTAAATTCTTGTTAACTTAGTTCTCTCTGTAAGAAAGACAAGTGCAAAATAGAGCAGAAAGATTTCTTTCTTTATTGTTTAGGACATTCATGAAATTTTAAGAGAAAGTGTTCCATTATTATTTAATAATTCCATTATTATAAACTTGCAAATGCACAGCACGTTCTTTATTAGCTCTTTGTCTGAAATAACTGAACCTGCAACTAAAAATAGCAGATAAATAAATGAGCCATCGAGAGCCTGCTGAGTTTTATTCTTTTCCCACTCAGAAAGTGACTCTCTCAGTGGGGAGATTATATTCATAAAGCTTCAACATCATTAAATTCTCAAGCACATATTCTTCCTTCAAGCATTTTTTCTTTTTCTAATGGTTTGTCTAAACCATTAAGCCAAAAGTTTTTCACAGGTTATAATTGCTTTACATATGATGCTAAGTGGTTTATTGAAGCCTGTATTTTTATTTTATTTGCTTATTTGGCTCTTAATGTACTTGGGAAAAAGGAGGAAGAGGGAGTAAATGATGGAGGGAGGGGTGAATTACAGGATGTTCGGTGTAGAAGGGACCTTCAGATGACTTAATTGTTCACAAAGGGCAAACCGAGGCTGGAAGCTAAAGGGTGATTTGACCACACAGACAGTAGGATCAGGACTGGAACTCAACCCTCCTGACCACCCAGACCAGGGCCCTGAGGGTGAGAAGGATGAATGGGTAGACCGGGATTTGGTAAAACCCAAGAATGAGAAATTATGTAATTTTACCAACTTGCAATGAAGCAGTGCCTAACGAGAGCCAGAGAGCCTGGCTCAAATCCTAGTTATCCACTAACCAGACAAATATTACCTCCTCCAAGCCTGGGCACAGGGAGTAATCATTTCTACGTTAGCCAATGTTTACTGAGCCCTTGCTAGGTGCCAGGCACTGTTTTTAAGCACATTAAATATATTCGCTCTTAAATTCTACCTCATGAGTCCTGAGGTTTAATTCAGATAATATATATTATCTGAATTATCCCAGAGAGTTCTCAGTAAATGTCGTATATTTGGGGGGTCAATAATTAAAGAATATAAGTTTTAAATAATTAATAATCTCTAAATATTTATAAAATAAATGGGAAAAACTTATTCTATTTTAATTATTAATATGATCATGTACACTGTTTTTTGTTTGTTTGTTTGTTTGTTTTATCCTCACCCGAGGACATTTTTGCATTTATCTTCAGATAAAGCGGGAGGGAGAGAGGGGGGAAGAGAGAGAGAGAAACATCAATGTGAGAGAGACACAGCGAGTGGCTGCCACCCACACGACCCCAACCAGGGCCGGGGACAAACTGCAACCAAGGTATGTGCCCCTAGAGGGAACCGAACCCAGGACTCTCTGGTCCACAGGCCGACGCTCTAACTGCTGAGCCAAACCAGCCAGGGCATGTGCACTGTTTTTTAAATTATGATGAATCAACTTCAAAGTTTAAGGTTACATAGTGAATGGATCCTCTCACCGAACAAAACGCTCTCTTCTAAACATCTCTTAAGTGTTGAAAGGTTAGGTTTTGTTTCCAGTTCCACTTCCTTGCTCTGCCATGCCTGCTTCCTCTAAAGCACAGGTGGAGCTTGGAGAACACACTCAGGACATGGAACTGCCAAGTGTGAAGTCTTTCTAGTACTTTCCACCCAGTAAGCAGGCCCATACATAGGCTGTTGACTTTTTCCTCACTCCTAGGATTGTGTGAGACAGGTCTTTGTCTAGTTTCAGTTATTATTTATTTCTAAAATAGGCACAAAAAAGTACCCTTAAAGTAGAAGACTTGACAGATAACTTTTCCTGTGCTCATTTCCCAGAAGAAATCCAACAGGAAGCCTGCAGTTCTCTCAGTCCTACCATCAGACCGGCTCTTTCAGGCTTCGGGAATCTCGCAGCATGAAGGGTCAGGCTGATGCTTTCAGGTGCCTTATCTCTGCCTCTCTGTATTTCACAAGAAAAATATGCTGACCCAGCCCACCACTTCTCTGAAAGACCCGAGTGTGTTGTGTCTGAACTCTGTCCTCCTAAGGCTGACCTAGAACCAGAATAATTCACATGCTCCAAGTGGCAGTTGCTTTCTTCTGTTGACATATTTTGTTGCAACCATGATACATTAGAATGCCCTAAATACATTAGAATATAGATGAAGTGTAGGCCCTGGCTGGGTAGCTCAGAGCTAGAGCGCCGTCCTGATATGCCAAGGTTGCAGGTTCGATCCCTGGTCAGGGCTCATGCGAGAATCAACCAATGAATGCATGAATAAGTGGAACAACAAATCGATGTTTCTCTCTCTGTCTCTTTCTCTCTCTTCATCTTTCCCCCAAATCAATAACAATTTTTAAAAAGTCCAGATCTTAATTTTTGAGGCCTGAGGAAAGAAGTGATTCCAGTCAGGGGACTTATTCGACTGCATTGTAAAGTATTAACTATTAACTGGTCTATTCATTTGATGCCTATTTAAGTCCCCAATGTTCTTATGACGCCATGAGTGGAGGTTTTGTTTTATTGATGGGTGTTCCAAATTCTAAAGCTCAAAACAAGGCGAAGAGCAGAAGCATAATGCCGTAGGTTTGATTTAATGTTACTCGAGCAGATGTAAAGGCACGCTTTCCTTTGGGAAATTAGAATCTTGTCAAGTGGATGAATTCAATTATAATTCACATCACGGAAAGTTTCTTCTTCTGAAGGAAAAATGTCACCTCAGCATTTCATTAATGAAAACTAACTTTAAATGGGAAGTCCATAGGAAAATGTAGTTATATTTACAAAGATTAGCTACACATAACTTGTCAGAAACACATCCCAAAGTAGACCCAGTTGCATGGCTCATGGAAGGCAGCACTGTTACATGACTTCACTCTCCGGCCTTGGTGTCTTCAAAACCAAACCCACAGGTGGGGTCTGAGCAAGGTGGGCAGAAACTCCAATATCTCTGAGCCTCAAGGTCATATTCAAAATGGCAGTTTCTGTGAAGGGTCTAACCTTTACAAGAATTCCTACCTTTAGCACTGCAATAAGATTAAATTTAAAACTAACTAACTAAATAAATATATGAACCTTTTAGCCCATTTCCCAGCATATTCTAAGCACGGAAAAAATAGCTGCTATAACTATGAATACTATAAAATGCAGAACTAAAATCACACCTTAGATGAGAATATTTGCTAAAAAAAAAAAATTTGTCTTCTCAGATCTGAAAAGCTTTTAATCCACTAATTTCAGGTGAAGGCATCCAAGTTTCTATTTTCCTTTGTAGTCTGTCTCAAAGAGTAACAATGAAAACCATGTATTGAGAGGATAACCTGTCATCTGCATGACTTATTGAATACCCCAACGATCCCCCCAGGGGGGATTATTATCTCTATTCCCAGATGTGGAAACTAAAACTCAGAATTCACCTGGCTACTAATGACCAAGTTAGGATAGCAACCCAGTGAGACTACTGATGCCCATGCTCTTAAATTTGACTCCATGCTGGAAATCAAAGTGAATGGCGATGGGGAGGTGGATTGGGAGCCTATTTCTTACTTCAAACAAAATTAATCTAGGTCAATGGTTCTCAATTTTTTTTTTAAATCAAAATTTCTTTGCACTCTAAAAATAACATATTGGGCACCTCACGAAACTTTTGTTTATTGGGGTTACACTAATAGATATTTCCCTATTAGACATTATAAATTAAAGATAAAAAATGGTTTATGTTTAATTATTTATTTAATTTTAAATAATAATACCATTTAAAATAATCTGTTATTTAAAAAATAAATTTAAAAGAGTAATAAATAACCACATCACAGGTGAACACATATTTTTAGGCAGTATATCTGTTTTTCAAAAGAAAACATTTTGGTCAGAATTGTTAGGGAGCTTTGCTTCTGCATTCATTCTGTTGATCTATCACAGGCCATGTGGAGTTTGGAGAACTCCATCGAGTACTCATGGAAACCCCCACTGAGTACTCATGAGACCACAGGATTGAAAAGGGAAAATAACATCTTGCTATTATTATGAAAATCATTTGACCACTGGACTCCCTGAAAGATCTCAGGAACCCCTCAGAGTCCCAGCTCACACTCTAAGAACTGCAGTTGAGCTGAGATCTGTAAGAGCGCTGAGAAATTCTATTGCCAGTGATAACCCAAATTCATCCCTCATCTACCTGCTCATTCACAAAGCATCTCTTCACACTGTTCTAGAAAAGAATGATGAAAACGTGTCATCTTCAGGTAATACTAAACATTGAGTGGGAAAAGATTTAAAGGTAATCATATACTTGGCTAAAACAAAAATGTTATAGAAAAATGTGTCAGAAATATATTTGGTTAGCTCACTCTTCAGAGACAAAAATTACTATTTTTATCTTTACAGAATGACCATCCTTTGTTGCACAAATGGAATGTACTTGAAGTGTCATTCTATTTTTCTGGCATTAACCACCCTGATTAAATATGTTATATTGCTTAGGTAAAGGTACTTGCCAAATGTCAGCGGACATGTACTCTAATATAAAGTAAAGGGTACCAGGAGAGCACTGGAAATCTTAGACAGGATGAGAAAAATCTTATAAAATATTTAGGCAGTGTTTAGACATGGAAGGAATGGAATCATTTGGTTACTTATGAAATTGCATCTTCAAAATGTTTTGGCTAAGAAATATGATTTGTCTTTCTTGCTTTAATCCAAATCCAGAAATAAGGTATCTGTAAATTATATTTGGTTTTGTGAAATCATATATTCAAGGGTGCATTGCATTACCATAATATTCCTCAATGGAAAAACGGTGGTTGCCATGCACTGTTCTCATTTCTAGTAATTTTTAAACTCAACATAGTACCATAGGTGTTCTAGAAGAATTGTGCCCTATTTCACAGGTAAGTTAGCAAAGCTGAAGAACTGAAGAACGGCCCTTGCAGTAGCAACATTGGAAAGGGAAACCACAACACTTCTCAAAACTGAAAATATTTAGTGAGAGCCCTTCCATGGAAATGAAGTTTGATCTCCATTGCCAATTGAACCACTCCCCCCAGCCAGCATTTGACTGCCATTATGCAAAAGTCACATAAACATTGAGTTTTCAGATGCCGGATTGGAGGCGAGAGGAAACATCAGTATTAACATCACTGTGCTCCTCTCACATCAATTCCTGGTTGAGTATCCTGCACGGTCTCGAGGCGCTATTTTCCTGCCAGTTTTTTCTCACATCCAGAGGCTCTGAGGAAAAGAAAACACCTAGTTCCTTTAGAGAAGAGCTGCTTGTTTAAACAGAAAGCCTTGCTGCATAGCACTGAGAAGGGTTCTCGGTTCCCTCAGGTGCTTCGAAGCAACAGCCTGCTCGAGTCTACGGACTACTGGCTGCAGAACCAGAGAACACCCTGCCGGATCGGTTTCGTGGAAGACAAGTCCGAGAACTCAGCTTGTGCTTCCGTAAGTAAACACAGCCCCGGGACGTGGGCTGAGAAAGCCGGGCATCCGACGCCTGTCCTCATGCAAGGGACCAAGTTTCCTAATGGGTCTCCTCTGGAAAGTGCACAACCCGTTAACCTGCACTGTGAACAAAGTAACACATGGAGCTCATGTTTCTACTCCAATTCTGCTCCTTCAACAGGTTAATTAATCTGATCGATGATCTGAAAGGGGAAAACCATGTTTATATTTTTCTAGACTTGACCGAGAAAGAGATTCAGAAACAGAACTGTATGATAAGACGTGAACAGTCATGCAAGGGCTCTCTAGGATTCTTTTCAACATGTTGTATAACTCCTGCTGGGAGGTATTTTCCATCCTGAAAGCTGTATAACATTTCTCTACCATTTTTATAAGTTATCGTTATTGTTTGAAAACCTTTTCAACCTACAAAATACACAGGCATGCATTTTCATATACAGGAGTTAAACTTTGCATGCAAAACTTTCCTTTTCAAGGGAAGAGACGTTCTTACAGATAAATATAATTCTTATGGCTTAGAGAGGTTGAGGTAATATGCTCCTTCCTATATGTCCTGCAAGGCTCTATGTTTCATTTGAGTTGAAACCACCTAGCTCTTATAGGTTCATGATTACAGAGATTGGGGGAGGACATGTTCAGAAAGGACAGAACTGTAATTCTCGTGACTAAATTGAGAGCATTAGCTCTGAGCTATTCCTGGAGGTAAGTTGCATGCCAGCACTTCCGTTAAAAGCAAAAAAAGAGGAAGCTGAAATAGAATGGAGAAGATTTTTATATGTAATGAACAGAACCAGAAAAACTGGCAGACAGACAGAGGATGTAAAACATTTCACACTGCAGAGTCTCACAGCACAAGGAAAGCAGAGTCCATTCGACAGACTTAATTCTATCTTTCGAGTTGGTTTTGGCAAATGATTTTGAGTCTGTCACTTGGGAGTTTTGATCCCTTATGCAGCATGCTAGTTGATGGCTAAAAATTTGGGGGGGGGGGGACAACAAAAAGGGTTAGGTGGCAAGGAATTAATAGTGATACTTTGTGTGTAAATTCAGTTCTGAGATGAGTTGGAAAATTCAGGCTTTAGCTGATACTGATCTCTAATTACACAGCTATAAATTGTAAAAGGAGAGAAATGGAGAGCGAATGCTGTCAGCAGCTACACTTTGGTCAAAGTTATCATCCAAGCAGCTCTGACTGGAGAGTATTGTGCTAAGTGAAATAAACCAGTCAGAGAAAGACAAGTACCATGTGATATCACTAATGTGGAATCTAATGATCAAAATAAACTGGTAAACAAAATGGAACCGGAAGTATGGATACCTGGAACAGACTGGCCAGTGCCTAGGATGGGGGTGGGGGGAGTGACAGGATAAAGAAGGTGAAGGAATTAGCTAAAGAACATACATGCATACCCCATGGACAGGAACAATAGTGTGTTGTTTACCAAGAGACTGGGATGTGGGGGTGGGTGGAGGTGGGCAAAGAAGGGGAGAAAGGGGGACACCTGCAATAATGACAACATTATAATTTTTAAATTAAAAAGAGAATGGGGACATTTAAAGAAGCTACAAAAGTTGGGGCACTGAAAACTGTCCAGTGAAGGGCAACGAGGTCTTCTCTGAACTTTATTTTTGGAATCTGGATTGCTGATCGACAATTAGAAATACTAAATTCATAACCAAATTTACAAATATCATCGACTTTTCCTATGTGTAAGAAAACTCTCCTCCATTCCCCACCAATCCCAGTGGAGTTAAATTTGGACTTAAAACTCTCTGACTTCCCTTCTTAATTCCTTGTCCCTTTCTAGTGCCAGATGACATCAGTGAGGTTGAGCGGATTCATCCTGTCTTTGTGGTTCTTCCTATTCCTTCCAAAAGGGGAAAGAATCTAAGCGCAAACAAAAGGCATACGGAGGATTTGTTTTCCCACAATAGTTCACAGTAATTGAAACTGACACAAATGTTAAAAATTGTCTATGATTCTTAACCTAAATTTCAGGATCCCTTTGAAAAACTAGCTCTAACCTCTCAAAAAAGTGCCCTATAGTACTTTCTTAATTTACAAGTCCTTTCTCTTTTTCTGATTTGGCACTGATTTCGAGGATGGAGAGAAGAAAGAGACCAGAGCTGGACATTGCTGAGGGCAGCTGTTATCTAGAGGAGAAACAGAGGTGAACTGTGGAGAGGGCTGACCAGGACAGGGAGCTCTTGATCTAAATAGCCACCCGGGAGTAGCCAAAGGAATCAAGGAAAGAGTACTTAATTCCTTTTCCAACCCCCCCCCCCCCAGAAAAAGAACTGTATTTTACAATAATATCATTATTAAAGTTTAGCTTTTAAAATTTTAGTTTCATCAAATCATCCCAAATCTAAACGTATTTACAAATGATCACAACAGAATCCAAGGGACCTGCAGCAATGTTATCCCACATTTTCCTGCCCTGCACTCTGTTCACAACTCTATCCCACGCGAACTGTTGCTTCTTTAACTCATTTCTTCCTGGTCAACGTCAATAGCCAACTTTTTTTATATTTAATTCTGATCGACTTGGTACCCATTCTACTGAACTACAAGCACAGTTTATGAACTTGCGGTGTCTTAGAGCTAACTACCTCAGTGTACCAAGGTTTCTGAATTCAAGATGTCCACATAAGAATTTTACTGAAGGACCATCTCAGGCTTGCAAAGCCGTGAGGGTGTTACGTACTGGGGTCAGTATGGCTGTCCTCAGGCGTCAGACAATGGGTTTTAGTCATTATTTCCATAGGGAGCTGCATTCATTTCACAGCTGAAATGGGAAGTCGTAGTCAAGAGCAGTTTGAAGCAGTCAGAATATGACAGGCATACCAAGAACTACTGGCCAGGAGGGCAGGAGCCTCCTGAAAGTCACTCTGCAAAGTCTTTCAAAAGATATCAAATATGAAAAATATTCTTATACTTTTCTAAATAGCATTCTTCTGTCAAGTTATATATATTTTTTATTTTTTTTCTTTATTGATTTTAGAGAGAGAGGAAGGGAGAGGGAGAGAGAGATGGAAATATTGATGAGAGAGAGCATCAATTGACCGTCTCCTGCATGCCCCCCATGGGGGATTTGGGCCACAACCAGGGCATGTGCCCTGACCGGGAATTGAACCGGAGACCTCTTGGTGCATGGGTTAACAACGCTCAACCACTGAGCCATACCAGCCGGGCTCAAGCTATATAATTTTATTTTCTTTCTGATTTGCCATTCTGAAAAAAAAAAAAATTCTATACCAGCCTTCAGGGTGTTTTTTTAACCTGATTAAATGTGGAGGAGAATCGTGGAATCAGAAGCCAATCTCCAAACCCAAGAGCTGAGACATAATGTTAATTGAGGTCCTCAACATGAGTGTTAGGATTCGGAGATTTGGATTTTTCAGGACTCTTGGCTTTTTTTTTTTTTAATTAAAACGAATTTAGTTACTTCTTAATTTGCTGTTGCTCTTTGCTATTTACTACAATTTAATTTTTTATTTTCCAGGAACCATCTTTTGGTTTAACACTTTATTAAAATTACCTCAACAGTTCACATTATTTTTATTCAGAGTTACTCTCAGACTCTTTTCTTACTTACTGATCAAGTTCAAGACTCTTGGCCATCACCCTGCAAATAAATTATACCCTTTAGCAAGCATTTTAATCAATAAATCATGGTATTTGAAATGGGTTACTGACCTTATTTTTGTAAATAAATAAGTCAAGTTCTCAAGCAGCCTTCGACGTTCCACACATGACATTGCAAAACTAAGGAGACATTTGACGGCTGTTTAGTGTGGGTCTCTCATGCAAATGTAACCTAGTGGTAACAGTGACAAAATGATATCTTAATGACTTTTTATTTTATATTGGTTCTCCAAAAATATCTATACTTATTCTGAATTTCTTGGAAAAAGTTAAGAAAGAGAAAAATACCCAACTTGATAAGTTGGTCTAAGGAAGAATCTAGACTCACATGATCAAGGAAATACATTTCTCAGTTATAGGTACATATATTATAGAACTGTGCAGGGACATTTTACATTATCTAGTCCAGATATTTACCAAGTTTTCAAGCAACTTTTAATGTATTTTTTCTTCAAACATCAATTTTGAAAACAGTTATTTTAGTTCTTCAATTTTAGATTTACAGAAAATTGCAAAATCAATGCAAAGAATTCTCAGATTCCCTGAATGCTGACATGTTTACTACGTTTGCTTTATACTTTCCTTTGTATGTATATACATCTGTGTGTAACTATACAGTTATGATTTCTTTCCAGAACTTTCAAGAATGAGTTACAGACAAGGTGTTTCTTTACCCCTACATACTTCAGTGTGGAATATAAATATTGAAAACCAGGATCGAACCCAGAGCTGCAAATACGTTTGTTCAGGCTACTAATTTTCAATACCCACTGCACAATGATATTTAAATATCAAGAAGCTAAATACTGCCTGCATAAAAGTAAAAACTTAAACGCTCATGAAGAAGTCAACCAGACTGAGAAGCACAAAAACTCAATAGTTTAGTGGCCAAACCCGGTCCTTCAAGGGCAGTCTATGCACCATCAAGTGCTCCTTGAGCGCCTAGCCTCCTGGGGAGGAAGGGTGAGAGGGAGCTCCCAGCCTCCACCCCTGGGACATTATTCCTGCCAACTTTACCCACATTTGTTCTTCAAGAATCTAGAGTAAAGGGGGCCAAATATATGGTCATGGAAGATGATTGGACTTTGGGTGGTGGGCACACAATGCAATAAACAGATGACGTACCATAGAAATGTACACTTGAAACCTATATGACCCCATTGACCAGTGTCAACCCCAATAAATTTAAATAAATAAATAAATAAATAAATAAATAAATAAATAAATAAATAAATAAATAAATAGAGAGAAGTACTGGTAAGTTCCATTTTTTCCATGTTGATATATTTCTAGTAGTTTTAGTATCTCCCACCAGTTTTAGAGAAAACAGATAAAGCAAGGAAGCTCTGAGCACATGAGAGCAGAATGCCCTGGTCCATGTCGATGCACCTCGCCCTGGGCAGTAGCTCCTGAGGCTCTTTGGGAAATCCAAGAGTCCTGGAGGAAACTCTCTGACTCACCATCAAGTGCAAGTTCCACTTAACCTTACCAAGCCTCTAGAAGCCAGTAAATCAGAGGGGAGGTGGAGAAAAGAGCTACTCATCAAAGTTAGTAGGTGGCTCTACATCCATGAAATTGTATGTAAGACATTAAAAATAAGAAAAGTGATGAATAAAACTGAGAAGGAGCTTTTTGATAAATAACTTGCTAAACCTAAAGTGTATGGCCAGACAATACAGTGGTAATTTGGATATAGCCGTAGACATAGTCCATGCATTTGTCAATTTTTTGAATCCTGAAACTATTAAAGAGGAAGTTTTTACAAATTTATTTGGATTGAAAATTGAGTCCAAATCCTATCTTTACCTATGTTCTAGGTAAAATGTCACATAATAAAAATTAAGATCATTGACTTTTTTTTTTACTGGCTTAAAGAATTACAATGTATAGCTAAGCATTAGATAAATGAAATGAGACTTCTAATATTCATAATATGATGAGGAATTAAAAAGGAAGTATAGGCAATTGTTTTTATGACTATTTAAGCTTGATGCAACTGCACGAACCAATTTAAAAATTTTTACACTTCAGTAAACAACAGAAACAAAATGAAAAGCCAAATGATAAACTCAGGATATTAATCTCCATATATAAAGAGTTGCCATGATTCAATATGGAAAAAAAAATTCCAATAGCAAAGCTGGAAAAAGCCAAACATAAGAAATTCACAAAATAATAAATATAGTGGTTAATATACACATGAAAATTATCAACCTCTCTGATAATAAAAAAGAAGCATTATAATTATTACATAATTTGTTCCTAATAAATTGCTCAAGGTTTTTAAAAATGACTACACCCGATGTTGATGTAAACACAGTTAAGAGGACAGTCTCAACAACTTGCATTGGGAGTGTAAACTGATAAAATTAGTATAATATGTCTGGAGGAAACTTTTCTAATAGGTACTCTATAAAATGTTTTCAGTGTTCACATTCGTTGATCCACTTTTGGAAATATACTCTAAAGAAATGGAAGTTCCATGCAGACTGGTGTACAACATGATTGGTGTGCAGAGTGAGATACCCAAGGAAACACAGTAGACAGATTCAGAAATACAGGTTCTGGAGTCAGGTTGCTTTAATTTGAATTCCAGCTCTTCTTTCCAGCTATGAAATACTGGTCAAGTTATTTCATCTCTCTGTGCTTCAGGTTCCTATTTGCAAAATAGAGATGACAACAGTATTGATCTCATGGATTGTAAAGATTAAATGCATCAGCATTTCTAAAGTAGTAGAACAGTGCCTGTACACAGTAAGCCCTGTATAAATACTCAATAAAAGTAACAGTGTGTGATGGCAAATTAGGAAGCTCTTGCATACCCCACAGTACAGGAATGGTTAATTAAACATTGGATATCTGTACCATGAAGACTTCTGTGTTCTTCACAAACCAAAAAAACTTAAGCATATAAAAATAAGATCTCACAATATAATAATCCATAAAAGTAGGCTTCAAAATTGTACATAATCTATATTAAACAGTATATATTAATGGCTTGGATGAAGGAAAGAAAGAAATTAAGAATAACTCCCAAGGTTTTGGCGGAAGCTCCTAGGTGGATAGAAGGTTCATTTACTGTGTTGGGGAAGATGGAGGAAGGGCAGGACTGGTTGGAGGTGGAGGAGGGGGTGAGGCTGGAGGTCTTGTAGTCATCCAGATGGAAATGTCAAGATGGTAGTTGGGTGTACAAATTGGAGTTGTTGGAAGGATCAAGATGAGAGATGAGAGATTTAAGGGTCTTCAAAGTGACCCTTAGAGAGGAGAGAAGCTCAGTGAAACCAGGGAGAGTTGTAGCTACAGAAGGGAGCTTGACCCTGAGTGCTGGGTATTCTGGGAAGTGCTCACCCAGTGATCTCCATGTCCCAGCCCCACACCCCCCAAAGCAAGAGATTATTATTTAACCATGTAAGCCTGAGTTTCAAATACATAATGAAGTATTTATGGATCTTGAGATTTTTTGCCACTAAAAATATAGTCAGATGAATAGATCTGAGTGTACTTTTGAACCTGGGTGTTCATACCATTTCTCAACTGTTTTAAAATTTATTTTGACAGAAGACTACATTATTAACTAGCTCAGAATAGCTTTGAGTTTCAAATTTCATACATTTCCTGCTATTTCAATTTTCCTCTAAGTGGAAAATCTGTCAAGAAAAACCAACAACAAACACTATTTCTCATTAAAACACCTTTAAGCATTCAGGATTTTGACAACATAATTTTTATTTCTTTTTAGTAGAATTATTTGTTTGCATTAACATGTCTTTCTTAATTCTTCCAAAATCCCAGGAAAACTAGTTAAAAGTAATAGCATTATTGTTATTTTACAACTTAGAGTCTCAGGTTTAAAAAGAGAGAGAGAAAGAAAGAAAGAAAGAAAGAAAGAAAGAAAGAAAGAAAGAAAGAAAGAAAGAAAGAAAGAAAGAAAGAAAGAAAGAAAGAAAGAAAAGAAAGAAAGAAAGACAGGAAGGAAGAGGAAGGAAAGAAGGAAGGAGAAAGAAAGAAAGAAAGAAAGAAAGAAAGAAAGAAAGAAAGAAAGAAAGAAAGAAAGAAAGAAAGAAAGAAAGAAAGAAAGAAGAGAGAGAAAGAGAGAAGAAAGAAAGAGAGAAAGAGAGAAAGAGAAATTGAAAACAGGACCTGGCTAATGATCCCCATGGAATGTCTGGTTTTTAGTTGAAGGTATTATTTCCTTCTTTTGTAACAATGAGACATGCTCACCCTAGAAGTTTATTAGGAAATTAGAGAGAGCTGAAAGCAGAATTTCTGCCCTTCCATGCTACTCTTTTTAAGCTCAGAGACAACCCTCACTTATTCCAGAAAGTACTCAGCACAGCGGCTGGTCCATAGCGTCTATGATGGTGGAATAAAGTTAATTGCAGGACCTGGAAACATTCAATGCACTTGCCAGAAGCACCTGAATGGCTGGAAGGGGTGCAGGAAATGTGCCCCCAGCTAAGTTATACCTTAGGTTTTTTAAAATACAATCATTAACCAGACAGCCTAAGTCAGCGTTGGCTCAGGCAGTTGGACTAGACACTGGGGATGAATTCTTCTGACGCAGTTTCTCAACTTGGACACCATGTTGTGTTCGGCCAGATGATTGTTTAGTGAAGGGGCCATCCTGTGCATTATAGGACATTTAGCAGCATCCCTGGCCTCTGCTCACTAGATGTCAGTAGCCCCCACACTCCAGTTGTAACAACCAAAAATGTCTCCAGACATTGTCAGTGTCCCCTGGCCAGGGGTGATGGCAGGGGGTAAAATCACAATCAGTTGGAACTGCTGCTCTAAAGATTCTCAAATGTTAACTTCCAATCACCGCCGATGTATTTCGTATCCGTGTGCGTCAACCTGAGCTGCACCTCATGCCTGTGTTAACTTGGAATGAAAACACGGTCTCCACTTCTCCCTGATGGTCCCAGTCTACCTGTGGCTCCCATCAAAGCCCATCTGCACTAGGAGGAAGGACCGAAAACGGAAGGTTCTTGAGACAGTCAGAGCAGCTCAAGATACCTGCCTGAAGGTCAAGATCCATTCATTCATGTCTGCTTCTTCTTCCACCAAATAGAATCCAGTATCACCAGAACATCTCAACCAACCAGTTTCTAGATTGAGATATATTGCATATATTTATAACTTATTTTCTTTCCTTTATCAAATATCATGTAACTGCATAATAGATCATTTGAAAGTAATAAGAACAAAAATCACCCTGATCCCACTGCCTAGCGGATCCATTTTTGGCACCCAGGTAATTTCCTTCCACACTTTTCCTGCAAGCTGGAAAGAGCAGGCATGTCAACTCACCTCAGTTTTAAATGGGAACATGGGCTCTGGGTTGAAGATCTAATTTTTCAAAAGAAGTCAGAAATCTAGTTTTTTTAAACATGAAATCTGATTTCTAAATGTTGGCCAGTAATAAAAGTTTCTTTCAACATTGCATAATCAAAACAGAGCACACCTATGGGATGGAACCAGCTGGTGGGATTCCAGTTTCTGATGTCTGTCATTTTGGTTTGTGCTCACCTGGCCTCATTCTTGTTACCAGCCAACTTCAATTTGCATTTGAATTTAACACCTATCACTGAACAATCTCTCACATGCTTTCCTGCTCAGAAATTCTGGGAGTTTAGGACCAAAGCACATCACCAGAACCCCCTTTCTGGTTACCTGGATTAGCTAGTCCACATTTCTACCACTCTCACTATTAGACAATACCAGCCTCTCTGGCCTTACTCTCAGAGGATGATTTTAGAAAATAAAGTCTTACCCATTCTGGAAAATAAAGGACAGTGGATGTGAATTACACCAATTCATTTCCTTTATTCCTATGTGTGTATATATATGTGCATACATATACATATAGATAGAATACATAATATATATTTTATATGCGTTCTACATGTAGTATATATATATGTATTGTTGAAACTGTTCTGGTAAGTAAACAATTCACTTCATGAAACCAAACAGTAAAGTATGGTCCAGAAGATAAAAATTAACCCAATAGGGATGTTTGCACCCAAGTATCCAATTCAAGACCCTCTACCTCTGCCCCGTGCCAGTTTGCCTCCCGCTCAGCCCTCATTCTCCTCACTACACCTTCCCCAGACACCTTCCCCAGGTTCATCAGGATACTTGCCATTCCTCAGACGTCTGTGTTCCTTGGCCCATGCTGCTTGCTCACTCCTGGCTACTCTGCAACCAGCTTGCTGCCTCAAAAATTCTTGCAGACTTTTCCAGTCCACTTATGTTCATACAAAACAGTCATTTGAACTCTTAAGCTTTACTTCTTCAGGACAACTTGGGGAAGCCTTACAGATTAATTCCTGGAAAACTTACTGTAGTTTCCCTTACTCCTTCCTTTATTTGGAAATGACAGCTAATTTGTCAATTACTTCAATATTATATTCCTTTAAAACTGCTCTATCTTAAAAGAGAACAAATGGTCATTGTTCTTTAATAAATGTGCTATTTAGTGCTGCGTCCTTAACTATTTGAATACACTCCTCTATTCTTGTAAATACTTATGTTTCTCCAAATGCTCTCTAGACAACAAATAACAAAACAAACACACATGCATCCCACGTGCCTCCTTCTCTTGACTACCATACTTAAAAACCAATAAAAAGAATGCTGGCTCCGCTCTCTGGCCACTACCTGGCCAGCTCACCGTTCTGCTGAAATCCTCTTAGTGTCACCAAATCCACCGACATTTTCCACTGCTTATGTTGCTTAGTTTTTGATAGAACTAACTGAACTCATACACCCACCCAGTTTCTGAAAACTAGCTATTTTCTTCATGGCCTCAAGAAAGTTATCCTCTCTTCTAATTATTGTCCTGCCTCTGGGATCATTACTTCTTTGTTCCGGTTCTGCTCTCCTACCTGGCACTCAAATGAGGCATGTCCCAAAGGTCTGTGCAAAAGGCTTGCCGTTGCTGTCACTGGGTCATTCATCTACCCCTCATGGCTTCAGTCCCATCTGTATACCAGTGGCCACTATCTCTGGGCTACAGACTTCTTTCTTTTTTAAAAAATATGTTTTTATTGATTTTTTAGGGAGAGAGGGAGAGAGAGATAGAAATATCAGTGTGTGAGAGAAACATCAATCGGCTGCCTCCTGCACGCCCCCTGCTGGGGATAAAGCCCGCAACCAGGGCATGTGACCTGACAGGGGATGGAACCAGGATGTCTCAGTCCATGAGAGGATGCTCAATCCACCGAGCCACACCAGCTGGGCCAAATTTCTTTCTTTCTTTCTTTCTTTCTTTCTTTCTTTCTTTCTTTCTTTCTTTCTTTCTTTCTTTCTTTCTTTCTTTTTAAAAATATTTTTACCTTATTGATTTTAGAGAGAGAGGAAGGGAGAGGGAGAGAGAAATAGAAACATTGATGAGAGAAAACATCGATTGGCCGCCCCCTGCATGCCCCCCACTGGGAACTGGGCCCACAACCTGGGCATGTGCCCTGATCGGGAATCGAACAGCAACCTCTTGGTGCATAGGTTGATGCTCAACCACTGAGCCACACCAGCCGGGCTGGGCCAAATTTATTCCTAACTGTCTGTTAGATACACCCACCTGAATATGTAAAAAATAATCCAAGTTCAACATAACTGAGAGTGAATATCCAAAAGTATTTCTGCTTCTCAAAATTTCAATTTATATTAATAGTTTTATCATCTCCCCACACTTCCCAAACTATCATCCTTAGAATCACACTCATTTTTCTCTCCCACTCTTCATCTCTAATTGGTTATCAGAAGCTCTTTTGATTTTGCAGTCTGGCTATACCTTTTCAGTCCCATCACTATCTTATTACTTTAGCCCCATGAATTTCTTCTGAATATTTAATACACAAAAATCAAAATAAATCACAGAAAGAAAGAAAAAGGCAAAGAAGACCCTAGCAATCTTGAAAGGCCTATACCCTTTGCACCACCAAATTCCTAATTTATTTTAAGATTCCCATGGTATAAATAATTACGTGTCCTGTCCCCCCACCCACAACCCTCAGCATCACATAATTCCTCCAGGGGCTACCGAGTCAGTTTAGTATCCAATTCAAGACCATGGCTCTAGTTTTAATTCAACTGAATATAAATTCCAAAGGGACTGATCCCCCATTGTTGTATCGGTCTTTAAAATATCATGCTAAGTGACCGGACAATGAGGACACACTTTGCCTCTGGTACACTTTGACATTGAACACACACTCACAAAAATCATTTACCAGAAACTAGTGGTAGCACCAAGATAAAATATCACTTGTGAGTGTATTTACACCATATAGTAAACAGATAGAATACACTAGAGTTCTCTTTTCTGCCAAGCTCACTAAACTTCTATTCGTGAAATTGCAGAAGCCAAGAGCTGGAATAAACCCACGAAGATATATTGCCCATTCCACTCACTTTTCAGGTGAGAAAACAAAATAGCAATAAAGGGAAGGCTTGCTCAAGGCTACAAAGTAAATTAGGAGCAAGGCCAGGTCTAAAACCCAAATTTATCAGCTTCTAGCTCAATGAGTATCTCGCTTTTTCAATATCCCGGTAGATCACTCCCTCAATATAATAATTTTATTAAAATGCAATGAAAGATGCAATTTCTACATTGTAGGATTATTTCTACTTGAGGCATAAAAGATTTGTATTGCTAATTCATGCTGAAGATCCTAAATTAGTATTATTGAGAAGTTACAAGGTATTTAGCTTTTTGGTTATTTTTGGTAAATCTGAGATTGGCACATGTTCATATTTAAATTACTGTCAGATTATATTTTACAAATATCTTGTTATGTAATCAATAAGTATACATGTGACTAAGATCTGATATGTCGCCCTGGCTGGTTTGGCTCAGCAGTTTGAGTGCTGGCCTGATCACTGAAGGGTTGGAGGTTTGATTCCCGGACAAGGGCACGTACCTCTGTTGCAAGTTTGATCCCTGGCCCCGGTCAGGGTTGTGCAGGAGGCAACCAATCGATGTGTCTGTCTCACATCAATGTTTCTCTCTCCCTCTCCCTTCCTCCCTTCCATTCTATCTAAAAAAAAAATCAATGAAAAAATATCCTCTGGTGAGGATTAACAAAAACAAAATAAAAGATCTGATATGTCTGAACCATCAAGCCACAGTAACATAGTTCTTGCTCATCTCCAGCTGGCATTGCTGGGTCTTACAATGTGTAGACTACTCTTCCAGAATCTCTGAAGGGTATAAAAAGTGAACAAATATTCTCTGCACTTAGAAGCTCAGAAAACTGGACATTTTAAGTAATATAGCAACTCTGGAAACTGATTTCCCCTTCCCCTTCTCCTGAGCTCATTTTGTTGTTTGTTGTTTTTTTATTTGGCTAGCTTGTCTTAGCGGAGTCTGTTGCCCCTTCACAGGGTTAACCTCCTCCTCTCACTCCTCAGCGATGCACAGCCTTGGGCTGTGCCCCGTCGCCTCCGAAGACACTGGTCTTTGCAAGTTCTCTTTGACTGTGTCATTCCCTGATCATTCTTTAAAGCTGCCTGCCTCATTTGGGATTATACCCCTGCCTGTTCGCTCCACTGTTTACCAGCTGTCTGCTCTATTGCTTTTAATAAAGCTCTGAAGTATACATTCTCAGCAGTCTGCTCCAGGTACATTTAGGCCAGTGTCGTTTTTGAGACCAGTTTTGAATTTGGTTCTGACCCACTGAGGGTCTCCTTAGCTATGCCTTCTTGTTCTCTCTAGTCAATGGACGGGTCTGTGTTTTAGCTTATTGCTCTTAATTAAGAGGAGCTCTTGTTTCTGAGAATGCCTTTCGGCTTGAACTTTCCCAAACTCTGTTTCAAATCATCTCAGTCCACTGGGGAGAGCTCTGGGCTCTCTTCTCTTACAGAGTACCTCTCGTCCTGGACAAACCTTCTGAGCCCTACATACTGGGTAAGGAAGCAGCCTCAGGTTTTCTTGGCTGCCTCGCACTGTGGAACATCTGCCCTATAAGCAAGCTGGAATGAGAGAGGTCATGGCCCTGGGATTCTCAGTTTGTCACATCTGGGGTAGCATCTGTAGGGCCTCCAGGGAGGAAAGAACCCTACACATGCACATCTTGGCTTCATTCTCCAGGAATTCAGCCTCTTCAATTTGGCGTTGGAGGGCATGAGAAATGCGGTCCGTCTCTGACTCTCAGTGAGATATGGTGACCCTTATTTGGGAGCTTAGGGGAGAGGGGTCCAAAGGCAGTTTCTCTCAAGTTGAACTTGGGAGAGAGGAGGCAGGAGGAAGGAGGAAGTGAGGTGTGGTGTAAATGCCACAGACTCTGTTCTGAGTTTTAGTAGATTTTCTTGAAAAAAGTTTCTTCATCTTCTGTATGTTTTCTGGACACTTACTAGAAAATTCAAATATTTGCATTCATAGTTCCTGCCAGAGTTGCTTGTCTCCCTGGAGAGTTGGTCCCAGAGCCCCTCACTGTCACCCCAGTCCTGGAACCCCCACAGTTTCCTACTTCCAGGCCATTTCACTCTGTTTCCTCCTTGAGCCTTGGAGGTGCTTGAGTGTGTGACCCAGGCTGGGTTCGTAACTGAAGAGTCAGGGGGTTTATGTCTCCCATCAAAGGTGGCTTAATATCCTTTAGCGTTCAGCCTTGTTGAGGGCAGAGTTGACATTCTGTCATAATAGTTAACACATCTAATGCCCCTGAGGAACAGCACCTCATTTTTGTATAAAGTTGAAAAGTGAACGTTTGTGGAGAGAGCCAGTATTTTCCCCAGGGAACAAAAATGGAGTTCCTTGTAATACGTGGAGTCCACCTTCACAAGATGCTTTTGATAATTTTATCCTCAAACATTTCACAGGTGTCACTTAATGTCCAGGGCAGTCATTAAAAACTTGTTAAACAGTACTGAAGATTTTTTTTTTTAATTTTTGGGAATATCATTTGAAAATAAGCCCACAAAATAAATGATTTGTAAAATATTTCCTTTGGTTATGGGAATTGAATTGCAATACAGCTGTCAACGGGAAGCTATTTAGACATTAAAGGAGGTCTGACAAAGGATGCTAAATGAGAAAGAGCTACTGAGTCATTCTCTGTGGTACTAACTGCATAGCAGACCTAATTGTCTGCTGTCACTCATTTATTCCCCCATAATCATGTAATCAACCTCCAAGAGAATTTAGTCATGTATCCTTGAGATCACCAAGGTATTTTTTTATGTATTTTCAACTATAAATTCATGAATAAGATATATCCGGACCAAAGCAAATTCTCTGGTCACTGCAATTTTTGTCTAACAGCATTGATAGTCGAGTGAGGAAGGTGTTGTCTAAAATAACTGATATTAAAATTAAGGGGCATCATTTATCATGACATATTCCCAAGTGACTTGGTCTTTGTGAGCTCAAAAGTTCCTTCCAATGTTAAGACTCTTTTTCAAATGCTTATCTAGTCTTCTTGGCAATGCAATATTGGAATAAAGTGATATTTTGCCTAATTAGTGAGAGCAGCATAATTTTCTAGCCTTCATATATATATATTTTTTTTAATTTTTTTTTTTTACACTGACCTTCCACAAGGTGTCCTTAACTCAGCAGAGTGTTATTGTTCTGTTGTTTGGTCTGTGAAAACACATTCTGTGTGAATTATCTAGGAAGTAAAGGAACTAAGGGTGAATTTTTGGTTTACCTTAGTAACTGTCAAGGGAATTCATCAATCAATGCCAGAAGCTTCCAGCTATTCTTATGACAACTCATTTTATTGACTACATTTCTTCCTTCAGTAAATTTGTCTCAAGGATGCCATTTTTCCTCTGATATTTTCTCACTCTTCATATAGGCAGAGATCCTTTTATCTAAAGAGAAGTTCTTTGAGAGAGGAAAAGCAAAAAATGAACTCAAGTCCTGTTCATTTGCCTGGAAACTGAAGGGAAGATTAATGTGCTTAGGAAAAGTCCACTTAGGTTTTTAGTTTATAAAAGCACTTTTCAAAGTTAATCAACAGGAACATTTTAGAGATGGCCTAAAACAAAGTTCCACAAGGCATTTAAGATGTTATAGAAATAATGGATTTCTGTGGTGCACGAAAATTTTCATCACATCATTTGTTTGAAAACAAAACCCAAGAAAACTTGACTAATTTATAATGAACAATATTCACGTATGAATATGTGAAAGTGTGAAATAAATGAACCTGATATCTTCTTCATGTGTTGACAATCATGGGAAAGTTCATGTAGGCTCTCAGCTCCCTCAAAATCAGTTCTGCAGCTCTTTATTTTCCATTTGTAGGCCGACTCAGTTAGTAACATCCTCTCTGGTTTAGAATTTTAAAAGTTGTGATACTAATGAACAATGCCAGCAAACAATGAATAAACATACTGCCCTTGCAAGATGAAATGGGCACGGATTTGCCAGCCAGTCTTTTGAGAGGCAGGTAAAGTGAGGTTTCTTAGCCCATGTTGCATTCTCGAATCTACATCCAGTGAGCACCATTTATGAAGGTGACAAGGCTCTGCCCATTGCTTTATTTGGGCTTAGAAATGTGTAGGAGAAATGAAAGGCAACAGTACAGCCCAAATACAACTTTAGTTTTTCTATGAAGAAATACCTTTTCTGTATTAATGATAGAAATATTGAATTTGTTACCTATACAGAGTTCTGTGCAAAGTAATGAGCTTTTTAATAAAAGAAGGGCTCAAAAGGAGATGCGTAAGCACAGAGCCACGATACTGTGCAGGTGATTCTCACATCAGGCGAATGACCTCTGCAGGCTCTTCCATTCCAAACTTATGGGACTTTGTGAAATTTTCAAGCAAATGAATGGATATTTATTGACTACTTCTGGTCTGCTAGGAATCTCTGCTGAGAACACTAGGTGAATTCATTAACTTAGACACCATCTTTACACAGTTGGGAGGATTATTTTCCCCAGGTGAGACTGAGTTGGAGGATGTACCTGAGTCACACAGCCAGGAATAAGACCCAGGCAATCTCACCACGAGTCAGTCTCCCAGCCCTGCCCACACAGTCTCCATGCTCTTTGTGGCCATTTCTAGACCTCTGAATTCATGGCAATGGAAAGATCTGCCTGTTCCTATTTATACAGAGACAAAGGACTCCTTAATTACAAAAGTGATTATTTAGCAACCCCATAGATTTTTATTGCTACCATTTTAGATGCCTATCTAATAATTTTTCAACTTACTTATAACCTATTAATAATGAGAGCTTTATAATTCATAAACTGTTTCCAGAATAGTAGCCAAAATAAGTATTATAAGTAAAGAAGTTTGCATGGGCGTTGAAAGGTTTAATGCCTGTCCAAGATCATAAAGTGATGGAGTTGGTGCCTGAAACCAGGTCTTCTGATTGCATTTGCTAAGCAACCTCTTCATGACCATGTCACTTGCCAATTAAAGGATTAATTAGGAAATGTAAATCTTATGATTTCATATCCTTGATTTTCTAGAGCAGGGGTTGGCAAAATATAGTCCTTGGGACAAATCTGGCCCACTGCCTGCTTTTGTAAATAAAGTTTTATTGAGACACACTCATACCCATTCGTGTACATATTATCTATGTCCACTTCCTGACCACCACAGAAGAGTTGAGTGAATGCAACAAAGATCTGAGGGCCTGCACACCTGAAATATTTACAGAAAATATTTGCCAACCTCCGTTGTAGAGCAAGTCGCGAACACTTTGAAAAATAAATACTGCTTCTCTACATTATTGGTTTAGCATGGATAAAAACAAGACTATTTCTGTTCTATTAGAGGAATCTCTAAGGTCTTTTTTGCATCAAGTGTTTGAAGAACTTTACTTTCCACTATCAAGACTTTAATCTCTGCTTCCCATTACATAAAGCCATGCTATGTTTTGAAATTTTTATCAAAATGACCTTCCCACAATAATTCCTCACAAACTCTCTCATTCTTGTTTCAGTCATTTTTTTCTTTACCTCTTAGCTCCTTCTAATTTAACTACCCAACATGTTCTAATAAATTTCATGTTTCATAGCATTTCCCCGGACTTACATCTGAGAATTAGACAGATATATTGCCTTTTCTTTTTCCTCTAAAGATCTGGCATCTTTTAGAACGATATTGCTTCCTGCGTAAATCTAGCTTTTGTTTCTCTCGAAGCTGTAATTACTAACAGTATTTTTAGTCCTGTAAGCCCTAATTTGCCATCATATGTTACTGTAGCCTGTTAATCACAACCTACCAGAAATCACAAAAGCCACGGTCATGATGGTTGAGAAATATTTGATGTGTGATTTGTAATTCAGCAAGAGAATCAAGCACTTGTCACCTCCTTAGAAAAGAAAAGCAAGTCCTAGGTAACTCAAAGAGGGTGTGATTAAAGGATAAGTTCCCCTATCTCTGGGCCTCTGGTTTCAGGAAGTAAGTTAACAGGGTCATGTACTACATACATACCTGAGCCCTAAGTCATGAATTTTGAAAAAAGATGATATGCTCAAAGTTCATTACATTTATAGCACAAAAGAAAAAAAATGTAGGCATTACAAAATTTCCTTTCATCATTGAGATGCAATTTTGTGATGATATTCTGTTATTTGAATTTAATTCCATAAGTACGTTCTTTTTACCTTAATAGTCATCGTTCTATAGTGGTGACTGAGATAGACATAATCTCTGCCCTCTTAAAACCATTTTTTTCTTGGCTTTGGAATAGAATGACCTCATTTTTCTTTGATAACATGGTTATTTCATGCTGAATAGAACTTTGATTGGCAGGAATACGTGTTGAGAAAGAAGGGGAGAAGGGGAAAGAGAAAGAAGGAAGGAGAAAGAAAAGGGGAGAGGGAAGAAAAAGAGAGAAGAAAGGGTGGAGGGAAAGAAAGCAGGCAGACTCAAATAAAATAAAGGCAAAGTCATACACTACCAGGGAGGTACTTCTAAAAGACGTCTAATAATTCAAGATTAATTTTCTCAGGGACATTAATATGGATTATATCAATTAACTAACCCCCATTATAAAATTTTTTGCACTTAAATACACTTTTGAATCACAGTATATATGATAATAACTTTGCATTATTAACACCTCTTTTTAAATTATCAAAAAAATACTACCTGCCTTAGTGCAGACAATTGCTTGGCTTAGGTCATAGGGGCTCATTTGACCTTGAGGTTAACCTCCAGAAGTGTATCCATGTTCATCTGCATGGTGATTTTTGCAAGCTAAACTTTGAAACTGTTTTGATTTTTTTTTAATTTCTTAACATTGTCATTTATAAGTCATAGAGTGTTTCTCTCCTAAATTAACCACAGGCCATTTAGAATGGTTCCTTGGTCTACCTCATGACACGGTATCACTTCAGAACCAAAGTCACTAATTTTATTCTCTAAAAAAATTTTTAGCTGATGCTGGGAGTAACTGCTAAAGTAGAATTTATCAAAACCACTCACAGAAGGGCTGAGGTTTGTAAACCATCAGTACACATGGTCCTTCCTGAGGGCAGTGGGTTTGTCTCCTAACAGATAAAGTGGAGTGACCATGTGGCAATGACTGAACAGGTCACAATGCCCCAGAAATTACGTGTTTGTTGACGTGTTGATTCAATTTGGAGAGTGTTGTGGCTCAGCGGAAAATCTGGGCAATACATTACATGTGGAGATTTCAGGAGGGTCGGATTTTACATCACATTTTAGCCCTTTCTGCATGTTAATCAGTACATTCATAATATCCTTAATATTACTGATGTGGATGTGAGGAAAAGGATGCTCTCACATATTGCTGATGGGTATTTAAATTCTTCAAACCTCTTTAGAAAGGAAACCAAAGCGTGTGTTAAAATTTAAATTACTTATGTGCCCTTCAACCCTGAAATCCCACTTTGGGGGCTGAACCCATAAAAGTAACTGCAAATGAGAATGTCTATATGGCATTCTTCGTAGTGGCAACAACGGAAACAAACAAACCCACAAGCCCGGAAGCGAAGTGATTCCCAGGACGAGGCTGGTTGGATACATGATGCCACCTCCACCCACTGACTAGGAGACAGTCACTGTAAAGATGGCGCTGGGGCTCTGTCCCTACTCTGGGAGGGATTCCAAACTGTACTGTTGAATGGGAGAAGTCAAACATAAAGAAAGCATGTACGGTGATCTCATTTTTATAAAGCACTGTCCAAAGTCCTGATCTGTATGTGTATACACATATACGCAAGGACGTATTCATATGTCAAATTCTTATCACAAGATCCTTGTGTGCAACGAACAGGAATTTTATATGGAAATTACAGAGAAATGAGTAGGACCAATTAAGTTTTTAAAAAATAAAGGCTAAACTTTCTCTCAGCCTACCTTCACCATCCCCCAACCCCAAATACACTCTCCTATGGTGTGGATAGAAAGCTCAACATAAATTTTGATCCCTTTTATTGAAAACTATAGTGTGTGTGCAAAATTAGGAAAAATATATTTAGTAAGGTATTTGGACATCCAAGTGAAAAAGCATGCTCGGCCAGTGTGGCTCCATGAATTGAGCGTCGTCCCATGGACTGAGAGGCCCTGGTTTGATTCCCGGCCCGGGCACATGCCCAGGTTACAGGTTCAATCCCCAGTAGGGGGCAGCTGATTGATGTTTCTCTCTCACATCCTCACATTGATGTTTCTCTCTCCCTTCCTCTCTCTCTAAGAAATCAATTAAAACATATTTTTTTAAAACCACACATGTTCCAGTATATATACTAATATTCTGTTACTTCCAAACAAAATCCTTGTATTTGTGTGTACATACAAATACATATTAATAGATGATAGATATAGGTGAGGGAGAGATTGAAATACAAATCTATGGACAGGTTGATATATATTTATTTGGAGAAAGATGTGGAAGGATATACATTACACTGTTAAAATTTATCATCACACTTGTATGGGTGTGGATGAATGAGGAGAGTTTATCAGTTTTGCCTTTACATATCTTTTATTACTTTTTGTTTCACTTATTATAATGACCATATGATCTGTAAAAAATAAACACTTTTTAAAATAAATTTTAAAAAGCTAGGTAAGCCGTGTGCACAGGGTGCTCCACAGAGCTGGGGGTGGGGAGGAGATTCACACTCTCTCAATTCCACTTCAGTGTGATATGTTGTCACCAAAGATACAAATGAGGGGGAGATGCGATCACAGGAAAGGAGGTGATGGGTAACACTGAACATCAAAAGGAGATTCTTGAGAAGATGTGGTTTTCCTTTACCTTGTAGCACCAAAACTAGAAAAATAGTAACTGGACAAAGATAGGGTAAGAACTCTAGGCAGGTGCAGAAACACAACCAGAGGCAAATACACACAATCACCAAACAGGTTTAATCTTTACATTAAAGGAAGATCCCAATGCGTCTCTGAACGAAAGGACTACAGGAGTTACATGATTTGAATGCCAGAATTCAATTCCTTCATAGTTATCTAGTGATTAATTTTCATCAAAAATGAAACTTGTAATAATATTAAAATCCAAAGGAATCAAACCTAAAATGCCAGAAGTGAGAGAAAATGTTTGAAACTGTAAATGATAACAAAGATCTTCTAAAGATAACTAAACAATATCTGAACAGAAAATTTAAGGTGTTCCAGATGTTAATGCCGACCTACTGTAGCCTGCTTGAGTTGACGCTTTCCAAGTTTGATTGGTCCCAAAGAGAAGTGCCAATTTCCATCTCCTTGTGTATTTCATTACTCATGCTGGCATTTCAATGACTACGCATGTATATTTGTAAATAATTCATATACAGCCTCTGAGTATACGCACTGCCTCACAATTTTTTTAAAACAACAGAAATGTTTTCTCAAATGAAATCTTACCTTTCCCCCAGTATATAAACAGAGAAAACAGAGAGAAGCATAAATGCTCACTTGAAGGCCTGAGGCCCTGTTTGGAATCAAATTCACTCACAGCTCTGAACCAGAGGCCCTTAAAGAGAAGACTGAATGGCAGTGTCTCTCTCTGACTATGTCTGTGTGTCTGTCTGTCTGCCAGGTTGGCTGACAGATGGCCTGTCTGATAGCTGGCTGACTCAGCCCCCAGAAGGACCTTTCAGTCACCAAGCCAAAATCATTTTAATGAAGCATATGAAATAAAATGCCTCTACTTTCCCAGGTTTCTAGCTCCTTGTGTTACACTTTGTATATAATTTGAGGTTTTGTAAACTGTTAGCTTGATATTGAGCTTTTATCCATTTTCTTTCATTAAGCAATTTGTGAACAGATTCATATTTACTGTGATTGGGAGCACCTGTTGACATTTGCAGCAGATACCAGTGAGATCGTGGGATTCAGATACTGGGGCCTCGGTAGTGTGCAAATATAAAACCCAAACGCTCCCACCATTTCTTAGTTCTTTTCCCTCCTCTGCTGAGAGAGAGAAGCATGCCCAGATGTCATCACCCAACAAAAACAGCAAAGGTTGCTGAGTCTTTCAACAAACATTTTGTGCTTTGAGCTTTTTAAAATTTATTTATTTTATTGTTGAGACTATTGCAGATGACTCCCATTTCCCCCCTTCGCTCCCCTCCACCCATCTCCCACCCCCATCTCCCACCGTGGGCTTTTAAAGTCATGTCCGTGCAGTTGAATTTTCAAATGAGGTGAGGAAAGACAATGCTGGGTATGTTTGACAGCAGAGAATACACATAATGAAGCAGGACAGATGAAAGGAATGAGAGGAAGCTTCAGAGGCAGGATATTCCTTCAGAAACACATTTACAGTGGGTGGATGGTGCGAGATCATCGGCTCTGGTCACTTTGTGAATTCATTGTGGAGAATGGATACTCCTGTAGAGCGCTCGGTTCAAACAGTTCCACGAGCTGAGAAATGTGTCCCCTTTGCACGTGGACACGGACATGAATGTGGTTTGTCACTGAGCAATCAACGTGCAGCCTAGAAACGAGCTCAGGGCAGCGCTGGGCTCTGGCTGCCCCACCCGCACACAGCCTACACGGGGGCTTGGCCCCGCCCGCTGCGTTCAGTTCCCTCCGGAGGCCGAGGGACATTGCCCCTGCAGATTCAAACGGCTTCACGGTGGCTTCAAAGGGGACAAGGGTAATTGGATAACCTTTTTAAAAGAGGATAAACTCCAAAATGGCACAAATGACCATTTTATAGAAAATGACTTATCTTGTGTCAAGGTGAGGCCCTTGGGAGAGAGACGAGAATGGAAGGTGCCAAAAGGATGTAACCTGTGGCTGATGAGGTCACATGTGGGCTCTGGGACCACACGTCTTTGAAGTGTCTGAACACAGACATATTTCAATTGGAGAATAAACCACATGTCATTGGAAATTATTTGGGGACAAAATACAATGGAAGATATGAGAAAAATGGAAAAAAAAAAAAAAACCCAACAACATTTGGATGTTCTCTGGCTTTGATTTAATTGTCTAACTATTAGAAAAAGTTAAGCATATTTTTTTCCTTCTTTCTGGTACTGCGACAGGTTTGGTTTTGTTCTCACCTTCTGAAGGCCTGTTGATCTATGCTCTTCAATCTAAACCACAGGGGCTGGCGCCCCCTGGAGTTCTGCAGAGCACACTGCACAGCCCTAAGCAGCGGCCTCAGGAATCAAACAAAAACCTACAGGGCCAAGCACAATGAAATAACTGAAAAATCACTGCCAGAAACAGAATTATCCTTTGACCCTTATCCCATTGCTTCTGTATCGATTACCCTCTGCACTTCCATGTACAGCCAAACTTTTTGAAATAGTTTAGACTTGTCTCTGCAGCCCTCAGCATCCCACGGAAACTGCTCCGGCCAAGTTGATGAAGGACCAATAGGACCTTCTCAATCCTTGCCTTTGTTGACCTGTTGGAAATGCTGGTAGTCCTTCCTTGAATGAGTGTCTGTCAAGGACTGTGAGAGAGCTGAAACTGTGTCCTACTTTCAAGCTAATAAGCTAGCCTCATACTGATTTATGAATGCTGGGAAAAGACACGAGACTGCTGGGTCAGAGAAAAAGGATTTGCTTACAGCACAGCAGTAGTCAGAACAGCAGTGTGATTGTGTCAGTTTTTCTTGCCTCCCACGAACCACGGGGGTGACACAGGTGGGTCCCAGGAGTATGCCACACACTCAGTGAGTTTGCATCACAAGGAAGGAATGCTGAGCATGGAGAATTCACTGCTTTTATAGAGAGCCATAAGTGAGAGGAAGCATTACCTCATCCTTTAAGACTGTTTTCTGCAAACGAAAGACTGAGAAGTGGCCCTGGCAAAGATCAGTCAGGGCCTTGCAGTTTTGGCATACCCAGCAAGGATATATAAGGATGCTCGGCTCATGACAGATTGCATCTTCCAACAGTGCCGTCCCTCCAGTTCTGCAGCATCACACCTTCCTGGCTTTCTGGTTCTTTCTCTGGCTACTCCTGTGCTTTGTCAGTTCTCTGACTCTGCCTCTAGGTCAGTACTTTAAAGAGTCTGCACTGGTCCCTCAGGTCTTCTTGTTCTACATTCTCTTTCTCTTCCTGACCTCAAGCTTTAATAAACATCTGTCTCCGGAAACACAAATTCAAACTCCCACAGGGATGAGGCAGGTAATGTAATCATATAATCATCAGCCACTTATTTTTATTGAATGGAGACGAAAACATTTAACATACTACAAACATGACTGAGACCAAAAATAAAGTCAAAGATTTTAAACTTTATACTCTAAAATGGAAACATCCCACTATTACATTTTTATATTTATTAGAGCTTGATCTGACACGAAACATCTGAAAGCTTTTCTTCAACACAAGATGTTGATGGCAAGTTTTAGTTTTCAATGTACAATGTGCAAAACCAAGTCAGCCATGATGCCTCTGACAGGGTGTGATGTTTGCCTTTATGACTTCCCATAGTGGACAACAGCTGTTCCCAAACACAGGTACTGCAAACCCTGGGTAGACCCGGCCTTCTTATATGTAAGGAAGTTACGACTGGGAGAGTTACAGGATTCTGGTGTCCCAATATTACCCTTTTTAGGTTCCAGTTCTTATGCCTCCATATGTCAGTAATCTCCACTGGTAACACTTCTTTCACAATCTAAATATTAAGAGAGAGAAATTGAAAAGCGGTCATTAATTCTACTCATAGTTTAACGTCAATCAGAGGAATCTTTATAAACATCAGTGTTTAAAAGGTGTGGTGAATGTAGTTCATTTTTATTTGGGGAACAGAGTTAAACGTATAAATGTGGACCAGCCTGTTTCTTCCCAAATGACATCTCCAAATATATAATTTCAGGATGACTGGACCAATAAAATCATGCACTCTGGTAACTCTTCAGAGGTCAGATAAGCTTTACTGGTAACTAAAGTGGCCAAATATTTCGTGCAATCACAAATGCGTGAATGAGTCAATGTCTTCCAACAATTAAAACTCCTCTCTACAGCATTTTGTTACACCAAAGTTACCAAAATTGTGTGGTACCTTATGTCTAGTTCATCCAGCCATCTCACCTTGACTGAAGGTATAGGAGCATATTTTGAGCGCATTGCTATGTTCATAGCATTGTCTAGTTTTAACTTTTGAACCAAAACAAACAAAACTTACATTATAATGTGTTATATAAACTAAAATTCTCCATCCTTGAAAAATGTTGCCACTGTGTATATTAGTTTCGTAATTCTCCCTTTAACAACAACCACGGCAGCAACACCGCCTCTTACTAATTTTAACCAGACTGCAATAAGTTATTTAACTTCTCTCGATAAATAAGATAGGTCACTATCTGATATTATGCCAACAGTAGCACTATATCTAAAAATCTGGGTTAAATCAAAATTGTCATCAACTACTAAAGAACAAATACAGCTAACTGGGTGGTACTACATAGACAGATGATAGATGGATGGATAGATAGATAGATAGATAGATAGATAGATAGATAGATAGATAGATAGATAGATAAATAGATAGATAGATAATAGACAATCAGAGAGCGATCAATGTGCTTTTAGCAGATGCCACAAATAATTTTTTCACGTAAATTAGATAGTAAACTCTTCGCAGTAGCTTCAACATGCCAAGTAACATTTTTTCCAGTGAGAATTTTGTTTGCAAAAGCTTGTTTCTGTTCAGGACACATGATTTCTGCTGCACTCAATAGATTTTATTTAATAAATCTGTCATCTGGAAAGAGCAATTGCCCAGAGAAGTTATTCTCCCTAATGCATAATTAACTCCACAGAATCATCAGTTATCTTGCTCACATCCAAACCAAATGCTTTTTTTTTTTAACAGATCATCAATTGCTTTATCATGCATCTTTCTCTTATACCTGTAGAGCAGTTTCATGACGGAATGTTTCATAATATTATTTCATGATTTTGTTTTGTTTCTTTTAAACACACACTTTGCCTGATCTGTGTGTGGATTCAGTACACATTTTCACAAAGAAATGTGCTCTCTGCTATTTTTCTCAAGACAGTCTTGGCATTTTTATTTTTTCGTTTTTAATACGGAGACACATTTCTCTGCTATTAAATAAATTACCATGCAATCAAGAATGACAAAGGGCATTTGCTATTAGACCTCAGTGTTCAGAGTACAGTAGGAAGTGGTGGAGACTGTGGGGAACAGGGGATCACAGGCCACAGGGTCTGGAGAATTATTACACAAGGAATGCAGTCTTATTGTCCCCAAATGTTTACCTTGTAAAAAAAAAAAAAAAAAAAAAGGCTGAAAATGCAGATTTTTAATGTGAAATCACTCGATTGATTAATGCTACCTTGATTTCACTTAAAACACGACCTATTTCACACAAAACACGTTTCCAGGCTGGGTATCAGCTAATTTTGGACTGAACGTGCTAGTGTGCAACCTCCAGAAGGAATTGGATGATGTCCGTTATATCAGGGATAATTAGGCTGGAGCCTAGATTCAGTCCCTGCAGGGTACATTAGTTTTTCAAGGAAAAGTGGTGTTTTTTTCTTTCCTTTTTTCTTTTTTTGTAGTGGCCACAGCTAATGCCATTTTCCAGGAAAATTCATTTGCTGGATCTTCGGCCCAAATCGGACACGTGTGGCCAAGCAAAAAATCCTTGTCTGAATCGCATATTGCATTCTTATCTACCAGGTTATAGGTCAAATTGAGAGTCCAAGTAGTAATAATAATAGTATTTATAGTAATAATAAAGTAATAGTAAAGCGAATTGACTTAGGTTTTTAGTCTGGATCATGCTATCCATATTACACATACCTTAGAAATGGTAGAGTCCATCAGGCCTGTTACTATCCCCCCTATTATGTTGTCATGGAGAAAGTCTAACACTAAGAAAAGAATATCTGCTTATATAATATTTGAAGCAGACATATCCAAATGGGGAATTTGATGGCGCTGTGTTTGTCCCCAGTTGACCCCAAACACTGTGATTCATGGAGCCTTTGTCATTGCCTTCAACCTGTGCTCTACCCTTGGAGACGAGGCCACTGCTTGCATCCTCTCATGGACTGCTCTTGGTAATGATATCTCATCTTCCCATGGTCCTTCCTCAGTCACCCATGAAACTCAGAGCACTTCCTGAGAACGTCTACTTCCCAAGATCAACCCCATGTCTCGCCCTCTCCCTGGGGAACACCTCCTAAGCTCTGCCACCCTTCTTGGCTCCTATTTCTGGCTTTTTGTGGCTTCATCCAAACCAACAATTGAGCCCAACCTTAGATGACTCTTGGAAAGAATCCTCAAAAAAACATCATGGATTCAACTGCAAATATATTCAAGTCCTAGAAGTAAATATCACATTTCTATCAATAATCCATGGTTAAAAAAACAAAAAACACAAACCGTTGGTTAACTACTAGAATGAAATGCTGCAAATGTATCTAATTCTTTTTTAAATTTATCTTTATTGTTGAAAGTATTACAGATGTCCCCGCTTTTTTCCCCCATTGATCCTCTTCTCCCCGCTCCCACTCCCCCTCCTCCCTTCCCCACACTATTGTCTGCATCCACTGGTTATTCATATGTGCATATAAATTTTTTGGTTTATCTCTTCCCATCCCCACCCCCAGCCCCTTCCCTTTGAGGTTCCTCAGTCTAACAACCAATTTGTACTTGTTAATCCCTTCACCATTTTTGCCCATCTCCCCAACCTCCCTCCCATCTGGCAACAATCAAAAAGTTCTCTGTATCATAGATACAGAGAACTGTATCTGTTTCTGTTGTGCTTGTTCATTTGGTTTGTAGATTCAGTTGTTGATAGGTATGTATTTATTGCCATTTTATTGTTCATATTTTTGATCTTCTTCAAGAAGACTCTTTAATATTTTATATAATACAGGTTTGGTAGTGATGAACCCCTTTAGCTTTTTCTTGTCTGGGAAGCTCTTGATATACCCATCGATTCTAAATGACAGCTTTGCAAGATAGAGTAATCTTGGTCATAGGTCCTTGCTTTTCATCACTTTGAATATTTCTTGCCACTCTTTTCTGGCCTGCAAAGTTTCTTTTGAGAAATCAGCTGACAGTCTTATGGGAGCTCCCTTGTAGGTAGCTCACTGCTTTTCTCTTGCTGCTTTTAAGATTCTCTCTTTGTCTTTAACCTTTTGCATTTTGAGGATGATGTGTCTTGGTGTGGGCCTCTTTGGGTTCATCTTGTTTGGGATTCTCTGTGCTTCCTGGACTTGTATGTCTGTTTCCTTCACCAAGTTAGGGAATTTTTCTGTCATTATTTTTTCAAATACGTTTTCAATTTTTTGCTCTCTCTCATCTCCTTCTGGCACCCCCATGATGCAAATGTTGGCATGCTTAAAGTTATCCCAGAGGCTCCTTAAACCATCCTCATTTTTTTTTTTTTTTTTGGATTCTTTTTGCTTTTTGATGTTCTGATTGGGTATTTTTTGCTTCCTTATATTCTAAATACACAATTTGATTCTTGGCTTCACCTACTCCACTGTTGATACCCTGTAAATTATTCTTTATTTCAGTTAGTGCATCCTTCATTTCTGACTGGTCCTTTATTATGTTCTTGAGGTTCTCACTAAGTTCCTTGAAGTTCCCACTAAGTTCCTTGAGCATTCTTATAACCATTGTTTTGAACTCTGCATCTGTTAGATTGTTTATCTCCATTTCGTTTAGCTCTTTACCTGGAGTTTTGTTCTGTTCTTTCATTTGGGACATGTTTCTTTGTCTCCTCATTTTGGTTGCCTCCCTGTGTCTGTTCTTATGTATTAGGTAGAGTTGCTATGTCTCTTAGGCTTCGTAAGGTGGCCTATTATAGTAGGTGTCCTGTAGGATCCAGTGGTACAGCCTCCCTGGTCACCTGAGCTGGGCCCTCAAGGTGCACCCCTCATATGGACTGTATACCCTTCTGTTGTAATTGAGGCTTGATTATGCTAAAATTTATGATAACAGAGCTCCTGATCAAATTGGGCTGAAAGTGATAGTTCAAAATAACACAGGTTTGGGCCAAAACAGGGTATTTGATATGGACAGGTCAAAATTTTCCATCTCCATCTGTGACCTGGTCATTCTTCATTTATTTAACAGCTTTTCCTGGAACATTTCTGTCTCGTGCACTCTGATAGATGCTGGGTATGCACTGATAGACACCAGTCTCACTCTTCATAAGTCTACCTCCTAGTTGAGAAAAAAGATAGGAAATAATTAAACAAACAAAGTTTATGCAAACTGTGATACCTGTTGTGAAAGATAAGTGTCCAGGAGAAAGCTGCCCCTCCAGCTCTCGCCCCAGTGCCTCACAACTCAGTTCTTCCCCCTATGTCTCTGGTGCCTTTCAAGCTGCCTCCCCCATGCTGGAGCCTAGAGGGAGTGAGTCTGACTAACTCAGTGTTTGGGCCCCTTAAGAGGAACTGCCTAAGACTCCAGCAGTCTCAGCCTCAATTACCACTGGTTTTTACAGCCAGAAGTTATGGGGATTCTCTTCCTGGCACTGGAACCCTGAGCTGGGAGCCTGGTATGGGACAGGGACCCCTCACTCCTCAGGGAGGACCTTCCCAGCTGAGGTGTCCTCCTGATTTTTATCCACCACACATGGGTGTGGGACCAGCCCGCCCGCCTCCGCACCTCCTACCTGTCTAGTGTGGCTGTTTCTTTAATTTTGTAGTTGTGGGACCTCCATTGTGTTTGATTTCAGGCGGTTCCGAATGATGGTTGTTGTGTAGTTTCATTGTAATTTTGATGTGGTTGTGGGAAGAGGCGATACCGCATTACCTACACCGCCATCTTGACCGGAAGTCTCTAATTCTTAATCAAAGTAAAATCCTGAGACTTTAACCAATCCACTATCTTTAAAAACAGTGTAGCATTAAATATAATCATATAATATAGACTGTTGTGTTGTGTATAACATGCATATTATATAATATATAACAGCATATAATAAACGCTGTGCTAAAAAGACAGCGTAGCGTAGCACAGACCTCTGAGACAGACTGCTTGGTAAAGAATCCTGTGACTCTGAATGAGCTGCTTAGCTTTCCTGAACCTCAGGTTCCTCACATGCATTTTGGGGATCACAATAGACTCTTCTTCGCAGGAATGTTATAGGGACCAAATGTCTCGCCCAGAGCTCGCATTCGGAAAGTGTCTGCTACCATCTCATTTCTGAAGGTCTCTACTGAGCACCTGTAAACTGCCTTGCAACTCTTTCTAATTACTTTATGTATAAGTATCAAATTGTTGAAGCTCTGTAGATATTTCATTAACTTTTTCCCTGAAGCCTCATTTCCTTCATTATAAAGGGGGACAGAAACCTTAGGTGGGAGCAGTTCATTGCATAGCTGCATAGTTAACACCTGGCTAGATCCAATATTGCAGGCATTTCAAGCGTGAACATCAGGCACATAAAAAACACAATCTCTTTTTGGAATATAATACGATGAAAACCCTTCTGTTGTGACATTACTCAGAATGGATTTTGCAAGCAGGTATCATTGAAAAGTGTACAGGGTACCAGTGTGGTGGTATGAGGAGGCAGGATCTCTGGGAGGTATTTAGAACTACATGAAGTCATTAGAGTAAAGCTTCATGAATGGGATTAGCGCCCTTGTAAGAGTCAAGGGACAACTCACTTCTTCTGCTCTGCTCTGCACCATGTGAGAAGTCAGCAGTCTGCACACTGGAGGGGATTCTTACCAGAATCTGACCATCCTTGCTCCCTGATCTTGGACTTCCAGCCTCCGGAACTGAGAAATAAATTTCTGTTGTTTATAAGCCACCCAGTTTATGGTTTTTGTTAGAGCGGCTCAAGCTAAAACACATGATTATGTCAACTTTTTCTCATCTTGAGGTCTTTTCTTCACTGGTTTTGCATTGCATTCAGGATAAAGACAAGCTCTTTAAAATTCCCTCCAAAGTTCAGCATAATGAGACCTCATCCCTCTGGCCTCATGTCCACTATCCATGTGCTAACTCCCTACACTGTTAACAACGCTTCCTTTCTGTTTCTTAACTGTTCTACCCTCCCCCTGTTGCCTGTGCCCTTCCTGGAACCCTCCCCTACCTTACTGCCTCGCCTCAGGTCACCTCGAACACTGCCAGATCTTGGTTCAAAGTTCACTTCCTCGGGAAGCCCTCCTTCTCTTCCTTTGTCAGTTCAATGTCCTCTGTCCCAATCTCTAAAGACCCTGGACTCTCCCTTGCAGCTGTGATTCCACAGCTGTTACTCTCACAGGCACTCAAATACGTTCCCAAGGAATGAATGAAACAACTCATAAGTTTTGAACTTCAAATACGCACCTGGTAATGGAGAACACCAGGGAAGGACACAGTTTGAAAAAGATGGCCTCGCTCGGGCTTTGCTTTGCATTAGAGAATTTTATTCCTTATCATCTTAATAAAACATTGTAAGTTCCGTGATACCGTGTCAAGGCATTGTAACTTAATAATAGACAGGACTTATATGAATAAAGAGGTTTATTTACTATTCATTAACTAAAGTATGCTTTCTAGCCTACTCATTCAATAGTATACTCTTTTGAGATATTTTAGAATACTTGCAGAGAACATCAGAACATTTTCTTCATCTACAGTACACAAGATCATTTTAAAGGAAGAAGTGGAACACAGTTGAGTCAATTTCTGTCTTCAGTTATTCCTCCCTTCTCGATCGAGCAGTGGCTTCTGAGAGCGCATGCTTACGTTGTCAAATACAGACATGTAATGCAACTTCTTTATTCCACTGAACAAGTCAGATGTGCCTTCTTGAGCCCTGGTGATATTTTATTTTATTATTTTTCTAACCGTGGGGCCCCTCTAAGCTACTCTCAGAAATACCGCTAGACCAACCCACCTTAAGATATGCCTGCGCCCACATATGCAGACATCCAAAGGAAAAGGAAAATAAGCGTTTCCAATGCAAGCCACGGGGAGCGTGAGGGTGATTCTGCCTACTTATACTTCAAAGCTGTCTGGTAATTGACTTAAAAGCACATTTGTCAATATTTCATAAGCAAACTTTTATTCATGCCTTTACTCCCTATGGAAATATGATTTCCTCCGGCTCATGCTCTAATGTAATACTTCCTGAAGAGCAGAGATATTCTTTTTTGCTTATTTACTTTATCTTCTTGTTCATATTCAAAGTGGCCAAGAAGCACTTTAAGACACTCTCAAGTCAGAAAGAATGAGAATCGCTAGCTCAGTGCCTGGGGAAAGCCAGTCCCACCAGACTATGCCAAAATTGATGACAACAGAGCTCCTGATCAAATCAGGCTGAAGGTGATCATTCAAAATAACACAGGCTTGGGCCAAAATGGCACATTTGATATGGACGATTCAAAATTTTTCCATCTTCATCTGAGACCTGGTCATTCTTCATTTATTTAGCAGCTTTTCAGGGAACATTTCTGTGTCATGCACTCTGGTAGATGTTGGGTATGCACTGAGAGACAGCAGTCCCACTCTTCATGAGTCTATCTCCTAGTTGAGACAGAAAATCATTAAACAGACAAAGTTTATGCATATTGTGATACCTGTTGTGAAGAATAAGTGCACTGGGATCGAAGAGACAACAGCAGGATGATCGGGAGAGATCCCTTTGAGGAGGTAGCACTTAGGAGGTCAGAACTCTGGCCCTTTTGGCTCAGTGGTTAGAGCGTCAGCCCTCAGACCAAAGAGTCATGGGTTCAATTCCAGTCAAAGCACGTAGTTTGGTTGCAGTTCAATCCCTGGTCAGAGGCAATGCAGGAGGCAATCAATCAATGTGTCTGTCTCACATCAATGTCTCTCTCTCTCTCTCTCTCTCTCTCTCTCTCTCTCTCTCTCTCTCTCCTCATCCCTCCCACTCTATCTGAAAAATATCAGTGGAAAAAGGTGAGGATTAATAATAAAAATAATAATAAAGAGGAGGTCTGAAAGATGGGAAGGAATAAATGCACTCCCATTTCCTACCCTCATTATTTTCTTCAAGACCGAATGTGGACATTGGGTACACAACAAATAAAATCCCAGCCTGTGGGCAACATCAGAACTCATATGATCAAACTCATATTGTCTGTTCTCACACCTGGGCTCTCTGGGCTGTTGAAGACACTGGCCAGCGATATGCCCAAAGGGACTGAAGTAGCAATTTGGAATCCTGGGATCGCTAAGAATTGTGCTTAAGCCCTTAAATACTACTATTGGCATTTTCAGGAGACAGAGGTTTGCCATAAAGCACAGGTTTCAAGAGAGCAATAGACTTCAGATGGCAGCCCACTCCCTCCCTGGGAGCCCAATGCCATCCTGTCATCAGCACTTGCTGAGGAAAGGTGCCCTAGCTCCTCCAGGTCTTAGAGCTGTACTCTCCTTGGGATTACACTGCCACCACTATTAACCCTCCCTACACTCACAGCAACTGCAAGCTGAGAGACAGAACCTCCAAGATGCCATCAAAAGCAACAGGAATTACTTGAAGTCTCCTCACCAGCTACTCTATTCCTTGGAGCTTCCTCTCCTGGTGGAAGAGAATCAATGCTAGAGGAATGAACCTTCCCCAAGGTGGGGGGAACCCAGGAGCAAATAGATGGTGCTGTTAATTATTTGACATTTCATGGTCCTACTCTCATTTTTCTTTGTTTTCCATTTAGTTTTCATAAGGTAATTTTCAGTTTATCACCTCCCTCTCATCTCCATCTCTCCCTTCCCATTGACTTGGTATCTCTCACATTTCCTTTGTCCTAAATCCTCTTCTAGCCTTCCCCTTTATTCCACAGTCTTCTCAAACCACTTTCTGTACCTTAACTTTTCACCCCACCTCGAACAGGGTGGTAAGACTTAATATGCTAGTCACCACATCTAACTCTTGTTTACTGTTGTATGTCAGTAACTTAGCTCATTTTAAATGCACTTTCTGCTCTTAAAGTCTATGATTCTATAGTGCAATAAAAAGACTAAAAATCACATTTTTCTACATATATTTGCACTTACATTTCAGAAAGCTATTTTTTTATTGTTTTCTTGTTTATTTATTCCTAGTGAAATTTAAATTTGACAAGAGCTCTTTGAAGCCCAAGAATATTTTATGCTTTCTTCTGCTTTCCTTCCGAGTGGGAAAATATTCGCTGGCAACAGATGTGGTAGCATGATGAGGTTTGGACATTACAAAGGAATGAATTTCACAGCCCAAGTTGGCCCTTCCCATTCAGTTCTGTCTCTCTTTGCATAGAGAGGGGGCTCTTTTTGAGGCTTTCCAAAGGCTGCAAATAGGCAGTTCACAGTATCCTTCATCTGGATGCTGGAATTTTAAATCTCAGCCAGGAAGCTACAGTGATATATATTTTTTTAATTTTCCCATAAATGATGAGGCCAGATTAATGGGTGCTTCAACGATTAAGGTAAGAAACATCAAAATATGAAGCTTAAACCAAACCAAAACGAAAACTTCAGTTCCCTGCCCTATTGCTATGATTGCTTTTGGAGTGGTTAGAGAACACCGTGTTTGAAGAGCTGAGTCACCTGTTTTGAGCACTTGATTCCACAATCAGACCTTAAGTGAGGAGGTTTATTGGCCGTATCTTAACAGCCTGAGCCAGCCTGAGCTAGCACCTCCATTAGGAAAGCCATTTTCCAGAAGTCATTACCTTAAACAAATAAAGCTAACGGAAGAAAATTGGACAAAAGAGCCAGAAATCAGGATGTATGTCACTTCTATGAACAGAGACAAAAAAAAAACAAAAACTGTATTCACCATGCAGAAAGTTTCTTGAAAAATGGATATTTTAGTAATTAACCAGAATCATTGTCAAAAGAAACAAATATGAGACTAGTGTTTTTTGTTTTATTTTTCCATAGGATAGACGTTCCCTCTCATATTTTTGTTTGTTTCCTTCTAAATTCTTTCATCTATATAACTTTATTCAATGTGTGGAAATTACCAACTTTAGAATTTCAGTTTTCAAAGGCTTGACTTTTGGGGTCCTTTATTTGAAAAGCAACTTACTTCAAAGCATGTGCCAGTCTGTTACAACATTTTAAATTAATGAGTCTCTCAAGGGCCCCAGAAAACCAAGCTATTGCGATAATAATCCTGATACCTGCCTTGAACTAATGGCTTCATAGGTAGACCTAGGACAAACCAAGTAGAGTGGTTCTCAGAGACCCAGTGCAGTGGAACTGATAACCACTCTGACGCCTTTCTTCAATGCACACACTCCATGTGGGCAGATCTATTCAAAAGAAGAAAGAGTACCTTTTCCCCCTTCACAGCTTGATGTGAGGACTAATTCTCTAAATAATCACTTTGCTTCTCTGTGTGGCATCACCTAGGATATGTAGTTAGTAGTTGCTATTGGTTTTGTTTCCCACACATTTTTCCTAGACTAATGGGATTGCAGCATTGCTTAACTATTGAAGAGGCACAAAGTGTTTGCTCAGTATCCCCGAGGCATCCTGGGGAGGTCAAGTTTGGAGTTATTTCCTAACACAGCTGACAAAAGTATGAGAGATGCTAGTTAGATGTCTGGTTTAGACAAATTATTTGCATTTTAAAATTAGACTCACTATCATTTATTCCTAGTAATTTTGTGTTTAAATTGCTTTTCACCTACTCTAACATAATTGAGCTACCCAGACTATAGACATGAATTTCTACAGTTTTCACATTTCCTGTGTGTAAACTTCTATGACTTTGAGAAAAGAAAAAAGGCAATCACTGAAAGTTTATTTTAATGTATCACTTTAAAGGTGAAAAATTAGAAACAGTCTCTACTGTATGCTTAGTGGAAGAGTTGAAACACAAAATTCTACAAAATTTGAAGACATACAATATATATATTCAATTTCCCAAGTCTCTAGCACTTGGTTCTTATGCTTTAGTCAAAGTTGGGTTGTTTCCTCATACCTGGAGGAAGATTTTTGCCAATTAATTGATTAGCATTTCAACCAGATATTCTTTCACACACAAATGAGAAATTGAAATTTTGTATTGGATTCAAGCGGTTGATCTCTAGACATAAAAGTTGGCATTTACTCGTTCTGACTCAAGATCTTTTTTCCTAATAATAGAGGCTCTGTTATCTTTAGTCTGTGAGTTTTCTCGAATAGCACTCTTCATATTTGGAACCTGTATAAATGATAATGATTAAGCAGTGGTTGATGTTCGTGATATGCTCCCATTTCTGCCTTAAATTGTATGTTTTTTACTTCTATATAAGTAGTTAGTTCCCCATTTCATGTCTGTGGCGATCACCCCCGGGTTTTATGACACGTGGGAATCAGCAGTACTCATAACATAGTGAGCATTTAGACGGATTAAATCATAAACACTTCTGAGAACGAAAAGGAAGGCATTTCCTAATTAAATGTTTTATAGTCCTGAAAGACAAGGTAGCATTCTGTACCTATGCAAATCAGTTTCCAAACATAAGTAATAAGAGTCTAGAAAAAATAATTTAATGCTGTTTATCTGTAAATGATGTTTACATAATTAAATGGAAACAAATATTTATACCAAGTAAGATTTCAGTAGCAGGGGAAGTAGCTACACGTAAGGAGCCAAATTGTAATCACTTTACATTCTCAGAAATGGCTGTTCTTTCTCAATGTTCTATCTCTATTTATGAAACTGCCACTTTTGTGTGAAAAAATCTGAGAGCAGCAATTTCACATAGTTCACCCTTATAGATTATAACCCAGAAATCAATAAAATGTCCTTCCATTTGCTCAGGTTTTCCTTACTTTATATTTCATGTAATCTTTATAGCAATTCTGGAAAGTTAGAATTTTATTATGCCCCGTTTTTTCTGTGGCTAAGCAAGACTGGAAACTAGAAAGGGGTGGGGTGAGGATTTGAAACCAAGCTTGTCTGTAAGCAAAGTGCCTTCTCCTGTTACTTCTTCACGACCGTACCTCCCAGACGGGAGAATGTCCTGGCCATGTAAGTGGAGAACAATCTCCCAACGGCCAGCCGAAGAGTCAACATAGGTAGGTCGTGTGTCTTGATTTCTTTCCATTGTTCTTTGGTGAGACAGAATTCTAACATTCTGAGCAATGACTGTGTCTTCTTCATGGAAAATACGAGATTCGGTTTGAAAATTAGGTGACTTTGTGCTGCCTCGTTTACCTCTCCAGTGGTTTGTTGTTAATTCCCTCGTCATGGTTGTTTAGACACTGGGGATCTGGGTTAACCGTGGCCTCTGTGACCAAGGATAGCCTCTTCCCTCCGTCATTCTTCGGCTGGAACATGCTCATCCAGGTTAAGTCACGTTTTGAACTGAAAACATTCAAGAGAGTGGTAAGAGCTTTTTTTTTTTTTAAGCAGTTTGAGTACAACAGATTTTGGAAAATGACAGGTGTAGAATCATCTAATTGAACCTGATAATGGGCAAGAATTTTATGTTCTAGACATGAGTGTTTTAGGGTCAGCAAACAGCTCATCTCACTTACCACCTGCTGAGATCCTGCTCATCTTTTGGGAGACGTGAATCCTCTGACTGACCCCTGAACTTGAAGGTGCCCCATGTACCCAAGAAAAAAATGTCCCTAGTGCACTCGCTAGTGACTCACTCTCTGAAACTTGGCTTAATTTTAGTAAGCAAAATGGAGCACTGAGAAGTCATCTTGATTCAAGAGATTTGCTACCAAACAGAAGGTCCTCCCCCATCATCCATGATGTCTGTAATAATCCATCTACTAGATACTTGAGCAACATTTGGCTTTTCCTTGCCTGCACTATCCCAGGGCATAACTCCTGAAATTCAGAAACTTAGCTCTTTGTGTATTAGTCATCTGAATGAACTCTTTGCAAGAAAAAGTAAGCAAGGTGGAGCCAAAGCTATCATAGTATTTTTCCTTCCGATTTAACATACAAGCAAGGTAAAACTTCCAGATAAATCCTTTTCGGGGGGGAATTTGACTCATCTCTGCCTCCGTCATGCTTGGGCATCATCACATTTTCTTAAGACTACCCCTTTCAGTGGCAGGAGATGACAGGAGGAAGCTGTCATCACCAAGGAAACAAGTGATGACAAAATTACAGTAAAAAAGGATCTTATCTTGTGATCCCTCAATCCTCAGTTGCCAGGGGAGATTTTGAAAAAATAAATATTTCCTTGAAAACAACTCAAATGTTCCTAAAATGATAAATGAATAAATACAATGCAATACATCTATACAATGGAGTCTTATTCAACAATAAAAACAAATGGACTATTTTTACACAGTATGATGTGCATAGTTTTTTTTCTTAAATTATGTTAGTCACCAAAACACATATATGTGATTCTAGTTATATGAAATGTCCAAAAGAGGCAAATATAGAGAGAGAGAATGTATACAGGGTGGAGCAAAAGTAGGTTTACAGTTGTTCATATGGAAAATAATACAATAATTAATAAATAATACAAGAATAAACTCTGTGTTTCTCATACTCACAACTGTAAACCTACTTTTGCACACCCTGTATTAATGGTTACCTAGTGGTGGGGAGGGTATTTAGGAAGAAATGAAGACTATCAATAGGTATATTTTCCTTTGTGAATGGTGAAAATATTCTAAAATTGATTGTGATGATGGTTGCACAACTCTGAATATATTAAAAACCACTGAATTATACATTTTAAATGGGTAAGTCATATGGTATGTGAATTATATCTCAGAGGAGCAGATGTTTAAATGGAAATTTAAAATAAATATCATGTGTTCTTTATCTGGTCAAGATACACCAGACATATAAAAGCACATCCTCTTGCTCCAAAAAAAAAAATGTCTTTTAAACAACAAAAATTGTAGAAAAATACATAATTGAGTAGCGTCCTTAATTTGTATTTATTTTTGTAGGTCATTGCTTTGATGTATGGTTAGCTAAAATATCTGTCGTTGTTTAGAAATGTCTATACCTTTCACGGTGTCTCTTGTCTCAGACTGCTTGACTAGCTGCCCCCAGAACAACATTTCAAAGAGTGTTGAAAACATATTGACCGTGAACTAAGTCCTAGAGGTTTGACAAATGCAGTGTCATTCCAACAGTCCAGTGTGTCCCAGAGGTCTGACAGCCGCTCTGGCACAGCAACACAGATGTGTGCATTCCCATCGCAGTCATCATCAGCCTCTACGAGATAATTTTGGCCCCAGGTCCTGAATCTGGCAGAAGTCTTTTGGTTGGGGAAACAAAGGAGACAATTTTTTTCTTCAGAAGATTTGTGGATCCGTATTTTAATACCATCAAATTAAGAGATCCTATCATCCCCACATGGCCAGATGGCTGCATTGTTAGAAGCTGCAGAAAGAAGGAATTGATTGGGTTTCTTTGGAGATAAAGCATGAGTATATATTTTGGTCAGAGTACACATTCAAATGCCTAGATTTTAAAGGCAATTTGGCATCATGCTTTTTGTTAACATTTCTAAGCAGGCTCTCCATAAGAATGATTTCCTTAAAAGGTTTTAGCTGACTTCAGGAGATATGAAAAAGCACCCAGCGGAGGAAGTCAAAAGCCCCACATTCTGGGCTAAGAACCCCAGTCCTATACCCCTTGCACAGGATTTGCCTTTGGGGGAAACTAATGCAATGCATTTCTCAAAGACTGCATTGGACTGTCTGAAGAGTCCAAATTGTTGACTACAGTGAATACATGGAAAAATAAAACTGTCCACATACAGTGTGGTTTGACCCTGACAGTAATCACCACATCTTTCTCTGTGGCTTCAATTCAAAAAGTCAAACCTGAAATTTTATGTGACATAATAATTCTTGTTTTTGTCTCATTTAATTTGTACTGCAATAAAACTATTTATTAAATCCAGTGAACTCACAGAAGTTGCCACGAATTACAATCTACTTAAAACTATTTGTTTCCTATTTTGTTAGATTTTTGTGGTAACCTCTTTCTCATTTAGTAGCCTTTTACCTAACTATATCTTATATCACTTAGATGAAGTATACGTTACACTCACAAAGGGGCATCATTTTCTCAGTGATTCTTATTCCTGTAACATTTCAGTTTAAAACCATAATGATGACAGGAGAGAAGGATTGACTGTAAAAGTTACGAGCAACCACAAAACCAGCTCTGTTCAGTGGGCAAGAAAGGAGGTGTCTGTGTTGTCCGGAGGAGGTTTCCATCTGCTTCTGGGAGAGCACATCTGCAGATGGTCCAAACAAGGCCACGGGCAGACGCACAAGCTGCTTTTCACGTGATGAGAAAGGAGCTCCCATTCCAAGAAAAACATTTACAACTTTTATGTGTGATTATTACCGATTATGGGTCTCAACTGTTTGCCTTTTTGTATTTTTTAGCAAATCCTTATTCATGGGACAAAGAAGCCAATCTAAGTACTTTATTTTTTTTAATAGTTTTTATTTTTCAGTTACAGTGGACATTCAATATTATTTTATATTAGCTTCAAGTGTACAGCAGAGTGGTTATACATTTATATAATTTATAAAGTTATACCCCCAATAATTCTAGTACCCACCCAGCACTACAGAGTTATTACAATGTTATTGACTGTATTTCTTATGCTGTACTTTACATTCATGTGGCTATTTTGTAACTGCCAATCAATCTAAGTACTTTAAACACTACCAATAAGTGGATTAATATTAGTCCAGTTAATTCTTCTATAATTTATCTATCTAGTCCCTTCTATCCTTATTGGAAGAAAACTTTGTTGATTGACTACATTGGAATTCACTACATAAAAACGTACCTATCCCCTGAGAGAGTACTTCCACTTCATTCATATGAATACATTTATCAGCGAGGACTTACTGAGCACCTACCAGATGCTGGGCTATGCTAAGACGAACTATACTGATGACCAAGGCCTGCCCTCATGAACTCACAATCTAGCAAAGGCTGAAGGGAAATAGACTACGTTCAAGAAAAAAGGTAACTAAGTAAACACACATACTTTTTAAAAAAAAAAAGCTTTCCATGGGTCATTTGTCATGTATGGATTTGCACATGTGGACATTTTGCAGATAACCCTATGGCATCACTGCAGACGGAGGTGAAGCAACCACATGGATGGTTGCATCTTATCCCTGTGGCTGGTGTCTCAGCACCCTCACCAAACCCTGAGCATTCCTTTCAATACACGTCTCATGGAGCCATCACGCAGAATCTCCCAAGCTGTAATATTTGTCATATATAACATTCACACTAGCCCCCCAGAAACTTATTTTCGACTTCCCATTGCCCAAAGTTTCCTTATAGCCTCCTGTAATACCACAGGGAGCAGCCTCACTTGTGGAGATGGAAATATCTCATTCTACCCTTGGGTCTTTCACAACTCTTACTGCACAGGGGGCATACCATAGAACCAGGATTTCTTGTTTCCTCCAACTCTTTAGAAAGTCTACTGAATCCCACCCAGAGTCTTCACTGTGCAGAAATAAAGGCATTTTGCTCTCCACTTTGTTCTCATTCCCAAGTTCCTCTGTGAGGTGCCTCTTGCCTTGGACTTCACAGCCTCTCCTCCCCTTGTGCTGAACAGAGAGCCTGTCATCATTACTCAGCAGGTACTGATTAGGGAACAATCATCTACTTATTGTTTGTGCCCTTTTTGCTCTTCCTTTTATGTGACCTGCCCGCCTTCCTAGCTCACCTCACATCCAGCCTTCTCTGCAATTCCACTTGTGATTGAGCTCACTCTCCCAACTTCTTCCTCCAGCGCACAGACTTGCCACTCCTGTGATGCTTCATAATGTTGTCATAGTTCCAGCAACGTGCTCTGCCTGCAGACATATCAGAACTCCCTGAGAGCAAGAATACCTCGTATTGCTCGTCTTCTCAGCACCAGCACCAAGACCATACACCTCGGAGATGGGGACCACTTAAGTCCCCTCACTAAACTACACCAAGTCCCTACCCCACACTCACCATTCCCCAGCGCTTCTAAGGGGAGGCTTGTCTTACACTCCAGATTTCATCACAAGAACCATTTCACCATAAAGTGGATTTACTGCAAAGTCATCAAAGCTTAGGCTCCTCGGGTGCACAGGTGCCACTCTCAGTGCCCTGGGAAGGGGTGTGGCAATGTGCACGCATGGGTCTCTGTTTTTGTAAAAATTTCAAAATGAAGGTATTTTAACTACATTTGTTTATTTCCATTCAGACTCCCACTACATCTTACCTCCCCTCGTACTGAGAGTCACTGGAGTGACCACAAACAGACATGGGGTCTCACTTAAGGGGAATTGAGTGGCATTGTGTTTATATGAGATATGTTTACGTGGCTCGAGGTCACTTTCGTGGATAGTTAAATGACTGCTAGCCATCCACATGTCGGATTGGCTTCCAGAAATACTCCTACTATGGACAGTGACAACTCAGCCAGACATTGAGACATGAAGGTGTCAGCCCAGAGATGGTTTTGCGATTTGAGCATATCCTACCATCCCCAAGACCAGAAATATATGGGTAGTAGAGAGAAAATAAGGTATACGTGCCAGAAGCAGGTCTGTGGAGAATTCTTCCATCACTAGACACGTGAAATTATAAATACAAGATGGGGTGTCCTGGAAGGAATTCATTTGAAAACGCAGCATTGAAAGTAATAATTACACCATGTATTTTTTTTTCTTTTTTTAAGGGGAATCAAATAAAAGAGAATCTACCCAAATTCTTATGTTTGTATAGCACAAATCTGTAACAGTATTACAAGTAATGAGTATGCCTATAACCACCCATTTATCAAAGAAATTTTATAGTGGTTTCCCACTAAATTTGACATCAACCTCAAAAGTACGTAAGATATTATCTGTAAAAATTTGTGAAGCTGAAAAAAAATTCAGTCAACAATATTAGAATAAGACTGAATTATCTTTCTATTCCCTCTAGAAAAAATGATGCTATAGAGATGCTGCCATACGAAGAGACGATCAAAGACTATAAAGCTAAAATGTGGAGGAAAATCATTGTGGCAGTGTATTGGTAGTTGATTGGTAAAAACACCATTTTTCTGGAAGTTGCCATGTTTGTGGCATTTGTCAGCCTTTTTGTATTTGGAATTTGTTGTGATTTCTTTTCTCCTCCTACATAAATGAATGTTCACTTTCACACCTAAGTTAGAATTTTCTATTTTGTTTTTCTTTCTCTTAAGGAGGGTCTCCCAAAATTGTATATGCATCAGACCCTAAAAACCTGGATCATCCTCAAAGAAAGACATATGCACCAAGTATAAGCAAGTGGTTGGCTATGTCTTGCTTTATTTCTGTCTTGGCCCAACTAGTGAGTGTGAAGAATTTCTTCCAAATGTAGGTAGACTTTACATTATAGCCCAAAATGAATGAAAAGTAAGTTCATCTTCAGAGAACTAAAGACCGTATCAGAAGGCAGAGGAGTTGTTATTATAGACGCCTTTCTTTGGTCTCTGCTTTGCCCTGTGTCATGGTGATACCAGCTAATAAGAGCCCAGGGTCAAGGTAGTGCACCTTTCTTCAAGGAGAATTGTCTAATCAGTTCCATAACTGCCATCCCAGCTGCGTGTTATTAAAAGTCCTGGAGTGCTAATGGATATTGAACCCGTTTTCCAAGGGCAAGGTTACTGCAATTATACAAATATCCTGAAAACTGCTCTAGATCTTGAACCCTTTCCAAGTTCCATGTGCTACTTATACTTCCATTTGCACTGCGGGCCAAGGGACACCTGCCCACTTCCTCCCTATTTACCCACCTTAGTAACCCAAAGGAAGAGGGCCTCTGAATGAGAGTGTAGGTGCCATTTGTGCCCTTCGTTCCCCCAAATACCCATCTAGTTATTCTCAACAAGCAAATACTGCAGCCTGAGGATACACTATAAGGATATTGTGAGCCCAGGAAACTTGAGGAAATCTCCCATTATTGGGGAGAGTAAAACAATAGTGATCTTTACACTTCAGCAATGTATAACTATTTTAGTTTATAAGGACTTTCCCAAAATACGTTGGTTCTGTTTTGTTTTGTTTTGTTTTGTTTTTAGCCTCAGAAGGAAAAGGGATGGACTCTGAGAAACCATGACCATGAACAAGAACTGGACTCAGAACGCCTCATATGCCTGCAGGCATCTACTGAAGTCCAAACATCTGATTACATAGCCAGATAACTCATGTTCTCAGTTTTACATGATTGAACCCACTTGTTAAGAATAGATACCTCAGGATGATTTTTACAAAAATATTATAAACCCTCATTTCCATGATCACATCTGACGTGAACGTTCCAGGGCTCTGTTTCTAAACAATCCCCTTTCTGCAGGCCCGTCTGTGCCCCAGTCAGAATCTCTTCCTCCCTGCTTCTCTACAGGGTGTGGGACTTTCTACCTCCAAGTATCGCTCATGCTACCCAACCTCCCAGGGGCACCCTCCTGTTCCCTGCCCACCAAGATCCTAGCCAACTCTCAAGAGTGTATCTCACCTCTTTGAAACTTTTCTTCACGTTTTCTTCTCCCATTTCCCTCTGAATGCCTGTAGTAGATTTTTATCTCTGTGTTGCATTTGTTAAGTTATTGTTGTTCTGAATTACTATTTAATGTTGTAGCTATTGTTTTTATGCTCTAACATATTCAGATATTTATTTAAGAGAGCTCAAAGAGGCAAAATGTGTAACAAGATTAAATAAATTAAAATTAACTCAAACCATGTAACAAAAAGAAATCTACTTGGCACACACTATATGAAAGTGAAAAGAGAGAGGAAACAGGAAATGAGAAGAGGAAAGATGGAAATGGGGAGATGTGTTCATTGCAATTATAAACAGGTTTAGAGTATTACAAGTCTTTTCCCTATTTCATGAGATTCGATAACCCTCTGAAGATTTTGTTGTGACTGTTGCATTGACTATAATACAAAGAGACTGCTTTGTTTGTTGGGCTATGAAAGGAAGAGGGCATTTGGTGGGATTAGTGGGAATTACGACTAGGGTATAGAAGTCTGCATAGAAGTGCAAAGGTAAAATGGCTGTCTATGTTCAGTCAAATCCTTTAAATGTGTAAGACTCTCAAATCATTTGCCCCCAACTGATTCCTGCTTTCTTCAAAAGGAACTGCCGGGTTTCTCACTTACCTGCCTCTTTTTGCCCTCTCCTAGGTCTGCTTTGTGAACCTGGATGTGAACAAGGATGAGGGCAGCACGGAGCACCTGCGGCAGGTAACACGGGGAATGCGAGCTCTCCAGGGGGTTATCACAAGGGCTGGCTGCACTGATGAGAGAACCAACATGACTTCATCTCTAAATGATGCTCATTCTGCAGAGGACTCTTTAATTGGATGGTTTCATCACAGCCCATTTCCCTAACCCCTTTCCTCCCCCTTCCCATCCAGTTTGCCCACCGGCTATTTATGAAACTTGCTTTCCCAAGAGACAGAGCTACTCTCCCAGTAGGCAATTCCTCCTGCCCACCAGTCCCTTAAGGTGGCTGTTTCTGCTCTCCCCTTCTGCACTCTCAAGCACTCTGTCTGAGATGACTTTTCCAAGGTTTTTCCAAACCCTGTTTGATAGCAGCCAGCCCTTTCCTCTGGCTCTCAGGGTTGCTGCTTTGTGCCTCTTTTTCATCATCAAATGCTTTGTCTCTAACCTTGTTTTCCCAGCCTTACACTTACCTGGGGCTCAAACATTTCACACTTTGCAGCAGCTAAATATTCTAAAATCGTCCAAGGTTGTGAGGGTCCTGATGTAAATCCTTGACAACACATAGGAACTTGAAGTCTCACTCTGTCCTTTGGACTAGAGCCCATGGACACCATCGGAAGACTGATTGGTGTGATATAATTATCGTTTCATGTCCAAAGTTGAAGATGGTTTGATTTCACTATTTGGTATAATGCTTTCACTGTACAACAGCACACCATTTTCAGCTTGATGATCACAGAACAGCAGACCTGCAATTACTCAGTTACTCCTGTGATGTTTTTCTTGACAATGCTTCATCTGAAGCTTTCCTCTAGCTCCAGATATCATTCCTCTGTGTAGTACTGGAAGGGTTTTCAAAATAAATTGTACATATGATTTCATTTGATGGAATTGTGGTGCAGAGTCTATCAAAGAGAGATGCCAAAGCAAGTTGGCATCTTAAGAACTGTGTTCTTGGAGATTTATATGAGTGATTTGAGGCAGTTTCTGCTATGGCTAAGTCAGACACTTTGGTACTGAATTAGCTACATACTCTTGTGTGAGGTATTAATCTTCTTCTCTGGGCCTCAGGCTACTTAAGTGTGAAACAATATAATAGTGCTACCTAATCCATATAGGGGTGGTGGGGGGGATTAAATGTAGTAAAATATAACACATGTAAAGACTTTAGCTCAGTGCCAAGTACATAGAGCAAGATCAATGTTAGTAATTATGTTATTATTAGTACTGTTATTGACTTTATTAGAATGATTACTAGTCAACAAGTCTCTTACTCCAGGACTTAAGAGAAAAAGAATTTGTAAACCACTAAGTATACCTGTTACATGCATGACAGTAATTATTAAATGCTTACTTTTGAAAATTTAGTCTAACAATTTTTTAAAAGCTTTGTGCTTAAGGACTTTTCTATCAATCTAAACCTTTATGCTTTAACTTTACATAATCTCTTCTGGTAATAATTTTAGTGGACTAAGTAATTTATAGTATGAATAGTTATATGAGTATATTGAGTAAAATAGTTTTGGGGTAATATTTTGGAAATAAAAAGAAATAATCTAAACTAATGAAGATTCTTGCTCTACAGAAATTGGTCAACGTTTCACCAGATCTTCCAAAACTTATCAGCTCCATGAATGTCCAAAAACCAAAAGAAAATGAAATTGTCCTCCTCAGTGGGTTAACATCTGGAAATCTCCAAGCAGATTTTAAAGTTTCACAGGTAAGAAGTATAAGCTCTTGATACAGTGTTCATTCACTCGTGATGTCATCCATGGTTGGCTCTTGGTAAAAATCAGCATGAACCCCAAGTAGATGCCTCACATAAACTCTTAAAACAAGTTTTTTTAATTGCTCTGTATTCAAGAATTGTTTGTTTGTATTTATCCTAAATATTGCTACTTAGAGTTTGACAGGCCTTCCTTTACATCAACTCCTGACATTTATTATTTTCTCAAGTTCATGATGCTACGTGGCAGTCAAACTAGAGCAGACACAGTAGGAATTGATTGGTTAGCTTGGGTTTCTACAAATCTATTGGGTAATAAAACAGAACGGTCTTCTGTTTCAAGAACAATCCTAAAGACTAATTCATACTATGTGGTCCCAGAACCCCACAGTTTCTTCTTTCTGGGTGTTATTTAGTTCTTAGGATGTACCAAATAGCCAAATAATAAATACAGGATAGCAGACACCAAGATGCAAAGGGAGTTTCCTGGTCCCAAGGAATGAAATTCCCAGAAGAAAAGAATGTCACTAAAAATAAAGTGAGAATTAAATTGTCATTGTTCTCATTCAACACACCGATGCCCATTGTTATTATAAATCATTACTATACTCTCTATTTGAAAAAAATTGAATTGTTTAATCAATTTACAGAAAAATAGATATAAGATTTCTAAAGGCACACTGTATAAATGAGTGCTAATTTTTTCAAATAAGATATATTGATAGTGATAGCAACAGATTAAGATAATGAGCATTTGTTTTCCTTCAAATTGTTCTTCCTGGGGTTTTAGTTTTGCTGAAAATTTTTAAATAATTTATTCTTCAGTCTTTCAAAATATCAAAAACTTCAGAGACCCACCCACCATTTTCTTGCTCTACTCCTGATGCTTGGTAAAAATGTACACACAACCCATTATAGTTTGATAATCAAGACTAGAACAAAATTCTCTGAGTCAATCTACTAAACATTTCCTTAGTGAGAAATTAATCATCTGAAAAGAGAACACAGAAATGGCTCTAGATACCCTCTCTTTATATTAGTGAAAATCATTATGACCAAAAGTAATTTACAACCCTGACATTTAAGAGTATTTCTAGACAAGGTTTCGTTAGGATGTCTAATTAAACATGACAGAACGTTGACTTAAGCACAAAGAGAATGCATTGTCTCATGCAACTAGGAAATCCAGTGGATAGATTAAATGCAAGGACTTGAACAATGTCATCAGACATGGATTTCCTCTTGTGGGCTCTCTCCTGCTTTCTCTCTGCTTACCCCATTATCAGACAAGCTTCCCACAAGGAGGCAATATCCCTTTGGGCTCAAGTAGAGCAAGAAAAAGTGACTGTCTCTTCCAGATGGCTCCCAGGAAAAGTCTCATTGCGACCTATTGGCTCTCATGTGTCATGTGCCCATTTCTGAACCAATCATTGTGTCCTGAAGAATGTGATATTCAGATTGGCTAGGCCTTGGTCACACGATCACCTCCAAAGTTGGAGGTAAATTAACTTCATGTGAATTACTTGGACTGTGAGTGGGCCAGAAAATGGCATCCCTCAGGCTATGAAAACCAAAAAAAGGTTGAATGATGTTTGGTCCCAAAAGTCGGGAAAGAGAGAGTAGAATTGCCCAGGACTCGTTAAATATCTCCCATCGAGAACACGTTTAAAATTTTGCATACTTTTCCTAACAGCTGTTAAAATTGCCTGTGAGCAACCACAGAAACACCTCAAACTTCATTTTTCCATGTGTCCCCATCACTTCCTGTGTATCACTGCACCCACAGAAAGGCTAACTGGTCCTTTCAAGGTCACCCAAATATAAAGTGGGAGAACCAGCATTGCAAGTCAGGTTTGTTGGATTCCAATTCCTGTATCCTTCCCAATTCTCCCCATGGCCTCCTGGTCTAGCCAACAAAGATCCAGCATCCACAGAAGACAGGTACAGTGTGAAAAGGATGGCAAGTTGCACCTGGGCCTCCTCAAACTCAGACATGCGTAGTAGAATGATGTCTTCATCTCACACAAAGGACGGCCACAGGAGTAGGTCTCAGCGATTGTACATGACATGCATCTCAGAACAAAATGTTTTTCTGTAGGAAAATAACTGATTTTACTTGCATTTTCCACTTAGTATTTTACTTGACTGTTGTCTGTTGTAATGATTATTTTTCTTAAGGTTTTTTTAGAGTCTTATCCTAAGACTCTACTGAGGACCGTTTGAGGAAGAAAAAGGTAACTATTGTGCCCCCTCTTCATTTCTTTCTCACTGGTATGTATGCATTAGGCTTTTGAGACACATATGCAAGGGTAATTGTGTATGTGTTTATATATTTAATAATATCCACGAGACAGAAGGTCCAAGAGAGAACCAGACTGTAAGTAAGCAGCTTAGTGAGAACAAGTGTCCGACTTATTTACCACTATCTTAGCACCTCGTAAGTGCTTAATAAATAATTGTTGAATGAATAAACATAAATAAATGAAGGGCATTATGAATATTTTCTTTTATTTTTCCAACTATATAATTTAATTGTAAAATAGCAATATGAGAAAACAGTAGTGTCATTTGCTGATGTAAAAAGACAAAAACATGAATAACCAAAGACAAACTGCTCATAGATAACAAAAGTTAGGAAGCAGAAAAAGCACTTTCCACATTAGCTTGGCAATAACATTGTACTGTTCCTGCCCGAAGGAGCACAGTTTGTAAGTGGATGGTTGCTCTTGGTGTTCTTAGTACTCCACCCTGGTACCTTATTTATTTTCCTTTTCGAAAAAAACAAAACATTTTTTTTCTACTTAATCTTCTTTCCAATTTTTTTTTAAAGAAAATAAAAGACTATGCATTTAAATAGTCCTTGATACTTCTCAAGTTGCTTTCATAGTATTTCATTAAATCACGTCTCTGAGAATGGAGAAAGGTATTATTTTTACCTTTATTTTATCCACTAGAAAACACAAGTTAAGAGAAGTGAGGTAACTTGTTATGTGAACCACCAGTATCTGTCTTTGGTACCATAATGTCCTGGCTCAAAGGGGCCAAGGGGCTTGTTTTTTCCCTTCTTTACAGGGAACAGTAGCTATGTCCTTGGGACTGATTTAAACGTCCCCCAGTTAACCCAGCTCAAGTGGCTTCTGCCAGCGTATCCATCCTTACTTACTGATTAGTAGGTAAGCAACTTTCATGAGCCAAGGCAGCCAGACAGAGAACAGCCCTAAACCAGCAGGTGTTGGCGATAGTTGACTCAGATTCAGCATTACTGTGCTACCACAACATTGCTGATCTGTGAAAACATGTGGACTGTGATACCTGCAATATAATTTAGGCCTTTGGGAGATTTGCTTCAATTTGCAAAACTATCTCCTATCATGAAGACACAAAAAAGTTTACTTTTCCTTTGGGCAAAGCCAATTCTTGAGCACAGATGGACTACAGTTCTCCTACACCAGGTCTTAAAAACCCAGTTCCACCCTGGCTGGTTTGGCTCTCAGACGGAAAGACCATGGGTTTGATTCCTGGTCAAGGGCACATACCTGGGATGCAAGTTCAATCCCCAGCCCTGGTCAGGGTCAGGGTCATGTGGTCAATGTTTCTCTCCACCCTGCCCCCACACTCCCTCTCAATCTCTAAAAATCAATGGAAAAATATCCTTGGGTGAGGATTAACAAAAAAATAATAAATAAATAAATAAATACTCAATTGCCTTTTGTTTCAGTTCTGATTCAGTGCTGACTTCTCTCCCCTATTTTAATAGCCGTCAACAAAGTTTTCCTTACCTGTTGAACTTTGTCCAGAGCAATTTTTGCTCTAACAGAAGACAACAAAAGTATGTGATACAACTGGTCTATTTTCCCCTAAGTCAAATTTTCTCCTAGGTACTCTGTGTTCCCAAACATCATTTCAATTTTTTTCAAGCAGTTCATCAGTATAAGCCCAGAAGATGTTCCAAATATTTTTAAGGTCCCCACTCCTTCTAACAGAAGAGATTGGTGGAAGAAGAAAGGTCAGAGTCAATGGTTTTCTACTTTCTCTTTTAATAAATGCATTTTTTTCTGTCCACTTTCAGTGTCCTTGGCTACCAGATATCTGCCTGGTCCAGTGTGCGAGAGGAAACAGACCAAACAGTACCAATTGCATCATCTTTGAAATCAATAAATTTTTGATTGGTCTGGAACTGGTTCAGGAGCGGCAGCTCCACCAGGAAACACACATCTTGAAGGTGGAGGATGACACGAACTGTTCCCTGTCTTCCATCGAGGAAGACTTTCTCACAGCGTCTGAGCACCTGGAGGAGGAGAGCGAGGTGGAAGAAGGTGAGAACGCTCCAAGGAAACAAATGTGCATTCTGACATTAGTCACCCTATAGAAACATCTGCATGCAACTTGAGAAAATGTCAAGCCACCGTCAGTTCGGCTGGCACATCTCCGTCTTCACTAACTGAGTTTAGGGAGGGAAGGAGGATAAGAGAACACTGGTGAAGATGCACTTGGATTTCATGGTTAGACGATCCATTCTCCCTAAAGATGCCTTAGGTGTGCTGAAGAAAACCTGTGTGTTTTAAAGGGAGACCCTCCTGCCTGCCAAGAGGTGGACACTATCACTGGGAGGAAAGTTAACTTCCCTAATCTTCCATCAACACCACCTATTTGTTGAAAACAAGTTGTATTGGCATGAGTCCTTAGGGAGTCTCTTTGAAGCTGTGAAATCTGGGGGCAGTTATCTAGTCTTTCTGAGCCCTTATCTATAATTTGGGAGTCTAATAGTTCCTATAGCACTGTTAGATTTAAAAATGATATGATATTGACATGTGCTGCGTAACAATGGGGATGCATTCTGGGAAATCATTGTTAGACAAGTTCATTGTTGTGTGAACATCTTAGTGCACTTACACAAACGTAGATGTTACAGCCGACTACACACCTAGGCTATACAGTAAAGCCTATTGTTCCTAGGTTATAAGCCTGTAAAGAATGTTATTGTACAAAACAACACAATATTACCTCAAGAACAAGTGCCGATGGTGCAATAAGGAGACTTGGTAAACACAAGAAGTATGAGGCCGGTGGAATATAGCATACTGTTTTACAGCAAGCTTTTTTTCTTGTGTAAGTAGAGAGAGAGTTGCTCCAGGACATTGTAATGGCTATAATGTCACTAGGTGATGGGAATTTTTATCTCCATTTTATAATCTATGGGACCACCGTCATGTATGTGGTCCAACATTGGCCAAAATGTCGTTATGTGACTGCATTATACTATTACTGATGGGAGGACAGAAGGCAATAGCCCAGGAAAGTGCATGGTACTCATTTATTGACTCTTTCTATTGACTCATTCATGGAGCTTAGTGAACAATGGACTCCCTCCCCCACTCTCGGTCTTAGGAAGGGATACCTCAGCTGTTGTTGCCACTATCCCTGGGGCAAGTCCTATGCTAACTTCAGAGCAAATTTTTGTAACAAGACCCACTATTGAGGTTGCTCTAAACATCCCCCCTCTTCCCTCTCTACTCACTGGGAAGTTACAAGATGCAGTTTTGGGGTTACTTTGCCCCTGAAGAACAGTGGCCAGCTCTCAGCTCCCAAAAGCCTTCTTCTCCTACGGCAACATTTGCACTTCTTTTCTGCATTGAAACCCATTTTGTTGGATACCATTCCATAATGAAACACAGCAGTCTTTTCAGACTCATTTTTCCTCAATAAACAAATGCTGTTTTGAGGGGTAGGGGAAGATACCTGATGCTTTAAAGCATTTTTAGAAAATGATTGTTAGTTTAGACTCTTGAGAATCTGCCATTCAAAAAGTAATAGTGGTCTTCATTTTCTCTTCACTAGGTTATGAGAATATAAATGTTTCAGCCAATGTTATGGAAAATAAAAAGCCAAAGGAAATCACTCAGGAGGAATGGAATTACAATAAGGAAAAGTCGCCTTATACTTTGGAAGACAAATGCATTAGCAAATATCATACGTCGTTGACGGAAACAGAAGGATCTCTGGAAAAAGTAGCAGAAGACACAACTTTGCAGAGTCTGGATCCATCAGCTAAGCTGTCAGAGTGGAAAGGTGAAGCTCTGGGGAATGAGAGAACAGTCACAGATTATTATTATTCAGAAGATTTTAAAGGTCCAGTGGAAAACCTGCAGGCACTGTGTATTCCAAGCAATGCGTATCTCTCCAGGGTGGTTAAGAAAGACGGACCCTCTGCCTGTGGTACTGTCATGGAACACGGCCACAACTTAGACCCAGGAGACCACGAAGATGGAACAAATTCTCTTCCTCCCATGCAAGATGGAGAAGCCACAACTGGCGAGTATGCCACAAATTTAGCAGAATCCGTGTTGCAAGACGCATTTATTAGATTGTCTCAATCTCAGCCTACATTACCCCAGGAATCCGCAGTCAGTGCCTCTGTAGGGGGCGCTCTGCTCCCCAGTGGCTGTTCCACAGAAGATATCGCGGTCCCTCAGTCATGGAATGAGCTCCCCAAAATTGTCATTGTTCAGAGTCCCGACTGTAGTAACGCTGCCCCTGAGACAGGCATCTCTTCTTGGTCTGAGATGGAAGTCTCTTTTGAAACCTCAGGAGTGTCCTCTGGAAGGAATGCCAGCAGACACCCCCAGAGTGCTCTAGAAGTAGCATTAGCTTGTGCGGCCACAGTGATCGGAACTATTTCCAGCCCACAGGCCACAGAAAGACTGAAAAGGGAACAAGAATCCCTTATTTCAAACCGTCCACTGGGAGGCAGTGAACCACTGCAGACTGAAGCATCCCCAGTACTCCAGGAACCTTCCATCAGTGAATACTCGTTTCCATCTGCTTTGTGCGGCATGACTCAGGTGGCCAGTGCGGTTGCTGTCTGCGGCCTGGGTGAAACAGGAGAGGCGAAGTGCCCCGAGACGTCAAGTGGCATCTTGTCTGCGGCTGCGTCTTCTGCAGCAATCCCCCCACTTTTTAATTTAGCAGCAGGGAGGGGTATGGAGCTGGGAAATGAAGCCATTGCAGAGGCATTGTTCAGAGAGGCTGCTCTGGTGTTAACAAGGCCTAATACCTACAGCAGCATCGGAGACCTCATGGAATCAATGAACAGAAGAATGATGGAAACTGCTTCCAAGCCTCAGACCCTGTGCTCAGAAAATGTCCTTGGAAATGAGCTGGCACAGGCCCTGTCCAATGTTATCCTGAAGCAGTGTTTCGATGAGGTTCACCAGCAAAATAAAAAGATCGACCCCAACAATGGCAGGCATTCATCTGAAACTCTGCACACCTTAATGGAAAGTGCAAATCAACTGCTCTTCGATGTGACATGCTTCACATTCAAGAAGATGAGCCATATTGTCCAGCACGGTGAATGTCCCACTATTCCTTCCAAGGAGACCATTGGATGGAGGGAAACAGAACTAGGCAACCAGCCCCCTGACCAGGCTGCTAGTCAAGCATGGACAAAAGCCACTGACTACTCCAGCAGCCATCCGCTTATTGATCCACACAGCACTAGTCTTGTTATCAACGACCTTGTGGATGACATGCCTCCAAAGCAAAACAGGAAGGGCTCAGCAAAACCAGGCCTCTTCCAGAACCCCAAGTTGCAATGTGAACCATGTTGTAGCCCCAGAGTGACTGGTTCTTCGACAGCTAAAATATTCCCCAAGGAAATATATCTGAAAGGAACCACGGGCAAGGATATAAAAATCCCTCCTCAGACACCGGGTCACAATGAGAATGAATGCAAAGGCTCCTCGGAGGGAGAAAGGACACCAGCAGCCACCAAGTGCAGCAGCCGATCTCGGGATGCTGAGGACAGCTTCAATGCAAACATCCCAGAGAAGTACAATTGTGCCTCACTGCTAAACAATGAAGTTCAAGTTAATCTGTCTTTGTTAGCGAGTGACTTGCCGCTTCCTGCTCCATCCGTGCTGCCGGCAAAACACACAGAGGAATACTGCATTACAGACTTCGCCGAAGAATTAGCAGAGACCATTGTCTCCATGGCAACTGAAATCGCAGCAATCTGCCTTGACAACTCAAATGGAAAGCAACCCTGGTTCTGTGCGTGGAAAAGAAGGAATGAGTTTCTGGTCACCCCGAACATATCCTGCCGATCCTTGAAGAGGAAGGAGAGTCAGGCCAGCGGGGCCACTGTGAGGAAACACAAGCCCCCACGGCTCAGTGAGATCAAGAGAAAAACGGATGAGCACCCGGAGCTTAAAGAGAAGCTGATGAACAGGGTTGTGGATGAGTCAGTGAACCTTGAGGACGTCCCAGATTCCGTCAACGTCTTTGCAAACGAAGTGGCCGCCAAGATCATGAACCTAACAGAGTTTTCCCTGGTGGACGGTGTCTGGCAAGCCCAGAGCTTTCCCCGGAATCGGTTACACAGTGGAGACCGGTGGAACAGGCTGAAGGCCTCCAGTTGTGAAAGCATTGCTGAGGAGGACTCCAACGCCAGGGCCTACGCCAACAGCCTGGGTTTAATGAGCACCCTGAGTCAGCCAGTGAGCAGGGCCAGCTCTGTCTCCAAGCAGTCGAGCTGTGAGAGCATCACCGATGAGTTTTCCAGGTTCATGGTGAACCAGATGGAAAGCGAAGGAAGGGGATTTGAGTTGCTGCTGGATTACTATGCAGGCAAGAACGCCAGCAGCATTGTGAACTCAGCCATGCAGCAGGCCTGCGGGAAAAGTGACCACCTCAGCGTCAGGCCAAGCTGTCCCTCGAAGCAGTCCAGCACCGAGAGCATAACCGAGGAGTTCTATAGGTACATGCTGAGGGACATTGAGAGAGAAAGCAAGGATAATGCCTTCTCCAGACGAAGCAGCCAGGATTGGACGGCTGGTTTGCTATCACCTTCTCTGCGATCCCCACTGTGGTACAGACAGTCCTCTATGCCCGATACCAGATCCCTGGGCGCCAGGCTGACAGTGAATGCGCCATTCAAAGCCAACTCCTTAGATGGCTTTGCTCAAAACAGCCAGCGAGATTTCCTGAGCGTCCAGCCAGTCAGCAGTGCTTCCGCCACGGGGCTCTGCAAATCCGATTCTTGCTTGTACCGCAGAGGTGGAACTGACCAGATCACAGCCATGTTAATTCATGAGACCTGGGCAAACTCAATCGAGGCCCTCATGCGGAAGAACAAAATTATAGTGGATGATGCCCACGCTGATGCTGAGCCCGTTTCTGGAGGCTCTCCCTCGCAAGTGGACACGTGTGCAAACAGATTAGCTTCGAGCAGAGTGCAAAGTGGGCCAATTCTTCTTGTCCAGGAGTCCATTGATCACCAGAGGAAAGACTCTGTCACCGAAAGCCAGCATCCCCCAGTGCCCTCTCCAAGCAAAGCTGCTCCTCACAGTTTAGATTCTAAAAAGGAAACTTCCTCGTGCCATGATGATATCCCCATAAACCACACCAGGCAATCACTCTGTTCAAGGGAAGTGCCTTTAATTCAGATTGAAACAGATCAGAAAGAAGACTGTGTTGGCGAACCTGAATACGTCCTTTCCAAAGGCAGCCCCCTAGAAGAAGCAGAGGAGCTTATGAAAGAAGTCCCAGGTGTGGTGAGGGGTGGAGATGCTGAGAAGAGTACCTGCCAAAACCCTGGGTGAGTGAATGATCTGTGAGACTCCGTAAGAGTGCATGGGACTGGAGTTTGCATCTAATTAGCATTTATTCTAAATCTGGGGACTTTATTGATGCAAGAACTGAGTGTCTGAGGCAATAAATGAGCTCCCTGGGTTAAGACGCACTTATAATAGAAAAATGGAAGTAGTTTTTTAAATTTCTAAAACAAATAGGATTCGTTTACATAATAAGAGGACCTAGGGTATTATTCTCCCCATAAAATTAATCGCCCATAATATGCTACTTTTTAAAAATTCATCCATGGCCATTTTCAATCAAAATAATAATAATTCAACTAATCCATTTGAAAAAATTTAAATCTAAATAAACTTTGATGTTGGAAACTGACATAAAATATTTTTATATCATTTTGCCTTGTTCTTTTTTCTTTTTTGCCTTGTTCTAAAGATCTTTGCAAGGACACGGAGCCCGAAAGTGCTGGCTCGTTAGGTGCTGGCATAATTATGGCAGCATGAAGGGCAAAACAGCACCAGACTATTGTTATTTCAATTTCTCTTTCAGAAAATTGTAATATAGGTGACAAGACATTTGAACTTGAGGCAAAGTAATTATTTCTCTCAGGCTGCTTAACAAAGTGTCAATTCTTTGTATAACTCCCATCTTCCATAGAAAATTCATAAGATTCTTGAACATGAGACCGTTGTATCATTTTTTATTTTTTTGGTCTATAAAGTTAAACAAAACAGAAGAAAACGAAAACAAAAATTAAGCTCTATCTTATGGAAAACATAAGATGAGAAATAGCCTGGCTATTATGCCTACTGTACCAAGAGCCTGTGACATTTTGAATGTTTTGTTGCAATAAACAAGTTGAACATGCCCTTCATCAAATTTCATCAGCTCTCAAACGTCCCCAATACTTTCTCACCCTCACCAGGGAAGCAAAAGGGTTTCACCTTTAGGTGCTGATGTTCCCCACCGTTATAAGACATCATTACAAGGCATGGGTGGTACCTGCTCCAGGTACCTGCACATGAGTATTTCATTCTCAACCCCTAGTGCTGAGAACTTAACTTTCCAGTTGGATTAAATTCTGGAAGAAATCAAAGGAAAGAGAGCATGAAAATATACAAGCAAAAGAACACAAAGTTAAGCCAAATGAAGTATAGGCTCAGCTGACCAAGAAGATAGGTTCTGATATATCAGTAATTCTCCAGCTACAGAAAATACTCATCAAAGTCTTATAGGAGCACCATACCTCATGTTAGTACTCACCAGCTTGAGAAAGTGTGCAGAATTACAAGTTTTTAAAAGTGATCAAAGAGCCGCACGGCCGGTGTGGCTCCGTGGTTGAGCGTTGACCCATGCACCAAGAGGTCACTGGTTCGATTCCCGGTCAGGGCACATGCCCAGGTTGTGGGCCAAATCCCCAGTGGGGGGCATGCAGGAGGCGGCCAGTCAATGTTCTCTCTCATCGACGTTTCTATCTCTCCCTCTTCCTTCCTCTCTCTCTAAAATCAATAAAGAAAAAGAAAATTTTTAATTAAAAAAAAGTGATCAAAGAGTTAAAGGAACAAAAGAGTCAGTATGTAATTCTTTAGAACTACTTTAACTTGAGACAGCAGAAAATGGAAAACCCTTCATTTACAGTCTCCTTGATCACAGAGATCATAAACCAGCTGAGGTTTTCAGTCAGAGAAGGTTACCTAGTTACGGAACATTCATGACCTTGTAGTTCAACAAGGTTTATGGTTGTAGGCTCAAATCAAGCAGTGATTGTCACTGCGGTTAAATAAAATTCATTATACAGCTTTTACTTACATGTCACTAATATTGTGCTTAAAATAGGTACAACCTGGGGACTTTCAAAAATTTTTGAAATACGTCTGAATAAAGCCTCCAACTGATTTAGGTTTCTGTTCCGTATAATGACGAAGCATGTGACCCAAGAACATATTCTCTCAACTCATGATGTGGATTTCTGATTTTGTTCTCCAACAATGAAAGGAAGAAGATGTGGAATCATCAGCCTTAGAAATTCAAGAGATGAGTCTGCTACTAAAAATTAAATATCTTTTTCTTTGTGGACCAATATAAAAAATTGTTATAGAACATGAACTCCACTAACTAACCTTGTAACCATGTCACCTCAGGCAAGTTCCCTCATCTCTCTACTCTAGTTTACTCGCCTATAGATGGAAATAGTAATGATAATGTCATAAGAGGGTTCTTTTATAAAATAAAATAAAAACTATTTTTTTCTCTTTATTGATTTTAGAGAGAGAGGAAGGGAGAGGGAGAGAGAGATAGAAACATCAATGAGAGAGAACATCGATTGGCTGCCTCCTGCATGACCCCCACTAGGGATTGGGCCCACAACCTGGGCATGTGGCGTGACTGGGAATCAAACTGGCAACTTCTTGGTGCCTGGGTCAACGCTCAAGCACTGAGCCACACCGGCCGGGTTCAGGAGAGGATTTTTAAGTGCCTATCACTCAATAAATGTTTGCTTTGTGGTTGTTGTTGTTGTTTGGGGTTAGGGTATAGGGTTGCCTTAATTCCAGGAGATTATTTTCCCAAAAGAAATGTGTTATGAATAATGTCAGAATTGTATTAAAACAGAAGATTTCCCGGGATTTGAAAGAGGAGAAATTAGTCCTATTTAGATCACATTTTCTAATCTCAGAGTTGTTACCATGAAATTTGATGTGTCAAAATAGCTAAATACAGAACTCAATTCCCTGTGAAAGAGTTCCCACCCACTTACTCTCACGGGAGAGGTAGATGACACAGGAGCTCTTAATTCTGTGTGGAGGTGGAGGAGGGGGGGTCCTTGTCCTGAGATATTTTTAGGCTACTCTCTGAGAGATATTTTCATAATTCTTACTAAACACTTTATAAAATCTCAACATACTTAAATAAAAATCACTTACTTTTTTATTTGATAAAAGAGGAACCCGCTCAGCCTGTGTGGTTCGGTGGTTGAGCATCCACCCATGCACCGGGAGGTCACCGGTTTGGTTCCCGGTCAGGGCGCATGCCCAGGTTGTGGGCCAAATCCCCTGTGGGGGGCATGCAGGAGGCAGCCAATCGATGTTCTCTCTCATTGATGTTTCTGTCTCTCTCTCCCTCTCCCTTCCTCTCTCTCTGGGGTCAGTGAAGAAAAGAAAATTGTAACCACTTCAGAATATATTGTAGAAGTCATGTTCAAATAGAAATACTTGTTATATTTTGGGCCATGACATTTATCCAGATACCAAATGATCTCTCAACTATAAAGAGTTTAAATGATGTGGGGTATCCTCGTTCCTGATTCCTGGAAAAAATATTATTCTATTGGCGGGCAGCAATGTGTTCTTATCTGAGATCATTGAAGAATAACTATCTAACCTTTTGATAATTTGGGACCACGAATATAAACACCAAACTGAGAATTCTGAACATCACATGTTGCACTCACTGACATAATCTGATTTTTTTAGACACATATCTTATGTTGTGTATTCATTTATATTTGCTTCAGGAAAAATAGTATGTGTCCATCCAACAAAAGTTTGATACCCATAATGCACACTGTCCTTGGAGCTTGACATGCAGAAGAATACAGAGGTGTGGTGTCTGTTTCCATGGCTCTTACACAGCAGTGGGAGAAACAAACACTATATATGAAAAACCTCTTTAAAAAATTACTGCAGAGTGTGACAAGATAAAAATAGAAAGAGTAGTGTGATAGAGAATAACTAGCTGGTCAAGGCGGCTGCTGAAGATAGGATGTTGGCATTTGAGATGAGAACTAAAAGGCAGATAGGGGGCAAGCCATGTGAAGAAATAAAGAGAGACTTGTGTTTCAGGCATTATGATGTTCTAGCTAGCCTGAAAATGCTCCCACTATGAACCAACTAGAAATTCTGGATTCATATAACAAACATCCTTTTACATACAGGGCTGAGATTAACATTATTATTAATCATTATCATCATCATCATCACCATCATCATCATCATTATCATCATCATCTCAGAGGCAGAAAATGAAAGGATTGGGAAACAACAGTGTGAGTTAAAGCTGATTCTGCACCTGCTCCTGAGACGTTTGTCAGCTTCAGTAATACACAAGATTATTTTCTAAAAGCTAAAAGAAACCAGGAAATGATAATGTGGGCCCATTAAGACTTAGAACTGACACCAACCTCCGTATTCTGGAGTTATGTCCTCGATAGAAATATGAACTTAGGAAAAAAGATCACCCACTAGGAAAGGGAGCTTATTTGAAAAAATCTGTCTTTCAGGGTTAGGACTCTGGGTAGATGGAGAAAATATCCTTTTATAACAAGAGCTTGGCCTACTACACCTTTAGAGGTCTAATTTGTACCATCTATGTGGTCCAGGGAATCCCCACGCTGCTAACTTACCTTAAAGCAATATCAGATTAATAGCACTATAAGACCTTAGCAGAGACAAAAATAAATCTCTGGATACTGAAGCCCAAGTCTCAACGGATTCCAACAGAGAAAGCCCTGTCAATTATTAGCTCAGAACCTCAAATTGCAAGGTACATAGGAATCAAGACGTCATGAGCACGACTCAGCGCAAACATCAGCTGGCAGGATTAGCCCTAACGAGAGATTCAGATGTTGGAATTATTAGATACAGAATACAGCATAAGTATATCTTACACATTGGAAAAATAAGGTATACAAAGCAAGATGAAGGAACAAACTACAATCAAAGTAAGATGAGGTAGAATTAAAAACCATTTAAATACTCTAAAAGGTGACAAATATTATCATTGAAAATAAAACCTCATCCTGCATGGTTTGGCTCAGTGGTTAGAGCGTCAGCCCACAAAGAGTCTTGGGTTTGATTCCGGTGAAGGGCACGTACCTCAGTTGTGGTTTCAATCCCCAGGCCCAGTAGGGGTCATGTGGGAGGCAATCAGTTGATGTGTCTCTCTCACATCAATATCTCTCTCTCTTTCTCTCCCCCTCCCTCCCTCCCTTCCTCCCACTCTATCTGAAAAAAAAAAAAATCAATGAAAAAATATACTAGCGTGAGGATTTAAAAAAAAGAAGGAAAGAAAAGGAAACCTCTAGCTATAAAACAATTGTTTAAAAATAAAACTTCTGAAATCAAAATGTCAACGGCATACCTGTGAAGAGAATCACAGTAAAAGACACATGTGAAAGGATGTCTGTTTCCATCCACAATGGAGTCAGTGAAGAACTTGCCCTCCTTCTCTAAACTTGAAAAATGGACAAATTATATGAGACAATTGTCAGATCTGTGCAACAAACATTACTTTGAGAGAAGGAGAACCGATATAGTGAGCCCTGTAGTCGCCCCAACAGAAAGTTCTTTTTCAGACAGCAGTAAAAGAGGACAGACTGAGCAGTGACAGATGGGAAGGCACTATTCAGAGAAAAAACTCCAGAAATCCACAGTGAGGGCACACCAGGCTGTTGCTGAACATTAAGCTGTGCATGTATGAAGCATGTATGAAACCCCATGAAGCTGGAGAGCTGTAAACCGAACAATGCTACAAGATCACACAGGACTGCAGAAGTTTAGTTCTGACAAGCCTGAGTAGAAAATCCGTGTTAAATATGTGCAACATTTACTAGAGACCCTAAAAGGATCATACCATAGAATTAGGCTAAACTAGCCCTAGAAATAAAGGCCAATCTAAGCTTGCCCTAACAAAACTTGAAAACAAGCATTGAAAGATCAAGCTGAGCCCAGCAGGTGTGGCTCAATGGATTGACCATTATCCCATGTACTGAGAAGTCCCTATTCGATTCCCAGTCAGGATACATGCCCCCAGTAACGGACTCGATCCCCAGTGGGGAGGCGGGCAGGGGCCAGCCAACTGATGTTTCTCTCTCACATCAGTGTTTCTCTCTGTCCCTTCCTCTCTCTCTAAAAAATAAATAAAACATATATATATATTTTAATCCTCACTCGAGGACATTTTTTCATTTTTTGTTCAGATAGAGTGGGAGGGAGAGAGGGGAAGAGAGAGAGAGAAAAACATCGACGTGAAAGGGACACATCGAGTGGCTGCCACCCGCACGACCAACCAGGGCCAGGGACAAACTGCAACCGAGGTACATGCCCTTAGCGGGAACCGAACCTGGGTCTCTCTGGACCGCAGTCCGACGCTCCAACCGCTGAGCCAAACCGGCCAGGGCTAAAACATATTTTTTAATTAAAAAAAAAGAAAGATAAAGCTGAACTAAAACTAATTTAACCTAGAATGAATCCAACAGTATTTATTTATTTATTTTTCTTTATTGATTTTAGAGAGAGAGGAAGGGAGAGGGAGATAGAAACATCAATGAGAGAGAACATCGATTGGCCACTTCCTGCATGCCCCCCACTGGGGGTCTGCCCGAAACCTGGGCATGTGCACTGACCAGGAATTGAACTGACGACCTCTTGGTGCATGGGTTGATACTCAACTACTGGGCCACACTGGCCGGGCAGTCCAACAGTATTTAAAGAAAGGCAATACAATCCAGCACTCAGCAACATAAATTTGCAGTGTAACATCCAGTAAAAACTGTTACACATACAAAGAAGCAGAAAGGTGTCACTCATAGCCTAGAGAATAATCAGTCAATATAAATAGATCCAGAAATTAGAGTTGATGAAATTAGCAAACGAAGATTTTAAATAGTTACTGTTATTATGTTCCAAAATTTAAAGGTACACATGAAAACATAACTTTGGGTGACGAACACAATAGTGTACAGACGATGTGTTGTAGAACTGGACACCTGAAACCTGTGTAATCTTGTGCACCAGTGTCACCTCAACACATACAATAAAAGGAAAAAACTGAAAATAAAAAAAAACTGAGAATAAAGGCTAAGTAGTAACCTTTTATACAAATAAAGTATTAGAGAATATGCCACTAGGAAATTTGCACAACAAGAAGTGTTTTAGGCTGAAGGAAAAGAATATTGATGGAAACTTGGATCTAGACAAAGGAAAAAATATTCTACAAATAGTACATATGTAAGTAAATATAAAATACTTTTTCTTTTAAAACTTCTTTAAAAGTCTGGCCGGTGTGGCTCAGTGGTTGAGCATCGACCCATGCACCAAGAGGTCGCCGGTTCGATTCCTGGTCAGGACACATGCCCAGGTTGTGAGCCTGATCCCCAGTGGGGGGCATGCAGGAGGCGGCCAATTGATGTTCTCTCTCGTCAATGTTTCGATCTCTCCCTTCCCCTTCCTCTCTCTCTCAAATCAATAAAGGAAAAAAAAATTTTTTTAATTATTTAAAAGATGATTATCTAAACTAAAGAAATGTTTTATGACATCTGTAGAACTAAAATATGGCATTACTGTACAGAGGATGGGAGAAGGAAATGGAAGTGTGCTACTGTAAGAATCTTCCATTCTGTGTGAATTTGTGTAATTTAATCTGAAGCTAGACTGGAATAAATTGGACATTGTTGTCCCTGGAATAACTACTAAGAAGATCAAATGAAGAGCCATGCTACTAAGCCAATAGTGGAGTTAAAATGGAAACTAAAAAGGTTTCAATTAACACAGAGAAATGCAGAAAAGAGGGGAAAAGAAACAAAGAACAGGTGGTACTAGTAGAAGATTATCAAGATGATATATTTAAATCTAATAAAATTGAAAATTATGTTTATTATTGATGGTCTCAGCACTGCAAATAAAAGGTAGAGATTGTCAGACTGAATAGAAAAATCTCTACCATAAACTATCAGAAATGTATTTCAAATGCAAATATACAGATAAATTATAAGTAAAATGATGGAAAAAGAAATATAACAAAGATGGAGTAGCTATATTAATATCAGATTGAGTAGAATTCAAGACAACAAATTTTATCAGGGATAAAGAAGGATATTTTATAATGACAGAGGGGCCAATTCATAAAAAAGACATGATAATTAAAATATGTAATTACCTAAATGAAAGGACTTTAAGCTACATGAAACAAAATCTGGTAGAGCTGGAAGGAGAAATAGACAAATTCTCAATTATAGTTGGAAATTTCACACTCTTCTTTCAGTAATGGATAGAATAATAAGCAGAACGTCAATAAGGATATACAAGACTTGAACAGCATTCTCAATCAACCTGACCTAATTAATATTTATTAACCACTCTATCAACAACAACAGAATATACATTTTAAGAGGGCACTTGAAACATTCACCAAGACAGATCTTAATAAAGTTTTAAAATAATTAAAATCATGTAGAGTATGTTCTCCAATCACAATGGAATTAAACTAAAAGTTAATAACAAAGAGATGTCAGGGAAATCTCCCAAAATATTTGGAAATCAACAACACACTTCTAAATTATCCATTGGTCAAAGAATAAGCCATGCCCTGGCCATTCTGACTCAGTTGGTCAGAGCATCGTCCTGTACACCTGAAAGTGGCAGTTCCATTCCTGGTCAGAGCACATACGCAGGTTGTGGGTGTGTGTTCAGTCCCTCTCTCTCTCTCCTTCTTTCTGAGATCAATAAAAATATAGAAGACATCACAAAGAAAACTGGACTAAATTTTGAATTGCATGAAAATGACAACACAACACATCAAAACTTGTGGGATGCAGCTAAAGCAGTAATTTGGGAAAAATTAATACCTTAAATGTTTTTTTTAAAGAAGAATTATCTAACATAAATTATCTAAATGTCCACCTTAAGCTAAAAAAGGATGATCAAATTAAACCCAAAGTGACATAAGGAAGAAAATAATAAATAACAAGAGCAGAGCCCGGCAGTGTGGCTCAGTGGACTGAGTGCCCTCCCATGGACAGGGGTGGGGAATCCCGGTTTGATTCCCAGTCAGGGCACATGTCCACGTTTTGGGCTTGGTCCCCAGTAGGGGGCATGCAAGAGGCAGCCGATTGATGTATATCTCTCACATGGATGTTTCTCTCTCTCTCTCCCTTTCTCTCTCTCTAAAACAAAAAAAATCAAAAACATTATTTTAAAAAGTGGAATTTAACTTAAAAATAAGAGCAGAAATCAATTATTACAAAAATAGACTAGAGAAAATGGATGAAACCAAAAAGTCTTTTGGTCTAGAGGTTGACAAATAAGTACATGTTTATGCATCTAGAGCTAAATTGAAATATTTAAGATGTGTAATGTTTAATTGTTATGATTCCCCCTCAGGGAATTTTCCAGGAATAAACAACTGCATAGCTTATTGGAAAGAATGATTTTACTATAGTTATGTATTTATTTTTACTGTTAACCTTCTACCTATGGCAAGCAAGTCCCTTTTTTATTTTAATACTCACCCAAGGATATTTATCATCAGATAGAGTGGGAGGAAGGGAGAGAGAGGGGGAGGGAGAGAGAGACACATCAATTGGTTGCCTCCTGCACAACTGACCGGGACTGGGGATGAACCGCAACCAAGGTACATGCCCTTGACTGAAATCAAACCTGCCACTCACTGGTCCGCAGGCCGACGCTCTAACCACTGAGCAAAACCGGCCAGGGTGCAATTCCTTTTTTACATTTATAGCAACGACTCAAAATTTCTTTTTAAAATAAGCATATGTAGGTTATATAAAGTAAACTAATTCAAATAAATGTTACTATTCCTTTAATCCAGAGAGAATGCAGAGATGTCAAAAATCATGACAGTGGTTTGCAAATAAATGAAATTGGGGGAACACTGAGCTAGATGTTCGCTGAGGTCTCTGCTGAGAAATTCTGCAGTGTAACTCCATCGCATATCGAATGCAGTCCTCTAAAGCTCTGTGTGTGAACTGTGCGATGAGAAGTGGGAAAACAGCCAAATGCATACATCTGCATAACACATCTGTGCATTATTCATCAACAAACAAGCAACGCTATAAACTCTCTCAAAAGAAAATGAGAAGTAGTGTTTGTGATGATCATTATTCATTCTGAATGCCCCAGTTATGTAACATGGAATATGAGATTTACTGTAAAACAGAGCATGAAGTTGAGATAGAATATACAGTGACAGACTCATTTTTAACCTGGGTATTCAATGTCAATCACTAAGATGGAATTTCTGCTTTAATAAGAAATATACTGGAATGAATTTTTCTAATAACATAAGGTCTTAATTTAGTAAAAAAAAAAAAAAATAGTCCAGGAAATTACTTTTTAACTAGATAAACAAATGGTTTTGGAGCTCTCTTCGTTGTACTCAGTACATGGTTCATCTCCACTTTTTGTGGAATAGGTATATTGTTTCCATTTGTTATCAATGAGCTTTTCTTTCATTTGAATTTAGTTCAATTCAGTAAATATCTCTTTGGCTGCATCAATATTTTTTCCTTTCTCCTGGCTCAATTTGGAAGAATATCAACATTTTTGAAGGGAAAATCAAGCTTATTAAGAATGTCTTTTAACCAAACGTTAGCAGCACAGCATGCTAGAAACAGCCACACCACAATACCACATTTCCAGCATGCTGTGGGAAAAACTCTTAGGAGCAAGGATCCAGGCACTAAGCTAAATGCACTAAATGATCTTCATTTTCTAATTACATGTTGCAAAACCCTGGTGAGATAGGTAATAGTATTTCTCTTAGGAAGGTTGAATAGGTGACAAATGGTGGAAGGGTTAGGGTGAGGGTGAGGGTGAGGGTGAGGGTTATTATTAGGGTTAGGGTTAGGGTGAGGGTTATGGTTAAGGTTATGGTCAGGGAACCTACAGCAGTTGGACCGTGGGAACAGTGCTCAAAGCACTCTGTCTCCAGCATTTGGTGAGAGGAAGCAACAAGGCAAAGACAATGAGGCTCGAAATCCCTGGCATGTTTGAGAAACAACAGATGGTTTTGTTTGCTTAGATATAACTCTGTAGGCAAAACCAATGGACATAGACAACAATGTTTGGTGGGGGGATAGGGAGGAGGGTGTCTTGGGGGGAAAATGAGAAACATCTGTAACAAGAAAAATTAATTAATAAAGAAAGAAAAAAAAAAAAGAAGAGACAAAGAAAGAAAAAAAATCTGGGTAGGCAGGGATAGGCCATGAACGACAGAGTTTAGCTTCATGGAGTTCTTCTACGTTTTTGACAAGAATGGTCAAAGACAGGTCTTAGGAACATTTATTCGGCAGCAGGGTGTGGAAGTTTTTGAGAGAGGAAAAAGAGTTGGGGTTCTCCTGTTTGGAGGCCAATACAGTCTAGTCCAGCCAAAAAGTAATGGTGGGTGCAATGCCCATCAGTCTCAAAATTTGAGTTCTAATGTCTGGTACCAACTCATTGGACCTCACTGGGCTTTGCCTCCTAATCTACAGGAAATCTATGATATTTCTTCCAAATCTAAAATTCTAGCAATTTCAAAGGACCTAAATTAAGATAATTTTATGAGCACAGAGACAGAGATGAGTCTGTGTGAGATACTTTAGAGATGGGACTGAAAGTATACAGCCACTGATTGAATGTAAAGGGCTGAATGCAGAAGACTGCAAGATGTTAAGCCCAGACCCTCAGAAAGATCAATGGAAATAAGAAACAGGAAGCGGATGCAGGACCTTTAGAGTTTGTTTTAGAGACACTGATTTTGAGATGTTACCGAGACAGATTGCATATGGTCAGAAGAGCAGCTGAAGAGAACCCCAGAATCAGGAAGAGAGGCCCTGACTGGAGTTCAGACTTGGAAGCTATTTTCCTAGGCAGGAGAGTAGATGAGGTTACTTAGGAACAGACTGGAAAGGAGGGCTGTGAACAATCAGACCTGGCTACAGTGACACTTAAAAGAAAAACAGAGAATCAAGTCCCAAGCAGAAAGTGTCCCAACAGGCATGGCTTCCCAGGAAGCCAGGGAGGGAAGGCTTGAAGGAGTAAAACCTGTCAGATCAAGGGTTAAATGCTCTGCAGAGCTTACTTGATCTAGAAAGCACGAATCCAGAAAAGTGGTGCTGATATAAATTATAAATTTTAAAGGGAGAGTATATATTCAGAGGCATTTCTAGGCAAAATGACTTGGGAAACCAACAGAACTAGGGTGGGTGTTTTTTCCCAGCATGGTCCACCAACCACATGCCTTAGAATCACTAGGGGTGATTGTTTAAAATGCAGGTTTCTTGGCCTCTCTGCAGAAACACTGAATCACAATCTCTGGGGAAGATACTCTAGTTATCTTCGTTTCAAACAGCACTGCCCCTCAGTAATTCTTATATATGCAGACCAGCGTACTCACAGGTGTTTTTAAATGAATGGAAGGAGTTCAAAGAAAGAGGAGATCAAATGAAGAGATGGGAAAGCTGATGGAGAGTTATCCTGAAAAGACAAAATGAGACCTAGGGCACCAGCAGAGGTATTGGCCAAAAAGAAAGACTGCACCTGTGTCCAAAGACATCCTGCTCAGGGTGGTGGAGGTTCGTACTCAACAGCAGGCAGCAAGGTCCCGGGAAAAGTTCAGTCTTGTGCTTCACTCTTGGTAATAATATTTTACCATCTACAGTGACTGCTTTGATGCCAGAGATGTACCAGAAGCTGAAGTCTCGACAGAAGGCAGAGCTCCTGATGAGGTCCCCAACCCTCCCGGCAGCAGTGGGGAGAGCACAGACAGCTGGTCCCAACTCGCCAATGAGGAGGACAACCCAGATGACACGAGTAGCTTTTTGCAGTTCAGTGAGCAATCCATGAGGTACCTGCTCTTCACTTGGCTTCCCAGGGAAACAGGTCCCAACACATATTTCAGAAATGCATTTTGAATGGTTCTCTCCAAAGGGTCCCTAATAGAGAGTGCAAAAAAAGAAAGCTCCCACTAGGTCAAGTTGCCTGCCTGTCATGATTTGTGTGGAGAGTTATCTTAATATCCAATTATGGCTTCAATTACCTTGGCCAAGGTTAAGAATCACCTGTGTTCCCTTTTCTGTAAGCCCCAGCTAATCCGTTCGATGATGACGACCGTGAATTTCTTAATGAGAGCTGCTATTGCACCTGGTGTGTTTGATATTTTCTTTCTGGTTCATTTGTATTTCAGATGCAACCCAGGCTGGGTTTACATGAGGCAAGTGTTTCCGCACTGTGTTGTGTCGTTTGGCCTGAATGTTCTTCCACTTTCTCTGCCCCGCCCTCTATTGTTGTTCTGGGAAAACTAGAGAGGATCTAATGAGAGGTCATATCTGACTGGACCCCAGCCAGTCAGCAGATATAAACTAAAAACTATCCCTCCATGAGGTAAAAATCGAAGAGAATTTCGACATTTCCGCCCAAAGACTTGTTTGATACTGGAGATTTTCCAGAGAGTCCAGTTGAAAAGGGGATTCAGATACATCTGGGTGTCTGGCTCCTTGAAGGGTTCCCCCCCCCCAGTGGTACAATCTATTTAAACTTAGGAAAATCTCACAATGTTGAACAATTTGTTGTGTAAAATTCCAAAAACAAGGTAGAGACAAAAAGCAAAGAGAATTTGAATCTTTGGACTTAGCAGGAGTTGATAGGGTTCATTCCTTTCAGCACAAGGTTTGAGTCATCAGATATCAATCAGTGAATATGTTCAGTACCCCCACATGAAACCCAAGACAGGGATTTGAAATGGAGGGAGTCTAGTTGGTTACTCATGGTGCTCCTGAGGGAAGACGGCTCCCTTACGACATACCAGCTCTAACCCTTTGGAAACCTTACTTGGCAGAGATGTCATTGCAAAATAGAGACGGTGGGAGGAAACTTAGTGGCTTTGGTGAAATTGGATGCATTCCCTTTTGCAAGCACAGACAGAACCTAAAAAATTAGCTCAAGTCTACCATTTCAGTAGATAAGTTCCAGGCTAGTACCGTGATCATATCTTGATTGTGCAACCTATGACAATGACACAATGTCCTATCCCTCCTTCTCCATGATGCCTAAGAAAGCAGATGTTGCTGCTTCTCAAAGATTTTAAGATAAAGGAGCTATAAAACTTGGCATACCTCAACTTTGTACTTGTGAATTCTCTAGTTCCACAAAGAAAAAGAAAAACACATAAGCCGGGTACACATCCTGTGGAATGTCCCTTGGAAAACTCCCTTGAATGGCAAAGAAAAATGTGCCTCCACTGGTTTCTGTCAAATGCAGCCAGATAAGCATTCCAGTATCTCTCCCAAGCAGCATTTTCAGAAATATCTTAATCTCTGTGGGTCTTTTGCTAATAGATAAACATCTTTACCATAACTAGAATGAGGAAGAAAAAGGGCATGCTGATTGTCACCTACTAGGTGTGATCTACCCAGTACAACACCACTGCAGAAATTAGAAAACATTGATGGTGGTTGGCTTGAACCAAAAATGTCTTCTGTTGCGTGTTCCCCTAATTTGGTCAGAAATAAATATCCATTTAGGAGTCCTAGACACAAAGCAATATTCTTCTGAGGACTAAAGGAAGGTCCCCTGAGGACAATAGATTGTCAGTGTCAGTGGTGTGGCCAGGTGGTGGAGACAGGCATTAATATGTAAACTTTTGCTTTGTCAGCAATGGCAACAGTAGTGCCACTAGCAGTCTTGGCATTATGGACCTGGACATTTATCAGGAAAGCATGCCATCTTCTCCCATGATTAAGTAAGTAGCCACAGAGGTGAAGTGATTGTGAGACTGCCACTCCAATTCCATCTGGCAATCCATTGTGATCATTCAGGCTGTGCCCAACCACCGATTTCATGATGTCTGTACTGCCGGGGTTCCCAGGCATGTGTGGTTCCATGTCACTGGAGCAAGAACTCAAGCAAGCCCTAGTCTACCATCACCTCCTTTCTGAATTTCACATCGTTTCAAATAAAGCTCATCCATATAATTAGAAATGTATGTCATTTTACCTAACAGAGAAGCAAAATCCATTTAAATTGCACCATGCCACCCAACATGTGATGTCAACCAAGTGTGATGGCTTTTCCTTTACTGGTAGACACCTGGGATTATCACTCCTAAATGTGCCAAACACCAAATGGTGCCATGATGGACATGTGCCATTCCCACACAGTAACTCTGCCCCTTACACCATGAGGATCTCCCAAAAGAGCAAGGGGGGAAGACACCAAGAAAAGCACAATATGCACAACATAAAATATGGGGAGCCCACCATGAGGTCAGGACCACATCTAGAATTATGATGCTTCTGGAAAATTAAATGAATTGTAATCTATTTTTTTTTTTTTTTTTTTGGCCATGGTGACTTCGCTTATTATTTAGATATTTCTGAAACTTCAAAATAAAAGGAAAAGACAGCATGGGGCAAAATTTGCTCTCTGATCTGACCTAGGTCCTCTATTACTTTCTACAGCTAAAGCACTTTTGCTTTACTCTGTAATCAAGTATTATGCCTGTGGGAGTACTCCTTAGTGATTGCAGGTGGCAATGCCTCCTTTCTGGTTCCACAAGGCCACGATTCACATTATCTTGGGTTTGTTTTGTTTTGTTTCGTTTTTTAAAAGGAGGAAAACACCCCCCCCCAAAAAAAAAAAAAATTAAAAAACTACTTTGGACAAATTTATTTTTCTCCTTCAAGAAACACTGATTTTCTCCTTCAGGAAACATTACTTTTTCCATCCTTCTCCACGGTGTGAGCCTACAACCCCACAGACTATAAAAAGTCAGGGGAAACCAAGACCACCACCACACAGCAGCATCATACAGCTCTATAAGATCAGAAACTGCACCTACCACCTGTCATTGCACCTAATGTCATTTGCCTAGATCTAAATCTAGACCCTTAGGAAACTGGCCATCTTTCTGTGTGATTATTAGGGGTGCATGTAGGAACAATAGGGCTCTCTCAACATTAGGAATAAAATGGAATTTATCAACCAAATCTTAGCAGTGACACAAAATATAAGGGAGAATCTTCTCTCATAAAAAAGACACATTTTAAAGAGCCCCTCTACTTTCATTTTTAACCAGGACAAAAATATAGAACAATCAAGGGCGTCCCAAAATGGTGAATTTCTTTGAACTGTTGGGCCCTATGTTCTCATTTTGGAAGCATTTGCTGAGTCTTGCCCCTATAGTCAAGGCTCCCTAACAAGTACTCACTGTATGAAAACACCTCAAATATTGAACATTTCTGTATTGAATGAAATGCTCACTTCAGTCATGAATCTCTGGTTCTAACCCATCTCCAGTTTACTCCATTCTCCCGATAAAAAGAAAAAGAAAAATGTCAGCCAACTGAGATATTTTGTTGTACAGTTCAAGTTCTGCGGTTCATTGATTATTTCCCCCCCTTATTTCAAATCAAAGAACCATATCCATGTACAAAATACATTTTCTTAGGCTGAAATGCAAATTTATGTTCTACTCATAGTATAGAAAAAAAAATCACTGTGTCAAGATGGAAACATATGATCTTTTAAATGACAGGTAAAATACACAGGAAGGATAAATCCTCAAATTAGAACTAGTTCACATCATGTCTCCTGGACTGTAGGCACCTCGGAAGGTTCGTGGAAGATGCCTCTCTCAGAGTCTCCCACACCAAGTATCCTCACTGAAACCCTGCAGTGTCTCTGGCCTTTTTGTTTTTTTAGAGGTGGGATATTTATTGAAGACCCAGTCGTTCTACACAGTAGCCACACTGGTATTTTTCTAGTATCACTTCAGTCCATGAGAACGATAAACGTAGAATGGAACTTCAGAAGCTTTTAGATCAATAAAACTCATCGCCTCATCTTCCACTTACAGCTTACTCTTCCTAACCATTACCAACCATACACTGTTGTTTTCTCCCAAAGTGAATTAATAGAAGAGAAGGAGATTCTTAAAGGACAGGCAGAAAGCAGAGAGGGTAAGCCATGCTCCCATCATTTTGACGCACAATTGGCCCGCGATCTCCCTGCGGAAAGCCCAGTAAGGCTGTGCCGTTGTCTGTGTTCAGAAGGTGCCCCTGGAGCGCCCCTGGGAGCCGCCGGCCGCCAGGGGAGCCTGCTGGTCATCAACTTTGACCTGGAGCCCGAGTGTCCTGACGCTGAGCTTCGGGCCACCCTGCAGTGGATCGCTGCCTCTGAACTTGGGATCCCGACCATCTACTTTAAGAAATCTCAGGAAAACAGAATTGAAAAGGTATCGTGTTCCGTGTGTGGAGGTCAGTGAAGCTTGTCTGTTGCTCGCTGATGGAAACTCAGTACATGCCCAGTTAACCCATTTGAGTTTGAATTACGTGTTCTTGACTTTTCATTTTAAGCGTATGACTAGTTGGTGACGATGAGAACGTAAATGGAGGAGATGGGAACTTTTTCAAGGAGTCTGGGTTGTTCTGCTTGTTTGTTTTAATGTATCCTTGCTCTGATGCAAACCTCTTCATAACACTCATTTAAGTAAAAGGTAGAAGGAAAGGCTTGATATGTACTGGAAACCAAAGTGAGGCCACAGTTTTATTTACAACATGCTGTGGCATGGTGTCGAAGAGAAGGCGTTCCCAATTCCCTGCCAAACAGGTTTGCATTAGGCCGACTTTCTCCTTGTCATTCTCCACCTACCAGAAACATAAATCCAGGGAACAGACCCTTGGCCAGCACCACAGTTAACAGCCACAATCTCGCTAATTCCATACCTCTAAGACCTACCACTAACTGTGATAGAATCTCATATGCCAAGATTAAGGCAGGAATTCATCTCTCTTCAAGCTCAATTTTCCATAATTTAAAAGTGTGTTTGCTTTTAAAATTATTCAAATGAATAGTGACATTGCTATATTCATTTTCTATTGCTGTGTCACAAAGTGCCACAGATTTACCAGCTTAAAACAACACCGATCTCTGTCGTCAGAAGGTTGGGTGGATTGTCCCGTGCTCTCAGCTCAGGGGCTTCCACGGCAGAAAGGAAGATGTCAGCCTGGCTGGGCACTCCCCTGGGAACAGTGGGTTCAGCTGTCTTAATTCAGCTCCTTGTGGCTGTAGGACTTGGGTCCCCGTTTCCTATTTGGCTATCAGCTGAGGGCCATTCTCAGCTTCAAGAAGCTGCCCACGTTGCTTCTCCTGTGCCCCTTCCACATTCCTATGCCGTCCCTCTTTACGTCTGCCACCAGCCAGAGAAAACTGCTTTTAAAGGGTCCGTGCACTTAGATTAGGCTCAATAAATAGTCTCCCTTTTCATTAACTCAAAAACGGAAGAATCCCTTTTGTCTTGTAGGGTAACAAAATAAGGACATACTTATCCTATTCATGGTACCAAGCATTAGGGCAGAAAATGTTGAGAGCTGTTTTAGGGTCCTGCTTATTGCTGCTACCATGCACTTTTTAATGACTTATTGTCACAGAGTATCTCCACATACTCATTGTACTTGTTTCTCAACAGCCATGTGAGAAGAGTAGAATGGAAAGTATTGTCCCTTTGTTATTAATGAGCAAGTCAGGTCGCGGAGAGGCAGGTCCCTGAGAGAGACCTCAGAAAGTGAGAGGCAGGTCCCTGAGAGAGGCAGGTCCCTGAGAGAGACCTCAGAAGGTGAGAGGCAGGTTCCCGAGAGAGACCTCAGAAGGTGATAGCAGAGCCTCCTCCCGGAGTCCTGCTTTCTCCACAAATGCCTCTCAGTAGTGTGTCTTTCTCAAGCATAATTGCCTTGGAGTTATAATCTGGATTTTTTTAAAATGCGTAATTATATTCTAATTCTCACTGCCAAAATCTAGCAGCCTAAAATGAAAGATCCTTCACCATCTGGCCCATGTGCATGGCAGTTAGAACAGCTTCCCTGTTTCTCCGACACCAGCCAATGAAATTGACCACTGGAAAAATCGAGGAGACCTCATTTATTTTCCATACCTTCTCCCACTTCAACCAGTAATTTATATTCCTCTTGGTGCCCGGAACGCCTACCACTTTACACTGTCTGAATCTAGACACTAGCCTATACGTTGTGTGCAAGGTAGTGGGAGATTTACTATTTGATAAATCATCCTTCCACCTTATCACCCACCCTGCCCAGTGCGAAGGGGAAGGGAGAGAGCGCTCCACATTTGACCACACACAGTCCCGAAGACCCCTTGCCCTGGGGAGAAGAACAAGAGCATTCTAGGGAAAGTGCATTCTCAGATTCCTGGGAAAATGCAAGCCAGGCTGTTTTCCAACTTCATCTCCAGAACACTCCACGGTGGATTTTCAGATGGGCTCTTCGTGGAGGAGATGTTCATACAATCTGCCGTTTTGAAGACACAACATAACCATCTATGTGAAAATATGTCTCATAATTCCCATTAGGTGAAAACACAAGGAGTATGCCACTGACACTGTGATTATGTAAATCATGCCCTGACTTGATATCTGTTTATCCCCAGCTGATTATCAGTTCCCCAAGAGAATGCCTTTCTTTGCTCAGAACTATTTTTCTGAGAAAATAAGTGTCCCACCAGTGCTATCAAGAAACACATTAAATGATGATGCAATTCATTCCATTGAGCATCAGGATCCTACTTCCAACTGATGTAACTCTAAGAAGAAAATCCCCTTTTCTTTTCTTTTGGAGTTGGTTAAGATCCTCTGCACACAGTGACCTCTCCGTAAAAGGGCACTGTTGGTTGTGGCAGAACTGGCCACATAAAGCAAACCCTCAAGCAAAATGTTGACTTTTCAAAATCAATAGTGCATTTGGAGACCTCGTTCTGATTGTTTTTTCAATGGGCCAGGGGGTAAGTGGCCATCTGTAAGTGGTGTGGAAGAGCAACGGTGCCCCCACCGAGGCGGCGGTGCCACAGAGAGCAGCCGTGTCTCCTTAGCTTCTCAGCAGCTTGGAGGTTAAGGGAGCATCTCTGTGAAGTAGCATTTTCCCACTGTCACTTAAGTGTTAAAGACCATTCAGAAATGTATACTCTTAGTCCCTATTTTTGTGAATTCTGAATTTTTTTTGGATAAATTAATTTAGCTAACATGTCTCCCTTATTGTATTTCCAACCGATTACCCCCCCCTGCCTTGTGAAAATACAGGCAAAGGCTACAGAGGCAGAGGGTATCACGAATAAACACTGAAGGAGCTTACATTTCCCACCACTGACCTTGGAGCTGGGGGCACTTAAAGTCAGCCTAAAACGAATGCCAGCCATGTGTCAACTCAAACGGCAAATTCCAAACATCCTGGGTGCACAATGTACTATGACTCCTCTCTGATGAACGATTCCTTCATTTTCAAACTTTCACTGTGTTGTGTCCATGTATTAAAATGCCAAGTGTACTTAAAAGTCGTACATTCAGAATATTCATTAAACACTGATTATGCACAACACGCCAGGCACTGCTCTAGGTTCTGGGGATACAGAGAACAAAAGAGACAAAATCTACCCTCTTGGAGTGTACGTTCTAGTTCCAGGGGACCCACGGTAGGAAGGACATAAAACAAGAGAGGTTCAAGGTGTAAAGAGCAACCTTGAAATACGAAGGAGACTTCTTCTGGACAAGGCCAACGAGAAACACACTGAAATAGTACATGTCACACCGAGACCATGAGCCGAGTGTACTGAATCGCCTGGGACATCTATTTACAATTCACATTTCTAGGCCCAAAATATGCATTTTTAACAACTTCCCTCAAGGGCGGTGGTTCCGGTGAGCACTCGGGGTTTAGAACTTCTTCCATAAGAAATATCCTGAAGGAGAGGCAGAATCTGAGGTGGCTTTTAAGTATGCTAAGTTCCAGGGCAAATATTGCTGAGAATCCTGACACCTGACCTAGAACAGTTTGTAAATTTAATTCACAACGACCTTGACATCAGCTCAATTGAATCCACTTTATTTGAGACAGAAGAAAGAATCATGAAAGCAAATGTTTTTTTTGTTTTGTTTATTAATGACACCAATTGGCTAATTGTTGTGTTTTTTGGATCCAAAGCATCTTTGGTCTCCCGCTCTTTTTCTTCTGTTTGAATTCAATGAGCGTCTGAGAGCTGGAGTAAGCCATTGACCAGCCTCACACTGAACCAAGTGCCTTTCTCATTTTTAAGCCTGCTTTGAGAATTATTTTCTTCCTTGGAAGCAGTGCATAGAACAGAAGAAAGAGAGGAAACAGAGGGACGCTTGTCTTCCTAAGAAAGTGGGGGTCAGAAAAGGAGCCTCAGCTCTAGTTTCTTATTCCATTCCGTGGTCTTGATGTGACATGTAATACTTCAGTGTGTTTCTCACCTGCCTTGTCCAGAAGACGTTTGCTTCGTATTTCAAGGTTGCTCTTTACACCTTGAACCTGGCTTGTTTCATGTTCTTCCTGCCGGGGGCCTTCTGGAGCTAGAACGTACACTCCAAAGTAGTGGAAGGAGAATAACAGAGAAAACGTTGATGATACCGACTGTGAACCTTTTTCAAAAACTCTGCCCTTAAAGTCTCCGTTTTGAAGAAGTACATAGAAAAGGAAGGGAAAAAAAGGAAGAATTAGATACTGTTTTCGTCAGCTTGGGCTGCTATAACAAAATACCATAGACTGAGTGGCTTGGACAGCAGACTTTTATTTCTACAGTTTTTGAGGCTGGGAAGTCCAAGAACAAGGTGCCAGCAGCTATTGCTGATAAGGACCCCGTTCCCAGCCATGTCCTCACACAGCAGAGAGAAGGCTCCGGTGTCTCTTTCTAAGGGCATGAATCCCAGCATGGGAGCCCATTCTCAAGACCTTATCTAAACCTATTTATATCCCAAAGGCCCCACCTCCCAATACTGTCACACTGGGGGTTAGGGCTTCAACATGTGGATTTGGGGGTAGGGTACATTCAGTCCATAATAGATACTGTCTCTTTGCTTATAAATGTAAGAAATGTTCTTGAACTAAATTCTTTAGTCATGGTTCTCAAACTCAGTTTGTGCTAGAATCACCTGGGGAGACTTTAGAGACCTTGATGATCTGGCCAATTAAATTAGAATCTCCTCTGGGGTTGAAACCCAGGCATCAGAGGTTTCCAACAGTCCCTGATGGTTCTAGGGCACAACAAAGGCTGGGAACCACAGCGATGCAGGCCATAATTGCGGGAGCAATGTGAAGACCAGCTCACTGGTGCTTAATGGAATGGAATTGTGCCTTGGAGCAGAAGAAGGTAGCTGTTTTTAGAAATGTGTGTTGAATGTTTCAGAAAAAAAAAAAAAAACACCACAAACCCCACACAGTTTGCAGCAGCTTCCATAGATTCCACCATATGATTTGGTAAACAATCTAATGCACCTGAGAATATAAAAGCCACCTGCCATGTGATACTTTTCTACTAATGCATCTACCAATGAGATACCATCACAAGATGTAAATACTTCTCGTTTCCTAAGACAAAACATTTGCTCAAGGAAATGCCAACTGTGACATATATGAAGGGAATCTAATTATTATTGGTTCTGAAATGGCAGGAAAAGGACAATTTTGACTTTTACTTTTTCAATTAATTGGGAAGAAAAGCCCAGATGCTTGGCATATGAAAGCTGATTCGGAAAGCACCAAGGCAATAACATGGACAGGCACAATAAAATGTCTAGGACCAGCTGCTAGTTTTAAAAGGCTATGGTAATGAGCTGGAAATGTCCTTTTCTGGCTTCTTTACCAAAAAAAAAAAAAAAAAAAAAGCTTCATTTTTATCTAGCAGTTTTTGCAAACGAAGGAAGAGAAGAAAGCGTAAGACCTTCCTGCTCATCAGCCCGCAGATGTTTCTAGGTCTTGATGTCTGAGATTAAGTCATCACGGCCTCACAGCAGGGTATATTTAGTGGGACCAGATCATTTTTAAAAGCTGTATTATTGGGTTATCAGCCTAGATTTAGAAATCGTGAGACAGATTCTAGCCTGTGACTATTCCACAAATTACAGACACAGTGTCCTCACTGGTGGAGCCTGTTGACAACTTTGGGTTAGTCAGCAGCATCCTGTGGTGACCACCACACTGGGAGACCCTCCCAAAGCAGGTCCCAAATAGATGGAAAGAAGCTGGCATTGGGCTTTCAGAAAGGTCTGTGGCACAGAGCCTCCTGGGAAAGGTTTAACAAGTATTGGTATCTGCCTTAGAGCTTTGATTCTCCTTTAGAGAAAGTTGGGAACAGAGTGGGGGTCCAATGAATCGGGATTTACAGAAAGAAAAACGAAGTAAGCTGAGGCTAATTTTATATTTCTGTATACTTTATATTGACTACATCTTAGTCATGTTAAGGGAAAGGAGACACTCTCAACACGCCACTGGTGACCCTCCGGGGAAATCTTGAAGAAAAGTCAACAGCCTTCAAACCCCTCTCAGTGAGACCTCAGAAACTTAATGTTCATGCCTTCTGCACCAAGAACACCAACTTTCTGGACTTTCAGTAATAGCTGGAAAAGTCTGATTAATGGAATCATGCAAACACATCTTAGCCTGTCTCCTCTTTTCTCTGATGCCTCACGTTTTCACCACTTTGTCCAATAGAAAACGTGCCTCTGATCCTTTATACGCACCGGGTATAAGTAACAGCTCACAAAATTATTTTTATGCATCTCCATAACTTACTAATAGGTGCTGGATTTGCATTTTAAGCAAAGCCTTAACCTAAAGGATTAAGCTTTCTAAAATTTCAGGAATGGGATAGACAGGAAGCTAGGCAGAATTGGGAGGGGATCCCAGACAACTGAGAGTCTCTGAAGTTCCATCACCGAGTTCTATCACGATGGAGCTATAGAGCAAATCCCCCATGACTGTTGAAGTGAGCAGTGAAGAAAGGTCCTGGGTGTCCACCCCCACCCCGCTCGCTCTCAGACCCTGGGCCTTAGGAGGCAAGTCCCATGACCAGCTTTTATTTTGCTTCTTGCCCACTACTATTGCCCCAATCTAGGCTCTGTCCAGCCCTTGCCTAGATCCATGGCCTCCAACCATTTTGACAAGCATTCTATCAATAAAAAAGTATTGAGTAAGCAACCCCAAGATATGCATATTTAACTTTAATTATATCTGTGCAAATACATTACATAAAACTCAAGAGTAAATACTTAGACAAGGTTCATCTGTAATGATTCTGGAAGTCACTCCATAGTCCAAATAGTCTTTTTGATCATTTTGAATTTATTTCACATCCATACCTCTGTCAATCAGCAAATATTTACTGAGAACCTATTAAAGTATAGGAACAAGATGTCAAAAGATGGCGGAGATGCTGTTTTTCCCTGGAGTTTACTATCTATAACACAGTTGCCGTTGGCTTCCCATCTGCCTCCCTTTTTATATCATCCTAAAACTCTTTGAGATAATGTTTATGTTTTCATGTATTAAAACTTAAGTATTTCATTTCCCAGCCTGGAATATTGCTGTATTCTGATTAAGCCAACACAAGGCAAGTGAGTACAATAAAGCACTGATTACTATTACTGTGCAAATAGTTGGGGCCGTCACAGCTGCAAGAAGAAGCATAATTTAATAGTAGCTCTTTAGAAGATCACTTCTCAGTAATTGAATGAATTAACAAACTCAAGCCAGAAAGAAAGAACAAGACAGAAATTAGCATTTCTGTTTCTGGCTGATCTTAAAAGTCTGAGCAAACACAAAAAGAGCAAAGCAAAAAATCCTAGAAGGAAACGTTGAAGAAATAGTAACTAAACCACAACCCCCATCTTCTTTTTTATTTTTTTTATTGCATTTATAGGGGTGACATTGGTTAATAAATTATATAGATTTCTATAGTACATTATCTGTGTACTGTACTGTGTGTTCACCACCCCAAGTCAAGTCTCCTTCCATCACCATTAATCCCCCCTTTACCCTCTTCTATCTCTTCCGCCCCTTCCCTCTGGTGACCACCACACTGTTGTCTGTGTCCATGAGTTTGTTGTTGTTTTTTATTAATCCCTTCGCCTTTTTCACCCAGCTCCCCAAATCTCCTTCCCTCTGACAGTTATCAGTTTGCTCTCTGTATCTATAAGTCTATTTCTACTTTGTTTGTTACTTTATTCTGTTCGTTAGATTCCACATGTAAGTGAAATCGTACAATATTTGTCTTCCTCTGACTGGCTTATTTCACTTGGCATAATGCTCTCCAGGTCCATAAATGCTATTGCAGAGGGTAAAATTTCCTCCTTTTTTACAACCCAGTAGTATTCCTCTGTGTAAGTGTACCACAGCTTTTTTATCCACTCATCTACTGGTGGGCCCTTGGGCTGCTTTCAAATCTTGGCTATTATAAAAAAAAAAATGCTGCAATAAACATGAGGGTGCATATATTCTTTCATCTTCTTATTAAGTCTTTTTTCTTCATAAAACCCCAGCCAGTCCTTCCTCCCAGAGCTCCAAATAAATACCAATGCCATATTATCCTTCTGGAGTGCTAGAAACCCATACGTTGTGCTACCAACTTTCCATCTCCCAAGCCCTCAATATTTTCATCTGTCAATGCCTACTTCATAAGGTTGTTGATAAAATTTAATGAGATTCCACGCATAAAAGTACTTCCTACAGGTTTGGACTTTTAATAATTGTTACTCTTTAAAAAGAAGTATCTTACTAAGGAGTTTGGGAGGTCTGGGCTCCATCCCAAAGTATCATGAAGGAAATGATCTATAACGATTTCCCCATCTTCCAACACTTCAGCTCACAATTTACCTGCCGTCGAAAATTTTATAAATTCTGGTCAATTGAAGCTAGTAGCAGTAATCAGGTGATAAATCTGGGGAGTTTCCTCAATCTTCCTTTTTCCTGTTGCAATAGAAAGCCAACCTCTCTTACTTAGTGCTTGACGATGGCAGAGGAGACTTTCTGAGACGGGAGGAGGAACCCACAGGGGACCCAACCCACAAGTTTAGCACTTGATTTGACCTAAAGGTATACATCCAATGAGAGATTATTTATGACACCTGTAGAAGAGATTGAGCGCTTTACTCTACAGTCCTGTCAGAGAAAGTCTATTCCAGAGAAAAGCAGACCAAAGGAAACCGTTTGAAGAGTTAAAAAGCAGACTCTTGAGTCCAGCTGGTGTGGCTCAGTGATTGAGCGTCAACCCATGCACTAAGAGGTTGCCGGTTCAATTCCCAGTCAGGACACATGCCCAGGTTGTGGGCCTGATCCCCAGTGGGGGGCATTCAGGAGGTGGCTAGTCGATGTTCTCTTTCATCGATGTTTCTATCTCTCTCTCCCTCTTACTTTCTCTCTCTCTCTAAAATTAATAAAAGGGAAAAAAAAGCAGATTCTTGAAAGAATTCCACGTAGTCTCTCTCAATCAATGAATTGCAGCTGCTGCAAGGAAAATTCCAGTTCAGTTGAAAGAACTCTCCAATCAGCTGAACTGTCTAGAAAGAAAATAAACTGTCCTGGAAAATAGTATCATGTCACCAGAGATATTCATAACTGGCCTGGAGAGTTGTTGACTTTGGGAGAGTGGTTGAATGAGCTGACTTTGAGCATCTTCTGTGATATGTGAGTTCTAACTCCGTGCTTTACTTCAGTTTCTAGATGTTGTGCAGCTGGTTCATCAGAAGTCCTGGAAAGTGGGGGATATCTTCCATGCCGTTGTTCAGTACTGCAAAATGCACGAGGAGCAGAAAGATGGTGCCCCGAGTCTCTTTGACTGGCTGTTGGAACTTGGATAAGGCAGCGATACCCTGTACAGTATTCCTCTCCTTTATTCCAGCTTAGATTCTAGTGGTTTGTTCTCAATGCTCTAAACTTTCTCCAACTTCGCATCACGTTAGCAGAGCTATAAAAAATCTGCTGTTCAAGGTTACTGCCCATGGAGTAAGTCTGAGGAAGAATAAAATATAGATCTGTATAAATCAATACAACCTGTGGGAGAGTTCAGAAGAGTTTGTATTAGAGTTGCTGGGCAAACTGAAACTTTCCTGGGCCTCATAGTAAAAGCTTATAACTGGGCCCAAACTCTAGGAAAGCTGCTGTTCCATATTTTAATAATACAAAATGTGTAATGTTTCCAATTATGTGAATCAACTAGAGACAAAGTCACTGGTCAAAATAATTTTGTAAACTATGCTGTAACCTTTATGTTACTTTTTTGAGCAGATTCCAGAGCCATCAGTCCAGGTGAGCACTTAGAATATGGTGGGACATTTCCAGAACTTTGACATTAAAAAAAATTTCATTTTCAGACCAGTATCAGTGGATGTTAACAGAAATATAAGAGTATCATCAATGTCTTCTACTGAGGGGATTTCATTTATTTACTGCAACCCACTGAAAAATATTCCACACCTCCCCAACATCTGGATTCCTAACTGACCAGAAAATTGTTGGTGTTCAGCTGAGAGAGAGAAAGATCAAAAATTGTCTTGTTTCCATCTCTATCTTAGTTGGCAAACATGGTACAGAATTCTTACCCTAAGGGTAAGCTTCCTACAAAAAAAAAAAAAAAAAGAAAATCTTATGAGATAAAATCTGCTTGTTTATTAAATTAGATAAAATATAAATGTTCACTTTATTATTGCAAATTTTGAAGATATTATATTAAACAATATATTGAGTGATCTTAGAGAGTTATAAAATCTGCAGAGATTGTCGTCGTAAGTCACATGTTGATACTTGAGCTCAGTGGTTTTATTATAAATGTGCGGGTCCCCATCTGGCAGACCTGTTACTCAGATGACTTTCCTACTGACAGATGCCAGATTCGACATAACCAGTTAGGATCATAGACTCTTCTCAATCCAAAGATATTGCTGTTTAATTTGGGGGGTGGGAAATAAAACCTTCTTAAATTTAAGTATTTTAATAACAAAGATTTAGTCTTTTGGAAAATGAAAGTATCTAACTTCTCCCTAATAAATCTCCTTTCTTTTCAACTAAATAAGCTACACTGGCTTTTATTTTCTTGATCAAAGAAGATGTTTATTAATGATTTCCTGAAATACTATGCTTTTACACTATTTTTAGAGATTGTGAAGTAATTTCAAATGGGAACAAGGCCCCACAACAGCAATTCTAGCCTTGTGTGTCACCCACATCTTGAAATGTCAAGAAAGCTTCCTTGCAAAGCATTTATTATATAAATAGCCCAAATTTAGGTTCTTTGTGTAATTTGACACATTAATCAAATGTCAAATTTTAAAATGTATTCATCATCTCAAGCTGAAAATTCTTTGTGCTAGTAAATGGAAAAAGGATCTATTTATTTTTTAAACAATCCCAGAATATCGTGTGTACTTTTGTTATGCTCTGATGAATGTTTACTTATCCTACAAAGCACAAATATTGGACTGTAATCTTGTGATGAAGTTATATGTGTTGTACTTAACATTGCAAACTAATCAATAAATTTTTGTTGCCAAATTGTTGACCCTTTTTTCTCCAAGAGTTTAAATGCCTCAAAGAAGAAACAGACACCGTGTGACTGGATGAAGGCAGATACACGCCTTAGACAAGCTTTGCTGTCCACAGTAAGGTTTTGAACAAGCAAATGTTCTCTTATTAAATTTGTTAGGATCAGTAACGCTCATGTAAGTCAGCATTTCTCAACCTTGCCACCATTGGCATTTGGGGCTGAACAAATTCTTTGTGGTGGGGGCTGTCGTGCACATAGTAGGATGTATAGCAGCATCCCTGGCTCCTACCCACTAGATGCCAGTAACCACTTCCCCAGTTATGACAACCAAGCATGTCTCCCAGCATTGCCAAAGGTCCCCTGGGGAGCAAAACTGCCACCAGTTGAGGACCGCTGCTGTAAATAATGCAATGAAGGGCAGAGCCTGAGGCTCTAGGAGGCATTGGGGTAAAGGAGGAGGAGCTTATTTCATTTGAAATAAACCAAAGGGTTTATTTCATTTATTTATTTTTTAAACTCTTTTTTTCCTTTATTGATTTTACAAAGAGAGGAAGTGAGAGGAAGAGAGAGATAGAAACATCTATGAGAGAGAACATCGATTGGCCCCCCCTACTGGGGACTGGGCCCACAACTTGAGCGTGTGCCCTGACCAGGAATCAAACCAGCGACCTCCTGGTGCATGGGTCAATGCTCAACCACTGAGCCACACCTGCCGGACCAAAGGGGTTTATTTTAGAGAGAGGAGTAAACAAGACTGGGAAGAGCCAGTGTGGAGAGCAGATGGACAAGATGAGCCAGTGGAGGTAGCATGATGGAACAGCTCAGCCTTTTCTCAGGAGGGGCTCCTTTAAGAGGGGCTGTAGATGGAGTTCGACTGAGGATAGGTCTAAGTTCATCGGCCTGGAGAACAAAGTTGGAATTATCACACTGCCTGATATCAACCTATACTACAAGGTAATAGTGATTAAAACACCATAGTACTGGCATAAAAACAGACACATGGATCAATGGAACAGAATAGAGATTCCAGAAATAAACCCACACCTATATACAGTCAATTAATCTATGACAAAGGAAGCAAGAATATGCAGTGGGATAAAGACAGTCTATTTAATAAATGATGTTGAGAAAACTGTACAGAGACATGCAAAAGAAAATTAAACTGGACCACCCTCTTACACTATACATAAGAATAAACTCAAAATGGATTAAAACTTGCATGTAGGACCCAAAATCACAAAACTAGAAGAAAACATAGGCAGTGAACTGTCTGAAATTGCTCTTAGTATTACTTTTTATGATATATCTATTTGAACAAGGGAAACAAAAGAAAAAATAAACAAATGGACTACATCAAACTAAAAAGTTTTGCACACAAAGGAAAGCACCAATGAAATAAAAAAACAGATTCCTGAATAGGAGAAGATATTCACCAATGATACATCTGATAAGAGGTTAATAGCCAAAATTTATAAAGCACTCATACATCTTAACACTAAAAAAAATTTTTTTTTAAAAAATGGGCAGAGAAACTGAATAGACATTTCTCCAAGGAGGACATACAGATGGCCAATAGACATATGAAAAATTGCTCAACATCCCTAATCATTAGAGAAATGCAAATTAAAACCACAATGAGATATCACCATACACCTGTCAGAATGGCTATCATCACTAAATCAACAAACAAGTATTGGCAAGGATGTAGAGACAAGGGAACCCTTGTGCACTGTTGGTGGGATTGCAAAGTGGTTCCACCACTATGGAAAACAGTATGGAGATTCCTCAAAAAATGAAAAATAGAACTACCTTGTGACCCAGCAATTCCACCTTGTGTATCTACCCAAAGAAATCCAAAACACCAATTTGAAAAGATATATGCACTCCTGTGTTCCTTGCAACATTATTTACAATAGCCAAGACATGGAGGAAGCAACCTAAGTCAATAGATTGTCAATAGAGAATTGGGTAAAAAAGCGGTGGCACATATAATGGAATATTACTTGGCCATAAAAAAGAATGAAAACTTACCGTTTGCAACAGCATATATGGACCTAGAGGGTATTGTGCTAAGTGAAATAAGTCAGACAGAAAAGACAAATACCATGTGATTTCACTGATATGTGGAGTCTAAAGAACAACATAAATAAACATACAAGACAGAAACAGATTCACAGATACAGAGAACAAACTGATGGTTGCCAGATGGGAGGTAGGTTGGAGGCTGGGTAAAAGAGGTGAAGGGATTGAGAAGTACAAATTGGTAGTTGCAAAATAGTCACAGGAATATAAAGGACATCATAGGAAATATAGTCAATAATAATATTATAATAAATATGTGTGGTGTCAGGTGGATACTAGAATTACTGGGGGGAATCACTTTGGAAAGTATATGATCTTTTAACTGCTATGCTGTACACCTGAAACTAATATAAAATGATACTGAATGTCAACTCTAATTGAACAATTTAAAAAAACAAAGTTAAGTGCAAGGATATCATAGAAAAAGCAGTGATTTACAGTCCTAGCTGCAAGCGTCCTCCGGTACATTACTAAAATGTTCTCAAATGTTTTGTTTTCAATACCACAAATAAAGCACGTGGATAACATGGTCTATGCGATCACTTCCAACTGGAACAGTCCACAAATTGCTGTTGGGTGGAGGGAAGAGTAATGGTGATGTGACCGTGAGGAGCAAAGCAATTGTTGTCTGGAATTCAATGTCCCAGGAAAACAAAGATAAAAGCAGCCCCCTGTTAAACACTGAGCACAGTTTGTTTCTTTGCTTCCTCCATGTCTGGGCCATGAGGCAGAGAGATCAAGTTTGAACAAGTTTGGATAAAGAGGAAAAGAAAAGTTTCAGACTATTCAGAGACACATAAAAAATGTGGCTGTAATTCTTAACATTTGTGCGGTACAGGCTCTTTTGAAAATCCGAGGGAAATTGAACACACACAGGATTCAGGGATTACCTGTACAGTTTCGAGGGGACTGTCTATGCCGTTCTCGGAACCCTGCTCTAGAGTCCGCATCTCCACACAGTAGAGTCCACGTCTTCTTCCTATGCTGTCACTTTCTAGACCCTCCCTCTGGTGCCTAATCTATCTTGGTATCTAATGGGTCTTCAGTGCTTGTTTATTTAAAGAAAAAAGCAAACTACCCCATTGGAGCTTATGTGTTTATGAGGAAAACATGTCAAAAGGGTCAGATTCTAATCCAAAAGAATGATATTTTAAAGGTATTTTTACATAGAATATGTTCTCATCCAAGAAAGAGAGGGTGGGAAGGAAGGAAAGGGAGGGAGCGAGGGAGAGAGGGAGAGAAAGAGAGAGAAAGGAAGAAAAAAAGGAAGGAAGGAAGGAAGGAAGGAAGGAAGGAAGGAAGGAAGGAAGGAAGGAAGGAAGGAAGGGGAGAGAGAAGAAAGAAAGAAAGAAAGAAAGAAAGAAAGAAAGAAAGAAAGAAAGAAAGAAAGAAAGAAAGAAAGAAAGAAAGAAAGAAAGAAAGGAAAGAGGGAGGAAGGGAGATTGACAGAGAGAGATGGAGAGAAGAGAGGAGGAAGGGAGGAAAGGGAAAGAAGGAAAGCAAAGAAAGATGAGGAAAGAAATCTATGTAACTCTTCAAGAAATATACTACTTTTAAAGTAAAAAAATTCTAAACCCAGCAGAAGTCCAGAGTTGAGTTTATATGATCTATGCCATGGCTAACACATGACAAGATAAATGTCCACATTGGCTGCTTCGAGCCACAACCAAAGCCTTGGGTCCATCCAAGGCTCCTGAAGAGGTGTCCATTCAACAGCAAGGGCTTCTTCCAATCCCCTCAACTGCTTGGGCATGAGGTCCTGATGTTGAGCCCCAACCCAACCTTGTGAATGTGTTCTTCTTTCATCTAGATTTGCTGAAAACAGAGGTAACAGTTCTAACCACCTGCTACTCAAAGCAAATGAAATACTCTTAATTAAAATACAACAATTACAATGGTTAGATAGGAAATTTAATGTTATTCCTTTTTTTAAAATATGTATGTATTGATTTTTTCAGAGACAGGAAAGAAGAGATAGAAACATCAATGTGAGAAACATTAATCATCTGCCTCTTGCACGCCCCCTACTGGGGAACCTGTGCTCCGACATGGGCCCCGACCCAGAATTGAACCAGGACCTCTCAGTCCATGGAACAATGCTCAATTCACTGAGCCACACCAGATGGACTAATGCTATTCCTTATTACCATAAAAAAAAAAAAAAGCCATTGAAAAATGCAACAGTTAAAACAGAACTCCCACACATACCTCTAAAGAAAGAAGAAGCCAGACATTTTTATGGCAGCCTGTTAGTATCTGGCTAACATTGCAGCACAGGCCTTTGTAAGCCTGGTGTCCAACTCACAGACAAGAGGCCCAAGCAAAGGAGCTCAGCAGAATGCCTGGCATTCCGATAGGCATTCATATTTAGCCGTTCATTCCACAAACATGTATTCATCCCCAGGCGTGCCAAGTATTATTCTAAATGATGCCAAAAAAAAACATAAAACAGAGCAGACAGGGTCCTTGGCCTTTGGGAATTTGCATTCGCATGAGGATTACAGGTGCTGAGCCATAATGAAAGGACAATATGTATAACAAATGTAACTGAGCATATAGCAGGGAGAGGATTAGAGAAAGATGGAAAGCATCACTTCAGCTCATGCCTGAGCCCAGCCACTTCAAGTTACTCTTTAGGTACATTTGAAAGTTTTTGAAGAAGTCAAAATGATCACCTGCAATGGCCCCTGACCATTCTATAAATGTGATTTTTGGTGCTGAGCAAAGAGACAGTGACACAGCCAGCTGTTGTCCACACGTTAGCAGCTGAGAGAGCCAACGTGGCTTGTTGCCATGGCAACATCGACAAGCACCTCGCCTTGCAGGCAATGGTGAGATCAGGGCTTGAAGAGTTAACTCTCCTCCGATGAGCAGGTTTGCAAGGAGCCAATGGATCCTCATTCTTTGAGCGGTGCTCCCCCTCACACCCCTCCTCCACGTCTCTCGGGCTGTTTTCCCACCCTTGGCTAAGATTCTAACATGTTCCCTCGTGAGCTTTTCTGAACTTTCTCCAGCTCTTGCTACCCCCGAAGGAAGCATTTGCTTGCCCAGCGTGAGCACCCGGGAGTGTTGGTGACACGGGAGCTCGCTGTGGCCTGAGGCATGAAATCGTGTCTTTTACAATGTCAAGGTCAAGATGGTCATCCTCACAGCTTCTCTGACTCATGAAGAAATAACACTTTAAAATAAATGGATTTATTCCTGGAAGAAAATGAATTTTCCTGACTTAGCAAGGAGGCTTTGGCAAGCCCTGGAGTTGGAAGAGATGACATCAGCTAATGAGGACCTGACAGAAGTCCAAGCCTGGTCAGACCCTAAAGATTCTGGAAACAGAGGATAGCCTTGACATGATGTGGCTCAACGTCAATTAGCCGACACTTACTAATGCTTTCTGCCTCTCTGCTCCTTGTTCAGGCCCATGTACTTCATGTGAGTGTAGAAAAAAACTATGATTCCAATTTTGCAGGTAAAGTAATTGAGATTCAGAGGTGCGAGGGGACCTAATCAAGGCATCAAAGAATAATAATAATAACAACTAACATATATAGAGCACTGACTATATATGCCAAGCATTATTTTAAGTGCTTTACATATAGTAACTTATCTCCACCACAGCCCTATGAAATAGGTGTTGTTATTACCAGTTTATTATTGAAGAATCTGGAGCAGGATGAAAGTAAGTACCTTGCTTACGGCCGCAGAACAATTAACTCCGGAGCCTGCATTCTTAATTTCTTCTGCAAGGTTTTAAATTGGCATAAACCGGAAGCATGGGAGGTGAGGGTGGTCAAAGGGTAGACAATGCAGAGGGCAAAAGAAGCAGTCACACACCACAAATCATCCTTTGTCAGCTCAATCATATGTTTTCTCAGCTATCATTACTGCAACAAGGAGAGAGAACACTGTACAAACCTCCATGTTACTGACTTGACATTGGCAGCAAGTAAGGCTGAGAAAGTGGAGTTGATGACTCTTAGGAGGCTGGGTTAACTATTTGCGAGTACCTCCGTGCAAGGAGGCTATCCTCCTAGATCAATCACGTGAATTGCCTTCGGGTGCATACTTCATTTTAACGCAAAATGTGAAGATGTCCTCAATCCTTTAACCTGAATGAACACAGGTTATGTTTCCCTAAACTTTAAAATTGCAATCAAACTTTCTTCTTAAATCACAAAGGAAAAAAATGTTTGGCTTCTCTCAGAAGGCTTTCTAAATCACTTTTAAGATGTTATATTTAACTTTTCAAATGTCATATTATATTAAACATTCTCAGCAACAATGCCGCGCCATTTATCTACTCAAAATAAAAGTTAAACAGGAAACTAAGGAGCCGAATGGTCCAATGGATCACAGAGGGAGTGTGCGCCAGACACAATTTCAGCGTGGAAAGAATGAACATCACAGACGCACTGGGAGATGAATTTTAAATTCTGTTTTTAGAGCTTGATTCCAGATGGCAGCAAGAAAAAATAAAAACAGAGTGTTTTCAGAGTGACAAATGCCAAGGTTGGCTCGTGCTGGGAGCTAAGATATCTTCTCCTAAGGCAGACCAGTGAGGGGAAGGGTAGGGAGGAGAAAGTGACACAGCACACAGGCCTGGTGGTCAGCACTTACATGCTGGAAGTGATCCCATCCTTCTCTGACCTGGGCATGGGAGACTTCCCCTGACTGTGAGCAGTGGGGAAGATCCTTGGCATGGAGCAGCCCGAAGGAAATTGGTCAACACTGCCCAGGGCCATATGGGTCACTGCCAAGATACACAGAGAAGATTATCACATATGGTGGCCCCCCATGTAGTGTTTTGGTGGCCCAGTCAGCAGCAGCCCTGCTCCCTCTCCTCCTGACCTGATTGTATGTGGGAATCCACCTTCCTCCACATAACCCACGTGATTCACGAGAAGCTGACTCCATCCCAGGGCCCAGGATGGAGACAGGTTAGGAAAAGCTCATCAGAGCCCAGCCTTCCCTCATTGGAACAGTCACTGGTTCAGGGATGGACATGGGACTTAAACTGGCACAATCTGGAGGGAAGGAATTACAGAGAGGGCTAGAGAACTAACTCCCTCTCTCCCTCCCTCTCTCTGCATCTGGCAGCCAGTGTGCAAACATAGTGGTTTATTAAACAATCTGCATTGCATGAGGCAAGCAAAGACACAGTGCATGTTTAACTTTCTTTAACTGCTTGGCCAACTGTGTTTTGTCCGATTTCTTTTTTGCAGCCCTGTTGTGAATTTAGGACAGATTTCGTGGTTTCTGGTCACTTGAGTTATTTGGATCTCCAGTCAATCTAATTCAATGTATAGCCTGGCTCTTGTGTGTGATTTAAAGCTCTGGTTTTCTTCCCCTAAGCTCCGGCCAGGCTTTGGCCTGAGAGCTGGAATTGGGAAGAAGCAGTGTGTCTGCTCCTTTGGTTCCTTCTCCTCTAGCTTCTCTGTTTCTATCTCCATCAGTGTTGGGCACTGGGGGAGGGAAGGGAAGCAGGGCAAATATTTCAGTTTTTATCTGGAAGAGCAATAGCAATTGTCTGTTGAATATGACTGCTTTCTAGTTAATGCCACCCTTGGAGCAAGAACCCAAACATCTGCTCTCCCATGGGATATGTATGTGAGTGTTACGGAGCCCAAGGGGTCACTCTTAACATTTTTCTGAAGTGGGAGACACAACTCCAACTCCACCTTTACCTCTTCTTCTTGCAACCAATGAGCCACCTCCATTTCCTACCCGATCTGTCTCTCCCCCTCACCCAATCTAAGCTTCTTGTTCCTGGTTCCCAACACCCAATAGGCAACCCTCTTGGGTAGGTACCAACAAACAGCTCAAGCACAGTCAGCTATCACAATGTCCACAGTAAACTTAGACACTCCTCATGCTGAACAGTGAGAATGTTATCCACACCAAAGCTGTTCCTCTTTCCCTATCATCTCAGCTGGGTCTTTTCTCTGGAACTTTCTTCTCCTCCCAGATGTACTTAAGGTAAAATTATTAAGTCTACCCTCTAAACAGGAAATCAAGCAAAAGAGGAGTAAAGCAGAATCCCATTCTTATGGGTTATCATGATGTCCCTTCCCTTGATTCCAAGGAAAGGGGAGGAAAAACACCTTCCTCCACAAGGAGGAGAAGAAAAAGTCACAGGCTCATCAGCCACTAGTCATGCAGCTGGGAACAAGGGGTGATGGCTGACATGCTAAGAAGCACAGAACTAAAGCTGTGTTCTTTCTATTTTCAGAGGTCAATTTTGGCTATAGAAACAGTGACAATCGAGAGAAAGAGGATTTCAAAGTTGGCCAGATAAGTAGGAGATGACTGTTTCTTTCCTTCTCTCTCCCTTCCACACCAACCTGTTGGAGTAATTGAAGCCAAGAAAACAAGACCAGCTACATAATGTGCAGGCCTCAGTCAAAATAGAAAGGCAGAGCCCCTTGTTAAAACATTATTAAAAATTCCAAGATGGAGACAGTAGAGCATTAAACGAAGCACACAACCTTTCTGAGTGCAAGGACCTGACATGTATGGCTGTGAAGATTGCATGACCCAGTGGGTTCAGAAGGCAGAGTTGAGGATGACTGTTGAGATTTAATATCTCATGGAGTTTGTCTTGTCATGTTTTGGAATTTCTTGGGACCTGTCACCTCTTCCTTCTTTTTTATTTCTCCCTTTTGCAGTGGGAATGTTCATCCTATGCCTGCCCCACCATTGTATTTTGGAAGCACATAGCCTACTGGTTTTACAGGTTCACAGCTGGAGAGGAACTTTGCTTCTGGATGTATCTTACCTCTAGTCTCACCCATACCTTACTCAGATGAGATTTAGATAAGACTTCACACTTGAGACTTTGGAATTGATGCTGGAATGAGAAAAGACTTTTGTAACTGGTGGGATACAAATAAATGTGTGTGGGTTTTGTTTTGTTTTATGAGAAGGACATAAATTGGTGGGGGGGGGAATGTTATGGACTGAAAATTATATATTGAAGCCTAAATCCCCAATGTGATGGCATTTGTAGGGGGCAACTTTGGGAGATAATAGATCATAAGAGTAGATGTCTCATGAATGAAATTAGTGTCCGTATAAAAAGAGATATGAAGTAGCAGAGGGTATAGGGAGGATAAATGGTCATGGAAGGAGGCTTAGATTGGAGTGATGAACACACAATACAATGTGCAGATGATGTATTTTAGAATTGTACACCTAAAACCTATATAATTTTATTAACCAATGTCACCCTAATAAATTCAATAAAAAAGAAAAATAAAACAAAATTTTCTATTTAATAAAAAGAGAGAGAGATAGAAGGATTAATCTCTCTCTGCTCTCTGCTATGTGAGGATATGAAAGGAAGAGGGCTCTATGCAAACCAGGAAGCATGACCACCAGATGCCAGATCTTCTTGCACGTTGACCTTGGACTCTCCTAGCTTCTAGAACTGTGAGAAACAACATGCTTGTTGTTTGATCCACCCACTTTATGGTATCATAGGCTGCTACAAGACAACTCCAGAGAACCTTGAGGACTTCATCTACATTTCCTTTATCACACTCATTCTAAGACAAAGAGATAGTATTGGACAGGAATAGAGTTAGAATGACATAGCTTCAGGGGTCAGCTGGAAAATAATGACTTCGAGATTTCATTGTACAGCACCTTAAAGTCCAGGTCAGATTTGGAAAAGCAGAAATGTGTAAGGGAGATAATTCTAAGTGAAAGGATGAAGTCTCAAAGCTGAGACAACTTAAGACACAAAGCATGGGAAAATGAGAGAACTTCTTTTCCAAAATCTGAAAGACCTTGAATGCATGACTAAGACGTGGGGTCCATCCAAGCAATGTAGTGTTTTATACACATTTGTTTTAAAATTGGGTTACTTGTAGTTTCTATTATTCTGAGTATAGGCAAACTATTGCTATATTTCCAGTTACATGGAATAGCTCAAAATATAACGCAGAATCTGTGATTCAAGCCATACTTTAACAAGTGAGAGGCTTCTAATAATATTGACTTTATTCATGACAGAAAAAGACAACAGCCAAAGGAGTGCTGGACTTGGTAAAGGGCATCTAGTCTTGAGTGTCATCTGACACTGACTATCAGTGTATCTTTGGAAAAATCATTAACCTTTCTGATCCTCAGTTTATTATCTATAAAATGAGCATCAATATACCTTCATTACAGGGTTGAAAGCATTAAATTTGACAACACTCATGAACATGCATTGTAAGCAGCAAGGCACTATCCAAGGTACAGTGTCATTATGATTCCTGAATCCTTGACTCTGTTTTGGAAAGGTCATTCCAATTGATACCTGCTTGATAAGTGACATATGAGACTGCAGAGATAGAGTTAAAACAGGCTGAAGTATTTATAAATCTAGTTTTCAGCTGGGCAAAGCATACTTTTGGCAGGTGATTCTCCAGGGAAGCTTTCAAGTGTCACGTTTATAGGCCCATGAACAGATCCTATAATTGAGGGTAGTCAACTTTAGCTTGAAGTAGAATTGCTAAAATCCCAGAGAACACAAAAAGTATTTTAATAAAACTGTTATGTAATACTTCTGTATTCTCTATATTTTTCCAGTCTCATATCTCAGGTCCATAGGAATACAGGTTTTTGCTATATTTTGAGAGAGCATTGAAATAAAACAGTTATGTAGTCACCTTTCAGTGCAACATAATTATAGCCTGTGGATTCTTATGCTTTTAGTGTTCACGGGTTTTAGATATTATTTACTCTAGCCATAACACTTCCTGCCATTTCCCCACAAATGACTCATGACCTTGAAGAACCTTACACAAGCTGTTTTCTCTGACTGAAATATACACTTCCTATCTTTGGCACTTGATAGAGGCTCTTCTAGCATCTATTTGTCCCATCCCAATGATTCCCAATGTCTACCCTGGTATCTATTTACTTATAGGGAAACTAATACCTTCCCAGCCTCTAGGGGTCAATATACAACCAAGGCTCAACCAATCACCATTTTCTATTTCATTGGCCACAGTGGTTGATTTGGGGATGGACATATGACTGAGCCTAGAGAGTTAAGGGTTGATTAGCCATTGTGTTCTAACTAAATATATCTGTCAGACTGAAAGGGCTTATTTATTTTTATATTTCCATTTTCTATCTTGTTCACTAAGTATTTGTGGTATTCCACATGGTTCTATTGAATTAAGGTTTCTTGAAACTAAAATGTATTTCCTCCTAAATATTGAAAAGATCATTCTGACAATCTTTTTAAACAGTTTAATTAATTTTGGAGCTAAGTAGTCAAGAAATTTATTAAATACCTTTCCAAAGAATTACTTTATCACCTTTCTATAGAATGAAATGCCCTTAAGCTTGGCATTTCTCTTCTAAAAACTGATAGCCCTATAATTCTATTATACTAGATGCCCCAATAAAGTACCATGAAAATAATATCAAACCAATTTGATTAAGTCATTGCAATAATTCACGCCTTTAAGAGTTGCCCTTAGTTTATATACAGCTTTATAGTTTTGATAAGGTAATTTTTTAAAGAATGGCCATACGTTATTTAACACTCATTCAACTGAGCAGTATCTATATCCCCTGCCCTTCAATCTGAGTGAGGCTCAGACATCTTCACACAAAAGTGTTTGGTAGAAGTGATGCTAAGTGACTTCTGAGGCTAGATAATTAAATTCCATGCATCTTCTTCCTGATGTTCTTGGGTACTCATTTTAAGGGAATCCAGATGCTATATAAAAACTCAGATGAGACTGAAATGATCATGCTGGAGAGACCAAGTATAAGAATTCCTGCTGGCAATCCCAGTGAACCTAGCCTTCAAGTTATCCAGCCCAAGCACCATATATCATGGAGCAAAGGCAAACCATCCTGCTGTGCCTTATCTAAATTCCTAGCCTGCAGAATTTTTAGCATAATAAAATTGCTTTGTAGCACTAAGTTGTTACATAGCATAGTAACAGGAAAATTTTCCTTTGTTCTTCTTCAAAAATAGATTTTTAAAGATTTTTATTTGATGTGTTTCAGCTACTGTGTGTCTAAATAGTCCTTCCTTTTGCTTATATTTAAGAATCATTAAGCTTCCTGAATTTCTGAGTGGTGTAAACAGTTCTAGAAAATTCTCAGCTACCACAGCTTTTGTAACATTCTCTCTCTCCTTTCTTTCCCTGTCTCCAATTATACACGTTAAACATTTATACTGTGTCTTCTGTTTCTTACCCACTCTTCTGATATCTCTTTATGCTGGATAATTTCTTCTGACCTATCTTCAAGTTTATAAATTCTCTCTTCAGCTAAGTCTGCTATTAAGCCCATCCATTGTGCTTAAATTTCTGTTACTGTTTTTCAGTTGTAGATGTTTTGTTTTGTTTTTTAAATCTGTTTGTTACTTTTTATAGTTTCCTATTCCCTACAGATATTTTCAAGTGTGTTTTTTTGAAAAAATATTTCTTTACAAATAACAAGCACAGTTGTTGTTTTACAGTCTATGTGTGATCATTCCTAGATCTGAAGTCACAGCGTGTCTATTCCTATTGTCTGTTGTTCTGCTGGTTCTCACTCATGTCTGAGTGCACACATGTGCATCTGGTGTCTTTGATGCCATGCCAGACACTCTATTTCAGAACTATGACAACAGAAACTTTTCCTAGGGAGGACTTTTGCTTGCTTCTGCCAGACCAACATCTGAGATGTCTTTCAGTTTAGACTGCCTTATTCTGTGTTTTATCTAGCGTTTTTTATTTGTATCATTGGAGGTTTGTTTCAAATGACCTAGCTCACCATTACCTAAAGCATATATTCAGCAAATGATAAACTAATAAAGACCAAAGCTTCTCAAACTTTAAGATGCATACAAATCACCTGACATCTTGTTAAGTGGTGGAATTGTCAACAGGATGCAGTTCTGATTCAGCAGGTCACAGGTCAGGGTCAAAATTCTGCGTTTTTAACAAGCTCCAAGATGATGGCAATGCTAAACTTCAATTAACATGTGTGAACCTGGATAGGAATATTGAGTGGGAGTTAGAAAATCAAAACTCATGATAGAACACATTCTAATTGTATTTTTTAAACAATATACCACCCAAAATCAAACATGGTTGAACTTTTCCTTTATAATATATTAGATACACAGTTATGTCTGGGAGTAGATGCAGTGGTGAGGTCTCAGTAGAGATGATTTGCATGGAGTGAGAGGTTTATAAGTTAAAGTGAGAAAGACAACATAGAGAATATTATGATACCGGCCCCCCACATAACAGCACCCCCCCCCCGCCACACACACACACACACACACACACACACACACACACACACAGATATCTAAGCCCTGTGGAGGATGAGTCTGCAGATAAAAGCTGAAGGAACTGTTTTCATAGGAAACAGTGTGAGACACAGGGTGTCAGTACAAGGCCACTTATCATCTTCAGAACTTGCAACTCTGGAAGTTCTGGGAAAACAACCTTTGACCCATCCCCACTAAATGGTACCAAGTATGCATTTAAAAATACTGAATGATTTGCAGAGTGAGCAGTCCCAAAAAATACCATGAGCAAATTTTGAGCTGATAAATACTTCCAGGGACTCCAAAAAATAATTGAAAGATTTTAAATGGAGGTCCTTTGGGACACAAATGAAGATAAAATGTAGTAAAATTTGAGCAATTATTATTAATACATATAAATATAAATATACACATCTCAAAAAAGTATAATTATATATGTACTTTTTGATATATATGCATGTATATATATCTATGCATGTGTATGTATATATGTATATACATATATGTACATATATGCATATATATCATTTTTTAGCATCTAAGGGCCATACTTTGAAAAATGAAGGGAAATTCATAACTAATAGAAGTAGTAAAGTGTATTGGAAAGTGTACAAGATTTTTAAGCAGATCTTTAAGGTTCAAATTCCTGCTCTGTCATCACTAACTGGGTCACTTTGGGTCACTTAGCTTCTTAAGTTCCAGGGATTTTGTGAAGTTTAAATGTAACAAACTTTACAAATCACTTGCCACATCTAGATATTTTATGATAAATGTAAATGCCTTTACTTATCCCTTCCCTCAGCATCAACAACTTAAAACATGCATCTAAATTTCAATTCAATTAGAATTGTGATGACAGAAAATCTGGAATATTTGGAGAAGAGATTCTCTGAAAAATCACTGTCCAAGAAAAACTTTAAGCAGTGGAAATTAAGTCCTCTTCTGTTCACTCCAATCTTAGAAAACAGGTGCACCAGTCAGGGAGCAATGATTTATCTGGTCACAAAGTTGAGGCAAACAGACAGGGGATAATTAACTAATAAATTCTGTTCATAACCGAAGGAAAAGATAATCCTTTCAAAGTAGGTCATTCTCAGATTCTTTTTAATATCAATGTGGTAAGTATTATTATTTAGAGAAGACATAAATGCTAAAATATGAATATAACTTTTCCCCTCTGTTCTCACTCTGACCAGTTCACACATATTTATTAATAACCCCTTGTGAAAACATACTTCACAAAGCAGATCTTCCTAGAACAATCATGCGTTCATTTATCTCCGCTGTTCCACATGCTGGCACTGGTCCAGCATCCCGGGAAATAAATATTTAGCATCAACATGGTAAGATTAAAATCAGAATTCACTTTAATACTAAAAAGTACACTTTCATGTTAGCCTTTCAAAATGCCTTCAATTGATGAAATTCTGAACTCAAAGAATATATATATATATATATATATATATATGAAATAGCTAATGTTTGTATATGAAATAGCTAATATTTATATATGTATATGAAATATGTAAGTGAAATAGCTAATTTTTATGTGTATATGTATATGAAATAGTTAATATTTATATATATGAAATAGCATGTATATATATATGAAATAGTTAATGTGCGCTTGAGAAAAATATATTTTATAACACATACTCAATTGAGCATGTGAACATTGACAGGTCCAGAATTTCCATAAGGGAAGAGTAGTTTACTAGAAAAAAAAAAAAATGCTTATCTTGAAGTGAAAACTCTGACTTTCTAGATCTCTTAGGCTGATGTGAAGGGCCTTTGGGCAGGGGTAGGCGCTTTAGTGCCCCAAGCCCCTTGACATTCCAGTCTGCAAATATATTTTCTTTCATGGAAAACAATGACCCTTATGAGGCTACCTGGCCAGTAGCAGTTCTAACTCTTAATATTTTAGCAAAGGAGAAAACTATATTAGAGGTGAAGTGTGCCATTTGAAGATTCTTTTCCAGCCATAAAAGAGAAATTGTGATTGCTTTGTGTGTGCCTCTGTGTCCAGATCTCAGTATGAACACACAGAAAAAATCTGAAGATTATTAGGACCCGGCAAAAGCATAGAAGTGTTAACCTTTAGAATCCCTTATAAAATGTCCTTTAAGGGCACTGTGAGAGTAGCTTAATCCTTTGTGGTGGACTTAACTGCCTAACAGATTTAAGTTGAATACACTTAAGCACCACTGTACCCAGGAATCTGAGGACACCAAAACTGAACACATGGTCCCGTTTCCCAGAAAAGCATTCGTGTACATGAATAACTACAATACACAAAGACGAGTCATGGTAAGTGACTCATCCCTTAAGAAACGTGGAAGTTCTATTTACCATGGCTTCTTCTCATTTATCATGGTCAATGATACCTTTCCTCCCCTTTTATCCTGTTCAATTTTATAATGACATAAAGTGTTTGTCTGCCTGTGAGTGTTTATGTGTGCATATGAGTTAGACGTTTCCCGTGAAGAAACGCGAGCTCTTAGTGCAAAATGGTCCGTGCAGAATTACGGCAGAGGCATAAACAATGGTATATGAGTCTATTGCTTAAACTGTAGACTTTCATCAGAAACTCCAAGCACATGAGAACAATTTTCAGGGTAGGCTCTGTCACAGCCCATTGGTCACATCAGGCCGTATCCAGAAATCTTGCTATTTTTCTGTCTTCCTTATTTTAAAACAAACGGCATCAACCCAGATAAAATTATCTTTTCTACTGGTTGATCTCTCAATAATATACACAAGTGGATAAAGATTTATGAAAACAGATTGCTAAAGTAGTTTAGGGTTGCTTCCTTCAAGAAATGCATTTCCACATGGTAATACATTTGTCTTTGTGCTTTGAATAGAGTTAACATTAAAATTATGTTTAAAATTAAAACTTTACATTTGTAAAGCTAGATACTGAAAAAAACCCAAGGCACCTCAAACCAGAAATTCTTCTGAATTTATACCTCTGAATATGTTCTTTAACATATTTCCAAAGCAATTAAATCATAGAATTTTAGAGTTGGGAAAGACATGAGGTGAGCCAAAAAACAAAGTCAGGAGACCCAAATTCAAATATTGCCTAGAACGCTTCATTGGTCTTGACTTAATGTTCTTTCATCTGGTGCCATTTCAGAAATGGCTAAGCTTAGTTTATGTAAAAGCAAACAAAAAGCAAAGAGTAGAGTACGTTCATGTACAAAACTGGAAGAGTTAATGACTACTTCCAGCTTTCTTAGAATGGATGTGGAAAAAAAAAAAAAAACACACCTACGGTAAAACAAGTTAAGAATCAAATAAGTAGTAGATGAAATTAGCAGCCATTGAACAAATATTTGACTGTCTGTCACAGGAAAGACATGGAGTGCCAAGTGTAAGGCCCTGGACCGCAAGGAGGCTGGATGCTCTGTGGCTCAAGCCAAAGGATCTGTATGCCCATGTCCCTGACCACTGCCTTGATTTGGCTACAGAGTAACTGCTGTAAATCTATGTAATTGCATTATTCAGAGTTGATATCTTCAAAACCTGCACCATCCAATATGGTAGCCGCTAGTCACATATGGCCATTGAGTACTTGAAATGTGGCTAGTGTGACTAAGAAAGTAATGTCTTAATTTTCTTTATTAACTTGGTGTTAATACAGAGTTGACACAAGAATTGATCATTTACTTAACTTGGACAAATGTGAGTTTGAAATAGATGCTCTTGCTTCCACGTCGAATCAGTTCTTACAATGAAGAGGAACAGGGTCTATCGATATGGATGTGAACATGAACGGAAACCATTAGTTGGTACTCGGTTTAGTTATTGGACAACTTTCAAATAGATTTGGAACAATTTAGATACGGGACTCTAATTTTTCAACTGGAAATTCTGTAAAATCTAAATACAGATCAAATATTTACAATGAAAGTTGAGCATCTGAAGAAAGATGTGTCTGCTCTCATTGCCACTCTGCTAGAAAAATGTTCTCATTCTCACTTGTCCCGGAGAGAGGGTTCATGGAAAGCTGACTCTCTGGAAGTCTCTGTTAGTGAACCTCCCTTACAAGGAGGCAACACCTGACACATGTGGATGGGAAACACAGAAGCTTAGCAAGTCACAGGTACGATTCTTGAAAGGCCCTGACCTCAGGGCAGCATATGTTTCCTTTCCCAGTCAAGCCTTCATCTTGAGAGCTGTGCAGATCTGGGACATGCTGGAGACACTGCTGGCCAGTGCCACGTATCTGACCAGGGAAGTATTCCAGGAACTTCAATACTGATTGTCGACTGAACTTGCCAGGTTCATGGTCAACAGACTTTTTAACAAGGTAATCTCTGGAAGCCATCTTTGCTTTAGCATCAAGGGAGTCTCTCTTTAGTGACACTGTCATGGTGGTTGGCACCGTGCCTGTGGATGTGGGTGTCCCAGTGCCATTCTTCCACTCCCAAGACTCACAGATCTGCGGAGCTGTAGATCTGCAGAGCTAATGAGCTGAGAAACACTTACCTGGAGAGGAGAGTTCGGCTCACTACATGCACACATGCACACACACACACATGCACACACAATCACACATAATGTCTTAAAGTGAAGAAAAGGTGGTATGTGAATTCACCAAATATCTAATAAACCCTTACTGTATGCCAATATTGGGCTTAATGAAGAAATACAATACCAAATTAACTAGATATTACTACTGAGCCATCCAGAGGAAATAGTTATCTTAGAGAGTCATCAATACACATAGGAGACTTTGCATAATATATTTCTGTCTTATTAACCTACTGAGAATTGAGGTACTTTTTAAACCGCAGCATAACCTCATGTATCATACTTGATAACTAAATAATACATGGTACCTCCCCTGGATAGGTTTACAGTGACTTCAAGTATCTCCGTGGCTTTAATAAGCACCCATTTTTTTTAACTAGAATAATTATTTGTTTCTAATTTATATAGTTATTTACTTCCAAGGTTATGAAAAGATCACTTCAATACCAAAACATCTTTTAAACAGGACAACTATAATATTCAAATCCATCGAGAGCGATTGTTCTCAAATCTGCCTACGTATTAGAATCACTGGGGGAACATTTTCAAAATACCAGTGTCAGAGCCCTAACCCACAGAGATTGCTTTAATTGTTCCAGAGCAGGTCCTAAGTATTGGCATTTTCCAAAGATACCTAGTTTGACACTCAGTGAATGTGATAATTGCATAATTTCCTTGAATGAATTAAGTCTTTTCAGTTAAGTCTTAAAATTAAACATTACATTTCCAGCTAAGCTTCCAGCTAAACAAAGGAAAATAGAAATAGTTTTCTCCCTCCTGTAACTTATCAATACAGTTTTAGTGGGTTTTTTTTACATTCTTCTCTGTGACAGTCAGTTTTATGTGTCTGCTTGGCTAGGCCACAGTCCCTGGTTATTCAATGAACAGTACATAGCAGTTGCTATGAATAAGCATTGTGTAGAGGTGAGTAAAGTCCTAAGCAGTTGACTTTAAGGAAGGTATGTTATCCTAAATGATTCGAAAGGGCCTGATTCAGAGTTGAAAGACCCTAAGGGCAGCCTGAGGCTTCTCAGAACTTCCACCTGTGAACAGCAGCCTCAGCTCAGCCTGAGAGTTTCACCCTGCTCCTCTGCCCTGAGGACTTCAGGTTTGCCTAGTCTGCCCCCCTCCTCACATAATCATATGAGCCAATTCTTTGCAATGAGTCCTTATTATATATCTTCTACTAATTCTATTTCTTTGCTTTAACCTTGACAAATACACTCCCCAACCCCCACTAAACTGTGCACTCTGAGATCAGAGGTGTCTGTGTTATTCTTTATGAATCACAGTACCTAGCCACATGCCGGCCCATAACAGGCACCCATAAATACTTGTCGAATGAATGGATGGATGAATAAAGGAATGACTGAATGAACAACCTGGCTAGGGAAGCGAAGTGTGCAACACAAACAGTGAGCTACGAGGCACACTCAGAACTATGACATTCAGCAGAAGGAGCAAGAACATCCTGCCATGGAGATCAGGGAGGATATACAATGAACTGAGGTGGAAGGGTGGAGACTGGGGAAGGAAAAACATAAACCTGGGAATGGCATACTCAGACATTATTTAAGCTAAACTGGACAAAGAATCATGTCAGCATGTGGAGGAAAATGAGTTTGGAAGAATCGATCATGACCAGATTTTGTATGATTTAGTGCAGAATTATTCTTTCTATTAGAGGTCCTGTCTTCTCTCTCTCTCTCTCTCTCTCTCTCTCTCTCTCTCTCTCTCTCTCTCTCTTTCTCTTAAAAATTCAAAAAACTTTCTATAAATGCATTTTACTTGTAGGCTGAAATCAGGAAGGAAAAATTGTTTTTTATCGGGCTCCTCTGGTTAAACTCAGATGTGAAGACAGGGTTATATGTGCTCAGCCCCTCACTCACTGCCCTGGATGCCTTTAACGAACCTTTAAAGAACAGCTAATGTTACATTAAAGCATCAGTTGAAAAGCAATGCTAATGTACTGGGCCATATTTACATTTGTTCACTCATTCAATCAATCAATCGATCGATCAGTCATCAGCTATTTAGAGCACCCTACCATGTAACATTCTGGAGAAGCTCAGAGTGAAAAGAGAAGACATGTCTCCTGGTGATGGAACCAGCTTGAGGGGCAGTGATTACTCTCCTGAAGCCTGAGAGGTAGCCTTCTAAAGGCTTTGAAGTTTATTCCAAAGAAAATCAGTCCCTGATAAAAGGGAGAGTCTTGTAAAAAAAAAAAAAACAACTGTGAATAGGGTGCACCAGGTTTTCTCTACCTTCATCTCTCCTCGATGAGCTTGTGCCAGAGCCCTGGGAAGAGCAGACAAAAATAAAGTGCTGCATCATAAAAATCTCTGAAACATTGGGATGACGGCAAAGCTGCTTCATAACCCACACTGCAACACAGAGGCAGTGCCAAAAGGTATCATCTTCATTCGAAGTGGAACAGATTCTAAAAATGGAATGTGAGAGAAGGTCAGCTGTCAGAAGAGGGGACCGAGAGGGTCATGGTGGACAGAGGCAGACATACTCATCACTTTACCTGCATTGTGTCTTGGAAGAGACAGAAAGTCTGACAAACTCTAAATGGCCAAGGGGACTTTAAAGTCCACTTGTTTTGTCCATGTTTCAATGCAGAATTTTCATTTTCTCCCCCAATCTCCTCATTTCCAATATTCTAGACTTTTTTCACACAAAGACTAACTCATTACCCAAAAAGGCTCCTACTCAGAAAGTCTCTGAAAGACTTCCAGTCTCCTCTCGGAGGTCAGTCCCTTCATATTCTGCCTTTATTCATTGCATTGCGCATACCCCACAGCAAACCAACAGAATTATTCTCACCCGTATTTTCAGCTTTGAATTCCTACCCTTTAGTCCTGGTCTCTCAGTAAGCCCCAGGCCAGGATGAGTGTTAGAATGTGTCTGCATTTTACCTGTGCTGTGTGGCCATTGCCATGGGAGAGAATTACACAGTCACATTACAGATGGTCATAGCACATCTGTGGTCTCCATCCTGGGCTGGACCTTTGGGTCTGCCCATCACTCTTCGATGATTACCCAAAAAAATTGTCAGCAGCCACCTCAGTCCCTAAACACTTCATTCGTAACAGACAGCTTCACAGAAACCAAGGTCATCAGGCATTGATCAGCCAGGTCTTGCAGTTGCTACTGCCTTGATGTTCTCATAAACAACTTCACAGAACATCAACATCAGACAAGGCCACTGTGCCCATGATGGGTCAAGACAAACACAAGACCCAGCCATTATCATGTCTAAACACAGACAAATCATAAGCGTTGTCCAAGCCACAATAATGACCAAGTATTCCCCCCTCCTGACTGATATGAGTAGTGCTGCTCCTTTAGGAAATCAGCTGTCGCTTTGCTCTGGTCTACCTTCTCTATGCATGCAATTTATGAAAATACTCAGTCAAAGAATTACCCCCACTTCTCAACATCACCCATTCTAGAGCAAGGCACAAAGTCTCTAAACCCTCCCCCACAGAATCTAACACAAACCCAAGTCCTATAATAAATTCTTTCTAACATTCTCTTTCTGAGATAACCATGATTCTCCATGGGAATGCATTTCCCCACCAAGGAGCAAATAATTCAATTTGTTCAACTATACACATATTCTTGGTGGTCTTTGGCTGGGGGACATTGACAACAGTAATAAGAATTATTATTCTCTCTATTGTTTTGTTCTGTGCTAAGTACTTTACATGTGTTACCCATTTAATCCTTTGATGACAGTGATTTTAGCCATTGTAGACATAGAAATACTAAGCTGCAGAATTGAAAAGTCATCTTGGTCACAGATCCAGGTTAACTAAGAGGTGGAGGGAATCAGCAGTCTGGTTCCGGTGCTCTGCTCTTGATTTTAGAAATAGCAAATTCCAAAATTAGCAAAACCATTCTCTTCTTCACATTCTCCCCTGTGGTCTCAGATCATAAACTGCTTTCTCCTTTCTATACCAATCCCCCACTCTGCCTCTTCTGTCTCCTCTAATACCTTATTCCAGCAAAGATCAATTTTCTTCTAATTCTTCAACATTTCTTCCTGCACAAGAACCATCTCCTCCAAAATTAGGCATAAATCTCTTTCATTCTGAAAACAAATCATAATTACATTCAATGACCCCATGGTCTGATTCATAAATAATTATTTCTATCTATCCCTAGCCCAAGTTCTATAAATCTTAGTCTATTATTATATTCAAGAAGAACATGATTAAAAATTATTTTTAAAAAACCTGGCTGGTGTGGCTCAGTGGTTGAGCATTGACCCATGCACCAAGAGGTTGTTGGTTCAATTCCTGGTCAGGGCACAAGCCCAGGTTGTGGGCCAAATCCCCAGTGGGGGGCATATAGGAGGTGGTCAATTGATATTCTCTCTCATCGATGTTTCTCTCTCTCTCCCTCTCCTTTCCTCTCTCTCTAAAATGAATAAAGAAAAAATAATTTTTTTTAATTATCAAAGAGGCATTAATGAACAAAATTTTGGAGGAATATTTTTTCTACCTTGAAGAGGTGAGTGTGGGTAGGAGGGATAAAGAAGAGTTCAAGAAAAAAAGTATCTGTTGTAACAAAAGGTAAATTTCCTAGCTAGTGATGCAAGAAAAGAAAGTTTAGGATATGGAGGTGCTGTGGATGAAATGTTTGTGTTCCTTCAAAACTAATGCCTCATGTGATCGAATTAGGAAGTGGGGGTCTGGGGGAGGTGATTATGTCATGGGAACAGAGCGCCTGTGAATGAGATTAGTGCCTTATGAAAGAGACCCCCAAAGAGTTCCCTTACCCCTTCCACTATGTGAGGACACAGTAAAAAAAATAATTGTTTATGAATTAGACATCTGGGTCTCACCAGACACTGAATCTGCTGTCACTTTGGTCTTGGACTTCCCAGCCTCAAGAACTGTAAGAAATACATTTCTGTTGTTTATGAACCACCCAGTCTATGGTATTTTGTTATAGCAGCTCAGATGGGCTAAAACAGCAGGTAAAAGAAAGCTCACAGAGAAAGGAAAGCCTGGCACATGTTTGAGACCTGCTGAGTGCCCTAGTTCTGTGCTGTACTAGTCTGCTTGGGCAACCATAACTAACAACCCAGATTGGGTGGCTGAAGCTACAGGAATGTATTTCTCACCATTCTGGAGGCTAGAAGTCCAAGATCAAACTATTGACACGTTTAGTTTCTTCTGAGGCTTCTCCTTGGCTGGCAGGTGGCTGTCTTCTGGTTGTGTCCTCCCGTGGTTTTCTCTCTGAGCTCACACACCTCCCTGGTGTCTCTTCCTGTGTCCAAATCTCCTCTTTGGCCATCAGTCAGATTGGATTAGGAACCACCCTAACGACCTTAAAACTTAATCATTTCTTTAAAGACCATATCTTCAAATACAATTACATTCTGATTACATCCTGAAGTGGATTAGGACGTCAACATATGAATTTTGGGAGGGCACAATTCAGCCCATAACATATGGGATATAGGGGAGCAGGAAAGATTAGACCAGAAATGTAGATTAGGGTAACCTCAGAGATGCCTAGGAACATGGGAATGGAAATTTGAACTTCTTTAGACAGTGGGTTATATAAATGCCTGATTTGATATGGCATCCTCACCTCATTGGACTGTTCAAAATTAAAGGTAAAACCTGCCAATATGATTCATTTACTAATAAATTATCTATAATATATAATGTCTATTTTTCAGCAACTGACTAAAGAGACTTGCTTTCAGATACATATATTCATATTCTTCTATTTGTATCCTCCTCCTTCAAAACAAATCTAAAAATACCTTATACACATTTGAAAGATGGTCTGAAAGAACATGTTTACATATAGCCAATGTATAAAAAAATGTATTAATACTAAACAGGAATTGAGGCTTAGCCCAGATACTTAAGAAAGCAGCTGAGGCTATTGTAAATGCAAGCTATTTGCTTTTCCCAAGGGAGTCAGCAAAACCTGAGCTCATGGCTGAGAAGGGCAGGCTCAGGGCTGCAGTGTGGGCACACGGCCACAGAAAGACAGAGGAGCTGCCCTTGCTCACGTCAAGAAGGACAGTTCATGCAAGAACTTCCATCACACAAGACAGCCCCGATTCCAACTTTGAAATGGAACGTTCTCAATGGAGAAATGGAAGGTCAAGAACACATTAGCTACCAACTATATCACAGGCCTTGTGAGCTAGTTTTTCTTCTTGTGTATTACCTTATGTTATTCTATCATTGTACTGTCTTGTATTATTGTATTCCCATTTTGTAGATAAGGAAACCAACTCAAGGGAAATGCCTTGTTCATAATAATAGGACACCTAGCTGAGCTCTGTCTTATTCCAAAGTCCAGGCTCTTTGTCACGCACCATGTGAAGTAGGTTTTCTCTCCCAGGATCATGTAGTGACTCCAAGGTCACCAGCCTTTGTTTGAATCCCACCATCTGCCCTCTGCAGGAGGAAGACACCAGTCTGCAGTGGTGGGGAGTGAGCCACCATCAAGGATCTGTTTGAGGACAAGCCTGGACAGAAAATGTCTCACCATGCACACCTACAGCAATATGTTAGGTTGAACTAAATAACATTAGTTCCTTTAGATCAAAATTTGTCAGATTTAGCAATTTCATATGATTGAACCTAATTATTTGCTCATGGAAATAACCCAAGAGTTAGTATCTGTAACTGCCACTCTAGTTCCTGTTGGAGATTTTCTAGCCTGGGGAAACAGAAAAGTACATGTCCTTTGCCTCCAGCACACCTAGAAAACAAGTTTTTCTTGCTTGGGGAAAAACTCCCTGCATCATGCTCCACTCCAGGAATATGTGCTCCTCTGGAAACACAGGGAAAAACCACGTCTACACTGAGCAAAAATGCAGGCTTTCCCCCCTTGAATTGCTATCTCCATAATTAAGGACAGGAGAGTGTGTCTGAGATATGCCTATAAATAAAGTGTCTAAATGAAGAAAAATACTAAACCAACACCTCAAAATATTTCAAGGGGATCATCACATACTTAGCCTAAGCCCACATGGAAAACAATACAGGTCAACACTCTGGAGGTGCCAAGGGAAGGTGTGCCTGTGTCTGTTTCCACAAAGGGCCACGGGCTTCTCTGATTAACACTATGAATAATGAAAATCCAAATTTGAGGATGTTTGTCAACTCTCCAATGTATATGAATCACTGGAATTTTAATACACCCATCAAAACACCCTGGGGAATATTTCCACCTTTAAGATAATTTTTTGCCCAGCCAGTGTGGCTCAGTGGATTGAGTGTCATCCCATGGACTGAGAGGTCCCGGTTCGATTCCCAGTTGGGGCACATGCAGGAGGCAGTCAATCAATGTTTCTCTGTCATCGATATTTCTGTCTCTCTCCCCCTCTCCTTTCCTCTCTATCTAAAAATCAATACAAATATTTTTTTAAGTATTTGACAAATTCCCTCTAGTTTTTCTAATATAAATATCTTCTCAAGTACTGAAAATGGAGTTTCAGGCAGAATTTTGAAATTCCATTTAGTGATATTTGCATCTCTTTGCTCATCCACAGTGATTTAGATGGATAAGGAAATAAACCTATCTCAGACAGGCTTTTCTTAGAAGTTCACAGGTTTGCAAAGGAGGGGAACTACTGAAAATCTGGGCAGATTCAGAGCCAAGACCACATGTTTATTAAGCTGAACCAAAATTTTATTTTATTTTTTATTTATTTATTTATTTATTTATTTATTTATTTATTTATTTATTTTATTTTTTTTTATCTTTTATTTTTTTATTTTGAACCAAAATTTTATTCACGTGCCTGAATCCATAAGAATTCATGAGAGATCAGCACTGAAAATATTGGCTGTGTTTATTTTACTCCTTTTCAGTTTCCTAGGAGAAGGTGGATTGGAAGATTTTCATGCTTACTGCAGAGATACCTCAAACCATAGTCATTAATGAGAGAATTTGCATTGAATATACAAATTCTTCTTCAACTCTTAAATTCTTTAACTCCAAATCATTGAAACAGTGCCCACAAATAATATTAGCAACCCATTGTTTATGATGTATCAGGCTCTTTATGTATTTCTTAATTTAGTTAAACCCATTATTAGTCCCATTTTATCGATGAGAAAACTGAGTCAAGGAGTGTTTGAATTCTCAAGGTCTCACAACCAAGAAGTGGTTGAGTGGGATATTAAAACGGGTATTCTGATTCCTGAGTCTATGTTTTTAAAGCCAAACTTCTGTCACTCACGAGTGGCTGTCATGGCAGGCACTGCCCCCCCAAATAAAGATCATCGTGACAACTTAATGGCAACGAAGCACCCTCTGACCCTCGAGTTGTTCCAGGAAATCGCTACCACAGAAAACCCTCCACTACAACACTGATCAATCCTTTTGTTTGGGGTTTTATGGGGGATGTCTCAAATTGTCGTTGTTCCCTTGCCGCCAACCAAGGGCTGCCAAGTGTACCTGAACAGCAATCAGAAAGTTGCTCCATTTCCCCTTTAACACAACACCAGACAATCAGACGATCTCAGTATTGCACCTTTTTACTCTACAGCCCTGACTCACCTTTAACACTTTGAACACCGGCTTCAGTGAACGTGACAGCAACGGTTTCCTCGACACCTTGATCAACAAGCAGTCTTTAGTAATTTGGCTTCAGACTTGCTTTCGTCTTTAATAACCAAACACAAATCAGTTTGATCCTCTTGATTTACAATACACTTTATTAAAAACATGAAAAGACATCCATGTCACACTCTGATCAAGTATTAATAGTAAAAGACATAATTAAATGTTGGGTTCCGGGTAGATTGAATCATTATAAAATGAATATGTATAACATGCTTTCCAGCAGAGGGATCTACAGAGAGAGAGAGAACTAGCTCTTCCTTGCTGGTCTGTGTCCTCATAAATAGATGGAAAAATGTCTCTACAGTGCTTCAGGACTAATGAGATATGTCATTTGTCCCAGATACGCCAAGATGTTCCTAAGCTTTACACCATACTACTGAGCATTGTTATATATCCTCACATAACCCTGATTTGCAAAGGACATAAAATAAAGTTTACTCTTTATACCCTTCATCTGTAGCTGTAAGAAGAAACAAGACTGTGTCTGCCAAAAGATAAACACTGCCACCTGCTGAGATAAGAGAATAAATAAAAAGCATGCTAGCTTATTCATTTCTAAAACACAGCAACACGTTTTAGTTTCCATGACTAAGAGCAGTAAAAAGTGTGCTCTTCATTGCTCAGAAGAAACACAGATATCTGATGTGCTGTGGGAGTTACCTGATGAAGATCCCACAGTCCCAAGAAAGTAGCAGCAAAGGCAACTTTGTTCAAAGAGACGCATCCAACATTTCCCAAAAAGCAAAGTAGCATTCCTTGCCTTCATGGCACTTACAATTTCCATATAGCTGTTCTAGGGTTCCCATCCCTTGCAGCCCCACAAATTGCCATGAACTCATTAACGTTCTGTGTAATACAACCTGAAACTCCAAACTCAAAAGGAAATTTAAAGAGAAAATGATGGTTTTACCTTGATGTGCAGAATTCACAAGCACCCTTACCACACACACACACACACACACACACACACACACACACACAATTTATCAACTCTCCTCCATACTCTAAGTCAGCATTTTCAACCGGTGTGCCACAAGAATTTTTAAAACATGCCATACCTGACTATTTAGTCAAGGGCACTGACCTCTTTTCCTTCAGATTATCAAATAAAAAAATGACAACAGCCAACACAACCATAGCCTTCAGTGTGACTAAATCAAAATGATACCTATTGTTTTTGTCAGATCAGCAAAAAATATATTTTTTGGTATGCCTCAGAATTTGTGTGTGCCGTGAGATGACATAGGTTGAAAAATCACTGTTCTAAGTCAATATCCATCCAGGGACTTCTCGTAAAATCCAGGGTCTTTCAAGAAGAAAGAAGATGTAAGAGAGCAGTAAAAAGATTTAGTAAAAGACTCCAAATTATACCAACTCACAGGTGAAGTCTTCTAGATGTTATAATGATTGATCTCAGAGGCCTATGTGTCTCCACTGGGTTGCCCTAAAAGAGCAGGTAGCCCTCGGAGTGGCACCCCTAAACGCACACTGCTCCCATACAACCAAAGCAACGTCAGAAAGCGTCAAACCACGAATTTTTAAGACAAAACTTTTTGAGAACTTTGGGGTTTTGTCATTCCAAAAGCATCAAATACCAACTGGATCCTCCTTCTGGGCCAGACTTTATGCCATAATAAGAAGGTGTATTCAAATTATTTCACCATTCAGGTTTTATTTTTTATTTCCAATATGTCAATTGCTTTAGTTATCATACTAACCATCAGAAACTAAGTGGTGATCTCAAAAGCATACTCTTAACTCTAAATAAAGAAAAGAAACCCCTAAACTTTCATAGCCTGCTTTTCCACTAAAAAACAAGAAGTTGCTTGTTTATAGCTTCTAACATTGTGTCTCAGAAACAGTAAGTAATTGCTGAGAGATATAATCCGATCTTAAATATACCCAATGAGTTAATACCAATATCTTTATGGCTTCTGTCTTTTTCTCCAATGAAATCAATCTTCGGTTTTTCTCTAAATAGCATGTTTCTACAAGGGAAATACTAAGAGTATTATGCTGTGAAAGCCAGGAAATTTGATCACTTGCCTTGGATTAAACAAACTGCCTTTAAAAATGCAATCCTTTGTAATAAATAATGGCCATCAGAGAAATATTAAGAATCAGAAATACAGTTATATAAATCAGAGGGGGGAAATCCATATAGTGTTATTATTTAATTATATTCCTCTAATAAAGCATCGATTTCACTAAACAAAATTAACTCAGTTTACTTAACATAGCATTTTTGACTGGCTTTCACAGTCTCTTTTGTTCTGCATTTCCTAAAGCCTTATATTCAGATCCTTCACTTTATATGTATCTTTATATTAAGGTTAGACCATGTTACTAAGTAATTATACAAATACACATTTTAATACATGGGAGCCCTGTTTTATACACGAATGGCTTTGTCTTTGTTCCCATCGTCGTAGAAAGAGTGTTTGCCTTGGAATGAGCGATTCCAGCACCTGCACTTATAAAATGAATCCCATAGTAATGATGAGTGGGGCCCACTCTTACTGAGGCTATTGTTACAGGGTAGAAGAACTTCTGAGAATGAACAGCTTGCTTCTACAATCTCACACAGGCCTTTCTGTTAACGAAATCCACCTTCTCACTGCGTAAGTGGGAACAATAAGGCTCTGGGAATTTGCTCCTTTGTATTTCCAAAGACTATGATTTTACATTTTTATCTAGTGCCTGTAATCTTTAAGAGAAATATTTCTGATCGGTTACAATATCACTGCTGGGATAAGAGAGAATTTAGAATTGTCAGGCCGTTTGGAAGTGGAACTTGATCATGACATAATGATATGCACAATAAAGATCAAAAAAAAAAACACCATGCTTCATAATGTTTATTGATTAAAACTTATTTATTCAAGGGATTCAAAAGAGATCCAGACCAACTAAATAAATAAAAGCCAGACACGACAGTCCATAACCACATGGAAAAACTCATAGGCAGTACATCACCATTTAGTAGCCTCATGGGGTTGTTTGAAGGACATAGACTTTCTAGGTTTGAGTTCACGTCGGGTCACCTATTGGCCAAATGATCTCAGGCAAGCCACCCTCCCTGTCCCAAGCTCGTTTTATCAGCTCTAACAAAGGGTTCTAATAATTTCTACTTTATTCCTCTTACTAAACGTACTAATTTACACGAGTCTTATAAATATGTGGAGATATTTTTCTTTATATTTTAGAAATAAATAATCTGATAGGACAAAAAAAGCCAAGGTAAATAACTTGAGGATTGTTTGGGTATTTTGTGTGGAAGGGAAGTAATGAAATTATAGATTAAAATGGCAATAAGATTGCCTAGCTAAAATTTATTTATTTATTTATTTATTTATTTATTTATTTATTTATTTATTATTTTTTATTTTATCCTCACCCGAGGACATTTTTGCATTTATCTTCAGATACAGCGGAAGGGAGAGAGGGAGGAAGAGAGAGAGAGAAATATCAATGTGAGAGAGACACATCGACTGGCTGCCACCCACACGACCCCAACCGGGGCCAGGGACAAACTGCAACGGAGGTACGTGCCCTTAGCAGGAACCGAACCGGGGCTTCTCTGGTCTGTGGGCCAACACTCTAACCATGGAGCCAAACCGGCCAGGGCTAAAATTTGTTTTTTAATTAAGGAAGATGTTTTAGGACTTGGTGGGTAGACAGAGACTATAAAGGGGGGACTAGAACTGCTAAAATGATGAGGCAAATGGAAATAGGAGGAGTAGCAAGAAGTTCTCTGCTGGACTTGAAGAGATTAAAAGAAGAAGCTGAAGCTGAGAAAACTGTGTGGACCTCTTGCTGCTGGGAAGGATACACAGGACAGATACCAACAAGGGGAGCAAAGAGGAAGCCCCCAAACTCCAGGTGTTTGAGCCATCTGGCCACAGAATGACTGGGACTGACCTTGCTCTAAGTATGGATTTTGTTACTTGCAGCCCAGACCATCCTAACCAAGATATTAGTGACGTTGAATTAAACAAAATATACAATAATCTTGATAAGGTAACTAAAATGATTGAAGATATTTTGAGTCCAATGACAATTCCTTGTGTTTGAGAAGAAATATCTCTTTAACTATCTTAACTGCTTTTTCTTCTTTTACTTCAAATATCATCCCTTTGGAGATCGAAAAGGTAAATTATTTTAAGAGTAACAGCAGCAGTGGAAAAAACACAAGGTAATAAATTCAGTTATAATTTTAATTAGAAGATTCTTTTTTTTATTAATTTATTTTTGTTACAGATGTTTCTCCTTTTTTCCCCATTGAATCCCTCTTCCCCATCCCCCCACCCCGTCCCCAGTTTTGTGGTTCATGTCCATCAGTTATGCATACATGTGTATATGTTCTATGGTTTATCTCTTCCCTTCCCCCCCAACCCCCTCTTCTGAGGTTTGTCAGTCTGTACCCTACTTCCACATCTCTGGGTCTACCCTGTTCCTCAGACTGTTATGTTTATTATTCCACAAATAAGTGAGATCATGTGATATTTGTCTTTCTCTGCTTGGCTTGTTTCGCTTAGGATAACACTCTCCAGGTGCCTCCATGTCGTCTCAAAGGATAAGAGATCTTTCTTTCTTACAGCTGCATAGTACTCCATTGTGTATATGTACCACAGCTTTTTTATCCATTCGTCCACTGATGGACACTTGGGCTGTTTCCAGATCTTAGCTATTGTAAATAGTGCTGCTATGAACATGGGGGTACATGTATTCTTTCTGATTGGTGTTTCAGGCTTCTTAGGTTATATTTCCTAGAAGTGGGATCACTGGGTCAAATGGCAATTCAATTTTTAATTTTTTGAGGTAACACCATAGTGTTTTCCATAGTGGCTGCACCAGTCTGCATTCCCACCAGCAGTGTACTAGAGTCCTCTGTTCTCCACACCCTCACCAACACTTGTTGTTTGATGATTTGTTGATGGCAGCCATTCTGACAGGTGTGAGGTGATACCTCATTGTTATTTTAATTTGCATCTCTCTGATGATTAGTGATGTTGAGCATTTCTTCATATGTCTCTTAGCCATTTGTATGTCCTGTTTGGAGAGGTGTCTATTTAGTTCCTCTGCCCATTTTTTAATTGGGTTCTTTGTCTTCCTTTTGTTGAGTTGTATGAGCACTCTATATATTTTGGAGATTGACCCCTTATCTGATGTATCACTGGCAATTATGCTTTCCCATGCAGTGGGTTCCCTTTCCGTTTTGATGGTTGTTTCTTTTGCTGTGCAGAAGATTTTTAGTTTGATGTAGTCCCATGTGTTCATTTTTTCCTTTGTTTCTGTTGCCTTAGACGATGTATCAGTGAAGATTCTGCTGCGTATGATGTCCGAAATTTTGTTGCTCACATTTTCTTCTAGGATTTATATGGATTCACGAGTCACATTTAAGTCTTTTATCCATTTTGAGTTTATTCTTGTGTGTGGTGTGAGTTGATGGTCTAGTGTCATTTTTTTGCATGTAGCTGTCCAATTTTCCCAACACCATTTATTAAAGAGGCTGTCTTTACTCCATTGTATGCTCTTGCCATTTTTGTCAAATATTAATTGAGCATAATGTCTTGGGTCAATTTCTGGATTCTCTGTTCTGTTCCACTGGTCTATATGCCTGTTCTTGTGCCAGTACCAGGCTGTTTTGATTACAGTAGCTTTGTAGTATAACCTGATATTTGGTATTGTGACCCCACCTACTTTGTCCTTCTTTTACAAGATTGCTGTGGCTATTCGGGGTCTTTTTTGGTTACATATGAACTTTTGAAGTATTTGTTCTAGTTCTGTGAAATATGTCACTGGTATTTTGATGGGAATTGCATTGAATCTATAGATTGCTTTGGGTAATATGGTCATTTTAATGATGTTCATTCTTCCAATCCATGAACAAGGTATGTGCTTCCACTTTTTTATATCTTCCTCTATTTCTTTTTTCAATGTCCTGTAGTTTTCTGCAAATAGGTCCTTTACTTCTTTGGTTAAGTTTATTCCTAGGTATTTTAATTTTTTTGCCGCGATGGTAAATGGGATTGTTTTTTTCGTTTCTCTTTCTGTGAGTTCATCATTGGTGTATAAGAATGCCGTTGATTTCTTGACATTAATTTTGTATCCTGCTACTTTGCCAAATTCATTTATTAAGTCTAGTAGATTTTTGATAGAGTCTTTAGGGTTTTCTATGTATAATATCATGTCATCTGTGAATAATGACAGTTTCACTTCCTCCTTTCCTATTTGGATTCCTTTTATTTTTTCTTCATGTCTGATTGCTGTGGCTAAGACTTCCAGTACTATGTTAAATAAGAGTGGCGAAAGTGGGCATCCCTGTCTTGTTCCTGTTCTTAAGGGAAATGTTTTTAGTTTTTGCCCATTGAGTATGATGTTGGCTGTAGGTCTTTCATATATGGCCTTTATTATATCAAGATATGATCCCTCTCTTCCCAAATTGCTGAGCGTTTTTATCAGAAATGGGTGCTGGATTTTGTCAAATGCTTTTTTAGCATCTATTGATGATCATGTGGTTTTTATCTTTCATTTTGTTTATGTGGTGTATCACATTTATTGATTTGCGAATATTGAACCAGCCTTGCATCCCTGGGATGAATCCCACTTGGTCATGGTGAATAATTTTTTTAATGGATTGCTGGATCCGATTTGCTAGTATTTTGTTAAGCATTTTGGCATCTATGTTCATCGGGATATTGGCCTGTAGTTTTCTTTCTTTGTAGTGTCTTTTACTGGTTTTGGAATTAGAATTATGCTGGCCTCATAAAACGAGTTTGGAAGTCTTCCTTCTTCTTGAATTTTTTGAAATAGTTTGAGGAGAATGGGTGTTAGTTCTTCTTTGAATGTTCAGTAAAACTCTCTGGTGAAGCTGTCAGGGCCTGGGCTTTTGTTTGCTGGGAGAGTCTTGATTACATCTTCAATTTCCTTAGTTGTTATTGGTCTGTTCAAGTTTTCTATGTCTTCCCGGTCCACTTTTGGGAGACTATGTGTTTCTAGAAATTTGTCCATTTCACTTAGATTGTCAAATTTGTTGCCATATAAATGTTCATAGTATTTGTTAACGATCCTTTGTATTTCTGTGGTGTCAGTTGTTACTTCTCCTCTTTCATTTCTGATTTTGTGTATTTGGGTTCTCTCTCTTTGTTTCTTGATGAGTCTAGCTAAGGGTCCATCAATCTTGTTTATCTTTTCAAAAAACCAGCTCTTTGTTTCATTGATCCTTTGAATTGATTTTCTGGTCTCTATGTCATTTATTTCTGCTCTCATCTTTACTATTTCCTTCCTTCTACTTGCTCTGGGGTTTTCTTTTTGTTTGCTTTCTAGTTCTTTAAGTTGTGAGGTTAGATAGTCTATCAGAAATTTGTCTTGTTTCTTGAGGTAGGCCTGGAGTGCTATGAACTTCCCTCTCAGAACTGCTTTCGCTGCATTCCATAGATTTTGTGTTGTTGTGTGTTCATTTTCATTGGTTTCCAGGAAGTTTTTAATTTCTTCCTTGATCTCCTCGGTAACCCATTCATTGTTTGACAACATGCTATTTAGCCTCCAAGTGTTCAAATGTCTTTGCATGTTCTTGTTGCAATTGATTTCTAGTTTCATGCCATTGTGATCTGAGAAGATGATTGATATGATTTCAATCTTCTTGAACTTGTAGAGACTTAGTTTGTGTCCTAACATGTGGTCTATCTTTGAGAATGTCCCATGTGCACTTGAGAAGAATGTGAATTCTGTAGTTTTGGGGTGTAATTCTCTGTAAATATCTATGAAATCCATTTGGTCTAGTGCTTCGTTTAGAGTCTCTGTTTCCTTGTTAATTTTTTGTCTAGAGGATCTATCCAGTGATGTCAGCGGGGTGTTGAAGTCCCCTGCTATGATTGTATTGCTGTCGATTTCTCCTTTGAAGTCCTCCAGAAGATTTTTAATATATTTTGGTGCACCTATATTGGGTGCATATATGTTTACCAAGGTTATATCTTCCTGTTGGATAGATCCTTTCAATATTATATAGTGACTTTCTTTGTCTCTAGTTATGGCCTTCATTTTGAAATCTATTTTATCAGATATGAGTATTGCTACCCCAGCTTTTTTTCCTTTCCGTTTGCTTGGAAGATTTTTTTCCATCCCTTCACTTTCAACCTATGTGAGTCTTTTGTTGTGAGGTGGGTCTCTTGTAAACAACATATATACAGGTCATGCTTTCTTATCCTATCCTCTACTCTGTGTCTTTTTATTGGAGTATTCAATCCATTTACATTTAAGGTGATTATTGATATGTACTTATTTATTGCCATTTTTTGTTTAGTGTGGTTCTATTTTCCTTCCTATTTCTTCTACTAATTACAGCAGTCCTTTTAACATTTCTTGCAGTGCTAGTTTGGTGCTAATGTATTCCCTTAGCCTTTTTTTGTCTGGGAAGCTCTTTAACTGACCTTCTATTTTGAATGATAGTCTTGCTGGGTAGAGTAGTCTTGGATTCAGATCCTTGTTCTTCATGACCTTGATTACTTCATGCCATTCCCTTCTGGCCTGTAGTGTTTCTGTTGAGAAGTTAGCTGATAGCCTTATGGGGGTTCCTTTGTAGGTAACCTGTTGCTTATCTCTTGCTGCCTTTAAGATTCTCTCTTTGTCTTTAATTTTTGGCATTTTGATTACTATGTGTCTTGGTGTGGGCCTGTTTGGGTTCTTCTTACTTGGGGCTCTCTGTGCTTCTTGAACTTGAATGCCTTCTTTACAAAATTAGGGCAGTTTTCTGTCACTATTTCTTCAAATATATTCTCTAACCCTTGCTCATTTTCTTCTTCTTTGGGGACTCCTATGATGCAAATATTATTACGTTTCCAGTTGTCCCACAGTTCTCTTAAGCTGTCTTCCTGTTTTTTCATTGTTTTTTCCTTTTGGTTTTCTGATTGGTTGATTTTTTCTGCCCTGTCTTCTAATTCACTGATCCGGTCCTCAGTTTCCTCTACTCTGCTGTTTAGTCCTTCCAATGTGTTCTTCATATCTGCTATGTCATTCTTCATTTCTTCTTGCTGCTTCTTCATTTCCACTTGGTTGGTTTTCAATATTTCTATGTCTTTGCTCATGGTGTTGATGTCTTTACTCATGGTGTTGATGTTCTTACTCATGCTGTTGAGCTTCCTCAAGATCATGGCTCTGAATTCTAGCTCTGTTAACTTGCTTAACTCCATTTCATTTATCTCATTTTCTGTAGAAGTCTCTTGTTCTTTCATTCGGGATTTGTTTCTTTGTTTCACCATTTTGGGTATCTCAGTGGGTTTTGGAGCCTGCCAAATTTTCCCTGTGGATATAGGTGTTCTGCTGTTTGTGGCTCCCTCTACTGGGTTTGGATGAGTGTGGGAGGACCCAGGTTAAACACCACTGTCAAGTCTTACTTTCCTGGGTAGATTTGCAAGCCCAGAAAAGATTAAGTTATCCTCTAGCTTTTTGCCTAGAGGCTATTAGTCGTGGTTACTTGATGAGCCTTGGGTTCTCAGTTGAATAAAAACTTCCCTCAGGTGTTCCAGATAAGAGGATTTCCAGAGGGTGGGGCAGATGCTGGTTGTTAATGAGCCTCAATTTGCATTTCAATGGCCCAGGTGGGTGGGGCTGAATCTCCAAGGGAGGGGCTGCTGCCTCTCCCCAGAGCCCTGGGAAGGAGTAAGATGGCCACCATCCTGTGTGGCTGCAACTCAGCAAAAGCTCTGAGGGCCCTCCAAATCTCGAGTGTCCCCACACAGTTTTAGTCTAGTCCGCCCTCCCTCTGCCGGAGCCCCAGGTGAGTGGCTGTGGCTATTTTAGCGCTCTGTCCCGGCCCTCTGCACTGTGGAGCCGGCTTGGGCTTTAACTGCAGGGTATGCCCACAGCTAAGACTGCTGCTGTCCGTGGGCTCCCAGCCTCTGTCTCGCGCCTCCGAAATCCTACCAGGATTGATTCAGTGTTCCTGGTTGTATGTATGGTCCTCGCAAGCTACTTTTCTGTTGCTTTTTTCCAATGATTTGTCTTTATTTTAGTTGTAATTCCAGTTTGGTCCTGGGAGATGGTCTGTGTAGCTTCCATTCACTCTGCCGCCATTTTGGAATCTCCTAATTAGAAGATTCTTGATGTGTTTTTTTTTTTAAGTATGATATTTCCTATAACTCTTTTTTTTTAAACTAATTTATTTATTTTTGTTACAGATGTTTCTCCTTTTTCCCTCCAAACACCCTCCTCCCTATCCACCCCCTCTCAAGCATTGCTGTCTATGTCCATTTGTTATGCATACATGCATACAAGTTCTTAGGTTTATCTCCCCCTCCTCCTCGCCCCCCGCCTCTGAAGTATGTCAGTCTGAACCATACTCCTTTCTATGTCTCTGGGTCTATTTTGTTCATCTTGATGTGTTTTTAAATGACAATGTAAGATGTGGAGGTATGAAAAGCATTGTTCAGTTTAAAAGGCGTGTATATTGTCTTTAAATCTGGCATTGTACTTAGTCACAAGCTACTACAGCCTTAGATACGAGTTGTTAGAAAAGATATTTCATTTTTATGAGGATGATCCCCTTTCATAAAATCTTATATGAAATCTAAATGTATGGAGATGGATTAAACCATAATAGGGATCATCTCCTCACATCTCAGTTCCTCTTTCAACAGAGGACCTTTAAAAGAAAAAAATTCCCAGGGCTCTTAAATTTTAATTTAATTGATAAAAATTCCATTTACAATTCTCCCTAAGATACCTATAATACATGAAATATAATATATTTCAACTCTGATTTATGAGTAAATAACACTGTGTTCCTTCCTGAAAAATTTCTCTACATATGAAACACATTCTTTTAAAGATCCAATGCTAACTACTGAGGGTAAGAATAAAGCATTTATCACCACGCTTGTTATGTGGCAGGTATTCCTGCCAACAGCTATTATTATTACCACGGTCCGGATCAGAGAGCCGAGGCAGAGTGATGAGGTAACTTGCCTACAGTTGAGAGTTTGAAAACAGAACATACATCAGGGCAATCTGACTCCAGTAACCACACAGTGGCCGACTCTTTGGAGGGACAAACAAAATGGAACGGCCACTTCCCCTGTGTCATCAAGGACTCAGAGAGGGGGAGTCAGTGTCTGCGGCTGCTTTAGAGTTTTCAAAGCAGCAGCAACATTTCTGCCTAATCTCCTCGAACCCAAGCTCTCCCTGTCTTTGCTGTCTCTGAACATCTCCTGCTTTCGGCAGCCGCACGGAAATGTTGTTTGCTTTGTGTTGCTTTGGTTTCATTTTTTCTTCTTGAGGGTTAGACGTCCACAGAGGATCTGAAAGGTAACCCTCATCCCACACCTTCCTGCTCACAGAGCTGACACTGTTCTCCCATAGGTAAACCGCGTTCACCTAACACAGTGTTATGAAGTTTGATCTCTGAGTACGGCTTCACTACCTGAGATCTGAATGTCTTTCTTAAAAATCACGTAAAAATCAGATAACGAACTGTTATCTGCTAAGAAGATGAAATGAGATGACCTACATAAAGGGTTGGGCATGTCTGGCACCCAATAAGCCACAATGGCTGCTCTTTTATCATTAAGAAAATAATTCTGTAAGATTCTCTTGCTCTGGACTCAGGTATCACTGGTTTTATCTTGTGTGTTTTCTTTTCACATTAATCTGTAATATGCATTGCAGCGCTTTTACATGACACAGCCTTTATAAAACATGTTTTAGTGTTTCAGCTGCAATCCGGTTGGTGTTTGATTATTTTCCCTGGTACCTCAATTGTTTTCCACCTAGATTTCTTAATTCAGTAGTCGGAATGTCTCTTTAGTTTAACTTTTCCTTATAAATAAACCTGCCTACACTTTTTTCAGCCCACTAGAAACCCAGAATATATTTGCTATTAAATGAGATCCATTTTATTTTCCCTATATGCTGCTGCCTTAATCTTATTTGGTGTGAGGCCTCAACTATTGGGGGGGGGGGATATATATTCTTGAATGTAAAAGAAGAAAGAACAACCTTCTATTCCAAGGTTTCCTTTCTCATTCTTAGCTGATAAAAAAAGTAAACTAACTAAATAATAAAACTTCTAATCACATTCTTCACATAAATTTCCCCCTAAAAACGCGTGATAAATATCTACATACAATTCACAAAGAATTTCTCCAAAAACTTTATTCAACAGAAATTCAAACACTAGCCTTCCAAGTAGAATCGAGGAGACATGCTGTGAAATTGCTGCGGTGTCATTGATCAGTGTCAAAACTGACATAACCAGCCACGTTTTCCAAACAATGGGCGGTTTCCTGTCATCGCCATGAAATAATATCAAGAAATGATACAAGCCCGTCAGTTTTAATAGTTGCATCTGTGAAGCAAGGGACAGCGTATAAATAGCTGACTTGTGGGGAAAGAGAAACTGTGAAACACGAAACAGCTTGCGTGCCGCCGGGTTCCTGTCCCCGTCCCCAGCAAGTGTGGTCAACGATGCTTTCCTCAGTCAGCGCCATATCCTACAGGTATTGTCCTTGCTGCCTGTTAAGACAGATTGCACAAAGTTATTATTTTTTTTTTCTTTATTTTATTCGCTTCACTGTCTCTTTCTACAAGTTGGCATTTTCTGGGTCACTGTCGATTATCATCAGTGCTAAATGTGCTCGTTTCCCGGTGCCCAGCTGGCCAGCCCCTGAGATGCTCGGCGCAGGTATTTCTGGACTGGGCATCTTTTTTCTTTCTCATTTTTGCATGATTCTGGCAGTCCTAAATGGTGAAAGCTCACGTCCTGCCCAAACCAGCAAGACACAGGTTATGTTAAAATGGGAGAGGACCAGAGACTGCAACACGTCAGCCATTCCCTCTGCTCTGCCCTCAAGCATGCCACCAGGTAGAAATAGTGAACTTGAACATCTCCAGGTTTGGGTGTTAGCGTAGAAGACAGTACATTCCTCTTCGACTCATCAAAATGTCCAGAGATGTTTCTCAGCGTCAGTCAAAATGTACAGTTTGCACCCTTCCTACACTCCTGTAACAGACACCCTCCACAGCAGTCCCCAAGTCCTCCCCAGGGGTCACCTTCCACATTCCACAAAGGAGATGCCAGTCCCGGTGTGGCTTTCTTCAGGGACCGGGCACATCGCATCAGTGTGAGAAGTGTGGGGCTACGTGGATTGGGAAAGCCTGTGAAAACTGCACGTTCCGCCCCTGGCACCTTATGTTTTTAAAAATGTTACCGAGCATGCTGGCCAGTTCTCTTCCAGTTTGCCATTCTAAACCTGACCTCTGGAAGTCCACTGAAAAATGCATGGTGGACACTGGGGTCGGCCACGAAAATACGGGGGATCAATTCAAACAAAGTGATGCCCCCCCTGCTGGCAACACAGGAGCGTTACCCCTGTTCTAACAAGTTCTGTTGTCCAGCGGACCTTGGTGCTCTGGGATACACTAAATGAATTAAGAGTGTCTTTACAAGAGCCCAGGAATCTAAGCGTCGGCGCTAAAACAAGGCACAGACGATGGATATCCCTCCCCTAAGCTGTCCACCGTCTTTGTGAAAACAGGTTGAGGGCCCAGGTTTGCTGAGCTGGCCTCACACGAAGCACGTGGACAGGGAAAGGCGGGTCCTCCACCGACTCGGCCAAGCCTCCTCCTTCCCTCCGGGGCAGCAGGTCCCTGCAGAGCGCCCTGCGGCTGTCATCACAGCCCCCACCTCTTTCCTGGTCACGGGAAGGGATTTCACATGCTGTTCACAATAAAATACATGACTTCTAGTGGTGCTCTCTTGGGAGCAGCTACATTTTAGTAGCACTGGAAAATCATAAACCCGAAGAAAGTAAGCAGTAATTTTAGAACGTACCCACAATTAATAGAAGGGGGAGGTGGTGCAGGGCACAAGGGGAGATGATTTATAGCATACCAGACGTTCTCTGACTAGGAAGCAGCTAATACACAGAGCCAGACTTGCCCATGCGACACTGAACCTCAGCACTGCGGGAATCACTGCTAGTTTGGCATATTGGGTTTTCTGTGCTTTCTTAGGGCGTCCCTCCCCCACACTCTTGTAGCATCCACCCCTGCCAAGCCTCCTCCCGGGTTCTGCACCGACATCGTACCAAATTCTTTTTTTCTCTCCTTTCCGCAATCTGAATTGATCTATTCTCAATCCAGTTCTTACAAAATGTTGCCAATATGATTAACTCACAATAAGTTGTTGAAAAACGCTCAATACCTATTTTCTTCCCCAGATATTTGTACGTTAGCAGGGGACATCAAGGGAAAAACAACTTAGCTCAAAGAATAAATCTCTGATGAGCTCAAATCCGACTGTCAAGGCTGAGAACCCCAGCCTTGACTTGTTTTGGTTCCTAACACCACACGGACATCAACAGGATATTAACCACTGGATGGACGATGCCTGGGGAAATACGGAAGCTAGCAAGGCAGGCTACAGAACTCTTAACTTTGCCTAGAGCCACTGAAATCCAAAACCACAGAGCCTTACAGTTGGTGGCAGAGCTCATGCGTGCGGTTCCATGATGCAACTAAAACTGAATAACGGGTAAGGAACCCGCCCCCAAGCTGAGCCAAGAATCCTGGAAGAGAGGTGGGGGGTGGAGGCGAACTTCTGGTATTCAGCTCTGGACCTCTACTGGCCAATTTGGAAGGAAACACAAGTCTATGGCATTTCTTTCTCCCGACCTGTGATGATTATGTTGCCTTTGTAGTTGAAAGTACATGAGAAGATCTCATCAGTGTGCCCCTCCAGCACCTGGAGGCATTGGCCAGTCTGAGCATCCCAGATTCTCGCCGTCTTGTCAGAGCTACCCGTTAGGAGACGGTTGCCTTGGGGGTTGAAAGAAATCTACAAGAAAGAAAAAACCATGGTAGGTTTGTGTAACGAACCCCAACATATTTTTAATAGGCAAAAAGGGGACATTACTAAGCACCTGTCACTTTCCCAGCTGGTATCTATTCTTACACAGAATAGTTCCTTCATGATGGGACAAACAGTGCAGGGACTAATACAAGCCAATTAAAATCTAGACAGAAACATTTACTTGCCTAGCCCTCACAGTTCTAAGGACGAAGACCAAAGCACCCTTACAGTTTGAATAGTCCGCACCCACTTCTTCTCAAAGACTCCTGATGCTCTTCTCCATACAAAAAAGTGGATGAGAGCCCAAGTCAGGCTCCTTTATACCCAAACCCCGATGCTGCCTCTGCAACCCAACTTTCTGTGGTCAAAAGCACACACTCTGTGCCACAAAAGAAGTGAACATCAGGGCCTACAAGGGAGGGCATTCTGTCTATTGCTACTCGAAGTGCAGCACTTTCCATAGACATGTTCGGAGTGTCTCCCACTTGCCAGGCATTGTCTAATGGTGTCTGAGCAGCAGTCAAAGAAAACTGTTGGTCTCCCATTCCTTTGGGTACCATGCTTATAACCCTCTCCAAAACCTCAGAAGACGATGGTTTGTGCCCCCTCCTCCATGACCGAAGGTTTGGTGAGGGCAGAGCCGTGTCTCTTTGTCATCACTGTGTCACCAGGGCTGAGAGCAATGCCTAGCACAGAGGAAGCTCTAAAAAAACATTTGTTGAATGAATGAATGAATGGATGAGTAAATGAATGAATGAAAATGAACCTTTTGTTTGATACTCCATAGAAATGCCATTACTGGGTGGCAATTCAGAGAGCAATGTATCACAAGTATAAAATGCAATAATATAGAATCTTAGAGCTCTTTATATTCACACACACAAAAGTAGATGTGCAGTTGCTGAGTGAGACACGCCAGACATGTCAATAGCTATCAAGCCAGATACTCGCTCCCCAGCCTGTATCGCATGTCCACACTTGCCGCATACCTCCCCCCACCCCCGTTCCTGCCAGGCCCTAAGGCCTCCCAGCCCACGAAGGGGATGTGCTCTGCACTTCCTTGGAGATCAGGCCTGCTGGGCTGGCCATGGGCACCAGCAGCAGGTGTGGGTGTAAGAGGGGAAAGAGCATGGCAGGGGGTGGTTTGGGGATCCAGGTGGAACCTTCAGAGGCTTGAAACCATCAAGCTAATATTTTACAAAGAAAGAGCAACTCTGACCTCAGGTATGAGACCGAGGAACTGGGCTGAGCTAGGAGGTGTCAGTCACCAAGTCCCAGCCTTCTCTAAAGATGTTTGAGGACACATCTAAACCTCAGATCACTGACCGGAAGGCCCTGCTCTGTGAAGAAGCTTTTGGGAGGAGTTTATACAAAATCCTAAGCTACAGCCTTGGAGTTTCAAAACAGGCCACTTTAAACTTTGTTAAGTGCTAAATATGTCCATGAAATACTTCCTCAATTGCATCTAATTTACAGAATACTTGATACTTACTACACAGCATGTTTTCTTTGCACAGCGTAAACGTGTGTGTCTACTAGAACCAGGAGAAGCACTGTGTACGCTTCTTAAATAGCTTTAATAAGTATTTTCAGCTAACTAAATCTTTTGTTCATGGTTGAAGAGAACACTTTTATTGTTTTTGAAAAGTGTTAGAAATCATTTATTATACTGAGTTTGAGGACACATTTAAAAATAATGTCTTCATAGGTAACTCGTTTCTAGAAAGAATGAGATCATTGGACAAATCTGAGTAGCTTAGGTCCAATACTTATACTAAACATACTATCTATGTTTTTGAAAGTAAATAAATTGCTCCAAATGAGAAAGCAACTCACCTTTGAAATCTCACCTTCATGACCTTCCAATTTAGTAATGCATTTTCTGGTGGCTGCACTGAAAACTCTTGCTGTTCCTTTTTGAGAGGAGGGGGGATATATATATATACATGTAAATTCATCTGAAATACAGAACTTTGAACCACAGGCCTTGAATCATCTAAACATCTACCGCTCTGATTTGCAGCTCTCTGCTGGGTTTGTCTTCTGTGGTGAGAGCCAGACACTTGATACTGTAAATGAAAGCTGGTCCCACGGTGGGTAAGGGGGTGTGAGGACTGCCTCTCTAGCTCCGATCTTATTGCAAGAGATCATGGGTTCCAAGGGAGAAAAGGTAAAGAAGCAGCAATTCAGAATGGAAAAAAAAAAAAGATTTTATTAGGAAAAAGAGGGAATGAAAACAAGTCCTGATGGACTGGGGATGAAATAAGCAGAAAGCTTAGCATCGTATACCAAGTACGAGTCTAAGGTTATAGATGACGTGAGCGGCTGCCCTGAGAAGGAACAGGGGCCACCACTCGATGAACAAAGAAGGAGCATTAGGAAATCCTTTTCAACAGAAAGAACAACCGAATGCTTTGTTCCTTGTTGTATCCCCAGTGCCCAGAAGTGCCACTCAATAAACAGATGTAGGGTGGGTGGATGGAGGGATGGATGGATGGATGGATGATAGAGGGATAAACAAAAAGAAGGAAAAGTATATGTTTCTTTACAATTAAGAAATGGAAGAGTTAAATAAGCATGGAAGAGAAAAATAAGCGTAATGCCATTGTTGTCAAAAAAAAGTTAAATTTGTCGTGCCAGGTGAAGCATACCTTTTATTACAAATTAGAGCATTACATAGAGGTGAAATTAGCAAGGATAGAGTGTTTGGGGTCACTCAATTTTCATTCCGAGAAAAAGAAAAATATCTTAATTTTTTACTTACCTTTCTGACAACATCATGATACTCAGGAGGATGGCAAAATTATTTTTTTAATTGCTATTTTAGAATTAATATAATTGAAAATATGAAACTTGTTACTTAGTGGGACATTTCAAATGCCTTAAAGGAAAGTGGCCAACCCATTTTAAGAGTTTGTTAATAACACAAAAGGGAATATCCTGCATAGAGCAATACTCTAAATTAACACAAAATCATTTTTAATCTTCAGAGAACACAGAAATAAGATAGCCTGAAACTGTAATTTTTTTAAAGATAGAAATATGAATAAGACCAAAAAAAAAAAAATTAGCCTCGAGAGTAAGTCCAATGAGGAGGGAAAAGGTAATATAAGGACACAGATAGAGCTTCACAGGTAACTCACTCCATTGACCGATTCCATTTTAAGAAGAAAATGAGGAACAAAGACCCGAGATAAATAAAGAAGATCGGTCCAAACATCAATACTTCTCAGGAAGCACAGAATGTCTTATCAACAAGAAAAGGAAGAATAGCAGATCATGGGAAAAACAAAACTAGAAGAATTGAACTTGTATTTCATTGTCATCCATGCCTTCACGTCCTCATCCCCCAACCCTGCTTGTTTCCCGCCCCCCACAGTGTTGACCGACTCTTACCACTCTATACAATCTAACATCCTGTGTAAGCTAACATTCCACATGAAACCCATGTATGGCATTGGTCACTGTCTCCTCCTCCACGCAGGCAGGGATTTCTGTCTCTTCTGTTCACTGATATTTCCCCTGTTCCTAAAACAATTCCTGGCACAAAAGAGGTATTCCATAATATATATATATATATATATATATATATATATATATATATATATATATATATATATATATATAGAGAGAGAGAGAGAGAGAGAGAGAGAGAGAGAGAGAAGGAGTGTTTTGTATAAATGAGATTGATATTTAAAATGAAAAGGGCAGATTAATTACAGTTGAGAGATGACTTTTAAAAGCCAAGATCTGTGAGAAAGTGAAAAAGTCATTACGTTAAAAAATAAAATTGTCCAGATTCAGAGGGTTTACAATTCCAGAATATAAAAATGACTTGTATGTATGATCAAAAGATTACCTTTGAAAAGTCCTGGTAAGAGAACAAGTATGCAAATGTAATAAATATTTTGGTGGTCATTGTTGTTGTTGTTGTTAATCCATTGATTTTTAGATATAGTGGAAGGGAAGGAGGTAGAGAGAGAGAGAGAGAAACATCGATGTGAGAAAGACACATCAATTGGTTGCCTCCCACACGACACCAATCAAGGCCTGGGATCAAACCTGCAACCCAGGTAAGTGCCCTTGACCGGGAATCAAACCCACAACCCTTCTGTCCATGGACCGATGCTCTGACCATTGAGCCAAACTGACCAAGGCACAAATATAATTTTTAAAGGAAAACAATGATGAAATAAAAACTGGGTAGTTAAAAATGAATCACCAGCAAAATAATATAATGGCATATGTGGTCAGCAGGGAAAATGACATAGATGCATTGTAGCATCATGTGTGGTCTTTGTGAAATTGAGGCGCATAGTGTAGCACTAGCCTGTGGTTATCAGTTAGAAACACAGACATAGCATAGAATCATAAGTGGTCATCAGGAACATGATGAATACAGAGCATCATGTATGTTCATCACGAAGATTTGCTAGACATAGTGGGGTAACATATGTGGTCATAAAGAAGATAATGCAGATTTATTGTACAACCATCGACTATGGTCTAGTCGATGAGGTTGGCATTGTGTAGTATAATACATGAACATCAAGGAGAGACTGGAATATACTATTATATACCGTTATCAAGGAGACAATGAAGATCTAGTATAAAATCGTATGTGGTTGTCCAGGAGGTGATGCAGACATTATAATGCGGTTATCGAGAGTATGATACAGACATAGTGTAGTAACATACATAGACAGCCTAGAGATGAGTCAGATACAGTGTCTATCACAGCTGGTCATCAGGAAGAGGACCTACAGTGTAGAATCACACATATTCATCAAACAAAACACTAATCCCTCCACCAATTAAACATATGAACAGATGACCTACCATCAGCTGAAGCAGTCGCGATAAGCTTTCCAGTGTAATCAAAACAGCAGTCTAGTATTTCATCATCATGGCCTGTTAATGTTGCTATACATTTTCCATCTGTAGCATCCCATAACTGCAATTATTTAAAAAGAAAGAGGAGAGGAAGAAGAAGAAGAAGAAGAAGAAGAAGAAGAAGAAGAAGAAGAAGAAGAAGAAGAAGAAGAAGGAGAAGAAGAAGAAGATTAAGATTATACTTCTTGTCCAAGATGCAATGATGGCCAGAAGTGGTGGTTATGGCATTCTTATGGCTCCTTAAATAACTGTGCCAAAATCGTGTGTATAATTTTCACAGGTTCTGCTAATTTTACCATAATTCTGACAAGAAACCACACCCAACCAGCTAACAGGGTGCACTTTGGACGCAGAGGAGACCAAAGACAGCCATGTAGAATGGGCAGCGCAAATCTGACACTACGTGAGGGGGAAAAATGTCAAAGTGCCCACTTCACTGATTGGAGTGGGAGTGTCCTCTTTTCATAACAAGGTCATCGAAGGACAAGGAGCTTAATCTGAAACTACAATGCCAGAAAATGATAGTTCATTAAGATTACAATACATCTGATAGATAATCAAATAATAATTCCAGAGTGTAAGCACTTAGTAATGGAAACTTAAAGGCAGGGAGACCCTTTGTTGAGACTTCTTGAGCTTCACTCTAATCAGTGCTTAATAAATGAACAGAAGAACATTAAACAAAAACAAAGTGCCTTTTAAAAATAATATCTCTTAATACATTTGATCCATTAAAATTGTTTACCTATATCATAAGTCCTCTAAACTTGAAGGATCAAACACTTGAAATTTAAAAATTACCAACTATTGCCTGGCCAGTGTGGCTCAGTGGTTGAGCATTGACTGACCCATGCACCAGGAGGTTGCCAGTTCAATTCCTGGTCAGGACACATGCCCAGGTTGTGGGCCAAATCCCCAGTGGGGGACATGCAGGAGACGGCCAATCGATGTTCTCTCTCATCGATGTTTCCATCTCTCTCTCCCTCTCCCTTCCTCTCTCTCTCATATCAATAAAGAAAAAAATAATAAAGCAAAGGCATTTCTTGAGCTCACCATGCAGGTCTTGTCCATGGAGCCAGTCAATATCATAGAGCAGTCCCAGTTGAATAGGGCACTGCTAATCTCAGCACAGTGCCCGATTAAGGTGTACACCTTCCTGCAAAGTGGAAATGATTCAGAGATGCCTTACGTCAGCATACATGCACAATTAATGATGGCAGGCCCATGGTGTAAGAGTCTAAATTCTAGTTTTTACAAAAGAATGTCTTTGATGACAAAACAAAGATGGCCTTGCTGTAGCTCAGAGAGAGTCAACTACTAATTTCACGTCAAGAAAAATATACTTAAATTTCAAACAATCAAAGATGACAGTGTTGCTTAAGATAACACTCCAGAAAGACATGGGTGAAGAATAAAGGTAATCCAAAATTCAGGAAGTATTCTTACACCAGATGAGTGACCTCCTGATAGCTGAGAAGCTGCCTGCCCGTGTCTCAGGGCCCTTCCTGCTGTCTCATTTCATGTAGGCTCCATCCTGATCGGAACCCCTGATAATTAACCCCTCTATCAAAACACAGACAAGTTCAAGAGTGGAGTCTTACAACACAAATGGGCTAATTTAGTTACCTTCTTAGCAACTAGAACCAAAAATAATTAGGAAGGAAACTGAAGTTCTCAAACTAAATTAAGTTTAGGGAATTAGCGGAGATTTTATTTACTCCTGATATCCATGCCTGCCCTAATGACAAGCCTTTGAAATTTGATTACCAGTACAAAGGATAAATAATAGCTATATAACCAGGTTCTTGCTATCATTCCCCTTTTATGTTGCTAATTGGCATGCTTTGTTCAGAATTCTGAGCAATCACATATTTTTTGTGGATCAAAAATATCGTTAAAAAATGAAATACATAATTGTGTCTTATTCTTATGGAGTCCAAAACTCAGTTAATACATTTAATATTAAACTAATAAATAACAAAGATTTGTCTTCTTAACCCTCTGCTCCAGGTTGAAAAATTCTCAAAAATTAAGAATACCAGCCATGGCCAGGTAGCTCAATTGGTTATAGCGCTGTCCTGATACTCCAAGGCTGTGGATTCAATCCCCAGTCAGGGCACATACCAGGATCAACAAATGAATGCATGTATAACTGGAACAACAAATCAATCTCTCTCTCTCTCTATCTCTCACCCTCTCCCTTTCTCTCTCTCTAAAAAAAAAAAAAAAAAATCAATACATTAAAATTTTTAAATAAGCAAATAAAAGAATACCTTCCAGTCTCAGTGTCCCACACCACAGCTGTGTGATCAAAAGACCCCGTGATGATTCTGTCTCCCGAGGTGTTAAAGGACAAGGAGATGATTTCAGCTGAATGTCCCTAAAAGACAGAGGATAACGTCACGCACAGTTTTAGATAAAGCGATTGCTACAGATGCACAATATCAGCGCCTGAAAGAAAATGCCAGAAAAGGCAAAGCTACACATATAAGGGAAAGATCCGTGGTTGGCTGGGCTGGGAACGGGAGTGAGCACGAACTGAACGGGCATGGCTGTCTTTTGGGGGTGACGGAAATGCTGTAAAACTACATTTTGGTGGTGAGTGCACAGTTTCGTAGGTTTACTTAAGTGGACATACACTTGGAGCAAGTCCATTTTAACTCAATAAAGCTGTTTGCTTATTTGTTTGATTTTTAAAACGAGGGGCATGTTTTGGGAAATTAGAGGCTATAAGCTTTATGGGCTAAGAAAATAGGTGATGAGTAAAAAAAAAAAGAGATTGTGACAAATAACTTTGAAGAAAGAAATCCTTATGTTAATTTAACATGAACTGATTGATAAATATCTGGCCTTTGGGAGACAGTGAGAAAAGCCCCTCTCCGCAGCAGAGTTTTCCTGATTATTTTAGTACATTCACATAATCACTTTTTTAAAACAATACAAAAGGTCATTTACAAATTAAGTTTCTGGTTTGTTCCAAATAACAAAAGTCAAATGTAGCCAAACATTAAAATTCTGAACACACAAAACGAATGTATTCTCTGGCAGGAGACCAGTGCAGAGCAGGGCTTATCGCTTGGAATGTTCTGAAGAGGCCGTAAGAGGCAAAGACACGCACAGTGATGAGAACGAAGATGAGAAAAAGAATACTTACGTTAGTAATGCGAGGCCCTCTGAGTTAAGAAAGAAAAACTCTTGATGCTAGTTAAACAGAGTGCTTTTTGCTTGTTTGTTTTCTCTCCCTAGTTTAAGTCGTTTTTTTTAAACTATTTTAGAAAAAGCTCTCCTAGGAAAGGGATCCTATTTTTGTGAACTCATTTTTCATTTAAAAGGATAAGAAAACTAACAGGATTTCCTATCCAGTTGTTCCTACTGATTGCCATAGAAAGCCTCCTTGTTTTTGTTGGGTGGTTTGGGGTGGGTGGAAAGCAGCAGAAGGGAGCAGGTCACACCACTAGCATTCACTCTGGGGCGGTGCCCTTGGTCCTGTCCCCTCCTGCCACTGGCCTCTTGTCATTTCAGACTGTAATACAGAAGGCTGCTAAGTCATCCCTTTGGGGAATTTTCTGGCAAGGTTCCCAGTTCTGCCTCCATGTACTTTGCTTTTAGCCAGAGAGATGGTAATAGTTTTTAAGCTATAATGGGTATGACTTTTAGGCTGAAGCGAGTCCAAATAAATCTGGCTTCTTCTGGCTTCCCCAGCACATCCAGCCACGACTCTGAGGACAGCAGCAACCCAAGGGGAACACTCTCTCACACCCATCTAAAAACCATTGTCTGCTTTAGAGCTAATTTTGTAGTACAAATACAAATAAAAACAAATGACAGGCTTCTCCTGAGGAATGGCTGATGAAAATGGAAAACTGTGGCAGGCATTAACACGGTTCACATACGGTTAAAGTGAATACTTCCTCTCCATTCTGAATGTCCCACAGTTTGGACGTTGTGTCCATACTTCCCGTAGCCACCAATGTGCTTTGAGGATTGAATGACAGGCACACCTGGATCGCAGGAAATGAAAAGGGTTTTAGAAATGTAGGGTTTTAAATAGTTGATTTTACACAGAAAAGCTTCTAGATGCATTATCTTAACAGATTCAGCCTAATTCTTTGTACAAATACCTAATTCTTTGTACAAATACTCAGCAACGTGCCAACTATGAGCAGCCTGCGGTCTATAGGTTAAATCCTGAAGAGTCTCCTCCTGCGAGGAAGCGGCTGTTCTCCTGCAGGGTCACTGGCTCCCTTCACCCTTCCAGACCACAGAAGAACAGGAGCAAAACCCGATGCCCTTGAGATTCATGCTGTGTGGCACCCACCCTCCTGCTGCTGCCACCACAGTTCCTGCAACCACGTCCCTTCACTCACCAAGGGCTTTGGCCATCTGCTCAGTCTCAAGTTCAAGTCCTAGGAGGCCTTATTGTGGGCCATCCATCCAATACCTCCAAACTCTCATCCTGGACTCCTTTTCATAATCACTCCCATGGCCACACCCTAGACCCTTGTATCACCTTCTCTAGAAGATTCACTACCAACATACCAATCTCTAGTTATAATCTCTCAATACTGCAGCTTTCATTCTTCCTTACCACAGCCCCTCCCCCAGCCAGGATGCCTTCCATCTCATCAAGACCCTTTCCTTTCTTCCTCGCCCACCACCTGCCATTCAGTGGACACCCTGGAAGCATCACTTTCACCAGCATCCTTAACACTCTTAGTTCCTATCTTTCAAAGGCACCGTCCACACAACTCCTAGCAACGTGTATCAAGATTGACTTTCATCCACTCATTTACCCTCCCTACCTCATCACTCAGCAAAAGCAGCTTAAGAAAATAGCATCACAAGTCCGCTGGTGTTGCTCATTCATGCCTTCTGTCCTCAGCCCTGTCGTCGGCCCTGTTCCCTACTTTGTCTAACGTGCCTCTAGCTCAATACATTCTCCTACTCCTCACTCTTGCCCCCAACTCCCGTGCTCATCCCTCCTTAGCTGATAACCTGGCCTCCCACTTTCTTCCCTGAGAAAACTCACCTATCAGGTGGAAATTTCCACACTTTCTTTTTCTTTGGTCTCAGATTAAGAGGGATCCCTTTGACCGGTTTAAGACATTGCTTTCTTCCCAGCACTACTGGGAGAGACACCCATCAACCTTCCTTTCCTCTAGACTAGATCCCTCCCTGTGGCCAAATTGGTTTGAGTTTTTCCCCACAAAAAAAAAAAAAAAAAAAAAAAAATTAATCCTCCCTTGACTCCATGTACCCCTTAATCACCTTCTTTTCCCTTTAAACTAATTTCCTAGCAAAAATAGTCTACCGTCACTCAGTGTTCGCCCGTCTTCCACTCTTCAACTCTGCTTAACCGTTCTGGCTAAACGTCCAGTCCAAGTGGTGTGGTCTGTCACTCTACTTAACCTCCCTGAGGTTCTCCATGTTCTTCTTCCTTCTTGACAGCTTTCACAGCACTCTGCTCTTCTTCTTCTCTTACGTATCTCTTCTTTCATGTCATTTGATGGTTTCTCTTCTTCATCCTCCCAAGGTTCCATCAGTCTCTTCCTCATATCCTACCTTTTCCTTTGGGAAATTTCAATTGTTCATTGGTTTCTACTGCCACCCAGATGCCAGTGACTCACACACCCATGTCTCGCTTCCAGACCTCCATGCTCAGCCCCAATGAGCCAACTGCCAAATGGACGCCTATGCTTGGGTATCACACAGGCAGCTTTTATCAATCTGAGACATTCAAGTCATATGAAGCAAGACTGCTCCTCCTCTTTTATGTACAGAATTGGTTAATGGCACTGCTAGTCATCCAAGCCTGAAATCAGGGAATCATCCTGGAACCCCATTTTTTCTTCCATGCCTCATATCGACTTGATAACCTGGTCCTACTCCTCCCAACCCCAATCTCTCTCACATTCTACTCGCCTGCCTCATGACAAGCTTTCATCATTGTTGCTTGGACTGCAACAATGGTCCCCACAACCCCTACTTCTGATCTTACCCACCTCCCATCTCTCCTTCATTCTGCCAGAAGAATGAACTTCCCAAAGACCAAAATGGACCATGTCATCTTCCAAGTGAGAAGTCTCAACAGCACAGCAATATCTACAGAGTAAAGTCCAAATTCCCTACCATAGCATAGGAGGCCCTCTATATGTCTACAACATGGCCTCTCCCACTTCAGTCACGCACACCCTGTGATCTGGCTTTGAATGGGTTATGGGGATCCTTGCCCAGTGACCTCTGACTGTGTACAGCAGGCAGCTCTCCCCAGTGTCCTGCAAATCCATATTAGCATATTCTGTGCCTGTCATCAAGGGGAAGTTTGGAAAGAACTGCTGTGCCACGCAGAGCCCCCTGAGCTCTCTAGCCTGTGCCAGCGTGGCACCTGGTGCTCGTGTGGCTCCTCTGCCTGGAACACAGGTGCCACTTCTCCACGATCTTTCCTGAGCACCTGCCCTGGCCAAGAAGACTTGACCGCTCCCCTCTGTGCTCTCACTGAGCTCCCCACCAACTTTGAACTTACTCACGGAAGCCCCTACTCCTCCTATGTAACTGAAAAATCCCTGAAGGGCAAGAGCTAGGTCTGATTCTAGCTGGAACGCCAGCACACAGGCCAGGGTCCACATGCAGTCAATTCTTAGTAAATATGTATTGGATGGATGTTGACCAAATATGTCTTCCTAGAAATCATTTATAAAGCAAACCTTTGCAAAATTCCAAGGGACTATGGAAACATGGCCACATTATGATAATAAAGAGTATGTCTTTCTTGGGACCTTGGGCAAGGTTCTCAAACTCTCTGTACCTCAGTAACCTCAAATTCAAAATGGGGAAATACCTTCCTCTTAGGATTGTTATGAGGCACAACTAAACTAATATACATGGATGTGAAGGGCTTGGGACCATGCTAAGGAGTCAGTTATAATTTTTCACTACAATATCCTTGGTGTCTAACAAAGTATCTTGAACATTGTATGAGCTCTTGTTGTATAAATAGACCACGAATTTTAGGAATGAGTATAAATACACTTTACTCCTAAAATAAGCACCCTTTTTATTTTTAAAAAGCTATCACTTGTTCCACAGGGTGCCAATTATCTCACTAATTGCTATAAGATGTATCACAGAATTGGCCAAGGGCAAGGGCTTCCCAACAGTGAGAGCTATTTAGAGTATCAGACTATTCATGCAAATTTGAGTGCTAATGATATCCAGAAAACAATCAGCCTAAATACTTTACATGATATAGAAAGTTACTTTAAAAGCTATTGTAAGAACTTCATCAACGCCCATCAAGTCAGTCCTTTAAAGAAATATGAATGAGAAAGAAAAAAATCAGTTTGGCTATTGTACTCATAGACTTCTTATATGATGTGTCTACTTAGTCGATGCAGGTATCAGCAAGGTGTTAAAATGAGAGTAGTTTGTAAATTATATCAACACCACCATGTAAAATATATACAGAATGCAGATACTGGATAGAATTTAAAAGTTAATTATAAAGATAGAACCAGTACTTTTATAACAGAATATTAAAAAGAAATAACAATATGTGTCAGTGCAGATCCATCGTTTGTGAGACATGAAAGCTGTTAATATGAGGCAAGCCGTATGCCTGGAGGTGGGACAGGGGAAACGGACAGGGCATTTCAAGAAATCTCTCCATCTTCCTCTGTTTTGCTATGAACCTAAACTGCTCTAAAAAAATGAAGTCTATCAAAAGAAAAGGAAGGACAAATAAAACAAAACAAAAGAACGGCAACATTAAAAAAATAACAAAGTAAAAATGCACTCACTATCTCTGCTGTGTGGCCCCTAAAGGTATGGTAACACGTCCCCATTTCTGCGTTCCACAGTTTACAAGTCTTATCGAAGGACCCAGTGGCAATTTTGTCACTAAGGTAAAAAAAAAAAAAATGTGGATTTTGAAATCCAATTCAACCACAGTATGTGACACACTGAATTAAGATATTAATACACAGATCTCTATCTGCTCAGAAACTTACTTCACTTTTAAAACAAGAAGCAATCCTGTATTTGTCTCCTGGGTAACAAAATAAAGGTCTACTTTTTTAATGGCTTTCATTTATGTGCTTAATTTTAAATATCTTAGATTAGAGGCATATGTTTAGGATTTAAAATACTTTTTAATTAGTACAATAAATATGGTAAAAGATTTTGTTTATAATATTACTTACACATGAAAATTAATAATGTAGAAAAAGTTGTATAAACATAGAAAAATTCTGCTAGTAGGTCTCCTAAAAAGGATAGCACTGAATTTAAAAAACAAAACAAAGATAACATATAAATCCAATTAACCGTATGTCTAGCTAGATAAGGTTTTAAGAAGTTAGACTGTGAGCGTCTCCTAGGAGAAGTAATATGCCTATATTTTTCCCATCGTAAGGACTTTGAACAAGAAAGAGGGTTTAGCACTGGCCAGTTTGGCTCAGCGGTTAGAGCATCAGCCTGCAGACCAGAGAGTCCTGGGTTCGTTCCCGCTAAGGGCACGTACCTCGGTTGCAGTTTGTCCCTGGCCCCGGTTGGAGTCATGTGAGTGGCAACCAGACAATGTGTCTCTCTTGCATCAATGTTTCTCTCTCTCTCTTCCCCCCTCTCTCCCTCCCTCTGTATCTGAAGATAAATGCAAAAATGTCCTTGGGTGAGGATGAAAAAAAGAAAGAGGGTTTAGAAAGGAGATGTGATCAGGACTTCAGTCCTATCCTCGCTGTGGAGCAGGGCTACTGTCAACACCCAACAAGTAAGAATAGGTGAGCCTGTTTAACCTTTGATTGTGGAACTAAGACCTTCTGTTTTACCCTTCACCCCATCTGTCCTTCACAGGAACTCATCAAAGTGTTCGCCCAGCTGAGTTATCATCTACAGTGCAAGCCCATTGTCAAAAAGTGTGAGGGCTCTTAAGATCCAAGATACACATCTCAAAGCAAACCTCAGTGCTCAGCACAGTTGCAGAATTTCTATGGCTTCTTTCCTTTGTTCCCAGGCCACTCACATAGCATCTCTGTGGTCTCTGATACTCGAGGAAAGCAAGGCCCTTTCTGTGATGCTGCAGGGACAGCTCATCCTGGGGGAAATACACACCACCTCCCAGCACACAGGCTGGTTCTGTGCCTGGGTCCCTGCACTGGCTCTTTCCTGTGGCCTCCAGCCTAAGACATGTGCCACCAGCAGCTGTCTCTCAAATTCTGCTCGAGAGACCCTGAAGGTCCTGTGAGTTCTTTATCAACACCCTCATCCATTTTCTGTGTGCCCTGTGCCTCAAGCATATCCCTCTCAAGTTGCTGTTGTTTCTTGATCAATTTCTGATCTATCACAGTGTTCTCTACATTCACGTGATGCTGCGTTATAAAATATATTAGTAATTCCAATGTGTTTTAGAATTACTTTATTGAATCAAAGCTTACTCCTGACTAAAATATAAAACAGATAAACACTCAGCTAGTTGAAGTTCATCTCTCTCTCTCTCTCTCTCACACACACACACACACACACACACACACACGCACAAACACATAAACACTCCCTCTTGTTCTTTGGCAACTGCCTTCAACTCATTTTACTGAAACCCCAATGTCCCAAAGTGCACTGAAAAGCACATACAGAAATGGCCACACTCAGACAACCAGGAATTAGACAAGTGGGTTTCTCACCAGGGACACGTCGCAGAACCCAACAGAAGAGCCGAAGAGTGAAGAGTGCTTCTCACCTCTCTACCCTCAAACACTTGGTTCTCAGCGAGACTTCCCAAAATGCCATGTCAAGTAGACTACTAAAGGATATGGTATTGTAGAAAACATACCTTCAAAAGCCTTTAAATAACATTGCAATTAAAAGTAGGAATTATACTGGAAGTGAAACACTCTCATGTATCATTTTAATAAAATCTTTCTCACAAGCTGGTAGAATAAGATACGATGAACAGTGTCGTTCTCTACAATGTAACAAATACATACATCAAAGTGAAATGTTCTGTAGTTTAACTGGAATGTTTAATCATTTTAATGTACCAGTGAAGTCTAATTGTGCCATGATAGTTAACATGTTGAGAAATGATATTAACACTTTCAAAAGATATGACATCAGCCACCTAGATACCACGTTTTTAATATGTGTGGTATAAAATACTTACTGTAGTGCAGCAAATCTTTATAAAATACCTTTTATTGCCTCTGCCACTATCCTAGACCAAGTTTCCATCGTCTCGTGACTGTTATCTGCTCCTAATTCATCTCCTCATCTCCTGTTTCTCCCCATTTCTTTGCACCCCAAAGCCTCTGATCACTTCTTCCTGCCAGAGCCACCCTCCTGAAACAGCACTCTCACTGTGTCCCCATATCCTCCTGAAAGGGCACTCTCACCGTGTCCCCATATCCTCCTGAAACAACACTCTCACCATGTCCCCGTGTCCTCCTGAAATGGCACTCTCACTGCGTCCCCATCCTTTGCTCACACACCTTTAATAGCAGCTCAGTCCTCCAGAACAGAGTTCAAGCCGCACGGCGCGTTCTGACCTCGCCCACCCTGCTTCTCATCAGGAAATGTGCACTGCAGAGACGGCCACGGCCTGTGCACTGCAGAGACGGCCACAGCACGTGCCTGACAATGCCCCCATGAAATACCGAGCTGCTGAAGTCTCTTCGCCCAGGTGTCCTCATCGACCTTCAAGCTCCCATCTTTCATGTTTCTGCTTTAACCGCATATCATCCTCAAAGACTCTACCCGGGAGGAATAATATTGATCTCGTCTGGCCCGTGTGGCTCAGTGGTTGAGCATCGACCCATGCACCAAGAGGTAGCTGGTTCGATTCCTGGTCAGGACACATGCCCAGGTTGTGTGCCAAATCCCCAGTGGGAGGCATGCAGGAGATGGCCAATCAATGTTTTCTCTCATAGATGTTTCCATCTCTCTCTCCCTCTCCCTTCCTCTCTCTCTAAAATCAATAGAAAGGAAAAAAATAATAATGATCGTCTCTTAGTTTTAAACCATTGACTGTGTTTGTTCCAGTCATCAGAATACTATAATAAAGAACTATAGCTTGGTAATGGAAAAGTCAGTTAAAGCAGGCAATCATGAAAAAAATATATATACGCACGTTTCAATTTTTACTCAAATATGTACAAATACACGTTCAGTTTGCCAATCTTGACCAGAGGCCGAGGCCTTTTCTTTGACCACAGCTCAGCCCATCGTTCCGTTCATTATCTGCCTTGCATACACCATATCCAACCTCTCCAATTCCCCTCGTTTTCTTTCAAATAGAATGAGAACCTAAACTTAAAAATACTTGCAGTTTTTTCACATTTTGCAATGTTTTCCAGTGTTTACAATGACCTCATCTACAACTTCACTTAGTGTTTGCAAACATTTGCCTCCTCTGTGTTTTCATAGAAAACAACAACTTCATGTTCACATTCATATTTCATTAGTCATGAGCAACATGTAATTAAATCACATAATTACACCTGAAAGCACAACCGACGTAAGCAGATGCACAGGCAAATACAACCAACTCCTGGTGAGCCTAGCACCTACGCAGCGGGCAGAGAAGGTGAGCCGACCGGTGGTCAGCCCGGTCGCTACAAGCCTTCAGAGATCCATGGGCGTAGGTAGTAGGTCCTGCAGAAAGGTAGAAGGAGAACGTTGCTAGTGTGTTGGCTCCGTGAACTACAGATTATTTTTTAAATGCTTCTTTTGTATTTGCTACTGTTACTTAGCACGTCATCATACACAGGCTTGTCTACCTGGAAGGACTGGAAATGAACTTCTAAACAAGGTAAACCAATTTAGCGATGTGGATGTTACATTCTCCAGCAGGATCAGCCAGGGCTACAAACACCAGCAGGAACTCCCAAGGGCAGTCAGCCCTCCTTGCTCTCCTCTTTACCACTGTGTGGTCCTGGGAAGGGGGATTGAACTTCATATACTTTGTTGAGGACAGTAATACCAGTCCCCAAACTCCTTTAAGCACTGGAAGTAGCATTTAAAAGCCTTGCAAAGAATACATCAGGCACACAATAGATTTTCATTCTCTGACTTCCTCCTTTCCACCCCCAGCTAGATGGAGGAGGGGATGAATAAATGAATCAATGGATTAATAGGGAATAAGTGAATGAATGAATGTGTTTTTACCCATAAGGATTGTTGAATGCTATGGCGTAAACTACATTCCTGTGGCCATCCAGGGTCAGAAGCTCCTCCCCGGATGCGGTGTTCCAGACTTTGCAGGTCCGGTCATAGCTTCCTGTGATAAAGCTAACACAGGAAGATCCATTAATCACAAGGTGAGGATTCAGTGTGTTAATAAGATCCCATTTTTTACCCGTAAGATCATAACCCCCTTTATCATGCTTTTTATAATGGAAATTGTGTTTGCAGAAGTTAAATTGGGAACAATATCTAAATCCTTTGCCTGAGAAACTTTCCAATTGTATCCCAAAATTAAAAAGGAGTCACTAAATAAAATAAAGAATGATCTTGCCAATAATCAGCCTCACAATAAAAATAATTGTATTAACATTTTTGGAAACTCTAATATATCTCAATGAATAGCATCATTCTTCCAGGTGGTCAGACCATAAAATCTTCGTATCATCTTTGATTCCTGTCTTCCTTTCACACCACACAATCTATTAGCAAATTCTGTTGCCCCAACCCCTGAAAAAATAGAAATAGAAATAAATAGAGCACAGAGGAGTCTCCGATCTGCGAAACTGCTCTGTGTGATACCCTAGTGGTGGGTTCATGTCATTACATGTTTGTCAACCCAGAGAATGTACAAAGTTGAGAGTGAACCCTCATGAAAACTGTGAACTGCGAGGGATAATGATGTGTCAGTGTAGGTTCATCGATTGTAACAAATGTACAGCCCTTTAGGGGATGTCGACGGGGGGATGCTGTGTGTGGGTGTGGACAGGGGATATGTGAGAAATCCCTTTACCTTCGGCTCAGTATAGCTGTGAACCTAAAATTGCCCTAAAAATGAAGTCTAATACAATTATTTTTTTAAACAATGAACAGAGAACCTTACCAAGAGCCCGACTTATTAAGTGCAACATTGGTCAATGGCAGTATATGTGCTCTGAGGACCTTCAATGAAAGAAAACACCATTTTTAAAACTCAAATAAAATTAAGTTTAATTCACTAATTTTAATTTCAAACCAATAAAATATTCAAGTTTGTCTTAATTATATGTAACAAAAGGACAACATCCAATATCTGAACAAATGAGAAAAAATATATTGTACCTTCTATTATTATGACCAATAATACATTAGGTAGTTATGAGCAATTACAAAAACATAATGGAATCTGTGTTGTCCACCAATTTGCCTTTAAGATAAATTATTGCTATTAAATAATATATCAAATAGCACTAATTTATAATATTTTCTTTAACATAGTACACATGGTTTTGTATGTGTGTAGAAACAGCGTACAGAGGAAACACACTAAATATGTTTATAATGTATTATCACCTTTTGAATCCTAAAGCTCTTTTAGAGTCAGGATATGTCTAATTTTCTTTATCCTTCAATCCCTACGTAATCTAACACATAGTAGATGCTTAATATTTATTGGATAAATACACATAAATTATTCTGCTTGTGGACAGAGTGATAGGCTAGGCTGGGACAGTCTCAGTTATGTCTATTAGCGGATTGTAGCTACTATTAATAGTGTTTTCTTTCACTATCAAAAATGTTCCCTTTGAAGGATAAATTACAAGGTCATGCTAATTATAGAGCTCATATTTGAAGTTAAGCAGTGCCACCTGCTGGACAAAGAAATATAAGAACCTCATCCTCTTTCAATAAACTGAATGGATGAATACAAAGATTGCCTTAATGTTTTGTATTAGATAGAACATGCTGAGTATGTCAATAATAATTATATTTTACTATAATTATATTTAAATTTTACAAACTTAAATCAATGTAATATAAAGCAGTTCTAGAAAAACTATTAAATATTTTTCATAAAAAATAAGAGCTGTTCCTGAAGTAATAAATGACTACATTTGTTATATTTTTAATAATCAAAACTATAGAAAAATAAGCATATTTGCATTGCATGAAAATTTTTATATAAGTTATATCCATAAATAAATTACTAAAATATAGTTTGGCTGATATGAATGTCTGCAATATTGATGTGTCATGAAACAGAACTTCTTCAAATTACTCTAATAGGAAAAATAATTTTAATTATTCAATAACTTAAAGCTGCCTTATGGTTATCCTTTAAATTTATCGATATAAATAATAGCTATATTTACTACAAATCTTTATTAAACCTCAAGAAATAAATGTTTGAATTTCATTCATTCAGCAAACACCCATTGAGACTTAGTCTTCACAAACATATGGGAAGTGCTGAGGCGAAGAAAAGAGGTCATCTATCTGCATTTCACCCCAAACCAACAGGACATCAATGAATGCGCTGAAGTCTTACCTCTCGTGTTTGTAACGTACACCTTACCTTGAAAAGAGAGAATTTGTGGTTGCTGTGCTGTTCGAGTTTTTCTTGTAACCTCTGTATTAAAAGCTTTACTTGGTCTGATCGTGAAGCTGTGATTAGAGGTTCTGCTCTCTGTATCTCTTCTACTAAGGCATTGACATCGGTACTAAAATTCACAAAAAGAAGGTGAATTTCCCACGCTGAAAGTCGCATAGACATTCATTACTTGAAGAGTGGCATCGTTGTACGAAGCGTTGCATTTATAAAGTGTCAAGAACACCATCATCTTTACCAAGAGATTTCGGGGCGGGGGGAATCATGCAAATCAACAGAGAGCATTGGGCAGGGATGGAAGCCGCTTGGGTTCTCCAGAACCCATTCACTTCCTGGGACTTCTCCCGAGGTCGGGGGTGCAAAGATTCCAACTTGCTTACCTAAAGAAGGCCAAGGTTCTGAACATGAGCTTCTTCTCTTTATTTGTTTTCCTTCTCTTTCTTTTAAATGAACGTATATCGAATGTTCCTGGAACTACTATACTTTTCACTTTCCATATGTTCTCTCGTTTAATCCTGTAACAACCCTCTAATTTACTGCTCTCATCATAACTGTTTTCGTGATTAAAAAACAAAAAAACTGAGGCTCAGGAAGGTTAGGTTTCAAATATCTTTAGGGAAAGAAAAAGTACCTGACCAAAAAGAAGCACTCAAAGAATAACGATGATTGTTATTGCTGTTTCTTTTTGGCTAGAACATGATTTCCCTGGAAGAGGGCTGGTCTGGAAAGGGCAGATCTGTGGTTTTCCCCAGTATTCAAACAATCTTTAGCAATCCTGGTACATTTTGCTAGGCCAGAATAATATTCGATCAAGACAAATAATACACTATGATATAAATAGGAATGACTATAAACCACAAAGCACCCGAAATGGGGCAATTTGGCAAAACATGAATCAAAGATGCGCTGTCCAGGGCCCATCCTTCCAGAAAGGCCTGTGGCCCAGCGGCAAAGAGGGTGATGAGTTCGTGGGCAGCCTCCAGCTTACAGCTGCTTCAGGGTCCACCCCGTATTTGAGCTCAGGGATTGCTCTTCTCAGTGGCCCTCAGCCCGTGGCTGAGCAAAGGGACAACACAAGAGCCTGGCCATTTGGGGTACCTGAGAAACCCCTCTAACCAGCAAGCTTTACTCAGGAGCTCCCCTTGGGGTGTCAGAGGCTGTTGTCAAATCTGCATCATCTTAGCCCATGGCTCCTCCTGCCCCACCCTGCTTCAGCCCCTGTTCTGTCCCAGGTGTCACTGCCCGGTAACCTTCTACCCACCTACCTCTGATGAGCATGCCCCTTCTCTGTAAATACACATCTCCTGAGCTCCAGCTGCGTGCAAGGCACTGAGCTGGGAGACTACTCATTCCATTAACATTTACTGAGTACCCACTGTGGGTTAGGTGCTGGGAGCGTAAAAGATACGGTCCCAGCTCTCAAGAAATACAATCTATCACAATAGAAGTATTTGGAACGTAAATAAACCACAGATGGTTTATAATGATGTCTTTGATTAATTCCGAGACAGTCAGTTATCAAAAAAATTCTACTTTCATAAGAATTAAAAACGTAATGCCTTTTGGGAAAGTTTCCAACAAATGTTATGAATCCATACAGATTTCCCAGCAAGATCTAAATGAACCAGATATTTAATCGGCACATCCCAACCCTGCAGTCCTGTTCATATTGCCATTTTCCAGTACAGTTAACTCCAGAGTGTCATATATAATGCAACTGTGTTTATGTGCAGAATACTTCCAGATTCTTGCACAGAACTAGATATAAGATCCATTCACTTTTTAAAAAACAAACAAACTGTGAGACATTTATTGACTCTATCAGATGACCAGCATGCTAAAGATCTATACTCGTTAAACATAAATCTGTCTTGTTCGGAATCTCTATGTGGAAGTTACTCTGTCGTGTAGAAGTCTGTCTGCACCATTCACATGTGTTACTCTGTTTCATATACATTGTTCCTCAAAGTAGACAATAAGCCCACTGAGGTAGGAGTTGTAATTAGTATCGTTACAGCCTCTCATACACTCTAACCTAGAACTTGATATGGAGAAGGTGCAAATATATCATTACTGACTAAAAAAAATGAATGTCTAACAAGGAAAATTTTTTTCCCCTCATTCTTTTTAAAATTTTTTTAAACTTATCTTTATTGTTGAATTTATTACAGATGTTCTTCATTTTCCCCCCATTGCCCTTCTCCTCCCCATTCCCACCCCCCCCTCCTGCCTTTCCCCACATTTTGTCTGTGTTCATTGGTTATGCATATACATATAAGTTCTTTGGTTTATTTCTTCCCACCCCCCAACGCCCCTTCCCTTTGAGGTTTGTCAGTCTAACAACCAATTTGTACTTCTTAATCCCTTCACCTTTTTCACCCATCCCCCCAATCCCTACCCATCTGGTACCCAACAAAAGTTCTCTGTATCTATGAGAATGTTTCTGTTTTGCTTGTTCATTTTGTTTGTAGATTCAATTGTTGATAGATATGTATGTATTGCCATTTTGTTTGTTCATATTTTTTTATCTTTTTCTTCAAGAAGACCCTTCAACATTTCATATAATAATGGTTTGGTGGTGATGAACTCCTTTAGCTTTTCCTTGTCTGGGAAACTCTTTATATGGCCATCGATTCTAAATGACAGCTTTGCAGGATAGAGTAATCTTGGTTGTTGGTTCTTGCTTTTCATCACCCTGAATATTTCTTGCCACTCCCTTCTGGCCTGCAAAGTTTCTTTTAAGAAATCAGCTGACAGTCTTATGGGAACTCCCTTGTAGGTAACTAACTGCTTTTCTCTTGCTGCTTTTAAGATTCTCTCTTTGTCTTGAACCTTTTGCATTTTGATGATGATGTGTCTTGGTGTGGGCCTCTTGGAGTTCATCTTGTTTGAGACTCTCTGTGCTTCCTGGACTTGTATGTCTGTTTCCTTCACCAAGTTAAGGAAGTTTTCTACCATTATTGTTTCAAATAGATTTTCGATTTCTTGTTCTCTCTCTTCTCCTTCTGGCACCCCCAAGATGCAAATGTTGGCACGCTTGAAGTTGTCCCAGAGGCTCCTTACACTATCCTCATTTTTTTGGATTCTTTTTTCTTTTTGCTGTTCTGATTGGGTGTTTTTTGCTTCCTTATATTCCAAATCAATGGTTTGCTTCTTGGCTTTACCTACTCTACTATTGAATCTGTGTAAACTACTCTTTATTTCATTTAGTGCCTCCTTCATTTCTAACTGTGCATCCTTCATTTCTGACTGGTCCTTTTTTATGCTCTTGAGTCCCTCACTAAGTTCACTGAGGTTCTCACTAAGTCCATTGAGCATCCTTATAAGCAGGGTTTTGAACTCAGCATCTGTTAGGTTGCTTAACTCCATTTCATTTAGTTCTTTTCCTGGAGTTTTGTTCTGTTCTTTCATTTGGGACCTGTTTCTTTGTCTCCTCATTTTGGCTGCCTCCCTGTGTTTAACAAGGGAAATTTCTGCCCACTGGCACCCTCACACATATCAGTAATACGTTTCCTTTACAAGCACAGCAAAAAGACTTGATTTGACCTGAGGCCTTGTCTTCCCTGAAAATAGGTTGAACAGGGATTGATGTAGATAAGATTTGATGACATTATCTTTGTCAGATAATAATGTTCACTCTTTGATTCAAAAAAAAAAAAAATGCCTTCTCTGTGCCAGGCACCTGGAAGAAGACTTGGACTCCACTGCAAGAATTGTCACAAGAGCCTCACCTGTCCTCACCCTGAGACAGACTCCAGGCCTGGCAGCAGCTCATGCCCGCCAGGAGGCTGGCTGGGTTTATTCTAAACTAGAGAGCAGGTTGCCTACTGTTTAATTTGGATTATGTGAGAAGTCCCTTTGCCAACAGTCTCTGCTCCCCTCCCCACTAATCAGACAAAACAAAAGGACAGTGACAGTGGAAAATCACTCCTTTCTCTGGGCATTACTCTAAAACTCACATTGCAGTATCCTTGTTCTTTTTTTTTTTTTTTTTTCTCCCATCTAGAATATCTTCATCTAATCTGAATGTAAGCTCCCGCAGGTATCATTACTGTTCTGATTCTGCCTCTTGAAATGGAGTTTTGCAAAAGATTTCCTGAAGGGAATGAATTCTGAGCAATATGATCTCACAGGGTTCTCCTCTGGCCACACAAATTTCAAAGACAAAAATTCGATCCTCTCCACTCTGTGGTAATTAATAAGGAAGATCCTATGCAGTCAGCCCTATGAGGTGTTTTATCTACTAAGAAAACAACAGGCTCAGTAATAGTCTTAAAATTTAATGACCAGTACTTCTCAAAAATGTCCAGGTCATCAAAAATAAGGCAAGTCTGAGAAACTCTTACAGACAATGAAATGTCATGTGGGACCCTGGAGGAGATCCGGGAAGAGAAAAAAAGATTTAGACAAAAACCAAGGAAAATTGAGTAAAATACAGTCTTTAGTTAATAATAATGTATCAACACTGGTTCATTAATTGTGACCGAAGTACCACACTAATCTAAGATGATAATTATAGGGGATACTGAGTGTGGGGTATGTGGGACTTTTTTCCTCACTTTTCAAAAACTGTTCTAAACTAAAAGGTTTATTTTTTAAAGGTCTATTTAGGAAATAAAAAGGCAGACTAATGATCCATTTTCCACCTCCTCATTCAACAAGTCACTCAAGTAGAACTCACTGAAGCAAACAGGAACTCACACACCACAGAACATTGTTAAAGCCATGTACTGTCTGAGTGTATGCAGCTCCTCCATACATCACCCTGTGTCAGGGTGTTCCAACAGAAAACTGGATATGAAGTCATTGTTACATTGTATAACCAGCTTACCTGGGATGAAGATCAAGCAAATCTATGGATTTGGTCTTCAATTCTCCGCTCTTCTCATATTCCAACATAATTCCTGATAAAATAAACAAACATGTTATAAGGTATTTATGATGGCAATTGATGTCACAAGCTAATCTACTTTGGCAATTTGTTGCATTTTTATTTCTTAGTTTCCTGAATTTTTCTAAACATATTTAGTGATGTCTAATTCTAAAACAAGATCACGTGAATTCACTTTTCCCTGGTTCTAAGTACAACTAAATACCTTTGAAATTATGCATCAGGCAAAGATAAGATAATTGAGAGTTGTGCAGAAGAAAGTGGACTGGCCAGGAGCCTCGAGGATTGAGGAATGACAATGTGGTGAATTCCCTGGGTTTTCTTTTTATCTTCTTATACCCCCAAACTGGGGACCCAAGGGACTTATAGCCTGGAGCCACCAAAGGGCATAGAAAAAAAAAAAACAAAGATCAACAAAAACAAAACGACAACCACAACAAAGCTTGCTTGTTGTGGCCAAAAGTTCAAGAGAAGGGAAGTCAAACAAAGAACTTAGGGGGAGCCCGAAACCCTGCTCCACAGCCCTGCGCTGCCGCAGTTCCCACTGGAAGGCTGGGCCAACAGCACCCTGGTCAGCAGACCCAGCAACAGAGTCCCGGACTTTCTCAACATGTGCTCCTCTGCTGGGCCCAGAGAGCCATCTAGTCTGCCTATGGGGGGGTCTTCCAGACCCACTTCACCTCCAGGCCATTGGTGGGCAGTTTCATCCACCTCCGAAGGGGGCAGCCATGAAGTCCTAGGATGTCCCAGATGCCACTCTACAACCAGGAACCAAAGCAATGTATCTCTGCCTTTCGAGCAATGGCACAACCAGGCCCAGGGTTTCATCCCCTACCCCCAGAAGGTCACCCAGTGAGAACAGGCATATTCGGATATACCTTCTGCCCCCAGAGGTGGCACAAGCAAGAACTGAGCAGGAAGAAGCCTTAGCAGCACCAGAAAAACAAAGCAGACCAGGATAGCATTGCAAGGCCTCAGAAAACCGAACTGCCATTGGAACTGAAGCAAGCATGTGCCAGTGAGGGACACGAGGCCCACGGTTAGGGTTCGTGGCCACCGCCTTGATTTGCAGTAAGGTAGCAGCAGTACCACCTTCCACTCTTTCTGCACCATTAGTGCAAATGTCAATACAGGGGAAAAGCAAATGATACCTTATCGTTATTATGAAAAAAAATTTGACCTTGAGGCCTCACTTTGAAGAGGTTCAAGGGCCCTTACAATTTGAGAATCACTGCTACAGAGACCATAATTTGATATAACACATGTCAAGTTAATCTATGGAGTTAAAGTAATTATAATGATTTTATATTTTGAAATATGAAAATGTACCAAATATTATAACAAACTATATGACAATAAAGTGTGGTTCTGATGCAAAATTAGATCAATGTAATAAAATAACCTTTACATGAGAAGTCCCTTTATTTTAAAAATTAAGTGAAGGGCTCAGCTGGTATGGCTCAGTGGTTGACTGTCAACCCATGCACCAAGAGGTCGCCTGTTCAATTCCCAGTCAGGGCACATGCCCAGGTTGTGGGCCAAATCCCCAGTGAGGGGCATGCAGGAGACGGCCAATCGATGTTCTCTCTCATCGATGTTTCTATCTCTCCCTTTCCCTTCCTCTCTCTCTAAAATTAATAAAGAAAAAAAAATTTTTAATAGATAAAGTGAAGGTAATATTTCAAATTAATGTGGAAAGAATGAGTTATTCAATAAATAATGATTTAATAATCACCTGAATTTTGAAAAAAAAATTAATAAAACTGTAATTCTACCACATGATGTACAAAATACATTCTAGGCTGATTAGAAATTTTAACACTGAAATAAAATATAAAGTGGTCTAAATAATAGAATATATTTTTATCTTAGTGTTTGTAATTGGCTTTTTAAGCATGACATTAAACTCAACAGCTAAAAAAGAAAAAAATTGATGGATTTGTCTGAAATAAATTTTAAGCTTCTACATAGTAAAGAATACCACAAAGTTAAAGACAAGTGATAATCAGCCAAATAATTCTATCTATAAATACAAAGCCTAAAGAATTTAATAGAAAAATCTAAAATAATTTTAATTTTTTATAAAATGGACAAAAGGCATGAACATTCCATTTGCAAACAAAGAAAGACAATGATCAATAAACAGACCAAAATAAAAGGTCCCCAACTTCATAAAGAAATACAAAATTATAAAATAATATAACTTTGGCCTGGCCAATGTGGCTTAGTGGATTGAGGGGTGTCCCATAGACTGAGAGGTCCCAGTTTGATTCCAGGTAGGGCTCATGTCTGGGTTGCAGGCTCACTCCCCAGTAGGGGGCGTGCAGGAGGCAGTCAATCAATGTTTCTCTGTCACATTGGTGTTTCTCTCTCTCTCTCTTTCTCCCTTCCTCTCTCTCTAAAAAAACAATAAAAACATATTTTTTAAAAGATATAAATTTGCTTATCAGATGAGCAAACATTACAAAGACTGATAACACTCAATATTAGCAAGGTTGAAGAAACACGTGTTGGTGGACATGGTAAGTGACTCCTTTCAAGGGGCTATCACACGGTCAGTGGGTTAAGGGTGAGCTTAGCCATCCTTTTATGTATTTTTAAAATTTTGGTTATAAGTAAATATTACTTTTTTTTTAATTTTTTTCCTTTATTGATTTTAGAGAGAGGAAGGGAGAGGGAGAGAGAGAGAAACATTGATGAGAGAGAATATCGATTGGCCACTTCCTGAATGCCCCCCACTGGGGATCGGGCCCACAAACCTGGGCATGTGTCCTGATCAGGAATCGAACCAGCGACCTCTTAGTGCATGGGTTGACGCTCAACCACTGAGCCACACCAGCCGGATTAAACATTACTTTTATATTTTAAAAAAGTAGAAGAAAAATAAGACCATGAAGAAAAAGAAAAATGATAGCAATCAACATGATTGGAATGTAAACTCTTGAAGAACAAGATGCCCATAAAGTTCATGGAAAACCCATCCTCGACAAGTGCAAAGTTTCTGTCAATTTAAAGCATCGTTATCCAGGACTCTGTGAGTTTAAGTGTCTTGCAGTACATATAAGTACTCAATATTTACTACGTGTTATTGAGAAAAGTAGGCATTCAGTAAACAGTTGAGTAAACACATGATATAAACAATGAATAAGTAATATAATCATAGTCTGAACTCAGGAAAAGGTTGAAAGAATTAGCACTTGACAGCCCACACAGCATAATCTAACATCCGCAGGACATGAATCTTGAAAATCTAGCGAACAAATTTACACAATTCCACTTTCTTTATTCACAACCATCTAATAAAATGAAAAATGTTCAGTCTTTAGGTTGACTACTGAAAATTAGTTGGGTTCAGATACAAATGAATCTCAAACATGAAGTGCAAAATCTAAAACATATGCATAGACTTTTTCACTGTGACAAACATCAAGGAGCACAGTCTCCCTTCCATGGTCACTGAGCTCCAAAATGAGCGAGAGGCTGTCCAGCAAAGAATACAATCAGAAAACAGACAAAGATGCTCCTGAATACATTAGTTCTTCAGTGATTGTTTCCCATGGTATCTGAATATTCCTAACCTTCCCCTGGTTGTGAATCATCACTCCATTGGTGTGATTCCCAAAACACTTAGATGAAGAACCACTACCCCCAAAATTCTGCAATGTACTAAAGGTTAAGCTTCAAAAGATGTGAGTGTTCCTTACCCAGATCATATTCACTCAACAGAAACCTTTAAAGTGCTCAGAACATTCATCAGTTTAATGGATGTTTATTTGACTCCATCTTCCGGCCATAAAACTAGGGACTTGTACACGATAAATAAAAGACAAAGGCTGGCATAAGTGAGTCAGTTGGAAAGCATGCATTCAACACCTACTCTTCAAGAAGCGAAGCATTTATAAGTTAAAAAATGTGATCAAGATAAAAAGGAAATGTCCCATGTTTGATTAGTCATGTTGCTGCTCTGTACCTTTTAGTCATCAGGAATTTAAGTAGGGAGAGGGATCATTCAATGGATGCCAACAAGACAATGCTCCTGATGTATACACTATTCCAAGGAAAGTGGGATGACTGAAATGAGAGGACTAGGAGGTGAAACAAAATTGCTTTATAGAACAATGGGATAAAGGTAGCATGGTGATGATTCAGAGGTGAGTGATTTTTCCCTAGTTGATAATGGTATTGTGCTACCCACCTGCTATTCAGCTGTACAGCGGAAATTTGCATATAATACATGACTCACCAAAGATTGGAATTCAGAAATGAAGTGTCTAGCATGCTAGTGATATGCCCTCACTAGAAGATTATTAAGGCAATAATTACAAGTGTGAGTCTAAAGCCTCACTTGAATCTAAGATTGCGGGAGCTGACCTGGGAGATCACCTACCCGACCCATTCACAGTTCAGGCAGAATTCTAAGCATGCTACTCAACACGCATCATCTCGTTGAACTCATTCATGTATTCAACAACGATGTAAGTGCCTATTTATGCACCATGCTCTATTCTAGGTGCCACAGGTATGAGTGTAGATGGAATAGACAAAGTGCCTGCCCTCACCAAGCTTTCATTCTAGTTGGGGAGACTAAGATAAATAAGTAAAATGATGCTGAATTGCAATAATGCTAAGAAAAGTTAAAGCGGGGAATGGGCTATGAAATATCTTGAGAAGTTGGAAATTTTAGAAAAGGAGGTTTCACTTTACTAACTACTGGCTTTGGAGGAAAGAGCTAATAAAAAAAGTGTTAAAAAAAGATGACAGGGCTGGCTCTGCAGATGTCCAGAGGAAGCAGATGCCAGGCTAAATAAGTAAATAAAATAACAGCAACTACAGAAACCCTGAGTCGGGGTACAACCGCCTCATCCAAAGAATGCCGAGGAAATTCGTGTCCCTGGATCAGGAAGTAGGGTTAAGTCAGGGAGGCCAAATCGGGTGATGGTCCTGCAGGCCTTGGAGACGATAGCCTCAGAGATCATGGCTCTTTTTCTTCAAGTGAAATGAGAAGCCAGTGGAGGGCCAAAGAGTGACATGATCGGATTCAGGTTCTAACAGTCACCCCGCTGCTGTGTTGAAAATACACTAGAGTAGAGCAAGGGTAGAAACTCTAGCAATAAAGGGAATGCCAGCCATGGTTGTGAGAGAAGTGGTGACATTCTGTCCAGTCAGGTACCACAGGACAACATTTCAGTCAACAGCAGACCACGTACATGATGGTGGTCCCATAAGATTCTAATGGAGCTGAAAAATTCCTGGTGCCCAGTGACGTCACAGCCATTGTAACATCATAGGGCCACACATTACTCGCATGTTTGTGTGATGATGCTGGAGCAAACAAACCTACTGGCTGCCAGGCGTATAAAAGTATAGCATGTGCAAATATGTACAGTACAAAATACTTGATAATGATAATAGACGACTGTGTCACTGGTTTATGTATTGACTATACTTTTATCGTTATTTTAGAATGTACTCTTTCTACTTATGTAAAAATGTTTGCTGTAAAACAGTAAGCTGTGTTATGCCAGCAGCAGCCTCATACATCTGTGTTTACCACATCTCTTGATTGCATCATTTTCTCTTGTGCTTGATTTAAACTTGGGCTGTTTTGTACAGTAAGATGCTGTGAAGGCATGGCCTAGGAGCTACAGGCTAGACCACATAGCCTAGGTGTGCAATAGGCTAGACCACCCAGGTTTGTGTGAGAGCACTCTGTGATGTTCGCACCACAACGAAACGGCCTCGGAACGTATCCCATGGGGAAGCGGCGAATGCCTATGTGTATTTTGCAGGTGAGCTGGCAGGGTGTGTTAATGGACCAAATGTGGAGTGTGCAAGAGAGGAGAAAAGGATGAATCCAAGGTTTTGGCATGAGCCACAGTGGAGAAATGGAGCTGCCACTGACTCAGGTGAGGAAGACACAGGAGGTCCGTGTAGGATGCACACTGGACATCCAAATGAAGAATCAGGCAGGCATTTAGATACTCAGGACATCTCAGGGTGGGTTTCAAGCCTTGAGACTAGATGAGATCACCTAGCAAATGCGTACAGATAGAGAAGTTCAAGGACCAAGCTCTGGGACACTTCAACATAAAGATTAGAAAAAAAGAGTCAACAAGATGGACAGAGAAGGAGTGACAATGAGGCAGGAGACAAAGCCGCAGGAGGGCAGCATGAGCAAATGGGTCGGTCGAAGGTTGCTCTCAGGTCAAAAAAGGCAAGGACTGAGATGCAGCCTGCCGGGGATTCAGCCCTGCTGGGGGTCACGGGGGATCTTGAAAAGAGCTGTTTCAGTGGCACAGTGGGGGTGAAAACATGATAGGAGCCGGTTCACGACAGAAGGGAGAAGAGAAATTGGGAACAACTTTCTTTCAAGGACGTTTACTCTGAAAGGAGGGAGATAAATGGGAGAGGAGCTGGAAAGGGTCAGCAGACCTGGGACACGGGAGCCATTATCACCATTTGACTGACAGCTCAACACATCAAAACAAATTGTCAAGTTGCTAAATTTTTACATGGTGAGAGTAGTTATGATCCCGGGGCTCACATTCTTGACCTACACGTCAGGGCAAAGGAATGAGAAGCAAGGCATTCATTTATCATTCTATTTACGGGAACCAGCCCCAGACGGTGAGCAAGCATGGCCAAAGTCAGCTTGTGGAATGCTTAAAAAGAACCAACCATTCATCTTAATTAAAAATTTCCCATATACTGCCTCTCTTACCTAGAGCCTTTTCATGGTACTTTAATTGGGATCCTAAGAAGGAGAAAGTGGATGTCTTTACTACAAATGTTCACTTCACGCTGGAGAAAGTTGCTGTCCAGGTCCACTTTCGCCAGCCGACCTGAACTTTACGCTGGGCAAGCATGTGAGGTCATCGACAGCCTTGTGGCAAGTTTTTTCAGACTTTTTACTTTATATTTTTCTTAAAGTGAGTTCTGAATTAGAAGCCGAGAGTTCTGCTCCTATTCCTGTCCCTAACAAGCTGGGTGACCAGTGGATTTCAAATATTCTGAAAAGGTGACCATGACCTTTATGAGACAAGAGAACTAAGCAAGTTTATCCACTGTATAGCATTCTAGGGGCTTATTTCGTCATTTCCTTAACTCATTAGAATCCAGGCCTGAGACCTTCTTTGAGGCCCAAGGCAGGGAGCACAAAGCACCCAGGACACAGGCCCGCAATAAATGTGCGGACCGACTGATGCGCGCAGTCTGGAAAACAGTCCCTCCCGCGATGCTAGGCTGAGCAGACATTTTTCTTTTCATACTGGGCACACCCTGACTTTATCATCCTGGTGTGTTTAACATAAAACCAAGGTGGCCCTTGGCGGTACCTCCAATACCCCAGGACTCACCAACCACCCGCTCTCCCTCTGCACGGGCCACATTCCTACGAACCAGAAAGCATAACAGCGATTTAAAAGTTTAAAGACTTCCTGAGAGCCACTGTAAAAGTTTTGAGCGACAGAAGCCTGCATCTGGAAGAGTGAGGAGCGACGTTGGGAAGGGCCCGGCTCCTGTCCCACAGGGATCGCCCACTCTCGGGCCGCGTCGCCCCCCGGGTCCCCGCACCCTCTCCCACCGCCCACCCGCCCAGGGCCGGAGTCCAGGGTCCCGCGCCAGGCCGGAGGGGGTCTGGCCAGTACCTGGCGGGTAATAACGGAGCAGGAGGCTCTTGAGCTTCATTTTCTCGCTCCCGGACCCCACGCGGATCGGATCCGTAGCCATGGAAACGTCCAAACAGCTGCGGAACGCCGGGGCGCATGCGCGGGCGCCTGGAGGGCTCGGGGGATGGGGAGCTTGGAGCTCAGGCTCGCAGGGCGCTGTTTGGGTTGCGGGTGGCCGGGGGCAGAAAATGGGTCGGGGCCGGTGAGACGCAGGCAGGGAGCGCGACCGGCCTCCGCCATCCCCCGCGTGTGCCTCGGGGTTCCCGGGGGCGGGCGGGGGCTCCACGGTGCGGCGCATGGACAGCGCTCCCGCCCACGTGGCCGCCGCCTGAATCTGCATTTCTGGGCGCCTGGGACCAGGTTCCCTCTTGTCCTTAGTAAGGGTGACCTCATAAGGGCAGATGCGCAGGCAGGGACCGCTGGCCTGGGTCACCGCCTGGGCTGCGCACCCGCTAGCCATTGGGTTCTAAGAAACCGGGATGGGAGGATAATCCCTCCGTCACTTTCCTTTCCCGGCTCCTCCTCATGCCCTGTCCCTGCCCCTGCTAAAGAAAAATGACCTCGATGTAATAGCCTACATTTGTTGACCCGGTGCCGTACACGTACACTGTGTTAAGGATGTTGTACACCTATAATCATAGAGTCTTAAGAAAGGTGTGAATTATGCACCATTTATTACCATCCCATGTCAAGAATGAGAGAAGGTGGAGAATTACCCGGGTCTAGGGTCTAGTGGTGGAGGACGGGAAGGTGGTGTGTGGGGACCCTGAGGCCACACCGGCACACTCCCCTGGTTTAAGGCTTCCCAGGCCTTCTTCGGCCTGCTCTATTCCTTGCCAGCATGGGCCCCGCCTGCCAACTGGTTTTCATCAGGAAGGCTGTGGACAGGAGTTGGCTAGGCAGACTGTCGATTTCCTTTAAGGAATTTGGCTTCCAAGTTCCTAAGCTGGAGTTTCCCAGACTGAAGCAGTTCCTGTGTTATCTCTCTATCGCGGCCGTATCTCCCTACCTACAGAGTTTTCTTCAAGTTCTTACAACTTCTCCCAATTGACTCACTTGTTTTACTTCCCACTTTAAAAGGCAGTTGAAAAGAAAATTGTTGTTAATGCTGTACATTAAATTTTCGTATTAATTTTCTGAAGAGCAGCAAGCAATTAAGAATAAATATGACTTTTTAAAATGTTACTCTAGACTATGGCCTGCCAAATACTGTGAAACAAAGGCCTTCCTTTTCTTCTTTGAAAAAAAGGGGAGAGGGGAGTGGCAACTCTATGAAATTTTCAAGACAGGCTAGCACCCCACTGAGCCTATTACTCCCTGGAGTCCAAAGGCTCTGAAGCTGTCCTGCTCTGAGCACATCGTGAGAAGGCAGGTTCTTTGGAAGAGACACTAATGCTGGGATAAATAGAAGGCAGCCCGAGAAGAGGAAGACAAAATGTGAGATGGATTGACTCCATAAAAAAAACCATAAGCATGAGTCCACGGAGCAGGGCTGTTGAGGACAGGACACTGTGGACATCACTCATTCATAGGGTCGCCAGGAGTCAGAGCTGACTCAGTGACATATAACACACTCAGAAGGTTGGAGAGATGATGGAAATGGGAAAGCCTTTGCTATTAATGGGCAACACGTGAAGGTCATCTCATCCCACGTGGCAGCAAGCATCCACATTTGGGAAACAGGGAACCAGGTGAAATCTAAGATACCTTCCAGCTCAAACTTCCTCCTAATCATTAAGACTCTGGAAAAGGTTTGGGTACAGTGAGGCAAAGAGTTCATTGACAGAAACAAGGGAGTCAGTCTTGAGTAGATTTTGTTCACTCATATTATTGCTTAAGTTTGTGCCATTTAAAATTAGGCCTTTGGAAAAATAGCAACTTTAAGGTGCAGAAATATGGTAGACACCATGTAACCACGTGATCAAATTTGACATCACCAATATTGGGACACACTAACATCTGTACCACCTGTTACAATGCCCTGAAAAGGACACAGCAATTCTCTGGAATTCCCGCCCACAGTGCGTTACCTGCCTGGAATCACGAGGAAACATCAGAGCCACCCAAATGGAAGAAATTGTTCAGAATAATTGTTACGGTCAAGCAAGAAAGGATAGATTGAAAAATGACTCCTGATTAAAGGACACTAAAGAGAGAGAGCTTGGATCCTGAACCAGAAAAAAAAAAAGATCAGCTATAAATGACAAGATTGAGACAACTGGCTGAAATAAGAGTAGGGATTAGAGTTCAGATTAGATTAGTGTTATAAAAATGTTAAATGTCCTGATTTGGGTTCTTATTCTTTGATTATGTAAGAGAGTGTCATTTTTTAAAAATCATATTTATTTAGGGATAAAGGAGTATGATATCTGCAATCAACTCTCAAATTGTTTTGAATAATTATATGTAAGTATGATGTGTGTTCGGGTATAATTGCATAGGTAGATTGATAAGAAATGATAAAGCCAAGGAGCAAAATGTTGACTCTAGGCAGAGGGTTTCTTTTGAGGAGTTCCTTGTACTACTCTTGCAACTAACTTCTCCAAAAGTTTGAAATTATTCCAAAATAAAAAGTATTCTTTGTTTCCCACAGGCCAAGGCAGACTTCAAAGACAATCAAACTATTTGACTCCACTCTGTTTTGCTAAGAGAGTCCCAGTTCAAATTCATTCTCTGTTTCACCCCTAATTCCACCTCCACCATCCTCTCGTTATGGAACCAAGGGCTTCCATGATTATTGCCTACCTTTTCCCACTGCCTCCATTTCTAGGATTTCCCCTTCTTCCTTGAACCAAATTTAGGGGTTGTCCTTTTACTTTTAAAAAAAAAAAGAATTCTCACTCTGCAGATTTTTATATCTCTCCCTTGGCTAAAAAATCTTAAGGCAAGTTCCCCCATATAAGTGGTCAGAAAACTTCCTAACTACCTCTCCATCATTTCCAGAGCTTTCTTTTTTGACTCTGGGGCACAGGCCCTTGGAGGTGAGGTCCAGTCCCCCCACAGCCTATGTACACGAGAGGTCAGTAACCCTCACCTTTGTCTTTATTTGAGAGGTATTTATCCAGATGTCCAACCACCCTGACTGTCCACTGTTTCCAAAGTTCTCACAGTTTCTCCCAAGGAGTTGGCCCTCTCTGCTAATAGGACTCCTAGTGTTCCAACTTGCTAGCCCAGAATCCTTGTCACAAGCACTCAAAATAAATCCCGCATTCCCTTTTCTAGCAAGGCAGTGGGGTTGTATGCAAATGAAATGGTGATCCAAAGAGAAGCAAATGAAGTTCATGAGTACAGACAGTCCTGGCTTATGCTGAAGTTAAATCAACTCATTTCTGGAAGCTGCTGCGTGAATCTCTCAGCCTGAGTAAATGATTGTTTCATTCTTCATTGGTCCCAGTGCAGAGACATGAGTTATGAGTGATGTACACAAATCTACAAAACCAAAACTCCTATGTTACCCAAGTGATAGGCACCCATCCCAGTGTGTGGCTGACTTAGTATGACTTCCTCATAGGGCTACTGCAGAAACCTTCCTAAAAGTTGCATAATACTTTTAATCAATTCATGGCATTCTCTGTTGATTAGACCATTGACACAATCAATAATTGCCATCCATATGGATTTGCACAGATAAATGGAATATCTAACATTGGGTTTCTTCCCACTGAGACCTGCCTTAAACAACAAGAAACTAAAAAATTGGTAGAGTTAACTTTTCTCCCCAACCAGTTCAATCCAGCGCATTGAAGCCACTCTGGGCTTCAGTTCTCACAGTGGGTCCCTGGGCTAGCAGCTTCTGTATCACCTGGGAACTTAGAAATGCAAATCCTTGCCCCACCCCACCACCTACAGAATCAGAAATGCTGGTGATGATGTCCAACAATCCATGTTTGAACAAGCTTTCCTGGTAATTCTAATGAGTGATGAAGTTTTCAAAACATTGCTGTAATAAATGTAACATAGCATGTTGGCTTGGCCAGAGCTCAGAGAAATGGAGTGCTGTTTCCCTATGATCAGACCTTTCTTGTATTCTAAGCAGTCTTCCCTGATTGCCAGGGACAGTAAGTTGGTTGCTCAGCCACATCCCAGGATGTGAATAAGACACAGAAACAATGTAAGAATAAAGTGGCATTTCCTAGTTAATTGAATTTTAGATTCTTCAATGCACCGAGAGAGACCAATGGACATCCGACTGAGGAAGGATAAGAAGGCCCCTGGGAAGGAAAGTGATGGGCAGAGGATCTCTACAAGTGGGAGAGAGAGAGAGAAGGAGGGGCAAAGGTCAAAGTGAGGCAGGAGTCAGCCTTTCTGGGTTCAGATTCGGCCCTAAGGCCGGACAGGTAGGCAGGAGTTCTAGCTACAGTGGGGTTTGGCAGTTTTTGTTGTTTTTTTTTTATCCTCACCCGAGGACATTTTTTCATTTTTTGTTCAGATAGAGTGGGAGGGAGAGAGAGGAAGAGAGAGAGAGAGAAACATCGATGTGAAAGTGACACATCGAGTGGCTGCCACCCGCACGACCAACTAGGGCCGGGGACAAACTGCAGCCGAAGTACATGCCCCTAGCGGGAACCGAACCCGGGTCTCTCTGGACCGCAGGCCGACGCTCTAACCGCTGAGCCAAACCGGCCAGGGCGGGGTTTGGCAGTTTTTATGTACCCCAGCTCCTCCTGGAGAGATCCATGGCATCAATCAATGACAAATGGTGTCACTTATCTTTGGAGTCCTCATGGAAAGCAGTAAATAAAAAAGAGGTACAGTTCCCTCCGGGAGAGACAGACAGAAAGAGGAGGTCTAGGTGTACCAAGCCTGGCAGTAGAAGCAGCTGTGCAGATGCCCAAGAAGAGGGGCTCATGGGAACACTGATGACACATCACCTTTTACCTTCTCCAAATGCCTGCCTCCACCCTACTGAAGGACTCACAGAATATCTGATCTTACCTGGTGGGGCCAGGGCTCACTAATTGAATCAATCAGTATGTATGGAGGGTGTCGGGGACCTAATTCTGAAAAAATAGTTCAGGGAAATTATTCATAGAAAGAATCAGATTTCAGGTTGATTTGGGACTATTGCAATTATGGAGAAGGTGCTATCTCTAGATGTGCCCACATCTACATTCACTGATGGGTTACTACTGAGACATACAGGTCACACCAGTAGGGCTGACAAACAATAGCTCTGCCATTTATTGTACTTCCTTAGAGCAGAAGATCTAACTTGATGCCTGGCTCTACCATCTACCAGCCATGTGATCTGGTGCAAAGTTCACATCCCTTCTAGCTTCAGTTTTCTCATTGGAAAGAATGATTGCAGCATCCAATGAATAGAGTTAGTATTGTTGACTGGCTCATTCAGGAACACTCCGTAAGTATCAAGGGTGGTGTAGATAACAACATTACTTATTATCCTAAGATTGTCTTTTGGAAATTGGGAAAAGGGTGTATGTATTACCATTCCCATTTAAATTAATAATCTAGACCAATAATTACTCTGGTAATCATTGACATGCAATTGGAGTCCTTTGTATGATACATGACAATAGGTTCACCTTACTAGTTATGTTAATTAGTGTTCGAACAATTATTTTAAATATTAAAACTAGATTACATTACTTAAGACATAACTATTTTCTCTGTATATCCAAATAATTACATCTTCTAAAAGAACTGGCCTGTGAGAATTTAGAACAATGGAGAGGGTTCTATATCTTAACAAGTCTGGAGGTCATCCGGAGAAGAACAATGAAGGTTAAAAGGACATGAACAGGGGACCTATGGGGGACACAACAACACCTTCTGTGCCTGGTCCACAGTAGGTCCTCTATTCATGCTTGATGCTTGAGAATTTGGGGATCCATTTGGAAGAGGAAGTAACTAATTATGGACAGGTAGAGGTCAGGACTGAGAGAGCCATACACATAGAGACAGGTTTCAGCTCCCTGTGAAGAACTTTGTACTGTGTGTCAGTCTTGCCAGGGACTTGGCTGTCTCTAAAAGTACTGAGAATTTCCCAGCACAGGAAGTGTTCTAGCTGAGGAGGCAGTTTGACCAGCTGCCAGGATCATTGTACAACACAATGTTGAGTTGGATGGGACACAGGACTAGATAAGAGGTCTAATTTCTCTTTTAATGCAATGATTCCATGACTTTGCATGTGTGTTTCACAAGAGAATAAAAGTGGAAATGTGAACAGCAGTCGATGGCATGTTGTAAGACAGAAATTTCAATCCTGACCTTCTCATCAATGACCTTTAAGCAAGTCCTTTGTCATTCTAACCTGTGGTTACTCATCAGCAAATCATTTTCTTTCATTCCATTCAGCTCTAACATGCCACCCAACTAGCTTATTTATGCTCTGGGCTTTTATTCCTGTCATTCCTTCCACCTGATAAGCCTCCCATGCCATCTGTTCTGAAGCTTTACCAGGCTAGAATCACCCTGTCTTCATGCTCAATTCAATTCATACAGCATATGTGATGGGCATGGGTTTCACATCACAGACTCTAAAATACCCCTACTGAACCATTCCTGCCTCAAGCCCCTGTCCGGAAAACTGTTGCTGACCACTTTCTGGTAAATTCAATGAATGCACACCTTTGGGAAATTGTAAAAGTTATTGCTGTAACAGTGGGAAATGTAATCCACCCCACCATTATTTTAACATTGTTTCTCTAAATGCTGACTCTGACTTATATGTAGCTTGTAGACAAACAGCATGTTTGTATAAGAATCCTAGGAACTAACTTCAGAAGATACAGATTCCAACCCTCAGTCATCCCAGTTGAGATTTGTGACCTTCAACCATAGAACCAGGATGATGTAGAACCAGGATGACGCACACCAGACCATCACTTGACCAGTTTCAAGGTCCTTATCAGGGTGGACTGTGCTGGCCTGCACGTATAGAAATTTTCAATCCCCTCCTCCTTGATCTCTTTGTTCTGCTTTCTCTCTCCCTCCTTATAAAAGTCTCTGCCTGCACTGAGATGTGGAGATGGGCTTTGTGACAAGAGTCCCCCATCTTCTCCAGTTGCCAACACTGGAATAATCCTCTTTCCTTTTTCACCAGCACCTGTCTCATGAGTTTGGCTTTCGGGGCAGCAGGCAGCCAAACCTTGGTTTCAGTTACATCACCTCTGGTTTGGAGGATTACAAAAGGTGTCTCTTCACCCCTCCAGGGCCTCCAGGGCCAAGCTTCAGGGAGTACTCCCAGAGCATGGGCCAGGTTTCTCCCTACTCATCCTCCCTAGAAGGGCTTAGTGAGCTGCCCAGACTGCCCCCCCAAATCCAGTGGGCATAGTCCTCCATGCATGCCCAGCAGATTGTTGATCTTTCTAATACTGTTCCCACAAAAGCCTCTAACCCTCTAAACTTCCCTACTCTCCATGAAGAAAAAGATAAACAAACTTCCCTGTTTGGTTCATACTCTATTTTTAGTGCATTTGCTCACAAGTTGCTCTTCGATACAGAAGTGGAGGAAAGGTGTGGTGTAACACGTGATTAGGTTCAACTTGGCCAAGAGTCAAACTTTTGATGCTGTGGGTGACTCTGTCCTCTTTAGGGACAGAGTGTGGCTTAGAAAGGACACAAAAATGAGTCAGAGGAGTTTGAAGTTTGACTGTCATCCTGCCACTTACTAGTCACTTTTAGAAACTCAGTTTCCTCTACTTACAGTGGAGACAATAATAGCATTTGCCCCACGAAATTCTTGAACAGATGCAACGATGTGAACATATATGCAGTGCACTGCATGCCCCTAGATAGTTCTAGACACCTACATTTTCCCCTTAAACATTTATATGCTGCAGTTATCTGCCTCTGTAACTGAATGAGCTAACTCTGGAATACATAGATGCACACTATATCTAACTAATCAAAATACAATATAATTTCAAGGGATTTTTACAATGGAGTTATGGTTACTTAGCTGCTAAATAACCCATTGGCACTAGGGGGTAGTAGTGTCCACATGTTTTATTTATGAAGGGTAACACTTGCTCCCTTTCCAGGTCTAGAGCAGGGGGTCAGACAAAGGAGTTTAGGGTCTATACAGAGCACATGTCTTCCTTCTGGCTTCCTGAAACTTGTTTTTGAAGGTCATTGCCCCGATTTACCAAAACAGTACATAAGACAGATTTCTGTTTGTTTTACCTTTTTATAATTTTGTGGTTATTTGTTGAGGCTTTGTCGTTTGAAAGTGTGTTCCCATATGTTACTACTGTGTTCTTCACCACAATTTAATATATTTTATTTTTTAAAAGAATATTTATTTATTTTGCATTTATCTTCAGATATAGCGGGAGGAAGAGAGGGAGGAAGAGAGAGAGAGAAACATTGATGTGAGAGAGACACATCGACTGGTTGCCACCCACATGACCCCAACCGGGGCCGGGGGGGGCGGGTACGTGCCCTTAGCGGAAACCAAACCTGGGGCTCTCTGGTCTGCGGGCTGATGCTCTAACTGCTGAGCCAAACCGGCCAGGGCCACAATTTAATATATTTTAAACAGATTTTTTTAAACCATTACTTTTTGAATATATAATAAAAGAGTGATAATTATAGGTGACATCACTATAAGAAATCAAACTGTGTGCTTTAAATAGCCCCACTAATGACACACAAATTGCTAGCCATGGGACAATGACAACATTTACTTGGTGCTAAGTGTGCCAGGCCCTGGGTTAGGTGTATTATAAAATTATTACCTGATTTAATCTCCATGAAACCTCTATGAAGTAAGGACCATTATCCGCATTTAACAGATGAGAATCTGGGGCTCTGAGAGGATGAGACAGCTTGAGCTTGTCGCTCCCTGTTTCTGGTCTCTTTATTTTTTTACAGTAGGATGTTTATTTTTTTGTTTTTCTTTTTAAAATTACCACCAACATGCAATATTATATGTTTCAGGTGTATGTTTATGGCCTTTTAAAATAGTTCTTTTATGTAACCAACTTTTGTGCTTGCCTTTTAATCTAAATTTTTTATTTAAAAATAAAACTAAAATTCTACTTTCTCCTACCTTTCCTTTTAAGAATGTAGCACTTTCACAGGGAATGAAGACCAGCATGTAACACTTTCACTGAGACGAGTCTGTGCAGGCTGGACAGCTCACCGTCCTGCAGGACTCACTCTGACGTCTAACAAACCACGGCGACGATACCTGGGCTGTGGCTCAGCCAGGATTTTGACTTCACACGTGTCTATTGAATTGAACATATGGTTGCCAAAAAGTAATATTTGAAATGGAAAAAGTCACCAATTTGGTTGACCAGCTCTGCAGTGTTGTTTTTTTAACACCTACCTAGAATTTTTGCTCAAAATCTGTTCTTCTAGCCCTCCAATGACTTGGAAAACTTCTTATTTCCTCTTTGAATCACTGTAGTTTAAAATGAAGTCCTGCCCTATCATTAATTGGTAAGAGAAATGATTGGAGTCAACAGACTCTCAAAGATCAGAGTCTGGGAGCATCTGTCTGACATGTTTGGGTCAGTGACCATCACAAGATGAGATACTGAGAGTCCACAAGGCTGATGATCATCTCATCAGCCCACAGGCGATCATGCTGGTTCACTGGGTGGTGACACCATGCTGAGAAGATGAAATGAGCAAAAAGTAGCAGGATACCCCTGTGTGACTCATGAATGCCAGTGGTTCAAAGATAAGTTCCATCAAATTCAAGCATCTGCCATACTAGATGTTTCTGAGACTAGTACTTTCAAGCTTGTTGGGATATATGCTTCAAAAAGAAAAATAAGATGCTGCTCTCTGGGCCCCTTCCATTAAAGAGGCAAAAATCTTGGTGAAAATGTTAGAACACTTTACATTGAAAGCCTCAACCCATTTTCTGAGTAACCCCTAAGGAAAGCTAACTTTGAATGGAATTCAGCACAAGGAGGGTTCTCAATGTACCCAGGCTGTAGTGGAAACAGCTCCACCACTGGGTCCAAAGGATGCTTGGGATGAGGTGTAGAGCCTCGGGGGAGTCTTGAAAGAAGAATCACAGCTGAAAACCCTGGATTTTGAAGCAAACCATGCCCTCCTCCTTTAGCAAATCTTCTTCTGCAAAATAGTTCTTGGCTTGCTTTAGGCCCTGGCAGAGCCTCAGCACCTGACCAAAGCAGCCATTGGCCTTGTAAATGGAGTTGTCCATCCTGAACTGGGTGTTGCCTGCTCATTCAGACATGATGTCAGGGGTAAACTGCAGCACACTGTCAACAAAAGCAGGCAAGCATTTAGAGGACCCAGCTGGAGCAGACCCTAAAAGCACAAACAGTTGTGCGAACACAGATTGCACCCCCAGTGTGCCTACCCGGCCGCACTGCATCTTTTCCACTGCCCACACCTATGGCCACGTGGGGAACTCCCACCAGTGGACTGAGGAAGAAAAGAATTCCAGACACAACCTAAACATGGCTCCACACCATGGAGAATGGAGAACCATGCTCAGGATGGAAGGTGGAGCCGCTCGTCTCAAAGTCACTTGAGGTGGGGAAGCTGACCTGGAGTGTGAGCAGTTGCTATAAATTGGACCAATGTTCGGGGAGTTGGAAGGAAAAAATGGAATTTGGTGACAAGGAGGTCTAGAGAAGAGGAAGGTGGATGGGGCATCTCAGGATGGGCCAGACTGTGAGAATATTTATGTCCCATACAAATGCTTACCAAAGACTCCCACTGGGGTGAAGGTTCTCAGTGACCAAGAGAAAAAAGTAAACCCATACTGGAGCTGTCAGTCAGCCTCCTTCCCCAACCCCACTCTTTGCTCAAAGGGCTCATGAATAAAGTCGCTGAAGAGGCAAGGTTCATGAAGGTAAGGCATGTCCCAGAGAGGACTTCTTCTTACCAAGGCTGGCCTATCTATTGTCACTGGGCTGGCCTGCCTACTGCCACAGCTGAAGGTCCAAATCACCCACAACAGCACCCAACCTTGAATCCCGTTCTTGTACCATACCCTGAGGACCAGGCTGACTCCATCAGAAGGTTGATTATATCGGAACTGCTCCATATCATGGAGGGGACAGAAAATTGCCCTTCAGTGGAAAAAAACATTTATGCTGGATAAGTTTCCTTCTCTGCCTACTATGCTCCCTCCTGCAACACAATCTGCTTTATACTTTGCTATAGGCTGAACGTGTGCGTCCCCCACCCCAAATCCATGTGTTGAAATCCTAATGCCCAATATGATGGTATGAAAAAGTGGGACCTCTGGGAGGTGAGTAGGTCATGAGGGTGGAGCCCTCATGAATGGGATTAATGCTATTATAAAAGAGGCCCAAGAGAGCTCCTATCCTCTTTCCCCATGTGAGGACATGTCTGCATCCTGGAAGAGAACGCTCACCCAACCATGCTGGCACCCTGATCTCAGTCTTCCAGGCTCCAGAGCTCTGAGAACTAAAACTTCTATTGTTTATAAGCTGCCCAGTCTGCAGCGTTTTGTCATAGCAGACTGAGGCAAGCATCATCATGATATCCAAACAACGTGGCTTCTGAACAAGGAATCGTGTCCCTGCACAAGAGTTAAGGCAGTCATGGGGTTCCCCGCTCTTCCCACAACCTCACCACCTGGGAGCAGTTGGCCCACAGAGCACTCTGTTCCAGGGCCGGTGGAAATTAATAGTGGGTTAGATTGAGGTGTATCAGTCCTGATGTGATCATTTGCTCTGAACCAGTAACCACATTGAGTGTTGATTCTCCCACAGTCAGAATACATTGTTCTGGGATCCAAAATATGGAAACACAGTGTGGTCTCTTAATATTCTACCTCTCAACTCATCCACAAAAGTTTGGTATCTTTCCAGCTTCAGTTCTGCTGCTGTAGGGGTTCCAGACAAAAGTATTCCATCATTAGACACCACCATGCTCCCTTAGCTAAGAACTGCCCTTTGCCCGTTTTAGGTTCTTTGTGTCCCTGAATAAACAGTTTGAAAAGGAGGGTTGCTACATTGCCCAGGAGATCAGATAGGTTATCAAAGGGAACTGGAGTTCCCATTAAATTAGGCAGACAATGGAAGACTAGTCCTCAAACCAAGACATCCTATGGAGTAATCCCATATCATGCCATGTCAGGAGGGAAAAGTCAATGGATGACCAGAAGAACCAATACAACAAGGGCCTCCCTCAGATTCATGTCCTTCAGGAATAAAGGCTTGTGTTAGTCCCTGAATCAAGAACCCTAACCTGGCTGAAGGCAAAGGAGCAAGGGTTGGCAGAAGGGTAAGGAAGATATAAATAACAAATACTAAATAAAGCCTCATGGTCTTTTCTCTGTGCTGTGGCATGTCTTTGTCTTCTCTCTCCCTTTTCCCTATTATTTTATATAGGGTTTGTTTATCATTCTGTCCATAACTTATTCTGTAACAATACAAGATGGTAATTAAACGAAGAGGAAAGACCAACACCCAGAGACAAATGCTGCCACAGATGACATTTTGGGTCTCTGCTTTGGGGGCAAAGTTGAATGTACTCTTATTTGCATGAGGGATGTTTTCATTACAATAATGAGAGCATTTTTGTGGCTGTTCTTGTGGTTTGAAAGTTAAGTCCTGGAAGACGGGTGTTCATGGTGTCAGGTAGCCAAAGGTATGTCTGTGGCAAGAATCGAATACTGGTTTCAAGTCCATTCCAAACCCCTTGATTTGAGCCTTCATGCAAGCTGGAGGCTGAGAAACCAAAGACTCCACTTTTCAGACATCCTTCCAGCTCAGGTTTCCCACATGACCTTGCCACCCTAGCCCTTCCTAAAGTAGAATGAGGGAATAGATATTTAAACCCAGATTTGGGCTATGTTTTCAGCTGCAATAGAAATCTCAGGGGTGTCAGAAAGATGGGAGTTGGAATCCCTACTCTGCCAGCAGTTCTTACGAGAATGTGCGCCATGTCCTGACCTTCTCAAAGCTGAGCCTCAGCATTCCGTGTGTATACCAATAACCCCTCGTGGGAAAGTTATTATGATAAATAAGTGAGACTGTGCGTGTAAACCACCTAACAGAGTACCTGGAACCTAGCATCAAATGTTGGTTCCTCATCCCTTAACAATTGGCAGATCTGTTTGGCAGTTTGGTAATTGATCATATCTTTTCCAGAGAGATGAGTGAGAAAAAAAATAGGTAATGTTGTAGAAGTGATAATAAAAGAATTTATGATATCATTTAATGGGGCATGAAGCCAGGAGAAATAACACTTCAACTGGGATCTGATTTCTTTTTGGAGGTCGAAAGACATCTGGGCAAAGCCCTCTTTAGAATTCAGAGCCGGTATCACACTCAAACTTCTGGACTACATCATTCTTTCACCATATGAGTTTGCTGAGTAGCTTACATGGAGTAGAACCAGGTACCTGTGCAGCCCCCCTACCCCCTTCCTCTGCCATCGTGGGCTATTTCCTCCTTGAAGAAGGAAGTGCCATTTAATCCGTAGCGATTGCCTAAAGTGTTCCGTTTTGTTTCTTTTCGTACTTTCCAAGTTAAAATTCCTAAAATATGTTATTACATGCTCTCTGCTTTCCTGTTGAAGCAGAACTATTTGAAAGGCTTGTGCCTGACGTTCACCCATGACAACCTTCAGAGGTAAAAAAAAGTAAAAATTCAAGCTGTGTTTCTTCACAGTGGAAACCACCACTTTTGAAACAATGAAGGGAGGTTAGATTTCAGGGCTGTCGGTCCTGCTGAGCTTATTGTTCTAGAAGTGCTTGGTACCTGACAACCCAGAGCAGAACAAGAAAGCTATTCATTATCCAGTAACAAAATACACAGTGCGTGATGTATTTTCTGCTATAAACTGCTCAGTACTTCCCAGCCCAAGGTGGAGGAGGAAGTTCACCTTTGAGAATTGGTTTAAAGAAGAGAAGGAACCCGTTTCATGAGCCTGATGAAAGTTGTGTGTGATACTTAAATATTTGTGCGCTCTACTCATTGGATACTTCTAATATACCAGGAATAAAACAATTAACAGGTATTTAGGAATATACCCATGTTAGTACTTCATGTTATTTAATAAATGTGTTAATTCCACCCACTTATTAGTAGATGACAGGAAGGGGGTGAACAGAAGAATAGGGGATAAAAGAGAAAAAAATAACTGAGACGGTTGGTTAAACAGGAGGAAAACAGAGACATTAAGAGAGAGAAACATAAGGCATATGAACAAAAGGAGAAAGAGAGGTTAACTCTAAAATATAGTAGGAAACACACCACTGATTATACGTGTAGGAAAGACGCTGTTGATTTCCCTGTCCTCTCTTCTTGCCAAGTCTGTGTGTTCCGCTCTGTGCCCCTCAAGCCCAAGGACAATAAACCCTTGTTCAGGAACCCTTGCTCAGAGCATGAGAAATCACCACAGAACCACAGCAGGTCATGACCTTGCAGTGTTCCCATCTCCGTAGAGTCATTGTTCAGCCTATCTCGGTCCTTTCCAGTGACAGAGAACACATGTCTCAAAGTAGATAGGGGTAGCTTTCTCCTAATAAGGTAAATCCACTGCCCTTGAGACTGGACCCAGCAAGTCTGGTCCGTCTTCTACAGAACAGCCCAGCAGAAGTCCAGTGTCCTGCAGACCACGTTGAAACCCAGCTGGTTCCTGCCACCACACTTCCCAGTCCCCTCTTCATCATGACTGTGCCCTCTGAAAACATTTCCCTCTTTTTTCTTCTCCTTTTCAAAGTATGGTCCATTCCCCTGGTGTGGTCTGAACAAGACAAAGGAAGAGAGCTGTTCCTGCCCCTTTTCTAGAGAACACAAATCTAATACTGTCCCTTCCGTTCACACGCCTTTGCCTTGGTAATAGGAGAGATCATGACTGAATAGAGCACATCATCGCTTACATGCCTCACACTCAACCAGTGTTCTTCACCTTCTCCGAGCTCTGAGAAACTGATGGAACAGGATAAGAAAGTCTGTCTTTGGCCAAGTCTTAGATTCCTTCATGCACCAATTTTGCTTCCCACAAGGGACGTCCCCAAGGGCTCTTTTCTTTCAGAGCCTGCCACGAGCAAGAGTCTCCTTGGCCTCATTCTCATTGCCAAAGTGTCGACATCAGCCGCTCTCCTTCCCAACCTTCCTCCAAACCCTTTCCCAGCCCAACTTCTCCCTCCTGCACAGCATTCTGGTAAAAGGGGCAAGTGCTGAGTCAGGCTGCATCATAACCCAGCTGCATGAGTCTAGGCAACTGAACGAACCTTTCTTCCCTCTCTTGTAAAGAAAGACACAATAGCAGTGCCAGGTTCCTGGTGTCCTTGTGATATATGAGTACATGCAAACCCTGGACAAGGCACTCAGCAAGTGCTGGGGTAATGTTGGCTACTATTCCGATGCTTACCCTGGCTCTGCCCCCTAAGAAAGCCCATGTGATCTATAAAGTCACACCAACAGGTGGCTGACCATTGGCTTCAGTGTCATGTGCAGGATTCCCTAATAGTGGGCTCCTAAAATGGTGGGCAAAATTATGTGGGATGCAGGCATTTCTGCCTGTAATTCTCAACCTTGGCTACACACAAGAATCATCTAGAGAGCTTTTGAAAACTACCAATGTCCTGGCTCCCTCTTCCACCGGATATTCTGATACACGTAGTCTGGGTGAGGCCTAGGCATTGCTCCCAAATAAACACACTGGGCAGCCGTGGGTGGTAATCACTGATGCACAAAGTTTCTTCATGAGGGTGGGCCTCAGATCACTTGTGTGGTTAAAACATATGTACGCCAAGACACCCACCCCAGAAATCTGATCCCATAGGACTGAAGTGGGACCACATACCTATACATTTCTAAAGCTACACAGGTAATTCTGATGTGCTTTGGAGAACCAGCAGCCCCCAATTTTTGTCTCCTTTCCAAAGGTGATGGAGACCAGTTGGCTCCCAAACAGTAGTCTGAGATGTGGCATCTATTGGGGATGACAGTTTCCATGGTCCAGACCTCTTTATCTGGACCCAGATGCTGGCACTCAGATCCTGGACCAGCCCCGGGTAGAAGTGGCCATGGGGGGGGGGGGGCGCTGCAGCCTCTGGCTCTTTCCTTCCTAATCCGGCAATCACCAACCAGAGCAGCTTTGTCACTGAGAATGAGAAAACGCAGGAGAAACGGCGGAAGTCCCTTCTTTCTCTTTATCCAGAATATTTTAAATTGAGTAAAAGTTGTGTCTATTTCTGTCAACATATGCATGTGAGAACATTTTCAATGATAGCTGATCCAAATTAAATCGAGGAGGAAGAGTGATATTGTCACTTCATTGCGCACCACACCAAAATAGATGTGCGAATTGACAAGCTTGCCTAATCGAAAAGATACACTCAAATAAAGTCAAATAAGCTGTTGTAGTTTATTTATTTGTATCTATCTACAGCCTTTAACATATTCTCTTTTTTAAAAAATACATTTAGATGATCGCTTTACTTCCTGTGCTTCCTGAAGATGAGTTTCTCTTATTGTGAAATTGCCCTCCCCATATTTATGGTGTGAACATGTCTTTTCTCTAATGAAATGCTGGCATATTTGTTTGTTCATTTGTTTTTAATGACTTTGCTTGGAAAAATAAAGAACTGGTAACTCTGTATTAGTCTAACCCCCTTCACTGCAAATCCCACCCCTTTTCTAAAACCAATCTGTGAAATCACAGAGTCTGGGAAACAGGTGGTTTCTGCAAAGTGATTTTTCAAAGTACTTAAATAATATATAAACATACAAAGTATACAAAGGGCTTAAACAATACACAAATATACAAAGGACTTAAACAATATACAAATATGCAAAGGACTTAATATACATACAAAGTGCTTAAACAATATACAAAATACTTAATATGCAAATATGCAAAAGACTCAAACAATATATAAATATGCAAAGGACTTAAACAATATACTAATATAGAAGTTATATAAAGTACTTATATAAATAGTAGCTGTAAGGTGGGGCTCCACCCCACACCTACTAAATGATTATCTCCCAAATACTGACATCTTCACAAGTGCCCCAGATGCTTCTTCGGTACAGAAATCTGACAACCAAACCAGACGTGGTGCATTGTTCAAAGGGCAATGTATTTATTCAAATGGATCTATAACTAGCAACACACCACAGTGAAAAGAGGGGAAAAATAATTAAGTATCTTTGGAAAGTGGGAACCAGCGATCTTAAAACGTGCTCTTTTGGAATGATGAGCAAAGCAGGGGAGAGGGTGTTGGATGGATGGATACATGGTCAGAAGGACGGATGGACCGATGGATGGAAGAAAGGATGACAGTAGGATAAATGATAGAGAAAAGAAAGGGGGATGGAAACAGGAAGACTAGAAAGAATTGAGGGAGAGAGAGCTAATTGGATGAAGAGGAGAAAGAGGAAGAGAAAATGTAAGAGAGTGTGTCAATAGCTTCCAGGAAAGAATGCTGAGAGTTACTTTACAAATGAATTAAATGGTGATCACGTCCTCAGTTCCCTCATCTGAAAAAGGAGAGAATTGGTTCTGATTAGCTCCAATATCCTTTCCAGATGTGGCATTCTCTGTATGTATGGGGTAGACAAAGAAGGAAAAGAACAGAAAATAAAAGAGAGAGAGAGAGAGGTTCATTAGACTATGCACTAGTTTTTTATGGTTATCGTAACAAAGGACCACACCTTAGTGGCTTAAAATACAAATACACTCTCTTATAGACCTAGAGGTCAAAGTCCTAGAATCGAGGCAGCCCTCTGCAGTTCTCACGGAGGTTTGATACAGAGACTGGGCTCCTTTCAGCTTTTGGTTCTACCTCCTTCCACTACTCACGGTGTCCAGGGATACTGCCTTGAGGGTAGGCTTGCCAGATTTAGAAAATAAAATTCAAGACACCCCATCAACTTCGAATATCAGGTAAATAGCACATAATTATCTTAACATAAAAATGCTCCAAATATTGCATGGGACATTATAATGCTACAAAATTATGTTGGTTCTCTGAAATTCAAAATTAACTGGGTAACCCCTATGTTATCTGACAATCTTCCTTGGGGCTCATGTTCCTTCCAGCCAGGCAGATGGGGGAAAGAGCATGAATAAGCATGCTCTCAGTGGCATATGTGGTCCAGGCCTGGAGAAAGTTTGCTCACCAATGAGCGGTTTCCCACGCTAGCTGTACACACAGACCAGTTTCTTTCCCACGGCTCCAGCAGCCATTCTAGTCCCTTTACTCTGCTCCATAATGCCAATCTCAGCGTGTTACCACTATTTTTATAATCCTCCCAAACTCCTTAATGCTACCTGGAAGTCCCTGCCCCTGGCCCATATCTGCAGCCTCGTTTATTATTTACCCCGTCTCACTCCCCCAGCTCCAGGCACACTGTCTTCCTTCAGACCCTTAGATAAATTGTGGAGCGAAATGGAGTTCACCCGTGCCTCCATAAGTGCTCAGAGGAGAAAGCATATCACAACGGAAATGAGCTGAATGTCACTGAAGTCACACCCCGGTTTCTTTCCAGTTCTGCATGGATCCACAGTCCAGGGTCTTTAGAAGGCTCAAGCAGTTTTTGTTAGCATCTCCAAAAAGGTAGAAAAGAAACTGAATATAACAAATAGTGCAAAATATGAATATGTTTAAGGGAGCGTGGTTTTCAGGTTTCCGTTAAAAAAAAAAAAGAGGTCTGACCCAGTTTTCAACTAGGTCAACATGTGGTAGACTGAGTGAAATCACGAAAGGCACAAATTACCCCAGGGCAGAGGAAGATTTTTGTGAAGTCACTTCCTAGCTGCTCCCTTAGCTGGAGTGGAACCTGTCTTTACAGTTGAGGGAGTGCCGTGCCCCAGAGGAAAAGTGAGCTCATGGTTTTAACCTCCCTCTACTTGATTTTCCTGCCCTCCTCCCAACTTCAACCAGGTTCCCCATTCTTTCCTGGAATGGCTGGTTTTCCCCCTTTTTAATGACTTGGAGTGACCCAAAATGGGTGATTTTGTGGTGTTTTGCATATTTTCTGTCCCCCCCCCCTTTTTTTTGTATTTTCAGCTGAGTAAGATGCCCAGAGACCTGAAATTTAGAAAATCTAATCCTGTCTCTCCTTTTCTTCTTCTTCTGTTTTTCACCGACATCATAACTCTTAAATGTGGTTTGCTTCTTTTGGCTGATGATTTCTCTCAGCATCTTAAATGATTAAATTATTAGGATGTTTCTCTTGCACCGTGCTTGTTTCTTTTCCAAAGGTTTTTCCTTTACTCGGTTTTGTTGATATTTGAAATCTGAGCCCTGTTGATTTCCTATAAAGGTTTGTTCTTTTGGAAAGAAGCCTCGTTTTATTCTTGCCCATTAATTTTTAATTTTCACATTCCTATTAGACATTTCTGATCAATGTCTTTTATTTTTCTGCTAAAACTTTGTTTTTCATTTCTCTTTTGTTTATCTTTCCCCTTCCCCTCCCCTGAAGGAAAATGGTCTTATCGATTCAGCTTCTAAGGTCCTATTTTTAAATTTCATTTTTCAATTACAGTTGACATTCACAATTATTTTGTATTAGTTTCAAGAGTACAGCACAGTCGTCAGAAAATCATATAATCTACAAAGTGGTCCCCCTGATAATTCAAGTACTACCTGGCACCATACACAGTTATTACAATATTACTGACTGTGTACCCTACGCTGAACTTTACATCCCTGTGGCTATTTTGTAATTACTAATTCTTAATCTCTTCACCTTTTTCACCCAGTCCCCCAGCCCCCTCCCCTCTGGCAACCATCAGGTTGTTCTCTGCATCTGTGAGTCTGTTTGTTTAGTTTGCTCATTTTTTTTTTTTTGTTCTTTAGATTCCGCATATAAATGAAATCATATGTTATTTGTCTTTGTCTGGCTTATTTCACTTAGCATAATACCCTCTAGGTCCATCCATGTTGTCACAGATGGTAAGAGTTCCTTCTTTTTCGTGGCCAAGTAGTATTCCATTGTGTAAATGTACCACAATTTTTTACCCACTCACCTACTGATGGACACTTGGGTTGCTTCCATATCTTGGCTATTGTAAATAACAATGCAATGAACATAAGGGTGCATATATCTTTTTTAATTAGTTTCTTTGGATATATTCCCAGAAGTGAAATTTCTGGGTCGCGATGCAGTTCCATTTTTAATTTTTTGAGAAACCTCCAGACTGCTTTCCACAGTGGCTGCCCTGTGGCTCCCGCCAGCAGTGCGTGAGGGTTCTCTAGGGTCTTTGCTTCTTCCCTTTTCTCAAAGCAGCTCTTCCCTGCATTTCTAGTTTGAGGTCTGGACTATCTTATCTCTGTCTATCTTTCTCCTAACTCACTCCCTACCCTCTCTTCTCTGTATCTGTGCACCAGTTCTCCCTTTCAAGTGTTCCTTAGTTACCTCTTCTTTTCTTTAGGTCTTCCTGTTCTTACTTCATGACAAAAATGTCCTTCCCTCAAAAAAGCCACTAGTAAATTCCTTAGACACAAACAAGACATCTTCTGACCTCTGACCTGCCTTGCCAGCCCCATTTCTTACACCCTCACACACAAGCCTGGCATCCCGGGCGTCCAGACTGAGTCTTACCTCTGCTTAGAATGCTTTTCCCCTTCCCTTCTCACCTCCCACTGTTCCTCCAGGATCTTCCAGGCTGCCACCTTCCCCACCACTAGCCTCGTACTCAAGTGCTATCTGTGCTTCCATCACCCCATGGGTTTAACCTCCTGACCAATCAAAATTCAAGGTGAGATTGTAAATTTAACCTTTAAAAGGTTTTAAAGATTAAAATTGTCAAATATAGCAACATATGAAAGAGTTACATAAAATGAACGTACAGTATATCAAATAATTATTCTAAAAATCCATATAACCTCCTCTGAGGTCATCACTCCCTGAAAACTCAGGTAGTTACTTGTAGTCACACCCTGCTTACGCTCCTGAAAATAACTGTTTGTTTATTGATTTTTATACTATTACAGATGTCCCCATGCCCCGCCCCCTTTTACCCACCTCTACCCAGCCCACCCCAGCCTTGTCTTTATACCAGCGATTTTCAAACTTTTTCATCTCATGGCACACATAAACTAAGTATTCCAATTCCATGGCACACCAAAAAATATACTATATTTTTGTCAATCGGACCCCAAAAAGTAGGTATAATTTTGATTCACTCACACCAGATGGCTATTTCTGTGTTGGTTGCTGTCATTTTTTTATTTGGCAGTCTAAGGGAAAAGAGGTCAGTGTCCCTGACTAAATAGTCAGGTATTGCATGTTTTAAAATTTTTGTGATGCGCAAGTGGAAAATCGGTGCTTTACACTAATCACTTTCTCGCTTTTCTTGAGTGTTTTACCACCTTAGTATGCATGCCGAAGCAGTGAAGTTTAACTTTTCCTGTTTTGAGTGTTATAGAAATGCGATCATTCCTGAGATGGGTCTCTTTTGTCTTTTTTCTTTCCCTCAAGGCTGTGTTTAAGATTCCGAGCTATTCTTGCTCTCTGTGGCTGTGTGCCTATCTTCCCTCCAGTCTAGATTTCCATTGCATGCAATATTCTACCATTCATCTCTTCAGTTCAAAGTGGATGGACCAGTTTGGAGCTACTTAAAAAATTCCTGTGCAAGAATCCTGGCACATATGTGCACGCATTTATCGAGAATATGAATGATAAAGAATAGTTGAGTCATGTTCAGCTTCAGTAAAAAGTGCCAAACTGTTTTTCCCAAGAGGTTGTAACCATTTGCATTTCTACCTGCAGTCTTTGGGAATTCCTTTTGATACATAAATTCACCAACCTTTGCCCATCTGATGGGTACAAATGGGCCTTTCCATCTCTATCTGCCTGGAGCTACCCAGTGACTGGCGTGTGGAAAGTGCTCTCATGAATTTGTTAATTCATAAAACTCCCTTGTGTTCATGAATCACTGCAAATTTATCCCAATGTCTGAATATTTTCTGAGGATTTATCCTAGGAGGACCTGTGGTCAAGTGTGTATGGACGGCATCTACTCTAATAATTTATTTTTCTTTAACATGTAAAAAAATTTGCTCCGCTAGGCTTGCTGGTACACAGGGCAAAGCTGTGTAAGCCTTTGTACAAAGCAGAGTGAGGGGGGCTGCCGCACGCCCATCAGCCAATGCCTTCAGCCAGAGGACAAAGGATGGAGCGCACCACTGAGTCTCCACACCCTTGAGCTCAGGGACAAACCTTCCACCTCGGCCTCGCAAAGCAGCTCTGGATTCAAGAGAGTTGAGCTTCCCAGGGACTTCTGTGGGGTTCTACTACCTCCAGAAGCACAATAATGTATTCTTACCTATCTCATGGGGTCCCTCCTTAGACTCTCACTTCCCAGTAAATTAATACATGCCCACCAGTAAACTTACTGAAATTATAAGATTTTATGGATTGATATTTTAAAATTTTTTTCTTTATTGATTTTAGAGAGAGAGGAAGGGAGAGGGAGAGAGAGAGAGAGAAACATCGATGAGAGAGAACATCGACTGGCCACCTCCTGCACACCCCCCACTGGGGATTGGACCCACAACCTGGGCATGTGCCCTGAGCGGGAGTCAAACCAACGACCTCTTGGCGCATGGGTCGATGCCCAACCCCTGAGCCACACCAGCCGGGCCAAAATGTTTTTATTCAATGACAACATTAAATGTCGGCAAAGATGTGGAGCAGTTGAAACTCCCATATACGGTTGGGAGTTTAAAAGGTCATAACCATTTCAGAAAAAGACATGGCAGTTCCTTATACAACTAAATATACATTTATTCTCTGACCCAGCAATTCCAATCTTACTTATTTATCCAAGAGATATGAAAACATAAGTCCACAGAAAGACTTCATAAAACCGTTCATGGCAGCTTTATTCACAGTAACCCCAAACTGGAATCAGATCGGAGGCTGGTCTACTCTAATCCAGCCTATATCCTGCAGTCATAATGATCTTTCTAAAAGGGTCTAGTCATTGTATTCGTCCCTCGGTGGTTTAGGATTAAATTCAAATCCCTTCGTGTGCCTCCTGATATACTGTTACTTATATTCTCCACCACAGTCAGACAAGTGACTTTGCTTTACTTCATGGAAACGCCTTTGGTACCAAAGGTCCCTTTGTTCTCTCAGTGTGATGGGTATTGCAAATTGGCTCACTCAACCTCCATTCTGCCTTTCGTCTTCTATTTGGAGCATTGGGAAAGCTAAAGCAATGCTTTGCAAACTCCGTCACCTAGAGTGTGGCATGACCTGCCTATTAGATACACTAGTTCAAGATTTGGAAGGTAGAAATAAGGCAGGGTGACCTTTACGTCCCTTTTTTCTGGTTTTTGCTATGTGGCAAAGACAAAAAAAACAAACAAAAGTTTTCTCTGCTAGCATTCCACGTCCATCTCCATCTTCAAGGGTAATGAGTTATTGGGGTCCCTTTCTAATGCCTGGATTGCAGGTAAGTGTTTTTTTGTTTTTTTTTTTCCAGTTTCTAGATAGTCTAGAGATGGTTGAAGTGGTGGCAAGAGACATCACTAGCTGTTGACGATTCCATCCAGAGTCTTGATTCCAGCCTCGCTCCCCCGGTGGGTCAGTTCTTTATGGTTCTAGAACTGTTCCTGGAGATGCAGCTTTAAACCCCTTCTCTCAGACCTTCCAATAATTTTCTAAGGTCTAATTTCCTTTATTAAAACCTTTCTTAATTTAAATAACTGGAGTGTTTTTCGTTTTATACAGTGAGTTCTAATAACAGTGCGCACATCTGAAAAATAAGTATCTAAAAATTGAAGATATTTTGAAATAATGTGAACTTGCACTTGAGCAAGGATTTCAAAATCTGGAATTTCAAACCACTTTGCACACTTGAGAAAGAAAAAGAAATCGCTTACCTGACTCCACCCCAAGAAATAGAGTCTCTCTAGGTGGAGCCTAGATATAGTGTTGAAACCGTTCCAGGTGAGTTTGATGCAAACTGCTCAACACAGAAGTAGAAGGACAGGTGTGCAGGGTTTCAAAGCTCTAGACATCATGAGACCCTATCTGCCACCTGATGCAAGAGTCTCAATAATGACATTTTTATGTTTCCCAATCTTTTTCTCCCACAGATTACATTATTGGCTGCAGTAATTTATCAACTTAGCAGGAACTCTCTATTAAGAAAAGCCACCTTCACAGAAAAAAAAAAAAAAAAAAGAAAGAATTTCTTTCATTTTCTGCCATAAAGTAAATGCCCAAGTAAAATTGTGATTTTAAAAATCCACACTTTAATAGTGTGTGATGTACTACTGAGCTCTTTAAAAATGTTTTATTAGCCGAAAGCACATTCCAGATACTGTTAGTATAACCAGAGTAGGGTCTCAAAGTAGTATACCCTAGAATCAAGAACTATTCAAAACAGACACTTAGAATAAAAGGCTCAACTTGAAAATGCACACATTTTAAAAGTAAGTGATTTCAGATGTCCTTATCTTGGTCTTTTACTCAGTAGTGGGCTAAGCCACGAGCCATGTATTTAACACGGCATTTGGGGCTCTTTTTAAGTAAATGCCAACATATGTTCACTTGCCTACTTTATGATTCTTTCATTGTCACTGAGGTCTTACCTTGAGATGCCTGTTGACCTACCCCTTGTGTGGATCCAACTCAATCATAAATAAAGAATAGAAGCAAGAGAGAGAGAGAGAGAGAAGAAAGAAAGAAAGAAGAGAGAGAGAGAGAGAAAGAAAGAAGGAAGGAAGGAAAGAAAGAAAGAAAGAAAGAAAGAAAGAAAGAAAGAAAGAAAGAAAGAAAGAAAGAAAGAAAGAAAGAAAGAAAGAAAGAAAGAAAGAAAGAAAGACAAAAATCTGTACTTTAAAAAAACAAGTGATTATGGAAATGCGTACAATGAACTAAATCACAAAGCAAAGGTGGAAGGGCAAAGTTTCTTTCAAAAGCACCTTTGAGAGCCTGAGTTATAATAGAGAATGGAAGGTCCTCCACTCCCAACCTTCCCACTCTGACCGTGGCACTGCTGGCAAAGGTAGACCACATCTGCGCCCAAATTCCTTCAAACACTCACCCCTCTTTTGGGTATCGACTAAGTTTGAGTTCTTTGAAAATTGAAAGACTGGATGGCAGGAATGATAGTTAAATATCAGAGGGACAGTCTGATCTGGCCTTTAGGGTAGAGAATTTACATTAGGAAATAAACAAACACAAGAGCCACCTGGGTCTGTTCAGAAGTGGGTTCCTGGTTAACAACTTCATACAGATTCTGCACCTGATAAGCAGGGTGTCAGGGTCTAAGAGTCGGGGGTAGAAAAGAGTCCCTGCTTCCTAAAACAGTGATTGCCAATAAAGATTAGGAAGCTCATAAAGGAAACAAAAGGCTTAATTTAGTGGTTCAAACCCCATAAAGAAAACCACACATTCATCATGTTGTAGTTCAGCAGGTGAAATCCCAGTGATTCACTAACTTGGTAGATATTTCCTGGGTACCTAGAATGTGACAGTCACTCTGTCGAGGACTGGAAGAAGGTGCTGAACAGGGCCCTTATTTTCATGGAGCTTATATTCTATACATGTTACATGTGCCTAGAAGGCTACCAGTAATCTGATGGGCTCACTCTCTTCAGAAGCTCTAAGGGCGTGGGTTTGGAGCCAAGCTGACCTGGCCTTGACTCCCAGCCTTGTCTTTTGCTGAGCATGTAATTCTGGGCACTGTCCTACCTGCATAGCTTTCTTTCTCCTGGTCTCCATGGTGAACTTGTCCAGCACAGCACCACCCTGGGGTGGGCGGTCACCTGACCCCACTGTGTAAGGAGAGAACGCTCACCCATATCCTTCAGATGAGGAAGGCCAGTCCTTGGGGAAAACAAAGTTGTTCTAGCCTTAGTCAACTTTTCATTTTTCCTTAATCAACTTCCCAGGTTAGGGACCCCTTCTTGGTAGGACTTCTATGGGTTGATCCTGACCTCCAAGAGATGAGCAGGCCTGTTCTCTCTCCCATGGACTTTCCCCAGGAACCAAATCCACTAAATCCTGAGAATCAGCTGGGCACCTGAAGAAGTAAAAATTCACAGACCCTACTCTAGACCTAATAAATCAGAGTCTCTACGGACTCCTAGTTTTAACAACTAAGAGATGAAACCAGATGGCTGTTTCTATTTTTAACAAGTCCAGCTATTCCATTAAAACTTTAGTGTTCTTTTCTAAACACTTTTTCCTTATTATGAAATTAATATATGTACACGGTAGGGAATTCTTTTAAAAAGAACAAAAAAAGTGTCAAGAAGAAAACAAGATTTACCCATTATCCCAACACCCAGAATTAAGAAACATTAGATTGGTGTTTCTCCTTCCATTTTTTTCTATGCATATACATATTTTCTTCCTAAAATATTTAAGATGACACTATGACTACTGTTTTTTTCTTGTCATTCCTCTGTATATATGCCTATATAGTCTGAAAACATGTCTGATTAGAATTTTACATAAATAATTTCATTTAACTATCATATATGAAAATTCTGTTACGTGCAGACACCGTTTTAGGTGCTGGGAATATAGTAAGAAAAAGCGGGAAGAGACTTGTGTCAATGAACTTATGTTACAATAATAGGAAATGATCAAGAAACCAGCTAACGATGCATAAGTGAATAAAATAATGATAATAAGTGCAAGTATCCAAATGATAACATTTAGGTGCCTACTAGGTATGGTTCCAAGAATAAACTTATTTAACCCTCATAACACCCCTCAGGGCAAGAACCAGAATTACCCCCATTTTACAAGTGTGAAAGAGGCACCGATAGCTTGCCAACATATCGAAGTATTTACAAGATGCTGTGAAATAATCACTGGGAAGACTGGCCAGGTGGCCGGAAGAGACCTCTCTGCAGAGGCAATATGAGAGCCACAAGGTAGAGGACAAGAAGGGGCAGCCATGCAGACACAGAGGAGCATTGTGGTGACAGAGCGATATTTGCTGTCACTACACATAGGATCCTCTGCTTGAGGCAGTCCCCCCTTTAGTTTCTGGATTGTGGGGAGCTCTGGGTGTTCTGGGGAAGGTGTTGGGGTGGTGGCTGGGGGTCCACGGCAGGATAATGTTACTAATCAGTAGAGAAGTAGTCTGGTCGTATTAGCAGTCCTAGGTGCCACCAGCTAACGGATATCCTGAGTATACATGCGGGTACAATCATCATGTATTACAGTGATCCCTCCTGGTTGAATAATTTGATTATTGTTCTTTCAACACTGACACGAGCATCTTTATCCGTATATATGTATGCTGTGATGCCATTATTTTCTTAGGATAAATTCCCAGGTAATAGAGACACTGTGAGATGTGTGCACATATTTAAGGCTTTGACGCAGCCTGAAAAAAATGCCTTTAAAATGTATCAAGTTATGCTTCCACCAATTGTGTATGGGTGCTGATTTTCCCTGGGAATTATCGAGTAGTTTTCCTAGTCATTCAAAGTCATCCAAAGAGCACCTTCAGGGTGCAAGACCCTATGGCAGACACTGCAAGCAATGCAATGAAGCCTGGCAGGTGTGGCTCGTGGACTGAGCATCGTCCCATGGACTGAGAGGTCCCAGTTCGATTCCCTGTCAGGGCACATGCCCGGGTTGTGGGCTTGATCCCCTGGGGGGGGGGGAGGGGATGCAGGAAGCAGCCAATCAATGTTTCTCTCTCACATCGATGTTTCTATCTCTCTATCGAAAAAAAATCAATAAAAAAACATTTTTAAAAAGAAATGCAATGAAGTAGAAACAACATGATGCTCTTTGTCCAAAGGAGAGCCCAGCACTGTGCAGAGGTGAAGCCCGCATGGCAGGTGTGGTGCGTGGGAGAACCAGGTACAGGCTCCACCACTGGGAGAGACACACCACGCCTTGAGTGTTCAGAGAGGTGAAGCAGTAGCTTTGGCTGGACCGATCTGGGAATGGTCCATGAAGAAAACACCTGAGCTGGGTCTTGATTTAAATAGGGGTGAGAGCAGCATTCTAAGTGAAACTATCTAGAGACATGTACCAACAGCACATGGCAGAGATTGCCCAAGACTTGGACAGGAAGCCAGTGTGCCTGGAGTGTGGGAGGGGACACATGAGTTACTCCTGAAAGCATGATGGACAAGACGTGGAGGGCCTTGCATCCCCAGCTGAGGACTTGATAGGTCATGGAGACCCAGAGGCAATTTTTAATACAGAGAATGCTAAAATAAATTGTTGAGAATAAATATAGCAATGATACAGAGGCCTATCCAAATAGAAATTAGAGGCTAGAAATTGTTGGGAGGTAAGATCACAGAGAGAAGGTGAGGGTGGTGAGAATGGCGAGAAAGCAGAGGCCCAGCTGTTCCCAGCCCTGATCATCAGGATTCGTGCCTAACTGGCCTTGGGGATAGGACAGAGCAGTTGGCTTTTAGAGTTTTGACCCCAAGTGATGAGAGAGAGAGAGAGAGAGAGAGAGAGAGAGAGAGAGAGAGAGAGAGAGAGAGATTAATAGTCTCAGGTGGGGTTTAGGGAGAGGGTACTTATAGTTAGTTGAAGGTTTGTTTGTGTGTTTGTTTTCCAGCTATAGTCTGTTCAAAACATTTTTAATAATCAGAGGAGAGGAAGATATTGGAGAAACAGGACAAAGAAGGGGTCGTTTTTGGAGTGAGAACCTGAGAAGTTTCACAGGCTGGTGCTGGGAAGTCAGTGAGAGATCGAGGATCCCTGCCAGATGACGTCAGTGTTGCTTCGGAGAGGGAGCAAGGGTCTGTACGCGGACCACTCTGCGGGGGCTGCGGGGGACCCCCAGGGCAGCCCCACAGCAAGCCCCACCCGGAGTCCACAGGAGGAGGAGCTGCTGAGTTTGCCTAAAGGGGATCACTTGGCCGTGACCTAGTTCCCCCCAGTTTGACCTAACTTTAGACCTGTCTCTTCTCCTTGTAGGCTCCTGACTTCCCTCTCCTTAGAGCACCTACTTTAGAAAACGTGTCCTTGTAAATATCCTCTGACCCTTTGAAATGTAAATTCTTTTAAAAGCCTCCTGTTCGTTTTACCACCCAGGGTATCTTTCTCAAATTCCTGGGAGCCATGCCTTTGAAATAGCATCCTCAAAGGCCACAGCATTGCTGCCTCCCAGCCTCTGTGCAAGGGTGGGGGCCTAACTTAGGTGGGCACCTTGCCCCAAGTTACAGAGCTACTTCATGTCATGAAGATACAAGAAAACTTACTTTTCTTCTGGGTAAAGCCAATTAGTGAACACAGTACAGTACCCCAGTGCTTAAAAACTCCCCTGGCCTTTGTTTCCGTGGAACTGATTCTAGACTTCAGTTATGGCCTCTCTCCCTTGTTGCAACAGCCTTGAATGAAGTCACGGTTGCCTTTTTAACTTTGTCCAGTGCCATTTTCTCTTTGACAGCCCGCGTGAAAGCCCAGCTGATGAATTTGCAATGGTACCAGAACAACCATCTGGAGTTCTGCCACCAGCACTGAGCCATCTGCAAACTAAGAAGCTGAAGGACTGGACTGAATGACATGTGGAATGTTATAGCACAAGGAAGCAAAGGAACAAAGGGTTATTTTGGGGACACATCATGGGGTTTAGTTGGCTGGGGAAAGAATCGAAGTCTGCTGATAGACTGAAAGAAACGAGAGGAACCCAGAAATTTAAAGGATTGCATGAAATTAAAAAAGAAAGCAGAGCAGATGTAGGAAAATGGGAGTAATTAGCAAGAAGAGAGGCAGCCATTCTTCGAAAGGAGTTGACCCAGTCTGACCATGTCACCCCCCTCCCGCTCCTGCGAGAGTCCCTTTGCTGCTTTTTCATTTTCTCAGGGGTGATGTCACTTCCTTAATGTGACAACTGCCTCTTCCACCCTCATCTCTAGCCATTTTTGCAAAACACACACACACATGTGCACATATGTATTGGTGCACATACGTCCCTTTCCCCACCTGAAACGCACCCTCACATGCTCAGCTCAGGTAGTTCCTGATCTTGGATGACTTCTGCACGTCCCAGGCAGGACTCACGGCTATTCCCTTAACTTCCATAGCATTTCTAGTAAAGACAGTACGTTTATAGGTGTATTATTTTTTAAGCCTCTTTCTCCTTCTTCTTAGTTATAGGTTAAAGTGTGCAATTTGGGGGGTTTCGTTGTCAGAGGATTTCTTTGTTTTGGAAGGACAAGATGTTCCCCCCCTACAGTTAGTTGTGAAATGGAAACATCTTTTCTCTCCAACTGGTTCTTTCACCGAGGCTGACTCATTTGCAGGCAGTCTTCCGGTCTCCAGACGGCCCGCTGGTTTGGAGGGCAGGGTGGGGAGAGGAGAGGCAGGCCTGGTCGGGCCCAGACAACATCAGAGCTGAGCTGAGCAGTGTGGTGGTGGCAGGATGATGCGGAGGGAGGGCAAGCTTCACCCCGGAAACCCTGAGGGTGGAAACAAGGGAAGACAATCTCTGAAACAAGTGAAACTCAACACCTGGGCCAGATGAGATTGTACCTGATACGCTGAGTGCAGGGAACCTTCGGGACACAGTGACGAAAGGTCAAGGCACTCAGTGCTACTTCTAAGACTCGATTTTATTAAAGGAGATAGATGCCACCTGGTTTCTCTACCTGAAGCTTCTGCCCTACATGCATTAAAGCAAGAGAAGGCCATCGGGTGCTGTAAAGCAGAAGAGAAGGCTTCCTTCCCCTCCCGTTATTGAGGGTGGGGTGGGGCACGCAATGCCACCCATTCCTTCTTCCTGGTAAGAACCACATGTCTGCTTCTGCCTTGAGATGTCAATACAGTGCTGACAGATGGCTCAGGTCAAATGGGATTTTTATTAAACTTTGCCAGGACTATTCTGCTCCATTAATTGCCTCCCAATAACAGGGCGAAGACAGATGGGAGAAAACTTCTGTAGCAGAAGAACTCACATAGGGAACTAAAGATCTCATGCCAAAATGTGGTTTTCACGAGCCATGCTAGCAGTGAGATTATAGATACCTGTGTTAAATCCCAAAGGACCAGGCTCAGAGTCCATTTGCTCTTCTTTGTCCCTGTGTGAGTTGCCATGATTACCAGAAGAAATGCTACAGAGTGGGAGGCTTAAATGATTAATTCGTTTTCTCACAGTTCTGGAGGCTGAAGGTCCAAGATCAAGGTGTCTGTTGGTTGGTTTCCTCTTTGGCCTCTCTCCTTGGCTTGTAGAGGGCCATCTTCTCCCTGTTTTTGCATGATCTTCCCTCTGTGTGTGTCTGTGTCCTAATCTCTTCTTCCCACAAGGACACTTGTCCCTGGATTAAGGCCCACCCTTATGACCTCATGTAACCTTAATTACCTCCTTAAAGACCCTATCTTCACAGATGGTCACATTCTGAGGTGGTGGGGGTTAGGACTTCAACATATCACTTTTGAGGAGATGACACAATTCAGCCCATGAGAGCCCCTCACTCTTTGGATCCTGTACCTACCTGGGTTATCCTCTAGATTTCGTGACTCATGAACCCAGCAGCTCTCGTCTTCCCTGGATTTGCTCTAAGCCCTAAGCACATGATGGTCTGAGAGTGGATGAATCCAAATCCAGCACTTTCCTCATCCCCTGGAAGTTAGGTGAATTTAAACTTAGCGTAAGGTAATTGATATTCAAGAGAAGGAGGAAGGGAGCAGAATGAAAAGTAAAAAAGTTTCCCATACTAGCTTTTCAAAGTTGTGACCATCTACTGTTGAAAATGCCCTGATTCGAGTAATGGAGACTATGTTGCATCATGCTAGAGCATGGGCGGCATGTTCTATGACCATGTTGTTGTATGTATCCATAAACATTGTGTATCTATTTCGATGGAGTTAGAGCCAGAGGAAGAAAACAAATTTGCAAAATCACCAAGTTCTATGGATCTAAATAATGTTGCTGTGTGCAAATTAAATTACCAAATCAGTTTGCAATCATAGTTAAGTTCTTCTAACTTGAGTTACCCGTCTATTAAAGTTAACATTTGGTAAAAAAAAAAAAAAAAAAAATCAAAATCAATCCAATGAAGAATAGCTTACGGTCCTAGGGATTCTGATTCATGACTTACCCTTCAGTCAGAGGAAACCAAGGCCTAGTACAGGAGTCCTCCAATGACCTTATTTTATCTCAGAAAATTAAGACCACAATCTTGGTCAGGTTTAATCACATTGGTCTTCCTGGCCCTTCTCTAAATTCCTTTCTCAGCCAAGAGGAAGACATCAACATCATTTCTGGGGTGAAAAAAAAAGGGAGGTGATTTTTTACAAGCTCTTCACAAATATAGAGAAGTTCTCCATCCCTACCCCCAGCCCCAATCTCTATCTCTTTACCTGATTTGAATTTTCTTTCATATTATATTTTTCTTTGGTTACCTGATGTTCAATAAATATCTATTGGCTGAATGGCTGGAAGCATAACTTTTTCAATAAACCATGATTTAACAAGAAGAAAAACACAACAGTGTGATGTAGGTCTGGCACTGTTAGGGAGGAAGGTGCCCACATCACAAATGTAGCTTATTCCTTGAAGAAACAGATTTTTAAGTTTTCTGATACAAAAGCAAGCAGCTAAGATGTTCTATATTCCAACACCTTGGTATTTTCTAAAACAGCAGAGCACACAGATGACTGTGAAGATGACAAAGAACCAACAAGGGAACTGACATCAGGGAGCATCTGGAACGGCAGGTGCTACTGTCTTCATTGACACGAAACGCCTTTATGCCAGATGCCTTTTGAAATTTTGAGCCCAACTAATTCCATCATATCTCTAAAGTCTGTGTGACCTTGGGTAAATTCCTTCATTCACTTACCCTCAGTTGCTCTCTTCACACAACGGCATAAAAATAGTACTTACCTCGTGTTCCAATGAGACAATATATTAGCAAACTTAGCACTTTGTGCCCAATAGTCTTGATATTGTAAATGACATGATTAGCATCAAATCCTAGCATTCATCTATCCTTTCTCCCACTTCTCACGCTTCCATCCCAACACTGTTGTGTGCCTCCAGCTCATCGCTGTGATGTCCTGCTCTGGCAGCTCTTCCCCATCCTTCCAGCTTTCACTCCCCTAATGCCTGGCCTCAGTTGAAATCTGAGTCTATGGCAAGAATATCATTTCTCCTATGGTCTTCTCAAGACAACCACAAGGCCAGGAGCGGGTGGAGACCCACATTCTTGTGTTTCCTTGATGGGACTTCATTCCTACACAACTTCCCCATCATGTCCTTTCAAGGACATGTATGACCTTGGTTGCTTTCCTTCCCTCTGGCTGTGGATTGAAGAACTTGATGAGTCCTTCACATCCCTTGGAGACTTTCTCGCAAGTGCACAGCCTTCCCTTCCACCTCTGTTGCTGGCATCAATTTAGACAACTTCACGCCAGAATGCACTTGTAAAGTGATCTTGCCCTCCTCCCCCAATGAGGCTTCAATCCAGCCTCTGTTTCTAACTAAGAGTCAGGGGTAATGCTAAACGACACCATAGAAATCCAACCAACAAAACCCAGAATGTAGGAAACTTCAGAACAAATATCCTGGTGTCTCTAAAACATAAATTGCAAAAGGAAAAAGAGAGGGAGTGAGGGTGATAATACTAAATACAGATTAAAAGTAAAAAGAAACAAATGCAGTGTGTGTACTTCACTGGATCTTCATTCAAGCAAATCAACTGCCAAATGTAAAATAAAAGACTACCATGTGTCATAATAGCTGGTGTACTTGTCATCCCCTCCCTCTAACCACACTGCTCAACCCTAACTACCCGGGAGCAAAGACCAAGTCGTCACTTTACCTCTTGGTATCTCAAGTTTCCCTTGGCTCAGTGCCTGGTGCCTAATAGGTACTAAACCCATGTTTAATGAATAAACAAACAGGATATTGAGCATACTTTCCCTGATGACTGATTCAGTGTTATTATTCCTTGGCACAGAGATGCCTTCAGAGCTTATTGAGCTACTTACAGCTTTTGGATGTCCAATAAATGACCCTCAATGGCCCTGCTTTACGGATTTGCATGCATGAATTTTGCATCATTTCATCAATGTTCCTGCCTCCAGTGATTTTTCCACTGGCTTTGGAATCTGAGGTAGGTTGTCCAAAATGCAGAGTGAAGGCATACCGTGAACTTTGGTGACTACAGTGGTTCAGGGTCCTTTTGTCTTATTCCTGGGTTCTTGCTAGGTTTCAAATACCCGAAATCTCTCCTCTGGTTAGTGAGGCTCTATCAGGTTCTAAGAATATTTTGCATGGTCCTGTTCTTTTTGGAAACAACTGAAAGATGATTCGGTAGAACTTTTGAAGTAGAGGAATGTTCCTGTGCCAAGATGCCCATTTCTAGGTCCCTGGATGGTGACAAAATGATGGACTAAGAGATTTTTCAAGGTATTTTCAAACTGGTTTATTCTGTCTCTGTAGTCACAAAGTATGTGGAGCACTTGTTTTTATTATTATTTATTTACTTATTTGCAGAATTTTGTCCTTTTGAAAAATCCAAAAGTAGGAAGGGGCAAATATCTAGGAATGATATAACAATAACACTCTTAAAACCTTCTAAAATATCCACACATTCGAAGACTTTTAAATCAATGGACTTTGATCATGCAGGCAAATGGATGTGAATTTTTTTTTAAAGTTTTATATCAATAAACATTGAGCTATGAATCTCAGCTATAGGATCTTTATACTTTGAATTAAAAAAAATAAAAAAACATTTTCCCTTATAGTTATTAGAGCTGAAGTCATAGACCATGAGGGATAGAGATAAAGGGGATAACTAGGCAGAAGAAAATGTGAATATAATTTTTCAGAAAATGTTTGTATTTCAAACTATACCTTTACATTTTTTTATGTATCTTAAATGCTATATAACTCAATCAACAAACAATTGTTGGTTCTTTCCTGAATTTTTCATATTTATTCTTACCATTTTTCTCTTTTACAGGTAATTACAACAATATAAGAAACAAAATTATAAACAGAAGAAAGTTAAATAGTTGTTTTTTTAAAAAAAGATGCTACTTGCAAAAATGTTCATATAATCTTATTCCTCCAAGCCCAATTTTATACCTCGTCCTAAACTAAATGGTTTATGGGAAATTATTATTAAATAGCAAAACATACACACAAAAGGCCTACATATATAAATAAGTTAACATAAAATAGCTTGGCTGCAATACAGTGTTTAACAAAGCAAAGTATTATATGATGCAATATGTATCAACTTCATTAACTGGACAAGTCCAAGGACACAAATCAGGTGAGTGCTGAAGCCTCAGCAATGTGCAAGTGAGACCACCAACTCCAGTGAGGTTCTTTTTGTTCTTGGGCTGTATCCAATTTCATTCCAGAGAGCATCAGTTTTTACATCTTCTTGACTCTTAGGCTGGAAAGAGAAAGAGAAGAAACAAATAAGCAAAGACACGGTGACTGGCTGGCGAGAAAGGCTTTGGTACCTAATAACTGCCCCTCCCTCCCTAACCTCATCTCAAGATGCGAAGTGGCTCTGAATCCAGATGAGGACATCGGGGTTCAGAGCAGAAGGGCCTTGCCCCTCATAATTCAGTTAGTTAATGACAGAAACAAGATGTGAGTATATAGTATGTCTTCACGCTCCGTGTCTGTGGTATCCTGGTGTTAGATGACTTCTATCCCTTGATAAAATGTGACTGTCTATTATCCTCAGTGTGAATCAGAACCACTGTTCTCTTTTTCACTGTTGAGATCTAAGTTTTTAACAAACATGCGTCATGGAGTCGGTAAATTATATAAACAGGAGATATTTTTTGCAACAAGAACCAAACAGCTTATGACTATCAAATGCATAGAGGAATTGAATGTCATGTGCAAAATCACTAAATTTAAAAAATAAAAATGATTTATAAGTGGAAAAAAAAGTGAATTTTTGTTTTAATGGTCCAACTCAAATTTCTCTTTAAAAAATTCCACAGTGCTGCCCTGACCAGTTTGGAGCACCGGCCCACGGACCAATGAGTCCTGGGTTCAGTGCTGGTCAGGGGCACGTACCTCAGTTGTGGTTGGTCCCCAGCCCTGGTCGGGTCGTGCAGGAGGCAACCAGTCTCTCTGTTGTGTCTCTCTCACACCAATGTTTCTCTCTCTCTCTGTCTCCCTCCCTCCCACTCTATCTGAAGGTAAATGGGAAGAAAAAAAATTCCGCAGTGCTAAGGCTTAAAAAACCCTAGCAAGCCTAGGATCCACCACTCTGCACACTGCTCTGCCCCAAACACCTGGCGAGGCTGAGAGACAGTGACTGGTTCCTACCTGAGGACGTGCACAGCGTGTTTCACCCACTTCTTCTTTGGATCTGCACACACAGCGAACCCTTTCTTTGTGTGAAAGCTGGAAAACAGACAATTCCACGTGTGTTTAAAGAGCTTGAAAACGCCTTTGTCACCAAACATGCAATAGAAATGTCATATTCCAATCAATTGCCACACACTAAGCATTTCGTTTATATCAGAGGTGACGCAAAATGCACACAAAAAATTTCAATAAAGCTTGATGCAAGAAATTAAAGGCATGCTCCCCGACTTCCCCTACAATTTAACAAATGGTTGTGCAATGGCAGAAAATAAAGGCCCAGACTATACATATATATAATATATATTCAATAACATATTATTCCAAAGTATAATATCCTATATAAATAAAAAAATATTGTGTGTGACAGTACAATTACTTTGAGTTTTTACTTACAACCTCAACCATTTTCTGATAGAAGATGCTCATTTTAAAGTCTCTATTTTCCACATTTCCCAGAGATAGCACTTCCGTAGCCTATATGTTTATCTTAGAAAGTGATCCCCCCCATGCTTCTTTTTTTAAAATAAAAATTTTGCCTTAGTCTAATCCCATTTAAATTGAGCTTTGAGTCCAGACTCTTTCCGTCACCATAGAAGGAGACTTGACTTGGGGTCGTGAACACACAATGCACTATACAGACGATGTATTGTAGAACTGAACACACGGCACCTGTATAATTTTATTAACCAATGCCACCAAAAAAAATTTAATAAAATTAAATATCTATATTAAAAAAGTGAGCTTTTAAATAGACACGCATGACTAAAACAAAGCTACCTTTGCCACATTTGTTATTTTTGAATTAAACTCAAAAAGGGCAAACATTTTTATGCCTGAAATTCCCACGTACACTAATATAACTGAGTTAAAATCAATTAATAACTTACATGACTGCATCGATGTCACAAGCTTCATCGGACAGCTGCTGTGTGAAGCCCTTGATAGCTCGGGTAGGAATGACGTGCTGTGTATGTCGAAGGCAACAATCGAAGGTGCTTGCTGCTAAAAAGAAATTAAAAGTACTGAGTCCACATGAATGGATTATTCTGTGATGGGTGATGTGGAACTACCTGTAATTGTGAAAACCTAGAATCTGATTTATGTGGTAAATCATCTATTTAGAGGAAAAGTTCCAATGTCTTTGAGACCCAATTTAACACAGTGTTCAGTTCTCTTTAAAAAAAAAAAAAATAGTGTGTGTGCTGGGAAATTCTGGTTCAATATTATTATTTAGAAACACGTGACTTCTCATAAAAGGACTATCTTTAGTAAGAAATACAAACTGACTCTCTTATTTCAAGCCACTGTAACTACTCAAGAATATGAGTAACTCTCCCTTGAAGAAACTCTTACACATAAACTTTCAAATTCAGAAAATTAATAAAGTGGCAGATTTTCACCTATCATCTGGCTACTCAGTATTGAGAGAAAGGAAAGGACAAGACTTTACAATGGAAAGTGTGATTTCTAAAAGCTGCTTTTGTGTGAGCTATCACTAAAGCCCTTTGAAATTCTAAGAGTTCATGGAAATTCTTCATTGTGTTCATAGAAGTTCAACAGGTGCATTTTCAGGAATGCACGTGTTGCTAAAAGTGACGTTCTCTGACAGCCACAAAGCAATACTTGGACAGTCCTCCAAGTTCAATTATAACCTTTGCAAGATAAGGGATAATGTCACAAAGTTGGCAAGGATGAAGAAGTCGGGTGTGATGCCCAAATCCGCCCCTAGAGAATGAGTTTTGAAAGTCACTGCGACTATTTGATTGGCAGTTGAGAAAGCAGGGGGAGTGAAAGCATCCCTTACATTTCAGAAGGACCCCACTCACTGTCAACGTTACCCCATTTACATCACTCCCAGAAATAGCACTGGGGCAGCATTCTGGCACTCGGGGGTCTCTATGAGCCCGCCACACACACACACACACACACACACACACACACACACACACACACCAATCCGTTGGGATTGACAGCAGAAAAAAAAGCTTGATCAGCAGCAGGAACCATTCCCTCCTTCACTCACCAGTGAGCTGACAACTCCCATTACTCCCTTTTGAAAACTTTCGAACATGAGCTCAAGGCTCAGAGGAAAATGAAAATAGCTCTTCCCACCTGCTGTGCAAGAGTGACACTTACCGTCCGACTGGCTGCAGAGGTGGAGCAGCAGCACTGACATGCAAGCAGCCAGGAGCAACCTCTTGTTACTGCCCATCATTTTCAGCTCGAAGAATAGATATGCTCAGGGCCAGGTACCCAGTGCCCTGTGTGAGCTGTTATGTTCTGATGGCAACCTGGGACTTAGAGGGCACTACTTATAACAAGTATTGGGAATGTACACAAAAGGCGTGTTCTCCACGGGGTTTTCCCCATTGATGGACCTGCCCCATCATGTCATGTCGTCACACACACACACAAAAAAAAAACGACAGGGAAAACTTCCTGCCTTTCTGTTTGGGGGAAGGTATGAAGGGTTGAGGAGGGGAGAAAAGGGGGAAATCCTGTTATATCCTTTGAAGATTCCCATCCAGTTTGAACAACTTAATCTCTTGTCTCTGAAAAGAGAGTACAAGGGTTAACAATAATACAAAGGTCAGCCCCACTTGGGAACATTCCAGAACTCCTATTGTTATACTCTATTTGCTTTCCAAAGCCAATCAGAGAGGGGGAGGAAGGGAGAGGATTCCAGGCATACTCAGGAATCATTCACAATTGCATAGCTGGTGCTCAGCTGTCACCAAAGACCTTAAACTTCTGGGCTACCTTTCCGAGCAGGTAATATAACAATGCTGTAACAGGATCCCCAATTTTTGTGGAAAATACCAACCCTCAAGTAAGACTCAAGCTTCAGCTTCAGCTTGATTTAGTGACAGCTCTTCTTAGAATCTGCTACATTTACATGACTCTAGTTAATACTGCAGCCCAGAGTCATTCCCACTAATCCTAAACTCTTCATGCTAATGTAGTTATATAATTTAATCCAACATTCAGAAGGGTTGAAAAAGAAGAAGAAAGAAGACGATCAACAATGGTTAATCAACAAAACAAATGTCAAATAATAATGATAATAATAGTGTAATAAGAATTCTCCACTGGGGAGAATATCACTTGATGCCAGGGACTGGGTTTGCAGGACAGGTGAACTGTAAAGAAAACACAAAGGGTTGTGGGGGGGGGGATAATACAGGTATTTCCTATCTTATTATGGGCAGGATTACACATATCTACACGTGTGTTAAAAATCATAAAGCTGTACATCAAAACAAAGAAATTGTATTATGATTATTTTAAAAATAAAAACATTGAAATTACTTTTATTAATTGTCCACTAAACACAAATGGATTGAAAAAAAAAAAAAAAAGACATACCATCAAACAATAAACAAAAGAGAACTGAAGTTGCTGTGCCTGTATCTAAAAAAAAAAAAAAAAAAAAAGTTTAAAAACACAAATGTTACTAGAAATGAAGAGGAAGTTTCATAACGATGAAAGATCAGTCCTTCCAGAAGATTTAAAAAGTATGACCAAATATACATCAACAACAGCACTTAAAAATACATGAAGTAAAAACAGACAAAATTGAAGGGAGGAATAGACAATTCAACAACAAAAGTCGGACGTGTCAATACCATATTTTCAATAACAAGTAGAAAAAATAGAAGATCCACAAGACAACAGAATACCTGCACAGCACTGTGAACCAAGTGGGCCTAATAGACATCCATAGAACACTTCACCCACAAGCACCAGCATAGGCATTCTTCTGCAGTGCACATGGAACATTCTCCTAGCAAGCATCATGTGCTGGGACATAGACCAAGTCTGCAAAAATGTAAAAGGATTGAAATCATACAAAGTATGTTTCAAGCCACAATGGAATTAAATTAGAATTCAATAACAGAAGGAAATTCGGGAAATTCACAAATATGTGGCTATTAAACAATACCTTTTTAAGCAACCAGTGTCAAAGAAGAAATTCATAAAGAAAATATGTTGAGAGGGATGAAAATGAAAACACAACATACTGAAACATATGTGATTCAGCAAAAACCCTGCTCAGAGGGGAACTGATAGCAGGGATTCAGGAAGTAGGGAAGAGCAAAACAGTAGGGGAAATGAGTGGAACCAAAAGTTGGTTCTGTGGAAAGATCAATAAAATTAACAAGTTTTAACTGGACTAATCAGGAAGATTAAAGGGGGAGGGGCAGAAGAATAAAGAGAAGACAAATTGTTAAACTCAGGAATGAAAAAGAGGACATCTCTACCAACTTCAAGACATAAAAAAGGACCAAAAGGGAATACTATAAACAACGGTATGCCAATAAATTTGACAATATAGATGAAAGGAACAAATTATTAGAAAGATACAAATTACTGAAACTGACTCAAGTAGACATAAAATGTTTGAATAGCCCCATAATAAGTAAAGATACAAAATTGGTAACTAAAAATATTTCCACAAAGAAAAGCCCAGACCCAGATGACTTCACTGGTAAATTCTACCAATATTCAAAAAAATTTAAAACCAATTTTTCACAAACTTTTCTAAAAAATAGAAGAGGAGGGAACAATTTCTAACTCATTCGATGCACACAGTATTATACTGTTATCAAAATAAGAAAAAGACATCACAAGAAAACTATAGGCCAGTATCTCCTATGAATACAGACACAAAAATCCTCAACAAAATACTAGTCAACTCTATCCAGTAACATGTGTAAAGGACCATGCACCAGCCCAGCAGGTGTGGCTCAGTGGGTTGAGCATTGTCCATGGACTGAGAGGTCCTGGCATAATTCCCAGTCACGGCACATGCTCAGGTTGTAGGTTCGATCCCCAGTAGGGGGCGTGCAGGAGGTAGCTGATTGATGTTTCTCTCTCACACTGATGTTTCTCTCTCTTTCTCCCTTCCTCTCTCCCTAAAAAAAATCAATAAAAACATATAAAAAAGAAAAAAGGATCATATACCATAACTAAGTGGGATTTATCTTAGGATATCTAAAACACACAATATTAACAATAAAAGACAAGAACCATATGAAAAACATTTGACAAAATCCAACTAGGAATTGACTCATCAAACTAGGAATAGTAGAGAACTTCCTCAACTTGATAAAGATCATCTGTGAAAATCCCACAGCTAATACCATACTTAATGTTGAAAGACCAAATGCTTTCCCCCTGAGATCAAGACCAAGACAGGGATATCTGCTCTCATCACTTCTACTCAACATTATGCTGGAGGTTCCAGCCTGAACAATTAGACAAAAATCTGGGAGAAGCCACCCAGACAGGAAAGGAAGTAGTTAACTATCTCAATTTGCAGATGAAATAATTCTGTATATAGAAAATCCTAAAGAATTCACTGAAAAAAGTATTGGAACTAATAAGTTCAACAAAGTTACTAGATTCAAGACCAATATACAGAAATCAATTGTATGTTATACATTATCAATGAATAACCTGAAAATAAAATTAAGAAAACAGTGACTATTACAATAGCATCAAAAATATGAAAATACCTAGGTATAAATTTAACAAAATAAATTAAAACTGTAACTGAAAAACTAAAAAAACATGATTAAAGAAATCAAAGAAGACTTCTAAATAAATAAAAATACATCTTATGTCATGGATTAGAAGTCTTAACATTGTTAAAACGGCACTACTCCCAAACTGATCTACAGATTCAACACAATTCCTATCAAAATCCCAGCTGGCTTCTCTGCGGAAATGGCAGAGCCAGTACTCACATTCATATGGAATTATAAGGGATCCCAAATAGCCAAAACAATCTCGAGAAGAAAGAACAAAGTCAAAGGACTTATACTTCCTTATTCCAAAACTTACTACAAAACTACACTAATCAAGCTAATCAAGACAGGTGATTCTGACGTAAGTGTAGACATACTGATCAATGGAACAGAATGGAGAGTCCAGATATAAACCTCCGTGTCTATAGTTAACTGACTTATTCAATGGAGGAAAGAATTCTTTACAACAAATGACAATGGTACAACTGGGTACCCACATGCAAAAGAATGATGTTAAACCGCTACCTCACCCATGCACAAACATTAACTCAGGATCATAGACCAAAATATAAGAGCTGAACTATGAAACTTAGAAGAAAACATGGGAGTAAATCTTCATGACCTCGGATTGGGCAATGGTTTTTCAGATACAACATAAAAAGCTCAAACAGCAAAATAAAAAATAAACTGAACTATATCAAAACTATAATCTTGTTTGCTTCAAAGATACTATAAAACTATGGGGGGGGGGAAACAACACACAGAAAGGTAGACAATATTTGCCAATCAGATATCAGATAAGGGTCTTAAACATGTATTCAGAATACGTGAAGAACTCTTGCAAACTAAAAATAAAAAAATAAATAACCCAACTTAAAAATGTACCAAAGATCTAAATAGACATTTCTACAAATATATCTAAATGGCCAATAAGTACAGGAGAACATGCTAAATACCTGTAGTCATTAGAAAATTGTAAATAAAAACCACAATGACATACCACCTCACACCCACAAGAATGGACACAATCAAAAAGACGGAAAGTAAGTGTCAGCAGTGATGTGGAGAAATTGAACCCTCATACACTGTCGATGATGAAATATATTCAGTCACTTTGAAAAACAATTTGACAGTTCCTCAAATGGTTAATCACAGAACTACCATACGATGGAGCAATTCCACTCCTAGATCTACACTCAAGAGAAATGATAATGCAATGTCCACAAAAACCTTGTATATGAATGTCCATGGCAGAATTACTCATAATAGCTAAAAAGTGGAAACAAGTCGTGTGTCACAAACTAATGAACAGATCAATAAAAGTCACTCATACAATGAAATAGTATTTGGCAATAACAGTGAGTGAAGCTTTGATGGATACTACAACATGGATGAACCTTGAAAACATTATACTAAGTGAAAAGAAAAACAAGCACAAAAGGTCACATGCTATATGATTTCACTTATAAGAAATATTCCAGCGCCCTGGCCGGTTTGGCTCAGCGGTTAGAGCGTCGGCCTGCGGTCCAGAGAGACACGGGTTCGGTTCCCGCTAGGGGTACGTACCAAAAAAAAAAAAAACCACCAGAAATATTCCAAATTGGCAACCCTACAGAGACAGGAAGTAGAATAGTGATTATCTAGGGCTAGGTTGGGGTGTCGGGGTAAAGCGAGGGGTATGGAGAGTAACAGCTAATGGCTATGTGGTTTCTTTTTTATTTTATTTTTCTAAAAATAGATAGTGATGGTGTTTGTATAACCCTGTGAATATACCAAAATACACTGAGTCGTACATTTTAAAAGGGTAAAGTTCATGGCCTATGAATTATATCTCAATAAAGGTCATACAAAAAAAAAATAATCTCCACCTACCTACTTGTAATGCTCACTCCAGCCCACGGATTTCGTTCTTTCTTCATGACTACTCTTGGGTGCTTGTATTCCTTGTTCACTTCTCCTTCCTCCATTGCTGGTGTCTCTCTTCTCTTTTCTCTCTTGTATCTCTTAACCACATCTCTCTTTTCCTTTCCCTGTAATAACTATAAAAGAGAACTGATTTTTTTGTTTTGAAAATTTTTTTCTTTATTGATTTTAGAGAGAGAGGAAGAGAGAGGGAGAGAGAGATATAGAAACATCGATGAGAGAGAACATCGATTGGCCGCCTCCTGCATGCCTCCCACTAGAGATTGGGCCCACAACCTGGGCATGTGCCCTGACCAGGAATCAAACCACCAACCTCTTGGTGCATGGGTCGACGCTCAACCACTGAGCCACACCGGCCGGGCAAGAGGACTAATTTTTTATACTTTTTTATATTATTTGCAATTGTATTTCCCTATGCCTCGTTTGATAGATGTGTCTTTTCAAAGTTGTCACTTAAAAATGTTTTTAAATGTAACCTTCAGTGGATTTGGGGGGTCAATGTACATGCTAATGAGAAGGTTAACATAAAAAAATTATTTCAAACCTAATTTGTTAGAAGGCTATTTATCACACTGGACTTAATTTTCCAGCCATTCTTTTCAAACCTCAGACACATTCCTGAGTCCTAATTCCTGCTGTAGTAGAGTCTCCGTTTCTTACTCTTTTTTCCCCCCAAAATTATTTAATAAATGTCTTAGGTAAAAGGTACTCAGTAGTATATACCAATGGCTAGAACATGAGGATGAATTCAAGAGCACATAATAAGAGACTTAAAACACACACAATATTGTATGAAATGTTTTCATAGAAACTGTTCACAAAATGTGATCATTTAAAGGTTACTTAACTCACCTTCCACATCTATGACATGAACATAAGCTACGTCATGCTGACTAAGGGAGGTTGTCTTTCCATTCTCTTTCTGATAAGGATGACAAGCTTTTGGAAGATGGTAGGAGTCCCTTTCAGAACAGCGTTTATTGAGCACTGACTAGGTGACAGAAATTTTAGTAAGAAAAGTTCTGTGAAAGCAAAGAGGCATGCTATTTTATTCCCACAGAGAAGATGGGGACAAAGGACCAACAGCCCTGAGCTTTGGGTCCTGACTGCAGCTGAGCTCCATGGTCCTTACCGTGGTTTTTGAATAATACCAAACTATAGAATTTCTAAGCTGGAGAAGCATGGAGACCATCTAGTTCAATGCCTGCATTTTAAAGATGAGGAGGACCCTGAAGCCAGAGAGATTTTGACTTTCTCATTGTCAAACCATGAGGCCTGAAGCTGAATCCATAAATCAGATCCTCTTCCCTAAGACAGGAATGGAGACTTGAGTGTCATCAAGTCAGTTTTGAGTGAGCATTTGAACACCCACCTGAACTGATGACCAAAAACAAAAGTGGTGTATGTGGTGTAGGTGCAAACCACATACATGCTCCTCTTCTGACACTGAGAGACCATCCAGTTCAGATTTAGTTTCTCTGCAGAAAGAGGAATCGATATGAAATCAGCTAACTTCTCCCACCTTCTCAGTTGTGGTGTCATTGCAGAAGAGGAGTCTCCACTAATGACATGAGGGAAGAAATCCACAAGGACTCACACTGGTTACCAGCTGATGCAAACTATGCCAAAGTCCCCTGCGCAGGGCCATAAAACATCACCTGCCCCAAAGCCAGCAGGGTAGGGCTATGGAGCAAGTCAAAGATACAACAGCGAGAAGAGAAGAGAGACGCCAGCAATGGAGGAAGGAGAAGTGAACGTGGAATGCAAGCACTCAAGAGCAGTCATGAAGAAAGAGCGAAATCCGTGGGCTGGAGTCAAAGATGGCGCAACAGGTTGATGAACGAAGAAGGTCATGGGCCTTCCCTGCCTTCATGTCCTCTCCAGGGGTAGAAGAACCGAATTTCATGTGCCAGCATCTCAGCCAGTGGTGGGCTCATCAGAAACAGCACAATTGGGTCTGTAATTGTCTTCATGGCCATGGCTCTTCCTCTCTCCTCCAGACACACCCAGAGGAGCTGCTTCCCCAGCGTGGAGTCCAGCACCTCGCTCGTGTCCAGCTCTTGAATTGTTTTGTTAATGTGCTCAGCTTTTGCCTGACTGTTCATACTTGCCAAAGGGCTTCTGAAAATTCTGTTTTCTCCTTCCATCAAAGTCCCCATTACATTATCATCTTGGACTGCATCACCTGTGGTATTTTCGAAGATGTCAGGGTGAGGGATTCCATTCAGCAGAATAGTTCCAGAGAGACCACGGGGTCCCCTTATGCAGCCAATATGCCCAACAGTGAGGATTTGTCTACCTTCGAGGACCTCAAGGTAGCACTGATATCAGGTTTCATCACCCCACTAACATTCTTCAATATCTCCTTCTCAATGGTTCTGGCCAACTAGGAAGTTACTCTTCCCCTTCACTTCACAGCAAATATCATAAAAACTTAATACCGATTATAGCCCAGCAGATGAAACGTTGGTGTTTGTTTTTGACATTGGATAAACAAAACGTTCTCTGCAGACATCTAGAAAAAATTTTTTCTGCACTGCGCTGCCATGAGATGAAATGAATCTTTCCGGTAGAATTCTCCATGGAATTCTGATTTAAGAAATTGCTAGGGCTCCTTCCTGCTGTCGAGCATCACCTCTGCTTAGGCTTGAGTTATGAAACATACACATGCATGCACACACGCAATGCACACACAAATACACACGTAAGTCCAAGAAATGGAATTTTTAGGTCAAAAAATGTGTACATATTCATCGTTTTGAGATTGCAAATTTACCTACCAAAACTCTCCAACTGGGCAGGCCCAATTCCCTGTACGTTTCCCAACATCCAGAAATAGAGGCATTTACTTCGGGTTCAGTGGAAGCAACTACATCACATTTTTTATTAAACACGAGTCTAAAACATGGCAAATGCCTGAACAGTGTCAGCTATTGTAATGTGTCCTAGCCTTTAACTCATTTCTTTTTTCTGGAACAAACAGAACATGCTCTGTGAAATATATATGCCACACCCTAAACACGTAAAGCAAATATTTTGCCAGGGATATCGAAGAACCAGAAGGAGAGAACCAGTGGAAGGCTGGAGAGCAGTCCCCAGCATTCCCGTACTTTCCAAAGGAGACTCTGGGCACTGAGTGTATTTATTTAACAGATCAAAGGTTTTAAATATGTAACTGAGTTATTGCTCTGATGATGAAATCTGGGTACGTCCCTATTGTAAATGTGAAAATTCCCCTGCATGCTTTCTCAAAGCTGACAAGAAGAAGCCATCTGTGATAATCTGACGAGGCGAAAGGAATGCCGCTCAGTCAGGGGCCAAGGCCACATGTTCCATCAGAGCTCATTGTTTTACATGAGAGCCAGTGTCTCCCAGCAGGTCCTTATGAATAACATCAACTCAAAGGCCACGTCCCAAGGTTTAATATGTGGTGTTTAAATACTCCAGTGTTCTGCAGGGAAGTGTTCAGCTGTCCATTTGTTATGCGTTTCTAGAGTTACTCTAGGAAAGACGAAAACTGATCTCTTACTTAAGGCAATCTGTATCTTCTGAGACTATAACCATAAATGTCTGCAAAAGTTAATTACACACAAAACTTCTTTGTAGCACTACGTAGAATAGAAAAGAAAATGAAAATACCCAGGTGGTCAATAATAGATGGTGATTTAAAAAATTATAGGAGATCCATAGGATTGAATAATATGTTGCCATTTAAATAATTTTGAAGCATTTTATGCAAGAGGAAAATACTAGTAACATAATAATAGTAAGAGTAATAGGACGCAAGATTGTAAATAACATGTTAACCCATAACGGGAAATTGTGTGTATTGATGCTGATGCATGGAGGGGAAAGGACTGGAAGGAAATTCACCGGAGTGGAAATGGAAATTATCTCTAGTAGTTAGAGGCTCTTCCTGCTTATTTTCATGTTTCTATATTTATCAATTTTTTTTACAACAAACACATACTGCTTTTATAATTAGGAAAAAATAAACTATTTTCAAAACCACATATAAAAAGAACCCCTTTTCCTCATATGTACAGTAATGAACTTAGAAATATCGTTTTAAGGAGCTACTTTTATTCATAGTTAATATTTTCTAGCAAAACTTGCCACTGAAAGGGAAAAAATAACCTTATTTCTTGGAATACCTCATACCAGGCTTTCATGAAAATATTATAGTAAGCCTTACAAAACTTTTACTGTCCTCCTAACTTCATTAGCCTTAGAACGTCATATTCTGGGAGAACATCAGTAATATATTATATTTTGTGTTGGGATTTGCAAGATAAAATAGGCGAACACTAACTGGAAATAGCTTAATGGGCCAGTCGCTTTTTCAAAACTCAGTTGTGAAGTTGCTTTATTAGGTTAGGAAAATATGTCCTTAAAACAGTTTTAGAAAAACAGGTTATTTTGATAATGAGAGCTAAAAAATGACTAACGAACCACACCAACAACTTGCAGTAGTACTGGGTAAGCCATTGAGTCCTCTGGGTCTTAACATCTCTATCAGAAGATGAGCAACATGCAAATACCTCCCTGTTCCCTAATTTCCCTTTCAGAAGTAATGTACGAGTCAATGATCTAAAGAAATTCTTTTCGAGATCCTATTAATGAGCTGCTTCATTTCTACTAAATAAGAAGAAATGGCTATTAATTCTTGTAGTATTAATAGCCTTATGAATTTTTTTTTTGTGGTGAGAACATTTACAAATTTAGCCTCTCAGCAACTTCAAAGCGTATAATATACTGACTATACTCACAATTCTGTGCATTAGAGCTCTAGATTGTATTCACCTTCTAACTGCAAGTCTGTACCCTTTGACCTGCATCTCCCCAATTTCCCTGTCTCCCAGTGTCTGGTAACCACCATTCTACTCTATGTTTCTACCAGTTCTGTCTAGCCTTATGATTTTAATCAGCTTATAATAAGCTAGTTTAACCAGTAGGCTTATAAAATTGCATTTTGTTTCCCCGTGGTCTGATCCTAAGCAAGCGTCCTTTTTTGGTTCTTGTTATTTTTTTTACTGTGTTACATAACACCATACTAATCTTTCTTCCTTGCACAGCAGAAGTTAGGCAAGGTACCTTGACTCTTCCAACTACATACATTACCATTTATGGCACGTTTCTTCAGAGCTCCCAGGTGCCCATGGGGCACAAACCCAATGGTAGAACCAGACGGGCAACTAGAATGCTCCTCCATGGCCCTCGAGCTCCGTCCAAGAGCTACTGATCTGCTCGGTCAGTTCATATCAGTTCAGGAAAATTAAATAAATCATTGGCTCCATTCAAAATACATTTCAATTGCTACTAGAGCTAGGTGGGGTGATATAGTAGCTTTCGTCTCATTACCAAATGGATTTATTGATTTGTCTCTGTCCTGAAGACCTTGATCCAAGCCCCTCACATGTGACGGTCTTGGGTGAGTGATGGCAGATGGGTCAGAACATAATGTGGTCTGTACTGGATTAACTATCGGTACAGCTTCTCCTGAACAAACCCAAAAACTTTTATGAAGTATAACTCAAAGGATTTCCACCCCCATGACAATTGAGTTTAAACATCTACTGAAATGTGTCCATGCTTTCTGAGGACTGTTGCGTTCTCAGTGGAGAATGACAAGTGAAAATTGTCAGACTCTCAAACTGCTGTGTCAGATAGATTGAGTTTTCTAAGAAAATCTTCCCCCCAGAAATTACTCAAGGGAAGTGGATAATTTTTGCCCAACCTATAGGGTGAGCAGAACCATTGGGGAAATAAAAAGTTAAGAAAAGCTGTAATATAATTTTAAGAAACTGTGTATCTCACCATGAAAGTCACTGAAGATTTCTCCACCTTAATGTTACTCACTAATAAAGATTCCTTATCACTTCTAGAATGATGATTATCATAACAAGAATGGGTACCTCAAAACACCATTGCCCCTGGGTAGCATATGAAATATCTTCATCTAGGTCTCTTTTGTTTCTCTTACTCTCTCAATGTATCTTATTTTAATATTGCTTCAGCTTTCTTTGGGGATTTAAGCTTATTTTGACTCTTTTTTTTCCTCTTTCTTCTCTTCATCTTCCTCTCTCACCCTCCCTATTCTTATTCCTTTTATCAAATAAAATAGATGCATTTTTGCCTCTCTTTCTACTTCTCTCTTTTCCTTCGTTACTTTCTGTACCAAACAATGGCATTCAAGAGCAGAATTTGTTCACACAACTGTAGAAACCGTGTTGGCTCTTTTACCGGTTGATAAACCTGCAACTATGTACTCCCCACTTCTGCCCCTAAGAGAACGCATACTGGCTGATTCTTCCACAGACTTTTGGGAGGTTAGAATAAGTTGGTGGCATGGACACATGTTTTTGGCCATTACAAATGAGAAAGCTTTTGTTTACAGTGAAGACAACTTCCCTGGTCGGGGGGCTCGGTTGGTTAGAGCGTTGTCCCGTACACCAAAAGGTTGCCGGTTTGATTCCTTGTCTGGCGCTTATGGGCTCAATGTTTTTCTCTTACATCAATGTTTCTCTCTCTCTCCCTTCCTCTCTCTCTAAAATCCATTTTTAAAAATGAAAGAAAGAAAATCCTCAGGTGAGGATAAAACAAATAAAATAAAATAAAATAAAATAAAATAAAATAAAAACAAAGTGAAAGCAACTAAGAAAGGAACGGAAGCATGATGCTCTTCATCCTTCCAACTCCAAGGACCTCTGACCCTTGTTGACTGTCACAATCAGTAAGAGAATACTCACAGGAATGTAGAGGATGATTTTTGAGCACCTAGAAAGCTAAAGCTACGAAGAGCGTTCACTGAAGGAGGAACAGGGGGAGGAGGAGACTGCACGTTATGCTTGCTATAACTTTTAGCAATGAAATTCATTAGAAAGATTGAAAAATCTCACCTTTTAGGAATTTCAGCCCTGACAAATATATAAATAAGGATCAACACTGGTAAAAGTGGTTGAATTACTCTGTGGAGTAGGGAAGAAGAAACATTTCAGAGGTGCATAAAATCATGCACAAGTATTGGTTGACCGTCTGCCCTGTGGTCAGGTTGGCTGGAGGACATAGCCCTGAGCCAGGTGTCAGAAGCACTGAGTTTGAGTGCGTGACTCACCTGAGACACACTAGCCACGTGGCCCTGGCCAAGCGCTACCTTTTAGCCTCTGTTCTGCCTCTAACATGCAAATAAATACATATCATGGACTGCTGAGGTCATCGAAGTGAAGGCACTTTGTCTCACATCAAGAATGAATCCAATGCAAGCTGTTATTGTTGACACTGTGTCCCCCACACTAAGTAAGGTGGTCAAGACAAGAGGCAGTCTTGGTGATTGAGAAACTCCTAATTTCATGAGAAAGATAAAACATAAATCAAGGGGGAAATAGTAATAGCAAGCACTTAGCAACGCACTGGTAGGCACTTTTATAAGTACTTCATGTATATTAATTTATTTAATCATTACAATAACATTACAAGAGAGATACTACGTAGTGTGCTAGTATCACTTCTATTTAACAAGTGGGGAAATTGCAACAGAGGAATATGAGGTAAGTTGAACTGAGATTTGAATCCAGAAGGAAGGGAGGGGAGGAAAAGGGAAGAGAGGAAGAGAAAAAGAAAGATAACGAGAAAGAAGAGAACAAGGTTTGAAATTCTGTCTCAGATTTTATGTAATTAAAGATTTATCATTTAGGAAACCAAAACCTATCAAAAATCCACTCTGACAAGCACTCACAGGGAAACAGAGATATTGAAGAACTACGCTCTGTCTTTAGAGAATTCAGCGATGTATGAAAAGATGTAAAATAAGGTGGTGGCATACGAAATCTAACATGAGATTTTTTAAACAAAAGGAGAAATGACATTGTCCACTTTTTCTCTCACTGTTATTGCAAAACCTGTCTGAGGCATTCACAAGAGTTAGTGTCTCCTTGGCTAAGAGAGAAAATATATACTCAAAATGGGAAGGGCTAAAAATATAGAAAACACTCTCAATGTTGGCACCAAATGCTCTGAAAGTCTCTATATGTGGAAGAGCACCTGCTGCCACCTGTAAAAAATTCTTGAGTAAAAAAAAAAAATGCAAGTCACACCCCACTCCCATCCTGTCATCGCAAAAGGGCTTGCCACCCGCCCACGGTGTGCGTGACACCGTCTGATGGCATTTGCCCAGCACGTGTGCCGTTCCTCCGGGACGTCTGGCAAGGACTCCTCCACTAGCTTCCTACTCACCTTCCATGCCTGCGGTTTGACGATTGCTGATCTTTTTGGTTTTGCCTTTCTTGTGACCTAGTTACCATTTCCTGTATTCCAGGAAGAGACTTGATTTTGGGAGTAGAAAGTAACCTGTCAGCACCCAGTCACAGTCAACGTTCAGCATTTGAACCGCGTCCAGGGTGCAGGGGTGACTAAGAGCCGCTGAGAAGGATCCCGCTGGATCACCCCGTCCCTCCCTCTTACTAAATTCCCAGAGAATGAGGCTCACAAACTCACACAGGGATTCCTGACGAGCATCTCGAAACCAAGCCCAGGGCTGTGATCAGAATGAAAGAGGAAAAGTTGGTGGGATTCAAATGAGGATTTGGAGATGAGGAGGGAAGGGGTTGTTTGGGAAGATGAATGCAAAACTCAGATCCTCCTCAGACATAAGAGACAGACGAGAGCGCGGGGAAAGGGACTATGCCCCTGCCTCTGGGGATTGCTCACCCTTCTTGGAGCCAAGCAGTCAGCCTCCCTCTTCCCCCTCCCCACTAGGAAGACATCCATAACCAGAGTGGACAAGATTCACCACACAGATCTACAGGGTGGGGGAGACCTTTAGAAGTTGGGAGGGTCCCCTCTGTCTGGAGCTCTGTCTACACCTTTCGTTGTACAATGCTATCATCTTAGGAAGTATTAGGAAACTTATAAAACTCAACACCAGAAAAAAACAAAAAACAACAACAACAAAAAAAAACAATCTAATTCAAAAGTGAGCAAAGGACCTAAATAGACATGTCTCCAAAGAGAACATACAGATGGCCTATAGACATATGAAAAGATGCTCAATGTCACTTGTCATCAGAGAAATGCAAATTTAAACCACAGTGAGATATCACCTCACACCTATCAGAATAGCTATCATCAAATCAACAAACAAGAGTTGATGAGGATGTGGAGAAACAGGAACCCTCATGCACTGTTGATGGGAATGTGCAGCCACTATGGAAAGCAGTACAGAGTTACCTCAAAAAAATTAAAAATGGAACTTCCTTATGATCCAGTGATTCCATTTCTGGGAGTGTATTTGAAGAAACTCAAAACACTCATTTGAAAGGATACATGCAACCCTATGTTCATTGCAGCATTATTTACAATAGCAAAGATTTGGAAGCAGCCCAAGTGCCCATCAATAGATGAATGGATTAAAAAAGCTGTGGTACATTTACACAATGGAATATTACTCTACCATAAAAAAAAAAAAGAAAGAAATCTTACCTTTTGCAACAGCATGGATGGACCTGGAGAGGAATATGCTAAATGAAATAAGCCCATCAGAGAAAGACAAGTACCATATGATTTCACTTCTATGTGAAATCTAATGAAAAAAATAAACTGATGAACAAAATAGAAACAGACTCATAAATACAAAGAACAGACTGACAGCTGTCAGAGGGCCTTGGAGGGCTGGGTGAAAACAGTGAAGGGATTAAGCAAAAAAACCATAGGCACAGACAACAATATAGTGATTACCAGAGGGAAGGGAGGGTGGGGGGGATAGAAGAGGGGAAAGGGGGTAAGTGGGGTAAGTGGTGATGAAAGGAGACTTGACTTAGGTGAACACACAGCACAATATACAGATGATATATTATAGAATTATATACCTGAAATCTATATGATTTTATTAACCACAATACATTCAATAAAAATGTTTTTAAAAAGAAGTGTTAAGAAACCTTCGAATCCTTCTGGTCTTGTCTCTCACCAGCTCTGTGGACAGACTGATTCAAGGGCCTTTTCCTACTCTATCTTCCCTCATTCCTGAGTAAGTCCTCCTATTCCCCCATCCCCACATGGCCCTTCACTGCCATTAGATGTTCATGTCCTAGTGATCATTCAAGACCTAATTCAAAGGCTACTTTTCCAGGGCAATTTCCATATTTGGATGAAATCGTTTTTAACTTTTAATTTCTGTGAGGCTTTGCTTTTTGTACCACATAAGCACTTTTGTTACCCTGTCTTTACCTGTACAGCACCTCACAGAGGGTGGAGTTTTGAGATGTGTGCCAGAGGAATGAACCAACTGAAGTGATTTTCTACGACTCTCACTCCTTATTTTTCATATCTATTGGTCATAAATCCTTTTACACACTTCATACTTGGCTTCCAACTCATTTCCCTGGTCTTGGGTCTCAGAATTCTGTCTGCATTCATATGGTAGTTACCTGAAGCAGCCTTCTGAGCCATCACAGAACTGAAGTATACTATGATAACTTGGTTGGGTAGCTCAATTGGGTAGAGTATCGTTTGAATACATCAAGGTTGTGGGCTCAATCTCTGGTCAGGGTACATCCAAGAATCAACCAATGAATGCATAAATAAGTGAAACAATAAAAATAATTTCTCTCTCTCTCTCTGAAAAAAAAATCAATATATTTTTTTAAAAAGCCTCATTGTAAGAATATCATGATAATGACATGGAGAAACATGTTCTCTATTCTTCCAGTTGATTGGTTCCCAAGGACAGAAACAGAGGAGGGTGGACTAGGCCACCTTCCTTAGGGGGCTGTTTTAGAAAAAAAAGAAAAACAGGGAAGATTATTTTGTAGAAGCTTGACTTCAAGAGAAGAAATAAATGAGAAAGAAAAATTATGATGGAGGGGTTACACGAAGAGAGTGAGGTAAAGAGTTTTGGGGATTTTGTTCAGTTGGTTGGTTGGTTGGTTGGTTTTGGTTATTTTTGCAGCAACCATGAGTTTGAAATTTCAGAGAAAAGGAAAACTTAAAATTAATAGCTCTCTAATATTTACAATTTGGCACTAGGTCCTTCACAAATTTACCACTTCCTCTGAAGATATACCTTCTATTAAAATAAAATTGGAAATTAATCCCTTATCTGATGTGTCATTGGCAATTATGCTCTCCCATGGAGTGGGTTCCCTATCTGTTTTGATGGTTGTTTCTTTTGCTGTGCAGAAGCTTTTGAGTTTGATGTAGTCCCATGTGTTCATTTTTCCCTTTGTTTCTGTTGCCTTAGGTGATGTATCAGTGAAGATTCTACTGCGTATGATGTCCGAAATTTTGTTGCCTACATTTTCTTCTAGGATGTTTATGGATTCACGAGTCACATTTAAGTCTTTTATCCATTTTGAGTTTATTCTTGTGTGTGGTGTAAGTTGATGGTCTAGTTTCATTTTTTTGCATGTAGCTGTCCAATTTTCCCAACACCATTTATTAAAGAGGCTATCTTTACTCCATTGTATACTCTTGCCACCTTTGTCAAATATTAATTGAGCATAATGTCTTGGGTCAATTTCCGGATTCTCTGTTCTGTTCCACTGGTCTATATGCCTGTTCTTGTGCCAGTACCAGGCTGTTTTGATTACAGTGGCTTTGTAGTATAAGCTGATATCCGGTATTGTGATCCCACCTACTTTGTCCTTCTTTTTCAAGATTGCTGTGGCTATTCGAGGAGAGGGGGTGGGGGGGAGGGAGGAGATGAACCACAGAACTTATGCACATGTATGCATAAGTGATGGACATGGACAACAAGGCTGGGGACAGGGTGGGGGGATGGGGAGGAGGGTGTCAATGGGGAAAAAAAGGAGAAACCTCTGTAACAAAAATAAATTAATAAAAAAAAAAAAATAAAATAAAATAAAAAAAATAAAATTGGTCTCCTGTGTCATAATAATGGCTACTAATTATTGAGTATTTTCTATATAACATTTATTTATACTGTATAGTCATCATTTTTTTATACATCTTTCTATACCTCTCTTAGAGAGATGAGATTTTGAAAACTGAGTGCCTTGTTCAATGTCACCCAACTTATAATATCAGTGCCCTAGGACTTGAACCCTCATTGACCCAGACCCCACAGTCCACGATGTTTCTCCAGCATCTGTCTCTTCCATCCTGGCCATAGAAGAAAGACTGGGTTATCACCGCACACCTACTGTCAAACATCATAGTAAGTCACCCTTGTCCATGTTCACATGGCTGGACTGTAATAGAATTGGAATTTCAACCCTGATCGACCTTATTCCAAAACCCAAGGTTCTTCAACTATTCTGCTTCAATTTAGCAACCTCCCTTCCCTCTGTCTCCTTATAGCCTTTCCCAGACTCCCATGGGATTGCTGAAAGTAACCCTGTGGTCCATGATGCCTTTTCTTATTCTTCTTGCTTTATAGTCATCACTTATTGAAGTTTGTTTTAATTCTTCTAAACTGAAGGATTGTGTACCTCAAGTTTGTAAATACTTAGACCCATGGAGAGACTTTAAGATATTTATTAAACCCCAGAAATTTATTGGGTCTAGCCAACACAATTCTGAAGGAGAAAAATGAAGTCAGTGGACTGCCACTACCTGACTTCAAGGCTTACTGTAGAGCTACAGTAATCAAGACAGTGTAGTGTTGGTGAAAAAATACACAAATAGATCAATAGAACAGAATAGAGACACCAGAAACAGATAGATAGATAGATAGATAGATAGATAGATAGATAGATAGATAGATAGATTCCATCGATCTTTGACAAAGGTAACGCAATGAAGTAAAGATAGCCTTCTCAACAAATAGGGATAGAATATTTGGACACTCATAGATTTTTTAAAACCCACAAATCTAGACACAGACCTTAAACTCTCCCAAAAATTAATTCAAAATGGATTATAGACCTATATATAAAATGCTTTTGCATCTATAAAACTCCTAACAGATAAAATAGGAGAAAATTTAAATGAATGTGGTTATGGTAATGACCTTTAGATACAACTCCAAAGGCACAATCCATGAAAGAAATAATTGATACATTAGATTTCATTGAAATGAAAACTTTTGCTCTGTGAAGATTTGGAATTTTCCTGATGATCAATGACATGGGCCATCTTCTCATATACTGAATTGCTGTCTGTGTATCTTTTCTAGTGAGGTGTCTGTTAAGGTCTTTGGCCAATTACTGGGTTTTTTGTTTTGTTTTGTTTTCCCACTGTTGAATTTTGAATTCTTTGTATATTTTGGTAACAGTTATTTATCAGATGTGTCTTTCACAAATATTTTCTCCCAGTCTATGGCTTGTCTTGTTCTCTTCATATTGTCTTTAGCACAGCAGAAGTTTTTCATTGTAATCTGGAGAGGATGTAGAGCACCAGGATCCCTTATTCATTACTGGTGGGAATGCAAAATGGTACAGTTGGGCAGTTTCTTATAAAGCTTGGCATACCTTTATCATAAGATCCAGCCATTGCACTCTTCAGTATCTATCCAAATGAGGTGAAAACTTATGTCCACACCAAAAAATCTGCACGTCGATGTTTATAGCGTCTTTATTCTTAATTTTCAAAACTTAGAAGCATTCAGTAGGTAAATGGATAAGTGAACTGTGGTCCATCCAAACAGTGGAATATTATTCAGCACTAAAAAGAAATAAGCTATCAAGCTATGAAGAGACAGGGGGGAATTTTAATGCTTATTGCTAAGTGAAAGAAGCCGATCTGAAGAGCCTACATACCATATGATTCCAACTACATGACATTCGGGAAAAGGCAAAACTATGGTTGCCAGAGTTGGAGGTGGTGGGAGGAATGAACGGGTGGAACTCAGAGGACTTCAGGGCAGTGGAATGCTCTGTAGACCACTACAATGGCAGATACATGCTATTGTACATTTGTCAGAACCCATAGAATGTACAGCACCAGGAGTGAATCCTGATGTAAATTATGGACTTGGGGTGATAATGATGTGCCAGTGTAGGTTCTTTGATGGTAACAAATGCACCACCCTGATGCAGGTTGTTGATGGTGGGGAAGCTATGCATGGCAGGGGGGGGGGGGGCGGCAGAGAGTATATGGGAAATATCTGTATTGTCCCCTCAGTTTTGCTGTCAACCTAAAAGTGCTAAACAAAAAAATAAGTCTTAAAAAAAGATGTTGGGTGTATGCATGTAGGTGCATTCATTTTCCTGAGAAGGCAGGTCACAATTTGCATTAGTCTTCGATAATAACTGCCTTGGAGCATTTCTGCAAATCCTTGGATTTACTCTGGGAAAAAATTTAAAAAGCCCGTGCTCGTTCTTTTCAGTTCACTTCCCCGAATCCAGCATGCAAAAAGGACTTTCAACTGCCCAGTCTTTTCTGGAACACACGGGGGCCTCCAAACTGCCCCCACCTGTTTCCTATGGGCTGAATTCCAGCATTCCTACCGTTCGAGACAGTAATTTCCAGCCTTGGCACTGCCCTCCTTTCCTCATTCAGATCAGCATGCTGAGCCTAATTACTTGAGGCCATCTCCTTAGAAAATCTAAGTGATACACTGTTCCCGGGCACTTCCTCCCCGCCTTCCCCACGCTCACCCTGCCTGGCTGAGCAGGTGGTTCCCTGGTCCTGGGACCAGCGCCAACCCATTCTGGTGGTTTTTGTTAATTCCCGCAAAGGAAAACCCAGACTGGTTGAGAAATGGGGAGAAAGTGGACCCATTTTATTCCTCTCATCTATTTTCTGTCAGTTCAGAGCTCCAAGTTAAAAATGTAAAGCTGGTTTGGAGGGAAGAGGGTCAAATGCTTGAGCCCACATTAAAAGTTCACTGTTGTGAGTGACTTTAGAATTCACTCCCTTAACTCAACACCCACACACTGAAGAGCTCCCTCAGAGTTTTAAAACTAGTCTACTGCAGAGTCAAGACAGTAGTTTTTCCCAGACCGTCTGCACCACCAACTTCAACATACACAGGTTCTCTTTTCTTATTTAAATCAGTGTTTTTCTGATTCTATATACCAAAGCTTCCTAGGTTAAACCAGAAACAGGTGAACACATTGAATGGGAGCAATTTTTTGGGCTAGACCCCTAATTGAATAATACAGATTTGATATGCAGTCTGAAATATTTATGCTTATAAAAAATAAAGTAAATTAAGGTGGGGGGAGGTAGAGGAGGGTAAAGGGAGTATAAATGGTGATGGAAGGAGACTTGACTTGGGGTGGTGAACACACAATACATTTTACAGGTGATGTATTATAGAATTGTACACCTGAAACCTGTATAAGTTTATTAACCAATAAAACCCTGATAATTTTTTTTTAAGACCAATGTTGTGGACACATGTAAACAGCACACAACTGAAGATTTGCCAGCTGGCTTCGTGGTCCGAGGTCTAACCCCTGGCTCGTCCTGGGCTCAGCTGCAGGATCCCAGCCCCTCACTGAAGTATTGCATCTGCAGGGTGAGCTCTGGTGCAGAAAGCTGGCTATGTGGCCCCACGAGCCCCCCAAGGCAGGGCAGAGGCTCTCTGTTTAGCAGCTCACACGCTCAGCTTCCACTGGGAAACGATCCATCCCAAAAAGTTCTACCCACTCAGCCAAACCTCTCTGCCTCCGACTGCAGCTCCCCCGGGAGAGATGAAAGGGAGAAACTACTGACCAGATTCTCATCTTACTCTTTAGAGGAAACTGAAATGCACAAGCATGGTCAAAACATGCTTGTCCTTAGGTGTTAGGGACTGTCTCCTCCTGGTGTCACGTGGATGTTGGGGACAGGAGGCAGGTTTAGGGATAAGGTGTGATGCTAGGGTTGAAGCTGAGTGAATGCAGGAGGGCAAGGGGCATACCTTAGTGAGAAGGGCAGGGGTCTTAAGACAGCATTTGAGATGAGGATGGGTACGTGGGGGTTGCTAGGTGGTTTGAGAACCAGAAGTATGCTGGATATCTACTTAGTTTTTCTATCCTTTAGGTGAGAGGATTTCTTAAAAGTACAGTGAATTTCTCCTCTCAGCTAGCCCAGCTCCCATGCTGTCTGGAGTTCTGGTTGTCTTCTTTGGTCCAGGGTCCCCATGGTGGAACCTAAGCACAGCAAGGCATCGCCCCCAGTCCTGGTGTGACTAGCAGCCCCGTGGTAGAGGTTTTTCCAATTTCCTCTCTGAGCCAGTAAGTCAGTGATCCTTACTATCTAGAAGGAAGGAGAAAGAGAAATGTCTCTCTTTTTTAAACACTTACATAGCTCTTACACACATTATGTACCAGGCTTGTTTTAACTGATTTTCAAATATTAACTCTTAACATACAAAATTTCTTTATTGGGGAACTTCATAAATATTCTTTACTCCAGTGTCTCTCAAAATAAGAGTTGAGAACTGCTCACACCAAAATCATGAAATTCTTGTTGGCGATGATGGTGTCTCAGCCAGTCCTTATAACAACCGTGTGAGTTCGGCTCGTTCATCCCCACTCTGCAGATGAGAAAAGCGAAACTCAGACTAGTTCGTGTCTGGTCCTGGGTGACAGCGTTATTGAGTCCCACAGCCAAGATCAAAACCCGAGCCTGCCCGACTCCAAAGCACAGGGTGTTTCCGTGACGACGCAGCACAGAATCGAACTCTGGGGGCGGATGAGCGCCTGGAAGCTATGTTGCTACAATGTCAGCCACAAATCTGGAACATCTACCTTGAGCAACACACTCCGGAAGGGCACTGCCGTGTTTCCAACACGGGGTCACGGGATTCATAAACTATTTCGGGACAAGGGTGACTGGAACCAGACCTTGGGTGGGGTGGATGGAAACTACAGCGATGTGGAATTGTGTAAGTTGTAGGTCATCCAGGAAGAAGAGTGTGCTGCCAGGACACTGAGCATGGAAGAAACCGGGGTGTCCCAAGAGAAGGCACGTGTCGGAGCGGGGGCCTTCCCGATAAAGTGGGTAAGGATGCAGAGAACGGTGGGGAAACCCAACAAGAGCTAACAGAGCCCAGCCCTGAGCTGAGCTTCAGGGCAGGGCCGGGTCCCTGGGGTGAACGGATAAAAGCAGAATGACAGGGAGAATAAGCCAGGGGCGGTTTCCAGGACTGTGACCTGGGACATGGCCTTAGCCCCAGCAGTCGGGGCAGGAACCCGTAATCACAGCTGCAACACGTGGTCAGGCCGGCTCAGAGGCAAGCCACTAGAGTCCCGGTGCGTTGCCAGAGGAAGCATCCTCCACACTCTCCTGTGGCTCACCATTGTCCCCGGAGATGGCGAAGGGTGATTTGGGGTGGCCCTGGGCAAGTAAAATGAACCAAACGCTTTCCTGATGTTTTTGCACAGGCAAATATCTACCCCGATTCACTTTAAATCTCCAGGAGGGGGACATCGGGCATTTCCCAGAGGTATTTGATCACAGAATTCCTTCTTTTGTTTTTTAACAGGTCACCTATTGTTATCTTCCCGAACATCAAAACACCACTTGGGAAGCAGTCAGGAATGCTTCTTCAATCCCTTCTCCACGCCCAAAGTTGAGAGAGGTCCTGAAAATGCAGCGGTGGGGATCCAGGGGTCCCAGCCGCACAGGGGAGGATGAGGGGCTGGGCGCCAGGCAGAGCCGGACGGACACAAGACCCCTGACATGCACAAACAATCACTTCTGCTTTCAAGAAGTGTCCACTCTGTGGAAATCCACGCCTTCCAGGGAGGCAGCTATCATGTCCCCGTTCTGCCCAGGCCACACCATCCTCTGTGGGACAGGTGTCCCAGCTTCCTCCTCCCCTCTTCATGAAGTAAGTCATGAAAAACAAAATGCCCTGTATTGGTGCAATAGAGCATTTGTCAGCAACAATTTTTAAAGGGAGTACAGATATATGCTACAATACAGGTGAACCTCGGGGACTTGATGCCCAGCTGGGCACAAAGGACCACCCGGTGTCTGATCTCATCCGTGTGAAATGTCCAGAAGAGGGAAATCCAGAGAGACAGAGGTGGGTGAGAGGTGATGGGCTGGACGAGGGGGAAAGTGAGGCGTGGCTACCTAAGCACTGGGGTTCCTTTTGGGGGGATGAAATGATCGGACAGAAGTTGTGGTGATGATTGCCCAACCCTGTGAATAGATTCAAAAGCACTGAGTTGTACACGTGAAATGGCCTGTGAAGTAAATATTAATAAAGCCGGGTGGTTTTTGGTTTTCGGGATTTTTGTTGTTGTTGTTGTTGTTTTTAAGATTCACTGGGAACCTCCTGCATCCCCAACTCACCCTGGAAGTAACGAGAACCTTTTCTCTCCTTCCTGCATGCTCAGGGTTTGAAGAAATTCGCTCTCTTTGTTGGTTAAGTCACTAAAACTGAACTGAGGAGAAACAGCCCCCTCCCAGCTCTGGCCCCGTAACCCTTCCCCTCAGTAATAAAGTGATTTGCTAGACGTTCCTCCTCGCAGCCAACTGCCTTCTAGGCACGTCCCGCCGGATTGTCCGGGACAATATCGCCGAGGGCGAGCTCGATAGCAGGAAACAGGGGTGGACGTCACCATTCGCCAGGTATTCACTGGGCCTTGACTTATTCTAAAAAAAATTTTTTTAAATATTTTTATAAAGCAAACATTAAATTTCAAAGATAAACCATTTAAAAGCTTTGACTCCTCAAAACTGTCAAGTTCATGAAAAGCAGCAACCTGTCACAGACCAGAGGAGATGAAGGAGACACACTGACCAAATGCAATGTGGTCGCCCAGAGGGGAGCCTGGACCAGAAGGACAGGCACGGACAACCACTGAAATGCCACCCAGTCTGCAGTTGAATTCATGGGAGTGTGCCGACGGGACCCTCTCGGTGTGGATCAACGTGCCAGTTACAAGGGATGGTCACATTCCAGCCGTGTACCCATCGCGGTGTCTGCACTGTTCTGTAAGTCTAAAATTACCCCAAAATAAAAGAGCAAAATTTAAATTAAGTTAAACACCTATGCACAACCTTGAGCTCAGACAAGGCAGACTTCTTTAGTGTTATCTTCTTAGAGTAGTTTTATCATTGCTCCTGTCGTCCAGGAAATAATTTCGCTTTCACAGGACCTTTCCCCACAGCCAGATGCAAGAACCAGGTCTTCCTCCTACTGCTCCTAATGCCCTACCTCGGCCCCTCTGGCCTTTTTCTCTCTGTCTCGTGGGAGAAGACTGCATTTCTTTTCCTTTTCCTTGCCTTCTTCACTGGAGAAATAATTCAGAGAAAATTGTGTCACTGTGGGTTTGGTTAGCTGGGTGACTTCTACTAACTTCACATGCCACCACACACACCATCTCAGTAAGAATCCTGTAATCCTTTCAACATTGTGTAATCCAATCTGCTTTTCACCAGAGTCTTTCTAAAGGTCAAACCATCCCCCAGCAACCTACAACCTTGGAGCAGAAGACATGAATTTAGAGTGGCACATTCTTGTTCTTCTTTTTTTAAAAAAAACAAATGACTTGTTACAAGTGATCCAAAGTAAGAACAACAGGTAGGCAATGAATCGTGGGGATTGTACTGCACCTGTCAGCACACAGACAGGAAGAAAAAGCTGAACCAAAACATGCAAATGTCACTTCTCTTTTTATTATTATTATAAGGAAGACATTTACCGTAAGTATCCCTTTCCACACCAGTGTTCAAGGTGTGGGAGAGAAATTTTCCAGTTTCTACCAGAGCAGGTAAAATACCGGAACACCAAGGAAAAAATGCTAACATCCTGGTTTCTTGGAAATCGATGTTGACAGTGTTGACACCCTTCAACCATCGAAACGTTTTGAACATAGAAAACTCCTGTAATTCCAGGGGGAATGAAACGGAGGAGTATTACTCAGTGACAGAGACCAATGAGAGGCCCAATACCCTTTTCATGCTCAATGGAAATTCCGGTCGATTTTACCAGAACTTTAATTTTAAAAGTTAAGAAATGGAAAACAGCAGACTTGTCATTTCCTCCTCTATAGTCTCTGTCTCCCTTTTCACACTGGCTCACCTAGATTTGAAAAATCTTTCTAGGGTCAGCTTAGATGTTGGAGACTCTATCATGAAAGTGACCTACTTAGAGTTCAGTAATATTATCATAGAAACTTCAGAGCTTGAGCAGGACGCCCACCCGCGTTTCAGACGATGAAGTGGGCCCCAGGGTGCTGAGTAACTTTTCCCGCGTGAGTTGGCTGCTGCGTGGAGACCCAGGACGCCAATCTAGGTCTGCTGAGGCTCTGTCTGGGCCACTCTCATCTACCTCTCAGTCTCCTTTCTGCTTATTTCACTTTGGGCAAACAAGATAAAAGGTCCAAATATGGAGAAAGGCTAAGTAATTCATCATTACATTCCGGGGGGGGGGGGGGGGGGTGGACCTGGAGGTACTCACAATCATTAGAAGAAACCCAAAGGAGAAATGAGAGGCAATAGGTAGCTGTTACAGAAAAGCAACTATTTAATTATCATGTTATAAGCAGTCTCTGTATTTTGTACTGTTTGGTTCAGAAAAAAAAGTGATGTTTTCAAAGCAAAATCACATTCATATTCCAGCCCATATTTCAGCAACCCTCCACCCCGCCCTCTCTGAATGTTATAGGGTAACTACGTATGCAGAGAACAGTGTGTCACTGTCTTAACACTTGCTGCCAGAAGGAACCTACGAGAGGGCCTGTTTCGGCGAGAGAATGTCACGGTAAGTGGATTAACTCGCCATACGCAATGACAAGGAGACAAAAGAGATAGCCAAAGTGCTCCGCGTTCAAAGTCAACAGAAACTAAAACACAAAACTACGAAACTCCTGGAAGATAACATGGAGAAAATCTAGATGACCTTGGGCACTGCGACGATTTTTTAAAATGTAACACCAAGAGCACGATCTGTGAAAGAAGCCCTAGTTCAGCCGGACTTTGTTCAATTAAAACCATCAGCTCTGTGAAAGACAACGTCAAGGGAACGAGAAGACAAGGAAAACAGAGACCGGGAGAACGTACTTGCAAAACAGACCTGTCATAAAGGATGGTTATCCCAAACACACAGAGAACTCTTAAAACTCACAATAAGGGGAAAAAGTAATTAAAAAATGGGCCACGGCCTTAACAGACACCTCATCGAAGAAGATATACAGACAGCAAATAAGCACATGGAAAGGTGCTTCACACCACATGTCATCAGGAAAACGGCAAATTAAAACAATATTGAGATACCACGCCACGCCTGTTAGGATGGCCAAAATGCAATGCCGGAGAGTATGGAGCTACAGGAACTCTCATTCGCTGCTGGTGACAATACAAAATAGTGCAGTTCAAGATAGTTTGGCAGTTTCTTACAAAGCTAAATATAGTCTTTTTATTTTTTTTTCTTTATTGATTTTAGAAAGAGAGGAAGGGAGAGGGAAAGATAGAAACATCGATGAGAGAGAACATCAACTGGCCGCCTCCTGCATGCCCCCCACTGGGGATTGGGCCCACAACCTGGGCATGTGCCCCAACTGGGAATCAAACCGGTGACCTCTTGGTGCATGGGTTGATGCTCAACCACTGAGCCACACCGGCCAGACCTAAACATAGTCTTATCATACAGTCCAGCAATCGCACTCATTGATATTTATCCAAAAAAAAAAACCAACAAAAAAACAAAAAAAACAACTTAAAACGTATGTCCATGCAAAAACAGATATTTATAGCAGCTTTATTCATAAATTTCAAACTGGGAAGCAACCAAAATGTCCCTCAATAGGTGAGCAGATAAATAAACAGTGGCACATTCAACACAAAAAGAAACGAGCTATCAAGCCATGGAAAAGACATAAAGGAACCCTAAATGCATGTTACTAAGTACAAGAAGCCAACTGGGAAAGGCTACATGATGAGTGATTCCGATGATGTGTCATTCTGGAAAAGGTAAAACTGTGGAGTCAGTGAAAAAATCAGTGATTGCCAGCAAATTGGGGGATGGAAAGAGGCTGAAAAGGCAGAGCACAGAGAATTTTTAAGGCAGTGCAAAAATAGTATGAAACCATAATGATGGATACATTTCATCATACATTTGTACAAACTCACAGAATGTGCACCACCAAGAGTGAACCCTGGTGTCAGCGATGGGCTTTGGATGGCAATGATGTGTCAAAGCAGGCTTGTTACCTACAATGAATGCACCACTCTGGTCTAGGATGCTGATGATGGGGGAGGCTGTGTACGCATGGGGGCAGGGTGTGTACGGGAAATTTCTACACCTTCCTCTCAATTTTGCTGGGAACCCAAAACTTCCCTTAAAAGAGCCGCAGAAGTTGCCCTGGCCGGTTTGGCTCAGCGGTTAACAGCGTCAGCCTGCGGTCCAGAGAGACCCGGGTTCGGTTCCCGCTAAGGGCATGTACCTCGGTTGCAGTTTGTTCCCGGCCCTGGTTGGTCGTGTGGGTGGCAGTCACTCGATGTGTCCCTTTCACGTCGATGTTTCTCTCTCTCTCTCTCTCTCTTCCTCTCTCTCCCTCCCACTCTATCTGAACAAAAAATGAAAAAATGTCCTCAGGTGAGGATAAAAAAAAAAAAAAAGAGCTGCAGAAGCAAAGCAATCCCTGGCTCCCAGCAGATATGCAAATACGATAGCGTGTGATTAGGGAAAGAGGGTTCAGTGTTGGTCTGTAGGATGGACGGTGTTGTGTACAGGGCTTGACCGGGCCACTGAGAAGTACACACTTTATTCATACAATATAACCTGCCCCTTTCACCCTATGGGCCAATGAACAAACAAATATGATTTCCCATTGCGTCCAAACCCTCTCCCTCTCTCTCTCTCTCTCTCTCTCTCTCTCTCTCTCTCTCTCTCTCTCTCTCTCTCTCTCTCTCTCTGTTTTCTGGTTTTGTCTGTTTGGTTTGCACTTGAAGTGGCATTCATATTACCCTGGGGGTCTCAAGGAGAAAAGTACCGAGAGAGGAGCCTCGGTAATGACCCAGAAGGCCTCACATCGGCCTTTGCCAAATAGACTTCACTTATAAGAACCCCAGCGGGGGACGAACAGATAACCTAGAAAAGTCCTTTGCTGTACAGTGAAGAGCCGATGGCTAAGGAAGGCAAGTGGCCGGCCCGCACCATCCAGGTGGCTGGAGAGCAGCCGGAGCTCCTGGTCCTGCGATCAGTGCCGAAACAACTGCAGGTGGTCATTCTAACCCGTGCTCTGCTCCAGCGAGCCTCCGACCGCCTTCCCCAGGACCTTCGCTGTTTCTGACACGGAGAAAAGCAGACGCTGCTCCGAACTCCAGCAGCTGGGCCTCGGCTGCAGCCCGTTGGCTGCGTGAGACCGTGGGGGCCACACACAACTCCACGCAGCTCGATGGCCTCATGGTCAGAGAGGAAAGGAAGTTCCAGAAACGGGGAAACTCTAAGGAAAGCACCTCACGCAGGGCTGGGGGAAATAAGCGGAAGTCATCACAAAGGGGCCGATGGTAACGAGACATGAAATAAAAAGATAAGAATTATAATAAAAAGCTGCTCTTCCAATCAAATGGATTTCCAGGAAACAAATGTCTTGTTTGCCAGCGGGTTAACTTCCTAAAGAACTCTAAAGAAAGTGTTTTCTTTGATCAAACTACCCTCTTCTAAAGCTGAAACATTGGCTTTTAGGGAAGTTACAGTGGCCTTGCATTTTGCAAATATTTTTCGGATCTTGTGAGACGTTTCCCCTGAACTACACACGGTCCTCCCAGTCCTGCAGTTGGATTCACATGGAAGGAAATGGAGCTGGGTTGCTGAGCAATGACCCCCGAGGGTATCCGGGTGCTAATCCCTGGAAACTGTGACTGTTTGCTGATGCGATTAAAGATTTAAAATGGGGAGATGATCCTGGATTATCGGGGCAGGGCCGACATGGAATCACAGATGTCCTTATGCAAAGGAGAGGGCGAGCTCTGACTCCAGAAGGAAAGAAAGTGACATGACTGTCGAGGGCACAGGGGACAGGTTACGAGTGGAGGGAGGCAGGAGGCAGCCGGTCCCGCCCACACCTGGCTCTGGCCCAGCGAGGCTGACCCCAGACTCCGGTCTCCAGAACTGTGGGAATGTAGAGAGTGTTGTTTGCAGCCTCCAAGTTCGCTGTCATTTGACACAGTGTCAATAGGAAATGAATACAGTCCATCAATGATTAACTTCCACATGGTGAGCCAAAGCATGTTATCATTTAAAAACAGAGAAACAGAAACTAATTGCTACTGTGTAGAAACAAACAGAGAAAGTACCAGGCACAGAGGGAGCCCCACACCTCTGGGTTGGGCCCCTGACGCCTCACTCAGACTCATTCCTCCAGGACCTTTCCCTCCTGTTTCCAGCTGCCCTCAGAACAATTCCAGGGCCTGAAAAATTCCCACGTTAATAAGTAAGCCTAGAGTCTAATATTACTGACAAATTGTAAACCACATACGGACAATTTCCAAGCAATTCCCTCTAGACACTGTCGGAAGTTGTGAACAAATGAAAAACAGCCACAGTCTTCTGCGAGAGTGAACTTCGGCAGAAAAGGAGGGTCACAAAGTTACCCTACTCTGCATCTGACGGTACCAGATCTTCCTTCTGAAAATCTGGCACCGCACACACCACCCTGGGACTGAGCCAGTCCTGCACCTGTTAGTTAAAGGTCCAGGAGAGATGATACTTAACCGGGCTGTCCCCCCCAGGCCCACTCTCTGATCTCTGCTGGGGGCCCAGGCCTCAGAGCCCGGCCGTCCACACCAGCCGTGGAAGAAAGAACACTCCTCGTATGAAGAATGTGCAGACGGTGAGAGCAGCGTCATTGGCAGGGTAGTTCATTTCATCTCTTCATCCTGTCATTTCTTAAATACAAATAGCTCAGGAGTAACACTGTGAAGAAAGCTGGCGATAGTTCGAGGCATTTCTGAAACTCAGAGACCATTGAGACACTCTCAATGGCCACAGCACTCTCTTTCCATTCCCCCATCTCATGTAAAGCACTAGCCACGCTCGCCCCTGGTAGCTGAAGGCAACAGAAGCAAATACTTTGTAGCTGGGGGAGGGATGTGAAGGAAGGAAACATTTTGATATTTCTTGACAGTAGGAACAATGAGTAACATCTCTGGCCCCAACAATCAGCGTTTTGTTTCCCTCACTTCCTCTTCATCTTATTAATGCAAAACATTTGAACAAGTCTCCTACGCCACCCCCGGTATCAGCAGGTATTGTCATTTCCCAGAGGAGAAACCGAGTCAAGCAGCATTCTAAAACCACTAAGCCTTCTTCTAGCGAACGTGAGCCCAACATGCTTCTCACACACTGTGCTGCCTTGTCTTTTCTTTCATACGTATGGTAAGCACTCAAGAAGAGAGTCTTTGTCTTTAAAGAATCTCCGTCTCATTGCATTAGCCATCTAGACTTCAACCTGTGGTTTTCTATCTACCACTGGTACCCAAGAACTGCAAACTCTGCAACAGAGCTTTGTTCCAAGAAAAGAAAGCAATGTATTTGAGTCAGCAAACTTTCAATGTTTAAAGAGTCTATGAATTCCTGTAAGGCAGTTAGTTGTTTTTTTTTTTTTCTGTGCTTCAGATCCACATATAAAAATGGTTCCTAGAGGGTCCAGTGCTATCAGTTAGGAGAAACAGTTTACTTTCATCCTGGCCACATGGGGAGATGTCAGCGGTCTGAAGAGGATCTATTTCTGCCTGGGCTGAGGCTGCGGCCAAAAGCTGCTGAGTAGGGGGGACCACGGGCATCCCGGAGGAGGGGTCCCTCCCCCTCCACTCACCCACCCACCATTGCCAGTTTGCAGCACTTTTCTTGGATCTGCAGCCTGTTTCCTGGAAGTTCATAGCACCACCAGTGGAGAATAATTCATCTCTTGTCAAGAGTCCATTTAAGTCAGGTGTAAAAAAGGATTTTCTCCTCTTAGATCAGTTCAACAAGTGATTTTTCAGCACCTGGCCAAGCTGGTCAGCAACGAGGGAATTGATAACAAATGCAAATCGAATTACATCCCTCCCTGACTGAAAGCTCTTCAGGGGTTTCCCATCAGCTCCAGGATGAAGTCCAGGCCTCTCACAGGACCTATGAGGTCTCCCATAACCTGGTCCGCGCAGACCTCTCAACGTACCTCCTGATGCCCCACTTTCCTCTTGACTCACCAAGATCGTCCTGTTCCCCACGCGTGGCTCCATGACTGCAGCCCTTGGGCCCTGCTCGTGCTGCTCCCTCTGCCTGGAGCGTCTTCCAGACCAACCTTCCTGATTTCCTTCAAGTTCACATCTTCCAGGGAGCCTTCCCTGACCTCCCCCGCTGGCCCGGGCACACCTGTATTGTTACACTTCCCACTTCCAACCACCAGGTGGCAGCACAGGGCTGTTTCAGAGCTTCCGCTCCGCAGACCGGACAGCCCGAATGAACTTGGCCGTCTCCCAGTTCAATGACCCTGGGTGGGGCTCTAATGCCTCTCTGTGCCTTGTTTTCTTTATCTGGAAGATGGAGGTAAAATGCAATCTGCTTCATAAAATCATTGAGTGGACACTATGACCTAGTAAATGAAAAATGCCCAGAAATCCCCACAGTAAAACTCCCAACAAGAACTGTTGTTAAATTTTTCTGTTGAGATAGCTGCGTCCCCGAAGACTGGGATCACTATTGCATGTTTAAACCTTAACAGCAGAGAGGCCACTTCTCAGAAGTCTCTTCATTCTGTAATTAGGGCTCACATTTTCCAAACTACTTGCAAAGCTTCCTGGTCATTTGTAATGACACCGCCCAGTCTTCACCCTCCAGCCCTATCCCACCCCAGCTTGAATTGCTTTCTCAAACGCTTTATTCTTTTATTTCCTCATCAGGGGGACTTTCAAGAGCACTTCGGATCACACCACTCCCTTGCTTCAAAGTCCTGTCTGGTGCACCGGTGGCCTAGAAAATGAAGTCTGAATGCCTCAGCCCAGCTCACAGAGGTATCCAGGTTTTCGGGTTAACTCAAAGTCATCCCACACACTTCCTGGATCCCTGGGCTTTTCTCACATTCCTGGCTGTATTCGCATGGAGATTTCTGCCTGAACAAACTGACTCTCTTTTCCTGAGGCCTTTCCCACTCATCACATTTCCCCAAAAATATCTCTTCCTTTCCTTATGTTTCTATTGCAGGTTGTATATATCACTCTAATAGGAATCGTCTCATTAGTGTTGAGCCTGTGGAAATGGCCATAAAGATGGATTAGAGCTATTATTAAACTTTGCGCTTAGTTGGGTCGGATGCACTTTGCTCTCTTGTGCTATGAGCCAAAGCGTCAGCACAGAAACCTTGGATGATTATCCAGTGTGCCATTAACCTTTATTTTGCATAATTATTTTGCAAGCAAATCAACATTCTTTGTGCCACCCATGCAGCCAGCTTTCCTCTCTAGGTCTGAACTTGTGCAGAATGTCACAAAAGTGCTCCAGCAACAGCCGCTGACCATGGCTGGCATCCTTCAAAGGCAATCGGTGCCCAGTTATAAGTTGTAAGTAAAAGGTTCCACGAAAATGTGACTTGTATCAATAGTGCTGTTACAGCACACACACTTTACTGTGCACAGGCGTTAACATTCCCTCAAGTTTCCATTCTGAACGAACAAGGAGAGATTGGCACAGGAGCTGATTCCCATGCCAGGAGACACAGTGTCGGATACAAACTGTCTCGGGCACTCATTCTAAACTCAGAATGACTAGTTCCACTTTTTTCCCCACCCTGGTTCTTGGGTGTTCTTTGTTTTTAGTTAGTCAAGTTCTACCATTTCTTATTTTAAATAATTTATTTAGTTCCATTGAGATAAATAATTGGAAGAGGAGAATCTCTAAATAGTGGAGGCATTTAAATTTGGCAGACTTGGATTTAAGTATTGACTAGTGTGCTAAGAATTCAGCACCATGAAGGACAACCTGCTTCTGGTGAAAGAGGAACCCACCCTCTATCTCCAACCCTTCACCAAATACACACACACAGAGGAGTCCACCCTCTATCTCCAACCCTTCACCAAATACACACACACACACACATACACACACACACACACACACACACACACACAGAGGAGTCCACCCTCTGTCTCCAACCCTTCACCAAATACACACACACACACACACACACACACACACACACACACACAGAGGAGTCCACCCTCTGTCTCCCTTTCACAAAATACACACACACTACCGCCTCCTGCTGAGGGTTTGGCCCACAACCTGGGCATGTGCCCTGACCGGGAATCAAACCAGTGACCTCCTGGTGCATGGGTCGACGCTCAACCACTGAGCCACACCAGCTGGGCCATAAGCTGCTTTTAGAAACAAATAAAGTTTTGTTTTTTCATAACCAAAAAGAAGCCACCAGAAAAGTTATTTCTGTCTAGTATAAAATTAAAGAGGAAAAAATATATTTCCAGTACTGTTTTTATTTGTTAGTCAGGTACAAGTTTACTCCACATACAAGACTTTTTTCATATACACAAGATTTTTTATATGCACAAGATGTTTTTTCAAGAGCAGAAATAAAAATGAAGAACTAGCCCTGGCCGGTTTGGTTCAGTGGCTGGAGCATTGGCCTGCGGTCCCAAGAGACCCAGGTTCGGTTCCCGCTAGGGGTACGTACCTCTGTTGCAATTTGTCCCCGGCCCTGGTTGGTCGTGCGGGAGGCAGCCACTCGATGTGTCCCTTTCACATTGATGTTTTGCTCTCTCTCTCTTCCTCTCTCTCCTTCCCACTCTATCTGAACAAAAAAATGGAAAAATGTCTTCGGGTGAGGATAAAAAAAAAAAAAAGAAGAAGTAACAAGGAAAGAAAAGATCGAGTAAGTTCATAGAGAAAGGGATGTGGCAGGCTCTTACTAAGGGACCTCAAATTTGGGTTTGAGGTCTTGAAAAGCAGTATTTGCACAAACAAATATGAGAAAACATTATGGAGTTAAAATTTGGATGTGAGGGGCTGGCCATAGCACAGGAAGAAGAAGAGACAAAAGGTTAAACCTCTGATAGGATCTCAGAACAAGGGGTTGTGGTGTGTCTCTGTCGGAGAAGGTGTACCTGTGAGGGCTGGCAAAGGAACAAGAGGAGAACAGTTCTAAAACATATGAACAAGATGTCTATATTGAAGAAGAGTAGTTTCATGGATCATTGAAAACCTCATTTATCCGGATTTCCACAAACAAGGCATAACGGTGAAGCTCCAACTCTGTGGACGAGCAGAAGGCTGGGCCTTTATCACGCTGCAGGTAAGTGCCTGTTCCAATGTCCCCTGCCTCTCTTGGGCATCACGCACTATTTCCCCCTTTGAGGAATTATGGGGTTCATCTTTCACTATGTATCAAAATAAGGTAGCTGGAAGCTTAGGGGAAATGATCACAGAAAAAGATCACAGGTTTTGCATAAAGTACACATTTTGCCTGCAGGAAGGAAACTGCCCGGAGTCTGTCCATCAGAGCCCATCAGAGAAGCTGGACTCTGGGAAACTCCAGCAAGGAAAAGTCGCCGCCAACGTTTTTCTTGGCTGACACGCAGACGGCTTTTGTTCGACTAGTTAGTTTCTTGCTTGATTATTTACATTCCACCTCATTTCACAAAGGGTTTCAGATGGCTTTCAAAAAAAAGAGAGAGAGAGAGTTGAAATTATGGCAAAGGAATCACAGGGCTATGTACATCAAAGTTAAGAGGAAAGATTAATACAGAGCAATATATAATATTCATTCCTACTCATGACTAAAGTCAAGCAGAGAAGGTCATGAGACCCATTTAACACGGTGTCCACAGTATTTAAAGTGCACATACAGCCCGGCTGGTGTGGCTCAGTGGTTGAGCATCAGCCCATGCACCAAGAGGTCGCCAGTTCGATTCCCGGTCAGGACACATGCCCAGGTTGTAGGCCTGATCCCCAGTGGAGGGCATGCAGGAGGCAGCCAATCGATGTTCTCTCTCATTGATGTTTCTATCTGTCTCTCCCTCTTCCTTCCTCTCTCTCTAAAATCAATCAATCAATAAATAAATAAATAAATACATAAATAAAGTGCACATACAAGGAGGTTGTTCAGAAAATGACTTTTGCAGGGAAGGGCCTGAGACTGTGACAGAGAGAAGATAGACATTCGGCATTGACTTTCAACCAAGGGCAGTTGGGTGCAGGTAACACTTGGTATCTCTGACGGTCACAGAGGTGGGGAGGAGGGCGGTGGCAATCCTGAGGGCACCTCGTGGGGGAGGCCAGGCCTGCAGCAAACATCCTACAGTGAGCCCACAGGACAGCCCCACCGCAAAAGGAATGATCTCGCTCACAATGGCAGTAGTGCCAAGGTCGAGAAACTCTGATCTAAAGACAGAGAGAACAGATAACAGTTTAAAAGTACGAGGCAAAATCGACATAAACTGGCCCGGAAAGATCTCCAAGACATAAGGCTAATGGAAAAAAATCAATTTTCTAAAAAATAAATGCACCTTGATTCCACTGCTGTATTTTAAGATAAAAAGCAATAAGATGTGTTCCTGAATGTGCAAATATCTGTATTTCATGATAAAGATGACAGAGACAGCCATCTGTAGAGAAGAAATGGGATTGGGGGGATGAAGGGTCCTACCTTCAAATATAGTCACACTGGAATTAGAACTTCAACATACAGATTTTGAGGGAACACGATTCAGTTCTTAACATACGTGATTAGTGTGAACACACAGAGGGGGAGTAGCTTGAAGAGAACACGTAGTACTAAGGGAGCCTCAAACTAGATCAAAATTAACCCCTAGGAGTAAAATTTGGAAGATTGAAATATGATTTATGCATCCTATGATACACAGCGACCACTGTGGTTAAGTCCGTATACTCCACAAATTACTAGGTTTACAAATGAATGGAGTAAAAACAATCATGTGTTGAATCATAAAATTCAGACAAACTTAGAATATATATACGAATGTATATATAATATATATTTTCATATGTATATACAAAATGCATATGTATACACATTAAAGGTGTATGTATAAACATTGTATATAACATATAACACATTAACCTGATATGTATATATGTATATGTATATAATACATGCATAATCTATATATAATACATCAATAAATATATGACATAAACTATGCTAAATATGAATAACATGTAAACATATATAACATATAGGTTATATATAAATACATATAGTATCTAGTCACTCTAACAATATTTATCAGCATACCATAATGTGTATCAAAGCCTCGTGATTCATACAAAGCATGTTTTTGGTCTACAATCCAAATCCAAATATTCCTCCTAGAAACAAATGCACAAGATCAAGGTTAGATAAATTGACCAAAACAACAACTTTTTCAAGCCTTGATCTTTTTAGGTTAGACAATATAGCAAATTAAGCAGACCTGCCTCTTCTCAAAATGCCCATGACAATGTAATAGAATATTTCATGACTAGGACAAGAGAGAAATATGAGAGAATATAACAAGTAATTTATTGGACCACTTTTTTAGGTTATCAACTCCCTGTACCTCTATACCTTACAGAGTGAAACAAACACTCTTAAGGAAGATGGTCAATTTCTCACCCAGTGGTTGACCATGATTCTTATATATTTTTATTTATTTATTATTTTTTAAATATGTTTTTATTGATTTTTTTAGAGAGAGAGGAAGGGAAAGAGAGAGAAAAACATCGATGTGAGAAACACCCATCAGTCACCTCCTGCACGCCCCCTACTGGGGATCAAGCCCACAACCCGGGCATGTGCCCTGACCGGGAATCGAACCAGGACTTCTCAGTCCATGGGACGACGCTCAATCCACTGAGCCACACCGACAAGGATCATTACAAATTTTTAAATGGGCCACCTTGTACAGCCTCCCAAGTCTCTCAGAAAAGAGGAGCAGAAGACAGACTTCCGGTCAGGATGGCGGTATAGGTAACGTGGTATCGCGTCCTCCCACAACCACACCAAAATTACAACTAAACTACAGAACAAACATCCTTCAGAACCACCTGAAATTGAGCTGAATGGAAGTCCTACAGCTATGAAAAGAAGCCACATGGAGACTGGTAGGAGGGGCAGAGGCAGACGGGCTGGTCCCACACCCACGTGTGGTAGATAAAAATCAGGAGGACACCTCAGCTGAGAAGGTCCTCCCTGAGGACTGAGGGGTCCCTGTCCCACACCAGGCACCCAGCTCAGGGTTCCAGTATGAAGACAATCCTCATAACTTGAGGCTGTAAAACCAGCGGGAACTGAGGCTGAGGCTGCTGGAGCCCCAGGCAGCTCCTCTTAAAGGGCCGGCGCACAGACTTACTTGGACCCGCTCCTTCTGGGCTCCAGTGTTGGGGAGACAGCTTGAAAGGCACCAGAGACATATGGGGAAGAACTGAGTGGTTTGGCATCGGGGCAAGGGCTGGAGAGGCAGCTTTCTCCTGGACAGACGTGTTGTCGGAGGCCATTGTTCCTTTGGTAAGCCCTTCCCCCATGAGGCCAGCAGAGGGGCCCCATATCTGGGACTCCAGCAACCTGGCTCACACTGTTTGCCCCACCCTGGTGATTCCCTGAGGCCCTGCCCCACCCAACCTTTGGGCCCACCCAAGCCGTTTCCAGTGGCTTTACCATAGGATTGGCCTGTCTTGGATCCTGCTTCAGATTTTCCTAAACTCTCTCAAACAAGCAGCATCTGGCCACAGTGAGCCCCATTCCTCTTGCTAAGTGGCCCCAGGCCTGGCACTAGAAGCAGCCAGCCTTGGTTCACAACTTGGCTTTTCCTGGGCACCTCCAAGCCCAGCACAAGAAGCAGCCATAGGCAGATCACTTTGTAGCTTATGCCTGGTGGCCCCGGGTAGAACACAGGCAGTGGCTGACCTTGCCCCACAGCCAGCACACCCAGTGGACAGCTCCAGACCACGTCGAAGCACCACCACCCAACCACGTCCACAAGCAATACACTCAAGGAGTGGACTCAGTGGGTACCAGAGCCCTGCTGAAGTAAGTCTTGCTCTGTGTGGTGGGCCCCTGCACAGCTGGTCCTCCAAGGTAGTCAGAGGTCAGTGGTTAGTGGGCACAGCCAGTCCTTGCAGCTGATCAGCCTCAGTAAAACCCTCCCACTGATGTGCCAACAGCAATCAAGACTCAATTACAACAGAAGGGTGTAAAGTCCACATGAGGAGTGCACCTTGAGGGCCCAGCTGGGTGATCAGGGAGGCTTTACCACTGGACCCTACAGGACACCTACTACAACAGGCCACCCTAGGAAGCCTAGAAGATGTAGCAACTCTACCTGATACATAGAAACAAACATAGGGAGGCAGCCAAAATGAGGAGACAAAGAAACATGTCCCAAATGAAAGAACAGAACAAAACTCCAGGAAAAGAATTAAACAAAATGGAGATAAGCAATCAATCACATGCAGAGTCCAAAACACAGGTTATAAGGATACTCAAGGAACTTAGTGAGACCTTCAAGGAACTCAGTGAGGGCCTCAAGAACATAATAAAGGACTAGTCAGCAATGAAGGCTGCACTAACTGAGATAAAGAATAATTTACAGGGAATCAATACTAGAGTAGGTGAAGCCAAGAAGCAAACCATCGATTTGGAATATAAGGAAGCAAAAAAACCCAATCAGAACAGCAAAAAGAGAAAAGAATCCAAAAAAATGAGGATAGTGTAAGGAGCCTCTGGAACAACTTCAAGTATACCAATATTCACATCATGGGAGTGCCAGAAGGAGGGCAGGAAATTGTAAACCTATTTGAAATAATAATGACAGAAAACTTCCCTAACTTGGTGAAGGAAACAGACATACAAGTCCAGGTAGCACAGAGAGTCCCAAATAAGATGAACCCAAAGAGGTCCACACCAAGATACAACATCATCAAAATGCAAAAGGTTAAAGACAAAGAGAGAATCTTAAAAGCAGCAAGAGAAAATCAGTTAGTTACACTACAACAGAGCTCCCATAAGGCTGTCAGCTGATTTCTCAAAAGAAACTTTGCAAGCCAGGAGGGAGTGGCAAGAAATATTTAAAGTGATGGAAAGCAAGGACCTACAACCAAGATTACTTTATCCTGCAAAGCTATCATTTAGAATCGATGGCCATATAAAGAGTTTGCAGACAAGGAAAAGCTAAAGGAGTTCATCACCACCAAATCAGTATTATATGAAATGTTGAAGGGTCTTCTTGAAGAAGAAGATAAAAAAATAGGAACAATAAAGTGGTAATAAATACATATCTATCAACAATTGAATCTACAAACAAAATGAGCAAGCAGAAGAGAAATAGACTCATAGATACAGAGAACTTTTTGTTGCTTGCCAGACAGGAGGGGGGTTGAGTGAAAAAGGTGAAGGGATTAAGAAGTACAAATTGGTTGTTAGACTGATGAACCTCAAAGGGAAGGGGGGAGGTGGGGTGGGAAGAGAGAAACCAAAGAACTTCTAAGCATATATGCATAACCAGTAGACACAGACAATAGTGTGGGGAAAGCAGGAGTGGAGCGAGATTGGGGAGAAGGAAGTCAAGGGGGGAAAAAAGAGGGACACCTGTAATACATTCAACAATAAAGATAAGTTTAAAAAAAATAATAAAATTAAATGTAAAAAAAGAAAAGAGGAGCAGAAGCCACAAAGCATTGTTACATCACTGTATCCAACAGCTCAGGCCCCACAATGAAATCCTCAGACTGGGGACTTCAACTACAGAGATCTCTATTCACACAGCTCTGGGGGCTGGAGGACCACACTGCCATCGTGGTGTGCTCTGGTGAGGACCCTCTTCCTGGCTTGCCGAGGGCCGCCTTCTTGCTGTGTCTTCACTTGGTGGAGAAAGCACTTTGGTGTCTCTTCCTCTTCTCGTAGGGCACAAACACCTTCCCAAGTCCCCCAGCCTCGGGACCTCACTTAAACCCGATTCCTCCCCATCTCCAAGTACCATCACCCTTCTTCCTGGAATATCTGTCTCCCAATTATCTCCACTTGTCAAAACCTTACTAATTCTTCTAAACACCCCCCCCCAAAATGTCACCTCTTTCTTGACAATATTTCACCCTTTACAGCCCGCCCCGACCCAGCCGTGTGAAGTCCCTCCTGCCATGACACACAACATCAAGGCCTCCTGACATGTGGGTTGTTATTCTGACCTGTGTTCGTGGTTATTTGTGTGGAACCGGATTGTAAATCACACCAGGGCCTAATTATCTGTATCTTCTCTGCCTCCCCATTCCATAGAAGACCATAATTAACCCGAGATTAATAAAAGTAGCTCAAAGAATAACACAAGGGAAACTGCTCAGGGTTTATTTTTGCATTTTATTAGGAGATTTTTAGGAGAGCATCTAGAAAGATGCTATGGCCACAGAAAGGACAGACCATTTATGGTTCAGACAAGAAGACTTAATGCAGAGACAGAAAAGAATGTAAAGAAGAAAACAATAGAAATCATTATCACATTTTGCTAAGCTCAATAATCAATGTTCTCCATCTTTACCCTTGAGTGACATTGTATAAAATGTCCATGTGACTACCTTAAAAACAGAAAAAGCTACTTAAATTTAGAACAGGAGAACCAAGGAGGACAGTGCCACAAAGCCAAGTGCCAGGGAATCAGCGGGGAGCAGACAGATAGGTGGAGGAAAGACTTACCCAGGGGGCAAGTGGCCCCCAGCACCACCTGCCCAGAGGCTGGGCCGCCTAGCAGCAGCATTGCCTCTGACAGCAACACTTCTGCTGACAACAGCCCTTCCCACATCCGCATCCACAAGAGCCACAGCCACACGAGCCACAGCCACATGAGCCACAGCCACATGGGACACAGTAACAGGTACGGCGGCGGCAGCAGACCACAGGGACACTGCAGCAGCCCCCACAGCAGCCACGGCAGCAGGGACAACAGCGGGAGCAGCAGCCGACCCGGTAGGTTCTGCAGCTACAGCTGCCACAGCCACCGCAGCCACCACAGCCGCCACAGCCACCGCAGCCACCGCAGCCACCACCGCAGCCACCACAGCCACAACAACCCATGGTGTCAGTAGAGAGGACTCAGGAGATCAGGAGAACAGGAGGTGAGGGAGTCTGATGCCCCTTCTGCTGGGGGAGCCCTTATATACCAGCTCCATGAGCCGAGCCCAGAATACACAGCTGGCGTCTTGTTTATCCACTTCCCATAAAAGACCTCACGAGGCCTCTTACATCCTTCCTTGTTGAAGTCTTGGCCAGGTAACATTGTTAATTTTAACCTTGACTCAACTCTTAAATCTAAGTTTGGGTTAGAACACACTTCTGAGAGTGTTGAGCCCACGAGAACTTGAGGGTGTGTGTGTGTTTTGCCCTGGGGCTTAGAACAGTGCTTGGCTCCCTGTAAGTAGCCAATAGATGCCCTTTGAGTTAAACAAATGTCTAAAATATTTAAGAATAATTTTTATTTTCTCATAACAATGAAAATCTGAATGTAGAGCCAGGTGAAATCCCTGTGTTTCTGCCTATATTTTTTACTCATCACAAATAAAAAATATTATTTTCTTTCTATTGGGGTTCATTATACACTCTAAGTTACAGAAATGCTCTTGAAAGAAAAAAAAAGACAGTGAAAATCCGATTAAAAAAGGACAAAATAAACATCTGTAAGTGTGTTATATATCCTATCTCACCATTAAAAAAGTCACGTGTTTTTTCTGGGTCTCAGTTTCTTTGTTCACAAGAAGAATTGTGTGGTTATTAGAAATTACAAAAATGAAATTGTGTGACGTCAGATGCTAAAAATATAAGTTCACTCCTGGGTCAGCTGCCCGGAGTGAAGTTTCTGCTTGCTGTTTGTCCATAAGTCACTGGGAACACAGAAATAAAGGTTCCGTGAGCGGCTGGCCTCCTCTCCTGCCTCTCAGGTGGAGACCTGTGGCAGGCCCAGCATGTCAGCCGACCATGGCCCAGGGGAATGTTTATTTTAAGTGATCCATTTCCACGTGGCCGACTCTACCTGCCCTTCGCGCGCACACGCACACACACACACACACACACACACACACACACACCTCCTGCACCAGGTAGCCTGTGGGCGAGATCGGTAGTCCATACAGGTATGTTCTTGCTTACCTGTCTTGAGCACTGGGGCTGCCCAGCTAGTCCACGTACTGCAGACAGCACCACGGTCTCCCTCGGGACTAAACTGTAGCTGCTGGGTCAAAGACACCTGGCTGGGACAGGTCTGCCTTTCCCACAATGCTGGTGGCCCTGGATTCCACCTGCCCCCTTGATCTGCTTCTCATCGAGCAGAAGGCAGTCGGGGGCGTCCAGCCCTCGCTCTCCACCGTCCAGCATGCTGGAGCAGCCGCCTGCAGGGCAGACTCGCCAATTGCCCACGACGGCCGTGTCTATGACATAGGCATCATTCTTCAGGCCCCTGGGATGACTTCTTCCTGCACTTGGACTATCATTTTCCCACTTCTGGACTAGACATACAACACACAAGTGTTTCAGTCACAACAGAAAACTCAGGGTTTTCCAAGGAGGCTGCTGTGTTAAAAATAGCAATGTTATCATAGCAAAGGGACTCAAGAAGGAAGTAGGTCAAAGGTCTTGTGAGATTCATCCATGGAAATTGGGCTGAGGAATATGGGGAGGTGGTATATAAGGGCTCCCCCCACAGAAGGGGCATCAGACCTCCCTCACCTCCTGAATCTTCCCTGCTCATCTCTCCCGAGTCCTCTCTACTGATACCATGGGGTGCTGTGGCTGTGGTGGCTGCGGTGGTGGCTGTGGTGGCTGCGGTGGCTGTGGGGGTTGTGGCGGCTGTGGCGGCTGTGGTGGCTGTGGCGGCTGTGGCTGTGGTGGCTGTGGTGGCTGCGGTGGCTGCGGTGGCTGTGGGGGTTGTGGGAGCTGCTGCTGCGTCCCCGTGGTCTGCTGCTGCTGCCGCCCCTGTGGCTGTGGCTCCTGTGGCTGTGGCTCCTGTGGCTGTGGCTCCTGTGGCTGTGGCTGTGGGAAGGGCTGTTGTCAGCAGAAGTGCTGCCAGTGTAAGTGCTGCTGCCAGAAGCGATGCTGCTGCTAGGTGGTGGCTTTGCCTCTAGGTCAGAGCTGCCTGGGGCTTTGCTCCCAGCATTTGGTAAGACTTTCCTCCTTCCCCCACCTGCTTCCTCCTGTCCTGGGTCCTCGATGCTTTGGAATTGCTCATTCTGTCCCCTGCACTCTGGAGATACAGGGCTGGTTGTTTCCCTTCAGCCTGGTACCACGATGACATCAATTTCTTCTCCCTGTATCTTCCAGAACTGAACATCAAGGAGTATCTATTCTCTGTCATCTTTGGAATTCTGTCTCCATTTGGAAAAAAGATAAAAGACCACTATATATTATCAACATTAGGGGGTGGGAACACAGATACTTCAAAAGTCTATTTATGTTATGAGTTTAACAAAGTCATGATAGCTAATATTTAATTTTATTAAAAAATTTACTTATGATCAACTTTTTGTAAATGCCTTAACTTTTTCCCATTTATGTGCCTCTGTAAGAATAAAAAAGCAACTCTTTCTTAATAAATAAATATATATATATATTTCATATTCTAATGTGTTTCTGTTCTAAACAACATATACCCTCCCATGGCTGAAGACAATAGAACAAACAATGAAGGGTAATATTTAAAGACTTGGGATAGGTGTCAGTTCATGAGTGACTGGTCTACACTGTCCTATACTGGGTTTGACAAAAAGATAGAAATGGGGTGGTCAGTGCCATTGAGGGAAATTCCTGTGCTCTACCAACGCTCTCATGAAGTCTGTGTCTGTAACTGAATCCTGGTTGTAATATGTGTTGACAGCCCTTAGCTTTACTCCAGCATTCCACATATTGTTCACTCGCTCATTCATTCAGCAAATAGGTGAGTGCTATATTAGGCCAGGTATCCAGCCAAGCACGAGAGATCTAAAGATAAACAAGCCTTTGCTTCCAAGGGCTGACCTCCGAGAGGGAAACAGAGAGAGCTGATTACAACACAGATGCCCATGTCAGATCGTTTCCCTGGTCGACTTCTCCACTCCTACACCAACGATTCTAATAGATTCTTGTGTACATTTCTGGAATCACATTATTACCAACATAAGAGGCTCTCAGTTCATTTTCTGCAGGTGCTGCTGGGGCTTCCCCTTGCGCCTGCTATCAGAGCCTCCTCCAGCCGTCTGCTCCCCACTGTCTCCCCATCACTTGAACTGCAGTAAGAAGGGGGCGAGTGCAGCCACGAAGAGAGCCTGCCCCAGAACCAGACCATCCTGGCCGTGTGAGCACCTCACTCTTCGGCTGAGTACCTCATCCCCTGAAGACTCGGTGATTCTTCATTTCTCAGGAGTGACAGCAGCAACGTCTTACAAAGGTCATCCAACGGAGACAGACAGACCGCCTTGATTTCTCACCCACGGCTTGGTGGCTCTGGCGGCAACCAGCACTTTGTAGATGCTGACAGTCCAACTGCATTTGAGGGAGGCGGGCCTGGCCCCTGCCCCAGGCATTGGTGGTGGGGACTGGGCTCCCTCGATCTGTCGCTGTCTGCTGCTCCCTGACCACCTGCCTTGCTGTGTGAGACTGGGCTGTTGTGGGACCTTGTTTGGGGGTCTTCCATTTTTTGCTTTGGGTAGCTCAAGGCTTCACACCTGAAAAGGACCTACACTAACAGGGATAAATCAATGCAAGGGTGTGAGCTCCTCCCAGCCCCAGAAGAGCAGCCCAAAACCTTGATCTCAGACCAGTAGGGTCCTCAGTATCTTCTGTAGCCCGTGATCATTGCTTTTGTCCCCTAGTTCCTGTCTCTAAGTTCAGTGTGGACTCTTGGTTTCTCAACTGCTCCTTTGAATTTCTAGTTCTCACACACAGCAGCCTTCGAAATGTCTAATGCACTACACTCAGTTGCCTTTAAAACATTGACTCAGAAGAGCCCTTACCTGGTGGTTTCCTGTGAGGAAGGATGGACGGCAGTGTGAGCAGGGAGGAAAGAGACCTCTCCGGGTCACTTGAATTTATTGTGAGCACAAACTACTTCTGCAAGATCGACATTAACCAACCTTAGAATGTCTAATGTTTTCTCTGTTTCTCATCTATATTATGACCTGAATTTTTTTTTTCTTCAAAAAGACCTTAAGTAAACTGACAATAATAGCCAGGTACACACACCAAGTTTGACAAAATCTACCTCGGGCATCTGAATTCATGCCATGATTCCCCTTGCCTGTTTATTCCTTCTTAGGCAAAATAATTTCTTGAAAATATGGATTGCATGGGCAATTTAAATCTGATTTTGTAACTTTTTGGCAAGTGGGTTTCTTCAATCAAATTTAAAACCCTAGTTTAGTCACAAAAGATGAATCTCCCAGATACTTAGCCAGCTCCAGGTCTACCCACAACCTAAATATTCTCTGCAACAGAACATGATACCACTCCTTCACTGAGACCTCCATTTCCACGTGAAATGTAAACAAATCAGCTTTTGTAGTTATGACGCTTTTAGGAGGACTGTGTCATCTCTTTGGCAAAAAATGAATTTTCCATGGGAGATCATGCATACATACCGCACCGCCACCGTTAGTCCGTATTAAATAAGCCTAAGCACATGTAGCTAAGAAGTTCATCTTTCAAATGTCCTTGAACAATGTGCTCACAACCCTTCTAGTTATTCTTTTTTATTATTATTCCTCACCTGAGGATGTTTTTCCATTGATTTTCAGAGAAAGTGGGAGGGAGGGAAGGAAGAAGGGAGGGAGGGAGGGTGGGAGAGAGAGAGAGAAACATCGATGTGAGAGAGTCACATCAATTGCTTGTCTCCCGTATGACCCTGACCAGGGCCAGGGATCAAACCACAACCAAGGTACGTGCCCTGGACCGGAATCAAACCCACAACTCTTTGGTCCACGGGCCGATGCTCTAACCGCTGAGTCAAACCAGCCAGGGCCCCTCCAGTGGTTCTTGAAAAGGAAGAACACCTGCCGCATGGGCCCGGGGGGGGGGGGGGCAGTCACCCCTCTGCAGGGTTAGTGAGAATACTAACTGCTACTATTTCTTGGATTAGCAATTGAGCAACCTGCACTTTTTTTTTTTTTTTTAAGTACGTGATTTTCAGCTCCTACATTTCACATCGTGGGCACAGACACCGTATTTACAAGGCTATTCATTACAGTGCAGTTAAAGACGAGGGGAAACCTAGCTGTCTGTCCCTGAGGTCAGGTTAAATGCTCCGTCTGCACCACAGAACACTGCCAGCTGTCAGGGTGAAGCAGGCTCCAGGAGAAGGGATCCTGAGAGACCTGGTGCATGTTCAGAAAGCAAAGGAGAGTGTGTGCAGATCATTTATGTCAACAGCAATTTACCCCCAAAATTATAACCGTCAGGGGAAATGTGTGACCAGTGGGGTGTAATGAGGTGTCTGTGGGGTGCCCATGGTGGAATAAAGGAGATCAGGGAGATTTCAGGAAGAAAGAAGACCTGGGCTGATGGAAACCCCACAGGATTTAGGTGACAGAAACACCACCGAACCCTGGCGGTTCCTGTGACATCCTCCTGAGAAGTGTTCTGTCCCCGGGGCCCTTGGCCAAGGAGCTGCTGTGTCTCTCCCAGCACACACACTGCTCAGGGCTGGGCCTGGGCCGCGGCTGCCTTCATGGCTGTGTGGGGTGCAGGGATCCGAGTTTCAACTGGCCGAAGACCTCAAGGTCTCGGGGTTGCTATGGGCCAAATTAAAACAATGTAGGAGAAAACCAGGGCGTTCTTACAGTCACGTTAGCTCAATCTATAGGTATCGTTACATAATTCACCCTGATCTTATTCCCTGAAGGTTTTCCAGTTCCAGTCAGTCCTGCCCAGGAGACCTTCTGTTGTCGGGAATTAGACCTACACTGACCCTCAGGAGATTCCTAAGGAAACGCCCAGATGAGAGAAGCTTGCCCCCATGCACATTCACAAGAGAGGTGACGACTGTCTCAGAATACATGCTACTACCTATTAGCGCGGACGGAAAGAGTGCTCGGACAGACACACAGGAAGGTGGGAGGCCCAGGCACGAGCTGACGCCCTACCTCTTTCCTCAGTCCACCTGCTGCCGCTCCAGAGCCTGGAAACGGATCTGAAACATCGGGAAAGAAAAATGGGAAAATTGGAGTAGTTTTCTTTCCTTGTTTAAAAGTTTTTTCTGAATTTAAAATAACGGGATTTCATTATAAACAACCTAAAATACATAAAATTACAAAAAAAGAAAATGAATATTGTTTATCAAACCCACTTTTACCATCTTGTTGTATTTCCTTCTATTGTTTTCCTCTGCTTTTATTTTTCCCCCAATATTTTCATTTTGGAGAATTGCAAACTCACAGGAAAGTTGTAAGACTTTTAAAATAAGATCCTGTATACCATTCACTGAAATTGACCAGTGATTATCATTTCAACATACTTTTAGTTTTAGTTCTATGTCTCACCATTTGAGAGTAGGTTGCAGAAATGATACTTTACCCCTAAAAACATTAGCATATATTTCCCAAAAGGGATATTGTGGTACAGAACTACAATACAATTATCACACTCAAGAAACTTAATAGTAACACATGCTATTACATACTGTACAATCAATCTCCAATTTCTCGAATTATCCCCCCAAAATGTCTTGTAATTCACAACTGCATTTTTAATAATATTTCATCCTGGATCCAGTCAAAGAAGTACTTCAAGTTGGCTTTAATCTGTGAAGGTCATCCAATATTTTATGTCTGTCCTGGCAAGTTGTTTTACAAAGTAACCCTCAAAACAAATTCTAAGGATCAAATTCAAGTCCAACATCCTTTCGGGAATAAAACCCAGGTGGTGTATTTTTCTCACAACATGGCATCAGGAAGTGTGTGATGTTAGTTTATCTCATTAGTGATGTTACATTTGATCAGCTCATTAATGTGATGTGCGCCAGATTCCTTCACTGTTTATCTACTCTTTTCCCTTGTAATAAGTATGGAGCTATTTCCTGTTCATTTATATGACAAAATTAAAAGTAATGATTTTTAGCATTTAATCACATACAATTGCCTTTATTATTAAAGATTTGCCTTTTAGAAGCTGTTTTTAATGACCACATAATAGACAGTCATGTGTATAATTTCTATAACTACCTCATACCCACCACTAAGATACCTAAGCAATTAGACATTTAGCTAGACATTTGGAAATATAAACTTGGATACCGACCACAACAAAAAAAGAAAGGAAAAAACATTTTTTTCTTGTTTCGAAATTTTCAGACTTGAGATTGTAAAAACACTGTGTAGAGTTTTCATGTACTCCTAACCCAGCTTCCCTCAAAGGTAAGATCATACATAACTACAGTGCAATATAAAACAATTTTTCTTTTAAGTGAAAGCCTTACATCACACCAAATGCCCATAAATTCTGAATGGGCTAAGTATTAACATATAAAAAATAAAACCATAGAAGTAGTATCAAAAAACAGGAGAGAGTCGTTTTATATTCCTAGGATGTGAAATGCCTTGTTTAATACGGCACCAAAACCAAAAATCTTAAAGAAAACATTTATATATATGACTTAGACATTTAAACTTACACCAAAAATTCAACATAAACAACGTTTCAAAATTGTTAGAACTGTTTTAGATTTATCATGTGATTTCCTTGGGTAATCAATTCTAAGACACATTCTTGACATTTTAAAATCTCTGAAATCAAGGTTCATTTTACAACTGAATGTATATCATCATTTTGTTGACAGCAACAAATTTTTTTCTTAAAAATACATCTTAGATTGGAAAAAATAATTGTTTTAACTGGTAAAACTATATGTAAGACAGACAAAATATTAATATCTTTGTATTTAAAAAGTTCTTACAAATCCATACGGGGGAAAAAATGTGCAAAGAACAGAACCAGGCATTTAATTTTTTTTTAAATATTTTTTTCATTATTGATTTTTTAGAGAGAGAAATGAAGGAGAGAGAGAGAGATAGAAATATCGGTGACTTCTTGGTGCGTGGGTCGACACTCAACCACTGAGCCACACCGGCCAGGCAGAGCCAGGCATTTTAAAAAGGGATGTAAACCAGGGCTCTTTGAAAAATGATTTCCAGGTTGGGTCGTAAACTGAATAAAATGAGCCCTGATTATCTTGTCACATTAGAAGACAAGGAAGCTACAAAGAGGAATGGAGTCATATCAAGAGGACAATTAGATCATTAAAAAAATAGTAATTGCAATAAAGTGAAACACATAAAACATGTTTAAATGTATTGTTCATAATAACACCAAAATATGAAAGGCTAACCCCATTAGTTATCTTTGGTAGATACCAGGAAATTAACCCATTACTTTGAAACTTTTTTTTTTTTTCTTTATTGATTTTTTAGAGAGAGAGGAAAGGAGAGGGAGAGAGATAGAAATATCGATGAGAGAGAACATCGACTGGCTGCCTCCTGCATGCCCCTCACTGGGAATTTGGCCCACAACCTGGGCATGTGCCCTGACAGGGAATCGAACCGGTGACCTCTTGGTACGTGGGTCGACGCTCAACCACTGAGGCACACCGGCTGGGCTGAAACATTTTTTTTTTAATGTTGGGAAAAGAAGCAGGCATTTATTCTGCCTTTCCTAAATGAACTGTCCCTCAGAGTAACCAGAGATGAGGAGGAGACAGTTCTCTCCATAAAAGTAGTCCAGGTCATAAAAAGAAAGCAAAATGAATAGCACCATCTTGCAACCCTAATGAATTAATGGATGTGGGCAATGACTAACAATGGATGTCAGTATCACAAAGAAAGACAAATATGGAAAAATGCAACACCACCTATGAAGTAGTCTCTTGTTCAAAACTAGAAACAGAATGGCCATAGGCCCCTAGATGGAATTACTAGCTCACTGAAATGGCAGGTGTTAATGGTTCCATGGGGATGCAGTCATCCATCTGTGAACTTCAGCCATAGAAAACTCTACAGGAAACACACCTTTCAAGGAGAGAGAGAGAGAGAGAGAGAGAGAGAGAGAGAGAGAGAGAGATATGGAGGGGGGACCTGCAGATTAGAAGAGATTGTAAACGACATTTCAAGAAATTGCAGTGACAACCTTATTAGAACCCTAACTCAAGCTGGATAACGGTGTTTAAAAATGAGCAATTGGGAAAATTTGAGTATGACTAATTATTAAAATTATTCTTAATTTTGCCCTGGCAGGTTTGGCTCAATCTGCGGACCAGAGAGTCCCGGGTTCAGTTCCCGCTAGGGGCATGTACCAAAAAAAAAAAAAAAAAAAAATTATTCTTAATTTTTAGGGAGAACAGTGGTATTGTGGCTATACTTTCATTGACTTGACATTCTTGCCTTCTTGATATACATAATAACATATGTCTGCATAAAACAGTATCTTAGAAATTGGCTTCAAAATAATTGGCCATGAATTAATCATTGTTGAAGCTGATACATGGAAGTTCATTATATATGTTTAAAGGTTTTTTTTAACAATAAATTGTTTAAAATATAAAAGATCAACAAATAGTGTCTAATTAGAAAGAGGCACTCAACTGTACTAACAATTAAGAGAAATATTGATTATTTTCATTTGTTATGTTAACAAAATATTTTAATTATATCTAGTATTGTTTGCAGGGGTAAAGCACATCATAACTGTAGGTGGGAATAATTAATACACAATTTGTGGAGGGCAATTTTGTAACTGTTACCACTAGGCAAAGCATGGATAACCTTCAATCTAATGATTTCACCTCTAGGAAATTGCCCCAAGGAAATAATCAGAAGAAAAAGTATAATGTATAGCTAACATTTATTTAGGTCTAATTTTGTATGAAGAACTGGTTCATTTAACATCCACAATAACCCTCTGGATTAAGAATTAGTAGTAGTAATAGTAGTAGTAGTAATAGTAGTAGTAGTAGTAGTTCCATGTTAGAAATAAAGGAGACCAGAGAGGTGAAATCATTGCCCAAACCAGTTAAGTATTAGAACTCGGATTTGAACCCTGGGATTTTGCCCCCATGTCTGAGTGTGTTCTGTGTGGACATTTATTAAAGCATTACTTATAAGCATCTTCGTTGCCCTTGGAGTCCAAACACAAACCACAGTGAAAATCCAAGGGAAGCAGGAGGATTCCCCCAGTCTGTTTTTAAATTTGTCTCAACTCAAGGTGTGGATTGTGGGAACACCTGCTCCTTTCAGGGTAAATTCCACTTCATTCCCACCCACACGGATGTGGTCTTGTCCCAAACCCCTGATTCACAGAAGGACACTCCCCTCAGAACTCAGTAAACCAATGACCGTGTCTCCTGATGTGCATCCTATTTCAAGTCAAGCCTCGTGTGTATGGGACAAGAATATCACACTCGTTGAAATGTGTCCGACTCTGTCCTATTCATAAACACCTTCCCTCCTTCACCTGGGGATTGCAACTGAACTTCGGCATCTTTTCCAGAGACTTGAGGTCAGTGCTCCAAACTATTTGTGAGCTTTAACAAGACACACTGTCCCCCACCCCCTCCCCAGCAGGGAGGCACCTGCAGCCTTGCAAAGGGAACAAACACCTCTACCTAAACAGCTCCAGGTGGGCACAGCCAAAGTGCTGCACCCCGCTGGGAGCCCTGTGTCTGCCTCTGCAAGCTAGGAGTGAATGCTTGTTTGCCTTGGGCACCCCAATCGAAGGAGTGGTGGGCTTGGAGGCACCAGAAACCCCCAGGCTTTTATATGGCGGTGTTCCTGCTCTCACTAAGGTTTTACAGGGGTGTGACAATAGCAGGCTGGCGGCTGTTGACAACTTAAGCTTTATGTGTTCGAAACTGAACTTGATCTTCCCACCAGCAACACACACCCCCACACCAACATGCTTTCCCACAGAAACCCCTCCCGGTTAAGCTCGGGGAACAGCCAATCAACCCTTTCATTTGCAAGGAACAAAGACAGTGTCGCCCCTTGAGTCCTGTCCTCTCAGGCCCGCACTGGCTTTATCAGCGGATCGGGTTGACACTCCCAGAACTCAGCGGGCTCCTCGCTCAGGCCCAGGCCCCACCTCCCACCCAGCAAGGTGCCTCCTGGAGGTGGCCCAGCTCCCATCCCAGCCCCTCCCGTAGTAATCCTCCTGGCGCTGCTCGGAGTAATCCTTGTCATGTAAGGCAGGCCATCATCTTTCCAAACTCAAATTCTTCCAGGTTGCCCATGTCACAGTCAAAGCAAACGTGCACAGTGACCTGAAATGACACCTTGAAATGCAATCCAGACCCAACCCCCAGCCCCCCAGCTCCCCAGCCCCCCAACCACTCCCATCCCCCTTAGTTTACCTCGCTGAACTTCCTACTCCTAGACCGGCATGACTCCTGGTCCCTCCGCTCCGTCCAGATGCCCCGCTCCAGGAACCTGGACGGGCTACTTCTCCGCCACTTGGCACGTGCCTGTGCCCTACCATGCCCTGCACGGACCCCTTACGGCCAAGAGTTCATCTATTTTATAGTATCGTCTGGTTGCTTTGATGCACATGTTAGGTGACACTGGAGTTTAGCAACAAAGAATAACACCTCGCCCTGCAGCACTGTCACCTGTCACTTTCTGGGGACGTCTGAAAGGAGGCTGCGCCGGGCAGGAAGTGCCCACGTGCCTGCGTCCTGTGAAGCCCTGGCCCGCGCAGCATCCTTGCCTTTGTCACCCGCGTGCGCCCGCTCCGGCACCTCTGCAGACACCACGGCGGGGCGTGCGCTGTCTGTGAGTGGGGGGCAGAGGGGGCAAGACCTCTGCGGGCCCGGGGGTGGGGGGCGGGCAAGGATCAGTGAGGTGAATCACCTTCCACAGCCCAGGGGCAGCCCTTAGGCCACTTACTCCAGCTCTAGCTTTCAACATGGAACAGATTTAGGTAGAAAGTTGTAAGGGATAGCACATTTAAATGGTGTGTGGGGCGGGGGGGCTGGGGGGGGCGCCCTGGCCGGTGTGTCTCAGCGGTTAGAACATCCGCCACGGACCAGAGAGTCGCGAGTTCTATTCCGAGGGCACGTACCTCGGCTGCGGTTTGGTGCTGGGCCCTGGTCGGGGTCGTGTGGGAGACAACCAGTCGATGTGTCTCTTTCACATGGATGCTTCTCTCTCTCTCTCCCTCCCTCCCACTCTATCTGAAGATAAATAGAAAAAAATACCCTCGGGTGAGGATTTAAATAAATAAAAGGGGGGCACTGCATTCCTGCATTCAGAAGGTGGGCTCACCAACATTGCGCTCTGTATGTGGTTTTGCCCTGGGGGGATTCAGGTGCTGTATGGCATCCTTTATTGTTGTTGATCCTCACTGAGGATAGTTTTCCAGTGATTGCTTGATTGATTGATTGATTGATTTTTAGATAGTGTCGGAGAAAGAGAGGGAGGGAGAGAGAGAGAAACGTGGATGTGAGAGACACATTGATTAGTTGCCTCCTGTGTGTCCTCAACTGGAACCAGAGACCAAACCTGCAACCCAGGTATGTGCCCTTGACCAGGAATCAAACCCACAACCCTTCCATCTGCAGGCTGACACTCTAACTGCTGAGCCAAACTGGCCAGGGTTGATGTCTTTATTTTTATGTTCTTGTTTACGTATGATGGCAAATAGTCCAAGTGGATAGTGTTTTAGTAGCTCACAACTCTTACTAATAGATGTATTCACTGATAACCACACTAGCATTTTGTAATCACAACCTGCCAAAGAGACAGGTAACTAGTACAGGTGATAGAATGAAAAATTTCTTTAAACTGTAATCAGATTTTAAACTGTTAACAGAACCTAACTAAAATAACCAAGACCTAGATAGATACATATTGCTTTCAATGATCAGTGTTGAGCCCATTGATGCAATGTTCCCAGAATCCTCCTTCTGATTTATATAGAGGAGAGTTGAAGCCACCAAATCTTTATCACGTGTGAAGACCTATTAGGACAGATAGCCCATTAATTATTCCAACCCATCTCAAACAAACATCAGAGTCTTACTTTATGGTTTGACCGCATCTTTCGGTAAGACCCGTTCCAACAAGAAATAAAAGGAGATCATGAGACTTCGATGCCAATTTGATGTGGTTTATTGAGAAAATAAATGACTTAGGTTTACAGGAAATAATAGCAGAGATACAGGATGTAGAAGCTACAGAAAGGGGAAAAAATAGCAACAAACATTTCAACAGTAAAATTTTAAGAAAGCACTGTATTAAAATTATCACTCTGTTTTGTTGGGTTCATACTTCGATGGGTGATGGATGGAGAAGGTTTGTGCTAGTATTTTTCTTTTGGAGGCAGGAACTCATGCACCAAGGGATATGAATTTAACTCCTCAGCCTGAGAACCAGGCTCTTGCCACCCTTGTGACTTGCAAATCATGAAGGACTGGCAGGAAGAGAGCAAATCTTACCAACGGGAGAGTTACCTGCAGCACCTGTCCAGAGGTCAGGCCACCTAGCAGCAGCATTGCTTCTTGCAGCAGCATTTCTGCTGACAACAGCCTTTCCCACAACCACAGCCACACGAGCCACAGCCACACGAGCCACAGCCACACGAGCCACAGCCACATGGGACACAGCAACAGGTGCGGCGGCAGCAGCAGACCACAGGGACACTGCAGCAGCCCCCACAGCAGCCACGGCAGCAGGGGCAGCAGCGAGTACAGCAGCCGACCCGGTAGGTTCTGCAGGTACAGCTGCCGCAGCCACCGCAGCCACCGCAGCCACCGCAGCCACCACCGCAGCCGCCACCACAGCCACCACAGCCACAGCACCCCATGGTATCAGTAGAGAGGACTCGGGAGAGGTGAACAGAGAGACTTAGGAGATGAGGGAGGTTTGATGCCCCTTCTGCTGGGGGAGCCCTTATATACCAACCCTAGGGTTGGGAGAGGGAAGACACATGACCACTTCCTTGTTGCTATTTGGCTCATTTGTCACGGGAGAACCACCTAATGTATTAATTACTTCCCTTTCCATTTCTGGAATGTCAGCTAGATTAATTTGATTACTTGTTTGTTTTTCTAAGTCAAATGCCCTAAAAATTTCAGTAAGGGCCCCTGGGAGCCATGGAAAAGGAGGCACTGTCAACAGTCACGGGCACACTAGGAGGGCCCACATGGCACGGCGTGCTGTGCTCGAAGCGGGAGCCTGGCATCTGGACATCTGAGCGTTACCAGGAGGCCAGTCCAGAAGTCCTCTTACCAAGATGGAGAAACGAAAGGGGTGTGAGGTTCCCATGCCACTGCCCCGTGCAGAGTGGCCCTGACGCCCTCGCCAGCGCGCCTGCTGGGAGGAAGCTCAGTCCCTGCCACACTGCAAAGCAGGCCGCTGTGTCGCATCACTGGGCATAACTCGCTCTGTGGCTGCTCAGAAAACACAGGCACACTTTCAAGGGCTCATCTCTGTCTGGTGCAATTCCTACTGCATTCCAACTACGAAGGCACTTCCTAATCAGAATTTTAAAAACAGAATGTCGGTGCTCGAAGAGTGTTTATCCACTGATAGTTAAGAAGAAAATATACATGCAAAATAGTATGGCCTACAATGGCAGAGATATAAACAAAAGCAAGCAATGAAAAGTAAAAGGGTAGCTATTGCAGAAAGAAATACTGAAAGAAATATAATCACAATAGACTACTTTGACTCTATAATGAGTAATATTTATATTGTAATGATTAAGTTACCATTGGTAATGAATTTTACGAAAAATAGTGATATAAATACACTGGGAGTTGTATGAGAGAGTTAAATCCCCATCTAGCGTAACAAAAACTAACACTGCCAATCAAGAAATAGCTATCTAAAGGAATTAACAAGAAATATGGGGTCAGCTCCCAGCAGAAACAGCTGGCCGGGCAACAGTTCCACGTCTGCACAGTGGCCTCGAGGGTGAGAGGGGGTGGGAGAAGGGGCCGTGGCATTATTTTAACCATGTAGATATATACTGCTCATTAATATTCAGAACGATTGATATCGGCAGACATGACCCATATTGCAGAGTCTCACGTGTTCTGATCTAGTTGGCCCTCCACCCAGACTTAGTTCCCGTTCTACATCACAGACCAGATAAAGGCGTGACATGGTCCTTTCCGGGACCTCCCAGCTTAGAGCTTCGCAATGCCTGAGGCTTCACGCCTCTTTGTTGACTCATTGAGGAATAACTCTCCTGTGGGTGAGTCTCGGGCACTCTGTGGTGTTGACATACTGGATGGGGAAATGCTTTGGCAGTATGCAGCCCTGAGCAGGGTTTCAGCCTTGGCACCGCTGGCATTTGAGCCAGACGGATCCCTGTTGTGGGGGGCTGTCCTGTGCACGGTAGGATATCAAACAATACCCCTGGCTTCGACCTACAAGTTATGACAACCTCTCCCAATTATGGCAACCCAAATGTTCCCTAGGGGGTGAAATAGACCCCCATTAAGATCCAGTGCTGGAGGATTTCAGCAAAAGAACTGGGGGGGGGGGGAGGGGCACACACATTCATTCCATTGCAACAACCTTGCCTCCCATCAAACCTGTCTCTGTCATTTCACCTCTGTGTTCCTGATACTGGGAGGAAAATGTAAACACAATACAATCGCAGACTTTAGGAAGCTCATGATCTGGTTGAGAACACAAACCAAGGGTTATGATCTGGTACCATGAAGGCATCAAAAAGGAAGCACAGGATTTGGGGTGATAATGACGTGTCAACACAGGTTCATTGTAACAGCTGGTACAGGTTGATGGTGGGGAGGCTGTGAGTGTTGGGGGGTGGGGGGGCAGGACATATATGGGAACTCTCTGTACTTTCAACACAGTTTTGCCGTGAACCTAAAACTGCTCTACAAACTACATTCCAATTTCAAAGTAGACAGACGTTATCCTAAGGAAGGAGCGGGCAACGCTTCGTGGGCGATGGTGGTGGACAGAGACATTTCAGTTGAACTTTGAATAAAGCCAGACAGCTTCCAAGAGGCCACAGGTGAGGAAAATAGTGGTGGTGAGGTAACTCTTTAAATATAATTTTTTAAATGAGCAATTATGGTATCTTTTTGAGTCTAAAAATCTGACCAAGGAATTAAGCTTGGCCATGAGAGCAAAGGTCATCCACCATTCCGCCAGGCTTTACAATCTGCGATGACATTTGCAGGGTGTACCTGAGCGGTAATGACAGAGGGACCTTCGGAAGCGATGGGTGGCTGAGCAGATGCGTCCATCGTGGGCAGCTCTGCAGAGGAACGCAGCCGCCACTAACCATTGTTCCACAAAGTGTGTTAACTACGACAGGAAATCATCGTCTTCACTGCTACAGACATTGGGTCTCAAAGTTATAACTGACAGGAGAGGGCTGTTGTGGGGGTCACAGCAGCAGGGTCTGAGGAAGAGGCAATGGTCCCTTCTTTGTGCTCAGCCAAGTGTGGCAGAGCTGACCTCAGACCCCAGCTGTGACCCTCAGCGAGGCCTCGACCCCTTTGAACCAGGAGTGATATACAGGGGGGGGTCCCTTCCTTCTACGAAAGCTAGGCTGAGGAGCTGCGGCAGCGGGCGGTGTGCAGAGGAAGTGTCTTACGTTCATTGCAAACCTCGGTAAGTAATAGTCAAGATAAATGTGTGATTATTTCAGGCCTGGCAACACAAATCTAGGCAGGACATAAATTATATCTACATGTTAAATAGACATGAATTATTCCAAGTATGATGCTATAATGGAGAACGCCTGTCATTATACATTTATCAAAACTCATAAAACCAACGGTGGGTCCTGCACACTGCGGACGTTGGGTGACAAGGACGCGTCCACATAGGTTCATCGAGTTCACACCTGTTGCACTCTGGTGACGGTGGGGAGGCTGTGAGGGCGGCAGGGGGTCTGTGGGAACTCTGTTCTTTCAGCACTATTTTGCTGTGAACTTGAAACTACTCTAAAAAATATAGTCTACTTTCATAAAACAGACATCCTAAACTAAGGCAACTGAGTCACAAAGGGACTGTGGCTGGGGACGAGAAGACTGCTAGACTAAAACAGGATTAGACATTTTAGAACCACGTTGTTTTACAAGAAGAGTAACTTCAGGAAGACATCGGTGCTAAAATAAGTGAGTCCCTGAGGTCAGAGGTGTTCAGGGAGGAAATACATTCAGGGTCTTGTGAAATTCTCTCAGGGAAGCTGGTGAAACCCAACAAGGAAGTGGCCACATGTCCTGGGTTCGGCCTTGAGGAGGGTATATAAGGGCTCCCCCAGCAGAAGGGGCATCAGACCTCCCTCACCTCCTGAGTCCTCCCTGCTCACTTCTCCTGAGTCCTCTCTCCTGATACCATGGGGTGCTGTGGCTGTGGTGGCTGCGGTGGCAGCTGTGGCGGCTGTGGTGGCTGTGGCTGTGGTGGCTGCGGTGGTGGCTGTGGTGGCTGTGGTGGCTGTGGTGGCTGCGGTGGCTGCGGTGGCTGTGGGGGCTGCTGCTGCGTCCCCGTGGTCTGCTGCTGCTGCCGCCCCTGTGGCTGTGGCTCGTGTGGCTGTGGTTCATGTGGCTGTGGCTCCTGTGGCTGTGGCTGTGGGAAGGGTTGTTGTCAGCAGAAGTGCTGCCAGTGTAAGTGCTGCTGCCAGAAGCGATGCTGCTGCTAGGCGGTGGCTTTGCCTCTAGGTCAGAGGTGCCTGGAGCTTTGCTCCCAGCATTTGGTAAGACTTTCCTCCTTCCCCCACCTGCTTCTTCCTGTCCTGGGTCCTCGGTGCTTTGGAATTGCTCATTCTGTCCCCTGCACTCTGGAGATACAAGGCTGGTTGTTTCCCTTCAGCCTGGTACCATGATGACATCAATTTCTTCTCCCTGTATCTTCCAGAACTGAACATCAAGGAGTATCTATTCTCTGTCATCTTTGGAATTCTGTCTTCATTTGGAAAAAAGATAAAAGACCACTATATACTATCAACATTAGGGGGTGGGAACACAGATACTTCAAAAGTCTATTTATGTTATGAGTTTAACAAAGTAAAGTCATGATAGGTAATATTTCATTTTATTAGCAAATTTACTTATGATGAACTTTTTGTACATGCACTAACTTTTTACACATGCACTAACTTTTTCCCACTTGTATGTCTCTGTAAAAAAAAAAAAAAGCAACTCTTTCTTAATAAAATATATATATATATTTCCTATTCTAATGTGTCTCTGTTCCATATGATATATACCCTCCCATGGCTGAGGACAATAGAACAAATGATGAAGGGTAGTATTTAAAGACTTAGGATAGGTTTCAGTTCATGAGTGATTGGTCTACACTGTCCTATACTGAGTTTGACAAAAAGATAGAAATGGGGTGGTCAGTGCCATCGAGGGAAATTCCTGTGCTCTACTGACGCTCTCATGAAGTCTGTGTCTGTAACCGAATCCTGGTTGTAATATGTGTTGACAGCCCTTAGCTTTACTCCAGCACTCCACATATTTTTCACTCGCTCATTCATTCAGCAAATAGGTGAGTGCTATATTAGGCCAGGTATCCAGCCAAGCACGAGAGATCTAAAGATAAACAAGCCTATGCTTCCAAGGGCTGACCTCCGAGAGGGAAACAGAGAGAGCTGATTACAATACAGAAGCCCATGTCAGATTGTCTCCCTGGTCGACTTTTATCCACTCCTACACCAACGTTTCTAATAGATTCTTGTGTACATTTCTGGAATCACATTATTAAGTACCAACATGAGACTCTCAGTGCATTTTCTCGGTAAGTCAACCAAGGGAATGGTGTACACGTTCCACAGGGCTTTTCCTTTGGATGCCCATCTCCTTTCTCCTTCCTCCTTCCTGGTGACTCCCTCACCTCCCTTCATCCCTCATTGCTGTTCCTCTCCAGCCTCATCTGTAGGTTCTTTCTCAACATTGATGTCCCAGGTTCAGACTGTAGCCCTCTTCTCCATCATTCTACATCCTCAACTGATCTCTGTCTTTTTTTTCTTTTCCATAGCCCTTAACAAGATCGAACAAACCCTAAAATCCATGAATTTATCATGTTTACTCTACAGTGTTCCCTCTGCCTAACCCCATGTCCAACTGGAACATACACTTAAGCAAAGATTTCTAACTCTTGTTCACTGACATATCTCAAGGACCTAGAACAGCATCTGGTACAAACTATGGTACTCAATAAATAGGATATTAATGAATAGGTGATTCTAAACTCTTTTAATTATAGAAAATGCCAAGCATACACAAAAGTGGACAATAGTACAATAAATTCCTAAGAACAATCACCCAAGTCAACAATTACCATCACATGGCCCATCTCTGGTCATCTATGACATCACCCACACCCCCCGCTACCACTGGATCACATGGAACTAAATTTAAACCTCATGTCAACTCATCAGTAAATACGTTTACTTTTCTAAGAATGAATGAGTTCCTCATCATCTCTATTTGGTTTAGACTATGCTTATGAGATATGAAAGAAACATAGAAGTAAATTTCTCAAGGTCCAAACAGGTTGTCTCTAGGCGAAAGGTGTGGAGGAAATCATGACACTCTCACCCTTTAAGAAAATGTCACAGTGTTCTCAGGGAGGGCCCTCAAGTTTCCAAGGGCATCTGTCCGACTATCAACAGGGCATTCCCATTCCCAAGGTGCCTCATAGTCATTTATAGGCAGATTTCCACAAATCATTGGAGGGTGGGAATAGAAAACCCAAACCAATTGGACAGTGACCCAAGACACCAGGGGGAATGTAAATCAATTTCATTCCCACTAGCAGCCCTTAGAAACCAAGCAGGGTTTATCTTGGGAGAGGGTTTTTCATTTCCACCAACAGCTAAATCATTTTTTTTTTATTCCATTTTAACCAATGAGAACTTTGTAATGCTTTTTAAAACCCCTACTTAATAAAAAGTATTTACTCTATGAACTATTTGTATTAGAAAATTCTCAAAGTACCAGGAAACCACCCCCACCCACCACCTTTAAAGAAAATACATAATGGTCATAAACACTGACCCCGGAGTCAGGATGCCCAGTGGCAACATCAAAAAGTCCAGGATTCTCTATTGATTGGTCTTACCTCTTTGTCTCAGTTCCTTCATATGCAGAATGGGGATCAGAGCTGTGCCTTTCTCATAAGATTCTGGGAGAAATAAATGGATGTATGGGAAAGGACACATACGTAGATCGACACCGCGTTCAGTTCATCCCTCTTTATTGTGTTGACATTGGGTATCCTCACTCATAGTACTTTACGTTGTTCCTAACTTTAAGGTCTGAATTTGGTGTCTGCCCATAGACTGCGGATTCCCGCCTCCAGTTTAACGCTCTGGACGCCTGTGACTGGCAGACACAAAACGGTGGGCGGGGCCTCGGGGCTCGGTCCCGCCCCCACCCCTGCCTTCAGCGCCTGGCTCCGCGTGATGTGACGGTCTGGCCAAGGATCGGGTTCCCCCGGGGCTGGTGTTCCAGGGATGTGAGCGATTTGGCCAGCAGAAACCCCCTTGCATAGGTAAGAGTGGCTCCGGGAGGTGAATGACTGGACGAAATGCATGATCTCTGGGCCGCAGCACCCCCGCTTCCCCAGTTTCGGAGCGCAGGTGCAGCGGGTATCTGCGCGGCGGGTTGGGACAGGCCTGGGACGCCTGGGCTCCTCCTGCTGGCGCCTGGGGCTCTCCAGCCCGCGCGCAGACTCGCCCCAAGTGCGCGTGCCTACACCTGCACCGTCAGCCTCTGGAAGAGCAGGTTAATCCCACCGGTTCCGGTGGAGCGCCAGCATCCCCCCTCACCGAAGAGAAGCCTTAGCACAGAATTGCAAATCCCCATCTAAAACTCACGGAAAGGTCCACGTGCGGAAAGCAAGGGGACTTTGAAATGTAGAGAGCTGGGGCTCCACTGAGAACTCCTTTACTGGAAACTAAAAGAAAACACAGCTGTCAAGGGAAGGATACTTAATTCATCAAGTAACACGTGGAGCCATGATTGGGCAAGTCAGGGTTGCTGCTGGTCATATGCAAAAGGTTTGAGCTTAAACCGGACTTACAGTACGAAATGGGTGAAAGAAATAATGTTTTTTAAAACCACTGCTACCGATATCTGAGCACATTAGTGTCTCTGAAGGCAAACGGTGTGTTTTCATCAAGGTACATATTTTAAATAGAACAAAACACGATTGAATTCCAATATGCTTTTCTTCCAACTGTCTTAGGGGTAGCTGAAATAGACAAAAACACCCATTTCCTTCCCTCGTTATTAGTTATAGACCAACAATGGTTACTCAAGGTTGGGCAATGGGAAATGCAATTCAAGCAAAAATGTTCAAAGATAAAGTTATTTGGCCTGTTGTCCTTTAACAGTTCAGGTGAAATTCTGTCCCGTGAATTATTTACCTTTCTGAAATCACTGTCTCTGCACTGTGAGTGCCCAGCTGTGTTCCTTCTGGTTGAATTCGCCGTGTGCGCTCTCGGGAGGGACATGAGAAGGAAGCTGTATTGAGCGCACTGTTTGTGCGAGACCCAGATGGAGCAGCTCCCGAGACAACCCTGGGAGATGGGTGTAAGTATCCGCATTTTAAGAGGAGGCTTGGAGAGGTTAAGTACCTGCCGCAAACAGGGATGGGGCAGGAGGAACATGAACTTCAAACTCCAGAGTCATGCTCTTTCTAGTGGGCCGCGTTGTCCATGGAAAACCCAAGCCTGGAGAGGAAAAAAAAAAAAAAAAAGCCTAAATCTGGGAAGGTCTGCAGTGAGCTGTCAAAATATTAAAACTGATTTGGTAGTTTAACAACGATTAGCGAATCATTTAGGTTCAGAGGAATAAACTGGAGGTTATTTGGGTAGGCTGGATGCACAGTGAATGGTAACGAGCATTAAAAGAAAATGTCTGGAAAAGGATGAAGTCATGAATCTCATACAGATATAAAAATGAATACCTATTAAAAGCTTTTATTAACTCATTCGTCAGGAAACTGGTAAGGATGTTCCAACCAGGTCAAAGAAGAATCCAAAGAATGGGCACATGTTTAGAGCAGGAAAACTGGATCGCCATGCAAGAGAGGGGAGAGAGTTGTTGCTTCATTGGCTAGAACTCATTTGTGTGGCTAGAGACAAGAATGAGTTCACATTGTTTTCAGTTACTGGAATTGACAAAGTGGTAAAATAGCTCAAACAATGCATGGTTTTTCTGTGAAGGACAAAATTTGCCTCCCCTTCCAGCCCTCCACATGCATCTGACCAATTTCCCACACCCATTTCATCAGCCATGGATTGTTTGCGAACTTCGTCGAGCCATTCCTGGATTTATCCCACTGTCATCCTCTGCTTATTTGGGTTTTTCTCCATGATGAGACCCTCTGAACCCTTCCTCATCCCGTATTTATCTGGACCAGACAAAAACCTGACCACCACAGAGGTAAGTGAATATCCATACATGTCTTAATGTGGTTATTTGCACAGGAATTGAACAAGAACATAGACAGGGCTTCATTCAACTTGAAATAAGATGAACCTACTGACTTCACTGAATCACATTTTTATGGCATTTGTTATTTAATAGAACTATTCAAACTGTTCTTTCCTCCTCACACTTGCAAAAATGGGCAACCAAAATACATTACAGATGTAATCAATATTTTAATGTGTGTAGAGTTCTAACATTGGTCTTACTGCATGAGAACCTTTCAGGTCTCCATTGATCCTAGGATACTAATCCTGGTAGACTCCCAGGCCGATGATGCATAAGCAGATGCTGATAAAGATTTGTTGCATTTTTTTTAGGGCACTTACTCAGTTTTTAAAAACGATCTACCAGCATTATCTTCCCCAGAAGACCACATTTTTATACTTAAAAGATCTACCCCCCCCTTTTTTTTTTTTAAATAAGAAGTGCAACAAGGAAATGCCATGACCCAAGTGGAGAACTACTCTGGGCTAGTTTTAAAATCTCCAACCAGAGCTGTGAAAACACTGCAGAGGGTGTGGCGTCACTGGAAGACTAATTGATGATGGTCTCCTTGGTGCTGAGGTGGCAAGGACAGAGAGGTGAACTTGTGTGTGGTGTAAAATCACTTAGAGACAACTGTGTTTCCAGGATTCCCAGATGGAAGCATGTCGTGATTAAGGCAAAACAAATGACAAACACAGATTCAGAATCAGTCAGTGAACCCCCTGTGGTCTGCTTCTACGACCACAGTGGACCAGTTAATGTATCCATCCTCTAATCACAAGTCAGTCACACTAGCCTTTCAAATCACTGAACTTTCCCTCATCATTGGCATTTAAACCCACTAAAGTGGCTGTAGCAAGCAGAAGGGAGAAAGCAAAGGCTGGGATGACTGAGCTGCACCTGCACCCCTTATGACCCAAAACTGAACAGCTTCTTCAGTCCTTTCTCCCTATGAATGAACCTTGAGGTCCCATGCATTTCTGACTAAATCCATGATGTGAGCCATATTAAACGGGGGGCCAGAGTTGAGACAAATCAGTAGAATTGGAAGAAAGGGAGTTTGGGAGCCCAGCAACTTTAACCAGAGAAGATATTAAATATATTACTTTTTCCCACTCTGTAATTCTGCAGGGTTATTTACTCTTTGATCTTTGTGTATATATTTATCCAGACTTTGAAAGGGCTGACATTTTTTTTACCTAGGGATGAATGAAATAAAGAGATTCTTTTAGCATTGTAGCCTCTTTAGCTAATGTTTATCTTTGAACAGGAAGAGAATGGTATTTTTATTAAATTTATTTGGGTGACATAGGTTAATAAAATTACATAGGTTGCAGGTGTACAATTCCATGGGAATGGTATTTTTTTAAGAGCCTGAAAAAAACAGACATGCCTTTTGAGTAATTTTTGACTGATTTACTCAAATGCACATATTATCTAAACATAATCTATTTCAGATCATACATATATTCTCCTACTGAGATACTCGTTAGTATATAATTTTTTTGTGGGGCAAGGAGAGCTCTGTTTTCCTAGTGCCTTTCTTGAACATCCATTTTCCATTGTTCTTTTTCATAATATGAAGCACATCCGATTTGTTTGCATACCAAATTTGATATTGTGCAAGCAATGTGTACCTTAGTATGTACACAGCTGAGAAAGGTGCTCATTTCATTTCCCGGGGCTACATGGTCCCACGATCCATCTTTGAACTTCGCAGATGACCAATGAGATCTTTCCCGTGTGGACATACTCTTACCTGGTGCTGCTGCTCCCCGTGTTCATCCTCACCGACTACGTCCGCTACAAGCCGGTCATCCTCCTCCAAGGGATCAGCTTCATCATCACCTGGCTGCTGCTCTTGTTTGGCCAAGGAGTGAAAGCCATGCAGGCCGTGGAGTTCTTCTACGGGATGGTCACCGCCACGGAGGTGGCCTACTTTGCCTACATATACAGCGTGGTCAGCCCAGAGCACTACCAGAAGGTGAGCAGCTACTGCAGAGGCATCACGCTGGTGGCCTACACCACCGCCTCGGTGCTGGCCCAGCTCTTGGTGTCCCTGGCCAAAATCTCATACTTTTACCTCAACGTCATATCCTTGGCCTCTGTCTCTGTGGCTTTCCTTGTCTCACTTTTTCTACCAATGCCCAAGAAAAGCATGTTTTTTCATGCAAAACCCAGCAAAGAAGTTCAGAAACCAACAAGCATGGATGCAGTGTTAAATGAATCACACGAGAAAGAAGCATTTGGCTGCGGTGAGAAGAATTCCACTTCAGAAACTGCCACCACTTTGGAGAACCTGGATGATGGACAGCTGAGTGACCCAAAGCCAGAAAATGTCCCTCTGAAAGTTTTCGTGCAGTGGTTCCAAGATCTGAAGGAGTGCTACTCCTCCAAGCGTCTTCTGTATTGGTCCCTGTGGTGGGCTCTCTCCACAGCAGGTTTTAACCAGATTTTGAACTACGTTCAAGTCCTGTGGGACTACAAGGCGCCCTCTCAAAATTCTTCCATCTATAATGGGGCAGTAGAAGCTATTGCAACCTTTGGAGGTAAGTCTACCTTGATTGATTTTCCTCTGATGGGCTACCCCATTAGGTTCATTTTCCCCATTGCTATACTTCTCCATGGTGGTCAGTTAGCTCTGTTCAGAGGGCATCTGAATCCTTTTTAGGAATGGGAGGTACTAGGAAAAGAAAAGAGGCACCTGACACTTCTCTTTTATAGGTCACAACAAGAAACTCAGGACTGAGCACCAAACAATGAAATCCTAGCCAAATTCCTAAGATTTCATTTCATTATCAGGAAAGGTGTTCATAATGCCCCCTTCCTAGAGTCATTCTTAATGTCAAAAGGCACATACACATTTTGAATATCAGTAGGATTTTGCATTATTTTAGAAAGTCAGTTGAGCTATTCAGGCTTCCGAATTATCACTGGAAAAGCTTGGGTTAATGAAGACATTGATTTAGCTAGCACCCACCTTTAGAAATCATAGGCTGTGCACCAAAAACGTTCAAAAGTCGCTTTCTTATGAGAGTGAAATGGTGAGGGGAAGATACGTGAGAGTCGGGGTTCCAATAATATCAGGGAAATCTGCCTCTGAATTTACAATAAATATTTATATCCTGGTAAATGGAAATTAAACGTCACATGAGACTTTGAAGATATTTTCTAGGAAGTAGGAGATTTCCACACCCTCATTTACAAAGAGTTTCAGAAAACTCGTGCGGTGTTTGTTTATTATTCCCTCCCCTTTGGGAGACTTCAGCTTAACTCCCAGAAACCAGCACGGTGCTGGAATGTTCCCCTGAAATTATTTCTCCTACAAGCAAATTCTAGGGGGAAGAACAGTTCTTTGCACCATCATTCTTTCCTAGATCAAATGTGAAAAAAATTAATTAATCCAATGTCAGTAATTTGAAACATAAATACCTTCCATTTTGTTAAAGAGAACTATAATTACTAACCCTAATTAGTCACTTGTTCAACCTCTTAAACTCTATGAGTCAGTGTATATCTATTCACCCAAAACCTCAAGTAAATTGGGCCAAATTTGAAGATGTCAAAATGGACACTGGAATTAAGATTAAGATTAATCAAGATTAATCTTAGTAATAGTTATTATAATTGGTAATTATAATAGATAATTACCATGTAAATAAGATGTAATGTAAATATATATAAGTAACATGTAAACATAATACAATGTAAATATATAAAGAAGAATGATAAAGACTAAAACTTACTACCCAGTGCAAAACATCTGTTAGCCATCACTGAAAAAGAACTTTCTATAAAAATGATAAAGAAAGGCAAATATGGACAGGCCAGGTGTAGCCCCGAGGAGGTGCTTCGTCCTCTTCTATGCCTTCTCTTGCCTGTTGTATTGAATGACTGGGTTTATGTCTCTTTTCTCCCCCACTCTACCATGGTTAGGAACCTTTTTTGGCCCTTCTGCCTAGTATGGTGCTTGGCATGTAGACAATGCTAATTACAATGTGACAACTAGATGATTGAAAGAATAGGAAGTAAGAGAGAAGCCAAAGGAACACAGGGTGGAGAAAAGGATGCCTCCGCATTGAGGAGGGTCACGCTATCTTCACACATTTTGAAAGCAGTATATCCCTCTTTTAGAATTACTGAGACCTGAGTTTCTCAGGGAGCATGCTGGGGTTTCCCACGTGCAAAGTCAACATGCTTGATCTTCCTTAATGTTTCCTTGTCAGGAGCGGTGGCTGCCTTTGCAGTGGGTTATGTGAAAGTCAACTGGGACCTTCTGGGAGAGCTGGCCCTGGCCATCTTCTCGGTGGTCAATGCCAGCTCCCTGTTTCTCATGCACTACACAGCCAACATCTGGGCATGCTATGCTGGCTATTTGATCTTCAAGTCCAGCTATATGCTTCTTATAACCATAGCAGTGTAAGTATTACCAACCATTTCTGTCTACCCCTAAAACTAAACCGTATTCTCTCTCCTATAGTCTTATAATACCTTCGAGAACTTCAGAAGGCTTTTAATCAATTGCAATATTAAACGTTGACTACTTCATATTAAGGTAGACACAATTAAGCCATCTTTTAATGTGACTATTTGCTGTCTGAATATTACTTAGAGTAGTCATCAAGGAAAGACACTTTAACTGGGCAGGTCTTGGTGGGTAGTCACAACCCAGGCACATGACTTTTTAGCAAAAGGTTTATCTTTGCCTTAAGTAAGCCCTGTCTATTGTTTCTGTGCATCTAGGTTAACACACCTTTAAAATAAGCCACAACTCCCCGCAAGAAAGCACATAATTGTGTTAACTGTCCTGTAGTCCAATCTCCACCTTGCTGTCTCCTGTCTCCATGTCAGCTTCCTTAGCCTCCTTCATTTCAAATGCATGAAAGAAACTGCAAAAAAGTGTTATTCTCGGGGATTGGAGCTTGCTCCCCAGCATATGTCATCAGTATGACTCAAGTAAACTCTTATCAAAATTCTCAAGAGAAAAAGTAATTTCAATTGGTTCGTAAACCAAGAGCAATGACACCTTGTCAGGTTGTGATTTTTTTTATTTCAAGCATTTGCCATAACAAGGTGTGCTGCGCCCTGGTTTAGAGTGGTTTGGTGGGTTTCAGCCCTGCTCACCTGGCTGCCGGAGTAATTCCAAGCATGTGCTTGAAACAGAATACTCTCGGCAAGTTATAAAATGTTGGGTATTAAAAAATGTAGATGCAAAGATTATAAGAAACTAAATTCCAGTGATCGTTTTTTAAAAAAAAAAAAAAATTTGGTCCTACATCTAAATAGTAAGAAAGTTGATTATACAGCAAATGTGCTTTCGTAGTAACCAAAAAAGATAAGAAACATTTGAATTTAAAATCACATGAAAAAGGTAGAGACAAAAGTTTTATCAAATTTTGTTTTTTAATTTGTGAAAAATATTTGATGAGCAATTGACAGAACACAGAAACATAAGCACCCTGGTTAAAAAACAACAAAATATAAGCACCCTGGTTAAAAAACAACGAAACATAAGCACCCCGGTTAAAAGACAACGAAACATAAGCACCCCGGTTAAAAGACAACGAAACCAAAGGAAGAGATGAAACTTGTTAGTGATTTTAGTTTTTTCACCTAAATGTGTCCGTTTAGTGAATCAAACTCATGTGACTTGAGTTTCTTTTTTCAATGTGAGCACTTTATTAAGGTAGGATTATAGCCTCTCTTTTCATTGTAAGATTATTCAGAACACAAGCCTTTACCTGCATTCCAAGCCTGGAGCTCTGAGTAACACACATTTGCCAGTCTTTCATAAGTGTTTTGTTATAAGATTTCAAAATCTGTGTACTTATTAAAAATTAATTCCAGACTCAATTGTACAACCAGTCATGGCTGGGATCTTCCAAAGAATAATTCACCCCAAACTTTGAAACTGCCAATACAGAAAATGGACATTAAAATGAGTCACTCTCCAAAAACTTCCTCAGATTGGGTGTTGCTTGTATTTTTATAAAAATTCACTGTAAAACGGTATCTAAAATCATATTGCATCCAATATTCTCCAGTTATGAGAACATAGAACATTTAGGTTTAACTTCTGGAAGTATTAAACTGGATAGGAAGAATTTTGCCCTATTTCCTTTAGCTAATTTAATTAAGCCTTTCACTATATTTTTAAACTCCCTTTCTTTGCTCTTCCTGTTTGTCTGTACTGGAGGAGATTCAGATAAGGTGTGCTGTTAACAAGAAATAAGCCAGTCAGAGAAAGACAAATGCCACATGATTTCACGTATACGTGGAATCTCCTGAACAAAAGAGCCAGACACAATAGAGACAGACTTTTCGATGCAGTGAACAGACCGACAGCTGTCAGAGGGAGAGGGTTGGGGGGCTGGGCGTAAAAGCCGAAGGGATTTAGCAGTACACTTGGTAGTTGCAGAACAGCCACCGAGATTCAGATTGCAGTGTGGAGAGTATAGTCAATAATGTCGAGATAACTGGGTAAGGGGCCAGGTGGGTTCTTGAGGGACCACTCTGTACAGCACATGGTTTTCCGGCCAGTTTGCTATACATCCAAAACTGGTACAGAATGGTACTGAATGGAAACTGTGGTTGAAAAATAAAATAAGTAAATAAATAAGTTTTAAATCTGAAAACAAAAAAGACACTGCTTCCTCTCTCTTTTTTTTAATTTTTCAAGTAGAGTTGACATGCAATATTGTGTCAGTTTCAGGCGCACAGCATAGTGGTTAGACACTTCTCTAACCTATGAAGTGATCACCTAGTCAGTCTAGTATCCATCTGACACCAGGCACAGTTCTCACAATATTACTGACTGTGTTCCTTGCGCTGTCCTTTACGGTCCTGTCACTGTTTTCATAACTGGTAACTTGTACATCTCAATCCCTTCCCCTTTTGCACCTCAGCCCCCGTCCCCTCTGGCAGACTGCTTTTTCTTCTGTTTTTGTCTTTTAAAGATAAGAATCTCATGGATGTTCTTGTTAAAAACGTATTCAATGTTTAATGATAGATTTCAGATCGCAGTTAACCTGAGCGTGGAGCGCTACGCCTTGGTGTTTGGAATCAATACCTTCATCGCCTTGGTGATTCAGACCATTATAACGGTGATCGTGGTGGATCAGAGAGGGCTCAACCTGCCGATCGGCACTCAGGTGAGCTGCAATACTTCTGTTTAGAGTTGCTGGGAATATAGAATAACTAGGTGATCTCAAAGGATCTTACAACCTTACCACTGCCAATATTTAAATTTCTGAAATTCCTTGGCTCAGCAAATTTTAGAATAAGAAATTTCTTTTTTTTATTTATCTTTATTGTTGAAAGTATTACAGATGCTCCCCCTTTCCCCCACTGACCGCTTCCTCCTCACTCCCACCCCCACCTGCCTTCCCCACACTATTGTCTGTATCCATTGGTTAAGCATATATGCATATAAGTTATTTGGTTTATCTCTTCCCACCCCTCCTTCCCTCTGAGGTTCATCAGTCTAACAACCAATTTGTACTTCTTAATCCCTTCACCTTTTTCAGTATAACACACCAAGTAGTTTCAAGCAATAATCACAATAGGTTGGCATTTACCTTTGGCTCCTAAAACATCATCAGGCAACACATCGTTGTGCCCCCATATGTCTCCTCTTCCTCTTACCATCTAGTTCCAAGGTTTGCCAAAATTCATCTAGGAGGGACACCTGGGGCAGACCTGCATTCCCTGTTCCCTGCTCCACAGAGGGGCTTCAAATTAGTCCAATCTCACATTTTACATATGGATCTGAAAAAAGGGGGACATAAGGTAGATAAGAAGGAACCTCAATGTCTAAAATTTATTCTTGGAGATATTACATATAGCATTACACTATCCTCCAAACACAGACACACAGATCAGTGGGATTTAGTATTTTTCCACTATTGGCAATGTTAGCTGGAATCTGAACCAAGCAACCCTGGCTCCAGACCCCACACTCTTAGTTACTGTGTTGCTTACACTATTCTATCTGGTTCTTCTAAGAAGGGAGAAGAACATATTTTGCAAATCCAAATATCCCATATTGAGATCCCAGGTCTCAGTTACCCCATAATCCAAGCAAATCAACAGCATCACTATGAATAATCAATGACAAAGATGGTCAAAGTTTATGTGTGTCTAATTCTATTTGTTTTCTTACAGTTTTTAGTTTATGGGAGTTATTTTGCTGTCATTGCTGGAATTTTCCTTATTAGAAGCCTATACATTATCTTCTCAGCCAGATGCCAAAAGGAAGTGCAGAGCTCTGCTCCAAGTCAGAATTCATAAGAGCCCTACCCAGAGGGACCAAGGAATGTCGTCAAGGGAACAAAGCCCTAGTCTTACATCAACCTCTGCAGGCTCTTAGTGAGGACTGTGCTGGTCACAGTCACTAAGTGCCATAAATTGACACTTCACAAGTCTGGATTCCGACGAAACTTTTCAAAACTACAACAAAATCTCAGCTTTAGACCAAATATGTGTATGCCCAGCCGAACTGGCAATGCAGTCAACAGGGCCCATTAATCACAATTGAACGACCCATGTTGGGACCCCAGTGAGATCCCAGGAGGGGCTTCAAATTCTGGTTTTGGACACCCAGGGGCGTGGAAACAAACCAGCCATCCTGGAGTTGATGTTCCCCATTTGCGAGCAGAAGTACTAGCTGGACTAACCCTGTTTCTTGGCTTAGCTATTTTTTTGATCTTACCAAAACAGGCAACATGTGGAACACTTTTTGTCACATGAGTCATTTTTCTTCTTCTTCCACTAAGTGTATTTCTGTGTAACATGGTGCTCCGAGAGAATAACAAGTTTGATCCCATTTCTAAGGACTCCTTTTTAATTCTGATAACATGGTATTATGAACAAGCGTCTATTTGTAATGTCACCATTTGATTTTTTTCATGGTAATTTTTCACTTTGTGCTCTGCTGAGCTTTGTTGTTGAAACTACCTCAAGAATAGCTCCAGACATGCCTGTGTGTCCACAGAATGACATTCCTGTCAATTCCCAGTGGCTCAAGGAGAGCAGAGCGTTCTTCCTTTCATGACCCCAGATAGGTGTTTTAATGCTATGTCGGTGTGATGTCTGCTTAAAACAGAAAACTTTAAGTAGAAATGTCCAGGGGTTTCTACAAGTATTCATAAATAAGAAAATACTGATGGGGGAGAGGGAGAAACACCTAATTTTTAAAAGGCAGAGATTGTGTTCAAATAATGCGTGCAGACATATTAGCAAGTCTTTCCAATTTTCTGATGAGCTGTACGGAAAAATGTCTGAGCTTGTCTGCCCTTTGAAACGTTAATAGAGGACACATTGAGCAGTATGCCACTGGGAATAAAGATTGCTGATTCAAGATTTGTGTTTCAAATATGCTTTTCTCCAAATCCCAAAATTCAATCAGCCCAAAAACCAACACACACTTAGTGGAGGAAACGAATCACAGCCCTACTTATGTCAAAAGCAAGGAATGGGTGACCACTATTATCCTTCTCATTTAACTTAATGTACTAGAGATATTAGCCAACACAATTAGACAAGCAAAAAAATGAGAAGTCAAAAATTGGAAAGGAGGAGATAAAACTATTACTATTCTAGAAGCTATAAATATACACCCAAGAGACTCAACTGAAAACAGAGATAGTAGTATAGAGAGTAAGTATACAGCAGACAATAGTTTTCACGATACAACAATTACTTAGTAAAAGACCCCATTAATGGTAGGACAAAACTAATTAGAAAAAAATGTAATTTAATTTATTTAATAAGTGTGTAAGACATACATGAATATGCATTATAATACTTATGGAGATTATGAAGTAACACCAAGACATATAGAAAAACTTATTCTTGGTTAGGAAAAAATTTATATGAAGACATCAGGCTTCCTAAATAAATTTAGAAGTTAAGTCTTATCACAGCAAGAAACTACATGTTTCTTTTTTTCCAGAACTAGTAAGGGTGATTCTAAATTTTATTTGGAAAATTAATAAGGAAGTACCAAGAAAATGCTTTTTTAAGTGGAAGAATAAGGTGAATTATTTGCAGAGAATAAAATTCTACTCTCAGTCCTTAGTTACAGTAACAGAGTCAAGAGCATGAAGAGACAGACAGTCCAATAAAAGAGAGTAGAAAATTCTGAATTAGTCCCTAATTCATATGGGATTCTAAACTGTAATAAAAATAGCATCTCACCCAAGAGGAAGAGAAAAATGGAATGTTTAATGAGATTGGAACAATTTTTGTTTCAAAGGAAAAACTAAATTGAACCCAAGACCTCTAGAGTAACTCTATCAATATGTAGCATATATGTATCAATATGCAGACGTAAAAATATGAAACTACAAAAATACTAGAGGAAAACATGCAAGAATTATTTTATAACCACAAACCTTTCTAAAGTAAATCCTAGAAGTAAAAAAAAAAAAAAAAAAAGAATTGACAGCATAAAACTAAACATGTGTGGAGGAAAAAGCAGTATAAGCAAAGCAAAAAAAGAAATGAGAATCTGGGGGAATTAGTGCAACTCATCAAAGCTACTTTCCCTAATTGATAATGAACTAGTACAGATTGATGAGAAAAAGATCAACAACCTGATAGAGAAGGGTGTGAATAGAATTCAGAGAAAAGGAAAAACAGATGGCTCAGACATGTAAAAGATGCTAAAAACTCATAAGAGAAATGTATATTAAAACAACAGTGAGATATTATCGTCAGCTGTCAGACTAGAAACGAATCCAAAAGTGTGACAATACATTTATTCTGTGAGAATAAGTCCACAGGTAGTCGCAACGATTGTTAGGGTTGAGAGAGTGCAAATTAGTTTCATTGCTACAGAGGAAAATCGGCATTCTCAAAATTACAAATCTATGTATCTCTCCACCTATAGATTTCTTTGATAGAAATATACACCAGCAATAAACTTGCATGCCTGGTAACTAACTTGTATAAAAGGTTTTTCATTGCATTATTGCCTCTAAGAACAAAGGATTGAAAACTATTTAAATGTCATTAAATGGGGACAGGGAAAATGTATTATGGTATACCAATATCTTTATTTGTAATAATACTAACTAGCTAAAAAAAATAAGGGAGCTCTTTATATAGTGATTAAGGGCTCTAAATTAAATTATTAAGTGCAAAAAAGTCAACTGTCAAAATAATAATAACTGTAATGACTCATCATTTGCATACAAGTAAGAAGAAAATAGGGTATTGGCTTATATACACACACAACTTTTCTGGGAGGACAAACAAAACTAATTGTAACAATCACCTGCTGTGGGGTAGAGGGACCTAGGAGGGAGAAGTCATCTTTCTACGGCTTTTGATGTTTGCACCATCTAAATTATCCATCTCCAAATTAAAATACTAATTTTTAAAAAGTGTTTTAACCTCATGGGAAATAAATTAGCATTGAAGAATGAGGAGCTGGAGATTTTTTTGTGTAACCATTATGCTGTTTCTTACATTTTTTGCAATACATAAGAATATGTCAATGTGCATTTATAATGACAAGGAACAAGCACAGAAGAAAGGATAGAGTATTTTTCAATGTATCTTTATTGTTGAAAATACTACAGATGGCCCCCTTTTTCCACTCCAATGACCCCCTGCACCTCATTCCTGCCACGACCCGCCTAGGCTTTCCCCACACCATTGTCTGTGTCCGTGGGTTATGCATATAAGTACTTTGGTTAATCTCTTCACTCCCCCACCCCCCTGCCACTTCCCTCTGAGATTCTTCCAAACACAGGTTGTTTGTAAGCTGTAGGGTTGTGTGACTGGTAAGAACACCTTATGGAGAAATATCTTCAATGTCTTGTACATAGAATGGCTCTGAAACAACAGAAACAGAGTTCACGAACAAATAAGAAAAAGAAGGGGCTAGAAATGGCAAGAGCATGCTCATTCCTGAGAAGAAACTGAAAAGTTGTAGATCTAGTTTGTTTGGACTTGTCTCTTGCTGTGACTTGGTGAACTATTTAGGTCTGGCTTGAGGAAATCGACCTGCAAATGCACATGATTCACTCTGACAAGCAGCCAGGTCACAGGGCCTTTAGGGAAGAGCCACACACACAGTGGGTGTTGAAATGTCTGAGGGCATTGCAGGCTTCCAAGAGGAGAAAATGCCAGGCGGCGGGGAGGGGCGGCCCCAGGGCCTGGCGATGGCCTGCCCAGCGGCCCAGTCTCTTGCATGCACCCAGTTGCCATAGCAGAATAAAAGCAGAATCTCTGAGGATTGTTTTTGGCATTTTGTTAGGAAATTTCGGCAGCAGCTATGTGGTGACTGGAAACAATAGTAGGAGGAAAGGTAAGAGAAATAGAAAGATGTGCACACAGATGTGGAGACATGGAAGTACCAAGCAGGAAAGCCGCACGGACACCCAACAGATAGAGCCCTCAGAATCCTCATCCCTTTGGCTGGGCTCCATGAGGTGACTGGCGTTCGGGTGTTGGGCTGGGTTGACAACTTTGCAATGGCCATTTCCTGCTTGTTGGGAATTGTTTTTCAAATAAAAAGGTCTGAGACCATTGGGTTGAAAGACAGTTCAAAAACCAGAGATATTGTCCAAAATAGTAAGTCCCAGGAGAACCAGGTGATAGCAAGTGGGGAGGTCTGGGAGCAGAAGCAGGTCGGCTAGAGAGCAGGACCCAGCATCTCTTACGCCAGCGACCACCCGGCCACCTAGCAGCAGCATCGCTTCTGGCAGCAGCACTTCCAGCTCTTCTGGCAGCTCTTCTGCTGACAACAGCCCTTCCCACAGCCACAGCCACAGGAGCCACAGCCACAGGAGCCACAGCCACAGGAGCCGCAGCCACATGAGCCACAGTCACAGGGGTGGCAGCAGCAGCAGACCACAGGGACACTGCAGCAGCCCCCACAGCAGCCATGGCAGCAGGGGCAGCAGCAGGAGCAGCAGCCGACCCTGTAGGTTCTGCAGGTGGTACAGCTGCCACAGCCACTACAGCCACACACTGCAGCCACATAGCCACCACAGCCACACACCACAGCCACACACCACAGCCACACACCACAGCCACCACAGCCACACGCCGCAGCCACCGCAGCCACCACAACCACCGCAGCCACACACTGCAGCCACCACAGCCACCGCAGCCACCACAGCCGCAGCCACTGCAGCCACAGCACCCCATGGTGTCAGTAGAGAGGACTCAGGAGAGGTGAGGAGGGAGACTCGGGAGGTCTGAGGCCCCTTTTGCTGGGGGAGCCCTATGAGCCCTCTGGAGGAGGTGGAGGATGGAGGGGCCCATGACACGTGACAAATAGCTTCTTCCTTGTCATTTTTTGTTCCAATATCAAGAAAAGAATCTGGCGTCTTATTTCTATCCTTACTAGAAATGTTTAGCTTAATAAAAGAATTAAATTTTAGGAGAAATTTTTCTAGAAGGTTAGAGGACCCATTTCCACATTGAGAACCAGGCCTCGTAGACTTAAAAACTCAGGAGGTGTGGAAACAAAGAAGGGGAGCGCGAGTGCCTCTGACCTGGTAGACTACGGGGAGAAGAATGGAAGGAAAAACAGAGGTATAAGGAATAAGTTGACATGTATCTTCTCCTCTCCTGGGATTCAACGTGAGTGACCCTGAACGTCCGCAGATCCCGTATGGAATGAAGAGACCCAGAACAGTTCCTGGCCCCGTGGAGGTGCAGAGAGGCGCGCAGATGGCACTGGCCGATGAGATTGCCAGAGTTCAGTGTGGCAGGAGTGACATGATCTGGGAATTAAGGACTTCAGGGCAGACTGCCAGCGTCAGGATCAAATGACAGACACAGCCCGTCTTCCAGGCTACTGGCAGCACCAGAGAGAGCCAAACTGGGGCGGTGCCATCAAGGAAGGGCCACAGGGTGTTGACAGGCACTGGAGAGCTTTACCCTATGTGAGCCACTTAACTTTATCCCATTATCATAACCACAAGTGATACCTCAATCTCCCTATTGTCTTACAAATGTGTACCATGGGAAATGTGTATTACTCAGAGCAAACCATCACCACCTCTAGACACACAAGTGAAAGTACATATTCTTTTGACAATGAGTAATACAGAAACATTATTCATTATGTCATCCATGTCTAAAGAATTGACTTGCAAATTCGAAGAAAAAGATGGTGTCATGGATGGACAAAAGAGAATTAAAGATGTTACATCACCCGGCTGTTGTGGTTCAGTGGACAGAGCATGACTGAGAGGTCGCAGTTCGATTCCCAGTCAGGGCACATACCCGGGGTTGTGGGCTCCATCCCCAGTAGGGGGCGTGCAGGAGGCAGACTATCAATGTTTCTCATATGGATGTTTCTATCTCTCTCTCCCTTATTCTCTCTCTAAAATATCGATAAAAACATATTTTTAAAAAGATATTATAAAATAACTTTGTAATTGAAATGTTACATTATATCCCAACTAGGTTTTCCTTTGAATTTTGAATTATATTAGAGTCACCATCTCTCTGATTTCTCCCATTACAGTTCTGAAATTGAAGCGTTAATTAAGATTATAGGGAAATTGCAAGAAAAAAGCGCCAGATGTCTGATCAGTTTCCAAAGATGAGTAAGAGTCAGTCCATGTCCTCAATATATTGAGTAAAGAAGAAGAAAAAGATTTCTCTACAGAGGGATAGTGTAAGAACACTTGTCTGTCACAGAGAGAGCCTTTTATCTTTTTTAGTGACACATAAATGAGGGGTGTTTCCTGTAATCAGTGACATCTTGGGTTCAATGAAATATATAAATATAAAATGGTTAATATGTTTAAAGACATTTTAAAAATAATAAATATGACAAAGGAACACAAGGCTATCAACCATTACCAAATAAATTTGCAAAGGAAGCAAAATTCTAAAACGTATACAAATGAAAAATAAAATAATAGAATTAAAAAACCCATTAGAAGGGTTGAACAGACTGTTAGACACAGCTGAAGAGAAAACCAGTAATAGAAAACACAGCTTAATAAATTACTCAGAATTCAGTACAGAGAGGCGTAGGTTAAAACCCTGAAATATGAGGAGACGCAGTTGAAAGAGAGGAGGTTTATCACAGTGTTTTCCAGGCAGAGGTGGGACTGCTTACGGTAGGGAGCATTTGGAAGTGTCTGAAGACACTTTCATTACAATGACATCTAGTATCTGGGAACCAGAACTGTAAAATGTCCCATAATGCAAGAAATAGTCCCACACAATAAAGAATTTTCCCAACCAGATTTACAATAGTGCTTCTATCGAGAAACATCAGTTTAACAAATGACTAATTGAAACTGAAGAAGATAATAGAGAGAACAGAGAAGATGTAATATTCAAAGATAGTGGTTGGTAATTTTCCAAAGTGATATGACACCAATCCTCAAATTCAAGTATTTCAACAAATGCCAAGTGGGACGAAATCAATGAAACTCAGACCACACATGTAGTGAACCTGAAAAACAGCAAAGACATATAGAATCTAAAAATAGCCAGAAAAAAAGGGAAACTTACCTACAAAGAAACGACCATGAAACCACCACAGTAGAAGTCAGAAGACAGTAGAAGATAAATGTCAACCTGGAATTGTATCCAAAAGAAACTATTTCAAGCACGGCCACTGTGGCTCAGTGGTTGAGCGTCGACCCATGTACCAAGAGGTCACCGGTTTGATTCCCGGTCAGGGCACATGCCCAGGTTGTGGGCCCAATCCCCAGTGGAGGGCATGCAGGAGGCGGCCAATCGATGTTCTCTCTCATCGATGTTTCTATCTCTCGCTCTCTTTCCATTCCTCTCTCCTTAAAATCAATAAAGAAAAATAATTAAATTTAAAAAAAAATTAAAAAGAGTTTTTACAACAGGGAAGGAGGGGGTCCCTTTGCTGGGCAGATTCATGTGCATGTCTACAGACAAAAGGGCTGACAGTCAAAGACCAGAATCAGGTCATCGGAAGAATGTGCTCCAGAGTCTAGAGAAGGTCTACTTCTCTACTGACACACAAACTCTCCCCTACATGTGAAAACACCCCAAGCGAATATGATGCTAAAATCTGTTCATGGCAGTCTTGGTAAATGGCCTGCGTGAGAGAAGATCAGATGAGGCAGGCACATTCGTAAATGAACTGGGACAGTGACTCAAACACTGGCATGAAGATGGGGTTGGAGGAGCACTGGAGAGACAGGATTTCCTCAGCCACTCTCAGAGCTCAGTTTGAAGGTCAAAGCCAATAAGAACACTTCTTACCAAGAAGTTCTCTGATGACTGCTGAAAACCTCAGCCCTTCTCTACAGCCCTTCTCTGGCCTCTTTACCTGTCCTTCGAAGAATAAAGGTCTTGGCCCAGTTCTGATTAATTGGTCTTCTGTCATTTCCCCTGACAAAAGCACCTACTTTAGGCACGGTGAAACTGGGCAAGGATCTGGAGAAATATAGCCTAAGGGAACTCCTGCACATTCTCAAGGTCAAGGGTGAGCCCTTCACCCCTCCCAGACCACCATTCATTGTTTTCCTCTGCCAATACCAGGGTCTAGACCACAGAACACTTATGCAGTTCCTGCTTATGAAGGCAGGAAAACAGTTGCTAGTTCTAAAACAGAACAAAGAAAAAGAAGGAAGGGGGAAGAAAGGAAGTAAAACTATATTAAGCAGTAACTATGCCAGATACTGTGCTAGGTTCTTTATATGCACAGATCGCATTTAATCTTCAGAACATTCCCATGAAGCCTCTATTATGATCTTTTATTTTATAAAATGAGGCAATTGGGCTCAGTGGATTTTCCATCCATTTAAAAAACATTTATGAAACCCAAGCTCTACCAGACTCTTTTACAGGCACTGGAGGTATTACTTGCAATTAAAAAAAATAATAGATTTGATCCTTAATGTAGTGGAGCTTGCAGCGTAATGGAGAACTCAGCTATTAACCCAATAAACACAATAATGAATGTAAAATCACCTACTAAGAAATGTGCTCTGTAAGAAGACTATGAAAGGACATAGCAAAGAATCTGACCTTGACTAGGGAGTCAAGAAAAACATCTCTGGGGAAATGACTTCTGAGCTGGGAGCTGAAGGATGGAAAGTAGACAACCAGGGTAAAGGGTGAGAGGGACTATGCCATCAGATAGAACAGCATGTGTAAAGGTCCTGTGGCAGAGGGAAGATAGTGTACTTGAGGGACTGAAAGATGTTCCATGTGGCAAAAATTCATCATGAGAGAAAGATGGTACTGGCAATGGGGTGGGGGAGGGACAAGAGGAAGAATGTGTGAGACCTTATAGGCCATGGCAGGGAAATTGAAAATCTATTAGAGGATTTTTAAGTGAAAAAATAATCATCATTTTTGCATTTGGAAAAGGTCACATTGGCTACAGACTTAGAGAGAGGGCCAGAGGACTTGTGGGGAGAAGAGTTAATTGGCATTTATCCAGATTAAAAGTCATGGTGCTAACACTAGGGTATTAGAAGGGAAAATAGAGAGAACACATCTGAGAATTATTTAAGGTAAAATTGATGAATTAAACATAGTTACAGGAGAGGGAATTTCTAGATTTCTGGTGGTACCATGATTCTGATAAAGAACAATGGCTCAAGTGTCCATCAATAGATGAGTGGATAAAAAAGCTGTGGTACATATATACAGTGGAATACTATGCAGCTGTAAGAAAGAAAGATCTCTTATCTTTTGAGACAACATGGAAGAAACTCGAGAGTATTGTGCCAAGCAATATAAGCCAATCAGAGAAAGACAAATAGCACATGATCTCACTTATCTGTGGAATATAATGAACAAAACAAGCTGATGAACAAAATAGACCCATAGACATAGAAAGCAATATGGTTCAGACTGACAAACCTCAGAGCAGGGGGCCAGGGGGAATGGATGAGATGAACCAAAGAACTTATATGCATGCATGCATAACCAATGGACATAGACAACAATGCTGGGGGAGTGGGGGGTGGGATGGGGAAGAGGGTTTCTAGGGGGGGAAAAGGAGAAACATCTGTAACAAAAATAAATTAATAAAAATTGGAAAAAAATTTTTAAAAAAGAACAATGGAAGAGGACTGTGTGGGGAAGATCGTGAGCTACGTCGGAATGTGTTGCATTTGAACTCTCCTTGGGCAGTTCAAGTGTAGATGTAAAGTAGACATTAGACACACAGGATTCAGAAGAGTTGTCTCTGTAAAACATACAAGCATGTCGGTACCATATAAATAGTAAGCAAAGCCATAAACATAGATAAACTACCTAAGAAGAATATACCAAGTGAGGAGAGAGTCAAAGATGAAGCTTTTAAGAATACCAATTATGGGTCATTTAAAGAAAAATGAGCATGCACAGTAGTCTAAAGAGAGGCCAGAAGGACAGAAGAAAAACTTAGAGGGTTTTGGCTATTGTAGTTGTTAAGAGAAGAGAATGTTTGAGCAGGAAGGAGTGATCAGTAATGTCAAATGATGCTGAGAAGTCAAGTAATAGGAGACTGAAACATTTCCACTGGATTTGCAAACAAGGAGGGCATTTTTTACTTTAGCAACAGATGTTCTCATTTAGGGGAGAAGATACTTTTAAGTGGATCAAAAGATGAGAGGATGGGGACGAGATGGAGATAGTCGATACAGACAACTTGTTCTAAAAAGCTTGCCTATGTTGGAGGGGAGAGAGCTCTGTTATAAATAAAGAGGGCTGTTGAGTCAAGAAAAGATTTGCTCCCAGCTGGTATGGCTCAGTGCATTGAGCATTGTCCCATGGACTGAGAGGTCCCAGTTTGATTCTAGGTCAGGGCACATGCCCAGGTTGTGGGCTCGATCCCCAGTAGGGGGCGAGCAGGAGGTAGCCAATTGATGTTTGTCTCTCACATCAATGATTCTCTCTCTCTCTCTCTCTCTCTCCTTTCCTTTCTCTCTAAAAAAATCAATAAAAACATTTTTAAAAAGAGAGAGAGGGTTTGCTAAAATGGAAAATGTTGAATAATTTTTTAAAATAAGGAGGACCAATGTAATTCTAAAATAAAGAACTATAGTGTAAATGTTCTCAGAAGGTGAGAGGAATGGGACTACCAAGTCTTAATGCAGGTACTGGCCCTAGAGAGAAGGAACAGCTTTCCTGTACCACAGAGTGGGGAGGGGGAGGGAGGCGCCTATGGAATCATTTGCATGTTGCTGGGAATGTAAGGGAGATGGCATTTGGTTTCTTCCCTTTTCTCTGTGAAGTAGATTCTAGTCTCTGAGAATGAAGGAAGAATGAGAGAATCAGAGGATTGAGAAAGACAGATAAGGTAGGTGTAGGATGTCCCTTAAGGAGAGTAGAAGAACTAGGCAATTTGACAAATCTGCAAAACTGCTTCAAAGATGGGTAACTGTGAACTTAGAGTGGAATGATTCTGCTTTGTTGTGTGACTTACTCTAGAAAGCAAAGAAAGGAACCCCCAGAACTGAAGCTTTTCCACACAGGTATGATCAAAACATGGACAGGCAATAGAGTTTAGAGTTTTGGTGTAATTATTGAAGAAAATAAAGAAAGGAGAATGCTAGTGGCTTAAAAGAAGAAGGGAGGTATCTTTATTTTTTAATCCTCACCTGAGGATATTTTTTCTATTTATCTTCAGATAGAGTGGGAGGGAGGGAGAGAGAGAGAAAAATCGATGTGAGAGAGACACATCAACTGGTTGCCTCCCGCACAGAGCCGGGGATGAACCGCAACCAAGGTACGTGCCCTTGACTTGGATCGAATCTGTGACTCTTTGGTCCTCGGGCTGATGCTCTAACCACTGAGCCAAATCAGCCAGGGAGAAGGGAGGTATCTTGATGAAGATGGAGAATGGTACAGTGGAAGTAGTTGACCAAGTAAGCAAGAAGAGATCATTGTAGACAGAACCAGATGACTGAGCTTCCTGTATTAGAGGGAGAATAAGGTGTGACCATGAGAACCAGTAGCTGAAGTAAAGGCCAAAAGGGGGTCTTTGAAATGAGGAAACTGAGGAACTGAAAAGACAAGTTGCCTTTCATGTGGATTCTGAAGAAGTGCAGGATCAGAGCAAGACCTGGGGTGAGGAGTTGATGCCAAAGAGTTTAATGACCAAGGAAGAGAGATCAGGAGGCCAGTAGATATCAGCAACCAGACCATTGGGAAATGGCCTAGTTAAATGAGTTTTAAATAAATGAACATATTCATTTTCTCCCAAGAGATTGGGGATAATTGCCTGGAGACCGCAATGAGGAGCAGGGACAATATCAACAACCACATGTAAATGCCCAAACTCTTAGCTTGAAAATGATGAAACTGATATTTGAACTCAAGAACCTGAAAAATCCTAGCAGCATTATTGTTCTCCTTATTAGTTTTGGGGGGGGGGGAATTAACTTCCATCTCCCTTGTCCCTCAAAATCATATTCCTTTATTTCTACATTTTTGCCTGATCTGATTCTGGCAACTCTTCCTATCCGTCCTGTCCTCTCTCCAAGGAAGCTGTGGTTCTCCCTCCCCCCTCACGTGGGGTTATGTTTCTTTCTGTTAGGTTTATTCCTCACTTTCTCAAGCCAAATGCAGAGGGCAGGGGGACTAAAGCAGGCAAAAGATGAGAAAAGGCAGAGGAATTTCAGCATGGCCAGGACAGCAGAAATAGTGGAAGGTCCATGAAAGGCATGGAGAAGAGAAGGCGAATAACCCACGGAAGACTAGACAGAAATATACTGGACGGAAGAATAGAGTGGGCTTCCAGGTGACAGAATACAGAGAGTCATGTCATTAGTTACTTACACAAGGAAGACCTAGAAAACTGCAGAAGCATCCCAAGGAAAAGAGCAACTCCTTACTTTTTGTGAAGAACTAGATAAAAAGCAGTCACCTCAATTTGACCACTGGCAAATTTGTTTCGTTGTTATCATTGCTCTTTATTGGTGTAATTCCGTTTCTGGGTGTCATCACTATTTACTCTGTTTAAGAGCTTTGTTGATATAGAAATGAGATCAGTATCTACTTTACTCAAGGAAGAGGACAACTTATCGAATAGGTCTCCAAACAGGGCTGTCTTCACATGACCCACCTCGTGAGAGGGTACAGTGGGTGGTGGATGCAGTGAGGTGATCTGGAAGGTCCTCCTTCCCAAAGTTCTTCCTCCATTCAAAGCTGAGGTTACTTGCTCTTTTCTGGCAAACATCATCTTCCATGGTGAGCATGGTCTCCAACCTCCTTTCACAGTGAGATTCCCAGGGACTAAGTGATTGTTACTAACAAGTAGGTGTAAATATGTTTATAAAACACTTTCATCTCTCACTATAGCCAGGGTTGCTGCAGCCAAGACTAGCAGAAGCCAGGTCTTTACCACAACACTTTATTTTCAGGCTTTCTTTTTATATCTGAAATCACACACACACACACACACACACACACACACACACACACATCCTCCACTCCCTATCCCCATTTCCTCACGGTCAGCAGGGGATGTGGGGTTTTGTGATCCAAGGACAGAAGATAAAACCCTATGAGACTCAGGAGAGGAGGGTCCACTCAGAAGGTGGACCTTATCATAAGTTGGCTAACCTCACAAATAGCTTTGAAAGGTCCTGTGCTTCCTTGGCTGCTAGCAACTCAACATCCCCAATACCTCCACCACTTTCCAGGGTCTCCTCCCTCCTGCTTGGAAGAAGCCCAGCACAGCATTTGCCTAATTCACTCCTCTGTGTAGCTGCCGGTCATTATGCCCACTGGAGGCCCTCCTGTGAGATTTGCAGAGGGACTATTTAAAAATGGCCGGTATTCCACAAGGCAGTTATCTTAATTGCAGCCGAACCCAGGGTAGAATTTCTTCTCAGAGAGGCCTTTGGATAAATGTAAATACCCATCACCTTAACAACATTTAAATTCAAATTTCCCAAATCCAGTGGGAATATTCTCTAGCATAACCAGACTGTATGAAAATAAAATACCATTACAGTTAAACAATTACTGGAAAGTGTCAGATATTGTACTTCTAAACCCAGAAACGCAAGTGGAAATTTTTCTATAAATTCCTCCAGTGCTCAGATTCTCTGGATCCTATTGGCACTGCTTCATAAAACACACCAGTTTTTACCATTTTCACACATTTAAAGTGTAGCATACATAACTCCTTTGGTTCTGTCTCTCTGGAGAACTCTGAGTGACACAGTAATCCATCTAACGTTATATTCTTTGCTAGAATTAGTTAATTCATCCAAAAATGTTCATTGAGTTCGTTTATCCAAAGAGTGTTCCTTGTTAATTAGGAATAAAGTAGGCACAAGGGAAGAACAGACAAAAACCAGTGAAGCATATTCATCTATAACCAGGTGACAAGACAAGGGGAGGAGCCAGAGTGCGGGAGGAGGACCGTTTTGGACATGGTGGTCTGAGAAGTCCTCTTGGATAAGGGACATTTGAGCACAGTCTGTAGGAAGTGATGGGGCTCCCCCTGCTGGTCCCTGGAGGAAGAGTCTTCCAACAGGTGTAACAGGAAGACCCAGGCCCCAAAGAGGAAGTGCCTTGACTGGCCTGGGTATTGTCATTGCACAAACTTCTTGTGAAAACGAGACAGGCCCTGTCACTGCCCGGCAGTCATTCTATCTTCCCATCTACTTCCTTTATGAAAAAGATGAAGGATTGTAATCAGATCGGTGTTTTCCATCCAAAATACCCACAGTGGTCCTGCCGTCTACTTCCTCCTCCAGCAGCTTCCAATGTACAAAGAAAGGCTCTGAGGAACATTCCAGTGAAGAAACCAATATAACTTTATTTAACCCATGGTTTCTGAATGGACTGGGTCTCACAACCCTATTTTCATTACTCATAGAATTCAGGCTCATCGGAAACACTTCTAGAAACACTGGTCTCAGGAGCCTACTCATCTTTCAATTCCAAAGTTGTCTGAGTAATGGGACACGAAGATCATACCCCTCCCCCGCCCTGGCTGGGGGGCTCAGTTGGTTGGAGCATGTGCACCAAAAGGTTGCAGGTTGGATCAGAGCACACACCAAGGTTGCGGGTTTGATCCCCGGTTGGGCGCAAACTGACAGCATCGATGTTTCTCTCTCTCCCTCTCCTTTCCTCTTGTAATAACTCCATTCTGACCCTCAATTACTGCACGTACACACCCTGGCAGTTTCTTTTCTGTAAACATAAGGGCCTTGAGACACCCAAAGAAAACTGTAAAGATAAGGGGTTGAGGATGGCCTTGGGAAACTCAGAGAAACCATGAGAAAAAGGAGATTAATGGTGGCCCTGAGCTAACAAGCTTTTCTCTCCCCACCTTCTCGGTATCAGCCCCCCTTAATGGTGCCAAAAGCTGCGCCAAGAGAATGTAGGTTTTTTTTCTGTAGTTTGTGCCTTTAAAAGCAGGCAACAAAGAAGGCTCAGGGCTGAGGATTTGGGGAAGCTGTACCCCCCCCAGCCTGCTGGTGTAACAGCCCGCCGGTATAATAAAGTGCTCCTTTACAATTCGGCTGTGCGTCTCTGGTTATCTCGCTGACACGTTACAACACTCTCTCTCTAAAAATTAAGTTTTTAAAAAAAAAATATGCTTGGTTGAAGATTTAAAAACTAATAAACACAATATTAAAAGAAAAATCACATACACCCAGAGCTGCAGCTCTCAGCTAACAGTCCCTGGCTTTAAAAAGAAAGGACTGGAGAGAGAGCAGCTTTGAAATTTATTTTTATCAGCAGAAGCATTCTTCCAAATAAATTCTTATATGAAATAGGAACAAACAAAACCGACTAAACAAAGATGCCTAGGCTGAAGCAGTAGCAGTTTATTTAGACAAGTTGGTCTGGATTTAGCAGGAAGTCCATCTGCTCTCTGTGGCTGTGATCACACCGCCCTCTAGTGTCCAATCTTCAAAGAGAGTAAATCTAAAACTACTACAGAAATATCAAACTTGCAGCCTCAGAGCTGACCAAGCCTGCTACTTGCTACCAGAGACTCCCACAGTGAGGTCCCCAACCAGCAGCAGCAGCACCTGGGAATTTGTTACAAATAAAAGTTCTCAGTCTCAACCCCTCCTCCACCCAGGCAAGCTCACTGAATGAGTGCAGTGGGGAGAGACCCAGCTACTGGTGTTTAAACAAGCCCTCCAGGTAAAGAACAAAACTGCAACTCAACCCATCACCCACGGGTGGGAGTAGACATTTTTTGTACCATGTTGCTTTCCATTACGAAAAAAATGGAGCCTGGCCAGTGTGGCTCAGGGGTTGAGTGTCGACCCATGCACCAAGGGGTCGCCAGTTCGATTCCTGGTCAGGGCACATGCCCAGGTTGTGGGCCAAATCCCCAGTGGGGGGCATGCAGGAGGCGGCCAATCAGTGTTCTCTCTCATCGATGTTTCCCTCTCTCTCCCTCTCCCTTCCTCTCTTTCTCAAATGAATAAAGGAAAAAAATATTTTTTTGAAGAAAAAATGGACTCGAGGACAGCCTGTTGCAAACCCGAAGCTCATACACAGAAGCGTGTCTACGCTCAGCATGAGTCTGTTCAGCAGTTTTCACCTAGCGCCATCCTTTCAGAGTCAATGTGCATTCCCTCCACCCCAGCACCGCTGGACCCAAATTCTTTGTAGCGCTGCCAGGAATAACAAAAGAAGGTTCTAGAATGGACCTGGTCATCTTTTCTTTAAAATAAAATGTCTGTGGTGATGATGCCCATTGTACAAAAGGAACAGGGGAGCAGGAACAGCCCTGTGGAGCTCCCCGTGTTTCCCACGCACACTGATGGCACTTCCAGTATAAGTCTCGTTTCTGGCCAGGCGTGCTGACTTTACTCTCTGTTCCTGACCAGGGAGACCAGATGAAAGTGCATAAGTGGATGCGTGCAGTTTCCTTACAACAACAAAAAATGGCTTTCTTCTTTCCTCTCATCCTTCTCCCCCGACCCCAGGCTGCCTGAGCACGTAGGGTAGATGGGCTCTGTTGGTGGAAAGTACAAACTTGTCTGGCACATTGCTTCCAAAACTTGGTAACTTGATAAAGAAGACAGACCCAGTAAAAAGAAGATCAGTGGTTATAAACATCAGTAACTCAGGGGAAAGTTCAAGTTAAAGTGAATTTACAAGTAGTTACTCAGCTATAAGGAAATTATAAAATCTTTACTTGAAAATTTCAATGTGGTTAGAAAGGCAGGTCACCTAAAAGGGTGAGGCACCCCTTGGTCATTTCTGTATTTCATAGAACAGTTAGTTTTAAAAACTAAAATCTCAGACTCTTATGAGAATACCAAAGTTTCCAGACAACCATAGGAAGTATGACCGGCCTTCACTACCTACCTGAAGATATAGATGGCTCGCTTCAAAACGGAAAAGCAAAGAAAAACCTGCAAAATGTTATTCCATACATAAAGACTCATTTGTTCTATTTATATTGAACAATAGTGAAAGTATAAGAACGTGGAGATCCAGGGTAAAGTATATTTAATGAAAACTTTTAATGTCAAATGTATCCTATTTTGTCCAAATTATCAAAAATTCAAATTAAGTGTATCACAGTCTTTATCAGGTTCCTAGGGCGGCTGTAACAAAATATCTCACTCCCAACATTTCCAAATGTCTTAACCATTGCAGCATCAAAGCTAAGTCCAAAATCTTATCTAAATATCATCAGTTCAAAGTCCCATATTTTATCACTGAAATCCGTATGGGTGAGACTTAGGGTATGATTCATCCTGGGATAAAAATTCCTCTCCATCTGTGAACCTGTGGAACCGGAGAACAAGTTGTCTGCTTACAAAACACAATATCCAGGCATAGGATAGACATCCTCATTGCAAAGGGGAGAAATTGGAAAGGAAAAATGGGTCATGGGTCCCAAGCAAGTTTTAAAAACTAGCAGGGCAAGTTTTATTAGAGTTCAAGGTCTGAGAGTCACCGTCTGTGGACTGATGCTCTGTCATCTGGCTCTGATGGGATGGCAGGCAGCCCCTTCTTCTCCTTCCAAGGGCTCCCATCAGCCCAAGCTTCTGCATCCATGGCTTTGCCCTCAGAGTCATTCTTCTGTTATTTCCTGCTCTCTCTCTCTGTCCTTTCTGGTGCAGACTGGTAGTGTTTCTGCTGATATAAAATTCTCAAACACCTTGTCAGTCTCCAGCGCAATTCACAGAGATCCCACCATCAAAAAGGACGACCGTCCATGGAGCTTTCCTGGGTAAACCCATCTCTGTTTCTGGTTTCTGCTGAGTTGGTTGATTGAATCCCTCAGCCACACACCTAATCTCTTTAGCAAATGATTGTCCAGCCACACCTGTGCCCTGATTTCTCAAGTAAATATCTGAAGAGGCTGAGAATCTTCCAAATCAATCAAATGCTAGCTCCTTTGTACTTTCCAGCTTCTTTCTCTATTAATTCCTCCTTCTCAGAAATCTCCTAGCAAAATATTCAAGTTAATTGCTTACAAGTTCTACTTTCCTCCCAACAAGAGAACAGAATTCAGCCAGGTTCTCTGCCATTTTATCACAAGAACCACCTTTTCTCCAGTGCCCAATAACATGTTCCTCCTGTCCATCTGACCTCACCGTGCGCCCTTAACCTTCGTGTTCCCAGCAATGAGCTGTGTTCTCCATTCTCCGTCTCTCTCCTCTCTTCTTTCTGAGCCTTCACCAGAACTGCCTTTAATATCCACATTTCAACCAACAATCTCTTAAAGGCATCCTCAAGTTTTTCTATCAAGTTCTTCAAAACTCTTCCAACCTCTACTCACACTCCAGCTCTGAAGCTACTTGCACACTTTTAGGTACTTGTTACAGCAGAGCCTCACTGCCCAGGACCAAACTTGGCATCAACGGTTCACTAATCTTGGGGGCAAGGAAAACATGCCATTCAAAGGAGTCCTGGTCCTAGCTCCCAGCATCCAAATCGCAAGATGAGTGGTGTGACGGTTGAAATCGAACTAGGAGAAAATCTGGGCAACCACCATTAAGATCATGAGGCTGCCTGGTCAGGGCATGTTAACCAACCCTGCTGATTAGAAAGGGCACGGCAAGGTTCAGATGGAAAACTGACTTAAGTCATCTGGACAAAAATTACTCAGTACCGAGTCGTGGTGAGCTGGAACACAGAGACCGTGTCCTTTCAATTCTTTTAAAAGCACATAAAGAGAATGTTCACTAACTAGACTATTTAGAGAAGAACCTAAATGGATTAGTAAAACATGTGATCTAGCGTTCCCCCTCGTGGAAGACTGTAAAGACTTTATCAAAGGAAAAATAAGGATAATTGATGATTTTTCTTGTGTAAGTTAATATTTATAAGTGGTTTTCAGACAATGCGATTGCTTAAAGAAACTGTTTTCCTTACGACTTTACTTAAACTATACATTTACTTTTTCAATCATTCCTTATTTTTTCCAGATGTGAGTGGGATGGGAGGATGGGTAAAAAGGGTGAAGGGAGTAAGAAGTTACAAAGCAGTCACGGAGATGTAAAGTACAGCACAGAGAATGTGGTCAATAATAATGTGATAAGCACATACGGTGCCATAGGCACTACGAATATCAAGCGGATCTCTTCGTAAATTATATAATTTCTAACCACTATGCTATACACCTGAAACTCATAAAAAATTAAAAAATAATCTTGAAGTTAATTACACATTTTTTACTGATTATCAATCATTCAAATTAGGTGGGTCTGATATCATGAGCATTTATTTTATCAACAATTCCTTGGTCTTTGTGATTTCTTGGGTCACTGAAACTAGACCAGATTCTCAAAGGAAGACGAAGGGAAAACATCGGCATGCGCTAGTCACGCCCTCGGTGCTCCCCTGTTGACCTCACTTACTCCTCCCAAACCATAAAGTAGATCATTTTTATCATCTTTTGATCAGCTGGACTCAGAGAGGCTAAATCTTTGGGCAAGGTCAGCCAGTTATGGTTAAGTACAACAGGGAAAAATATATATATCTGGCAGTCCACATCACAGTAATAGTTAGGATAGTTAGTAAAAGCCCACCCACTCCGGGACCCCAGACTGAAACTACATTAGCATAGACCAGTGTTCTGAAATGAAAGCCCATACCTTTCTTTTTTAATTGAATTTATTGGGGTGACAATTAATAAAATTATATAGGTTTCAGGTGTACAATTCTATAACCACAGCTTCCGATGTACCCAATGTACTTTTGAAAGCGAGAGGTTTGCATTTCAACACAATTAGGCGAAAATAAGAGCATTTGTTTTGGTAACATTTCAACTGATTTTCCAATGACCTTTGAACAACAGATTAAAAATTAACTTAAAATTACCACCAGCTTGAAATATTAAAAATTACAACGCTGCGATAACCTGGGATTATGAATCCATTTAGTCTTTTTTTTTAATAGCTATAACTCTACCACTGATTTTAAAAGGAGAAAAATGCTTTGAATTAGAAAAAGAGCTCTAAGAAGGAGTGTTTTCACCTTTACTGCTGAGTGCTTTGCTCCCTTCAACCTCAGCAGAGACTACACAATCAAGGAATCTCATATCCCTCTCATTTTCAACGTTCTTCTGAAGGATCCCTTAAGCTTCCGTAGAGCACAAGGAAAGCAATGAATTCAGAGGGGCAGAACACCAGGAGATAAAACAGAAACACGGTCTTTTTGCAATAAATGAAGATACCAGCAGGGGGCAGCCTTGGAGCCTAATTGGAGCAGTAGAAATATTCAAGAGGATTTGCTGCAGCTATTTCTTCCCTGAGTCCTTTCATTGTGCTGGTAATGGATTCCAAAATCTAATCAAACCAACCAATCCAGCCATTTTCAGTTCTACATTCTACTTTCACAAACTGGCCGCCAACGTTGGGGGTGGAAGCAGGAGTTATCTCCGACATAAAAACCTGAAGCCAATGGTCTCCTTGGAACCCAAGTGCCTGGTGGATTCAGAAGGAGGATTTGAGATTTCCTTGCTACCTTACTTGTTTCCAAAGTAACCTCTGTTCCTTTTTTTAATTTTTTAAATTAAATTCATTGCGGTGACATTGGTTAATAGGATCGTATAGGTTTCAAGTGTACATTTCCATGACACAAGATCTGTACATTGTGTGTTCATCACCCAAATACGGCCTCTGTTAGAAACCGTCTTCTTTTACTCTGCGTTTTATGATTAGAATCCTAAGAATCATTACTCTCTAAAACTTTCCAGAACTACAGTGGATCTGACGGTGAGAAATTACGAATTTTTATAAAGTGTGCAATTATTGAAAATATCCCTCTCCGGGGGAGCTTTCCAATGAATATTCCCTTTAAGTGCCAGCAGGTCTGATGATTGCTTAACCTCAGCTGAAACCAGGTTCAGAACCTGCCTGCGGCTTAAGCATGTCACCCTGCAACAGAAACCACAGTGGTGGTACCAGAGCCGGCGCCGTCTGTAAAAATGGCACTTCCCCGACTCCTTGTCCTGGCAGCTGGATTCGGATTTGCAGGCAGAGTCGGGAGCCCAACCCACATTAAGCACCTGCAGCATGACACACATTATGGCAGGAAATTTCCTCAAATTATACTTTGTGACGGGCATTACAATCCACCCACGCAGGTGAGGAAAACTGAGGCCCTGGCACCTTAAGAAACTTGTCCAGGGCGGGTTAGAGATCTGAGTTTGCTCAACTACAAAGCTCTTCTCACCAGGAGGCTCTCCTTCCCCTGTTCCCAATCTGCTTTAAGAGTAGCCTCCTTGTTTCTGAGCGTCAGATCGTGGCTTGTGGTTCCCACGCCGGAGGACTACCCGAGACAGCACATTTGGAGCACAGCTCGTCCTTATTATTTGCATTTTTCTGGTCAGTTAGAAAACCCTGTTTGCTCCAATGGCTGGCTGTGCTTTCAGCAAGCGCTTCTGGGAGACCTTTGTGTGAGTAAGACACTGTGCTGGACGCTGGGTGACAAAGTTGAATCCCTGATCCCAAGTTGCCCGCAGGCTGAGCAGATGTGTGTCAACCTGTGAGTCCCTTGCTAAGCCTTCAGCACTGCAGATTGTATCACTGTGCTTACCGATGGGCGTTGCTCTAACATGCCCTCATGTGTGCAATCCTCGCAACTCGCGGTAGAGATTATCATGCCATCTTAAAGATGGGACACCTGAGGTACAAAAGAGGTTCAGTAACTTGTCGAAGGTCACGCACTTGTAAGTAGCAGGGAAAGATTTGGACCTGATTGACGGCAGAGCCCTGTCCTTGACTGCAAGGCCATGATGTCTTGCCAGGGCTGGAGTGACTAACATAAAGGGAGGAAGGAGGGTTACTGGGGAGGGTCAGGAAGCTTCTGGGAGGAAACAGTCAACGACCAAGTGCCAGACATTTCTCCTGGGTCACAGCTGTTGACTGCCTTTCTAAAGGGCGTCTTTGTCTTTCCTTTAGTCAGCCAACCTTAAGGCTTAGCATCTGGAACACAAGTTTTCACTGTTCAATATTAGCAACATAAATGGGGAACATTGGGAATGGGGCAGGGCTAAATATCAATTCAGAAAAATACTTCTAAGGGTTATGTTTCAATTGCATCTATGACATGATATTATCTAGATGTCTATGTAATTCTTCTTCTGAAAATACGTATTAAAAACAAATCAAACCCTGACCTGTGTGGCTCTGTTGGTGGAGCATCGTCCCATGCACCAAAAGGTCGCTGGTTCGATTCCATTCAGGACACGTGCCCAGGTTGCAGGTTCAGTCCCTGTGCAGGGTGCATATGGGAGGCAATCGATTGATATTTCTCTCTCACATCAATGTTTCTCTCTCTCTCTCCTTCTTCCTTCTTCTCTAGATAAAAAAAAAAAAATCAATAAAAACATATTTTAAAAAATCAAATCACCTGAGTGACTTCAAATTAATTGAGGCTTCTTATGCTAAATCATGTGTACTTTGAATTTGATATTTTTAAAGGCAAGGGGTCTATCTGCTCTATAAATCTTTACTCCCCAAAGGCTATTTTATTCACCATTTTTAAATACCCATTAAAATGAATTTCCAATCCGTCAGTATCTACATGGTAATAAGCTCACCATGAGCGGCATGATGCTTACTTAGCAATTATGTCTGTTGGGAACTCTCTTTCCTATCTAAATCCCACCAAATTTGTCTTCTGCCCAAGACTTCTGTCTTCGGATAAATTCCCTGATTATGTTTTTAATGCAAAAGACTCAATGAGAGCATAACTAACTTACCTAAGCAATGCTTAACAGGATTTTTTCATCAATGACCCCCACCATTCCAGCTGAGATGAAATGTAATCCCTTAATAGAGTGTTTTCAAGTAATTATTAATATTCTCCTCCATCAAGAAACTGTAAAGAAAAGACTCAGGCTCCTATGTTTTGACCTGTAATCTATTTTTGTGGTCACAATAATTTTTCCCCTTATTTTTAAGACTGAAGGACACAAGGAACATGGAGAAGAGAATGCAAGTGTATAAAGAGAAGTCAGTTGAACTGATGACTAGTCTTCTAGTTGTTGTTTGCAACAGTTGAACCATCCATGAATTGTTGGGGAACTTCACCAAGCCATTCCTGGGATTTCCCCACAGTAATTCTCTGCTTCTGTGGATTTTTCTCAATGATGAGACCATCAGAGCCATTTTTTGCCCCTTCTCTAACAGGACCAGATAAAAATATAAGCGTCAGTGTGGCAAATTTGCTAACATGTTTGTCTTAGATTTAAGTCTTGTTAGAACTAACGTCAGCATTTATTACAATCTCAAATGGGAGCAAATGGGCTGCGGTGATTTTCATGTAGAAAATATAAACTCTTTGCTACAGCAAAAGTGAGGAGGGTGCAAAGCAACCCTACTTCAATCTTTCAGTTGTACAAAAATTATACTCCAGGACTTTGTTGCTTATTACCATTAACCGAAAATAAAGTCACCCCTAGTTATAAGTACACATCTTAGAGAACAGTAAAGTTTTGGAGGGGAAAAGTTTCCTGAAAAAGAATGTGAAAAATTCCTCTGAGGATTTCCCCTCTTTATTTATAATAGTAAGGCTGTTTTTCACTTTCGGCTGGGTCATAGGATCTAATCCTTAGAAGCCTGCTAGTCAGTGCTTCTCAAAGTATGATCCTGGACCAGGGACTCGTTAGAAATGTAAATTCTCAGGCCCCATCGCGTCTATTCAATCTGAAGGTCTGTTGCTTAGCCAACCCTCCAGGTGAATCTGATACTTGCCCGATCACTCAGATGGTATCTCAACGTTCTGCGCTTCGACCTACTGAGGTGAACCCCAGGTGAAGATGGTCAGGTTCTTCCAGTACTGAAACAGCTTTTTTAACCTTATTACTCTGACTCTCAAGAAGAGCAACCTACTGTATTAAGTGCTCACAGGCAACCGTACCTGAGCAGCCTGGGATTGCCCTGGAAATACTGTTGGGTGTGAAAGATGAATGTATGCATTAGGGACTCTTTTCCCAGCCTCGGTAGCTTTTGCAGATCAAATTACAATTTTAAAATGTAAGAATTGCCTGGTCCCAGCGTGGCTCAGTGGATTGAGAGTTCCTAATTTGATTCACAGTCTGGGCACATGCCCGGGTTGTGGGCCCGATCCCCGGTGGGGGGCATGCAGGAGGCGGCCAATCCATGTTCTCTCTCATCGATGCTTCCATCTCTCTCTTCCTCTCTCTCTAAAATCAATAAAGAAAAAAATAATAATAGTTAAAAAAAAAAAAGTACATGGAAGGGGACGGCAAGGTGTGCCGAGGTGGGGGAGGGGTGGGGAGAGGCGTGTGTCTCTGAGTATTTATTGCTTTTCCTTGAGTTGTCTGGTATCTGCTTCGTCCTTATTCACCTACTGCTGGATTCGGATATTACATTTTACCGACAGGAAAAAGGCAGGGAGACTGAGCGACCTTGCGGAGGTCTCCGGGGATGGATGGTTCCCAGCATGTGTTACCGGACTCACCCTTCAGCGCCCACTGGGCTTTCTGCCTTCCCCAAACTTCCCTCCCTCCCTGCTGAAAGCTGCAGTCATTTCTGGGTTTTGGATACTTGTCCACGCACTCTTCCTTCTCCCCAGAACATACTTTGTGACACCTGGACCACTTGTGCAAAGGGAATGAGGTCCGGAGGGGAGGGAAGGTGGGCTGATGAAGAGGTAACGCTCTGCAGTGGGAAGGCAGAGCCCAGAGCCCTCTTTGAAGTGAGCAGAACAATGCGCTTGGATTTTCCTGACATAATGCAGCGCCTACATCAAATAAGACTTTGAAGATAGTTATTTTTGAAGTTGGGGTGTTCCACACCCACATATTTATTGAACATTCCAGGTCCATTGTTGAGCTAATATTCTTCTCGTGTGCTTTCTGAAGATTCCAGCTTGACCCCTAGAAACCTGTTCCAGGATGTGGTTCACCTTGCACGCATTCCCTCCACGAGAACTCGCTTCTGGGGGAAGGGGACCATCCTCTTCTCTTCAGATAACGTGCCGTTGCTTAGGGCACGTGTGGAAAAGGTAAATTTTTTATAAAATGTATTCTTTTAAAGCTCTGTAAATACAAATAGGAGAATTTTAAAGAGCTTTAAAAGAACACATTTTATTAAAATTTTACCTTTTCTACACATGCCCTAATTAGTATCAAGTTGTTAGGCAAAACCAGGTGAATTAGGATCCACCTAAGGCCTCACGTAAATTAAACCACGTCATTAAGAAAGCAAGCTGAGCCCCGCCAGTGTGGCTCAGTGGCTGAGCATCGACCCATGACCAAGAGGTTGCTAGTTCGATTCCCGGTCAGGGCACATGCCCAGGTTGTGGGCCCGATCCCCAGTGGGGGGCATGCAGGAGGCAGCCAATCGATGTTCTCTCTCATCGATGTTTCTACCTCTCTCCTTCTCCTTTCCTTTCTCTCTAAAATCAACAAAGGAAAAAAAATTTAATAAAAATTACTGCTAAACCATAACTATATGGAATACTGTTCAATGTTCTCTCATTGCAGAGTACTTGAATATTTGGTTTAATTTCAGGAAAGATTGACTCATTTCATATTTTTATCCCAATATATTAGGGCCCAGGGAACGTTAAAAAGGGACATTTTGCTCTTCCATTTACCCTTCTTTCTTTCGTCTCTGCTACAGAGCTTTCAGCAAGAAAGTGTAACAGTGTTCTGGAGCTTCACGAGCAGAGCGTCTTGGGGACAACATGAGTCCCTGTACTGAGAAGCCCATACATGTGTCCACCCGAACAATGTTAGATGTCACATCACCACGGATCTCCGCAGGGAACGCTACGCCCTGGTGCTGGCACTCAGCACCTCCTCTGCTTCGGTGATCCAGACTGTCGTGACTAGGACTGTGGTTGACAAAAAGGACTGGGGCTCCCAGCCAACATCTGCTAGGTGCATTGCTTCTATGACACAGAGGCATATTCATTAAACCACATATATTATTTAATCACACTTAAAGAAATATAATGTACATACAACAAATTCACATATAAATAAATGTATGTACAGTGGTATCAATTTGGGCAAAGACACAGCTATGTAGATAAAGTGCTTTCAGCCCCAGCAGTGTCCCATACCCCTGTGTAGTCCATCTCCTCTCTCCACCCCTCCTCCCCAGCAACTACTGATCGGTTTCCTATCCCTCTTAGCTCTGTGAATTTACAAAGTCATATAAATGGGATCGCATAGTGCATGGACTTTGTTTCTGGCTTCTTTCATCTAAGATAATGTCTTCAATACAAATATTTGTATCGAAGAGTATAAATGTGATGTAGTTAAGAAACATCCCATTTCTTAAGAAACCTTTTCATTAAGCAGATGAAGGAATGAAAGAACTACCTAAGATAGAGCCATAAAGTCATTCCAGTTAAAGTGGTTCTCATCACCTACAGCCCGAGGGTTTTCCTTGCCCTGGCTAAAGTTCAATCTTATGAAAGCTTAGTTCACAAATTCCAGAAACCTGTTCAGTCTCATGAACAAAATGATCAATCTTACATATCTCTATAAATATTTAACACAAAACATTTAGGATAGTGAGCTAAGTTTTGCAAAACAAAAAGATAAAAAAGAGGTTATTTCAGAAAACACAGTTAAATGAAATACACCACCAGGACATTAAAATAATCTTTTTTAATCTCACATTTGTTCAATAGCAGGAAGGATGTCTTCATTCAATAAATATTAAAGGTAAGAGCCATGTAGATTCAATCCTTTTAGAGATCATAAAACAAGCCATTGTTATTTTCTGAAATAAAATTCGTATTCCTGGTTTATTGTCCAGCTTGCAGTTTGCTTTTCAGTTTTACAGAAGTTAGTAAGTGTGTGACGTGATGGAGAAAATACAAGCTTGAAATTAGCAAAATATGGATTTGAATTTTCAAGTTTATTAATGATTTTTTAAAAAAACTTTTAATTTTGGAATATTTCAAATACATTTTTAAAAATGCAGAGACTATGTAATGAAACCTCATGTGCCTATCACCCAACTTTAACAATTATTACTTTATGGCCAATCTTTTTTCATCTGTACACACACACACACACACACACTTGCAATCCCTCACCCCTGCCCCAGAGATACAACTTTTTTTTTTTCTTTATTGATTTTAGAGAGAGGAAGGGAGAGGGAGAGAGAGATAGAAACATTGATGAGAGAGAACATCGATTGGCTGCCTCCTGCATGCCCCCCACTGGGGATTGGGCCCGCAACCTGGGCATGTGCCCTGACCGGGAATCGAACCAGCGACCTCTTGGTGCATGGGTTGATGCTCAACCAGTGAGGCACGCTGGCTGGGTGAGATACAACATTTTTTAATGTCTCAGTTTGCTCATCAATAAAATGAAGAATATAATACCTATTTCATGAGGTCTTAGACAGATTAAATGGCAGCATAAAACACCATTCTGGTCCATCGTGTGCTTAATACATGGGTGTGTTTCTCTTTTCCTGGCTGAATAACCAGCATCTGTTCACATTAGTCAACACTATTAGGATGCACTTATCTCTCCAAAGGACTTTTACATTAATCATCTCCAGATATTTCCTTTATTTTCCACAAACCCATTGTGTCTTAATTGGAAATGAATGTATTCCTGTAACTGAAGGAGGCCAAAGGGAACCTGAGATGAAAATAGCCCATCACCACATCTCTCCTCCCTTCTGCCACGAGTTTGTAGAACCTGATTTAAATGTTTGCTGTCTTGGAAAATCAATACACGTTGACCTTTCTGTGGAATTCACACAAACATCAAAAGCTTGTGGTGGGGGGAGGGGGGGAGATTAAATGGGGCAAAAAAAGTGAGCTTTATCTTAGTTTCCCTGGGTAATTAAAGATTTCCAAATCTTTTTACTTTCTCCACCAAGGGCCATCTCGATTGAGTTGAGACACTCTTCTAAAACCATTCTGTGTATTTCTGTCATATCTTCTCTTCTCATTTCTGTCAACATCCTTAATGCTAGAACAACTTTTTTTTTTTTTTTTCCGCTGAGCCAAACCGGCCAGGGCAATGCTAGAACAACTTTTACTGAGGTTCTTTCATGAAAGGTTATTTAAAACGCAGCTCCTGAAGAAAGGGCTAGTTTACCCAGGGGCCAGAATAGAGGAAGCAAAAAATATAGTCTCAAGGCATAACAGAAGACAAACCTTATTTTCATAAAATATTTTCCTAGACCAAAATATGTTATTGGAGCTAGCTGGTTTTGAAAAGTAACCTTCTTAAAAATTGATTTTGGTAGGAATCTAACTAAATATGCTTGAATTAAACTTCTAAAAGCCAAGAATATAGAGGTATATTGATTGCTAACTCCCAAATCTCAATCATAAATGTGCATTTATCATTGATTATGCAGTTTTGATATCCTATGAGCTCCTTAGCATAATGCCAAATGCCATCTTAAAAGACTGGAATTTAAAAACTAGCAATACAATCTGAGTCAGCATTTTCCTATAACACAGAGATTCATGAGAAAGAAGGCTTCATTCAGACATCCTGAAGTAACTTTCCTTTTTTTGTTTTTTAGCATTTCTGAAACTATTGTCACAATATAGGTTAACTATGGATTTCCCAATTTAAAAGGACCACAGAGATCTTAAAAAAAGAGGTTTCAATCACATCTCAAACATTGTTAACAGGCTAGGGAGGAAAAGGCCCATGAGAAAAGCTAAAGAATCTTTTTTTTACCTCCCTGGAAAATGTACAAAGTAATTTAGTAATAATCTTTAAGTATACAGCTAATTATGTAAGGAACGGTAACCATAAAGTATCTTTACTGAAGGCATAAGAATATGATGTGATAGACGGATGACATAACGTTCTGGGAAAATCTTGTTTTAAAAAAATAGGTGAAATTCCTGAGTCTGAAGTATGAGGGGGTTATGGAGGGAGTGGGTAAATGACCACAGAACATTTCAAAACAAGTTAATTTTTTAAAATAATTCTTTAGTTAGGTAGGTGAAGTAACAACTTCCCATAAATGTCACATGAAAACACAACTAGTGACAAGTTTGCCCATTGCTCTCTCTCCATGGCCCTCACCCTGCCCCCGCTCCACCTTCCAACTCGCAGAGACAGCCTTTGGGGTGGGAAACTGACTGGGCAGACAGCCATTTCTTCTTGATTAAGAGAGTTGACAATGAGACCCCTCTTCCACTCAGGAATCTCTCTGAGTGGTCTGGAGGCTTCACACATAAAAAGCAATTCTTGATACTCTAGGGGAGAAAAATTACTATTACTCTCCTTCTGGTTCTCAGCTGGGCCTCGGTAACCAAAGACAGATTAACAAGAGAAACGCATATTTATTTGATGTAAGTTTTGTGTAACATGGGAGCCTTCATTAGGAAATGAAGATCCAGAGAAATATGATGAAACCTCAGTGTTTTTATACTAGATTTGGTGAGGAATGGAGACTCGTGGCAAAATGTGATAGTACGAAAGGATGAGGAATAAACTGGGAGACAGCACGGCCCATTCACTCAGATCTCTCTCAACGTCCCTCCGTCTTCAGAGAGAAGGCTGCTCCTTGCCTCCAGGTGTGGGGGGCACCTCTCCCATGAGGGTCTTATGATCTGCCACAGGGGAAGGTCAGAAAGTCCTGCACCTGCCACATCTCAAATTCCATCCATTAAAAACAAGGTGCCACATTTTGGAGTAGTGTGTCCTGAGCCCCATCACCATAACGTGTGGGAAGTATATACATGAAAAAGGAAAGGGACAGCCAGTGGGGCGAAGTGGCCCCCGGAGGCCACGCAAACCACAGCTGCTCTGTGTCTCCTGCCTCGCTGGGAAACGCAAAGTGATCGTCCCCGAGCACTCTCGGCAGGAAGCCTTGCGCTCAGCAGCCCTGGGACCAGCCAGATGGGCCCTGACTGCACACCCCATTCGATTATCTGACTAAGATAACTGGTGCTTTCATCTACCTGAAATGACATAAAGATCTGAATCATGACAATGGATTTTAGTTGTAACCACAAAGGGCTTAGTAAGGGAAGGGGCACTCTAAAGAAAGATTACCTCACAACAAGTAAAACAGAGATGCTTTTGTTTTAAGTGCGTGAAATGGGGATTCATTTGGATTGGGGGCAGCCTCATATACATCAAAGTGGAAACACTTCCCGTGTTTAAAACACATGATATTCTCCCGTCCCGATAGCTCAGCTGAGTCTTTTTACTTCACATTCATTAACTCAAACATGTGATATATGTGGTCTGTCAGCCTTAGGTTTAACTGTTTCATAATCTATTTTGGTGTGTTAAAGACTAACTGAAGGTGAAGGCCAGATTTTCATTACCAAACAAAATAACTACTTATATAGATTTTCAGCTAGTTTGGGTCGGGATTGTTCCAACATCGTCTTGTTTTCTTACTTTTCTATTCTAAGAGATGGCCTCTTTGCTGTTACCTTCGGGGAGTACGATTGGGGGATTGAGCTTGAAGAAGGAGAATTAAACAAAGTTCAACAAGTGTTTTTTAAAATATTAAATTCCATTAAAGCAACAACAGACTGGATATTAGAAAAATCCTCACATTATAAAACATCTAAAATTCCTGGATATAAATTTAATTTTTCTAATGACTGGTTGAATGGGTCAGAAATTTTAGCAGGAGACCAGATAGACAAGGAAGCACTGAATCTGGCCTGTGCCCACGGCATCTGCTGATCCTCCCAGTGACCTGGAATTCTGGTTTCAGTGGCAACCCCAGAGGGCTACCTCCTCTTTGAGTGCTGCAATAGGACAAAACACAAAAGTACAGGGCTGGGGGCGGGGCACTCACAAAGAAGACTAATCTGGACTGTGTCAGAGGAACTGACCTTAGGAATTTGTCTTCATAAGCCAGCACTCATAATTCTGGTTCCCAATTTTTATAGGCTAAAAATTTTTTTAAAAGATGGTAATTTACTTTAAAGTGGTCCTGATGGGTGGTGTCCCCAGGCACCTACATGAATCAAAGGCAAATTCTCTCTGGAAGAATGTCCCTCATACTGGAATCCAAAAATTGCCACAGATAAAATTCCATCAAATATAAGCTTACGATTTGAAAAAATCCAAAATCATACAAGGACATAAAGTATCATGAGCAAGGCAACTGAAATAATACATAGTGGAATCAGACTAATAAATATTTGAGGTAGAGGAAGTATCAGTATTAGAATATAAAATAAGCCTTGGTTGGTGTGGCTCAGTGGTTAGAGTGTCAGCCCTTGGATCAAAAGGTCTCAGGCAACTCCCAGTCAAGGGCACGTACCTGGGTTGCAGGTTTGATCCCAGCCCAGTCGAGATTGCACCGGAGGCAGCTAATCAATGTGTCTTTCTCACATCGATGTTTCTCTCTCTCTCTCTCTCTCTCCTTCCCTCATTTCTACTCTCTCTGAAAATCAATAACAAAATATCCTTGGGTGAGGATTAACCAAAAAAAAAAAAAAAAAAAGAATATAAAATAAATGTTTACTATGTTTATACACAAAGGAAAATAACATAAAATGGAACATGATACAGCATGAATGATCTTGAATATTTGGGAACAAAATAGAACTAATCAGAATTAGAAAATTAATAATCATATTAAGAGCAATTTAGACACATATACAGGAAAAGTTATTGAACTGGAAGAAATCATCTAGAATGCAGCACAGAGATAGAAATGGAAAAATTATGAACACACATAGAGATTAAAGTGCAGAAGTTCAACAAATATTTATTTGGAGTTCCTTCAGGAGATAAGAGAGGTAGTAAAGGGAGACAAATATTTACTGAGAATTTTCCAGAAATAATAAAAGACATGTATTCTCAGAATTAGAAAACTCAAAAAGAATGAAAAGAAATTCCTATCTAAACACACCAGAGTGAAACTGCAGAAAAACAAAGAAAAAGAAATTTTAAAAACAGCCAGAGGAATACAAAGACCAACAGTTTCAGAGAAATGGTGAGTAGGTTGACTGCGTACTGACTTCTCAGTTGCACACCGTGGAAGCCTGAGAAACGATGGCTTCCAAGTGCGGGAGAAAGTAATCACCAGTCTAGTATACAATTATATACAAAGAGAAACTACATTTCATAAGTGAAGACATTTTTAGACAAACAGAAAGGGAATGAGTGTTTTATCACCAACAGACCCCTTACAAAAGCCATTTCTAAAGGATGTTCTTGAGGAAGAAGGAAAATTGTCTCAAAAGAAGGTATAAGATGCAAGAAGGAATGTGAAAAAAGAGGTAAACATATGAAAAAATCTAAACACTGACCATGTAGAAGAGTAATAATACATACAGTCCCTTACTTACAATGATTTTAGAACTTTACAATGGTGCAAAACAAATATGCATTCAGTAGAAACTGTCCATAGAATTTTAAAAAATTTTTATTTATTGATTTGAGAGAGAGAGGGAGAAGAAGGGAGAGAGACCAAGAAACATTGACTTGTTCCACTTATTTATGCATTCATTGGCTGACTCTTATATGTGTCCTTACCAGGGATCAAACCCACAACCTTGGCATATAAGGATGGTACTCTAACCAACTGAGCTACCCAGCCAAGGTGCTGGTGGGGTCATACTGTGCCTCAAAACTCACTCTAGGGGAGGATCCTTCCTTGCTTTTTCCTAGCTTCTAGCAGTTGTTGACAATTCTTAGCATTCCTGAGCTTGTAGACACATCACTCCAATCTCTTCCTCCATTGTCACGTGACATTCTCCTTCTGTGCCTGTGTCTCTAAGTTCAAATTTCCCTCCTCTTATTTTTTTAAATGTTTTTACTGATTTTTTTAGAGAGAGAGGAAAGGAGAGAGAGATAGAAACATCTATGTGAGAGAGATACATCAATTGGCGGCCTCCCGCACTCCCCCTGGGAATCGAACCAGGACCTCTCAGTCCACGGATGACGTTCAATCTACTAAGCCACACTGGCCAGGCAAATTTCCCTCCTCTTATGAAGATACCAATCATATTGGATTTAGGGCACATCCTAAGAAAATAGGACCTTATATTAACTTGATTACATCTGCAAAGTCCCTATTTTTGAATAAAATCACCTTCACAGGTTCCAGATGAACGTAACTTTGGGGGGAACAATATTCAACCCAGTATAAATACCTATAGAAGATGAGGTTCTGGGTTGCCATGTAAGCTTAGAAATTTGTCACCTTAGACATATTTTGTTGAACTAAAGAGTATAGTGGAATTGGCTGGTTGCTCCTAAAAGCACTGAAGAAAACAGGGGGCGGGGTAAGAATGAGCTTCAGAGCTTCAAATTTCCAGGTCAAATGCGGCATTAGTGACCTGAAAGCTTCAATATCTGGCCTGTCCTTATCTCCCACAGCCACAGAGCTGAGATTTCTGATAACCAAACCAATTTGCAATTACAATGCAAATTGAATTTCTAACCTTGCAGAATGTCTCCTGATAAAGTGGACATTCACTGGGAAGAAGTGGAATCCCCAAAATTGGAATGGAGACAGATCCCAATAAAGCTGGAGACATCTAACCCCTCTATCTGCCAAGCTTTCTTTGCCAATAGAAGCAACCCTTCCACCCCTACCCAAGGCGGTAGTACAGTAATGGCCTCCCCTGAGGCAGTGCCTTGCAAGGCATTGCTGAGTCTCCACAGAACCCACCTCACCATCCCTCTTTGCTTCTAGAATATAATTGGATTCGAGTCTCAGCAGGCCCCAAAAGGTGAGGGCCAAAATGTGAGCCATGAGGAGATCACTACCTTCCAAAAGAGTATAATTCTTCCAATTTTTATGGACAGAAATCTAGAGAATATGTGTGAAAATGGATCTTAAGGGTGTGTGATCATGGTACCAGAGACATAAAGTTAGATTAGGCAGAAATTGTTGATATGGACTGACTAACTAAAGATTCTGGACTCACTATTTTAGCATCAGGGGTTAGAAAGAGCTCTAACATTGGTGTTGATTAACTGAAACATGGAGCTGTAGATGTCCCAGACTAAATAAGTTGAAATGCCAGAACTGCCTTGGTATACTACAGAAGGTACTCAAAGTTTTAGGGGAAGAGTAATGTTAGAGTGGTTTTATCGTAGAAGATCGTCTCACCCACCTTGGGAGGGTCCAGAGGACACACCTTTTATCATGACTGTGAGAAATCCATTTGTGAGGGGCGCCCAACACTCTTGAAGAACTCTGTGGTTGCTTTTCCTGTATGTCAGAAATTCCAGTGGAAACTGCTACTATTGAACTGGGATACTTAAACACAATGAAGATAATGCAGTCATGGGGTGGTAGGGCCAAGTGGCAGCACTTAGTTGGCAAAGACTAGGTGGGTATGGTTACCATAATGGACAGTGCAGTCAAAGCAGTAATCAGAGTAGTCTAAGTCACGGAAACCTATGGTGTTGGCTAGTTGGTGTTCCCAGTAAAGAAATAGATGAGCAGTCTACTAAATTCTTACTTGATCTGTATACGTGGAAGTGTTCTAGTTAATTTTAAACTACTCAATATTCACTGACAGTTATAATGAAAAATTCTGATATAATTGATTCATGATCATTTGAAGTCCATTGTTTCTAATAGAGTAAAAACAACCTGAAATTTAATCCACCCAGGAGTATCTGGATTTAAGTCCAAGGTGAATTAAGTTTAGGGTAGTGGAAAGAAATGCTTGGGCATAGAAGGCAGCTCCATTGGGACAGTTTCCAGAACTGTTTTTTTTCTCAGAATTGATACCATGTTGAGACAAATGATTTCAGTTTCCACTCTGGGTCCCTCTCTGCTCTGTGCTGAGTAAACGCCTCATATCTATTTTACAATTCACAAATTCTCTTTTATGATGCCCGCATTTATTTTTTTGCTTGAGTTTTTATTTCAACTCTCATAGATTTTATTCCCAAGATTTCAGATTGGTTGTTTTGATATCAACGTATTCTTGGTTCACTTCTTCATGTATTTGCCCTATAAATCCTGTTGATTTTTATGGAAGTCATTCCTTCATTTATCACTTTAGAATAAGAAGAAATTATTTTAACAGCCATTTCAGTTCTGTAAAGTCAATTTCATCTGAAATGAATTCAGGTTCTGAGTTTTATTTTGTTGTTCCTTCTTAACATTCGATGTTTTCAACCATGTATTAATTACTCCTACTGCATAACAAATTACTTCAACACTTCATGGCTTCAAACTGCACACACTTATTATCTCACAATTTCTGAGTCAGGAATCTGGGTACAGCTTAACCTGGTCCTCTGCTTCCGTCAAGGGGTTGCAGGCTTGCAACAGGTTGCCGTCAAGGTAATGACTGGGCTGTGGTCATGTCAAAGCTTGACTGGGGCAGGATCACTTCTAAGCTCACGTGATTGTCGGCAGGATTTAGTTCCTCGTGGCTGCTGAGCAGAGGGCTTCAAGTCCTTGCTGCCTGTTGACTGGAGACCACCCCCAGTTCCTTCCATATGGGCCTCTCTAACATGGAGTGTGCATCATCAAAGTATACAAGCCCAGAAGTCAAGGGCCAACTTGAAGATAAAAGTTACAGACTTTTGTATCTTGATCAAGGATGTGCCATCCTATCGCTTTCACGGTCTTCTATTCATTAGTCACTAGATTCAGTGAATACTTAAGAGAAAATGGTCACACAAGGTTGTAAACACCAAGAGGCAGGGATCGTTGGGGGCCATCTTTGAGGCTTCTACTACAAAGAATTTCCTACTTAAAGATGTACTTTAAGTATGAGGTGTTTTGTTTTCATTTCTCTCACTCTCTCTTCTTACCCCAATCTCCCTTTGCTTCTTCCTGTCTAGAAGTTGTGAAGGTATATTTTCCTGCCCCACCTCCAAGACCTTCCCCATAGTGTTAATCAGATAGCGCAGATTATTTTCAAGACTGGAGAGGATGTAAATCAGTTTGTGCTCTCACGACCATGTCTAGACCCTCCAGTCTCTCTGGAGCACAGTGGTTTATAATCCACAGCACCAGACAGCAAAGAGCAATAGATTTTTTTTAAGACCAAAGAGGTCCCACCTTGGCACCTAACCTCAAAATTGAGCCTGGCTTCAGCCCCGCATCACGCATGAGGTATTCGATCTCTTTATTGTATTTCCCCTTTCCTTGTGCCCACAGCTTAGTTTCAGGCCCAGAATCCAACAAAACCACAGCTTCAGCCTTGTATTCTGCATTGCATTCTGTGTCTGGTCCAGAGATATTTATCGTATTTTTGAGCCCAGCTATGTTGTTTACTTTATTTTTATATATTACCCACCATAGCTTTTGCCCTCCATTTTTTTTTAACAGAGAGGCTGCATCAATGTGTCAAAATATTGAGCCTCTGTGTCTAAAATCTCCTCAGCCTACAGGATCTACTGCTAATAAAACAGTAGAATCACAACAGTTAGAAAAACCTATAGAAAATGATCAGTAAAAGATAAAAGCCAAGGAAAAGGAAAGAAGGGAAGAGGAGAGGAAGGAAAACAACGGAATGGAAAAGGAAAGGGAAGAAAAAGGAAAAGGAGAAGGGAAACTTTTAATAAAATCGAAGCAGTAGAAAAAAAGACTTCCTCCTTCAAAGAAGTATTGAAGACCCCTGTCTCTTGAGCTTCCTTTCATCAGGCCTTGATTTCATTTACTACTTTTACTACAGAGAGTTGAGAAGACAGAGGCATTGGGAGAGTCTATGGCAATTTAACGTGTTTTGCAGCCGTGTGCCGCATAACAACGTTTTTGTCAACCACAGACCACATATACAACGGTGGTCCCACAAGATTGCAGCAGAGCTGAAAACTTCCTATCACCTAGTGTCTTTGTAGCCTCATAATGTCATGGCACATGCATTACTCACATGTTTGAGGTGATGCTGCATAAACAAACCTACTGCACTGCCAGTCACATAAAAGTATAGTACATACAATTATGTGCAGTATATAATATTTGAGAATGATAATAAATGACTGTGTTACTGGTTTATATATTTACTATACTATATTTTTGTTGTTATTTCAGAGGGTACTCTTTCTGCTCATAAAAAAAAATAATACAAACAAGTTTGTTGTAAAACAGTACGTCTTGTTAAACCAGGAGCCGTTTCATACATCTTGTGTTCACCGATTGCATCATTTTCTTTTGGGCTTGGTGAAAGCTCGTGTTGTTGTGTACAGTAACATGATGTACAGGTTTGCAGCCTAGGAGCAACAAGCTATACCACAGAGCCTAGGTGTGTGGTAGGCTAGAACATCCAGATCTGTGTGAATGCACATCGATGTTCGCAAAATGGCAAAATTGCTGAACAACACATTTTTCAGAACATATTCCTGTGTTCAGTGGTATATGATTGTATTTTAAAATGTCCCACATGTATTTTATTGAATGTTGCAGTGTACTAAGAAAGTTGAAAAGAAGAAAACTTCATGCATAAAAAACAAAAAAGGGGAAGAAAAAGATTGAACATATCAATAAAATAAATCCATCAAAAGCTCAAATGGTGGTCCCACTGTTAAATTCTATATTTGGGTCTTAATGGGAATGCCTGTGTTTGGCTTGTGGGACAGCTGCTGAAGCGATATGTCATGTTACATCAATAAAACAGGGTCCATCTCTCCTGGGGAGACCACACACTGGGGTGGGAGGGAGGGAGAAGTCTTTGAGGCAAAGTGAAGGGAGAGCTTGGTCACCAGAGACCTGGCCAGAACTTCTTATAGGATCTTTACATGTAATGATACTATTGCAAGTGTTTTAAAGGCTTTGTTCAAAGATAAATTCTCAAGTTTTACAACAGAAAAACCAGGATTCCATGTGCTCAGACACAATAAAGGCAAAAAAGAATACTTTTTTATGAGCATTTTTTTTTTATTAAGAAATTAGGACAACAGTATGTGATAAATAGGAACACACATACACACACAAAGGAAAAAAAAAAAAACACTATCCATGTGGACAGGATAAAGTAGAACAAAAACAGAGCTGAAAGGCAGTGAACATATCCATCAAACCAAACATTAGGAATCACGAATTCATTCAGCCACGTTAAGTGGCTTGCACAATAACTCAGGTGCTGGGCCGTACTCACATATTCTCCATGAGATGGTGCCTGTTGGTTTGGAAATTTTCAAGATGGAAAAACTTGAGGCACCAAAGACAGAAAAAAAGAGAGTCCAGACCACAGGGTGGGAGAAGAACAAGAGAATGGAAAGGAGGACAGTCTTACCAACAGGTGGGGTACCACCGGCACCTGCAGACCAGCTGTCTAGCAGCAGCAGCGCTTCTGGCAGCAGCACTTACACTGGCAGCACTTCTGCTGACAACAGCCCTTCCCACAGCCACAGCCACAGCCACAGGAGCCACAGCCACAGGAGCCACAGCCACAGGAGCCACAGCCACAGCCACAGGGGCGGCAGCAGCAGCAGACTACGGGGACGCAGCAGCATCCCCCACAGCCGCCACAGCCGCCACAGCCACCACAGCCGCCACAGCCACCACAGCTGCCACAGCCACCACAGCCGCCACCGCAGCCACCACAACCACAGCAACCCATGGTTTCAGTAGAGAGGACTCAGGAGAGGTGAGGAGGGAGACTCGGGAGGAGAGGAAGGTCTGATGTTTCCTTCAGCTGGGGGAGCCCTTATATACCTTCTTGGGAAAAGGGAGAGAGAGTTGCCCAGGACACATGACCAGTGGTCACTTCCTCATTTTTGTTACTACAGTTTCCAAATAGGGTTATCTTGGCTTATTCCTGTTTACATTTTTCTGAACTATATTTGACATTTGCTAATTTCAGCTTTTCTTTTTAAGGTCACATTAGAAGCAAACCAGGAGATGCTAACCTGTTGGAGGGGATCTCATTTTCACAGAAATACAGCTGAATCTGAGAGTTTGCATTAAGAGGGCACTCAGTGGCTGCCAGCTCCTTGTCCACATCTCCCCATTTGTTTTCTCTCCATTCATTCAGATGAAATCACCCATGCCAACAGAAACTTCCGAGGTATGAGAAAGTCAGTATAAATATCCAAAGTCAATAGCCCTTTTCTTCCCACTTTTTTTGCATCTACTACTTTTGTGGACCTTACACCTCAGTAAACTGGCTGTTTTAGTCCTTGTGAAGCTGTTATATGCGTACAGCTACATTTCCAAAGGGATTTGGATGATTTTTAAATTAAATAACACTCTTTCTTTTTGCTTAACCCTCAACACTGTATATTAAGAGTCTTGATCCAGACCTGGCCAATTTGGTTCAGTAGTTAGAGTGTTGGCCCAAGGACCAAAGAGTTGCAGGTTAGATTCCCAGGCAAGGGCACGTACTTGGGTTTCAGGTTGGATCCCTGGCCCTGGCCAGGGTCGTGCAGAAGGCAACCAATCGATGTGTCTCTCTCACATCAATATTTCTCTCTCTCTCTCTCACCCTCCCTCCTTCCAGTATATCTGAAAATCAGTGGGAAAATATCCTCAGGTAAGGATTAACAAACAACAGCAAAAAAGTCTTGATTCAGTGCTCCCTTCTCTCCCTCTACACTCTCTCTCCCTTGGTGCTCACATCCACACCCACAGTGTCCATTTCCACATGTAGCATTCCCAGATTTGTCCAGGATGCATGCCTCCAGCTTATAATCTCCTCCAGACTCCAAGTCCTAAGATCTTGTGACTCTACCTTCCCCCCGTGGGGGACTCAGAGGCATTTCCAATGTCACAGGCCCAAGTCATAATCATCCCTGTTCAACCACCAACCACCAGAAAAAAACAAAATTTTCCTTCACTGCTCCTTCTCCATCAAGACGAAGAAGGTTATCTTTGAATCCCTCCTTTCTCTCAGCCCCATAGCTAGTCTTTCATGAAATTCTGTGGATTATGCCTCCTTCATAGTTCTCAAACCAATTCACATATCTTTAGCTCCACAGCACCCTTCACCACAGTTTAATAACCCCCTAAGCACAGGAAGGGCTCATTTTGGTTGCCTTGCCACTGAAATGGTTTGGGATAATTACTGAAGACGCCAGTCAGCTATAGGGACTTTTCACTGTTTTCTTTTCATCAAACTCCTAAAGAACGATGGTAACAAATTGGGAGAAATAGTCTCTGAGCAGTAATCCTGTTACAAAATGAAGTGTGGGGGACCTGGGCTTGCCATAACCCTGTCCAGGTCCCCTGACCTCTCAGTGATGGCCAGAGATACTCCTCCATGAGCACATATAATTGATAGCTCACTCTAACTTTCATTTTTCTTGCCTTAGGTTTTTACAGCCTTAGTATTAGTCACCATCTTTCAAATCCCACCAGGATCCACAGTAACACACTCCTTGGAACTACAAACTCCTTCTGTCCCCCGTCAGGCCTCCCCTGTTTCTCTGGTCTCTGCACCTCCACTCCTCAAGGGACCCCCTGCTCCCAAGTCGCTCAGGGCAGGCCACTTAGCACAGAGCTGTTGCTCTCTGACATCAACTGATGTGATGTCATCAAGGACAAAAAGTAGTTTCCTGCCCAAAGCAAAACACACCTACAATTACATCATAAAAGGGCAGACTCGTGAGAGGATTTATTTGTTTTCAGAATACTCACCACAGCCTAAGAGTGAGAAGACCAACCACAATGATATGATCCAAATCAACAGGGGCAAGGACACATCTCCACTAGTAACAAATGAACTCATGGCATCTGGCCTTGGCAGTGGCCTTTGGATCATTGCCATTGTTGGATCCTCAGCTCACAGTGTTACTTTCTATTACAAGCTCTTTGAGGTCTGGGACTGGGTTAACCTTCACTGTGTCTGCCGCGAGGAGCTCACAGACCACCTGGCCCAGTGCTGCCTGATGATGTGTTGTCTGTAAGCCCTGCTGACAGTTCACGCCCACACGGGGTACATCCCATGGGCATGATGGGCGCCTAGAGAAGTCTCTCTTTCCTGAGGACACCCTGGTTCCCATAATGCTTCCCTGGAACGTTTAGGCCTTTTTTGTTGCTATTGCTTACATTAGAACATAGTTTATTTTTTAAAAATGAACAAAACTGAAAATGTGTGAAAACATCTAAAAGGGAAGTAAATAAGTGATGATGATGAGTTGTTCCATGTAAATGGAGCCAAATAGCAACAGGGAAGTGGTCATGTGTCTTCCCTCTCCCAAACCCACGGTTGCTATATAAGGGCTCCCCCAGCAGAAGGGGCATCAGACATACTCCCTCACCTTCTGAGTCTACCTGTTCACCTCTCCTGAGTCCTCTCTACTGATACTATGGGTTGCTGTGGCTGTGGTGGCTGTGGTGGCGGCTGTGGTGGCTGTGGTGGCTGCGGTGGCTGCGGCGGCTGTGGCGGCTGTGGTGGCTGCGGTGGCTGCTGCTGCGTCCCCGTAGTCTGCTGCTGCTGCCGCCCCTGTGGCTGTGGCTCCTGTGGCTGTGGCTCCTGTGGCTGTGGCTCCTGTGGCTGTGGCTGTGGGAAGGGCTGTTGTCAGCAGAAGTGCTGCCAGTGTAAGTGCTGCTGCCAGAAGCGCTGCTGCTGCTAAGCGAGCCAGCCGACAGGATCTGCAGGTAACTGTGCTGCAGGTAAGATTTCCCCCTCCCTCCCTGTCTGCTCCTCTCTGGCTTGTATGTCACAAGCATGACCTGAGCCTGACCACCAGCCCACAGGAATCTTATACCTATAGTTCCTGTGATCATGCCTGTGTTTGAGAAACACCAACCAAAGTAACAAATGTGCAGTCTTCTCTGTCGATTTCCTTTATAGCCATGTCCTCTCCAAACAGTCAAGATCATTAATGTCCTACCTTCTTGAAATGCTTCTTTACTTATGTCCTGTTCTTACCACTGTGTTGTCATCTCTGTATATGCAAAACAACTCTTATCTTAATAAATATATTAAATAAACCTCAAAGATCCATCTCTTCTTTTCTTTCCAGTGTTTGAACTGCTTGTCCATGAGGGAAAATATATCCTGATTCCATCAGATGAGGCAGACATTATACGTGGAAAGGCATCAATGACTTGAACACTAGATACATTGTTTGCAATAGATGTAGATGGTTATTAACAACAAATGACTCATTTTTGTGTGGGTTTACCAAGAATCAAAGGACTTAGAGGCACATCCTCAATCGTGGAACTTCAATGTCATAAATTAAGCTCACCCCTAATTTCTCCCTCGACAGGATCTTAGAAGCAGAAGCCTGAGTACGAGACACTTTGCACAGACCTGCGTGGTCACAGGGTCCCTGAGGAACATGCCATTTTAGAGATCCATCGTTTGTGACGGTCACTTGACTCCTTCCAGAGTCCTCTACGACTGTGTGTTGATGTTGATTGACGTGCCTTCTGGCTAAGTTACTCCAACACACAACATGAATGGAGGCCTGGGTCTCACCTTGTTCCTTTGACCATTCGCACTGTAGCTCAGGGATGCTCCCCATTCAGGCAGCACCCTCACTGAGCACCTGGAGCCTCCGACTCAGCTGTCCCGGAGCCAGGTGGCCGTGTCGGCTCATCACGGCCAGCACCATGGACATCTGTCGGACACTCCAAACTACAAAGTCAGAGTTTGGTTTTAACATGAGAAGATGAGCGTTAGATTCAAAATAATCATGTTATGAGCAGCTTCAATAGCCCCCCTCAGCCTTCCCTGCAGTCCACATACACAGTGAAATGTGTCCCCAGACGCCCCTTCTGTCATTCCCTGTCATGCCCCCGGTGCTTTTCTGTGTAGACTCCAGATTCTTGATCCATCGTGGTTGGGGAATGTCCAGCCCACGGGCCCTATAAAGCCCTCCAAATCAATAGCAGTTGATATAACACACCTCAGCAAATTAGCCTGACCAAATATAGCAGGCTCATTTTTAAGTTGACAATTTTGTATGGCCTGAGAATGATGCTATAAATATCCAAAGGGCGCTTGGCAGAAAAAAGGTTCCCCACCTCTGGTAGACCAAGGTGACAGGGTAAGGGGCCAGGGGGATGCCTGCTGGGTTGGGCAGTGGGCTTGGGGCCAAAGGTAGCCAAGCCCCTTGGGGTGGTCTACCAGGAGGAGGACATTCATACACCAACCCCACAAGGCCCACGGAGGGTGTGACCTTGTCACTCCAAGCACAGCCTGACAAAGATGGATGCTTAAACAGGTGGAACTGACCAAATAGAATGAAATAACAAAGGAAACATGTGTCCAAAACCATGTCAGATAAAACTCCCAAAGAGGGTCATCCCTGTGGAATCAGAAGATAAGATTTGTGGAGGGGTATGAGAGGAGTCTCCTCAAATTCTAAGTTGACAAGGTGGTGGGCACCCACCTGGCCTGTTTCTATTTCTTTTACCACCTCCAAGAGTCCTGAGCCTCAGGTGTGCTCGGGCCACCCAGAGCCCCTTCTCTACTCTCAGCCCCTAGGGTTCATTCCGGGGCCCAGTCCTCTGACTCATCCCTCCCTTCCCTGGCTCCACCCCTAGGACCACATCTTTTCATGTGGCTGCTCTCAGCAAGGAGGGCGAGGTCAGGAACAATGTCCCGTCATCTGTCTTACCCAGCTTTTCCTCACTAAGGACACTGTGAGGCCCTTTTCTCACTGGGGAATTTGATTGGCACACTTAGGGGACAGGCAGCCCCTCCTCACAAAGAAGATGTAAAGCTTCCTAGTCCCTTGCTGTCCCTGTCCCACTCACTAGAATGTGAGTTTGATTTCAGTCCCTGTACTTAGAAGGCCTGGAGTCAACACTGAGGCATCATAACCATTCCTACCATCAAGTAGGTGACAACTTGAAGTGGAGAGAAGATACTATAAATCCAGACTAGCTACTGAAAAAGAAAGAACCAGGGGCATTTTTATTGAACATGGGTCACTAGCAAAATCACATAAATGAAGGACAAAGCATATGGCATCTCTACGTTTGTTATGTGTTTGTTATGGACTGAATTATATACCCCCAAATCCATATGTTGATGTTCTGAACTCCCAGTAGCTCAAGTGTGACTGTACTTGCACATAGAATCCTTAAAGACATAATTAAGTTAAAAGAGGTCATTAAGGTGGGCCCTAAACAAATATGTCTGGTGTCCTTATTGTTTCAAAGAGGTTTTCTATTTCTTGTTTTCTCTCTTCTCCTTCTGGCACGCCCAAGATGTGAATGTTGGTATGCTTGAAGTTGTCCCAGAGGCTCCTTACACTATCCTCATTTCTTTGGATTCTTTTTTCTTTTTGCTGTTCTGATTGGGTGTTTTTCGCTTCCTTATATTCCAAATCGATGGTTTGCTTCTTGGATTTACCTACTCTACTACTGAATCTGTGTAAACTATTCTTTATTTCAGTTAGTGCCTCCTTCATTTCTGACTGTGATTCCATCATTTCTGACTGGTCATTTTTTATGCTCTTGAGGCCCTCACTAAGTTCACTGAGGTTCTCACTAAGTCCATTGAGCATCCTTATAAGCAGTGTTTTGAACTCAGCATGTGTTAGGTTGCTTAACTCCATTTCACTATGTTCTTTTCCTGGAGTTTTATGCTGTTCTTTCATTTGGGACCTGTTTCTTTGTCTCTTCATTTTGGCTGCCTCCTGTGTTTGTTTCTATGTATTACTTAGTGAGAGGTATATGGCTAGCTGAGACCAGATGCTGCTTGTTTGAAAGAATTTAGGAAAAGCTGAAGCAGGATCCAAGACAGGCCAATCTTCTGGTAAAGCAACTGGCAACAGCTTGGGTGGGTCTGGAAGTTGGGTGGGGCAGGGCCTCAGGGAATCATGGGGGGGGCAACAGTTTGAGCCAGGTAGCTGGAGTCTCAGATATGGCGTCATCTGCCGGCCCAGGGCAGTGCTCAGCAAAGGAACAAAAGCCTCTGATAGCAGGTCTGTCCAGGAGAAAGCAGCCTCTCCAGCCCTCACTCCAATGCCAAACAACTCAGTTCTTCCCCATATGACTCTGGTGCATTTAAGGCTCCCTCCTATACGCTGGAGCCTGGAGGGAGCAAGTCCAGTAAGTCTATGCACGGGCCCTTTAAGAGGAGCTGCGGGGGGCTCCAGCCGTCTCAGCCTCAGTTCCCGCTGCTTTTTCCAGCCAGAAGTTATGGGGACTTCTATTCCTGGCCCTGGAACCCTGACCTGGGCGCCTAGTGTGGGACAGGGACCCCTCAGTCCTCAGGGAGGACCTTCCCAGTTGAGGTGTCCTGCTAATTTTTATGCACCACACATGGGTGTGGGACCAGCCCGTCATGCCTCCGCCCTCCTACCAGTCTCAATGCGGCTTCTTCTTTAATTTCGTAGTTGTAGGACTTCCATTCAGCTCGATTTCAGGCAGTTTTGAATGATGGTTGTTCTGTAGTTTAGTTGTAACTTTGATGTGGTTGTGGGAGGACGTCATACCGCCTTTACCTACGCCGCCATCTTGACCGGAAGTCCTCTTCTAAAATATTTAAATCCTAAGCACTACTCATGGTCAGAAGGATCAAATATGATTAGTAGTTCCATTTGTATCTTCGAAGTGAAGGGTGCCTGTTGAGGATGAACTAAGGTTTAGTTTCCTCTCTAGGTATAAGACAAATACCTCTTACCCATCGAATAGTTTTCCAATCTGGAGGGGATGGTCGCAGCCTGACAAAAGGACACAGATTAGATGACTGCTCGAGGTACCTCTAGGCTTGGGAAGAAATAAATGAAAACATGAATTATGGTTTAAGTTATTAAGTAAGATCTGAAATGAATTTGAAGGAAATTCTAGCCTTAACAATATGCCAATCAAGGTTAAGTCCGTTGAAACAGAAAAAGAAACAGCAATTCACATAGAAAGAACTAGTGAAGCGTGACTGGTCAATTCTACGTCCATCAATGACGACTCATTAAGCAAAGCCTGATGGGAAAGCTAAACTAGCAATACCGGAGCTCTGGACATGCACGGCTGGCTGAATTTAGAGGAAAAAACAAAGGGGGCTGCCCTGCTGAGCTGGAATCTGCCCTCCAAGTAAAAAGTAAGTGGCCCCAGTGGGTGAAAATCGAGAATCAATGTAGTCCTCTACATCTTGGTAGTAGGTGTGTTTCTGAAAATTTGTTTAAATGGCTTCTTTGTGAATAAAACAATTTTTAATGAATTGGGGAAATTTATCTATCTGTAAATAAAACTCTTTCTTCAAAATAAAACGTAAACTGTATTTCAAGTGTTCTGTGTGGGTAACTGGAGCGCAGGGACAGAAAAAGTATCCTCAGGTCCTTGCTGACTAGCACTACTCATCACCAACACCTTTTAAGGGAGATTAAGGTCTTCCAGGAGGTAGGATACTGTCGAACTAAAATAAAAGGCAGACAGAAACTTTTAATGATTAATTTATTTTATTAGGGAATTTTAAAATGCAGCTATTGACAAATAAGAATACAAGCAGGAAAATGGGAAGAGATAAAAACACATAAATGGAAGGAAATAATCAGCTACATGTAAAGAATATTGGGAATCGAAATCCTACGATTGAGCTCAGTGGTGTCAATTCTCCTTTAGGAAGTGAGCTGTACTTGTGCTTATTTTCGCACTATACTATTTGACTGGAAAATTTTCAGATAGAAAAACTGAAATATCCAAAACAGAAAAGCTAGGAACCCACATCCAGGAACAAAGTCACAGCCCAAGAGATAAGTCCCAGAATACCAGATGATAACAGGTAGGGTGGATGGACAGAGTGCAGGAAAGGCCTCTGCATTTCCTGTCCAGGGATAGAGACTCCACCGGCCACCTAGCAGCATCGCTTACACTGGCAGCACTTCTGCTGACAACATCCCTTCCCACAGCCACAGCCACAGCCACAGGATCCACAGCCACAGGAGCCACAGCCACTGCCACAGGGGCGACAGCAGCAGCAGACCACAGGGACGCAGCAGCAGCCCCCACATCCACCACAGCCCCCACAGCCGCCACAGCCACCACAGCCACCACAGCCGCCACAGCCACCACAGCCACTGCAGCCACCACAGCCTCCACAGCTACCACAGCCACCACAGCTGCCACCGCAGCCACCGCAACCACCACAACCACAGCAACCCATGGTATCAGTAGAGAGGACTCAGGAGAGGTGAGGAGGGAGACTCAGGAGGTGAGGGAAGTCTGATGTTTCCTTCACCTGGGGGAGCCCTTATATACCTTCTTGGGAAGAGGGAGAGGGAGTGGCCCATGACACATGACCAGTGGTCACTTCCTCGTTTTTGTTACTACAGTTTCCAAATAGGGTTAATTCGGATTATTTCTGTTTACATTCTTCTGAACTATATTTGACATTTGCTAATTTCAGCTTTTTTTAAGGTCAAATTAGAAGCAAACCAGGAGATGCTAACCTGTTGGAGGGGATCCCATTTTCACAGACACACAGCTGAATCTGAGATTTTTCATTAAGAGGGCACTCAGTGGCTGCCAGCTCCTTGTCCACATCTCCTTGTTGGTTTTCTCTCCATTCATTCAGATGAAATCACCCTTCATCAACAGAAACTTCCGAGTTGTGGGAGAGTCAGTCAGAATATCTGAAGTCAACAGCCCTTTTCTTCCCACTTTTTTTTTTATGTCTACTACTTTTGTGGACCTTACACCTCAGTAAACTGGCTGTTTTAGTCCTTGTGAAGCTGTTATATGTGTATAGCTACATTTCTAAAGGGATTTGGATGCTTTTTAAACTAAATAACACTCTTCCTTTTTGCTTAACCCCCAACACCATATATTGAGAGTCTTGATCCAGCCCTGGTGGTTTTGGTTCAGTAGTTAGAGTGTCAGCTTGAGAACCAAAGGGTCATAGGCTTGAATCCCGGACAAGGGCATGTACTTGGGCTTCAGGTTGGATCCCTGGCCCTGTTCAGAGTCGTGCAGGAGGCAACGAATTGAGATGTCTCCGTCACCTCAATGTTTCTCTTTCTCTCACCCTCCCTACTTCCAGTATATCTAAAAATCAGTGGGAAAATATTCTCGGGTGAGGATTAACAAACAACAACAAATAAGTCTTGATTCATGCGCCCTTCTCTCCCTCTACACTCTCTATCCCTTGGTGCTGACATCCACACCCACAGTGTCCATTTCCACATGTAGCATTCCCAGATTTGTCCAGGATGCACGCCTCCCATTTAGAATCTCCTTCAGACTCCCAAACTTTAGTTCTTGTGACTCCACCTTCCCCCGTGGGGGACTCAGAGGCATCTCCAGTGTCAGAGGTCCAAGTCATAATCATCCCTGCCCAACCACCAATCACCGGGAAAAAAGTAAAATTTTCCTCCTCTGCTCCATCTCCATCAAGATGGAGAAGGTTATCTTTGAATCATTCCTCTCTCTCAACACCATAGCTAGTCTTTCACAAAATTCTGTGGAGTCTGCCTCTTGCACAGCTCTCAAATCAATTCACGTGTCCCTAGCTCCATGGCACCCTTCACCCTAGTTTAAGGACCCCCTGAGCAGAAGAAAGGCTCAATTTGGTTGACTTACCACAAAATGGTTGGGGATCATTACTGACAATGCCAGTCAGCTCTAGGGACTTTTTAGTGTTTCCTCTCTCTCAAACTCCTGAAGAACAAGCCTGCCAGATTGGAGAAAACAGGCTCTGAGCAGTAATCGTGATACAAAATGAAGTGTGGGCAACCTGGTCTCGCCATATCCCCATCCAGGTCCCCGCCCCTCTCAGTGATGGCCAGAGTTGCTCCTACATCAGGACACATGATTGATAGCCCACTCTAACTTTCATTTTTCTTGCCTTATGTTTTTACAGCCTTAGTATTAGTCACCATCCCTTAAATCCCACCAGGATCCACAGTGACACACTCCTTGGAACTACAGACTCCTTCTCTCCCCCATCAGGCCTCCCCTGTTTCTCTGTTATCTGCACTTCCACTCCTCAAGGGACCCCTGCTCCCAAGTCGCTGAGATCAGGCTACTTAGCACAGAGCTGTTGCACTCTCACATCAACTGATGTCATGTCATCAAGGACAAAAAGTAGTTTCCTGTCCGAAGCAAAACACACCATCAATTACATCATAAAAGTGAAGACTCATGAGAGGATTTATTTGTTTTCAGAATAACCACTGCAGCCTGGGTTTGAGAAGACCAACCACAATGGTATGATCCAAATCAAGAGGGGCAAGGAAACGTCTCCACTGGTAACAAATGCAGTCCTGGCATCTGGCCTTTGAATCATTGCCATTGTTGCATCCCCAGCTCCCAGTGTTACTTTCTATTACAAGCTCTTTGAGGTCTGGGACTGGCTCAACCTTCACTGTGTCTGCCGCGAGGAGCTCACAGACCACCTGGCCCAGTGCTGCCTGATGATGTGTTGTCTGTAAGCCCTGCTGACCGTTCACACACACAGGGCATGTGCCATGGGCATCGTGGGCACCCAGAGAAGTCTCTCTTTCCTGAGGACACCCTGGTTCCCATAATGATTCCCTAGAACTTTTAGGCCTTTTTTGTTGCTGTTTCTTACATTATAACACAGTTTATTTTTTAAAAATGAACAAAACTGAAAATGTGTGAAAACATCTAAAAGGGAACTAAACAAGAGATGATGATGAGTTCTTCCATGTAAATGGAGCCAAACAGCAACAGGGAAGTGGTCATGTGTCTTCCCTCTCCCATCCCCACGGTTGGTATATAAGGGCTCCCCCAGCAGAAGGGGCATCAGACCTTCTCCCTCACCTTCTGAGTCTACCTGTTCACCTCTCCTGAGTTCTCTCTACTGATACCATGGGTTGCTGTGGCTGTGGTGGCTGTGGTGGCGGCTGTGGCGGCTGCGGTGGCTGCGGTGGCTTTGGTGGCTGTGGCGGCTGCGGTGGCTGTGGCGGCTGTGGTGGCTGCGGTGGCTGCTGCTGCGTCCCCGTAGTCTGCTGCTGCTGCCGCCCCTGTGGCTGTGGCTCCTGTGGCTGCGGCTCCTGTGGCTGTGGCTCCTGTGGCTGTGGCTGTGGCTGTGGGAAGGGCTGTTGTCAGCAGAAGTGCTGCCAGTGTAAGTGCTGCTGCCAGAAGCGCTGCTGCTGCTAAGCGTGCCAGCCGACAGGATCTGCAGGTAACTGTGCTGCAGGTAAGACTTCCCCCTCCCTCCCTGTCTGCTCCTCTCTGGCTTGTAAGTCACAAGCATGACCTGAGCCTGACCACCAGCCCACAGGAATCTTATACCTATAGTTCCTGTGATCATGCCTGTGTTTGAGAAACACCAACCAAAGTAACAAATGTGCAGTCTTCTCTGTCGATTTCCTTTATAGCCATGTCCTCTCCAAACAGTCAAGATCATTAATGTCCTACCTTCTTGAAATGCTTCTTTACTTATGTCCTGTTCTTACCACTGTGTCGTCATCTCTGTATATGCAAAACAACTCTTATCTTAATAAATATATTAAATAAACCTCAAAGATCCATCTCTTCTTTTCGTTCCAGTGTTTGAACTGCCTCTCCATGAGGGAAAATATATCCTGATTCCATCAGATGAGGCAAACATTATACGTGGAAAGGCATCAATGTCTTGAACACTAGATACATTGTTTACAATAGATATAGATGGTTATTAACAACAAATGACTCATCTTGTGTGGGTTTACCAAGAATCAAAGGACTTAGAGGCACATCCTCAATCGTGGAACTTCAATGTCATAAATTAAGCTCCCCCCTAATTTCTCCCTCGACAGGATCTTAGCAGCAGAAGCCTGAGTACGAGACACTTTGCACAGCCCTGCGTGGTCACAGGGTCCCTGAGGAACATGCCATTTTAGAGATTCATCGTTTGTGACGGTCACTTGTCTCCTTCCAGAGACCTCTACGACTGTGTGTTGATGTTGATTGACGTGCCTTCTGGTTAAGTTACTCCAACACACAACATGAATGGAGGCCTGGGTCTCACCTTGTTCCTTTGACCATTCGCACTGTAGCTCAGGGATGCTCCCCATTCAGGCAGCACCCTCACTGAGCACCTGGAGCCTCCGACTCAGCTGTCCCGGAGCCAGGTGGCCGTGTCGGCTCATCACGGCCGGCACCATGGACAGCTGTCGGACACTCCAAACTACAAAGTCAGGGTTCGGTTTTAACATGAGAAGATGAGCGTTAGATTCAAAATAATCATGTTATGAGCAGCTTCAATAGCCCCCCTCAGCCTTCCCAGGAGTCCACATACACAGTGAAATGTGTCCCCAGACGTTCCTTCTGTCATTCCCCGTCATGCCCCCGGTGCTTTTCTGTGTAGACTCCAGATTCTTGACCCATCGTGGTTGGGGAATGTCCAGCCCACGGGCCCTATAAGGCCCTCGAAATCAATACCAGCTGATATCACACACCTCAGCAAATTAGCCTGACCAAATATAGCAGGCTCATTTTTAAGTTGACAATTTTGTATGGCCTGAGAATGATGCTGTCAATATCCAAAGGGCGCTTGGCAGAAAAAAGGTTCCCCACCTCTGGTAGACCAATGTGACAGGGTAAGGGGCCAGGGGGATCCCGGCTGGGTTGGGCAGTGGGCTTGGGGCCAAAGGCAGCCAAGCCCCTGGGGGTTGTCTACCAGGAGGAGGACATTCATACACCAACCCCACAAGGCCCACTGACGGTGTGACCTTGTCACTCCAAGCACAGCCTGACAAAGATGGATTCCTAAACAGGTGGAACTGACCAAATAGAATGAAATAACGAAGGAAACATGTGTCCAAAACCATGTCAGATAAAACTCCCAAACAGGGTCATCCCTGTGGAATCAGAAGATAGGGTTTGTGGAGGGGTATGAGAGGAGTCTCCTCAAATTCTAAGTTGACAAGGTGGTGGGCACCCACCTGGCCTGTTTCTATTTCTTTTACCACCTCCAAGAGTCCTGAGCCTCAGGTGTGCTTCGGCCACCCAGAGCCCCTTCTCTACTCTCAGCCCTTAGGGTTCATTCCGGGGCCCCATCGTCTGACTCATCCCTCCCCTCCCAGGCTCCACCCCTAGGACCACATCTTTTCATGTGGCTGCTCTCAGCAAGGAGGGCAAGGTCAGGAACAATGTCCCGTCATCTGTCTTACCCAGCTTTTCCTCACTAAGGACACTGTGAGGCCCTTTTCCCACTAGGGAATTTGATTGGCACAGTTCGGGGACAGGCAGCCCCTCTTCACAAAGAAGACGTAAAGCTTCCTAGTCCCCTGCTGTCTCTGTCCCACTCACTAGAACATGAGTTTGATTTCAGTCCCTGTATGTAGAAGGCCTGGAGTCAACACTGAGGCATCATCACCATTCCTACCGTCAAGTAGGTGACAACTTAAAGTGGAGAGAAGATACTATAAATCCAGACTAGCTACTGAAAAAGAAAGAACCAGGGGCATTTTTATTGAACATGGGTCACTAGCAAAATCACATAAATGAAGGACAAAGCATATGGCATCTCTTGTTTGTTATGTGTTTGTTATGGACTGAATTATATCCCCCCAAATCCATATGTTGATATTCTGAACTCCCAGTAGCTCAAGTGTGACTGTACTTGGACATAGAGTCCTTAAAGACATAATTAAGTTAAAAGAGGTCATTAAGGTGGGCCCTAGACAAATATGACTGCTGTTCTTATAAGAAGAGGAAATCTGGACACAGACGTGTCAGAAGGAAGACCCTGTGAGGACACAGAGAGGAGGGGGCCATCTGCACACCAAGGAGAGAGGCTGTGGAAGAAACCGAATCTGCCACCACCTTGACCTTGGACTTCCAGTCTCCAGAACTGTAAGAAAATACAACCCTGTTGTTCAAGCCACCCAGTCTGTTACTTTGTTATGGCAGCCTTGGCAAACGAGCACACACTTTGGTCATGAAGATAAGTGTCAACAACACACATGTGTTTGTGTGTGTGCTGAGCTGTGGGCCTTAAAGAGATCTGTGGCTAAAGTGCACCTGTGTGATGAACCATCCTTGATGTTTAAATGAAATAAACGTGCTGCTGTTGTATGCATGGTGGCTGTGGAGCAGTGTGGTCCCGGGCTTTCCTGACACGTTTGGCTCTCTCTTCCTCCACAAAGGCAAGGTCCACACAATTCCCACCACATGAAGGTACCATAAACTCACAAGGAAACTGGATGGGATCTATCCCTGGGTGGGAGGCAACCGTGAGGGGGAATGAAGAACATGGGAAGAACACCCTGTGTGCACACATCCTGCATCTCACCTCACTCAGCAAATGGTTGTAGATTCTCTGTAATCAGAGTTCAATTGTGGGTCTTCATTTAGGTTATCTGAGTAACTGGCATAAGCATGGACCATTTCCCTCATTGGGGGAAACTTATAGGCAGGACCCACAAGGATTTGAAAACTCAGTGAGGACAGTATCAGATTGAAAATGAAAAAGATTTGCCAAAGATAGACCAAGGCTAGGTCCGATCTGTCTTTGAAATGGCCTCAGAACTTTAGGCCTGCCTTTATGTCTAGGTATTTCTCTATGAACATCTGTGAACAGAAAGTAAAGACTCTTCTAAAATATTTATTTATTTATTTATTTATTTATTTATTTATTTATTTGTTTATTTTTAACTTATCTTTATTGTTGAATGTATTACAGATGTTTCTCATTTATCCCCCATTACCCCCCTCCTCCCCATTCCTGCCCCCATCCTGCTTTTCTCCACACTGTTGTCTGTGTCCATTGGTTATGCATATATACATATAAGTTCTTTGGTTTATTTCTTTCCACCCCCAACCCCCCTTCACTTTGAGGTTTGTCAGTCTAACAACCAATTTGTGCTTCTTAATCCCTTCACCTTTTTCACCCCTCCCCCCAGCTCCCACCCATCTCGTACCCAACAAAATTTTCTGTATCTATGAGAATGTTTCTGTTCTGCTTGTTCATTTTGTTTGTAGATCCAATTGTTGATAGATATGTATTTATTGCCATTTTGTTTGTTCATATTTTTTATGTTTTTCTTCAAGAAGACCCTTCAACATTTCACATAATAATGGTTTGGTGGTGATGAACTCCTTTAGCTTTTCCTTGTCTGGGAAACTCTTTATATGGCCATCCATTCTAAATGACAGCTTTGCAGGATAGAGTAATCTTGTTTGTAGGTTATTGCTTTTCATCACTCTGAATATTTCTTGCCACTCCCTTCTGGCCTACAAAGTTTCTTTTGAGAAATCAGCTGACAGTCTTATGGGAACTCCCTTGTAGGTAACCAACTGCTTCTCTCTTGCTGCTTTTAAGATTCTCTCTTTGTCTTGAAACTTTTGCATTTTGATGATGATGTGTCTTGGTGTGGGCCTCTTGGGGTTCATTTTGTTTGGGACTCTCTGTGCTTCCTGGACTTGTATGTCTGTTTCCTTCACCAAGTTAGGGAAGTTTTCTGCCATTATTGTTTCAAATAGGTTTTCGATTTCTTGTTCTCTCTCTTCTTCTTTTGGCACCCCCAAGATGTGAATGTTGGTATGCTTGAAGTTGTCCCAGAGGCTCCTTACACTATCCTCATTTCTTTGGATTCTTTTTTCTTTTTGCTGTTCTGATTGGGTGTTTTTCGCTTCCTTATATTCCAAATCGATGGTTTGCTTCTTGGATTTACCTACTCTACTACTGAATCTGTGTAAACTATTCTTTATTTCAGTTAGTGCCTCCTTCATTTCTGACTGTGATTCCATCATTTCTGACTGGTCATTTTTTATGCTCTTGAGGCCCTCACTAAGTTCACTGAGGTTCTCACTAAGTCCATTGAGCATCCTTATAAGCAGTGTTTTGAACTCAGCATGTGTTAGGTTGCTTAACTCCATTTCACTATGTTCTTTTCCTGGAGTTTTATTCTGTTCTTTCATTTGGGACCTGTTTCTTTGTCTCCTCATTTTGGCTGCCTCCCTGTGTTTGTTTCTATGTATTACTTAGCTAGAGGTATATGGCTAGCTGAGACCAGATGCTGCTTGTTTGAAAGAATTTAGGAAAAGCTGAAGCAGGATCCAAGACAGGCCAATCTTCTGGTAAAGCAACTGGCAACAGCTTGGGTGGGTCTGGAAGTTGGGTGGGGCTGGGCCTCAGGGAATCACCAGGGGGGGGCCAACAGTGTGAGCCAGGTAGCTGGAGTCCCAGATATGGCGTCGTCTGCCGGCCCAGGGCAGGGCACAGCAAAGGAACAAAGCCTCTGATAGCATGTCTGTCCAGGAGAAAGCTGCCTCTCCAGCCCTCACTCCAATGCCAAACAACTCAGTTCTTCCCCATATGACTCTGGTGCCTTTCAGGCTCCCTCCTGCACGCTGGAGCCTGGAGGGAGCAAGTCCAGGAAGTCTATGCATGGGCCCTTTAAGAGGAGCTGCAGGGGCTCCTGCCGTCTCAGCCTCAGTTCCCGCTGGTTTTTCCAGCCAGAAGTTATGGGGACTTCTCTTCCTGGCCCTGGAACCCTGAGCTGGGTGCCTGGTGTGGGACAGGGGCCCCTCAGTCCTCAGGGAGGACCTTGTCAGCAGAGGTGTCCTCCTAATTTTTATGCGCCACACATGGGTGTGGGACCAGCGAGTCGCGCCTTAGCCCTCCAACCAGTCTCGATGCGGCTTCTTCTTTAATTTCATAGTTGTAGGACTTCCATTCAGCTTGATTTCAGGCAGTTTTGAATGATGGTTGTTCTGTAGTTTAGTTGTAACTTTGATGTGGTTGTGGGAGGACGTCATACCGCCTTTACCTACGCCGCCATCTTGACCGGAAGTCCTCTTCTAAAATATTTAAATCCTAAGCACTACTCATGGTCAGAAGGATCAAATATGATTAGTATTTCCATTTGTATCTTCGAAGTGAAGGATGCCTGTTGAGGATGAACTAAGGTCTAGTTTCCTCTCTAGGTATAAAAGAAATAGCTCTTACCCATTGAATAGTTTTCCATTCAGGAGGGGATGGTCGCAGCCTGACAAAAGGACACAGATTAGATGACTGCTCAAGGTACCTCTAGGCTTGGGAAGAAATAAATGAACACATGAATTATGGTTTAAGTTATTAAGTAAGATCTGAAATGAATTTGAAGGAAATTCTAGCCTTAACAATATGCCAATCAAGTTTAAGTCTGTTGAAACAGAAAAAGAAACAGCAATTCACATAGAAAGAACTAGTGAAGCGTGACTGGTCAATTCTACGTCCATCAATGACGACTCATTAAGCAAAGCCTGATGGGAAAGCTAAACTAGCAATACCAGAGCTCTGGACATGCACGGCTGGCTGAATTTAGAGGAAAAAACAAATCGGGCTGCCCTGCTGAGCTGGAATCCGCCCTCCAAGTAAAAAGTAAGTGGCCCCAGTGGGTGAAAATCGAGAATCAATGTAGTCATCTACATCTTGGTAGTAGGTGTGTTTCTGAAAATTTGTTTAAATGGCTTCTTTGTGAATAAAACAATTTTTAATGAATTGGGGGAATTTATCTATCTGTAAATGAATATCTTTCTTCAAAATAGAACATAAACTGTATTTCAAGTGTTCTGTGTGGGTAACTGGAGCACAGGGACAGAAAAAGTATCCTCACGGTCCTTGCTGGATAGCACTACTCATCACCAACACCTTTTAAGGGAGATTAAGGTCTTCCAGGAGGTAGGATACTGTCGAACTGAAATAAAAGGCAGACAGAAACTTTTAATGATTAATTTATTTTATTAGGGAATTTTAAAATGCAGCTATTGAGAAATAGGAATACAAGCAGGAAAAAGGGCAGAGATAAAAACACATAAATGGAAGGAAATAATCAGCTACATGTAAAGAATATTGGGAATCGAAATCCTACGATTGAGCTCAGTGGTGTCAATTCTCCTTTAGGAACTGGGCTCTACTTGTGCCTATTTTCGCTCTTTATTATTTGACTGGAAAATTATCGATAGAAAAATTGAAATATCCAAAGCAGAAAAGCTAGGAACCCACATCCAGGAACAAAGTCACAGCCCAAGAGATAAGTCCCAGAATACCAGATAATAACAGGTAGGGTGGATGGACAGAGTACAGGAAAGGCCTCTGCATCTCCTGCCCGGGGATAGAGACTCCACCGGCCACCTAGCAGCATCGCTTACACTGGCAGCACTTCTGCTGACAACATCCCTTCCCACAGCCACAGCCACAGCCACAGGGGCGGCAGCAGCAGCAGACCACAGGGACGCAGCAGCAGCCCCCACATCCACCACAGCCACCACAGCCCCCACAGCCACCACAGCCCCCACAGCCACCACAGCCGCCACAGCCGCCACAGCTACCACAACCACCACAGCCACCACAGCTGCCACTGCAGCCACCACAACCACCACAACCACAGCAACCCATGGTATCAGTAGAGAGGACTCAGGAGAGGTGAGGAGGGAGACTCAGGAGGTGAGGGAAGTCTGATGTTTCCTTCACCTGGGGGAGCCCTTATATACCTTCTTGGGAAAAGGGAGAGGGAGTGGCCCACGACACATGACCAGTGGTCACTTCCTCGTTTTTGTTACTACAGTTTCCAAATAGGGTTATCTCGGCTTATTCCTGTTTACATTCTTCTGAACTATATTTGACATTAGCTAATTTCAGCTTTTTTTAAGGTCAAATTAGAAGCAAACCAGGAGATGCTAACCTGTTGGAGGGGATCCCATTTTCACAGAACACAGCTGAATCTGAGATTTTTCATTAAGAGGGCACTGAGTGGCTGCCGGCTCCTTGTCCACATCTCCTCATTGGTTTTCTCTCCATTCATTCAGATGAAATCACCCTTCGTCAACAGAAACTTCCGAGTTGTGGGAGAGTCAGTCAGAATATCTGAAGTCAACAGCCCTTTTCTTCCCACTTTTTTTTTTTATGTCTACTACTTTTGTGGACCTTACACCTCAGTAAACTGGCTGTTTTAGTCCTTGTGAAGCTGTTATGTGTACAGCTACATTTCCAAAGGGATTTGGATGCTTTTTCAACTAAATAACACTCTTCCTTTTTGCTTAACCCCCAACACCGTATATTAAGAGTCTTGATCCGACTTCTGACCAGGCCGGGAAACAAGATGGCTACGCTCTTGTTGAGACGTGTTGGCCATCATTGCCTCCGTGCACACCTCAGTCCTCCGCTCTATATCAGAAATGCTGTTCCTTTGGGAACCACAGCCAAGGAAGAAATGGAGAGATTCTGGAATAAGAATGTTGGTTCAAACTGTCCTCTGTCTCCTCATATCACTATCTACGGCTGGTCTCTTCCCATGGCAATGTCCATTTGCCACCGCGGCACTGGTGTTGCCTTGAGTGCAGGGGTCTCTCTTTTTGGCTTGTCGGCCCTGTTGCTCCCTGGGAACTTTGAGTCTCATTTGGAACTGGTGAAGTCTCTGTGTCTGGGGCCAGCGCTGATCCACACAGCCAAGTTCGCTCTCGTCTTCCCGCTCATGTATCACACCTGGAACAGGATCCGACACTTGATGTGGGACCTAGGAAAAGGCCTGAAGATCCCCCAGCTGTACCAGTCGGGCGTGGCTGTCCTGGTTCTCACGGTGCTGTCCTCTGCAGGGCTGGCAGCCCTGTGATGAGCTCAAGCTCCTACTAATCTTCCCACAGCGACTGGCTACCTGTTTCCCCTTGTCACTCTTGTCTCCAGCCAGGGCGCGTTCTCCTGGTGTTCAGACCCTGTGCTTGCAGATGTCCTTGCAGCTCCACACAGAGTACCTTGTAGAAGCCCAGCTGTGGGAAGGGTCCCATGTCCCCTTGTTTCTAAGAATGGAGTGACTGCAGGACCCCCTTTCCTGCCCCCGCTTGCAGCCTGCTCAGGCCTGGGAGCCCTTGTTCTCTCCATATTGGGCCTTGATTTGTGCTGAGGATCAGCTCTTGGCTCCTTCTTCCCGAGACAGCGGAAACAAAGCCAGCTCTGTGGCCTCTGCTGTGGGGACGAGGAGTGGGGCTTCGGGTGCCACTGCCTGTGGGTTGCTGGCTTAAAGGACAGTTCTGTTCATTGGTCAGAGCCCAGGGTCGGTAGCGCCCACACGGTGGGGAATTAGCCTGTCCCAGCTAGAGGGAGATGAAGAGAGGGAGTTGGCTTTTGGAGCAGGTGCTTTGGGGAGAAGATTTATAATTTTTGATACAAGAGAAAGATCCAGAAAATTATTGCTGAACCGTTAAGGGTTATTTCTTTTTCTTGCAATTCCAGAAAAACAAGCCTCTTATTGTCACGTTTTCTAATCCCAATTCATGTGATATCTTTTCTGAAGTTAATTAAAATACTCATTTTGTCAAAAAAAAAAAAAGAGTCTTGATCCAGCCCTGGCCATTTTGACTCAGTAGTTATAGTGTCAGCTCGAGAAACAAAGGGTCATGGGCTTGAATCCCCGACAAGGGCACATACTTGGGTTTCAGGTTGGATCCCTGGCCCTGATGAGAGTCGTGCAGGAGGCAACGAATTGAAATGTCTCTCTCACATAAATGTTTCTCTCTCTCTCTCTTTCTCTCTCTCTCACCCTCCCTACTTCCAGTATATCTGAAAATCAATGGGAAAATATCCTCGGGAGAAGATGAACAAACAACAACAAATAAGTCTTGATTCACTGCGCCCTTCTTTCCTCTACACTCTCTATCCCTTGGTGCTCACATCCACACCCACAGTGTCCATTTGCACATGTAGCATTCCCAGATTTGTCCAGGATGCACGCCTCCCACTTAGAATCTCCTTCAGACTCCAAACCTTTAGATCTTGTGACTCCACCTTCCCCCGTGGGGGATTCAGAGGCATCTTCAGTGTCACTGGCCCAAGTCATAATCATCCCTGCCCAACCACCAATCACCAGAAAAAAGTAAAATTTTCCTCTACTGCTCCATCTCCATCAAGATGGAGAAGGTTATCTTTGAATCCTTCCTCTCTCTCAGCACCATAGCTAGTCTTTCACGAAATTCTGTGGATTCTGCCTCCTGCACAGCTCTCAAAAAAATTCACATATGTCTAGCTCCATGGCACCCCTCACCCTAGTTTAAGGTCCCCCTGAGCACAATAAGGGCTCATTTTGTGGACTTACCACTGAAATGGTTTGGGATCATGACTGACAACGCCAGTCAGCTCTAGGGACTTTTCAGTGTTTCCTCTCTCTCAAACTCCTGAAGAACGATCCTGCCAGATTGGAGAAAACAGGCTCTGAGCAGTAATCCTGATACAAAATGAAGTGTGGGCAACCTGGTCTCGCCATATCCCCATCCAGGTCCCCGCCCCTCTCAGTGATGGCCAGAGTTGCTCCTACATCAGGACACGTGATTGATAGCCCACTCTAACTTTCATTTTTCTTGCCTTATGTTTTTACAGCCTTAGTATTAGTCACCATCCCTTAAATCCCACCAGGATCCACAGTGACACACTCCTTGGAACTACAGACTCCTTCTCTCCCCCATCAGGCCTCCCCTGTTTCTCTGTTATCTGCACCTCCACTCCTCAAGGGACCCCTGCTCCCAAGTCACTGAGATCAGGCTACTTAGCACAGAGCTGTTGCACTCTCACATCAACTGATGTCATGTCATCAAGGACAAAAAGTAGTTTCCTGTCCGAAGCAAAACACACCATCAATTACATCATAAAAGTGAAGACTCATGAGAGGATTTATTTGTTTTCAGAATAACCACTGCAGCCTGGGTTTGAGAAGACCAACCACAATGGTATGATCCAAATCAAGAGGGGCAAGGAAACGTCTCCACTGGTAACAAATGCAGTCCTGGCATCTGGCCTTTGAATCATTGCCATTGTTGCATCCCCAGCTCCCAGTGTTACTTTCTATTGCAAGCTCTTTGAGGTCTGGGACTGGCTCAACCTTCACTGTGTCTGCCGCGAGGAGCTCACAGACCACCTGACCCAGTGCTGCCTGATGATGTGTTGTCTGTAAGCCCTGCTGACCGTTCACACACACAGGGCATGTGCCATGGGCATCGTGGGCACCCAGAGAAGTCTCTCTTTCCTGAGGACACCCTGGTTCCCATAATGATTCCCTAGAACTTTTAGGCCTTTTTTGTTGCTGTTGCTTACATTAGAACATAGTTTATTTTTTAAAAATGAACAAAACTGAAAATGTGTGAAAACATCTAAAAGGGAAGTAAACAAGAGATGATGATGAGTTCTTCCATGTAAATGGAGCCAAACAGCAACAGGGAAGTGGTCATGTGTCTTCCCTCTCCCATCCCCACGGTTGGTATATAAGGGCTCCCCCAGCAGAAGGGGCATCAGACCTTCTCCCTCACCTTCTGAGTCTACCTGTTCACCTCTCCTGAGTTCTCTCTACTGATACCATGGGTTGCTGTGGCTGTGGTGGCTGTGGTGGCGGCTGTGGCGGCTGCGGTGGCTGCGGTGGCTGTGGTGGCTGCGGTGGCTGTGGCGGCTGCGGTGGCTGTGGCGGCTGTGGTGGCTGCGGTGGCTGCTGCTGCGTCCCCATAGTCTGCTGCTGCTGCCGCCCCTGTGGCTGTGGCTCCTGTGGCTGCGGCTCCTGTGGCTGTGGCTCCTGTGGCTGTGGCTGTGGCTGTGGGAAGGGCTGTTGTCAGCAGAAGTGCTGCCAGTGTAAGTGCTGCTGCCAGAAGCGCTGCTGCTGCTAAGCGTGCCGGCCGACAGGATCTGCAGGTAACTGTGCTGCAGGTAAGACTTCCCCCTCCCTCCCTGTCTGCTCCTCTCTGGCTTGTACGTCACAAGCATGACCTGAGCCTGACCACCAGCCCACAGGAATCTTATACCTATAGTTCCTGTGATCATGCCTGTGTTTGAGAAACACCAACCAAAGTAACAAATGTGCAGTCTTCTCTGTCGATTTCCTTTATAGCCATGTCCTCTCCAAACAGTCAAGATCATTAATGTCCTACCTTCCTGAAATGCTTCTTTATTTATGTCCTGTTCTTACCACTGTGTTGTCATCTCTGTATATGCAAAACAACTCTTATCTTAATAAATATATTAAATAAGCCTCAAAGATCCATCTCTTCTTTTCTTTCCAGTGTTTGAACTGCTTGTCCATGAGGGAAAATATATCCTGATTCCATCAGATGAGGCAGACATTATACGTGGAAAGGCATCAATGACTTGAACACTAGATACATTGTTTACAATAGATGTAGATGGTTATTAACAACAAACGACTCATCTTGTGTGGGTTTACCAAGAATCAAAGGACTTAGAGGCACATCCTCAATCATGGCACTTCAATGTCATAAATTAAGCTCCCCCCTAATTTCTCCCTCGACAGGATCTTAGCAGCAGAAGCCTGAGTATGAGACACTCTGCACAGACCTGCATGGTTACAGGGTCCCTGAGGAACAAGCCACTTTTGAGATCCATCGTTTGTGACGGTCACTTGTCTCCTTCCAGAGACCTCTACGACTGTGTGTTGATGTTGATTGACGTGCCTTCTGGCTAAGTTATTCCAACACACAACATGAATGGAGGCCTGGGTCTCACCTTGTTCCTTTGACCCTTCGCACTGTAGCTCAGGGGTGCTCCCCATTCAGGCAGCACCCTCACTGAGCACCTGGAGACTCCAACTCAGCTGTGTCGGAGCCAGGTGGCCATGTCGGCTCATCACCGCGGGCACAACGCACATCTGTCGGACACTCCAAACTATAAAGTCAGGGTTCGGTTTTAACATGAGAAGATGAGCGTTAGATTAAACATAATCATATTATGAGCAGCTTCAATAGCACCCCCTCAGCCTTCCCCACAGTCCACATACACAGTGAAATGTGTCCCCAGACGCCCCTTCTGTCAATTCCCTGTCATGCCCCCAGCACTTTTCTGTGTAGACTCCAGACTCTTGACCCATCGTGGTTGGTTCAAGCAGGTGTGGGGAATATCCAGCCCACGGGCCCTATAAGGCCCTGGAAATCAATACCAGCTGATATCACACACCTCACCAAATTAGCCTGACCAAATATAGCAGGCTCATTTTTAAGTTGACAATTTTGTATGGCCTGAGAATGATGCTGTCAATATCCAAAGGGCGCTTGGCAGAAAAAAGGTTCCCCACCCCTGGTAGACCAAGGTGACAGGGTAAGGTGCCAGGGGGATGCCAGCTGGGTTGGGCAGTGGGCTTGGGGAAAAAGGCAGCCAAGCCCCTTGGGGTGGTCTACCAGGAGGAGGACATTCATACACCAACCCCACAAGGCCCACTGACGGTGTGACCTTGTCACTCCAAGCACAGCCTGACAAAGATGGATTCTTAAACAGGTGGAACTGACCAAATAGAATGAAATAACAAAGGAAACATGTGTCCAAAACCATGTCAGATAAAACTCCCAAACAGGGTCATCCCTGTGGAATCAGAAGATAGGGTTTGTGGAGGGGTATGAGAGGAGCCTCCTCAAATTCTAAGTTGACAAGGTGGTGGGCACCCACCTGGCCTGTTTCTATTTCTTTTACCACCTCCAAGAGTCCTGAGCCTCAGGTGCGCTCGGGCCACCCAGAGCCCCTTCTCTACTCTCAGCCCCTAGGGTTCATTCCAAGGCCCCATCCTCTGACTCATCCCTCCCCTCCCAGGCTCCACCCTTAGGATAACATCTTCTCATGTGGCTGCTCTCAGCAAGGAGGTCGGGGTCAGGAACAATGTCCCGTCATCTGTCTTACCCAGCTTTTCCTCAGAGGACACTGTGAAGCCTTTTCCCACTGGGGAATTTGATTGGCATAGTTCGGGGACAGGCAGCCCCTCTTCACAAAGAAGATGTAAAGCTTCCTAGTCCCTTGCTGTCCCTGTCCCACTCACTAGAACGTGAGTTTGATTTCAGTCCCTGTATGTAGAAGGCCTGGAGTCAACACTGAGGCATCATAACCATTCCTACAGTAAAGTAGGTGACAACTTAAAGTGGAGAGAAGATACTATAAATCCATACTGGCTACTGACAAAGAAAGAACCAGGGGCATTTTTATTGAACATGGGTCACTAGCAAAATCACATAAATGAAGGACAAAGCATATGGCATCTCTTGTTTGTTATTTGCTTGTTATGGACTGAATTATATCCCCCCAAATCCATATGTTGATGTTCTGAACTCCCAGTAGCTCAGAGTGTGACTGTACTTGGACATAGAATCCTTAAAGACATAATTAAGTTAAAAGAGGTCATTAATGTGGGCCCTAAACAAATATGTCTGGTGTCCTTATAAGAAGAGGAAATCTGGACACAGACGTGTTAGAAGGAGGACCATGTGAGGACACAGAGAGGAGGCCATCTGCACACCAAGGAGAGAGGCTGTGGAAGAAACCGAATCTGCCACCACCTTGACCTTGGACTTCCAGTCTCCAGAATTGTGACAAAATAGAACCCTGTTGTTCAAGCCACCCAGTCTGTTACTTTGTTATGGCAGCCTTGGCAAACGAGCACACACTTTGGTCATGAAGATAAGTGTCAACAACACACATGTGTTTGTGTGTGTGCTGAGCTGTGGGCCTTAAAGAGATCTGTGGCTAAAGTGCACCTGTGTGATGAAACATCCTTGATGTTTAAATGAAATAAACGTGCTGCTGTTGTATGCACGGTGGCTGTGGATGCAGTGTGGTCCCGGGCTTTCCTTGACACTTTTGGCTCTCTCTTCCTCCACCAAGGTGAGGTCCACACAATTCCCACCACATGAAGCTACCATAAACTCACAAGGAAACTGGACGGGATCTATCCCTGGCTGGGAGGCAACCGTGAGGGGGAATGATGAACATGGGAAGAACACTCTGTGTGCACACATCCTGCATCTCACCTCACTCAGCAAATGGTTGTAGGTTCTGTGTAATCAGAGTTCAATTGTGGGTCTTCATTTAGGTTATCTGAGTAACTGGCATAATTATGGACCATTTCCCTCATTGGGGGAAACTTATAGGCAGGACCCACAAGGATTTGAAAACTCAGTGAGGACAGTATCAGATTGAAAATGAAAAAGATTTGCCAAAGATAGACCAAGGCAAAGTCCAATCTGTCTTTGAAATGGCCTCAGAACTTTAGGCCTGCCTTTATGTCTAGGTATTTCTCTATGAACATTTGTGAACAGAAAATAAAGACTCTTCTAAAATATTTATTTATTTATTTATTTATTTATTTATTTATTTATTTATTTATTTATTTATTTATTTTAAACTTATCTTTATTGTTGAATGTATTACAGATGTTTTTCATTTTTCCCCCATTGCCCCCCTCCTCCCCATTCCTGCCCCCCTCCTGCTTTTCTCCACATTGTTGTCTGTGTCCATTGGTTATGCATATACACATATAAGTTCTTTGGTTTATTTCTTCCCACCCCAACCCCCCTTCACTTTGAGGTTTGTCAGTCTAACAACCAATTTGTACTTCTTAATCCCTTCATCTTTTCATCCCTCCCCCCAGCCCCCACCCATCTGGTACCCAACAAAAGTTCTCTGTATCTATGAGAATGTTTCTGTTCTGCTTGTTCATTTTGTTTGTAGATCCAATTGTCGATAGATATGTATTCATTGCCATTTTGTTTGTTCATATTTTTTATGTTTTTCTTCAAGAAGACCCTTCAACATTTCATATAATAATGGTTTGGTGGTGATGAACTCCTTTAGCTTTTCCTTGTCTGGGAAACTCTTTATATGGCCATCGATTCTAAATGACAGCTTTGCAGGATAGAGTAATCTTGGTTGTAGGTTCTTGCTTTTCATCACTCTGAATATTTCTTGCCACTCCCCTCTGGCCTACAAAGTTTCTTTTGAGAAATCAGCTGACAGTCTTATGGGAACTCCCTTGTAGGTAACTAACTGCTTCTCTCTTGCTGATTTTAAGATTCTCTCTTTGTCTTGAAACTTTTGCATTTTGATGATGATGTGTCTTGGTATGGGCCTCTTGGGGTTCATTTTGTTTGGGACTCTCTGTGCTTCCTGGACTTGTATGTCTGTTTCCTTCACCAAGTTAGGGAAGTTTTCTGCCATTATTGTTTCAAATAGGTTTTTGATTTCTTGTTCTCTCTCTTCTCCTTCTGGCACCCCCAAGATGTGAATGTTGGTATGCTTGAAGTTGTCCCAGAGGCTCCTTACACTATCTTCATTTCTTTGGATTCTTTTTTCTTTTTGCTGTTCTGATTGGGTGTTTTTTGCTTCCTTATATTCCAAATCGATGGTTTGCTTCTCGGAATCACCTACTCTACTATTGAATCTGTGTAAACTATTCTTTATTTCAGTTAGTGCCTCCTTCATTTCTGACTGTGATTCCATCATTTCTGACTGGTCCTTTTTTATGCTCTTGAGGCCCTCACTAAGTTCACTGAGGTTCTCACTAAGTTCACTGAGGTTCTCACTAAGTCCATTGAGCATCCTTATAAGTAGTGTTTTGAACTCAGCATCTGTTAGGTTGCTTAACTCCATTTCACTTAGTTCTTTTCCTGGAGTTTTGTTCTGTTCTTTCATTTGGGACCTGTTTCCTGTCTCCTCATTTTGGCTGCCTCCCTGTGTTTGTTTCTATGTATTACTTAGTGAGAGGTATGGGACTGGCTGAGACCAGATGTTGCTTGTTTGAAAGAATTTAGGAAAAGCTGAAGCAGGATCTAAGACAGGCCAATCTTATGGTAAAGCAACTGGCAACAGCTTGGGTGGGTCTGGAAGTTGGGTGGGGCGGGGCTTCAGGGAATCACCAGGGCAGGGCCAACAGTGTGAGCCAGGTTGCTGGAGTCTCAGATAAGGCGGCTGTCTGCTGTCTGCGGGCCCAGGTTAGGACTCAGCAAAGGAACAAAAGCCTCTGATAGCAAGTCTGTCCAGGAGAAAGCAGCCTCTCCAGCCCTCACTCCAATGCCAAACAACTCAGTTCTTCCCCACATGACTCTGGTGCCTTTCAGGCTCCCTCCTGCATGCTGGAGCCTGGAGGGAGTGAGTCCGAGTAAGTCTATGCACGGGCCCTTTAAGAGGAGCCGCGGGGGAGCTCCAGCTGCCTCAGCCTCAGTTCCCGCTGCTTTTTCCAGCCAGAAGTTATGGGGATTCTCTTCCTGGCCCTGGAACCCTGAGCTGGGTGCCTGGTGTGGGACAGGGACCCCTCAGTCCTCATGGAGGACCTTCCCAGCTGAGGTGTCCTTCTAATTTTTATGCGCCACACATGGGTGTGGGACCAGCCCATCCGCCTCCGCCCCTCCTACCAGTCTCCATGTGGCTTCTTCTTTAATTTCGTAGTTGTAGGACTTCCATTCAGCTTGATTTCAGGCAGTTTTGAATGATGGTAGTTCTGTAGTTTAGTTGTAACTTTGATGTGGTTGTGGGAGGACGTCATACGGCCTTTACCTACACCGCCATCTTGACCGGAAGTCCTCTTCTAAAATATTTAAATCCTAAGCACTACTCATGGTCAGAAGGATCAAATATGATTAGTAGTTCCATTCACATCTTCGAAGTGAAGGATGCCTGTTGAGGATGAACTAAGGTCTAGTTTCCTCTCTAGGTATAAAAGAAATAGCTCTTACCCATCGAATAGTTTTCCAATCAGGAGGGGATGGTCACAGCCTGACAAAAGGACACAGATTAGATGACTGCTCGAGGTACCTCTAGGCTTGGGAAGAAATAAATGAAAACATGAATTATGGTTTCAGTTATTAAGTAAGATCTGAAATGAATTTGAAGGAAATTCTAAGCCTTAACAATATGCCAATCAAGGTTAAGTCCGTTGAAACAGAAAAAGAAACAGCAATTTACTTCGAAAGAACTAGTGAAGTCGTGGCTGGTCAATTCCACATCCATCAATGACGACTCATTTAGCAAAGCCTGATGGGAAAGCTAAACTAGCAATACCAGAGCTCTGGACATGCACGGCTGGTTGAATTTAGAGGACAAAACAAAGGGGGCTGCCCTGCTGAGCTGGAATACGCCTTCCTAGTAAAAAGTAAGTGGCCCCAGTGGGTGAAAATCGAGAATCAATGTAGTCATCTACATCTTGGTAGTAGGTGTGTTTCTGAAAATTTGTTTAAATGGCTTCTTTGAGAATAAAATAGAATTTTTAATGAATTAGGAGAATTTATCTATCTGTAAATGAAACTCTTTCTTCAAAATAGAATGCAAACTGTATTTCAAGTGTTCTGTGTGGATAACTGGAGTGCAGGGATAGAAAAAGTATCCTCACGGTCCTTGCTGTATAGCACTACTCATCACCAACACCTTTTAAGGGAGATTAAGGTCTTCCAGGAGGTAGGATACGGTCGAACTAAAATAAAAGGCAGACAGAAACTTTTAATGATTAATTTATTTTATTAGGGAATTTTAAAAAGCAGCTATTGACAAATAGGAATACAAGCAGGAAAAGGGGAAGAGTTAAATACATATAAATGGAAAGAAATAATCAGATACATGTAAAGAATATTGGGAATCGAAATCCTACGATTGAGATCAGTGGTGTCAACTCTCCTTTAGGAACTGGGCTGTACTTGTGTCTGTTTTGGCTCTTTAGTATTTGACTGGAAACGTTTCAGATAGAAATATTGAAATATCCAAAGCAGAAAAGCTAGGAACCCACATCCAGGAACAAAGTCACAGCCTAAGAGATAAGTCCCAGAATACCAGATGATAACAGGTAGGGTGGATGGACAGAGTGGAGGAAAGGCATCCACATCTCCTGCCCAGGGACAGAGGTTCCACCGGCCACCTAGCAGCATCGCTTACACTGGCAGCATTTCTGCTGACAACATCCCTTCCCACAGCCACAGCCACAGCCACAGGAGCTGCAGCCACAGGAGCCACAGCCACAGCCACAGGGGCGGCAGCAGCAGCAGACCACAGGGACGCAGCAGCAGCCCCCACAGCCGCCACAGCCACCACAGCCCCCACAGCCACCACAGCCGCCACAGCCCCCACAGCCACCACAGCCGCCACAGCCACCACAGCCGCCACAGCCGCCACCGCAGCCACCACAACCACAGCAACCCATGGTATCAATAGAGAGGACTCAGGAGAGGTGAGAAGGGAGACTCAGGAGGTGAGGGAAGTCTGATGTTTCCTTCACCTGGGGGAGCCCTTATATACCTTCTTGGGAAAAGGGAGAGGGAGTGGCCCAGGACACATGACCAGTGGTCACTTCCTCATTTTTGTTACTACAGTTTCCAAATAGGGTTATCTCGGCTTATTCCTGTTTACATTCTTCTGAACTATATTTGACTTTTGCTAATTTCAGCTTTTTTTAAGGTCACATTAGAAGCAAACCAGGAGATGCTAACATGTTGGAGGGGATCTCATCTTCACAGAAATACAGCTGAATCTGAGATTTTTCGTTAAGAGGACACTGAGTGGCTGCCGGCTCCTTGTCCACATCTCCCCATTTGTTTTCTCTCCATTCATTCAAATGAAATCACCCTTCGTCAACAGAAACTTCCGAGTTGTGGGAGAGTCAGTCAGAATATCTGAAGTCAACAACCCTTTTCTTTCCACTTTTTATTATATCTACTACTTTTGTGGACCTTACACCTCAGTAAATTGGCTGTTTTAGTCCTTGTGAAGCTGTTATATGCATACAGCTACATTTCTAAAGGGATTTGGATGCTTTTTAAACTAAATAACACTCTTCCTTTTTGCTTAACCCCCAACACCATATATTGAGAGTCTTGATCCAGCCCTGGTCATTTTGGTTCAGTAGTTAGAGTGTCAGCTCAAGGACCAAAGGGTCATGGGCTTGATTCCCGGTCAAGGGCATGTACTTGGGTTTCAGGTTGGATCCCTGGCCCTGGTCAGGTCATGCAGGAGGCAAAAAATTGATATGTCTCTCTCACATCAATGTTTCTCTCTCTCTCTCTTTCTCTCTCTCACCCTCCCTACTTCCAATATATCTGAAAATCAATGGGAAAATATCCTCGGGAGAGGATTAACAAACGACAACAAATAAGTCTTGATTCACTGCGCCCTTCTCTCCCTCTACACTCTCTATCCCTTGGTGCTGACATCCACACCCACAGTGTCCATTTCCACATGTAGCATTCCCAGATTTGTCCAGGATGCACGCCTCCCACTTAGAATCTCCTTCAGACTCCAAACCTTTAGATCTTGTGACTCCACTTTCCCCCGTGGGGGATTCAGAGGCATCTTCAGTGTCACAGGCCCAAGTCATAATCATCCCTGCCCAACCACCAATCACCAGAAAAAAGTAAAATTTTCCTCTTCTGCTCCATTTCCATCAAGATGGAGAAGGTTATCTTTGAATCCTTCCTCTCTCTCAGCACCATAGCTAGTCTTTCACAAAATTCTGTGGATTCTGCCTCCTGCACAGCTCTCAAATCAATTCACATATGTCTAGCTCGATGGCATCCCTCACCCTAGTTTAAGGTCCCCCTGAGGACAATAAGGGCTCATTTTGGTGGACTTACCACTGAAATGGTTTAGGATCATGACTGACAACGCCAGTCAGCTCTAGGAACTTTTCAGTGTTTCCTCTCTCTCAAACTCCTGAAGAACAAGCCTGCCAGATTGGAGAAAACAGGCTCTGAGCAGTAATCCTGATACAAAATGAAGTGTGGGCAACCTGGGCTTGCCATATCCCCATCCAGGTCCCCGCCCCTCTCAGTGATGGCCAGAGTTGCTCCTACCTCAGGACACGTGATTGATAGCCCACTCTAACTTTCATTTTTCTTGCCTTATGTTTTTACAGCCTTAGTATTAGTCACCATCCCTTAAATCCCACCAGGATCCACAGTGACACACTCCTTGGAACTACAGACTCCTTCTCTCCCCCATCAGGCCTCCCCTGTTTCTCTGTTATCTGCACTTCCACTCCTCAAGGGACCCCTGCTCCCAAGTCGCTGAGATCAGGCTACTCAGCACAGAGCTGTTGCACTCTCACATCAACTGATGTCATGTCATCAAGGACAAAAAGTAGTTTCCTGTCCGAAGCAAATCACACCATCAATTACATCATAAAAGTGCAGACTCATGAGAGGATTTATTTGTTTTCAGAATAATCACTGCAGCCTGGGTTTGAGAAGACCAACCACAATGGTATGATGCAAATCAAGAGGGGCAAGGAAACATCTCCACTGGTAACAAATGCAGTCCTGGCATCTGGCCTTTGGATCATTGCCATTGTTGCATCCCCAGCTCCCAGTGTTACTTTCTATTGCAAGCTCTTTGAGGTCTGGGACTGGCTCAACCTTCACTGAGTCTGCCGCGAGGAGCTCACAGACCACCTGGCCCAGTGCTGCCTGCTGAAGTGTTGTCTGTAAGCCCTGCAGACCGTTCACACACACAGGGCATGTGCCATGGGCATCGTGGGCACCCAGAGAAGTCTCTCTTTCCTGAGGATACCCTGGTTCCCATAATGATTCCCTAGAACTTTTAGGCCTTTTTTGTTGCTGTTGCTTACATTAGAACATAGTTTATTTTTTAAAAATGAACAAAACTGAAAATGTGTGAAAACATCTAAAAGGGAAGTAAACAAGAGATGATGATGAGTTCTTCCATGTAAATGGAGCCAAACAGCAACAGGGAAGTGGTCATGTGTCTTCCCTCTCCCATCCCCACGGTTGGTATATAAGGGCTCCCCCAGCAGAAGGGGCATCAGACCTTCTCCCTCACCTTCTGAGTCTACCTGTTCACCTCTCCTGAGTTCTCTCTACTGATACCATGGGTTGCTGTGGCTGTGGTGGCTGTGGTGGCGGCTGTGGTGGCTGTGGTGGCTGCGGCGGCTGTGGCGGCTGTGGTGGCTGCGGCGGCTGTGGTGGCTGTGGCGGCTGTGGTGGCTGTGGTGGCTGCGGTGGCTGCTGCTGCGTCCCCGTAGTCTGCTGCTGCTGCCGCCCCTGTGGCTGTGGCTCCTGTGGCTGCGGCTCCTGTGGCTGTGGCTCCTGTGGCTGTGGCTGTGGGAAGGGCTGTTGTCAGCAGAAGTGCTGCCAGTGTAAGTGCTGCTGCCAGAAGCGCTGCTGCTGCTAAGCGTGCCGGCCGACAGGATCTGCAGGTAACTGTGCTGCAGGTAAGACTTCCCCCTCCCTCCCTGTCTGCTCCTCTCTGGCTTGTACGTCACAAGCATGACCTGAGCCTGACCACCAGCCCACAGGAATCTTATACCTATAGTTCCTGTGATTATGCCTGTGTTTGAGAAACACCAACCAAAGTAACAAATGTGCAGTCTTCTCTGTCGATTTCCTTTATAGCCATGTCCTCTCCAAACAGTCAAGATCATTAATGTCCTACCTTCCTGAAATGCTTCTTTATTTGTGTCCTGTTCTTACCACTGTGTTGTCATCTCTGTATATGCAAAACAACTCTTATCTTAATAAATATATTAAATAAACCTCAAAGATCCATCTCTTCTTTTCTTTCCAGTGTTTGAACTGCTTGTCCATGAGGGAAAATATATCCTGATTCCATCAGATGAGGCAGACATTATACGTGGAAAGGCATCAATGACTTGAACACTAGATACATTGTTTACAATAGATATAGATGGTTATTAACAACAAACGACTCATCTAGTGTGGGTTTACCAAGAATCAAAGGACTTAGAGGCACATCCTCAATCGTGGCACTTCAATGTCATAAATTAAGCTCCCCCCTAATTTCTCCCTCGACAGGATCTTAGCAACAGAAGCCTGAGTACGAGACACTCTGCACATACCTGCGTGGTCACAGGGTCCCTGAGGAACATGCCACTTTAGAGATTCATCGTTTGTGACGATCACTTGTCTCCTTCCAGAGTCCTCTATGACTGTGTGTTGATGTTGATTGACGTGCCTTCTGGCTAAGTTACTCCAACACACAACATGAATGGAGGCCTGGGTCTCACCTTGTTCCTTTGACCCTTCGCACTGTAGCTCAGGGGTGCTCCCCATTCAGGCAGCACCCTCACTGAGCACCTGGAGCCTCCGACTCAGCTGTCCCGGAGCCAGGTGGCCATGTCGGCTCATCACGGCCAGTACCATGGACAGCTGTCGGACACTCCAAACTACAAAGTCAGAGTTTGGTTTTAACATGAGAAGATGAGCGTTAGATTCTAAATAATCATGTTATGAGCAGCTTCAATAGCCCCCCTCAGCCTTCCCTGCAGTCCACATACACAGTGAAATGTGTCCCCAGACGCCCCTTCTGTCAATTCCCTGTCATGTCCCTGGCTCTTTTCTGTGTAGACTCCAGACTCTTGACCCATCGTGGTTGGTTCAAGCAGGTGTGGGGAATATCCAGCCCACGGGCCCTATAAGGCCCTGGAAATCAATACCAGCTGATATCACACACCTCACCAAATTAGCCTGACCAAATATAGCAGGCTCATTTTTAAGTTGACAATTTTGTATGGCCTGAGAATGATGCTATCAATATCCAAAGGGCGCTTGGCAGAAAAAAGGTTCCCCACCCCTGGTAGACCAAGGTGACAGGGTAAGGGGCTAGGAGGATGCCAGCTGGGTTGGGCAGTGGGCTTGGGGCCAAAGGCAGCCGAGCCCCTGGGGGATGTCTACCAGGAGGAGGACATTCATACACCAACCCCGCAAGGCCCATTGACGGTGTGATCTTCTCACTCCAAGCACAGCCTGACAAAGATGGATTCTTAAACAGGTGGAACTGACCAAATAGAATGAAATAACCAAGGAAACATGTGTCCAAAACCATGTCAGATAAAACTCCCAAACAGGGTCATCCCTGTGGAATCAGAAGATAGGGTTTGTGGAGGGGTATGAGAGGAGTCTCCTCAAATTCTAAGTTGACAAGGTGGTGGGCACCCACCTGGCCTGTTTCTATTTCTTTTACCACCTCCAAGAGTCCTGAGCCTCAGGTGCGCTCGGGCCACCCAGAGCCCCTTCTCTACTCTCAGCCCCTAGGGTTCATTCCGGGGCCCCGTCCTCTGACTCATCCCTCCCCTCCCAGGCTCCACCCCTAGGACCACATCTTCTCATGTGGCTGCTCTCAGCAAGGAGGGCAAGGTCAGGAACAATGTCCCGTCATCTGTCTTACCCAGCTTTTCCTCACTGAGGACACTGTGAGGCCCTTTTCCCACTGGGGAATTTGATTGGCATAGTTCGGGAACAGGCAGCCCCTCTTCACAAAGAAGATGTAAAGCTTCCTAGTCCCTTGCTGTCCCTGTGCCACTCACTAGAACGTGAGTTTGATTTCAGTCCCTGTACTTAGAAGGCCTGGAGTCAACACTGAGGCATCATAACCATTCCTACCGTCAAGTAGGTGACAACTTGAAGTGGAGAGAAGATACTATAAATCCAGACTAGCTACTGAAAAAGAAAGAACCAGGGGCATTTTTATTGAACATGGGTCACTAGCAAAATCACATAAATGAAGGACAAAGCATATGGCATCTCTTGTTTGTTATTTGCTTGTTATGGACTGAATTCTATAATGCAGTCATGGCATATGTTGAAGTTGCAACTCCCAGTAGCTCAGAATGTGACTGTACTTGGACATAGAGTCCTTAAAGACATAATTAAGTTAAAAGAGGTCATTAATGTGGGCCTTAAACAAATATGACTGGGGTCCTTATAAGAAGAGGAAATCTGGACACAGACATGTCAGAAGGAAGACCATGTGAGGACACAGAGAGGAGGAGGCCATCTGCACACCAAGGAGAGAGGCTGTGGAAGAAACCGAATCTGCCACCACCTTGACCTTGGACTTCCAGTCTCCAGAATTGTGACAAAATAGAACCCTGTTGTTCAAGCCACCCAGTCTGTTACTTTGTTATGGCAGCCTTGGCAAACGAGCACACACTTTGGTCATGAAGGTAAGTGTCAACAACACACATGTGTTTGTGTGTGTGCTGAGCTGTGGGCCTTAAAGAGATCTGTGGCTAAAGTGCACCTGTGTGATGAAACATCCTTGATGTTTAAATGAAATAAACGTGCTGCTGTTGTATGCACGGTGGCTGTGGATGCAGTGTGGTCCCGGGCTTTCCTTGACACTTTTGGCTCTCTCTTCCTCCACCAAGGCGAGGTCCACACAATTCCCACCACATGAAGCTACCATAAACTCACAAGGAAACTGGACGGGATCTATCCCTGGCTGCGGGCCGACTGTGACAGGGACTGAAGAACTTGGGAAGAACACTCTGTGTGCACACATCCTGCATCTCACCTCACTCAGCAAATGGTTGTAGGTTCTGTGTAATCCGAGTTCAATTGTGGGTCTTCATTTAGGTTATCTGAGTAACTGGCATAAGTGTGGACCGTTTCCCTCATTGGGGAAAACTTATAGGCAGGACCCACAAGGATTTGAAAACTCAGTGAGGACAGTATCAGATTGTAAATGAAAATATTTGCTGAGCTCAACTGAACTACAGAAATATTGTTTTAATTGTGACCCTTGTTACCTTTTCATGACTTAGTCCCTCTGAAAACCACCCCCATTGTAATAAAGGGATGCGGACACGTACTGCAAAGACAGGGGTGGCTGACCACGTTGCAGTGACAGCACCTCTCCCACTCTCTGGCTCTGGTCCAAACACGCCAAGTGTGATGGAGAGAACACACACTGAACAGTCCAGAGGGAACAAGAAGTCACAGGGTTCAGTGCCACGAAGTCATTCGGATGTTTGTGAGAACAACCTTCCCACCTCTGATGGAAACACCCATGCAGGTATCACACTCAGCCGTGGGTCATACTTATGTAGGCTCAGCCCATCTTGCCCCAAAACAGTCCAGGGCAGGGTCCGTTCTGTCTTTGAAATCACCTCAGAACTTTAGGCCTGTCTTTATGTCTCGGTATTTCTCAATGAACATTTGTGAGCAGAAAGTAAAGACTCTTCTAAAATATTTAAATCCTAAGCACTACTCAGGGTCAGAAGGATCAAATATGATTAGTCGTTCCATTTGTATCTTCGAAGTGAAGGATGCCTGTTGAGGATGAACTAAGGTCTAGTTTCCTCTCTAGGTATAAAGGAAATAGCTCTTTCCCATCGAATAGTTTTCCAATCAGGACGGTCACAGCCTGACAAAAGGACACAGATTAGATGACTGCTCAAGGTACCTCAAGGCTTGGGAAGAAATAAATGAAAACATGAATTATGGTTTAAGATATTAAGTAAGATCTGAAATGAATTTGAAGGAAATTCTAAGCCTTAACAATATGCCAATCAAAGTTAAGTTCGTTGAAACAGAAAAAGAAACAGCAATTTACTTGGAAAGAACTAGTGAAGTCCTGGCTGGTCAATCCCATGTCCATCAATGACGACTCATTTAGCAAAGCCTGATGGGAAAGCTAAACTAGCAATACCGGAGCTCTGGACATGCACGGCTGGCTGAATTTAGAGGGAAAAACAAAGGGGGCTGCCCTGCTGAGCTGGAATACGCCTTCCAAGTAAAAAGTAAGTGGCCCCAGTGGGTGAAAATCGAGAATCAATGTAGTCATCTACATCTTGGTAGTAGGTGTGTTTCTGAAAATTTGTTTAAATGGCTTCTTTGTGAATAAAATAGAATTTTTAATGAATTAGGGGAATTTATCTATCTGTAAATGAAATTCTTGCCTAATAGAATGCAAACTATATTTCAAGTGTTCTGTTTGTGTGGGCAACTGGAGCGCAGGGACAGAAAAAGTATCCTCACTGACTAGCACTACTCATCACCAACACCTTTTAAGGGAGATTAAGGTCTTCCAGGAGGTAGGATACGGTCGAGCTAAAATAAAAGGCAGACAGAAACGTTTAATGATTAATTTATTTTATTAGGGAATTTTAAAATGCAGCTATTGACAAATAGGAATACAAGCAGGAAAAGAGGCAGAGATAAAAACACATAAATGGAAGGAAATAATCAGATACATGTAAAGAATATTGGGAATCGAAATCCTACGATTGAGCTCAGTGGTGTCAACTCTCCTTTAGGAACTGGGCTGTACTTGTGTCTGTTTTGGCTCTTTACTATTTGACTGGAAACTTTTCAGATAGAAAAATTGAAATATCCAAAGCAGAAAAGCTAGGAACCCACATCCAGGAACAAAGTCACAGCCCAAGAGATAAGTCCCAGAATACCAGATGATAACAGGTAGGGTGGATGGACAGAGTGGAGGAAAGGCCTCCACATCTCCTGCCCAGGGACAGAGGCTCCACCGGCCACCTAGCAGCAGCACTTAGACTGGCAGCACTTCTGCTGACCACAGCCCTTCCCACAGCCACAGCCACAGCCACAGGAGCCACAGCCACAGGAGCCGCAGCCACAGGAGCCACAGCCACATGAGCCACAGCAACACGGGACACAGCAACAGGTGCGGCGACAACAGCAGACCACGGGGACACTGCAGCAGCCCCCACAGCAGCCACGGCAGCAGGGGCAGCAGCGAGTACAGCAGCCGACCCGGTAGGTTCTGCAGGTACAGCTGCCGCAGCCACCACAACCACCACAGCCACCACAGCCACCACCGCAGCCACCACAGCCACCACCGCAGCCACCACAGCCACAACACCCCATGGTGTCAGTACAGAGGACTCAGGAGAGGTAAGCAGGGAGACTCAGAAGGTGAGGGAGGAGGTCTGATGCCCCTTCTGCTGGGGGAGCCCTTATATACCAACCGTGGGGATGGGAGAGGGAAGACATGTGACCACTTCCCTGTTATTGTCTATTTTCTTTTCTGTAGGAAAACTTTAGGCTCCTCCTGTTTATTTCCTTCCTAGATACCTTAGTCTTATTAAATCACGTATTTTCAGCTTAGCTAAATTTACCTCTGTCTCACCCAATGGGAATATTTAGCAATAGACCTTTCCCTGTTTTCAAATAGAGCCTGTCTTGGAATAGATGAGCCAGGGAGACCCATCTGTCCGTTGATATTTTCCTTGCTCACTAATATTTTCCCTGGAGCATCATGTGCTTCCCTTGACACCTCTCCAGGGAACATTCCTGAGGTCCCTTCAGTAGGAGAATGAGAACATACAAACTTAAATAATGACGGTATCTCCCAACATCTCTCTTGTCATCATTGATTTGGATGTCACAGAATCAAAGGGGCCACATATCTCTAAACTAGCAGATATGTCTGTTTCTTCTACCTAAGATCGATGCTCTAATTGCAAATGGTGAACTCATTCAGAGAAATATTTCTGCCTCATAATTAATTCTTCTTGCATGAGTCACGTCTGTAGGTCCAGTGTTGATCAGAGTAGGTGACAAGGCAACCTGACAAGGTGAGGTTTCAGAGGCCCTAGGGAGCTCCTCGGTCCCTTTTGGGGACTCCTTTATCTGAGGGCTAATTTCTGCAGCATTAGGTCAGGACTCAGGTAGACCACTGGCCACAGAAGGCTTCCCAAATATTGCTTAGTAGAACACAGGATATTAAAGCGTGCAACACAAAAACGATTCGAATATGTTTGAAAGTAATCCATTTCAATAAAGCTGACCAGTCTTTTTGACTCTAGACCTTCTCGGAGGCTTCAATCGGTCATGCATCCGATGACTCTCAACAGATCACACCTACCAGACCATTGAACTTCCTTTCACTCTAGTCAGGGGAGCGCTCCCAGGACTACCCAAGTTCAGATTCTGATGGTGGATTTAGAAAAGCACATTAACACATTTACTACAGAGAATAAAGAGAAAGAGAAAGAAAGAACACTGGTTCTCAAGCATCTGTATAATTGAAGAATCCAATGACTGCACTCAGTAGACTTAGAAATTGGAAAGAATTAATCTATACTTTGTGGCATATCCCGTAGTTTTAGAAACTTAATCATTTTCCTTTAGACAGCAGTACTTCTAAACAGGACAAAGGATGGCCTACCTTCTTTCTAAGGACTCTGGGTATAGAAAATCCATGCCTTCCATTGTTGGCCAACCCAATGCACTATCCCCTGGTACTTACTGTCTTCCGTTGGTACCACTGCACTCTTCCCTGCTTTCATGTTTCTTCTTGTCCACTGTAGACCCAAGAGTAAAATCTAGGAGTCTGACCTTCAAAACTCTTTATAGACCTGAGGACAGTCTTCCATCTTTTCCTTGCAATCTTTTTCTATCCAACAACCCTGATTTTTTTAGCCTTTAGTGGAGTTAGGAAGAGCCTATATTAATAGACCTTAAGGTGGGACCCCTGTGACCAGCAGCATCAGCATCACAAGACTAGAAATGCAAATTCTCAGACAGTCGGGGGTGGGGCGCCCAAAAATCTGTGTTTAAAAAGTCTTCCAGGTGACTCTGATGCACGCCCAAGTTTGAGACTGTTGGACCGTGTCAGTATAGGGAAAGAAGCTATTTTCCACTTAGATTTGGAGTGTCATACTATTATATAATAGGTGCCTAATTAATTATTCCTCATTTTTCCAGTGAAGATTTTTTTTTTAAATACAAAAGATACGTTTTTATTATTTTGCATTGTTCAGTCACTTTTCTTATATTTACTTTGCCTTCGGTATTTTCTTTCCACATATTTTCTTAGAGCTATGAGCTGATGTTTATTATTTTGAAAGCAGCATCTTTTCTGGCTAAGAGTTTATCATCTGCTGAGTTTGCACAATAAAACCCAAAACACAGTGTTTCCTAATAACTACCCTGTACTTCCTGGCTCACCTCTCAGCATATATGCAATTCTCATGCCAACGAAAAATAACTCAGAGCCCATTCACTTAACTATAATGCCCAGTTTGGGGTTTGGAAGTGTCAACACCCTAACAATAGCAAGTGTGGAGCAGTCTTTTTATGATGCCAGTCTCCTCAGCTTTGGGAGGCCAACCAGAGCAGGTACATTTACACAATGGAATATTACACAGGGGTGAAAAAGAAAGAAATCTTACCTTTTTCAACAGCATGAATGGACCAGGAGAGCATTATGCTAAGTGAAATAAGCCAGTCAGAGAAAGACAAGTACCATATGATTTCACTCATATGTGGAATCTAATGAGCAAAATAAACTAACAAACAAAATAGAAACAGGCTCATAGATACAGAGAAGAGACTGACAGCTGTCAGAGAGGAGGGGAGTTCGGGGGCAGGGGGTGTTGGTGAAAAAGGTGAAGGGATTAATAAAAAAAAATCTTGTAGACACAGACAACAATATGGGGATTACTAGAGGGAAAGGGGGGTGGGGGTGAGTAGAAGAGGGTATAGGGGGAAAATGGTGTCGGAAGGAGATTTGACTTTGGGTGATGAACACACAATACAGTCCACAGATAATGAATAATAGAATTGTACACCTGAAACCTATACAATTGCATTAAACAATGTCATCCCAATAAATTCAATCAAAAAATAAAGTGAAGTTTATTGGGCAAGCACAGGACCTATAATAGCTAAAAGAATTTTGAAAATGAAAAAAAAAAAGTGAAAAGAATCATTCTACCTGATGACCCGGATTGTTATACAGACACGGTCATCAGACAGCGTGGGGTGGGAAGAGGGCAGACACACGGGTCAAGGGAGCAGAACAGGGTCTAGGAGAGGACCCACACAAATAGGCCCCACGGGTTTTTTGACAAAGGAGAAAAAGCAATTCAGTGGAAGAAGAAGAATCTTTTCAACAGATGACGTTGGAGCAATTGGACATCCATGTAAAAAAAATCTGAACCTAAACCTTACATCAAAATGGCCACGAAACAAAGAAAAGGAAGATCGTTCACAGACGTGACTCCCCCCTACCTGTGCGAGCACCTGCCGTTTCCGTGATTGACTGGCGTGTTGATGCAATCGTGTGTGTGCCTGTTCACAAGACCCTGACTCTGGAGGGCAGGACCCACGTGGTTTCGGTTTTGAATTCCCAGGTCCTTTCACAGTATAAAAGGCATCAATTAATATTTGATGAATGAATGACTTCACCCTCTTTCCAGGGGGTGAGAGCAGGTGGCCACATTGCCAAGAATCAATTGAAAGCCATTTACAAGGCCAGCGAGGTTGGGTATTGAACAGTCTTATGTGAGGCACGAGGGTCACACACAGAAGACCTGACCCTTCCCTTATCCACAGAGTATGCAGTCCAGGCGTGTCATTAGGCTTCGGGCCAAAGACATTCTTCACGGAGAACTCACCAAACAAAGGAGCCAAGCAGCAACACAAAGCACAATGTATCCTCTCGGAAGATTTTAAACTGGAACACTTTTTTAAAATGCACATCATCTAAAACAGCAGGGAAAAGAAAGCGCCACGATAACAATACAACAAAGTGCATTCAAAACAAATCAATGGCCTTCATAAGGGACACCCAGGTGACCTCTGGGGTCAGTCTCCTCAGCTTCGGGAGGCCAACCAGAGCAGGTGATGAACACTCAGAAAATAACATCATCTTGAAAGTAGACCTTCCTTTTTTTTTTTAACGCATGCTATTACAAGATCACGTTGGTACTATTTAAAAAGACAAAAAGGATCCCCCAATTCATCTAGAGTTTTTGCTACTATTGTGGTTTTTGTTCCTTGTTCCAAAAAAAAAAAAAAAAGTTTAATTAGATAGAAGCAAAATTGAGCTACCAAAAAACAAAAATTCCGGCCAAGGAGGCGGGCAACGAGAAGAAAACCTTTGGAATGCGGTATCTACAACGTCTAATCTATGGGATATTTCATAAGACCCTCCATATCAGCGTCTCAGCGTGTTTCAACAGGCTGGAAATTCAGCCTCCAGAGACAAGACCTACCTGCCCCCATCTCCCACCGAGATGCCACCCAGGGGGCAGCACCTTTGTTCCTGGGGTAAGGAGTTCTGTCAGCAGGACCAAGGCAAGAACAAAGCGACAGTCTGTTCCCTGGAATCCAAGGTCTTCAAATGAGCTTTTGACGACTTTTCAGGGAGGATGTTCGTGGATATTCTTTTCCTCTGAGTTGTTCTGACACAGAACAGAATGAAGAATTAGAAACCACCCAGACACCTTTGTCATGCATTGAAAGGAACACAAAACAGGTGTCTGGGAAACTTGGCTCCCCGAGTAGGAGCCAGTCCTCAAACACTTCTCCACGAGACCCACGGCGTAGAGGGCTGAGCACCGTGATCCAGAAATAACCAGGTCTGTAAACAACCAGGCTATAATTGCCACTGGCAGCTCCAGGACGCCTTTGAACTTGAGGTCAGAGAAGAACCCGGTGCTGTAAGGTTGATGAGCTACAAGGGTCATGAGGACGTGAGAGGCGGGAGATGTACTCCAGAGCGTTCAAACAGGAAGTTGAAGGGATAACATACAGTAAAACTTTAAGGGTAAGTGACCAGTGTCACTATTGTATATTTAATACAGGAGTTGGTGCTTTGGAACAAGCATCGACTGGCGGGGAGAAGGGCGGTGCCATCTGGTTTTGCCCGTGTCACTGGGCACCTGTCTGCCTTTTGTAAGTCGCTAAACCCTCTAAGCAACCATTTCTTCCTTTGGAAATGTTGAGTTCGGACTCTGTCAGGGGTCCCTCCCTGCTCCTAAATTCTTCAGTGAGTTCAGTGATAATACAGAATGGTCCATTTGAACTAAAAAGCATTCCCGAGATATAAGCTTATTAAGGAATTACCCATTTGTCTAAAGAAGGCAGGAGTTATTTTTATTTGATCTCGACTGAAGATTTCATTGTTACTAACTTGATGTGTACAACTCCTGTGTGAGGTGACATCAGTCAAATTCACTTTCATGACGAGAGGTGAAGCAGATAATGCTAGAACTGTAATGTAAATTAGTATAAGGATATGGACCCAAACTCTGGTTTGGGGTGTTTTTTGTTGTTGTTATTAATCCTCACCCAAGTATATTTTTCCATTAATTTTTAGATAGAGTGGAAGGGAGGAGAGAGAGAGAGAAACATCGATGTGATAGAGACACATCAATTGGTTGCCTCCCGCACGGGGCGGGGATTAAAACTGCAAGTCAGGTACACGCCCTTGATGGGGAATCAAACCCACGACCCTTCGGTCGGAGGGCCGACGCTCTAACCACTGAGCCAAACTGGCCAGGGCCCACATTCTATTCTTAAAAACTCGGGCCATATCTAAAAGAAATGTAGACGCCAAACACATAAAAGCTTGAAAATAAAAGCCACGATGACAGTAATGAGGACATAAAAAGCATTATCACTTATTGAAGGCATACATGCTTCAACCTAACTTAATTCTGACAACAATCTTGAAAGATCGATATCACGTTCCTCTTTTACATATGAAAAACGAACCTTCGGGAGAATTACCTAAGCGGCCACAGGTGCGAGGCTTTGGGAGGCGTGTGGGCTGGAATCCGAATCCAGAGTCGGGCTTCCGCCCCCACGGTCACTGCCCCCCAGACCGGCAGCCACCAAACGGCCCAGCGGCGTGCGGGATGAACACGGGCAGAGGCAGGAGCAGGGGGGTGACTGGATGCTTCTCGCATTGGTCACTTCCTCTGGGGAAGGAAAACCAATTCATCAGGAAATATTTGAAGGACGCGTCAACTCTTTCCTGATTTGAACAGGGCCAACTTTCTATCATTGAAAAGTAGCAGAGAGCCCAGCCAGTGTGGCTCAGTGGTTGAGCGTTGTCCCATGGACTGAGAGGTCCCGGTTCGATTACCAGTCAGGGCATATGCCTGGGTTGTGAGCTCGATCCCCAGTAAGGGTTGTGCAGGAGGCAGCTGATCAATGTTTCTCTCTCCCATCAATGTTTCTATCTCTCTCTCCCTTCCTCTTTCTCTAAAAAATCAATACAAACATTTTTTTTTAAGTAGCAGAGAAGTGTGAAATGGTAGGTTTTTATAAAGGAGGGCGGGGGCAGGATGATTTTCCATTTGCTCCTTGGTTACTCCACCCCATGCTTTTGTCACCACCTGTCTCCTCTTCTTCCTCCACATCGCCGCCTCAGCCCATACATGACACGGCAAAAGTGGCGGCTGCTTTCACTGCAGAAACCGCCCCCTTATCGTGGCATCCACGTGAAATCTCAGGATAATCATCAATACAGTGCTGGAGCACAGGCAGAGATGAGGCTGCTCATCACTTCCCCTGCGCAAGTGGGTACCTCTGGTGAGTGGCTGGTGGCAACGCCATCCCCGCGAGGGAAGCAGAACCCCCAGCAGGCGGGCAGCACCTCACCGCTGGGGAATGAGTCATAAGGACCCAATTTGATCATCCCCAGGAAATGGGTCAAGGAATTCAATTTAGGATGACGGATGTATTTCAAACATTTGGTTAAATTGCTCAAAAAAAAAAGAGCGCCCACCACTTGCCGGCACTGGTTTGATGTTAGGGATTCGGATGAAGTGTCCAGAGTCCAGCACCAGAGAGTATCTGGAGACCTTATCCATGCACAGCCCTTCATCTCATTTTTGCATTTTTAATTGAGATATAATTCACATACCATAAAATTTACCTTTGTAAAGTATACAATTCAATGGTTTTTAGTATGTTTACAAAATTCACTATTTAATTCTAGAACACTTTTATTGCCCCCAGAAGAAACTCTGTACCCATTAATGGTTACTTCCTATTCCTCTGCAACCCCCACCCCCCACCCCCTGACCCTTAGGAAACCACTAATGTTTCTTGTCTCGGTGGATTTGTCTGTTTTGAACATTCCATATAAATGGAATTACATATGTGGCCTTTCGTATCTGGCTTATTTAACTCAGCATGTTTCCAAAGTTCATCCGGGTTCCGGCATGCATCGGTGGTGTTCCTTTTTCATGGCTGAGAAGTATTCCACTGTATGGCTATACCACATTTTACTTACCCACTTACCAGACAATGGATGGTTGTTTCCACTTTTTGGCTATGAGGAATAATGCTGTGAACATCGGTGGGTACGTTTTTGTGTAGACATGCTATTTCTCTTGGGCACATACCTAGCCGTGGAATTGTCGCGTCACGTGGTAACTCTATGTTGAACTTTCTGAGGAACTGCCACACTGTTTCCCAAAGCAACTGCATTATTTGCAACCCCCCCCCCCCAACCTTGTATGAAGGTTCCGATTTCTCTACATCCTCGCTCACACTTGCTATCGTTCCACTTTTTTATCAGAGCCATCTCAGGCATCAGGTTGTCCTTTACTTCTCTGCTGTACTTGAAAACTTCGAAGCCTAATACAGGCCATGCTGCCAGAGATCACAGTGCTTGCTGTTGTTTGGCCTTGTGATATAATTTCATACGCTTGAATTCTAAATGTCCACGCACACACTTCTTCTAAAAATGAAAAACAACAGATCTGTGATCTGTGAAGTGACTGCTTTTAAGTTGTCTAAGCTACACAGTGGGGGCGGGGGGTGACATTCATGTCATCACCCTCTAAGCTGCCACCACTCTTCTGAGCCCAGTGCTCCAACATGGGTGGGCACGGTTCAACCAGAGCCACTAAGAAATCCCTGGGGATCCGTAGGAGCCCTGTCCTCATCTACCACGCCTCCTCCCCTTGCCCAGCGACGGGCCTCGGGGACAGTGCACCCTGCGCTCCTCTGCTGCGCCCTCCAGGGAAGGTCCAGCCTCCTCCACACACACCTGCACTTTCCAGCATCAGTATCTCATCCTGTACGTGTGACGAGGTCAATACTGGCAAATTTACTACCTCCTTTTCTAATGATAAAATACCCTCCACATTGACTCCTAGTTCCTAGAAACATATTTAAGTCTGAATATGCTTCAAAGGGAAGTTAATTTAAATGTGCTGTTATATAATTTTTTAAGAGTGTCTTTTTTTTTAATTACTTTTTCCATTGATTTTTTATTTTTATTTGTTTTTATTTTTTTAGAGAGTGGAAGGGAGGGAGGTAGAGAGAGAGAAACATCGATGTTGAGAGACACATCGATTGGTTGCCTCCTGCACAGCCCCGGTCGGGCCAAGGACACCTGCAACCCAGGCACGTGCCCTTGACTGGAGTAGAACCCGTGACCCCTGGGCCCGCAGGCCGATGCTCTAACCACTGAGCCAAACCAGCCAGGGCAATAATTTGACGTTTTTCATAATCTACCTTTTAAGATTCCCTAAAGCAATTTTAGCATAACAAACCAACTTTTATAGAGATTTGGAAAGCTACATACAAAAGTTATTTATCTAGCACAGGACCTAAATCAGTGCTTTCTGATCTTCAATACGCACACAAACCACCTAGGATTTGTTAAATGCAGGTCTGATGACTAATGTTAGGACGGAATTGGCCTGACAAGCTCCCAGGCAGCGTCCTCAGAGCACACTTTGAGTCGCAAATGACCATAATCATCTTTAATAGGTGCAACATATATGCTGCAGAGAATTCCAAGCTCATCCTCGTTTGCACTAAAGATTATTACTGACTCTTACACTGCTTTCCACGTTCTTCATGCCCTAGGAACCTCCAAGTGTTTGCAACAAGTATTCCTACACACACACACACCCCTCTCAAATAAAATGCTCACAGCACGGAGTACACAAAAACTCCTCCTGGAAGGCTGTTACTCCTTTAGCTCCACCTGAGGCAGGGGCCCCTTTCCCTGCCTTTGATTTGCACTGAGGAACACACCCGTCTTCCCCATCTTGATGATCAGTTCAAGTTCAGGAGCTTCCTGAGTGAAATCTGAAACCATCCCATGTGAATCGAAGGCAGGGGAGACCCAAGAAAGAGGCAGACCACTCCTGATGGGTCGGCGGGAGGTGTAATAAGCAAGGGAACTTACATACTGGGCAGTTTAGAGACCTCAACAGAGTTCAGTAGGTACCCAGTCCAGTCTCATCACCACATGACTACCTCAAGGCCGTGTCCTCAGGCAGCTGCTAGAGATGAAAGCAAGCTGAGTTCACATTCTAAGCTCAGGGGAGGGAGTGGGAGCCTCCAATTGCCTGTGTCCCCTCAGGGCATTGTGGTGGAGAGGTTCTGAACACCTGAGGCCAGGTGGCTTCCAAGGTCAGTTCTGCCTTTTACTTGAGCAGATCAACCACCACCTCTAAGCCCATTTTGTCTGGTATAATAGAAATCATTCCCCCAAAACGTATGCATATAAGCATAACCAGTGGGCATAGACAACAATGCTGGGGGAGGAGGGGAACGGGAGGAGGGTGTCAATGGGGAAAAAAGGAGAAACATCTGTAACAAAAATAAATTTAAAAAAAAAATCACTTCTGCATATAAGGTTATGATGAGAATGTAGGAAATAATGCTTAGAAGTCAGCCAGCAAAGTGGTACCAAATTAACACCTGGTAAGTGGGTGCTACCATGACAACGGCATACAACACTCAGTCTACTTTCTTTCACATGGGTAGTTCCTGAACATCACTTCAAAAGTCAAAATTGATTGGGTTTTAAGGTATTATCTCTAAATAAAAGAAACTCAAAATACTCGGTTTTAAATGGCCCATTAGGATTTACTTGCAAATTTCTCTAAAATTCATTCCCAGTTTAGAACATGGAATGTTTTATCTGGAAGGTCTGGCAGTTCCTCTCTGTATTTGACAGCTACCCATATATAGAACATCGGGCTTGAAAGGAATCATACCATTCTAAAATCATAACGAACGTATCCTATAAATTCATAATATTGTGTGATCACTTAATGGAAATTTAGTCTTGTTATTTATAACCATTAACATTTTAAATGTTTAAAACGCTTCTGGGATTCCACTAAATTTTATTTAGTTCCTTCATTAAAACTTTTCTTTCTTAAAAACCTTACAAGTTACCACAGAAGAGCACATGGCAGAGACTAACATCTGAAGATAACAAGAGTCGAAATCTAGCAGAGATGGTGAAAACAGCAATCAGACTCGAGGCCACCAAATTCCAAGCATAAATAAAAATAAACACCCACACCTAGACACATCATAGTAACCCCCAACACACACACACACACACACACACACACACACACGAAGGAGTCATTTCTGTGTGGAGCAAATACAGGCGAGGGAGAAAGGTTTGTGAACCTGAATAATATCAGTTCAACTACAGGATCTGAAAAAGTGATCCTTCTGATTAAAAAAAAACTCTGGAACTACTACAGAAGGGATGTTGTTAGCAGTTACCTAGATTTGGAATTACAGATGAGGTTATTCAACCTAGAAGTGAAGTGACATCATTAACAAATAGAAAGTCCTCCTGTGGGACTCTGTGATTCCAAAACAATATAGAATGTGATAAAAATATAAATGTAGGTGATCCAATTGCTCCTTCTACATTAACCTTTAAAAACAATTCATAGGTGAGACGATGTAACTAGTAAAACATGGGGAAAATCAGCCTCAGCAGTAACCAAAGGAAGAGAAGACAAGGCATTATTTCATATGCCTTAGAATTCCTGAAGCTTTCTGACCACCAAAGATTAAAGTAAAAACAACCCACATGCTTTTTTGGCATTTGTAAAAATTTAAACAATCCCTTTAAAAGTAGCAATTTAGTTGAGAGAACAAAACGTTAATGCTTAAAAGCCAACAGTGTGATTTTGTAAGAATTTATTCCAAGATATAATACAAATGAAAGGTTATACACAGCAAGGTATTAACATTATTTAAATTATGGAAAATTATAAATGACCATGAAGACAACACAGCAATATAGAACATGTCTGAGATGTATACTGTTCACTCGGCAATGCCATTTCTAAGACACAATGCCAAAATGGTAAGTGTGCAAAAGTAGAGGCAACATTTCTGATGTAGAAAATCTGGAAACAACCTCCATGTTCATCGGAGGGATGGGAACCCCATTTAATAAAACATCACTGGAAGAGAATGTAAATGTGTATCTGAAAGTAAAACCCGTGATATATTGAGGAAAAGGTTACAATATTGGAAGCATAGCGTGACTCCCTTCTGTAGGAGGTCTTTACATGAACTATACATGGAACACAACCCAGTACTTACATGGTACAGGATTCGTTTAAAAAAAATAATTTCTCTATTTTCAGATCCTTTACAAGCATTTATTATTTTCACAATCAGAAAAAGTAAATACATTTCCGGTTTGGAAGAAAATTATGTGGGAAAAGCACAACATTAAGGACTAACTGGCTATGCCCACAATGCAAAAGTTCTTTTGGCAAAAACAAAATTAGATCGTATTGGATAGGAAGGCCGTAAGTAGTTTTTATTTTTTTAAACTTCTATTAATGTTGGTGAAACAAGTTTTTTAAACCCAAACTCTTATTCAAACCGTTGGTACCAAGAGCTTCAAAATAGAAATACAATATAAATGAGAATTTTGAAGTCAGAATTCGTGCCACTTGGCTGTATAATCTTGGCTAAGTAAACACCTAAATGTCGATTTTCTTGTGACAAAAATTGCCTGGAAGCAGCAGTGTCGTAGCCATTAAATGCCACAATGACATGAAACGCATGTCACAGAGTTGGTAATTAGGAGTGGCCACAATATTAAACTATATAATGTTGAGAACTGGTGTTTTAATCTACAAAAATCCAGTTTCGTATGTTCAACCTATCATTCTGAAATGTTTAATTGCGAATCCCAAAGCTAATTACTCTCTAACTTGAGCATGTATCCCAGATGGCTGGTGAGGTTCATGCTCCGCCACTGGGAGGAGACCCCAGTTCAAAGCTGGGTAACTGAAGCATCTGAATTCCAGTCCCCGCTCGAAAGCCGGTTAATGGCAGCACTTCACACGGAACACGGGAATCTTGACTGTGGCTTACTACTTTTCAGAGCCTCAATCCTCAAGTTCAGTAAAAACACCATAACATTTAAGAAAAACAAACAAACAGATAAAATGAATTCTTCCTCACTTTAAATAAAGGAGACTGGAACACACAGTTCTGAGATGAAAAATGGTGGTGGAAATGCTGACTCTAAGCAAAGTCCACTCTTTTCCTGGGTCCTGGTAATGAACAAAAACTACTCAGCAGAAATCTATGGAATAATTGGGATGGATACAGACCAACATTAGGGATGTGAAGAGCTGAGGGGTAGCTCAGTTTACCTTTTAAGTTTCTACAGGTTACAGAGCAGGTCAAGTCCGATTACAGTGAATTCTGCCTTAAAGCCAAGCTAGATCAACATGTGTGTCAAGAAAAACATCCGGGCAGGGGTGGGGGATACCAATACTAGAGTTCAGTTAACAAACACGTGTCTTAAAAAAAAACAAAAACGTTTTGTGATTCAAAAAGCAGACAAAAAACGTGACCAAAGCACTTATTAATGCATAATTAATGAAACAAAAAAGGTTAAGCTGGAAGTAGATAAGCTTTTACAGAACTACACAATGTGAATGACAGGTTATTCTCCCAACATTCCCGATGTCTTAAGACTGTGTGACAAAGGAAGAGAAGCTACTCTCCAACGGCACAAATTCAAGTGTCTTCATTGTGAAAAAGTTCTTCCAACATTTCACCATGAACAAGAATTTATTAACCAAATTTACCTACCATACTACAGGAGTTTAGAAACATACTGAAATCAGCCCTTACGTTTAATCACCCCAAACCCCAAACCATGTCCGGTCTTCGTAAATCGTGGCCCATGAACACAACCTCCAAGACATCTTGCCCACTGCTGACTGAGGCCTCCTCCTCTCTGACTCCCCAAGTTCTCTGGCTCCATCCCTAGTCTTCAGGTGCTAAGGGACTTTTTCTATCAATCCTTAGGGCTGTTGTTCCTCATAAACCTACTCCAGGAAGCAAACCCTGTCCTTGACTAATGGTTAATACGTGTAGAGAAAACTCTCTGGACTCTAATCTTGTAAGGAGTGAAAAGTAGAACTTCCCAGTTACCATCCAAGTCTTTCCTAAGGCAGAGAGAGCTAATTTTGAAGAAATAATGAATAAAACATGTGGTTGTGCCAAAATAGATTCTGACACAGTAAATTGGTATTTTTCTTCTTAAAAAGACGGTTTTCTAAGATAATGTAGACAAGGCACAGTACTACCAAGTGGTAAGAGTCCCAAACGGCGCCTTCAGAACCCCGAGAGCCGTGGGTGGGCGATGGAAAACCTAAGTGCAGAACAAAAGGGACCTCGCAGCCCCTGAAGAAGCGGACTGAACGCCTTCGTGGTTAAATCACAAAGCCCAGGGCTTTTCCAAATCTTTAAGGTAGTCAATTTGAGTGGGGTTTTTTTCCTTCCTCAGATGGAACAATTTCCTAAGTGGAAGCACGAGTTCGTACTTAAGACAGCTGGTGAGCCTCAAAACAGAATGTCCATTTTATTAAGTTTCCAGTCAGGCAGAATCCAGAGTAATCTTCATATATGCATAAAGATATTCTCACTGCAACAATGTTTTTAGTAGAAACATCTTTAAACAAAGGTTCTTCAAAAGGGATACCCACATAGTGAAATCCTGATGGCCATTAAAACGCTGAGTTAGAACTGGGTGTGATAATATAGAAAGATAACCAAGTTAAAAAGAACCAATGTACATAAAACTGTACATCTAAAACAAGAGCGCACGAGAGGCATATATATATATATATATATATATATATATATAATGTACATAAAACTGTACATCTAAAACAAGAGCGCACGAGAGGCATACATATATATATATATATGTAAAATAAATAACATTTCTGAAAGACTATACAAGAAACTATTCCTCTGGGGTGTGGGAATGAGGTCACAGGAAGGAGACACTTTTTCACTTTATACCTTTTGTATATTGCATGATTTTTAAAAATCGTAAGCATGTATTATTTTCATATAATAAAAAAACCCTTGAAGTCTTTAAAAAGCCTGACTGCACCCACAGCCTCTATGAAACATCAGTTTACACTCCTTTGCTGCCTTAATGGCCACCTAGTCACAACTAGCAGGCTCCTTGGCGTGTGTCTCCTCTGTCCCTCTACGCAAGATTGAGGGGAAATGCTGAGAATTTAGTTTAAACCTTGCTTAAACTGCAACTTGGGTAACATCTACTCAAGATTGCAAAGAACCAATTAAACCCAGGATCACTTCTCCTTTATACAAAACTCTGAATGATAACATCCTATTGTCATTCAACTCCACAGCCCTGTGAGCTGGACAAGCAGATTCAAGAATTTATTTCAAAATATGTTGAATTCTTATCCACTGGCACAAAATTAAGCAGAACACACAGAGGTTATTACCAGGTTCGAAAGGAAATACATTCTTGGCAATAATCTTCAGTGGAAAATATCATAAATATAAATCCTACAGGACTGACCCCAAGATCAGAAGAGGAAGCAGAAAAGCCCTTTTATGTGAACTCAGGGTTTGTCAACTGAATGGCCTTAAAAGTCATTTGAATGTTCGAGGCTCAGAAAGCTGGGAGTGGAGGCCAGTGGCCCCCTTAAGAGCACATACTCCCTTAACACTATTCAAAATCCAAGTTTTTAAAACACTGGCAAACCAAACACAACCGCAGACAGAATTCAGGGTACATGTCATGAATGTACAACCCCTACATCAGCACACTAACTGGACTTTTTAAAACCAGGCTCACAATACTTGGGTCTTTCCAGATTAAATACCTTACGACCCAGTATACTTCTAGAAATGAGTAAGTGTCCAAATCTTGCTGAACTAACAATATGAAACAAAAGACTCATCAAATATTGGCTACAAGCACCGAACGACCAGTACATTTAATGAATGCGCTGCGGAGTTCTGCCAGGGCTGTGCGGAGCTGGCTTGCAAAGCTTGGGAGAGCTGCTGGTATGTGATCTCTAACGCCAAGTTTAACATCAGATTGTTAGGTGCAATTAGCCATGCGACAACATTGACACTGCTTAAGTATCCACCTGTACATACTACAAAACAGGGCACTTTTTCTTTTTTGTTAATCCTCACCCAAGAATATTTTTTTCCATTGATTTTCAGAGAGGAAGGGAGGGAAGGTTGCGGGGTGGGGGGCATCAATGAGAGAGACACATAGATTGGTTGCCTCCCACAGGAGCCCCAACTGGAGCCAAAGATCAAACCTACAACCCAGGTACATGCCCTTGACTGGAAATCAAACCCAAGACACTCCAGTGCATGGGCCGCCACTCTAACTACTGAGTCACGCCAGCTAGGGCCAGGGCACTTTTCCATGTGAAAAGGTTAAACATTCACCAGCAAAACACTCAATTACATCTTGGTCATACATTCATTTGCCCAAATACACTACATAAAAATTTTAATGACATGATGGGCTTTAAAATAAAGAAAAATTTAACTAATGAGGATGCATTCAATGCAATAGGCTTAATACAAATTTTAATAGCATGCTTTACAAATTTAAAAACTGTCTAGGAAACAAACTTTATCAATAAAGTTGGAATGTTTCACAAATCGTGATACTTTAAAGATCTCTTTAGTTTAAAACATGCTCTACTAATTATCCCATTAATTTACTTGTAAAGTTTAAATAAACCCCTAAAGAATAAACACTACTGACTTCACCAAATTATAAATGGAACCCAAATTAAATGATTAAGTTTCATTAGGTATATAGGATATACAAACTCTCTTGGAATTGGAAAAAGCTTTGTAAAAACCCACTTACACATAAATGGGACAGCACTTTAATTCAACAATAAAATATCTGCTCCCAGAACAAAAGCTGTCATTAGCTTAACCTCTTTATGCCTTGCTTCTTTCATTCTTGAGGTACAACTTCAAGGATTGAATGAGATAATATATGAAAAGCATTTAGCAAGTTTCTGATACATTGAAAGGACTGAATATAATACATTACCTCGACATTGTTACTTTAAAAAATCACCTTCATAATGGTTCCCTAAAGAGGAATTTTCCAATGTAAGTCTGAGACTGCGAGTGGAGGCCAAGGTGAGGCGAGCCTTTCTGCACACGAGTTTGGTGCAGGAGCACAAACACGGGCAAAGGCCCAGGAAGCAAGGCACAGGGGATGGACAATACCGCAGAAAGCTTCACAGTATGCCAATGGCAGCGACAAAGCCAATGTGACTACTGAGCTTAAACCACCTTTTTAAAAATCACTGTTCTTTAAGATTTCAAAACACTCTGTTTGAGTGAGAAGCAACAGCAAGTGCTATCTTTAAAAATGGACAAAGTGTGGAAAGCCATTGAGGGAACACACCATCCTTTTCTTGTCCTAGCTGCTTCCTGGAGGGTGATGTTTGCTAGAGGAATCCACTTTTCATTAAAAAAAATATATAATGTACGTGTGTGTGTGTGTGTGTGTGTGTGTGTGTGTATGCGCTAAAGTTATTCACTATAAACTTTACTTCAGCAAGGTGTTCTATTACAATTTTTAAATAGCTATTTGATAGTGCCCAAAACAATTATACAACTTCCATAATAGTAAATGATTCCAAAATAAACACCAATAACCATGAATCAGAACTTGTGATAAAGGAGATATTCACCAATTTCATTATCAAAATACTATCAAATAAAAATAGAAATCCAGAAAACAGTGTTAACATTTGCAATGTCAACAGGAATTTCAATTTTTCCCACCAAGTAAACAAAAAACTTAGAAGTTCAGGGAATACTATGTTTACAACTAAACACCGTTGGTTCTAGAAATGCATTTAAAGTGTAGTGCAGTGGTTTTCAAAGTCTGGTCTGAGGACCCCTAAAACACAAGGTTCAAACTGTTTTCATAACAGTACCAAAACGTTTTCTCTCTGTTTCACCCTTACAAGTGCACAGTGGGGCTTCCAGTGTCCACATGCCAGTGATATAAAAAGACTCACAATGAGAATCCAGCTGCTTCTCTTGGATCAGATATTAAAATGAGCAAAATATGTTATTCTCATTCATTGTTTTGGGGTGACACTTATTTTGATTAAAATGGTATTTATGTTAACATGTAATGGGTTTATTAGTGTTATATTTAAATAAACATAGTTTTTAAATGACTTAGTATTAATTTCTAACACATATATTGAAGTCTGACCAACACATGTTATATAAACAAAAGCTCTCTGGGGACATTCAATAATGTTTTAAGAGTTACGGTCCTGAGACCAAACTGTTTCACAGCTGCTGGTAGAACGGCAGGAAGGCCTCCATCTTACCGAGTCCCAGGAACTGCAGCGGAGATGCTGTGTGCTGGGGGCAGCGACAACTCACAAGCAAAGCTCTGATAGGCTCCTTCAAATTTACAGAAGGAATTATTTGAAAAAAGTGATTGCTTAATCTCTATTTTCATAAAAATGAAAATACAATATGCTTTTAAACTTTATTAACAAAGTTCACTACCCTAAAAGAAAAGAAAAGGTTCTTTCCTGAGTACAGATGGACCAGGAGAGAAGATCTGAGTCAATCAGTGAGCCTGGACACGAGGTCTTCAGCCACATGGCCTTCGAGCATTTCCTCCTCCTCTTCAGTGCTCAACACAATTCTGATGGTCGCTATAAAACCAGACACAAATCTAAATATGAAAATCTAACTGATGTTGATTTGTATCCACTATAAATCTGGATTTCAATTTTATAAGTACTCATTTCAAATAAGCCATTAAGAGTTCCCATTTAATTACAAAATTCAGAATTTACTCAGAAAAAATAGTCTTTGTAATTATTTTAATAACAACTGTTTAATTTACTTATTTCTTAGACGGAAAGCCTAGGTTATTAATGGCCTAAAATTATATATTATATTATAACTTTGTACATATGGATTGATTGGGACCCAATACAAGCTAAAACATAGACATTCAAAGACATTTCTTTAGTGTTCCATCCATGAAAAAGGGGCTGGAGGAGACCCCACAAACGTAGAGACATTTCAAGTATACACCAACACACACCACAACCATTGCAGCATTCATTTAATTCTAAAAGAAGAGGCATACTGCTCAGAAAAGGGGAAGAGATCTCCCAGTCTTCTTATCAAAACGGGTCAGATAAACCACATATTCAGCTGGATATGCAATGAACAGCAATGTTTTAACAAGTCTAAAACACTACACAGATTTGAGTATAATAGGATAACTCATGTAGTCACCACTGAAAAAGGTATTCAACATGAATAAAATGTTTGAGGAAACTGATGTTCACCTCTTTTAATACCAAAGCTTTTAAAAAATTTTCTAATCATTATAAGATAAAACATTACAAACATGTATTACATATTTGTGTATGTGATTTCACCTTGATGACAGAGTCGTCGGAATAGACAATCATGAGCAGATGATGTAAGTTGGTGGTCTAGGCTGGGCTGGCTGCCCCTACACTAAGTGGTCTTCAACAGCACATGCTCTTCCTAGTTCTTCCTGTCTCCGTCCTTTCAAGCCACCACGCCTGAACTGCTAACACGCTACGGGCTGGGAAATCAAATAATCAGTACAGACGTCGTGACTTATGTAGGTTGCTCAAAGGCATTAAAAAAAAAAGTTGCCAAGTTTCCCAGTTGTGTTCTGTTTTGATGAGACTGCCAGATTACCTCTGGATGAATGAGACATTACTGAAAATAAATATTTAAACAAGTTCATTTGAATATTAACAAAGAGATATAACTAAACATTAGTATCACTGCCTTTTTAAAAACAAAGTATTCTATAACTTTAAAGTTTAACACTGGGTTCCAGTTTCTTTGCCCCCAGAGATGAACATAAACAAATGTCCTATTAATAATATCAGTTTGTCCAAACAAAGAAAAAAAATCTGAGGTGCAATCATGTCACAGTTAATGCATGTCTGCTTCCAATACATTCAAAGACAGTATTTTTAAAATCAGTATTTAAAATAGGCCTTTTGCAGTCTGAGAATTCAAGATACTTAAAAAAAATTGTAAATACACATACATGCAAATTCATCATATATACAAATTTCACAAAATTAAGTTGCAAAGAAATTAGAAGGATTATGGTGACTCTGACACGCTACATTTAAATGCTTTACCACTGACATATTCCTGAATATAGCAGTCATAGTAGTTTTAATACATTTTCTACATGGCCTTTTTATAAAATTTTCTCTTTTAGACACAAAAGTCACAAGAAGTCTTCTGAAATTCTAATTTAAGAATTCAAGATGTTCTCGATTCACTACTCATATTTAAGGCCACTTTGGTAAAGGCATTGCAGCAAGAACACAAAAACAATAGCATATTTTCTAATATTTATTTTTTTTTCACCTGCAAACTGTAGCAAAACATGATCAGCTTTATTATGCAGACAGGTATCCTTCTACATTTTTAAAGAATTTAGGCATGTATAAATAGAAGAGCTCTTTAGAAAGGAAAATTTCAAGACTGAATAAAACCTTCCAATTTTGACTTTGTAACTTTCCAGTAGCAATGGTTAAAATGATTTTAGGGCATTCATTCCAAGATACATGACAGCACCTTAAAAGTGGCCGATCTATTTATTTCCCCAGTAACATTTTTCACATAACAGTGTGTTAAAAGTTACAAATACTGATATGCACAAATAGCTAATTTCTAAGAAAAATATGTACAGTACTGCAGCATAATGAATGTGGTATCTGCAATAACTTAACATTAGCCAATTTTTAATATACATGATACCGCTACCCTTTTCTGCCAATTCACAGGTTAAAGTTGTTACTGGAGCCCTCGTTTTGCACATATTACCTGGTGTTTAATACACAATGCAGGCTTTTTAAAGACTTCTCTTGTGTTTAAAGCTAAGATCAGTGAAACAAGACAACAGTGCAAGAGGCGGAGAGATGTAATGTGACCACGTAAAAGTTCGTTCCAGTAAAATGTCTATATAAGGCTATAAGAAAGGATTGGTTGATGAGCTTCCTGTTGGAAATTGTCCTGTTGGTGCACCAGTCTAAAGGAAAACATAAAACAAAATAAATAAATAGACAAGAGTGGTGTGTGTGTGGAAAAGATGAACATATTAAACAGTATTTAGATTAGGATTAATTACTGGTAATCAAATTTATTCACGATCATTACAAGCAACATACTATAATAAAACGATTCGGTGTTAGGCACTGCGTTGTACCTGCTACACCCGTTATTCCACATAATTCTCAAAACAGTCTGAAAAGGACTTGACTCTAAAAAAATGCATTTATGATTCAAACCAAATCTGACTCCAAGATCCCTTTTCACAATGTTTACTAAATGCACAGCTTCTCATCAAGTGTTACTTTGACAAGAAAGTAGATGAGTTTCATGTTATAAAACAGCTTATTTACTGTCAATTCTTTGATTTCAACTGATTAATATGGGTTTTTTTTAAGTCACAAAAGAATCGTGCATAGTGGCTGCCTTCATTTATACACTCTTGCAGTGCCTTATCAGTAGAATACCAAACAGCATCAAGGAAGAGTCATATCCTGCTTTTCCTAATTTGAAAATAACACACAACAACTTATAAAGTGCTTAAAATTGCACCTCACTTACCATAAAAGGATTACTAGATACTCCAGCAGCTGCAACTTGACCAAAAGGGGTTACCACTGGCTTTGTTTGTCCAAACGCTGCAAAACCTGCACCTTGTTAAAACAGAACCACCAATCACAACCTGTACCTTTGAGAGACAATGTGATGTTTATAAAGCCTCATAATGCGTTTCAGAGAAACTCCTACCACAGCAACGATAATAAAGTATCAATGTGAAGTTGTTAGGTCTCACGCTCTTTCAAAACGGAAACAAACTTCCTGTGGCATTTCTGAAAGAGCTCTCCTGAACTGGTTAATTCCAGCTGGTCTCAGCTGTGTAAACGGCTGACATTCAAGGGACCTAATAAGCAGATGAGCTGGTAGGGACGATTTGAGAGGAGATGTGAGGACCACACAGCAGTTTGTGTGAACACCACAGCCTTCCTTAGGAAACATTTCATCATTATGGCTCTGTCATGGACCCTATGTCCAAATTTTTATTTAACCACTGGCTTTAAAAAATAAAATATGTAATTCAAGGATAATCTCTGAATCTATGGAATTCAACTTTAGCCATGGGGGAGGGGGATTGGGGGGCACAAACTAGTCTGTAGTCAATCTTCCTGAAAACAAGGAACAATTTCTAACCATAATACCTATTTAGAAAATCAGTCTATGTCACCTCCACCCAAAAAAAACCTTATACAAAATGGCAGTCTTCTGACCCAAAACTGAAACACTCTAGGTCCTTAAAGTTACTTTTTAAAATCAAGAGATGTATTAGAAGACAGATAAATGAGTAAGAAAGCTACTAGGGATTCTGAGAAAGAAGGGGTCTCTTTAGTCTCTGATTTCTCCTCAATCCTCGTCACCAAAACTTACTAATTCAGTCGATTTTCTGAGGCCCAAATACACATTCAGGAGACAATGCTATGCAGTATTCTTCAGGTAAGTCCTTTTGTCCAAACGCATAACATTATGACATACCAAATGACCTAAGGGGAATTCCAGGTCACGGTCCGATCTTACCATTGGGCTGCTGGGAAAACGCTGTCTGCTGAGGGAAAGCGGCCTGGGCCGGGAAGGCAGGCTGCTGGAAGCTGCCGCTGAAGCTGGTGGGAAGACTGTAGGGAGCCGGGGTTCCAAAGCCCGCAGGCATGCTCATGGATGCTGTGCCAAAGGTCGCCGCTGACAGGAGAAGAGAAGGGCTGATCACTTACATACAAAAGGGTACATTTTGTTTCTCACGTTCAACATTACAGAAGAGACATCATTTACCTTGAAAAATATTAAGATGTACATTTATTAAAGGCATTCTAAATTTCAAAACTCAACAAAGTTGGTAGTTAAGTTTTAGCGCTACACAGTGTAACAACCTATAAAATTTTATTTTTCTAAAATCCAATGACCAGAATAAAACTAATAGAGAAAACTTCTCCAAGTATATTAATAAAGTTCAAGTCCAAACAGCAGTCTACTTTTTAAAGCCATAACCATGCAATTCACATGTATACATACTGGTATACTTTTTTGTTTTTCATTTTGTTTTGCTATATATAGTAAAATAGCCAAATATTAAATTTTTTCTGTTGAATTGTGTGCTATAACATAACATGTGAATTTCTGGAAAAAAATTTTTTAAAACCTCTGCAAAGTAGCTCACTAAAAATAAGAAGACTTATAGGAGAAATATGGTTAGAGGCAGGCCACGCAAAACCTATGCAGCTTTGTAACCAGAGCCAAAGGGGGCAGGGCATCTTAACACTAACACAATTGCAAGGACATGTTACACTCCAAATAAATCAGATCCAAAAGTAGTATATGGACTCCCACATTCCTTTTTTGGACAGTAAATAAAGACTGCTCTGGATAAAGGGTTAAGGAAGGTTATAAAAATGCTGAGTTATAAAAATTAGGGCAAAATGCACCCAGATTGAGAAGGAAGTGCAGTAAGCATTATCAGAAGAGACAAAGCTTGCAGGGTAAATGAACACTGTGCTCAATATGGTCCTCCTCCACGTGTGGCCACTAGTACTTTGTGGAACAGAGCAGTCACAGGTTGGGAAATCTGTGTGTGAACTAACTACCGCTAGCTACATAGGTATGCTGCCATCGTTCCCCATTTATGAATTACTCATGAACTAGTTTGCTAACAGACACATATCTAGTAGAAGAACAGTGTATTACTACTGCTAGAGAAGACCATGTCTTCTAGGGAAGGCCTTAGTGAAATGAGAGCCAGTAATGCTGCTTTTAATACAGAATACTAGTGATTACATAGTGAAATGGTTTTAGTGTGATGCTATCAAAAAACATAATCCATTGAATTTCCTAATTTAAAAAATTTACTCAATTGCTGATTTTAAGCACTGAAATTAACACTACAAATGTTACAAAGAATTCTTTTATTTAAAAAGAACTTTACAAAATGTTATAGATGTTGCCCAAAGTAATCCTAATGTTTAAATAATGATCCTCAATGTACCTAATTAGAATGTCAAAACATTTTCAATTACTTTCTCACTACTGAGGAGAGAAAGAGGGAAAACAAGCCACTGGGAAGCAAGTGAAGACAGAAGGATAAGCGCACTGCGAGGAACAGGAGGGTTTCTAACAGACGATGCACTGACATAGCTTTGACAAATCACATTTTTAAAAAGCACTAAAAAGCAAAACTTGGATTCAGTTAAACAAAATCAAACTCCATGGAATAATGCGGTAAAATAGTTTGGCATCTCAAACTACTATAAATTCAAACTCAAGTAAAATAATTGAAAGAGTTATTAACATTTTAATGTGACCATGGAGGTAAGCAATAATGCTTTTCAGCATTAAAACATAAATTGCTACAAAAGATTTCGTGTAACTTTAAATACAATCTAATCCCAATGCCACACATTCATGCCCACTCCAGTTTAAAACATGGAAAAACTTAATTCCACATGCAGGGATCCAGAACACCAGCAGAAGCTTCCACAAGCAGGCAGACAAACTGCCACATAAATCTAGACATTCGCTGTGGCCACCTACCAAAATGAGCGTGAGGAAACACTTGAGAATGCATTGCTCCAGAAAGGCCTTATGGAAAGCCGTAAAGAGACCAATGTCAATTAACTTAATGGTAACTATTGTCAAAATAACAGTAAATTTAATTCATTAAGAAGTTCTAAAGTTAGAATGTACTATTATAAAGTGGGTAGCATAATACATGATAAAAACACATGCACAGTTTTTTTTTATTTGAACTATATTCATGACACTGTAATATTTACACAGTTTGCAATAAAAGAGAGGTTAGAATACCAAATAAAGAAACATTTATGAAATCCATCATTTTAAATAAACGCTAACTTTTTTTTTTCATGTGACAATACAACTAGATCCATAAGAAGACGTGTAGGCCTCATGAGTCACACCCAAAAATGCTATTTACAGGACCATCTAAAATGATCTAGCTTCTAGAGTCAAACCTTGGAGAGAGCACATGAATAATGCTCTATCTATAGTTACAACTCTTTATATTAACTAGACATACATAAAGGTAACTCAAGTAAACTAAGTATTGTGAGGGGGAAATTATTTGATGTAGTTCATTAGAAACGTGAGGGGCACTTTCAGTTTAAAATGTAATAGCTGAAATGACAGAGAAAAAGGAAAAGGCATCTTTCTCACCTGGCATGACTGAGGTCAGAGAGGTTACATATAAATGCATGTAATTAATAGCAAAAAAAATTTAGGTTATGTAACAGAACCTTTTTGTCTTTATTTTAACCATCTGGAGTGGAAATGTTTCCAAAATATATGTCCATTCATTTTAAATTAGCATACTTGACCAATTAAATTTGGGGACACAGCAACTGAGAGACTGGAGTGGTTCTGAGTCTTGACACTATTATTTTCTAACTACAGGAAATTATTTAACTTCTGTAAGCCTCAGTTTCCTCATTTGCAAATGGGAGGTGTAGGGATAGAAATAACTACCTGCTTTACAAAGCTTCTGTGAAGAATAAATGTAACATGAATTTTTGAAGTGCTACACAGTAAATGTTCAATGAAATGTATTTCTCCTGCTAACTTAAGATGGTTTTCTATACTGTTCTGAATTCAATAAAAGTCTAATTGACGGGGAAGGACTCTGTGATAAACAAGTTTGGTCACTTAATGTTTATCTTCTTTCTTAGAACATATGAAAGGCTCTAAGAAATCTGCATTAATAATACTAGTTTTTATTCCTCATATGTATTTGGACATAGAACCCTTTTCCAAAGAGTACTGGTAAAACCTCAGGAGACATGTCTACAAAACATACTTTGGCAAAAGCTGACTTCTGGTCATCAGTGACTGTTCACCAATTTTAATTAGTATACTTTAGTCTGCAACAATGATACCTTACTAAGTTCTAGTGTCAGGCTGCCATAAAATTTTTTAGATTCTTAAAAGCTTTTTGAGATATAAATCACAAATCATACAATTTGTCCACTTAAAGTATAGACTTCAGTGTTTAATATATTGACAGGATTATATAACTATCATCACAATCTAATTTTAGAACATTTTCATTACCCCTAAAAGAAATTCCATACCCATCAGCTGTCACTCTGCATTGTCCCCCACCTACGTTCTATCTCTATAAAATTTCCCTTTCTGTATATGTCATATAAATGGAATCATGTCATACGGAATTTTGTGACTAGCTTTTAATTAGTCTAACGTTCTCAAGGTTGATCCATATTGTAGCATGTACCAGTACTTTATTTCATTTTATTATCAAACATATTCCATTGTATGGCTATACCACATTTGGTTCATTCATCAGCTGATGAACAATTTGGTTGTTTCCGCTTATTGGCTATTTTGAATAATGCTGTTATGAACATTTGTGTACAATACTTTGTGTGGATGTATGCTTTCACTTCTCCTGAGCATATTCCTGTGGGTAGAACTGCTAGGTCATATAGTAAAACTCTATGTTTATTTTTAAGAAACTACAAAACTATTTTCAAAAGGAGTTATATACACTCTCACCAGCAATGTATCAGGTTTCTAATTTCCTCAATGCTAGTTACCGTCTCACTTTTATTGCAGCCATCTTAGGGGGTACAAGGTGGTATATCACTGTGGCTTTGATTTACATTTCCCTAATGACTAAAGATGTTCAACATCTCTTTGTGTGCTGATTGGTCTTCGGCCACCTCTACATCGTTGGAGTAATGTCTATTCAAATTCTTTACCCATTTTTTAAACTGAGTTATTTTATTATTAAGCTGTAAGAGTTATTTATATATTTTAGGTAAGTCCCTTATCAGATACATGATTTGCAAATAATTTCTCTAAACAGCTATAAGTTTAATTTTTTGTTGTTAGTTTTTTTAACTTTACTTTCTCTACTGGCTGCTAACAGTGCTGACTAAAGATTATTATTAAATGTTAGAGATGTCCAAACATCCAAATACTAAGAGTAAATTGAAGGTAAGACTGTAGGGAGAGTAAGTCACTCCTATAAACATGTCCTATGTAGTCCATGTGACTTTCTATCAAGGACTTTCTTTCTTTGCTTTTCCTCATCCATGCCTGTTCCATTTTCATATTAATCCTCATTTCTAGAATATAGTAGAGATGAAGTGGACCTACTGAGTATTTAGATATAAAAAGTAGTAGGACATAATGCTGATTTCTATGTGTTTCCTCAAAGCAAAATTAAATTATAAATATGGAGGCTCTACGTTGTACTGGAAAGGAAATAGTGCTGGTTAAGACGAGTTCTGGGTACTAACATCACATTAGTCATTAATTAATTTTGAACCATTAAGGTAAATCCATTACACTGGTTTTCACTTAGGTGACAAAACAAGGAGGCCGGGCTAGATATTTTTATGATTCTTTCAGCTCTACATTTCTATAAGGCCATCTTAGGGGGAGCAGTCTTTAAAATCATTCATTCACTCACTAAAGTGAAGGTTAGGAAATAAAGGCTATTCATTCAGTGGCAAAGGAGAGATTTAAGATTTATAAGAGCATTTCCTAATAACTGAAAATTATATTAAATCTATTCATTATCCCTGTCTGGTTTGGCTCAGTGATTAGAGCATCAGCCTGCAGACTGAAAGGTCACATGTTTGATTCCCATCAAGGGCACTACCTGGGTTGCAGGTTCGATCCCTGGCCCAGGTGGGATCATGAAGGAGGCAACCAACTGATGTGCCTCTCTCACATCGATGTCTGTCTGTCTCTCTCTCTCTCTCTCTCTCTCTCCTCTCTCTCTCACTCTTTCTCTCCCTCCCTCCCACTCTACCTAAAAAAAAAAAACAATGGAAAAATATCCTTGGGGAGGATTAACCAAAAATAAAATAAATCTATTCATTAGATTTTCATTAGATTTAAGGGATCAAGAGCTCCAAAGAAAAGAGTGCTAAATATTATAGAATCCTAAAATAAGAAAGGAGAAAGGTCTTAGCCATATTGGCTAATCTCCTAAAGAAGGTTTCGATGTAACATTAAAGTTCAAGCTCCAAAGCTTTGGCAAATGTAAAAAAAAATATATATATATATATATATATTAGAATTTCATTTTAAGAATAAAAGATACCCGTAAAACTTTTAAAATTTCACGTAGATATTTTATGCAATACTCTTTCAAAAGCTATCTGAAGGGGAATTTAACAATATTAATATATTTGAGAGCAACAAAAACTATTTGCTAAAGAATTAATATTAATTTTGATGGTATAAAACATTGGAAATTACTAAGCATAGTGTATTTGTCAAAGTGTTATTTCTATTTCAGCTTCAATAGAAACGTGTGTAAACATTTACTTTGATTTAGTCAATTCAATAACCTAAAAAGTGATCAATGTGATTAATTCAAAACTGTTTATAATGGAAAAAATATTTTACCTGGAATAAAATCTGTGGAGAGAGATTTACCTTTCAATAAATTTTGCTTAGGTTAATATTAAAATTACTTTATATCACCTGAACATAGAGTGTACATTTTATATTAGTTTACATCCTATGGAGAACCTTAGTTTTGTGTGTGTGTGTGTGTGTGTGTGTGTGTGTTTTATATCCTCACCCAAGGACATATTTGCATTTATCTTCAGACAGAATGGGAGGGAGAAAGGGGGGAATAGAGAGAGAGAGAGAAACATCGATGTGAGAGAGATACATCGACTGGTCACCACCCACACAACCCCAACCGGGGCCGGGGACAAACTGCAACCGACGTACATGCCCTTAGCAGGAACCGAACCCGGGACTCTCTGGTCCACGGGCCAACGTTCTAACCACTTAGCCAAACTGGCCAGGGCGAGAACCTTACTTTTTAAAGGGCTTTCATACTCTAAATAAAACAAACCAAAAAAGCCCTTAATCCTAATGACAGAAGCAATTCTGAGGTACAGTTATGAAAGGAAAGTCAGGGAAAGATATCTCAGGTATATACAATAATGCAGAGACCATGCACCATGATTTGCATCATCCAATTCTCATAACAACCCTGCCAGGCCGAGAATATTGTTCACATTCTAAAGAAGGACAGCAATAAGGTTCAGGGAAATTAAATCAATACAATCTTGGTCAAGGAATAATTTAGGTTTCCATTCTTCAGTTGTTAAATGGGGTCATAATAGCTATAAACATCTCAACAGTACCTTGTGATAACTTACACACTGAACAAATGTTAGTACATCTCCCTATTATCTATCATCTTTACTCCATTAAAAAAAAGGGGGCGGGATATACAAAAGCTTTCTTAGGATCACTAGCAAGTAAACACTAAAACATGATTTGAACAAGTCTGAATATATCCAAAAAATATTCACGTTAATGAGCCTCAGTTCCCTCAGCTGACGAAAAAGGATTAAAACATTTACTAGACAAGAGTTAAGATTAAGTGAAACAATATACAAAACTCCATGTGTCATGAGACATTTTACAAATTTTTCCCACCAAGTTGAGATAATATGCTAAAAAACAAAAACGTTACATATACTTTGTAATATTATAAATACTACAAACGATAAATAACAAATATTTTTGTCCAAAACATAAGAGAAATTTAAAACAATCAATTCATTAGGTATACTTGAATTAAAACAAACCATTCTTTTAAAATTAAATTATGTGTGAAATTTAAATACTTATTAAACATCTATTATAAAAGATACTGATAAATTATGACTGAAGACAGTTATGTGAAAAGCAAAGTTATAGTTACAATTCAAACTCGTAATACCACAATTCTTAATCTTGCCAATGAAAAAGAGATCTGTTAATAATTACTAATTCTTAATGGTGCAAATTTGATTGTAATATTACAAGCACCTCACTTTACAGATTTCCCATCAATATATGCTATAACTGGTGTTAGGCTTTAGTGATCTAAAATTATTGAAACACATACACAAAAACCAAACTGACCAACATCAGATTTAATGGGAATTGAGTCATATACCACATGCACCTGCTGACATTCCAAGGTATTGGCAAATAGCTCTGGTGTTTGGGATAGTTAAGACAAAAATAAAAATTTTCCAAAAAGATATGACTGGCTTACAGTATGAACCAAAAAATTAAGAAAAAAAAAGTTATCAAAAGAGAAAATACTCAAACATTATACCCAAAACTAAATCAGGTTCCCACAATTTAAAAAATGTTAACATCTGAAAGAAATATACACCAGAAATAGACCTGATCATTAAGACCATTAGGTAATGAAGCCCATTCACCCCTTGCAATCTCATGTCAAAACAAAAAAACTTCTCATAAATTTTTTATATTATGATTGAATGAGTTATAATCAGTAATTGTGAAACCAGACTACCAGACAAGTCAGAATTGTTGTGTTCAAGTCCCATCTCTGCATAAATTGGCTGTGGTTCAAGGAAGACTCACCTCCACGCCTGGGCTTCCTCACAGGAAAAAAGAAAGCTCTGACTGGGGAGTGGTGGGTACTAGTGGGCACTAGTTAACTTCTAAGGTCCTTCTCAAATATTAAGCTCCAGGATTTTATAAACTTTCAGCTAGGATCTATCTTTATGAACACTCTCCAATACACTTCCCATTCATTTCAGTGAGAAAGAATCCTTTGTTTTCTAATGTTTTTCTTTTTTTTTTTTTTGCAATAAATACCATTTCTAAAATCTGCTGTTCTGTAATCTATATTTCTTACCTGTTGCTCCTCTGGCATTGGTCTGAAATGGATTTGTAGAAGATGCCACAGAAGGACCAGCAGCAGCCACAAATGGGTTTGTGGAAGGCGTAGCTTTAAAAAATTATAAAATATACTGTTAAAGCCTAGTATGTTTGTATTCAAATATTTTTAAATATCTGTTCATATATTTATGAAGATAGAAAACTAGAGCTTTCTGATTAAAAAAAAAAAAAAACTGTTGCTCTGTCATCTGGTTCCCCTAGAAAATGCTATACAATATACATTTGTGCCCTGGTCAGATTGGCTCAGCAGTTAGAGCATTGGCCCATGCACCAAAGAGTCATGGGCTCAATTCCCGGTCAGGGCATGTACCCTCGGTTGCAGGTTTGATACCCAGCCCAAGTCGGGGTCATGCAGAAGGCAACTAATTGATGTATCTCTCTCACATCGATATTTCTCTCTCTCTTCCTCCTTCCCCCCTACTCAGTCTAAAAAAAAATTTTTTATATCAATGGAAAAATATCCTCGGGTGAGGATTTAAAAAAATGTGTATGTAGAAATTTACACACACACACACACACACACACACACACACACACACACACACACACACACACACACATAATTTGGGTTCCAGAACAACCAGTCGGGTGAGGATTTAAAAAAATGTGTATGTAGAAATTTACACACACACACACACACACACACACACACACACACACACACATAATTTGGGTTCCAGAACAACCAGTGTGTACATTAGTCCCCCTTATCCATAATTTCACTTTCCGCAGTTTCAGCTGCCAACAGTCAACAGCAGTCCAAAACTATTGAATGGCAAATTCCAGAAATAAACCATTGATAAATTCTAAATTGTGCACTAATCTGAGTAATGTGATGAAATCTCGCTTCACCCTGCTCGATTTTTACTTAATAATGGACCCAAAACTTGAGCAGTGATGCTGGCAATTTGAAAATGCCAAAGAGAAGCTGTAAAAACTGCTTCCTTTAAGTGAAAAGGTGAAAGTTCTCAACTTAATAAGGAAACAAAGAAAGTTATATGCTGAGGTTCCTAAGATCGATGGTAAATTGCCAAATTTTGTAAATTAAACTTTATTTTAGCATAGGTATATATGTACAGGCAAAACATAGCAATATATAGGGTTTGGCACTATCCTGTTTCAGACATCCACTGGGGGTCTGGGGACATATGCCCCGCAGGTAGGGGGACAACTGTACACCAGAGACACATTACCTCCGAATGGAGCAGGCACACTTGAAGAAGCAGTCTGTGTCTGTGCAGAAGCACCCACTGGCATTGTTCCAAAAACATTGCTGAAAACAAATATTGAAAGAGTTCTTTATTATTTTTTTTAAAGCAAGAATAATTTATCTATAGAGTGGCCATAAAAATGTAAAAACTCATCACTATGAACATGTCATGTATCACAGTAGTTCTCAAACTTTAAAGTCTCAGCACTCATTTACATTCTGAAAAATTACTGAGAACCCCAAAGAGCCTGTTTCAGTATGCTACATTTATCAATATGCACATAATACATAAATGAAAACAAATTTTAAATCATTTTTTCATTTAAAAATAACAAGAAAGCCTTTACAAGCTAGCATAAATAAACAGCATTTTATGATAATTATATTTTCCAGAACAAAAGGAACTTAATGAGAAGAGTAACGATAGTTTTGCAAATCCCTTTAATGGCTGGCTTAACAGAAGGATCAATCTGTTGTGATATGTTGTTTAGGCTGAAGTATATATGAAAAAAACAACTGGCCTCACATAGATACATAGTTGAACAAAGGAGTATTTTATAGCTTTTTCAGATAATTGTAGATATTTTCTTTGCTATCATACCAAAAACAGTGTCAGTTTCCTAAAGGTTAATTCCAATATAGAATTTAAATCCTTATAGGTGAACATTTTTGTACTTAATTAAAGTTAACATTCACTAGTTTATCTTGCACTTTAATCTTTTACCAATGTTACATCATCTGGAAAATACTTGATGCCAATCTTCCAAATGTCAACACATTTCCTTATGCAAAAAAAAAAAAAAAAAAAAAAATCATATTCATTAATACCGCCACCCACCTCTCATCAGAAAAGTAATGAGAAGCTGTCTAGCTCATGGTGGAGTCAATAAATTTTCCAAAATTCTAATATTTGCTTGAATGTGTGAATATTATCAATTATTTTTCATAGAGTGACAGGTTTAAATACTTACTTTTAGAAAATACTGCCAAATACCCAGATCTGAATAATCATGGTTTGCCTATCAGTCATCTTTCAAGGAAAAATAATGTTCCAGAAAACAAGTGGCTAGCTCATTCCACAACAACCAAACAAGATGATTTTCCTTAAGACAGCTGTCATACCTCAATATGCATAAGACCTACCTGATGCATACCTTACTTACTTCAACACACAGAAAAGAGACATGTTTAAGGATCAAGATTTAATAAAATTAATTTTTTCACTATTTCATCAAGAATATACAGAAGCCCTGGCTGGGTGGCTCAGCTTGTTGGAGCATCGTCCCATACACCAAAAGGTTTCAGGTTCGATTCCCACTCAGGGAGGGACATACCCAGGTTGCAGGTTCGATCCCCAGTCAGGGCACATATAAGAGGCAAATGATCACTGTCTCTCTCACATGGATGTTTCTCTCTCTCTCTCTCTCGCTCTCTCTCTGTCTCTCTCCCTCTCTTCCTCTCTCTCTAAAATCAATAAACATATCCTCAAGTGAGGATTAAAAAAAAGAATATTCACAAGAAAAACTAAATCAAGAGTATTCACAAGTAAAACAACGTGCAGTGGTATGAGAAATACAATGACTATTTGATGACTGACTACTTGTACAGTTTGGTGCCAACAGCCTTAATTCACACTAAGGTGCCAGCAAGTTTTACCTGCCACTATTTTTGTACCAGCAATACAAATGTCAACTAGCAAAAACGCAAAGAACTACTCAGAATTATTATGAATATAGTTCCAACCTTACAGATCCCTTCACAAGGTCTTAGGTACTCGACATAGTCAGTGGACCAGTGGACCACTGTAATGTAATTAAATCATTTGTTATGTATAACCTATGGTTCCAGATTTTCGGGCCTCTTTGTTATAGTCCACTACTATATATGTCTCATGTAAACAATATTAATAGAGCAAAAAATATATAAATATTCTAAATTTTATTCTTTGGATTAAATTTTTCCTATCTGGCATATGGAAAATTTATTCCCAGAGAGCCAAAGTAATTAGTGTTACAATCCTACCATTTCTCTCTAGAAAAGGTGCTAAAGGAAAATAAAAAGCTTCTAAGATAACAAAAGAAAGAAGAGACCATTTGCAGGAATAAAAAACAGAGATAGGCCCTGGCTGGAAGTGGTTGGAGTGTTGTCCCGAACACCAAAAGGTCACAGGTTCGATTCATGGTCAGGGCATGTGTGGGAGGCAACCAATCGATGTTTCAATCTCACATAGATGTTTCTCCCTCCCTCTCCCTTCCTCTCTCTAAAATCAATTTTTTTTTTAAAAGCATGTCCTCAGGCAAGGATTAAAATAATAATAATAGTATAATAATAATAATTAGAAAAACTGAGATGGACAGTATAAGTCACCTATACTTCTGTATATCTTAACTCTAAAATGAGGAAGTCAAAACTGTAAGAGTTTTTAAAGCTCTAATGTTGTTAAAATGAGTTAGACTTCCTGCTGCCAAGAATTCCTTTACACCATATATATTTGAACACAGTAACAGATATGTCTGTTTATAAATACTAGTATGACACTGAAGACATATAGAATCAGTGTTGTGTTCCCTCACAAACATTTCTAAAAATGTCTATTTACAACTAAGGCTGCAACATGTTACATTCAGTGTTTAGTCTTCATGACTAAAAACTGTACCTTGAAAGTATATAATTTCCGCCCTGGCCGGTTTGGATCAGTGGTTAGAGCGTCGGCCTGCGGTCCAAGAGAGACCCGGGTTGGGTTCCCGCTAAGGGCACGTACCTCGGTTGCGGTTTGTCCCTGGCCCTGGTTGGTCGTGCGGGTGGCAGCCACTCGATGTGTCCCTTTCACGTCGATGTTTCTCTCTCTCTCTTCCTCTCTCTCCCTCCCACTCTATCTGAACAAAAAATGAAAAAATGTCCTCGGATGAGGATTTAAAAAAAAAAAAAAAAAAAAAAAGTATATAATTTCCTAAATGGATTCTCTGCTGAGTATAATTAAATCTGTATATAGCTGTCCATTTTGAGATGTGTACATACTTTTAGTTACATTTTGGTGTTCAAGAAAGTAACAAAACCTTTGATTATATGAAAAAATAAAATTAGTCATCTATTCAAGGATTATATTTTAATTAGCAAATTAAACTCAGTTTCCTCAGATTTATAAAAATATTCAGTAATTTTAAAATTATGTCCCATGCCCTGGCCGGTTTGGCTCAGCGGTTAGAGCGTCGGCCTGCGGTATAGAGAGACCCGGGTTCGGTTCCCGCTAAGGGCATGTACCTCGGTTGCAGTTTGTCCCCGGCCTTGGTTGGTCGTGCGGGTGGCAGCCACTCGATGTGTCCCTTTCACGTCGATGTTTCTCTCTCTCTCTCCCTCCCACTCTGTCTGAACAAAATATGAAAAGATGTCCTCAGGTGAGGATTAAAAAAAAATAAATAAATAAAATAAAATTATGTCCCAGTCATTATTTAAGATTATTATTCAGAGTTGAAAAACATTTAACCACGAAGCAGGAACACTAAGACAAGGTACCTGCTAGCATGACTCGTGGACGTGTGCACATTGCTGGAGGTGGCCGCGGAGCTGAAAACGCTGTCTAGTTCTGCCAGAGCAGCATACTTGTCCGAAGATGCACTTGACTGACTGGGAACTGAAACCACAGAACCAACAGGAGGAGCTTTACCTGTGGTGCCAAAGCCACTCCCCGGATCACCACCTGTGAACAAAGAGATTTCACCAAAATTTAAATGCATACTTCCAACTCATCAACCGCATTTGTCCTGTAACACATGTACATTTAAAACTGAACTGGAGCTAAGCAAATAAATAGACAGGATTCTAGAGTCTTAGCTAATAATCTAGAAAATACTGGACAAGATTATCTGGGATACATATTGCTGATGTAAAGATAGAACTCTGCTTCCATAACAAAAACTGAAACTCTGAACCAATAACACATTTAGACTGAGCATAAAGAAGAAATTCTCAAAAAGTGCTACTTAACATATCTGAGACAAGTGCATTTCATTCAAGTATACACATGAATTCATAAAATACAGGACCCTGATGTGAACAATCATTTTTCCAGGGTATTCCATGAAAAAATTACAGATAGTAATACCAGGAAATACTTACTGAGCATTTACTGTGTGCCAGACTGTTCTAAATGCCTTACATGCAATAACACATATAACACAACTCCATGGGATCATTGCTATTTACTACCCTCATTTTGGAGATGAGAAAATAGCCCTTTGCAGAAATCAGAACAGAATCCAGCCTAAAAGCAGACTGTTGCTCTTCCCCACTACACTACGCACGCTGAGAGGCAAAATACTGGCCTTAAGACTAGGCGTAAAAATATACTGTAAAAGTCATTTAAAAAAATTACCCAGATATTAATAGAAAACTGTTCAAAATGAATATATTACAGAAACCACAACACAGCCTTCCAGTCAGTTCTATTAGTAAGATTCTTAACCCTGTATGGCTTAGAACAGTAAAGCGTGCTTTCTAAGACAAAATTAAATTTCTGTCAATTATTTTCTTTTAAAACTGGAAGTATACAAATTAGTTTCTATGCCTTCAGTTTTGTAGTTGATATTTCATGAAAAGTCATTAACATTTAGTATAAACAAAATTTCTATACAACCACTAAGAAAAGCATAGCATCCTCAGATTTTAAGAAATACAACCAAACTTAAAGGACTGTTTAATATACACATTTGTATTTGTTTTGTTTAAAGTTTGATTACCTTGCCCAGCACTGAAGATATTGTCTAAATTGGCAAGTGCCGCGTATTTGTCTGCAGCCTGAAGACCAGCTTTATTTGTTGCAACTTTACTAACAGTTGTTGCTGTCTGATGACTCTGGGAAGTATTGAAGGTTCCAAAATCAGCACTGGAGGATTTGGGGAAGTTATCAAAATGAGCAAAATTAGCATTTACTGATCCAGCACTTCCACCTGTAACAGAATAAACAGAACATGTGAAATATCCAGACTTTTCCCAGTATCTTGTGATAGATTATATGATCATTTCTTCCTAAATTCAGTGTTCTATAAGCAATTTACATTCCTAAAAATGACTGACAAATAGCATTCAACTTTAACCATCTACAATAACTTTTTATAATTTGCAAACCTAGATTTTCAAAGGCCCTGGCAACATGAAGAATTACAAATTTTTATGTGTAATTATTTACCCTGGCGTAAAGAATATAATTCACCTGGCTTGAGACTCATTACTCCATACAAGATTCAGTTATATATATATACTATGAGCTCTTACTAGTTCTCCTGCTATCAAGATGCAAAGTATCTGACTCTACAAGCTTTTGTAACTCTAAGAAGACTTGGTTGAAACAAATCCCAGAGCAGAAAGTTAAAATGTCTAAGATGTACTATTTTGATCCAGAATTTCTTACTAGGTGGTCTTTGAGCTCCAGACTTATTTTATTTGAAGAGCTATTATTTAATTCTACATAATAATTGAATGCTCATACAACACCATGGTTTCTTCATTAAAATCACACCCTATTATGTACAGTTCAAAGAATAAAAATTAGAGTATACAATATAAAAATAATTTAAATATTATTATATATATAATACTAAGATTTTAAGGTCCATTCTGTAATCTAGACTTCTTTCAAGTACTACCAAAAGGCTAGTATATTTCATTCTGTGCTTTTGATCCTACACTTTTGATACCAGTTCTTTATGCCTACACATTAGTTTCAGCAATCAAAATATATACATACAGTTTCATATTAAAATGATAGAAAAGCACACACAGATATTTTAAAAACAGAATGGATACACTCACATTTAAAAAAAATAAAAAACCCACTGTCCACCAATCTGTTTTATAAACATTCTAAAACAAAGTATACCGATAAAATTTCTCAGGCATCAAAACTCTGGTTATTTCCAATTACAATCAAGTAATATGTGTATTTAAATGATTATGATGTTACAAGTAGCTGGTGAACAAAGTACACACTAAAGCTTTCAAAGTTTGTATGAAAACATTTATTTCAAATGATTAAAAATGGAATTATTAAATCAACTATCTTATTGTATACTATTGTGCTCTCTAAGTCTGAGTTTAGGAATAGTGAAGGGAAAGTAAAAGTGACAATTTATGAAGATTATTAAGATGATTAACATTCTATAACTGAAAAACCTGTGAAATACAGCATAAAACATACAAATTAGTAAAAGATGCCTACTTGACGACAGAACTTACTGTTGGTAGCCTGAAGAGGAAAAGCGGAAGTAAACTCACCAAAACTGCAGCTAGATGAAAGCATTCTAAATGCTGGACAGCCAGAAATTATGTAAATGATGAAAGTTAAAGGAAAAAAAAAAAAAAAAGAAAAAGAAAATTGAAAGAAAAAGCTTTAAGACAATACACAGAATTCAAGTTGAAAGCAAAGTAATCAGCCAAAGATCTAAACATGGGTTCAATGAGTTTTGGAAAACAGTACAGTTTATGGGAGAGTATTAATGTTAAAAGACCAATTCCTGCACAGAAAACCATTTCCAAGTTCGATTAACGTGATCCTTAAACAACCTACTTTCGACTAATATTTCTTCAAGTTTGTTGCCCTGAAAATTATTTATACTTTTAGTATAAACAATGCAAACAATCAATTAGCTTCCCTTACTTAGAGCCTAAATCAATGTGTTCTGCGAACCTAAAAAACTTTAGTATGTTAATTCCTCCTTGCATAAGAAGTTTTGAGAAAGATTCAATGTGCAGGAAAAGGGGAATAGATATTGTGAATTAGACAACATACCAAAGAGTTCAGAAAAACAAATGAACACAGAAGAAAAAAAAAAGATTTCAGGTTTCCCCAGAGCTTTGTAAGATAGAACTAGTTTAAAATCAGATAATTATAGAATTTAAGTTTAGAGTAATTTTCAAAACTACCTCTAGAGAGTTTGACTTTGTTTTTTTAAAAGTAAACATTTAAGCATAATGCTGGAGAAGCTCTACCTGTAGTTTGGGGCTGAAAAGCAGAATGACTTGCTGTGGGGAAACCTCCAAAATCACTCGAACCACTAGACTGTCCAAATGCATCAAAGTTTGCAAAATCTGCATTTGCAGAATTCTGAGCTGTAAATGGCAAGGAACAATATATGTTAATGAAAATGAAAACTATAAATAAAAAATATGACGAATTTAAGAATTTTATGAAAGGTTTCTACATCTCAGAACTCACTTTAAAGACATTTACAGATCAGATTTTAAATCCTACTAGTGTTTACTTAGCCCAATTTCAAACAGTTTATTAAAGGGTATCCAGAAGTTTCCAAAAACACTTTGCACAATGATAAATTTGTATACAATAACCACTGAGTGACCACAGGAATAGTACTATAAATGTAACTCAATTAAAGAAAACTTTGAATTAAGAGCACTAAATACATGAGTTACAGCAAAGCCGATAGAAATTTAGGATATAGGATGCATTCTGAAAAATTCAGATTTAAAATGGTAATGAGTGATCTAAAATATTGATATAAAGATGGTTTAATTACATTAATATTATGTTGGTTGTTTCTTTTTAAATTCCTAACTCTGTCATACCATGGCATACAAAAAGAAAAAGAAAACAAAATTGCATGTATAACAAGGACATGATTGCCAAACATGCAGAAGAGATAGATTCACATTTTATTAGAAGCCTGCCACTTTAAAACACATTAAAATGTAAGAAATAATAAAAACTAGTAAAAATTATAACATAAGTGCACCTCATACTTCGTGAAAAAGACCTATGGGTATTTCCCACTGGTCATCAACCTAAGAGCAAAATTCTAGGCTTCTCTAAATTTTGTAACTAAATAAAACAATTCGAGATTTTTTTTTTTTTAAGAATCCAAAACAGATGCTGGGTAAGATTTTTATAGAGCATATGATAAGAATAAGAAGTGGTTGATATGAGGGAAAGAGAATTGCTAAGTGGTAAGAATAAAAAAAAAAAAAATGTCCAAAAAATAAACATCAACATAAAGTCAGCCACTTTATTATTTTTTAATACATTTTTATTGAGTATGATTGTAATAGCTAAACAACGTGTTTTTTATGATGAAAAAATTAGAAACTCAAATAGCCAGCAATGAAGGAATCGCTGAAATGCACTATGGAATACCATATGATGGATACAATGCAGCCACTTAAAAAAATCATGTAAGACAGCCCTGGCCGGTTTGGCTCAGCAGTTAGAGCTGGCCCACCGACCAGAGTTGCAGGTTCGATTCCGGTAAAGGGCACATACCTCGGTTGTGGTTTGGGCCCTGGTCGGGGTAGAAAGGGAGGTAACCAGTCGATGTGTCTCTCTCACATCGATGTTTCTCTCTCCCTCCCCCCCACTCTGTCTGAAGATAAATGGAAAAATATCTTTGGGTGAGGACTAAAAACTATCATGTAAAATAATATTCAATCCTATACAAAATGTTATGACAAAGTAAATAAGGTAAACAGGTTAATAAATTCCAGACACATTTTCATCTGCTACTTTGTTAAATATGGTATTATATACATAGAAACTCTATTTTAATTAACCCAAAGTAGGAAGATTTCAGACAGGTAACATTTCCTTCTTTGTTTGCCTGAGTTTACACCAAGCTTTTGTAATGAATATGTATTCTACTTGTAAACAAAACAAAAAAGTTACTAAACAAGAAAATTTTCCATTAACAGAGCTAAACATTGGAGGAAGAAAATCAGGAAAACTTACAGCATTTTATGTAGTTACTGTTCTGTATGTATCTGAAAGGGTATGGCAGTAGGGGAGGAAATGTACCTAAAATAGACCCCCCCTTCTACTAGGTACCTGTGCCACTTTCCTCCTTGGGTACTCACACCTAGCACTTCTGAAATGTGGGGTGCTATCCCACATATCACTAGTCACACTTTATTCTTGAAAACTTTTTTTTTTAAAGAAACATGTTTGTCCTAGCTCTCAAACACTATACAGAAATACCTAAATTAAAAGGCTACTTATTAACAACATAAATTCTGTATTTTCTGGATATGACAATCTTTTGTCATTATTTTTACTTAAAATTCAATTTTACTTTCTCAAAATTAAATATAATGGAAGAAATACTAACAAATAAATAATAAATTTTAAAACATTTATTGAAAAATATTGTGGAATATCTATTACAAGGTTAAATACAAAATATAACACACGTTTAAACAAAGTTACCATTTAGTATTGCTAAGAACAACAGTAAGCAAGTACAGTGTAGTGCAAAGGGAATCTGAGATAAGCATCAGAGAATTCCACCTAACATAAGTAGCTGTATAGCCTTGGATAAGTCCCTCAATTGTTCTGGCTCTACCAGTTTTCTCACTAGTAAAACGAAAGGATTCACTAGATGGTCTCTACTTGCAAATCCAGCATTATGATTCTACAACTTATGAGACAATAGAAATTCTTTATGAGCTCTGAAATACTGGCCAAAAACTAAAGAAAATTATACTAAAATGCCAAATAAGTTTATAAGGCCAAAATATATAATATACATAAATTATACAACTGTAACGAAATAGAGGGCGTGGTACAGGACGTTCTCAAAGTTAGGGTGGGCTGCATTCCAAAAGGTTATGTTTCTAAGTTTTTTAAACCATTTAATTATACATTTGAGAAAAAATGAAATGCATCTGTCCCTTGTGGAAATAGGAATTAGGTCCCTAAGCTAGTTTATCCCTTATAACCTCAAACATATGTGAATGTACAGTATATAATAATACATATTCTACATTTATCTTATATTTATAACATAAGGGGAAAAATATACATTTAACATGTTTCAATCATCATCAAGAAAAAAATCAGTTCAATAAAATCCATTTAGAAAGTCAAGTCAATGAGAAATAGGTACTCATGAGAAAGGAAGAGAGACCAGAGGATGGAAACTAACAGCCCTCATCAAATTCAGCTGACAGATACACTGTTTCACCTATGAAAAAATTTTTTTCATCAATTTCCAACATTTAAAAAGAAAACATTTCACTTTGAATAAGACTGGTGGCTTCTCTTAAAAGAAAAGTAATATATTAGTAATCCTAAACCTGTATTTCCACGTGGCAACAGGAGATTAGAACATCCCCCATTAAAAAGGGCACCACGGTCCCTTACACACTCAATTGTGTTTAATTGAGTTTGCCATCCCTGGTATATGGTGTGACAAAATTTAATTACAGTCCACAGTTCACAGGTTTTGTAATATGTTTACCAGGCAAAATAACTATTAAATTCTGTAGGTAAATTATGTTTCTAACTGCATGCATGTTTCTATAGAAGGTAAGTTTTTTGAAGAAGTACTTCAGCTGGTAAAGAAATGATAAAGTCAGAATTATCACAATTTTGCATGATGGATCCCACTTTGGGGCATCAAAGCTAACATTATCAAAACAGGCAATCAATATTATGTGCCTCTTAAACCCTAAGTAGCAGGTTTGCGCCCCACCTCCAAAAAAAAACAAACCTGTAACAGATCAAGTCTCTATCAATTTAGAGCAGTGGTTCTCAACCTGTGGGTCACAACCCCTTTGGGGGTCGAACGACCCTTTCACAGGGGTCGCCTAAGACCATCGGAAAACACATATTTCCCAAGGTCTTAGGAACCGAGACACCGCTCCTCTATCCATCTCCAGGCGGGTCTGCCCACATGCAGATACACCCACACATACAACATGAGGAACTGTATGAAAGGGTCGCAGCATTAGGAAGGTTGAGAACCACAGATTTAGAGGAAATATAGAAGAGAACAACCTGAAAAAAGGACCCCTCAGGGGTGCAATCAACAAGTTCTGACTGCTTAAAACTCAACAGGATAAATAACCTAATTTCTCAAACAAATAAATTACAGAGAAGAAAAAAGGGATGGAGGACAAATCTATAGGCTAAGAGACCTATCTCACAATTGCAAAGCATAGATCTTATTTGAAACCTGATTTGAATAAACTCGTGTGTGTGTTTGTGTGTGTGTTAGAAATGGAATGGAAATTTGAGTATTAATGAATTATTATTATTATTACTATTATTTAGAGAGTGGTAATACTACCATGATTATGTTTAACAAAGAAAATCCTATTCTACAGATACATACAAAATAGGTTATTTAAGGATAAGCTAAAACTTGCTTCAAAATAACTTGTGAGAAGGAAATGACTAGAATAAGAAATCAAACCAGATTAGCCATGAGTGATGAGTACATGAAGGTTGTATTATCTGGTCACTTCTGAATATCTGAAATTGTCCATATCAAAGAGTTAAAAAACATTTAATAGTCTTTTCTCATTTTTCTATGGAAAGGGGTCATGTCAATAACCTGACATTAAGCACAGTCTCTTTTGTGATTAAAAATCACCAGGGAGGGTTATATGATTACATATACACAGATCTCAACTGACATGAGTGACCAGACATTCTCAACAGAATATGTTTGCTGGTACTGAAGTATATACTTGGGGGGGGGGGGAGGTCGTGTCTTGGTGTTTTATACAAATCTCTAATAAAAGTTCTTGGAAAAAAACACTTACCTGCATGACTGTTGAAATGTGCAAAGTTAGCAAAATTGGCTGTAGCTGATGACTGAGAAGCTGGAGCAGCAAATATGTCTGAGCCAAGATCACTTAAAAGGTCAAACTGTTTCTTTTCCTGCTGCTGTCCTTGAGAGCGACCTACAACAGGGGACTATAAACCACATATTAGCTATAAAGTGTTTCCAGTCAGATCTGCTAAATTTTTAGCACACTATTCCCAATAGACCAAGCTTAAAACACAGTTTAAATGTTACATAATCTTTTATTTGTGGTTTGAGTACTTTTGATATTTTTTTAACAGCACCAATTTTCAACACCTAGTCCCAAATTATGTCTCAATTTTAAATACAGAGTCAAAAGCAAAGAAATATAATTACAATAGTTATTACACCTCACTGCTAAGACAATGATAAAGCTTTCATAGAATACATCCTTTATACTTAGGAAGAGTTACAATATACTGACTTAACTCTTCATTTTCTACTCAAACTTTTTGTAAAATCAGAGCAATTTATCCAGATGCCCTAGTACGCATTATTAAAAGAGGGGGATTTAATTCAAATAGTACCATGCCTCAGAATCATTCTTGTGTAGGGTAGACGTTGTAATGTCACACAGTAACAGATTTGTCACAGCTCAGTCAACTGTAATGAAGTGCAGAAGTACAAACTTTAGGTACCAACTTATTAAAAAACGTCAGTCTATTCACAGTTTTAGCCACCTGTGTTTCCACAAAGATGCTTAACAAATCAGGCATGGGGAAAATTCTACTGCTTGAGAAACCCTTTCCTATAAAAGTACATCACAGAAGCTATACTGTTCTGACTCCAATAGTTACCATAGACTTATGTTTTATAATTTATGTTCTACGACAGATAGCTATAGCAATGTTCCTGTATACCTTTCACAAAGCTGTGGAGAAACTCATATTAGTAATTGCCAAGGAGCAAATATATACACATTACAACCATTTAACCAAGAATGCTTTAATGTACTATAAACTGCTGGTACACAATGCTACTGGCATACAAGGTCACGCTACTGTCTTTAAAAATTCTTAAATTCATGACACTTAGTTCTCCTTAGTGATTACTCACCTGACTAGGTGTGCCCTTATTTAAGTGCAGGGCTGGTGCTGAATCTCCTAAAAGAGATTTCAGTGGTTTGACCTCAGGTGTGCTGCTTGTGCTACTGGCAGAGGAGCCTGAAATAGATGCGTGAACGGATGCCACCACTTTGGCTTGTTCTGGTGGGACATACCTAAAACACACAAAAAGTTGAACAGGCAGTTAACTAAGAAAAATATAGGAAATGCTATATTCAAAAATGATAAGTATAATTCTAATTCTGCACAACACTGTTGATATTAATCTTATTTCAAAACGCTCCAGGGCCGTGGCTGGACAGCTCAGTTGGTTACAGCATTGTCCCGATATACCAAGGTTGCAGGTCAATATCCAGTCACAGCACATACAAGACTCAATCAATGAATGCATAAATATGTGGAACAATAAAAATTGATGTTTCTTTCTCCTCTTCCCTCCCTCCCCCTAAATATCAATGAATTAATTTTTTAAAACCCTACTGAAATTAATAGCTGTAGACTACACTTAACTGAAATACTCAGAGAAAGGGTAATGAAGACTGACACAAAACTTTTTTCAATTATTTACATAGTTTTTCTAAGATAAATACAATAAATAATTGCTTTTTTATAAAACAGTGGACTTATCATGATGAATAGTTAATACTATAATTAAACTTTTAAAAACTAAAGTATTGTAAGCTCATAAGTAACATCTGCAAACAGAACAGAAAGAAGGGAAAACATTTATTATTATATTACAGTTAACAGTCTAAAATACAAAGGCCTATTACAAATCTATAAGAATAAGATCAATAGCCCAATTTTTAAATGGGCAGAAGCAATTCATAGAGACACACAGAAATGAAAACACTTATAACCTAATTCATTAGCACTTGATGAGAGTGTAAACATTACAAATTTTGTTACTATCTATTAAAATACATAAATAGGAATGCTCTGTGCCCCAGAAGTTCCACTTGCAGAAACTAATCATTAGGAATTAAATGGATGAGTGTACACAGATATATGTACAGGTATGTTACCACAGCACTCTTAAATCTGTTTAACATAATACTACACAGCTACTCTTTTGACATGGGAAGACGTCCATATTACTTCATGGGTATTTCAGGTTTGATCCCAGTCACATAAATACAGGATTCACAGGGAGAAGGGAGTCAAGAAAGACAAGAAAGGCAAGAATATAATGCCCAAACACTGGCAATGCTGATCTCTAGGGTTGGGATTATATGAGAGATTTCGCCTTTGTATTTTTGGGTTTTCTCCTTTCTCCCCAAGCCTCTTTCCAAGTAGGTGGAGAAAGAAGGAAAAGAGAAGGGTTAAGAGTACCTATCTATTCCAGAGACAGTTCAAATCCCAGCTCCACCACTCAATAGCTGTTAAACCTAAGGCAGACTACTTCAACTCTTTGTGTCTACAATTTTTCATCTATAAAATGAAGATACAGTTGCTATGAAGTAACAAGTTGACATTTCTAAAGTACTTAGAACAGTTCCTGGTACAAGTGTTAGCTATTATCAAATTACATAATAATCACAAACAATAAAACTGTGTTGCTTTTTCCATTAAATGGGAGATGATAGAATATGACAATGAATACAGGAAGTTATGCTTTCCCACAATTTGGCACACCACTGATGATACCAACTTTTGAATGCAGGCACATTTATTAAAGGCTAAAACGAGATAATAGGACTTAGTTCAAAAGACTCATCTGACTAAAAGTAAGCTAAACTTGTATAACACAGGAAGTAAAGTTTGAAAATTGGTTAAAAGGACAATTTCAAAATTCCTTAGATGACAACAGCCTCATTGTTTTAAGAATAGTGGCTCAGCCCTGGCTGGTTTGACTCAGCAGTTGGAGCGTCGGCCCTCAGACCAAAGAGTCACAGGTTTGATTCCAGTCAAGGGCACGTACCTCGGTTGCAGTTCGATCCCCGGCCCTGGTCAGGGTCGTGCGGGAGACAACCAATCAATGTGTCTCTCTCACATCGATGATTTTCTCTCTCTCTCTCCCACTCTCTCTGAAAATAAATGAAAAAATATCCTTGGGTGAGGATTGAAAAAAAAGAAGAAGAACGAATAGTTGCTCAAGGAGTCTGCATTTGGATAGTGCTTATGCCTTATTAAAAACCAACTTAACTGCTCTCTAGTTACATGGCACGGTACGCAGGAGCATGGGTTTAAAATGCACAGGTCCTGGCCCTCCTGAATGGTCAACTCCCTCTTCCCACCCACAAATTAAAATTCTCATTTGTTTTTAATCTTTTTACTATTATCCTGTTTCTCAGGACAGAAAAAAAAATAACACAAATTATAATTACTTGAGGTTTATAGTTACTGGAATTATGGTTTGAATGAATAAATTGTATTATTGTTTATTACATTATTATAAATATGGGGAGATACACGGTTTCATTTCTATCAACTCTTATTCACACAAACTTTACTTGCTAATTGAAGCTAAACTATCTCAAATTCCAGCTAAATCCTATTCAAATTAGTATTTTCAGTTGGTAGAAATAAAACTGTTGGGAAAAATAAAAAATTAAGTCAGGCCCTGGCTGCCAGTTTGGCTCAGTGATTAGAGCGTCGAGCCAAAGACCAAAGAGTTGAAGGTTCGATTCCCAGTCAAAGGCACGTACCTCGCTTGCAGGTTTGATCCCCAGCCCAGGTCAGGGTAGTGTGGAAGGCAACCAATCAATGTGTCTCTTTCACATCCATGTTTCTCCCTCCCTCCCTCCCTCTCTCTCTCTCTCTCTCTCTCTCTCTCTATATATATATATATATATATATATATATATATATATATGTATATATATATATATATTTCCCACTCTATCTAAAAAAAATAAATGGAAAAATATCCTCGGGTGAGGATTTAAAAAAAAAGGCCGGGGCTGGGCTATATAAGAAGAAAAGTCTTAATTAACTACAGGGTGGAAGGTCTACAAAATTAACTAAAATAATAAAAGGTAATTACCTTTGTCACTTAAATAATAATTTATGACACCATGTTTTTACTGTCACCCTGCATCTTAAAATTTTCCTCTTTCCTGAACTAAAATTTTATTGGTACGTTTTATCTATTTTCACACCTAATGGTACCTAGTGCTGCTGAATATACAGCCCAGGCTAATCTTGCCTTGCAAAATGCAGTCTCCTCAAAAGAACAGTAAGAATACAAAGTTCGCGGAGCATAAAAATCAGAGCTACTTCTTTCGAATGTGCTCAATGAATACAGGTAGAGACAGTTCACCCATAAACCACCAGTATTCCCTCAAGACCAAAACAAGATCTTGACTATATCATTCTCTGGGTTAAAATACAGCTCCTTAGGAAAAAAACAGGCCATTTACTTCTTTATTATCTATTCCATTTGTGACTTTCTCCATCTTCCAATCCCCCCAATAAGAAAATATACACTATTAAATACTGGTAAAGAAACCAAGAATTCATCATTAATGAGTCTTAGTAAATTGACTTAAGTTGTGCTCATTTAGCTAAAAATTAAAAGTCCAAAGTAGTTAAACACTAGCTCTAAGCATATGCTCCTTGGTCTGTTTCAAAGGGCTTACTAGCCACATGTCCAACCTATTTTATTTATTTTTTAAAATTACCACCTCATAAATTTAGTCAGAGGAGTATAAACGCTCCCTTCTTTTTTCTTTTTTGTGTTTTTGTTGTTGTTAATCTTCACCTGAGGATACTTTTTCCTTTGATTTTTAGAGAGAGTGGAAGGGAGGGGGGGAGAAAGAGAAAGAGAGAGAGAGAGAGAGAGAGAGAGAGAGAGAGAGAGAGAGAGAGAGAGAGAGAGAAACACTGATGTGAGACACATCAATTTGTTGCCTCCTGCACACGCCCCTACCAGGGTGGGGGATCGAACCTGCAATCCAGGTACATGCCCCCTTGACCAGGAATGGAACCCGAGACCCTACAGTGTGTGGGCCAACACTCTAACCACACTGAGCCACACCGGCCAGGGCTGAATTCTCCCTTCTTAACCAGGTAGTAAAATGATTTCTTGGATGGGAAGTGAGTGGTATTTTGAGCAAAGACTTACTGCAAGATGCAGTTAAGTGGATGGATTCTGAGTGAGCTACACAAGAGCTTTAACATAGTGCCTAGTTTACAGAAGATACTAAATAAATACTTGCTAAATGAATAAAGATTTTAGGAACGGAGGCTTTTATAAGACTAAAAATGTCTAAAGAAGCTAACAGGGCTAGAGAAGGATTCAAAGGAAGGATCCATAACTTTTCAAAAAAGGGTAGGAGGCCTGGTAATTACAAGGAATAGGCTGCTGAGTTAAGATAAAGTAGAAGTAAAGGTTTTTGGAAACCAAATCCAATAAAAAGCCAAAGTTTAATGGGTATCTATCTACCTACCTACCTATTTATTTCCTATTTACTTAACCTGCCTATTTCCTTCCTTCCTCCCTCCCTCCTTTCCTTTCTTCCTTATGTCAGACTAGTCTTACCCACAATGTGATTCGGGAAAGCTTTGCTCTAAATACAAACTATTCACTCACCATCTTTTCTTTTCATATTTTTCTTGTAGGAACTCTTTCACTTTTTGTGGATCCCTGAAGTCTGGAATTGCTGAAGATCTATCATCAAATAATCCTAGCCAAATCTGTTTACAGACCTTTGGAAAGAATTAAAACAAAAACAAAAACAAAAGTGTTAAAAATCAACATCTTCACTTAATGAAATGTTAAGGGAAAATTATGATCTCTCAGAAAACTAACCTACTTAACTGTAATAATACTGCTTTCAATGAGGATATTTATTACAATGAGAAATGAAGATGCAACAAATGAACTAAATGTATTCAAATATGTTACAGTATGCAGTAAAATCTTAGCAACAGCATCATAAAGAACAGCACCTCATAGGGAAACAAATAGTGAAATGGAATTTGAGAGGATCTGGGATGTTTTGGTCTTGAAATGATCAAAACTGTAAGCCCTTAGCAAAACCAGATAACTTTTATGAACCTCAGTGACTTCACCCCATAAAACAGAGTGAACTAGGCTAGTAGCAATTTCACAAATCCTTGAAAGGCTCAACAATCAACCAGAAAGAACAAACAAAAATTACTGGAATCATAAACAATTTGCTAGTAAAGTATAACAACAGTAACAAAAATATAAGGCAGATACAACTCTAGTGTTACAGTTGCCTCCTATGCTCCCCCCCCCCACCCCACCGTGGCTAAAAAATGAAAATCTGAGATATTTAACTTTTTATACAAATCAAAGAAATGAAGTGATATAGAACTCAAATAGGACACAAGAGCATAAAGAAAACAATAAAGAAAATTTAACAAAGTGGTCTTCACAAAATTAAAAGGTATTGCTCTTCAAAAAGTTAATATGAAAAAGTAAGCTACCAACTTATAAAAAGCATTTGCAAAATATGTAAAAACTTCAAAAAACTTGAACCCAGAATATATAAAAAATTTCTTAACACTCAATTATAATAAAGACAAAACAACTGTTGAAAGAATGGGCAGAAAATTTTAGCCACTATACCAACATGCAGTCCGACATCATTAGTCATGTGGAAAACGCAAATTAAACAACACTGAGACCCCACTACATACATACCACTAGAATAGCTAAAAATAAAAAGACTGACCATATCATGTATTAGTGAGAATGGGGAACAGTTGCAACTCTCAAGAATGTAAAACGGTTCAACCACTTTGGAAGAGAGTTGGCAGTCTCTTAAAAGCCTACCATATGGCCCTACCATCTCATTTCTAAGTATCTACCCAAGAAAAATGAAAGCACATGTCCACACTCAGATTTGTACACAAATGTTCACAAAGGCTTTATTGATAATACTTCCAAAATGGAAAAAACTCAAACATCCATCAACAGGTAAATGGATTAATTTTGGAATATGGAAATAGGAGACTCATCAGCAATAAAAAGGAACTATTATTGACTCAAGCAACTACATAAATAAACCTCAAGATGATTATGCTGACTGACAGAAGTCAGACACCCACACCCAAAAGTACATAATGTATGATTCCATTCATTTAAATTTTTAGAAAATGTAAACTTATCTATAGTGACAGAAAGTAGATCAAATGGGTGCTTTACAAAAGGACACAAGAAAACTCTTGGGAATGATGAAAATGTGTGCTATCTTATTATTGCAGTGATGGCTTCACATATGTCAAAACTCGTCCATTAGACACTTAAAATATGTACAAGTTCTTAGAATTAATTATTCCTCAGTAAAGCTACAAAGAAACAAGTACACAAGTTTCAAAAATTACATTATTTTAAAGAATAACCAATATTAACACAGAGAAAAGAACACAGCATCTAGCTTCAAAAAGCCTGCCAGAAATGTGAGAAATCAGAGAAGGAAAAGCAGTACCCTTCTCTATCTTACCTGCTCACTGAAGTGGGTAAGGGAGGACAGGAGAAAGGACTCATCCTTTTTCTTTGCTATCATGTACCAAGCATTTTTCAAAACAATATTTCTTGTGGCTCCCTCCTACTCCAGGCTCAGTACAGATACTACTATAAAATCATTAAAGCAGAAACAGCTGAGACGTCACCATGAGGCCTAAGCTAAGACACAATCTCATTATAAAAACATTTCAGAGGCAAAGCCAGAAAAGTGCAGACACCCAGAAATGGTAATGCACTTACTGCCAGAAGTACTATAAACCCTGTAGGGGCCTAGCTTCTGCAACAAATATTTAGGTACTTAAAAAACCACATGGGACTATCCTCAGGCAGAAAACTGACTAATAATTCTCCCAAAATGTAATTTTAAAAGATTCTGTGGCTTTACAATTACATTCATAAAGGGAAAATTGGAAGTTTCTAATTTTTCTATTTTAAAAGTTTCCAAACAAGAAAACAAGAGACATGGTAGTCATTTGCCCAAAGCCAAAGAATTATTAACTGTAACTGACAGAATTAGTTCAGGATACTAAATGCCAGAAACATTTAGTCTTTATATTCCAAAATTCCTATTAACTACCACATACAAATTTTTAAACTAAAAACAATATTATATAATAATAAACATACAAATTTTAAAAAGATGGATTGAAGACAGATCATAAAGTTACTATCTTGGCACTCCTCATGGTAATACAAAGCAAGATGGAGTGCTTGGTGGTAATCTTTTATAGAAATTTGACATGAGCAGCCTACAGGATTCCCTCAAAATTCTGTACTAACTACTGGTAGTTCTGCTCCTGCTCTCGGACAGGCCAAACTGCTAAGGAAAATCATTACAACTCGCTGTTGGAGTCCACTACAAATTAATGTTGTCTCACTACCAAAGTTCCTTCATATTCTTAGCTCTTACTTCTAGCTATGTTACCCCGCAATGGCTATTTTCTAGGTTGCTCAAAATCCTAAACCTTACCTGTCACTCTTGGCAGTGGAGTTCTTAAGTGAAGTGGCTTTCAAAATGGAATTCCTCAATTCCCTGGAATGGCAGCATTTGAGTCACCTAAAAACTTGTAATGCATATTTTCAGGAGCCACCAAGACCTATGAAATCAGAACCTCTGGAGGTAGCAAGCCCTCCAAGTGATTGTGAAATAGGTCAAAGTTTGAAAACAAATGCTTCAGTAAAATCTAGGTCAGCAGATGGAAACTTCCTTTCCATATATGTACTATATACAGTTTTCAGCACTTCTCAAATTAACTTAGTCCCTACACCTGTTATTGGGCAAGGGTCATTTAACAGAGACAGTGTTTCAGGGACACATCTGGAATAATGTCACAGTCTCTATAGTTCCTGTGACCCATTCACATTTTAGTCCTTGAAAAGCTGGCTTCTGTTCCTACCATTCTACTACAATTGTTCTTTCAGGTTTATAAATTTGCTGATAGGAAAGTATCAAGTTCTATTTTCTGCTTGTTTTGCTTTCTTTATTTGTTTTTTGTTTTAACAAAATAATAAACATCAACTGAAAAGGGAGGGCAGGTGGAAGAAGAGAGTGAATCCACTACAACTTCAGGTAGCACCTAGGACCTGTGGTCATGCATCTCGAAAATGAAATATCAGAACACTGTGTTTCCCCCCCGTCTCATTTGTTTAGGTACCAAGTAGAGTGTTGGCTTTAATCAAGTAAAATATGACAAGAGTTAAAAGGGAACAGTTAGAACAGGCCACAGCATCTAAGGTCAGTGAAGTAAAATGAAAATATGATGAGAATGATGAACAAGAAAGAACTTTTGCTTCAGTGGACTGGAGGTGGTCCTGACAGTTGTCCCAAAACTGTTGGACTCAGAAAAATTAGAGGGAATAAGCTGGGAAGAGAGAAGTAGTAGTGATCAGAGAACAGAAATCTGACAGGTGATATAGTTACTGATACAAGTGTAAAACAGGATGAAAACACTGGAAATAAGAGGTCAAGGGATTCAGGAAACCAAATTACTTTATTATGATAATCATCTGGATTATGTGGACACTGGGATTGGCAGAAGTGATTTATGCTAGTGGGAAAAAAGACATGCAAGGTGCTTAAATCTATAATGACTGACTGGTATGACTGTAACAAGACATAGCAAGTGATCAAATCTACTGACTTGAGGAGCATGGGGCTGAGGGACTAGAAACATCACTGAGGACCAACATACCTAAAAGCCATCACCTGAAAAGGCTTCCTACATGATGGCATTAGTTATGATGACCTCTTTGGGGGAGTGGATAATCAGTCCTAGTAATAATGCACTGGTTGTGGTAGTTATGAGCCTAGACAAGGGATCTGAGTTTGGATTCCAATTCTGCTTACTAATAGTACCTGCTTCACAGGCACGTTGGAAGAATTAAGTGAGATAACCTGTTTTGCACTCAGAACAGGCATACAGAGTAAATTTTAAATAGTATCAGTTATTATTACTTTTGGGCCTGGTCTCTTAAGTGGTTTGCAATGGGTTATGGAGTGATGAAGTAAGACTGGGAAGTAGATGTCTCACCAGGAACACAGGCAACACAGCAGGGTCTCCCTTTATTCCTGTTGCAGACAGAATCAAAGTGGTCCTGATGGAACAATCTCTCTCCTTTGAACTTCTATAGCACTTTGTATCTTTCACATGAAACTCATAACAAACTGCCTTATATTATAATTACTGAGTATGTATCTCATTTACATTATTAATTTTGAATTCCCCACAGTGCTTAAAAAATGGGTAGTGCCATATTAATTGTTCAGTAAGCAAATTATTATACTCAGAAACAGATCTTATAGAGGAATTAAAAATAAAGTCACACACTAGCTAAGAGAATAAATTCATAAAATTGTCAGAATAATTTTTTCCTTATTCTAGTGCTAATCCACTTTAGAACTGCAATCGTAATAGCCACTGACATAATCTAAAATATTTTAGATCGCAATAGGAAACAGATGGCGCCCTCAATGTGGATCAAGTTTAAAAGAGACTGTTTACAAAGCATAAGTAGGCTGTGAGGAAATCACAAGTGAGAGTCTAGTACCCCAGGGTTAGTAACAGGGTCTAACACCACCCATGGCAGTGAACTGGGAAGAGAGGAAGAGGTCAGTAGAACCTTACACAAAAGGTCTACTTGATGGAGCTGTGACCCTCAATAGAAGGATGAGCCAGGTTGTGGATATCCCACAGGGAAAAAGTTAAGAAAGTATCCTAACCTCTCCCTCCTTCCTTCCTTTGATATGCTGACAAAGTCCGTGCCCACCCTCCCACCCCCACCCCAATTGGACCCAATCAGAAGCCAGGAGGCAAGAAATCCCATTCGTGTATCCAAACAAACCAGCTGCCCTGGAGCCAGAGCATGGTAAAGACTCAAGCTAGAAGGGCAGATGAAAGATATTCCAACACAGCACCCAAATCATAATAAATACAGAGGAACCTCGGTGCTCGAACCTAATTCATTCCAGTAGGCTGTTCAAGAAGCAATTTGTTCGAAAACCGAATCATTTTTCCCCATTAGAAATAATGTAAATTGAATTCATCTGTTCCAGAGCCACAAATGATTTTGTTTTAACCTTTCTTATATATAGTGCATGTCTAATGTACTGTTTAATCTATATATAAACACCTCTTTCTTACATTATCAAACCACCCCATACTAGACTTAAACTAATCACTTCCAGCACTCTTTCCAGGGGTGACTTTCAGGAGTCCAGCGTGCGGCATCTTCCCTTTTTCACATATCACTACTTCTGAAATGCGTGACTGGCTAACTTCTTTTCCTTTATCCAAATCAACAACAGTTTTTCTACCTCTTGAATTGCCTGTGATCACTGTTTCTTTCACACCCTTAGCAATATTAACACTCCTGATGGACTCTTTTATGTTTTAAAGTAGTGCTAATCGTCCATTTCGCCAGCAACAAAAGCATTCTCTTCGTCCTTGTTTATTACCTGAGAGGCACATTTTGTCATGCTGATGTATCAGCATGAAAGGGTTGTCAGGTCGAAACTGAAGTTTTGTTCCACAACCAAGACATTTTTTCCATGAACAACTTGATAGAGAACCGAACTGTTTCATTTGAGAACTGAGGTTTGACTGTATATGCATATCGCAATTATGAACATCAAAAACAGAAAATATCCATACCAATTCTCAATTACTCATGTATAAAAAGATAAGAAAACAGTGTTGTGTCAGGTTTGAGAAGGAAAATAGGTAAGGGTAGTAATAATATAGCTTTGTAATCCCCACAGGGACAGCAAAATAGAGCAGAAAATTGCTGAAATGGATATTTACATTTATTCAGGCAAACCTTTATTTTCATAAAAAGGATACAAAGAATAAATGTGACATGACTGCTTCCAATTTATAGGTGAAAGATATAAAAATATGGGAAGGACAGAAAGATGCTCTGGCTCTGGAACTAGAAAATCTTTTTTCATTAAGCCAATCTATATACATCCAACTAGATTTCACCCTCTTTTTGTCCTTTCTCTCCTTCATGGAAAGATGGAGGATTACTGCCTCCTCCTGTGTGTAAGATATAATCACACCATTTCATAACACTGCCTACAAAATACAGGAATAATCGGACACTTAAGAAATGAAAAAATTCATGAACAAGTAACTAATATCTACATTGTGAAGAGAAAAAAAGGAACAGAAATAAATATTAACAAACGGGAAATACCATGAAAAGGTCTCGAGAGAGCTACTATGAATTATACAAAATTCTATCATCAACATATTATTTTGCCCTAATAGAAACAATTTTTGCCCTACATTTTTTTCCCCCAAAATTCCGGCCCACATTATTAGCATGACTATGCTAATAGTTCTAGCCCACTAACTGATAGGTAGGTATTGTCCTGCATTTATATACATCTTTTCAGGTGTGTGTTATGTGCCCTTGAGATGGCTCTGACTCCTGGCGACCCTATGAATGAGTGATGTCCACAGTGTCCTGTCCTCAACAGTGCTGCTCAGCTCCTGTGGACTCATGTCTATGGCTTCTTTTATGGAGTCAATCCATCTCATATTCGGTCTTCCTCTTTTCCTGCTACCTTTTATTTTTCCCAGCATTACTGTCTTTTCCAAAGAACCCTGCCTTTGTCACGCTGTGCCTGCCGGAACTAGGACACCTTCAGTTTTGCCTCCAGCGATGTTTCAGGCCTAATTTGCTCTAGGACCCACTTGTTTGTCTTTTCTGGAGGTCCAAGGTATCCATAGAACAGCTCCTCCAACACCATATTTCAAATGAATCATTTTTTTCCTATTAGTCTTTTTCACCATCCAATTTTACTATTCATATATAGTAACTGGGATTTTTTTTTTTTTTTTAAGAATGTGAAGGAGACCAAAGTTTTTGTCTTTTGGGATATTAAGCTGGTTACTGAGAAACAAAAGACTCAGAACCTTTGACCCTCCTCCTTATCTACCAAAAGAATTCAGAAAGAAAAACCTAGGGGGCATCACCTTTGCATAATACTATAAATTCATATATGGCAGACAGGGTGAAATCTAGCAAAGCACGTCCTTATACTTCCCTGTGTCCCACTGGTTTCTGGGTAGCAATAATTTGTTTACATGTTTGCCTACTTTCCCTTTGAAATCCTAGGTCCCTGACCCCTTTTCTTTCTCTCCTAATCCAGAATGCCATATAAACCTTAACTGCCCCAATTAGTTTCGGGTCTCATTCTTATGGCACCCCCACATGTACATCTATAATAAATTTTAGACACTTTCTCCTGTTAATTTGTCTCATGTTGATTTGATTATTAGCCCAGTCATAAGAATTTAGAAAGGTGGGAGTAAAGTTATTTTTTGCATCCCACAATTGTATGGTATATTCCACCTTAAAATTTGGTTTTATAAAAATGTACTAGCAAGAATTAGAACTTATGAGTCACTGAAAACAGGCACAGACAAACTATATATGCAGATCACTAAGAACCCAGAGCCTCTGTGAACCAGAAACAAAAATGGATATGTGAAGGATTACCAGATTTATGAAATATCAAATCCAATTTATTTCATCCTGGTGCTTTTTTTTTATTTAAGCAAAAATTACCTTATAATGGTTTCCTCATTAGCATAAGGATGCCATTCTTCATCAAAGCCTATTTGAGCCCCACAGGATTCTATCCCTGATTAACTCTCCAAACTCATATCATCATCACTCTTTCCAGCCACACAGGCCTCCCTCAAAAAGTCTTCCCTGACCAACCCATACAAAGTGGCAACATCCCCCACACCAAACTTCAGATACAAATGATCACAACGTATTATTTATTTTCAAGCCCTTTATATCACAATTTCTAAATGTAGATTTCATGAGGCAGAAACCTTCTATCTCTGATGCACACTATTTGCATATTCAGGGCCTGACATGGAAGACACAGAATCAGTATCTGATGCATGAATGAAAGCGACTTCCTGACAGTCCTAAATATATGTATAACACAAAGTATCTGTTTTTCCTTTGTTCCACTGAGTATAGGTGCTGACCTAGAATATTTAGCTTACCAACTTACTCATGCAGAAGTAATAAATTAACTGATCCAAATTCTCATTAGATATAGGCCAGAATATAACTAGAACAAAAAAGGAGCTGAGAAAGAAAGTAGAAAGGGCAAGCTGGTCTATTTCCTACAGAACTGAATATTAAGAACAGTTCTGTTTACTTGTCTTGATATGAAATAAGAACTGTCTGTGGATTGGCCATGCTTTAGGGATAGCATAGATAGCAGTGTACCACCTCTAGCATGAACATTACTCATTCACTCTTTAGGTCAATCTAAAGCTCAATGAGAGAGATTGATCTATACTGACACTCTATTGTCTGGTTATCCTGGTAACCAAAGGCCCCAGGCAGCTGAGTAAGGTTGGGAATGCAGCCTTTTCACTGAGGAAACAGAAACTGGCCCAAATGCAAAACAAGCCTATGACATAAATGTGATCTATACCATATTCTATGTAAATCAGTAAGGAGGAGAAGAAATATTTAGTTTTCTTTGAACATCTGCAAATATATGGGTGGCTTACAGGTTAATTTAAAAGAGAGAAAAAGAAATACGCAGGCAAAGCTCTTCTAAGTAAAAATAAAATTTGCAGAAGAGGTGAGTTTTAAGGTTTCCAAAACATCTCAAAATTTGTGCAAAGCAGTTAATGCTGAGCTTAGAGAGAAATTTGTTGCTTTAAAATAATATCAGAAGATTAAGTTCTCAAATCAGTGACCTTAGGTTCCACCTTAACAAGCTAAGAAAAGCAAATAACCCTATATACATTATAAAATAGGATTATGAATAACTATACATCAATAAATATGACAAATGAGATGAAACAGGCAAACTCCCTGAAAAATACAACTCATCAAAACTGATACAAGAAACAGATAATCTGAATAACCGCCCTGGGTCATTTCATTCTCTGTCCCAGTGGCACTCAGCCCCAATGTTCCTTTCTGTCCTCCCAAAGAGAACAGTCATCTTCATTTGAGCAGCTGGCCAAAGGTGACTGAGTCATCAACTCCCAAATAAGATTGCACCATTTGGTACCAGCAGCTGCCAACAGGGGAGGGGAATATGAGGACAGAAAGGGGCAACCGAATTGCTCTCCATGTCAAACAATGGTAGATCACTCAAATGGCCATATAAATTTGGCTGGGTGGCCATAGTTTACCAACCCTGACCCAGAATATGTAAAGCAATCTTTTAAAAAATGAAACTGAAGGAGCTTACACTGGCTGACTTCAAGACTTACTTCAACACAGTGTGGTACTGGCATAAGGACCAGTGAATAAATGAAACTGAATAGAGAGCTCAGAAACACACCAATACTTATAAGGTCATTTCATTTTTTCCAAAGGCTCCAAAGCCATCCATTGAAGAAAGTGTTTTGAAGAAATAAAGCTGGGACAACGACAGATTCATTAAAAATATGAACCTTGCCCAGCCGGTGTGGCTGAGTGGATTGAGTGTCATCCCATGGACTGAGAGGTCCCGGTTTGATTCCTGGTCAGGGCATATGCCCAGGTTGCGGGCTTGATCCCCAGTAGGGGAGTGCAGGAGGCAGCCAACTGATGTTTCTCACATGGATGTTTCTCTCCCTCCCTTCCTCTCTCTCTCTTAAAAAAAAAAACAAAAAAAAAAACAACCTTGACCTCTGTTGTACATACACTAAAATTAACTTGATATGAATCCTGGACGTAAACAAAAGCTAAAGCTTTCAGAGCTTCTAAAATATAAAATGAGATTCTTCTCATACTTTGAGAGCAGGCAGAGAGTTCTTAGAATAGAGAAAGCAGTAATTATAAAACTACAAACTGATGCATTTTATCAAAAAGACAAACTTCTGCTTATCAAAAGACACCAGTAAAAAAATAAATGACAAAGCCACAGACTGAGAGAAAATATTCGCTAAACATATACCTGACAAAGAGAAATGAACAAATTCTTGACATATTCATAGAACAGTACTCAGTAATACATAGAACAAGCTACAGGCATCCACATGCCTAACTCTCAAAAGAAGTGTCATACAAAAAAACAATTCTTTTTAATTTTACTTATATGTGTATGAATAAAAATCAAAACAGTGGTTGCCTCTGGAAGGGAGAGGGATGCATTTATCAAAACTCTTCCAAAGGTACACTTAAGATTTTTACATTTCACTGTATGCAAATTATACCTAAAAAAATTTAACAAATAATGAATTGTAATTAATGATATATTAAAGATTTCAGGTATAATGTGAACTAATGTTTGTAACTTTGAAATGCAAGAAAAATATAAGATGAATAACAAATGGATAGATATATAGATAACTGCTAAATATAGCACATTTACTGTGCCTGCATAATTTTCAACTTTTATGTATATTTGAATATTTCATAATAAAATGTTGGGGGTAGGGGGGACAGACAGATCTTGCTGTTGTGCCGTGGCTTTGAGCAGCCTCTGACCGAGACCAGTCTTACAATGGCCATCTACGATGGGGGAGGAGAGGGTTGGGAGACACTGAAGGTAGCTAAACCAGGAACCCGGCAAGCAGAGCAGCTGTTGCTCCACAGCACTCATACTAGCAGACCCTACCTACTCATTTGCACTAAGACCTGTGGCACCATGCTGCATCAGATGGCACAAGTTCTGGTACCAGGAGATGACTGCTCACTTGGCTGTGAGCAGCCATGGTATCACCCTTAATAAGATTCCAGCATTACAGGCCAGTATGAGCTTGTCCTAGGGGAACTGGTGGTATCCATGGTCCAGTAGTAGACTGAGAAACACATCTAAATCTTCAAGAAGTTTCTGCTGGATGGACATGGCCTCTGACTACTCTTATACACAGCTGATCTTGCCTGTGCAGGATGGCTTGAATTTCATGAAACAACAAGAATGTCATCACCAATCCCTCAAAAATCTATGGGCCCAGAGCCTGTTTCCAGTTTCTTCTTACCAGCTCATAAAACACCCCAAAACCAGATGGCACCCTCTGTTGCCAAGATGAATGCCAGTTGCTGTCCTAGCAGCCAAACAGGCTTCCTGCTCTGTAGTAAGAACCCAGCAACAATTTTCAGGAGCCTGAGTAGCAGCAGATGCTGGAACAATGGAAAAGACACAGGCAAAGGACTGAAATTCAGATGTGCACTATAGGGCACTTACGTTACAAATTTGCTACAAGGCCTGGAAGTCACCTGAGCAGTGGTGTTTCCCAGGGACTAAAGGTGGCAGGGCCCCCAGGTTACAGAGGACCCAGACCCAGAATAGCCACTGGTCTGAGCACTGCCCCTCCCCATCCTGACACAAACCTAGCTCTATGCACAGAACAAATGATATAGGCCCCAAGAAGTTGCCTGCCTGGTCCCAGTCAGTCCCTTGCAGGTCAGACTGTGATCTATCAAGTCTCCAATCCTTTATCAGCAGTACAAAGTTTTAAAACCCATATTTCCATTCATAACGTGCAGGCCTTACTTGCATCGTGATTCAAACAGACTCTTAAGAAAAAAAAGAAAATTTGTGCAACTAAAGGAAATTTGAACACTGGCTAGATAAACAGATTACTATTAACTTTTAAAATATATGTTTTGGCCCCTCAGAACACTAAAACTACCCCCAGGGTGGGGGCGGTTGAAGATCCAAGACTGCTCCCAAAGTCAATATACCTTCTAATCTTTTAAATTCAGCACTCATCTTCAGGCACGAACCCATTCACATACAGGGTGCATGACAGTGCCTTTCTAATCCAAAATTTTATGTGATTGAGTATGGTTCTTTATAAACACTTAGTCAAAATATTTTGAAATAAAAAGTTAAAATCTGTAAACTTTTCTCTATGCGTGTTATACTTAAGATTTAAAGATTTAAATAAAATAAACTGATAATAAAGCACATGCACTTGAAGCCTGTATTTTTGTGAAGTTGTACCTACCACCCTGCACTTCATAGTATCAATCCTCACATTCTACACACCTCGTAAGTTTTTAAGAACACAGATACTGCTAACATTGTAAAGAATCAAATATACTTACCAAATATTTTGGTTCTAAGATGTCCATAGGGACACAAGAAGGTATGCCTGTACTCCTTAACAAGTATTTGAAAGGTCGGTATATTTTCTAACAGTAAGAAACACTGCACGTTTCCCTGTTTCTCTGTGCACTGTGTTTGTTCTGCCTTCAATATCTTTTCCTGCCAGCTTAAGTCCTAGTCACTCTCAAAAACCAGAAAACGTATCACTTTCTTTGTGAGCGCTTCCCAATATTCTTTTCACCATATATATTTCTTCTGAAACTCTTACTCCTCTTAATGATCTAACACCATGTTGTAGTATGTTACCTATGTCTCTCAACGAGACTGCAGTGCTATGTCAGCTACGCCAATGTGACACATCTGTACCTGCACCCACAGTACCGAGCTCAGTGACCGTTGTGGTGAGTGTTCTAAGTGGCCTATCAATTTGCATGACTCTTTAAGAGTCATGAACCCATTCCAGTCATCTCTCATATTTATATTTTGTTTCTACCATTTGACATAATGGGTTGCCTAAAAGCAAGCAGTTCCTTTCATATATTCTAAATTCATTTTGATATTACAGTCTTAAAAAATGTTCCTTCAGCCCTGGCCGGATTGGCTCAGCAGTTAGAGCGTCGGCCCGCGGACCAGAGAGTCCCAGGTTCGGTTCCCGCTAAGGGCACCTACCTCGGTTGCAGTTTGTCCCCGGCCCTGGTTGGGGTTGTGTGGGTGGCAACCAGTTGATGTGTCTCTCTCACATCGATGTTTCTCTCTCTCTCTTCCTCCCGTTCTCCCTCCTGCTCTATCTGAAGATACCTGCAAAAATGTCCTCGTGTGAGGATTAAAAAAAAAAGTTCCTTCAGAAATTCTGCCATATGCAAAATGTGGATGAACCTTGAGAACTTTTTGCCAAAGTGAAATAAGCCTGTCACAGAAAGACAAATACTATATGATTCCACTCACATGAGAACTAAAATAGTCAAACTCATAGAAGCAGGAAGTAGAACAGTGGTTGCCAGGGGCTGGGAGGGAAGGAGGTGCTACTCAATGGGTATAAAGTTCAGTTATGCAAGACAAGTAAGTGCTAGAGATCTGCTGTAACACTGTGCCTACAGTCAGTAATACTGTATTGTACACTTCACAAATGTTTAAGAGCTGTTACCACAATTTTTTAGTCTCCCGCTAACCTTATCAATTGACAGGTTTGGATATTTTTACTTACTTCCTCAATTCTGTCACTCTGACTTTATGTATTGTCATTAGGCTTTTGTCCCCGGCCCAAAATAATATTATATTATTCTAAAAACAGAATAATATTCTTCGGCCAGTGTGGCTCAGTGGATTGAGTAAGCATCGGCCCATGGACTGAGAAGTCCCAGTTCGATTTCTGTGCCCAGGTTGCAGGCTCCATCCCCAGCAGGAGGTGTGCAGGAGGCAGTCAATTGCTGTATCTCGCTCACAGTGATGTTTCTATCTCTCTCTCCCTTCCTCTCTCTCTAAAAAATTAAAAACAAACAAACATATAAAAACAGAATAATATTCTTTAACTTCTGATTCCATTCTGATGTCCAAAATTTTTCATACTAGGCCAACATTCTAAGAAAGTAATTTAAAGTTTTCAGTACTAGGCTAATTCCAAACTTTATACAAATAGTCCCAATTGTATTTTAATCCGTAAATATATTATTCTATACTAAATTGTCATTACAAACTTTCTGCTCTTTCATCTAGCTTTAGATTTTCCTGGAATGCATCACTATCAGTCTGGAACTTAATTACAAAAAATAATTTTTTATCAGTAAAATTGGGAGACTGCAAAGTGCTCCCTTCTATAAATTCATGCATTTAAAAATATTTCATATAATCCTGAATTTATATTTCTTCACTATTTTAGAACCAAAAAACACAGGTGCATCCCAAGTAGGCAAGCAAGTTTCAGATAGTACTCTCAAAATGTTAGGAAGAAAGAGAGGCAGAATGCAAAGGTGAAAGAGAAGACTGAAACTAATAAAATCTCAACACTTTTTTTCTGTCTCTTGTATCAAAAATATGCAAACAGAACAGCACAACTATTATTTCCTTTCTAGGAAGTGATAAGAGTTGCCTATAAAATTATAATGACCATTATCAATCAATTGGGTGACTGGCTCATCCTTATTCCAGATTATAAAATATGCCCACTTTCTTTGTTAATTTTAGTTTTTAAAAAATATTACATCACCAACTTTTACTAATGCAAAACATGGAACTAAAAACAAAAAGTAAACAAACAGAATGGAATTCCTGGAAGCCCAATTGAGCAGAGTGGAAGGATAACACTCCTCTCCAAATATTTACACTATTGGGTTTCCCATGACACTGGGCTGCGTCCTCAGAACTACCAACCTCCTCCCTTCTAAGCACCTCCTCAACATTAATCATCACATATACACCCAGAGTTAAAAATGTAGTAAAAAGGAAAGAGAGGACCTCAAATGAAAGCTGATCACACAACAGCCTAACACAAGTTCACAACAGTATCACAAAGTTCATTTTTTTAAATCTTTTAAAACAAAGACTAACAGTCACTCCAATACTAGATGTCCTTCTAATAATGCCCTTTACATTCATCACAAATGAATTTTAAATATGTATGTTTCACCTCAGGTTTAAGGCAAAGTACTCAGATAACAGATATTAATACTAAATACATTAAATGAGTATATGCTAAAATATCTAAATATAAAATACAAAAATAACTTTAGACAGTGAAATTCACCATTCTACACAACTTATTAAATCTTATTAAAATGACTGCCAACAAAAAGTTGAAATTGTAAAAACACTTACTTCATTTCCATGTTTTTGCAGGAATTCAATTTCCTGTTGTGTGAATGTTGTCATGGAGATAGATTTCACCCTGTGAGGTGGATTTAACCCTCGCCTAAGAGAGAAAATATTTTACAAATTTACTATTATATACTATATTTTGAAAATTATACATCAATGCAAAACATTTTTAGTTAGCACATTTAAACTTGGAACAGTGCTTTTATTTCATAAAATAAAGGTATTTAAAAGTTATTTTAAACTGTTAATTAATCCCCACAAAAGACATGTCAAGGTAAGTTTGGCTAGACCAACACTAGAAAATATACTTACAGATAAATTCAAGTAACTACCTAGTCAGAAACATATGGTACCTGTAACACATACATCTTCTAGGAAATACAAATATTGCTTTAGTGTGTTTTTGATGGAGGAAGAAGACAATATATACGGAAGAGCTCTAAGGTAAAGAATTCAAAGAATAATTATTTAAATATTTTCATACTTTAAGAAAATATGATAATGTGTTAGGTATGGAGCTACAGAAACATTCTAATCAAATAGTTACTACCTTTAAGTTTGAGGCTAACTTAGAAAATTAAAACTAAGGAAAAAAGTTATTAACGATAACAATAAAGTTCTATCAATTAAAATAAGGATTGATAATAAGAAACAGTTTTAATCACCTCAGGAGGTGTCCAAGAGGAAATAGTAGGACCCTGGAGAAGGGATTCGAGAAACAGGTAGATACATGATTAAATAATTTTTAAGGTCCTTTACAACCTTGAAGCCTTTTCTGTATGGACAGCCTTAAGACGACTTTCTGAGTTTCTTAATGTTTTATCATGCACATAAAACAGTGACTATAAATGCACTCAGAGAGAGTAAGAACTGTTAACATTTTGTCCCAATATCACAAAGTGGCTACTTCACCCAGAAGAATAAGGGTTAAATAATCTATTCAAAGTAACAAAGTAATCTATACAAAGTTTCATAAAATTACGTTGGGAGCCATGTCCTCTGGGTAAAGGCGTCATTTGAATCCAGGTTCTAGAGCAGATGATCAGTATTTTTACAGAATAGTCATCTTGCAATCATCCATGCTGAGATTTAATAACAATGCTGTAAAATTACAAACCAAGTCTTTCAAAAATATTTTGGAAACATTTTTGAATAATTAAATATAGTGTGTAATGATACTTTAAATCAAAACAATAAGGAGGATTCAGGAGTAACAAAAGCTCCTCAACCTTCATATTTTACTCCTTCCCCTCTAATTTTCAGAGACAGATGGCACACTTTTCATATCACGCTTTGAATTATGACAAAGTTCACTTTATCTGCTTCACATTTCAAAGTGGAGAATTCTGTATTAAGTTAGGTTTTGTTTAAATTTTAAATTAAATTATTTTCCTTGTAGCTCTTGGTAAATGATAGGAAAGAAATGGAGATTGCACAGTAGTATGAGAAACAACACAGCAAATTCATCCTAGTAAATAAAACGTTCAACTTTAACTATGAAGAAACAACTACAGTATGAATTACTTTCAATACCTTTATAATTTGCAATAACAAATTCAAGCTGTAAAGATAACTTAAATTTCCAATTGAAAATTTAGGAAAATCATTATTATTCATTTAAAGCATGACACTGTTTTCCATCTCATCCTTATCATGAGAACAAGACCATTCTCAGGGAAGCGTATTCATTTATGATATGTATTTACACCCTACCCAGCTCCAAATCAATTTAAGAAGTTATTATTGTTCTCTCAAATTCCGCTACTCCTTCCATTCTCACTTAGCCACTTGGTCTCTCCTTGATTCTTTTTAAGTTATTTATATAGATGTAATCTCATGAAAGCAGTGCAATGTATATAGCTTATTCACTCATATATCTCAAGTCCCTACAATATCACAGGGTCTATTTATGCATAAAGGTATTCATGGCCCTGGCCAATTTTGCTCAATGGATCGAGTGTCAGCCCTCAGACTGAAGGGTCACAGGTTTGATTCAGGTCAAGGGCACGTACCTGGGTTGCGGGTTCAATCCCCAGCCCTGGTCGAGGTGGTGCAGGAGACAACCAATCAATGTGTGTCTCTCACATTGATGTTTCTCTCTCTCCCCCCGCCCCTTCCATTCTCTCTGAAAAATCAATGGAAAAATATCCTCCAGTGAGGATTAACAGCAAAAAAAGAAGATATTTATTACTGCCCTGGATGGGTGGATCAATGGTTAGAGCATCGTCCCAACCACCAAAAGGTTACAGGATCTATTCTCAGTCAGGGCACATACATAGGGTGCAGATTCGATCCCTGGTTGGGTTGCATATGGGAGGCAATCAATATTTCTCTCTCACATCGATGTCTCTCCACTCTCTCTCTTTCTCTAAAAATCATATCCTCAGGTAAGGATTAAAAAAAAAACTATATTCACCCAAAAATCTGTACATAAATATTTGTACCAGCTCTATTCATACACATCAGAAAATGGAAATAACCCAACTGTCCCTCAAATGGGAAATGGATAAAAACACAAGCAATGGAATACTACTCAGCAATAAGGAGAAATGAAAACTATTGGAATCCATAACGACTAACTTGGATTAATCTTAAAGGTACTGTAGACCTGGAGGGTATTATGCTAAGTGAAATAAGCCAGTCAGAGATAGAAAAATACCATATGATCTCACTGATAACGTGGAACCTAATGAACAAAATACACTGGCGAACAAAATGGAACCAGAAGCATGGATACATGGAACAGAATGTCCATTGCCCAAGGGGAGGGCAGTGGTGGTGAATGGATTATGAAGGTGAAGGGGATTAGCTAAAGACATATATGCATATCCCATGGACCAGGACAATGGTGTAGTGAAGGCCAAGGGAGGAGGACGCAGGGGTGGGTAAAGGTGGGCAAAGGGGGAACATAAGGGAGACATCTGCAATAATGTCAACATTAAAAAAATTTTTTTGTTAATCCTCACTCAAGGATATTTTTTCCATTGATTTTTAGAGAAAGTGGAAGGAAGGGAGAGAGGAGGAGAGAGAGAGAGAGAGAGAAACATCTATGTGAGAAACACAATGACTGGTTGTCTCCCACACACACCCCAACCGGAGCCAGGACCAAACCTGTAATCCAGGTACGTGTTTTGACCAGGAATCAAACCCGAGACCTTCGGTCTGCAGGCTGACACTCTAACCACCAGGCAGGGCTACATTAAAAAAAATTTAATAAAAAAAATTTAAAGGTATTATGCTTAGTAAAGAAGACAATCTGAAAAGGTTATATACTGTATGATTACATTTACATGACATTTTCCTTTTGCTTAAATATGTTTTTATTGATTTTTTTAGAGAGAGAGGAAGGAAGTGAGAGATAGAAACATCGCCTCCTGCACAACCCCTACTGAGCATCGAGCCCCAGACCCAGGCATGTGTCCTGACCAGGAATTGAACTGGGACTTCTCAGTCCATGGGACGATGCTCAATCCACTGAGCCACACCGGCCAGGCAACATGCTATTATCAACAAGAAAAACTACATTGTTGGAGAACAGATCAGTAACTGCAGGGATTAAGGAAAGGCAAAATTTAAGAAGAGTCTTGAGGGGTGATGGAACTTTGCCATGTTCTGACTGGTGGTAATTACATGAACGTATGTATGTATGTTAATACTCAAAGAACTGTACACAAAAATAGTTAATTTTAATGCATGGTAACTTAAGAAATAAAACACTAAAGTCCTGATTCCATCTTACTATCTATAGTGACCACAATTTTTACAGTAATTAAAATACTATTTTTCTCATTAACAGAACATTTCCACCTTCCAGATATGATCATTTAAATAAACAAAATCCTTAACTGATCAAAAGTGAGTTTTTATTTATCTAATTATTTTTAAGGTGTAGTGCTAGAAGCTGGTGCCACTTACCTTTTTTGCTAAGCCTAGTCTAGCTATCATGTGAATTCAGAGCTTATAAAATACTTTACTGTAATAACATTAGTCATAACTATTGAATAAAAGTGTTGAGCAAGTATACTACATCATTTTTACAGTGCCAATATTGAAGTACCACCCATTCCAGATCCTAAAAAACACATTGTAAGTCTCTAGTTTAGTGCAAAAAAAAAAAAAAAAAAAAAATTAAATAATGACTCATTTAATAACAGCAATATTGGTACTTTGAAAGCATGTTCGCCACGTAATTGGTTTCAAGAAGTTCCAAAGTCACCTACGGGTGGAGTCCATGATTCTGCAGTAATAATTAAGTCATATGCAGATCTCCAGGAGTTTGAGTTTTAACGACCACCACCCAGATATGACTGCAACCAGATGGTGTGACTCATTCCATATGTCCACCAGTATGCTGCTATTAACTATGCCTCAATCTTGCTAATAGCCATTTGTTCAACTCAAATAACGATGAGTTCTATATGAATAAGTAAGAAAGCTTAGTTAGTATTGTTGTTTTTCCCCTGCTGGGGGAGTAGCTGGTAAAATATTGCAATAGGATGCAGAAATTTATGGGGTTGCTATTGTTGGCATAAAGTAATAATGTTAATTTGAGATTTAGATTTGTTCTAGTACTAGTTATTTAATATTATTCAGAACCCAACTTTAAAACACTGAAAATAGACATACACACACACACACACACACACACACAACACAATTTTTTTCTTTTTCTGAAAAATCACAAATATTACACTATAACTTCCTTGTAACACAGCAAGTATCTAGAAAATAAGACTCAAGTAATAAACTAAGATATTCCAGTTAAAAGTAGACAAAACCCAATAATGTCTTCACTCTCCAAACCCCACTGAAATGACAGCAAAGGCATAAAAAGCATTAACCCAGAAAGAGACAGAGGGACAGAGAACAGGGAGAAGCCCAAAAGCACACTATGGTTCTCTAATAACAAAATTTGGGAAAAAAATGTGAATATATCAGCAGTAAAGCCAAAATGGAAGCTTCTGCAGAGGTGGGAGAAGCCAGCCAGAAGTTGATTACCACCACAGAACCCTTGAAAGATTACCGAAGAAATCTGACTAAGATTGGGGGAATTTACGTAGGGTCAAAAATACGCCTCCAGTTTCCCTACAGCTACCAGACTATCTTACGAGGCCTTAGGCAGAGTAATCTGAAGGAAAATTTAATGTGGAGAGATTATACCAAATAGACTCTCGATTCAGGCGGATCTGAGGATTAGGTACCATGCTAAAAACTGGTGGCTTATGTGAGACTCCATTACTGAATGATAAATTTTATGCCGCAGTCCCCTCCCCAAACTTGGATCCTAGAAGAGTGGTAGCCAGGCTTTTCCTCAACAAGAAGATTGAAGGAAACATCTCTGAACTAAAAGAAACATGAGTTTCCAAACCAATGAGTCCCCAAAAATGCCTATTGAACGAAAGACCTATACCAAAATACTTCAATAGAAAGTTGAGCAGGGATAAAAAAGAATTGTGTATACACTCCCAAAGAGGGAAATGGACACAAAGAATCAGTAATAAGAATAACACTAGACTTCTCAATAGCAATACTGAAGGTTTGAAGACAACTAAGCAATGTCTTAAAAATTCCAAGGATACCACTGACCGGTGTGGCTCCGTGGTTAGAGTCAGCTAGTGGACCAAAGGATCTCGGGTTCGATTCCAGTCAAGGGCACATACCTGGGTTGCAGGTTCGATCCCTGATTGGGGCACATGCGAGAGGCAACTGATAGAAGTTTCTCTCTCACACTGATGTCTTTCTTTCTCTCTCTCTCTTTCCTTTCCTTCCTTTCCTCCCTCTCTCCCTCCCTCCCTCCATTCCTCTCTCTAAAAATCAGCAGCCCAGCCTGTATGGCTCAGTTAGTTGAGTGTGTGGTCCCACGCACCAAGAGGTCATACGTTTGGTTCCCAGTCAGGGCACATGCCCAGGTTGCGGGCCAAGTCCTTACATTCCTCCTTGTACAGTAGTCAATAGATAAAAGCCCCTTGCATGCCTGAGTGGTTTTTTTACATCACAAAAATATTACGTTTCTTTACTAGACACTAGCATTCTTCTTGTAGAAGTACCTAACTACTGAACACAACTGTTCCAAGTTAGTGTTCCAATTAGAGCCACTAAGATTTATTGCATTTTGACAATAAATCTTAAAGATAAAGGTTTGAAGAGAGAAATGAGAAAGAATTTTCGTATCTTGTATTATTAGTTGCACTGATATTCATACTTCCCCCATCAAAGAACCTGTAAAATTTAGGAATTGAAAATACATCAAATAGTTTTCCCACTTATAGTAAATTGAAATTGTACTACATTGTCAAAACATCTCCCTGAATGTAGCCATGTTAGAGTATTAAAAAAAGTGGAAATGAAATTAAGGATATAAAGCACTGCCCACTGTGACCTCATGAGGTCCTAAATACTGTAAGCAGAGCTCCTATAGGGTGTTTGATTGCAATCCACTCTAATGCTAATAACTGTATAAAAACAAACTAAATGCCTCTTTTCATCTGTTCAACTTTAATTTTAAAAAGTTAGTATTCTTGCAAGATTCACCTTAAGTTAAAATGCACTCAAAATTAATAAAGTATAAGTTACTATCCAGCTACATTTATCCACCTGTGAAATTCCAAGATTAAATACACTGTCCACAGAAAACAGCTGCAATTAAGAGAAACAATGTATTTATCAAATGTTATTTTTTATTTTTTATTTTATCTAAACCCTCTCTGAAAAATATATAAATCATTTCTGAAGGATAGAACAATTCTGCCTGGCCGGTGTGGCTCAGCGGATTGAGCGCTGTCCCATGGACTGAGAGGTTCCAGTTAGATTTCCCTGTCAGGGCACATGCCCTGGTTGGTTTCGGGCTCGACCCCCAGTGGGGGGCGAGCAGGAGGCAGCCAATCAATGTTTCTATCTCTCTTTCCCTTCTCTCTCACTCAATAAAAAAAAGAGGATAGAACAATTCTTATTCACTGATTACACCAATGTTAGTCTACACAAAACAAACAATATGGTCTAAAATTAGTCTCTAACAGGAAGGCAATCTTTTATTGCTGTCTGTGATAGAGTGTCCATTCATAATTTTAAATATTTCTGTCGGTAGAACCTGAAAGTGACAAATCAATCTGCTACATCACCTGATTCTGCCCCAATAAAGAACAGTTTAACTGCATCTAAATCTAAAGTCTATTTTAAAGTTTCATAATCTGAATTCAGTTATGGACTCTGAATTAACATCAAGCAAGCATACAGGACAGATCTCTGAAAAAAAAAGATTAGCTATGAGTCTAGTAATAGTAAGACATAATTTATTTAAACAAAGATATTGTTGCCCTGGCTAGTTTGGCTCAGCAGTTAGAGCATCAGCCCGTGGACCAGAGATTCCCAGGTCCAGTTCCCGCTAAGGGCATGTACCTCGGTTGCAGTTTGTCCCCGGCCCTGGTTGGGGTCGTGTGGGTGGCGACCACTCGATGTGTCTCTTTCACATCAGTGTTTCTCTCTCTCTCTTCCTCCCTCTCTCCTTCCCACTCTATCTGAAGATAAATGAAAAAATGTCCTTAGGTGAGGATTTAAAAAAAAGAAGTTTCTAATGACTTCTCTGTTAAACAAAGATACTGTTAAACGAATGATAAAAGATACCATGGCTCTGGCCGGTTTAGCTCAGTGTTTAGAGCATTGGCCTGCGGACCAAAGGGTCACGGGTTCGATTCTGGTCAAATCCCTGGCCCTGGTCAGGGTCGGCAGGAGGCAACCAACAAGATGTGTCTCTCTCACATCGATGTTTCTCCCTCCTGCCCCCACTCTATCTGAAGATGAATGGAAAAATATCCTCGGGTAAGAATTAAAAAAAAAAAAAAAAAGATAATATGACTATCCTGAAGTTTAGAATTCTGATAGTAGACACCATATATTGTGTATCGGCATTTTCAAGGCACATCAATGTTTCTAAATGGCAGCTGGCATGCCTTATTTAATATACAGGGGGGGTGGGCAAAAGTCCGTTTAAAGTTGTGAGTACAAGAAACACAGAGTTCTTTCTTGTATTATTATTTATTAATTATTGTATTATTTTCCATAAAAACTGTAAACTACTTTTGCCCACTCCCTTTATGTATATCCACTGCTTAGCCTCGTCCTCACATTCAATTGTGTTCAATAAATATTCAAGGAGTTGCACCATTTAATCCTCATAGCAACCTTCTAGCATCTTCTTAACACGAAAGAAACTGAGGCTAAGAACATGGCTCCAGGCCAATCTTCACATTATGGCCTGGATAATACTTTGTCCTAAGTCTTAAAGCTAGTGTCAGTGTCAAAATCTGACTTCAAAATTCACATTCTTTCAATTACGCCATGCCATCAAATAATAAACGTAGTTATTATTAAACTCAATAGTTTTGTTAATTTTCTTATTTTCCTGCATTATTTCTTTTGAAAGAAAGAAAAATCCTCAGGAGCTACTGTCCATTCAATATTTCGCAGTAGATATTTGATTCAGCATCCATTCCTTCCTTCCCAAGAATCCCAGATTTCTGATTTTGGAATTCTATTTAGGGATCCTTGTGGCTCCAATGAAGTCAGCAAAGAACATGTGTCCAATAGAGGCAGTGGTTCAAGCTAACCAGCAGTGAACTGCAGAACTTCTGGAAAAGCTGGACGGATAGTATGCAGCTCCAGGAGCTAAAGGCAGTCATCTTTGGATGAGGGAAATCTAGGCAACTTCATTAACCCACTGGCTAAAGTCTTACTGAAAACCAAATGATAGCCCAGCTGGTGTGGCTCAGTGGATTGAGCACTGTCCCATGGACTGAGAGGTCCCGCTTTGATTCCAGGTCCCAGCACATGCCTGGGTTGCAGGCTCTATGCCCAGTGGGGAGGGGTGCAGGAGGCAGCCGATCGATGTTTCTCTCTCACACAGATGTTTCTCTCTCTCCCTTCCTCTGTCCCTAAAAAAAAAAAAAAGAAAGAAAAAAACATATTTTTAAAAAACAATAAATTCCCTTCGTGTTTTTTTTTTCTTTATTGATTTTAAGACAGAGAGGAAGGGAGAGGGAGAGAGTTAGAAACATTGATGAGAGAGAACATCAACTGGCCGCCTCCTGCATGCCCCCCACTGGGGATTTGGCCCACAACCTGGGCATATGCCCTGACTGGGAATCGAACCAGCGACCTCCTGGTTCATGGGTCAACATTCAACCACTAATCCACACTGGCTAGGCAACCAATTTGCATCAGGTTTTGAATTACATGTAAAAAATTAAAACAGATTTTTAAATAAAGTTACTTCTCATTTTGATGTCTTTCACGTAGTGTTCCCTACTTGGGAAATATCCTCTCTACCTTGTTAACAATGCCTCTCATTTACTGAGCATCCATCATGAACCAGGCATTGTATGAGACACTACAGACACATTATCTCAAACATTGAAAACGACTCTATATCCAAAATCTACAAGGTAAACTTTATCCTCACCGTTTCATAGATGAGAAAACTTAAGTTCAAAGAGTTAGTGGCATTCTCAATACTGAATAGCTAATAAGTAGAGCCAGGACTCAAAACCAGGTTTATCTAGCACATAAATTCCTGTTCTTTCAAATACATGGACCTGCCTGCCACATGGAGCTTGTCTTTAAAGGGTCTTCATTCAGGCATCAAATCTTCTATGAAACTTTCCCTATCATTTACATATTTCATGGAGAGCTCAATCAAAGAAAGGAAATGTTATAATGTATTGTAACTAAGTTTGTATACTTAGAATGCAAGCTCCTTAAGAATATGTGGATCCAAGTAACACCAGTGCCTCACAGTGTATGACAGGCCAAGTGATCAATAAATATTTGTGGAATCACCACTAAACAAAGATATGAAGCCCTATCTATTATAGCTTAAACCTCATTAAAACATACAATTCTCATCATACTGAGGTATACTTTTATATAGAATGTTTCTGAAACGTAGAATCTAGGAAGAAATTTGTAACTACTTCTTGATATATGTATTTGCTGCAATAAAGTAAATGTTCCCACTATCTTACAAAGGGCTACAGAGAATTTCAGAAATCCAGAACAGTAAATATATATATATTTTTCAAACCAAATAAATATATCAAAGGACCTGTGTTTATTGAAAGCAGGACATAGTATGCACATAATAAAATATCAAGTACACTTAAAAAGTATTGGACTGTTGGCCCTGGCCGGTTTGGCTCAGCGGTTGGAGCGTCGGCCTGCAGTCCAGAGAGACCTGGGTTCGGTTCCCGCTAAGGGCACGTACCTCGGTTGTGATTTGTCCCCGGCCCTGGTTGGTCGTGCAGGAGGCAGCCACTCGATGTGTCTCTTTCACGTCGATGTTTCTCTCTCTCTTCCTCTCTCTCCCTCCCATTCTATCTGAACAAAAAATGGAAAAATGTCCTCAGGTGAGGATAAAAAAAAAAAAAAAAAAAAAGTATTGGACTGTTGGCTTCACTTTAAAAACCAAAGTTACCCAACATAAGCCACTTAACTCTATTTGAAAATGGAAATCATGAACCAGACAATGTCTAAGATAACCCTAGCTCTACGATTCTGGGGTAATTCAACAGTACCACTAATGTCAACACCTCAGAGTGCTTCCCTGACTACCCAATCTGAAAGTACCTCTCAGAGGAGTCTCTCCTGTCATACTATTCTAGTGCATACTTACCCCTAACATCTTTCTCATTTAATTACCATCTATCTCCCCCACTAGAATGTAAGCACCAAGAGAACAAGAGCTTCGCTGTATTTATGAGAACATCCCACAACTTCACACAGAACCTACCAGGCACCCAATAAATATTTGTTTAAGAAATAACAGTCATGGAAGACTAATAATGTCTCCTTTTGCCCAACTTAAAAAAAAAAAAAAGTAAACTGTACACTATTGGGCATGTCCTGCATTTTCCAAATATGAGTTTTCTCATATGTCATGTACTTTGTCTCAGTATTAATTTTACACAGTTTTTTTTTTTTTTTTAATTTGGAGAGGGGGGTAACCAAATTATTGAAAGTATAGTACAAACAAAAAAAACTTAATTATATGTTTTGGAACAATAAAGCTCTTAAAAATATTTAGTAACTACCACTTTGAACTTACTTTGAATCTATGATAATTAGTGCAAAAAAAAAAAAAAAAAAAACAATTTCCAAAGTCTGCAAACTTTCCAAAAAGTAATTCCACAGCAACAAAAATCGTATCAAAATAAAGCTTAATGACGCAAAGATGAACAAATAAATACAAACCGTCCCAGTTAATGCAAGACGGCAGCCTCCGTTTTTCAGAAACAATGCCGCCTTCCCATCTCTCCCCATGTCTGCATACAGCCAGGGCACTCGGGTATTGATAGAGGACTCTTACAGATACCACCACCATGTTTAGAATGACACAGCTCCTAGTCAATACCTTCTTTGCATTAAAACTTTCCCCAAACAAGACGCTCTTTGGACCACAAAGCTAAAACCCCTTCCACCTCACATCTGCTTCGCTCCCTCCCTCGCCCCAAATTAAGCCTCTGGAACCGTTCCCTCGGGACTCATCTCTCTGCCATCAAGACATTTTAATCTAGTTACTATTTCTAAGTGCTTGCTATCCCCCAGGGACTTAGGTACTCTTGACGGCAGGGGGGAAACCCAGGCGAGGCTTCCCCCTGGCCCCCTCCCACCCAGCTCCCCCCAACCCACTCGCCGGGCGCCCGGCAGGTGCCGCGCTCGGGTGGACGCGCCCCGGCGGCCGAGGGGCGGGGCAGAGGGACCCGCATGGCCCTCCCCAGCCTCCGCTCTCCCCCTACAGCTGCACCGACGGCGCAGCGCCCCTGGGCGCCGAGGCCCGAGGGGGCTGGCGCCGGCTCCGCGGGGACCAGAGATGCTCGCCCCGGGCGCCGCGTCCTCACCCCAAGCCCGCCCACGCCCCAACCACGAAGGGTGCCCGGAGCCTGGACCCTCGCCCGGCGAAACCGAAAGCGCATCCCCGGAGCCGGGGCCGCGCGCATCCCAGCCGCCGGCCTCCGCCTGCCGGCGCCCCAACTGCCGCCCCCCGCCGCCCGGCGTCCCCACCGCGGCCCCGGCTCGGCCCCCGCCCCACGCCGCCCCCCGCCCCCACTCACAGGCTGCCGGAGCAGGAGGTACACACGAAGGAGCCGACCGTCATGTTCACGTAGGTGGGGCCGCGCTGGTCGCAGTCGAAGCACTTTCGGTTGTGCGGGAGGCCGGTCATGTCCCGCAGCATCTTCAGGTGCTTCTCCTCCTGCTTCCGCTTCGCGCTGGCCGCCATGGCCGCGGCGCCGAGGGAGGAGGCCAGCAGGGCCGGGAGCCGGGCGGCGCTGCGCCGGGGGCCCGCGGTCCCACGGGCCGCCCTGGCCGCGGCCGCCGCCCTCCGTCAGCGCGCGCCGCCCGCGCCGGACCTGGCCGCCGCCGCTCGATTCGACTGCGCTGGGCGCGGCGCGGGCGCTGCGGAGCGCGGACTGACCGGCCACACCAACCGGCCCGGCCGGGACAACCGCCGCCGCCGCCGCCACCTTCCCGACTTCTCCAGAGGGGAAAAGACGAGAAAGGGGGACGGCAAGAGGAGGCCCGCCCCGGGCGGCCGGAGGCCAAGTGTCGGCCGGCCCCCCCTGCTGGCCAGGAGGAGTCACTGCGGCCACGCTGAGGCCTGGGTTCTAGCTGGGGCCAAGTAGGGAACACAGAAAGGTGATGATACATAATAGACAGTATTTACTTTGAGCTGTGAGGTGTACAAAGCGCATTACATGGGTTACATTTCTCCCCTACTTAAAACTCTCCAAGGGCTGCCCACTGCTTTGGAGATAATTCCAGGTTATTCACATGCCCTAAAAAGCCTTCCACCATCTAGCTCAGGCTCCCTCACTTCATCCTGGTTTACTCGCCACATTGGATTTCCGTTTGCACCCTGACCACAGCAAGCTCCCTTCTGGCTCAAGACCCTTGCCCTATATCAGGGTTTCTAAACTTGCCACAATGGGCATTTCGGACTAGATCGTTTTTGGTGTGGGGAGGTCTATGCATTGTAGGATACTGAGCAGCATACCTGTCTTTGACCCACTAGATGCCAGAATGACCTGTCCCATAGCTGTGGCAACCCAAAACCCCCAGACGTTGCCAAATGTGGAGCCGTGGGAGAGGGAGATGAAATCAACCAAGCTGAGAGCCACTGGCTCGCTTGGAAGGCCACATCATCCACGCCTCCGTGGCAGGCAACTTCCCTCAGGCCAATCAACCCATTTACTGTTGCAGCCCACCTTCCTGGAAAGTTGCTGTCCAGGAATTTACTGTGAGGTGTTTTCTTCATCGTTCTAACTGTTTGAAATTCTGCTTCTTATTTGATGTTTACTATGGGTTATCTAGGAATCTCTCTTAAGGCTCCAAACAGCTCCCCATCCCGAGCCCAGCCAGAGCTAGGTGCTCATTGTTTATGGAATGAATGCGTTCAGTATCTCATTTAATCCTCACAGGAACCCTTTGAAGTAAGCATCCTGGTTCTTTCCGTTTTACAAAATCTAGATATATATCCCAAGGATACATATGGGAAAGCTGGGATTCTAACCTAGACAGTCAGACTGCAAGACCCAAATCCCTTAATCATTGTAAGAATCCACAACCAGCAGGATGTTAGAAACCCTTCCCGCCCCTCATTTCTCAAAGGAATAGGAGACCCAGAAAGGGAAGTTTTGAGGTCACTCAGCTGTTGACTGGGAAAGTAGGATTAGAATCCAGGTTTCCTGTGTGCCAAGATCTCCCATGAAATTGACTGCATGAATGGATCAAGTGAGACTTCATATTAATATTAATAATGTTTTAATATTAAAAGAAAGGGGCAAACAGAGATTGGATTGGCCAGTGGATTTTTTTTAACGTTCTATCACTGAAAATATCAAACTCCCATGAGCTCATGGCCCACCTTCAGCAATTATCAGCTCATGGTTAATGTGCTTTATCTATACCCTGCCTCCTCCTCTTCCCCTCCTTATTTTGAAGCAAATCAGGTATCATGCCATTCATCTGCACATATTTTAACTTGTGTTTGCTAAAAAATGAGAACTTTCTCTTTTCTTAAACTTAACCCCAATACCAATAACACACCTAAAAAATTAAAAATAATTCCTTAAAATCATCAAATATCCCATCAGTGTTCAAGTTTCCAATTCTCTTTGTCAATGTTTAAAAAAGATTTTTACAGCTTGTTTGAATCCACACACTGCAATTGGGTAACATGTCGCATGAAGTTTCTTTTATTCTATGGGTTTCCCCTCCATCTCCTTTTGTCCTGGCAATTCTGTTCCTTAAGGAACTGGACCCTTTGTCATTTTGTTTCCCATAGTCCATGTCATTTGACATTATTCTCTATACTCCATATTTCCAAAAAATGTGTTGTTGGATCTACTTCACTTGTATCCAGTTCAATTTGGGGTGGGGAGGCAACATCTTATTTCTTTGTGTTCTTCCATCAGGAGCCACATAACAGGATGGGGGAGTCTTTCTATCTTATCAGCTGAAGTATTTCTATAAAGAAAAACTTCTCCTCACCTACGGTTTGGTGCAGTGTGTGTTAGAAAGGCAGGACACGTGTTTGGTTCCTTTCTTTCATTCACAAATTTTCAAAATAATATATTGGTTTTGTATTATCCTGCGATGGTGATTCATATTTTTTTCAATGTCATTAGAAACTCAAGAATTTCAACCTGTTTGAGGTGTTTCATAGCCTTGATGCTCACATTGCTTCATCACTGGCCAATGAGAACCTCCTAAAGTTGGCTCTTGAGTCTTCTTGGCAACACCCTTGACTTAAGGTCAACTGGAATGTCATTGCAGCAGGGCCCTGGGCTGTTTAGGAGATGAGACATGTTCAGTTCTGGACTGATCTACCAGCCCCACTCCGGTTAAATTTAAAGCACCGGCGGGCTCTTATTCATCACCAACAAATCCACTTACCCAACAGCCAATGGCTTACTTCTTTGTTTCCATATTTGTAAAGCTCACTTGTCATTTGTATGTTTTCTGCTTGTTCATCTCTCCACGGTCTGTCATCTGATAGTGCCCAAACCAGAAGGTATGACTGCAGCGCCTTGTACAAACAGTTTAATAAGTGGTTGTTGTATTTTTGTGTTGTTGTTTCAAAGAGGCGCGAGAAGGTATTTCCAGAAGGTATGTCTTTCCGTAGGAAGATGACGTTCAGGTGACGTACAAGATGTGTTCTCCAAGTTGAGCTGAAAGTCCAGATCACCTGCTGAGCTTTGGTTTGTTTCACACCATCCATAATACGGGTTTCTACTTTTAAAAATCCCAAGAAGGGTTTTCAGTGTGTCAAGCAAGACTGCTTATTAACTTTAATTTCCTTACCCTCACAACAACACAGAAGGAGGTATCATTATCCCATTTTATATGTGAGGTAACTGAGGCTCTAAAAAGCTGGCTTGCCCAAGGCCACGCCGGAAATAAAGCATGAAGCTGGGATTCAAACTCAGATCTGGCTGTAAGGCGCCAGCTGCTTTGTCCAGTAACTGAATACTAATGCTGCTTATTGGATTTGCAAAGTAGAAATTACTTTCAGAGATGTTCGCACTGCAGTCAGAGTGACCTTTCAAAATGCAAATGTGATTCAGGCATCCCCAGTCTCCTCCCCCAGCCTTTCAGTAACTTCCAATTGCTCTTAAAATAAAAGAAAACCTAGGAGGCCCAAAAGCCCTGCACAAGGGGCCTGCTTCCTGCCTACCTGTGAGGTCTCTCTGACCCTGCCCCGGCCCCACTGTGCCTCCAGTGTCCTGGGTACCACCCTATGTCTCCACCACTCTGCTCCAGCCCTTATCAGTTTGTGATATTCCCTTCCACCTCAGGGCCTTTACACATGCCTTGGTTGCTTCCCAAAACAGTCTTCCCTCTCCTCTTTACCTTCTCATCCCTCAGATTCAGCTCGATATCTGTTTTTCAGAGATGCAACCCTATTCTGCCTAATGAAGTCAAACCCCATAATATGTGCTCATAGTACCATGCACCTTTTCTCTAGTGCACTTACTGTGGTGGCTGTTTACACCGACTCCTGGTTTTCAGTGAGGGTCCCTTAGCCCCCCACTGCACTGCAGGCTTCATCCAGGAGAGGAACAGATCTGTTTGCTCACCATTATTTCTCCAGCACTTAGCATGGGGCCTGGTACTTAAAGGGGCTCAATAAATGCTGCTCGAGTGAATGGATAAAGGCAGCAACAGGAAGCCAGAGAATGAAGCTTCCCTCAGCCTTAGGCAGTAGGCTCAGCATTGTGTTTCTCGTTGTCTCTGCTGCTTTGGCTCCCAGAATGACTACAGTCCCGTCAAAGTTACAATAGTTTCGTTAAGGAACTTGCAAATTCTGAAATCAAACCTCCGAGGTTGAGAATATGAAACCTGGCTTGCTTGGAGGCTCCCACCAGTCTTATCACCCAGGGTGACTCAGAGAAAATGTCCCGAACAAACCCTGGTGTTTGGAGAGGCCCCATGGTGCCAGCCATCCAGCTGCCAACTCATCCTTAGCCACCCCACCCTCGGATCCTGAAGGCGAGGCCCAGAGCGGAGGCCCCTCTGTCTGCTCCGGAGCAAAGCAGGACAAGCAGTAACCAACTTCACGGGAGGGCCAGTGGCAGCTTCCGAGCTCCAAGTGCTGGAGCAAGGAGAGGAGGGCTCCTCCACATCCCCGAAGGACTCAAATTTAGACTTTTGACAGTGCCTCTAACTGACTTGCCCACAGTGTCCACTGACAAAATAGAAAGACATTGCCAGGCACAGGTGCGTGTTCTGCGTCCATCCTCGTCCCCTGCAGTGCACTAGGAAGTCACAGTCTTCATAAGTCCTGGATTGGCACAGTTGTCGTTTTCTTCGTTTGCTTGTGTACTAAAAAAGCGAATTTGTTAAGTATATAATATATGCCACAGTTTTTTGTGGCCCTGTTTGAACATCTTTTCATGTTTTAATATTCTGGGAACCTTGACAAAATTGAAGTGGCCAGGCACCTTCTCTGAGATGAGCCCCCTTATTCTCCAGGCCCCCAGACTCCAACCAGCTCTGCCTGACCCAGTCCTTGGAGCACAGAGCCCCTCAGAAGCCCCTCCCCAATCCTCCCATGACACCCAGTTTCAGGTGAGTGAGTCTGGGTTGTTGGGGAACGTCAATTCTCTGTTCTTGGGGTGTTCAGATCTTCCTTTCCCCCAGACCCCCCGATGCCTGAAGCTGATTTTGATTAGAGAGGAGTAAGCTCACAGTCATGAACCTTTACAATGCAGGAAAACGAGGGCTGTGGGTTTTACCTCTTTTTTATTAACATTCTTCTCTCCGCATGGCGTGACTTTTTCCAGGGGAGCCAATGCTAATTTGTGCGGCCTGTTAAAGGAATGCACAGGGAAAGCCATGCTGCCGCATAAACGCCCTGGGCCCCTGCGGGTTTCACAGAGTGAGTAAGCACAGGGCCTCGTGTATAAAGCCCCGTGGAATAATATTCAACTTGAGTTTTTCCCCTTTCTTCTCTTGACAGCGCCTTCCTTTAGCTGTGGTTTGATTATTTTTGACATTGCTTCCTGACTTGCCTTTTAATTTGTAAGAAGCAGCGAGACAGAAAAGGAAGGGGGTGGGGGGGACCCTACAGAGCACCAGCAGTCGGTGTGTGCTTCCTGGAAACGTTGGCGTGGTTTCTGGGTACACGCTCAGAGCGCCAGTGCCGTGGGGCCGGCGGGCTGTCACCTGGCCTCCTCCCTGCAGGAGCCCGTAGAAGTGGGGGCCTGCACACCTGCCCCCCACCCCTCCGGTGTCTAAGACCTGCTCTCCTTCTGCCTGGGTCCATTTTATACTGTCCTTTGGGAACTTTGTCTCACCAGCTGAATTCCGTCTACTCAGAGACCAGGGACTAGTCCTGACCTTCAGCTTGCCAGCCCATAGAAGGATTCTGCCAGTTGCTTGACTGATCCAACCTCAGCCCATTCCGGAAATCCAGGACAATGGCAACTAGACTCCACTTACCAGTTATCAGAAAGGCATTTCCTGGATTTCAGAGGGAAATCAGAAGTAGCTTTCAGCTTTCATTCATTCATTCACTCATCTATCTGCCAGATACTGGGGATCCGGCGATGAACAAGCTGGTGTTCCTGGGAGTGGGGGAACACTCAGTAAACACGGTAACAAGGTGGGCCAGGTGATGCCACGAACGCCCGTGGAAAATGAAGCAGGGCGAGGGGATACAGCGTGAAAGGAGAGGTTGCTGCTGGGTGGTCAGGGTGGGCCTGCAGGGAGGTGACGCTGGGAAAATTCTAAGCCTGGCACATGTCTGAGATCACAGGGCCTGGCGTGGAGACCCTGCAAGCGAGCAGCCTCCCTTCCTTGTCAGTTTGCACCAGAATCTGGAACCCCGGTCGCCTGTAGAGAATGTGAATCGTCATCTTTGGAAGCCAAGGGAGAGAAAGGTCCCTGCCTCTGCAGCAGGGAGACTCTGGGTAAGAAACGCTCCATTCACTTCGTCAATGGGACGTTGTTCTTGCCAGTCACTGGCAAGAGAAAGGGGACCTTCCCTTCTGGTTCAGGGGAAAGAAAGGGACCCCTATGGGGAGAGAAACCTGCTCCAGTTATCAGAAAGCAGAAAAAAAATCAACAGAGCTTGTGGGCCCCACCAAAAACGAAAGTGGACTCTACTTTCCTCTGTGTTGAATGGGTCTGATGGAGACACTTCAAAGGTGGGTCTCTGAGGGAGTTTTAGCGATGACGCTGTGTGAGCAACAGTGAGAACCACCGTTTCCCCTTTGAACTCCGTGGAATGCCCTGCACCCTGAGGTCACGGACTGACTTTGCGAAACCTGATGCGCTGAAACCCCCGGTGGCCAGCTTCCTCCCTCTATGCTATGCTGAGGTTTTCCTTCGCTGCGTTTTGCTGTGATGTTACAGAGGTAGATGTGTGTGTAGTTTTAATGTCACCTCTAACACGATGTGTTTGGTAGCAGACTGTCCGGAAAAGCATTTTAAATGAAGCAGTAGAAACCCTTAAGGGACAAAAATCTGTGTATTACACTAAAGGAAAAACCAGCTTCCACTTTTATGTACACGTACAACGTACGACTAGGTAGCAAACTTAAAACACACACAGCCCTGGCCGGTTTTGCTCAGTGGTTAGAGCATCGGGCTGCAGACCAAAGAGTCCTGGGTTTGATTCCAGTCAAGGGCACGTACCTTGGTTGTGGTTTGTCCCCGGCCCCATTTGGGGTTGTGCGGGTGGCAACCAATCCATGTGTCTCTCTCACATCGATGTTTCTCTCTCTCTCTCCCTCCCACTCTATCTGAAGATAAAATGTAAAAATATCCTCGGGTGAGGATTAAACACACACACACACACACACACACAAATCTAAATATGTTGATGTTGCAAAATGCTGTATAAAGCTAAAACCTTTCATTCGGTGCCACCATGGTTGACCTGAAGTGATGGCAACACTGTCTCTGACTTCTCTCTGGTTTATTAAAAGACTAACTATAACGTGTGTGTGTGTGTGTGTGTACTTCAGAGGTTTCTCAACAGTTTTGCTGTTACCGTTCCATTTTATGCTCTTGTTCCAGTTTCATCTTTAACGGTTTGGAAGCCATTTTTGTAATGAGCAAATGCTCATGCTCTATAGTAACTGTAGCCTGCATGCTGGATCAATAAAAGCAACTTAGTGTGTGCAAAAAAAAAAAAAAATAGGTCTCTAAAAAACCCTCACCTCCTTCCTTTTCTATTTCTCACCAAATGCTGGCAGATAGGTTAGGGCTCATTACACCACATGGGGTGAACTGAGCACAAAGTAAATCTCTTGAGCCCAATGAATGATGTTGCCATGGCACCCCAGCCCCTGAGAAGGAAAGCAACGTCACAGAACTCCAGGGTTCACAGCCCAGCAAGGGTGACGAACATTTCCTGGGACTAAGCGCCAGGCATCGCAAAGCATGCCCTGTACCCTTCGTGAACCCTCACACCAGCCTTTAGCAGTAGGTTTGATCATTATGCCCATTTTACAGATGAAGAAACTAAGGCTCCCCAGTTGAGCACCTTGCCAAGAGCATATGGCTGGTACGTCATGGAGCTGAGATTGAAGGTCGGCAGTGTGACGTTGGAACCCACGAGTTACTCTCTACAGTCAGCTAGATGCTCTTGAGAATCAAACCTGGCCCTACCTGATGGACAGCAGGAAAAGCCCCGAGGAGCGTAGACTTTCCTAGTATTGAGCTGGCCTCTGGGGGACATCATCTCAGGACACAAGGGGGCTGGTGTAGCCAGAGGTTTCTGCCTCACAGGTATGCCATCCTGCCCCCAGAGCTACAGGCTGTGCACTTGAAGGACCTGTTTTCACTCAGGAAGTTATTCAGATGAGGGAAAGTACCTGAAAAGTTACACACACTGTGCTCTCACAGAGAAAATGTCTTCAGTATTCATTGAGGTCATTTTTGCCGTAGAGAGTTGTCCTCCCTGAGTGGCATAGAACCATATAGCCAAGTCCCCTCCACAGGTGGGGCAGCCCTTGGGGCAAGTTTACAGGAAGAAGCCTGTTGCCACCTTTACCGTAAGGATGGCTTACTGACGTATTATTAGTCTCCAGCCCCAAGGCTCTTCATGATTCTGAGGGTTACAGGAAGGATTAAATGAGAAAATGCACTCATCACAGCACCTGCATATAGGGAAGCCCTTGAGTCATTCTTCTTAGTATTGCAAATGCCAAGTAAAATTCCCTTTTCTTCACTCAGTGTATGCTGCTTGTAAGGTTGCAGGTCAACCACAAGTGCAGTTTAGCTGTGGTTTGCTAGAAGCTGCTGTAAGTGAACCCCTCTGGGTATCTATCTGGCTACCCCTTGGCCAGAGCGATGCTGCACTCTGATTGGCTGAAATCACTTGCGGTCTCAGTGGTCTGCAAGGCAGAAAGCAATGCACTTGAACAACTATGCTTCACTCAGTTCATACATGTTTTTATTTGTCCTGAGTAAATACTGGACAAAGTGCAGCTCAATAGATTCTGCAGATGAAATGCTCCAAACACATCTAACCAGAGAAGCTAAATGTTCATGTGGTGGACTTTTATTTGGAGGGGCAGGGAGAGGATGTGTGTCTGTGTGCGTTTAGGAAGTGGTGACAAGTTTCTTTAATTGTCCCCGTATCTCCTATGTGCACCTGCACAAGGAGAGACAGGACAGCAAGGCAGTTATGACACTGTCCAGACTCCAATCCTGGATGTCCCCGAGGAGCTTGAGCAAGTAACTTAAACTTCTGTGCCTCTGTTTACTCACCTGTAAAATATCACCAACTTGATAAGGTTGCTATAAGGATTAAGTGACTGAATATGCAAAAGGCACTAAAAACAGCGTCTAGCAGACAGTAAGTACTCCACACGTGTTAGCTATTATTATTATATTCCCTGCTCTTCCCATCAACCCTCTCCCCTCCAGTCCAGCCAGAGTAATATAGCATGTAGTGTGTGTGTGCGCATATGTACTGGTTTCTGTTACAGCACCCTATTTTTAATTTCATTTTCTTTGTTAATATCAAACACAAAACATGAATACAATCTCATTAAAAAACACTTCTGACAATACTGGTGTGGGTTGAATGGTGTCCCCACAAATTCCCATTCACCAGGAACCTCAGGATGTGGCCCTGTTTGGCAACGGGGTCTTTGAAGATGTCATTAGCTGGGGATCTTGAGATGAGACCTTCCTGATGTAAAGTAGGCCTTGAAGGACTCGTGTCCTTTAAGAAGAGGTGAGGACACACAGAGACGCACAGGGACGACAGCCATGTGACAATGGAGGCAGGGATTGGAGTGATGCAGCCACAAGCCAGGAACACCTGGGGCCACCAGACCCTGAAAGAAGCGGGGAGGAGTCTAGAACCTTCAGAAGGAGCGTGGCCCTGCTGACCTCTTTCTTTTGGACTGCTCATCTCCAGAACTGTGACGAGCACATCCCTGCTGCTGTCGGCCACCCCGTGTGTGAACCTTTGTTACCACAGTTCTGGGAAACAGGCTCACCCAGCTGGAATAGCCAAGTTCACCCACCCCTGTCCCCTCTCTCAGCAGGACAGTCACTTTATTACCTTTGCAGACCTTTTTCTGTTCTCTGACACACATCTCTAACATAGTTCATCTGGTTGACAAGAACCACATTCGGTGAATGTAGCTAAACTGTCTTCATGACAGTGGACCAACATGTCAGACCTTGATGGCAGCAGGTGGCTGTGGCCCCCAGCCAGGACAAGGGCTGCCGCTGATGCTGCCTCTCCCAGGGGACCACAGGACCCAAGTCACTGCCTCTGATTTAAAGCCATTAAAAGACAAGGAAATCAGCCCTGGTTGGTTTGGCTCAACGGTTAGAGCATCAGCCTGCAGTCCAGAGAGACCCGGGTTCGGTTCCTGCTAAGGGCACGTACCTCGGTTGCAGTTTGTCCCTGGCCCGGGATGGGGTTGTGTAGTTGGCAACCAGTCGATGTGTCTCTCACATCCATATTCCTCTCTCTCTCTTCCTCCCTCTCTCCCTTCTGCTCTATCTGAAGATGAATGCAAAAATGTCCTCAGGTGAGGATAAAAAAAAAAAAAGACAAGGAAATCTGCCCTGGCCTGTGTGGCTCAGTCGGTTGAGCATCGTCACGTGCACTGAAGGGTCCCTGGCTGCACATGCGCAGGTCCCCAGGTCACTAGCTTGATCCCTGGTTGGGGTGCATGCGGGAGGCAGCAGATTAATCTCTCCCTCTCTCTCTCTCCCCCTTCCTCTTTCTCTAAAATCAATTTAAAAAACATGTTTACAACAAATAATGAAATAAAATAAAAAGACAAGGAAATCCTCTAGAACAGCGTTTCTTTTTTCCTACCTGGTGGGCTTTCTGAGTAATTTTAACAACCCTGCTTCCTCTTTTTCATGCATTTTTGGTTGTACCTCAGTGATCTAAGATCTGGGTCCACTAATGGTGATAAAAGTCCATTCTCTGAAAGAACTGGAAGTTACCATTTGAGAACGCTTTGCCACATCTCCCAGGGGTGAGCATGACACTTAGTTAATGATTATGCTGAAGGAAGGAATCTTCACATACAAAGTTTCAAATTGGAAGAAGGTTAGAAATCACCTAGGCAGTGACTCTCAGCAGTTTGGGGGTTCCAGCCCCCATTGAGAATCTGATAAAAGAAGCCAACCCTCCCCCTTCCCTCAACTATGCACTGGACGTATAAAACATCATCTCAGGCCAGTCCTCGTACCCAGGCTCACTTCCTCGTGTTTCACAGTGAGGGAAATACAGCTCCAGAAAGTAAAGCAAAAAAGGTCTCAGAGGGATCTGGTGGCAGAACCAGGACAAGAACCCAGATTCTCCACGACCTACCATCTTCCTGAGGCTCTCTCTGTCCCAGTCCAAAGACCCCAGTTCACCAGTATGGGTGACAAAGGTGGGGAAGAGGACACGGAGAAAAGGGAAGCCTCAGATGAATGGAGCCAATATCAGGGGAAGGGGACAGTCAACACCTTAGACACAGATGGTGGCCAGGACACCTGGTGGATTCCCAGGACGTGGCACTCCTCCATTCTCCCCCAAGGCCACTCAAAAGAGAAGAACATGATCGTGCAAGGAGAATTTAAGTAGCAATCTTTGCATTTCTGAAAGAAATTTATATGTCTTCTTCAGGCCTCTTAAAAATAGAATAGCATCTCATCTTTCTCAGATGATTTGAATGTAGACAGATATAGAGCCAAGAGGACCAGCTAGTCAGGAATGTTAAATACGTGGTCTGAGCGCACCATTCCTGCTTCCATGGCCTAGGTTAGGCATCACCCATCTGCGTTGTACTATTTCTAAACCAACACCAGGTGTGGCCTCAGAATTCTTCACAACTGAACACTTCAGAAGTTACTCCCAGTTGGCAATGAGGTCTGCAACCTATTTGCCATCCCAGGGCTAAATGACCTGGCAACATTGTTATAGTCCCTTGTGATTAGATATTTTCCTGTGGTCTCATTTGAATGTTCTGCTGTCTTTACCTGGTTCAGCAGAGGCCTAGAGACCTCCCTTTCTAGGGCAGCAGTCTCTCCTAAGATTTCTCCTAATAGCTGTTCTCCTATATTCTCAGTCATGTGAAATAATTGAGAACCCTAAGTATTCTTGCTTAAAACTAACTTGTGTTTACATAGACTATGAAGACAGCTCTTTAGAAGTTTCAAGCTCAATCTTATTATTGCCCATAGTTCTTGTTTGTGTCTTGCTTATTGACACCCTCTTTTGTAGCAGGGTTTTCTCTCTCTCTCTCTCTCTGGACTAAATCTCTAAAGTTAGATTTTTGAAAAAGAAAAAAGTAGACTGACGCAAGTCTACATTGCACCATGAAGTTCAAAGACAAAGACTGAGTAAGATACGGTGTGGTAGTTTACATCCTGTCTCTCTAAACATTAAAGAATAGGAGCTCTGTGTATCTACTTTGTCAATCAGATCGTTGAGGGTAGAGCCCAGTGCTGGTCCCCTTTCTTGACTCTGTTCTTTGCTGGCATGTCACCAAGCATTCCAGAACTATTTCTGGAATGTTCCAACCTTATATTTGTCTTGGTGCCCCTTAAACTGATGATTTGTCTTCTGTGATACACCTGCACTGCTCCCAAAGGGAAGTACCAACTTAGCTTATATAATGCTCCCCAAAGTGGAAGAGGTCCCATGCTAGGACTGGCACAGCCCTGTGGAGGAGGGCGTAAGAGATGGAGGGCCAGGAAGGGATTGAGCAGGGGGTTGTGTTGTGTTGTGTCTTGCTTTCTAGATCTAAGTTTGGTTTAAAACAATGTAAGCCAAGACGGTTTCAATACTTTCTGATATGACTTACAGAAACCATCTGGTCTCGCTGCTTCCACACTCAGCCTCCATTTCTGTCCATTCTCAATCATGTCACATGGCTGCTCACCTCTGCCCTCTTTTGCAAGGCTCCCCTTCTCTCTGCTCCAGCCGCTCTGACCTGCTTGTCATGTCAAGAACATACCAGGCTCCTGCCTGGGGCCATTGCTCTCGCTGTTACCTCACTTCTCTCCATCTCACTTTCTCAACAGAGCCTATCCCAGTGGCCACTCCTGCCACTCACGCCTACACTCCCAGCTCTCCATCCCCTTTACCCTACTCTCCTTTTTATTTTTTTCCAGAGCACTTACGAACTTCCTAGATGCTATATCATTCTCTTGCGTATTATGTTTGTTGCTTCTTATCTACCTATCTCCCGTAAGAATGTAATCTCCACGAGAGCAAGAATCTTCTGTTTTTCACTACTGTATTCTGTGTGTCTTGAATAGTGCTGGGCACTTAATAGATGCTCAATTAATATTTGATGAATACATGGTTGAACGAATAAACCAATGAATGAATAAATCCTCTGTTCTGGAATAACTGCTGATTAGTAGCAAAAGCCACCTCCGCAGGGTTTCTAAAGCAAAGAAAGGGGGACACCGCAACATTACGGGAAGGCTGTATAGATGGTAGCATTGACTTGCAAAACTTCCAGCAGGTAATTTTTACAGTCATTTTTTTAACAAAAAAAAAAGTTGTAGCAGTTCTTTTGGTTTTTCTGGCAAAAAACAAACAGTCGCTTAGATTACTTGAGGCAAAAATGCATGTGCAAAGAAGTTATTTAAAAGTCATACATATTGTGCCAAGAGAAAGATGTTTTTGTGGTTGAAGGCTGGAATAATTTATGCTAACCACCTTCCAGTAGCTCTAATTTCGCATGCAGTGAGCTCGTGGGATTCGGAGCCAAAGAGCCGAGTGAGACCTGCTCCCCGGACCGAGGACAGCTGATGAAATGTGAAGCCCCAGGGCCACACGAGGGCCGTGTGCTGTGTCACCACTGAAGAACCATCGCCCCATCCAGTGAGCTTGTGCAGAGGAAGCAACCTCGACTCTGAATGCTCACCATATCGGGCTGGAGAAAGATGTCATGATTCTACTGAAAAGTAAGTCTGACCCTTAAGCCCAATGAACGTGTGTCTATAAAACCCTGAAATTGAGGGAAGAGGGGAAATGCCATGCACAAAACATTTCAAAGTGAATGTGCCCTGTGTCTTTATGCTTCTGAAGGAAAATGAGCACCGAGTGGTGGGCTGTGTTTTAAAGACTGAAGGGTGTTTGCTGTCCCCTCAATGTACTCGGCAGAGGGGATCCCCCCAATCCAGATGCCGATGTGGCTGAATGTGCGTGCGACCTTCTGTGCAAGCTTAAAAAATTCCAAGGCTAACCTTTTTCAAGCTGCACATAGCTGCCAGGGCCTCATGAGAGGCGACACCAAATGGAAGCTTTCCAGAGGAGTCTCTGAAAGTCAAAGGTCAAAGGTCAGCAGCATTTTGTGGAGAAGAGAAGGCGATCACCTTAGGTTCTTAGACAAGCTAGCCTCCTAAAAACAGCCGGGTCACACATTTAAACCTGGCCTGGATTTGCAAAATCCAGAGCCCTCCTTTCTCCTGCATTCACAGTCAACAGGCATGAACTGGGCTGGATGGCAGGCCACTCTCTGTCGTCTCTGTGGGCACTGTGACAACCCTGTCCCTCTTGTCCTTTCATCCCCTAACAGTGTCCATCACACAAAGTTTCTCTCTGATGATGGCTCTTTCTCCTCTTTGTGCCACTTTTTTTTTTTTTTTTAGAGAGAGAGGAAGGAAGAGAGAGAGAGAGAAACAGCAATGTGAGAGAGAACATCGGTTGGCTGTCTTCTGCACACCCCCTACTAGGGATCGAGCCCGCAACCCTGGCATGTGCCCTGACTGGGAATTGGACTGGGACTTCCCAGTCCATGGGACAGCGCTCAATCTACTGAGTCACACCAGCCGGGCTATGCCACTTCTTTTCAGGAGAGAAAGATTCCCAGGTTTCCATTCATCTTCTCTGCTCCTGTAATGCTCCCCACATCCTCCCACAGGCCGCACCCTGTCCCTGACCCCAGTCTACGCCGCACTGAGAAGCGGCAGCTCAGGAACCAGACTGCTGTGTGTCTAGTCCCTGCTCCGTTCCCACTCATCTGTGGTTCTTTAGATCAGTCACCTCCACTCTCTGTGCCTCAGTGTTCTCATGTGCCGAGTGGGGATGACAACGCCGAGTTTGGGTGAGTATTAAATGATGTAATACACGTAAAGTGCTGTGAACAGTGGGTGGCACATATAAGCCACTGCTACCATTATGTTCAAGTGCAGAAATCCATTTAACCTTTAAGCCTCATGTCATTAAAAATATATATTTTTTTCTTTATTGATTTTTTAGAGAGAGAAATAGAAACATCGATGGGAGAGAACATCGATTGGCCGCCTCCTGCATGCATCCCACTGGGACTTTGGCCCACAACCTGGGCATGTGCCCTGACTGGGAATCAAACTGATGACCTTTTAGTGCATGGGTCAATGCTCAACCACTGAGCCACACTGGCCGGGCAAGCTTCAGGTCATACTTTAATGTTCAACAAAGTCTTTCAAGGTTTTCCTAACCAGGTCTAATGGTTCTTGAGTATTAATTAAAACCCTTATAATATGCAGTTGGCACTTTTTCTTACCGCTGGGAAAGGTGCCACTCAGTGAGAAACCAGGTATGTCAGGTTCTGGGCTCAAGACTTCATGTGCACTGTCTTACTTGTTTTTGAAAAGGAAGTATTTCTGCTTCCAGTTTATAGATGGGGAAGCCAACACACGTAGGAGAAGCTGTTTTCCCAGATTCACAGAGTAAGCGTGGTTCAACTCCTGGGTCTCCTTCGCTCCACTTCTAGATGGGTGCTCTAGATGGGGTGCTCTCTGAGGGAAAGGTCAGCGTCCCCAACTCAGCCTTCGTCTCCTGTACCTCACACGGAGAAGGTGTGCATGGACACCACGCGTGGTTGATTTGGATGAGTGCGTGGGTTGGATGCCAGAGATTACGGTGATCTGAGAAGAATTGGCATTTGTATAGCATTCTAGAATTTTCAAAGCATTTTCACACGCATCATCTCACACTCACGACAATTCTGGATGACAGGTATTGTTGCAGGCTCCGTCTCTCAAATAGGAGACTGGAAGGCAGAGAGGTCAGTTGGCTTCCCCCAAACTAAGCTGCCAAGAGTGGCAAGGCCAGGACTCCAAACTAGCTGTCCCTCCCTAGGCTGTCCCTAGAACACCGTTACCTTGTCCCCAGTACCATCGGAGACCCAACCAATGGCACAATATCTTGAAGACAAAATAAACTTGATACAAATTTCAAATACTGCCATGACCATGAGTTAGCAGAAAACATGACTGTTTCCCTATCGTTCAGTTCTTCAGAAGAAGGAAGACAAAGAGACCCAGAGCCAGCCTCGTTAAAGAAATCGAAGTCTCATTCTGTGGGAGGAAATACTCAGCTCAAATAGTTCCTTCAATCCAAACGTGGGTTTATATAAAGTAACAAGCCAACAGATTTTTAGGAACTCCAAATTTTGGCCATCCTTGTTTGTAAGAATCCATTTCTACAGCTTGCTTTCCTGTCTTTCTGAAAGGTCGGCGGAGTCTCATTGCGACATCTCTCTGGCAGTGATCTCCCTACCAAGAAGTCGGACTGGGCCATGGCATTGCTCTTCCGTTTCTAAATATGAACGAACAGGTTGGCGTGTCATACAACAGAGAGAGAGAAAGAATGACAGTGTCTTTAGTAACCTGCCCGTTTCAAGAAGCAGCCGGCGTTGACTGGGCGGTGTGTTCACCACAGATATGCAGAAAGCATGGGAGGAAAAACGCTGACCCACATTTGCAAAGGGAGAGATTGCACAGCAGTCCGGGGAGTTGCATAAAAACTGGCCTTTGCCTTCCTTCACCTGCTGGGGTTGGAGAGGCGCTTGACTTCATTATCTCGCCCTCCAGGCACACTGCCTCGGTGTAGAACAAATATCAGACACGGACATGATATCGAAAGGGTTGTTTAACATGTTATCTACTGAGCGCAACGTACAAAGTCCTAAGCCGTGTGGTAGGGGGAGGAGAATAAGGAGCAGATGCAGGTCTTTCCCTCCAGGGGTTTTCTACGTAACAGGAGAGGAAATAGAAGTGACCTCAAAATGACTAGAATGTGAGGTGTCACAAGAGCTGTGAGATCACGTGCTGAGACAGTTCAGAGGTAGGTGTGGTCAGTCAGGAGACTTCCTGGAGGAGGTGGCAGCTCAGATGGGCAGGTTTGGAGAGCACATGGCCCTGGGAAGAAAGCACATCCCAGGCAGAGAAATAACCTGGGCTAAGGCTGGAAGGGGGAAATACAGGAGCTGGACGAAGAATAGAGCCTTTAGTTTGTTGATAGTGTAGGATGCTTGAAGGTCAGACTTTGAATGATCATTTTTATTACTGAGGCTTAGAAAGCATTCATAAGGGTGTCTTTGAGTAAAGTGAAATTTCTATCAGTTAGCCAGTTACTGGTCGGACCCCATCTTCCCTCTCATAGCAGATGTTTTCAGACATAGAAGGCTTCTTGAAGGTTGGAGCCAGTGGGCCAGGCTCCCACTAGGAAGCCGTTCATTGAATAGTTTTACCTTGGACCACTGAAGACCTGTCCTTGGTTCTGCAAGCTGCAAAGGAGCTGGTAAAATCCACACTCCCTTCTTTACAGAGCTTGCGAAGGCAGCTGCTTGATTTTAAATGTGCAACTGAATATTAACACCATGCAATACTTGTACTGACACATCCATACCTCGTGCCCGATTTCACAATCCAGATGTGTTGGATCAACTTCTCTCATATGTGTGAACACCAATGAAAAAAAAAAGGAAAGCAGAGGAGAAACAGGGAGGGGGAAAATTGCTTTCTTTTTGTCCCAAGTCCCAATTTCTGCATTTCATAATTCAGCAGAATTGAGGAAGCATGGTGTGGTACGTTTCCCAAAACGGAAAGAAGGTGTTTTACTGCCAAACTCAATATATAAATTTGGCTGTGATTTTTAAGCCACCTGTTAACCAATTATAAGATTTCTCCTTTAGCGACTGTATCTTCGCTCCATCTATATACGAATGTGTACTGGAACACAATCAAAAGGCTAATATTTTGACTTGGACTTAAATCTTCAGCGTTTTCTACCTTATGAGAAACGTACCCTGCGATGTTGTGATTGGCCCAGGCTGCTAAAAAAAAAATCTTTCTTCAGGAGAATCTGACCCTGTTCCCATTGTTTCCTCCGCATGTTTTCAGCATTAGCACATGGTCGGTGCTGTCATTAGCCAGAATATTGAGACAGGAAAAAGATCTCTTAGGTCATCCAAGTCCCGGAGTGGGTCCGAGTCCCCTGCGAGAGACTGTGACACGCCTTCTTGGCAAATGACCAAGGAAAATGCAGAGGCATGTAAAATTTTGCCCTGCTACAGTTTTTAATGTTTGCAAGTTTCTGAAAGAACTCCCCTAGACTGCTCATAAAACAGTTACATGGCTGAATTCAGGCCAGTGGTTCTCAAGTGGGACGATCGCACCCCCTCCCCCTCCTGAAATGCCTCATTGGCAATATTTGGAGACATTTGTGTTGCCACAGCTTGGGGGTGGGGAGGGAAGGGTACCACTGGTGTCTACTGCACTGCGGCCAGGAGTGCTGCTGAACATCCCTCATTGCAGGAGACAGGGCCCCACGCCCCCCGACAAAGAATTCTCCAGCCCCGAATGTCCGTAGTGCGGAGGTACCCTGGTTCTGGTCTTTTCCTAAGCTTTATTTCTCTCCCTGCTGTTTATTCAGTCAGCGGCACGCCATGCAGATCCCATGGCTCTGAAGAGCACGCATTATTCTGAACTAAACTATTTCAAATACAATTCCTACTAATTTTAGCTCTGAGTCTGGGCATAAGCAAGTATTAACACAGAGAGAAACAAAAGCACCTTTTCCCCTTATTTTAAGAGTTAAACTGTATAGCCTGGCTGGTGTGGCTCAGTGGTTGAGTATCGACCCATGCACCAAGAGGTCACCGGTTTGATTCCCAGTCAGGGCTCATGCCCAGGTTGTGGGCCAAACCCCCAGTGGGGGGCATGCAGGAGGCAGCCAATCAGTGTTTTCTCTTGTCAATGTTTCTATCTCTCTCTTCTCTCTCTCTCCCTCTCCTTTCTTTCTCTCTAAAATCAATAAAGGGGGAAAAAAAAAAAAGAGTTAAGCTGTGTTAAATTTAATAGGACTCCAGATCAAGTAAATTATATTCTAGAGACGTAAGGAGAAGGAACCATTAAATGCGTAAGAAAATAACCTCATCTAATTTGCCTAAACCATTAGAGCCCTATTGTTAATCAGAAGCTTATATTTTTTGTTTCTACATGTTTTTCAAGCATTTGTTTTTATAGGCAGAGTAGATCTTTAAAGTCGAAACCTGAGGTGGAGAACTTTTAGCAGCAAGCACACATGACAAGCATTCAACAGAAACCCACCATTCCTTCTAGTTTAGGACCTAAAAAAAGGAAAAGAAAGTATCAGGTAGAATGGACAAACAGAAGAAGGGAAGGGAAGGAAAGGAAAGATGGAATGAAAGGAAAGGAGAGAGATAAACCAAAGTGTTTCCTCACATTGGAGAGGACCTTGGCCTCCTGGCAGGCTGTTTAACTCCAACTTTCTGTGGCATTTAGCCCTGGTCTCATCTGTAATGTAGATTTCAGTGCTACAGGTGTGTGTGTGAGGGGGTGGGGGTTACAAAGAGAAAAAAAGGATAAAACAATTTCTTTTATGAACTGTTACTGAAATGCTATCATCAGAAAGGCAAGGAGGCCCGGCCGGTGTGGCTCAGTGGATTGAGCGTCATCCTCTGCACCAAAAGGTCACCAGTTCAATTCCCGATCAGTGTTTCTCTTCTCATCCCTTCCTCTCTCTCTCTAAAAAAAAAAAAATCAATAAAAACATTAAAAAAAGGGAGTGGTGGTGGTAAGCAGTATTATAAATACACCAGGTTATGCTTATCACGTCATACTATTTTTGTTTGTTTAGAGATTCCAGTTTGGAATTAATGAGTTAATGTTTTCAAAGGCTAAGGAGCTGTTCCAAACCCCAGGTTAGCTCAGACATTTTGAAAGTGTGAGGAGCAAACCAGATTCACTTCAAACCCTTGTTAACCATAAGGGGTTTTGTTGCACCCTTTGATATCAGTAGCAGACTAATAACTGTACATTTGAAGCATTAAAGACATTTACTCTTCAGCCTGTTAAGGAGTTCTCCCTCCCCTGAAATGGTGCCTTGATGAAGACATTCTTCCCCCTCTCCTGCCCCAAACAGAATCAAGGTCAGACTTTTCTGCACTATTGCCCTAACTGAGTTAAAACCTGTCACTTGCGTGCGGTGACAAGCCTGTTACATTTCCTAATGAACTGTGTCAGATCTTCTGGCTCAGGCTCAGTGGCGTCTTCATGGTGATATTTAGACACGATGCTTTGTGCAAAGCGTACAATCTAGAATCTTTGTCCTTTATTGTTATTAAAAGCAGTGGCCCGCATTCCTCCCCTGGAGCGAGGCTGCCTGGGATAACGCAAACACGAAATCTTCCCCGGGGAAGACAATCGCTTGGATCATCACAGAACCAAGGACGGCTACATCAGGCTCTCACTTTCTCTGTAAGCCGGGGGTACTAAGAAACGCTTTTCCTTCATTTTCATTTTACTTAACTTGTACAAATTACAATAGTTATGTAAGCTCATGCTGAATGAAAAAAATGCCAACCACACAGAATAGAAGTGAAAATTTCTTTTCCCAACCTCCAGCCCCATTGCCCAGAAATAAGCGCTATTAATAGTAACTCATGTGTTCTCCTAGAAATTTTCAGGGAGAATAGAGAAAAAAAATATATTTTTTTTTCTGTGCCCCAATTTCTTTCTTTCATTTTTTTAAAAAAATTTTATTTCCAGAGCTCACAGTACTTTATACCACCACTAAATCTTTACCAGGTCAGTCCCATACATATTTCAAGCTCTTCCAAATAAATTAGAGAGAATAACCTCTTAGAATTAGTGGCAGACATTAAATAACATTTTCCCCAGCCTTCAGTGTCTCTATGTTTGTCTGCTTTGAATCCAAGCTCCCAAGTTCATTTTGAATTTTGTAACTTTTTCTTTAATTACCTAAAAGCCTTCATTCAGTGAAATTAAATGGAGCCTTAAACTAACATTGATCCAGCAAATCCATGGAGACCGTGTGGAAGGAACTAAGATATTCATTAGGGGACACACAGACCTAATGGTCCAATATCCTTGAACATCTTGCCGCTTCAAGATGCTGTACCCTCAATATTCTCCTGAAATCCCAAAACAAGAATGCATCACCCTCCTGGGCTGTCTTACTGGCTGGTTTCCTGTTCTCCCTGGACCTACCTTTAACCACCTTTGTGTTTTTTAAACACATGCCAGAAACACACTACTGTATCTAGGCTCCTCTCCCAGCCCCCTCCTGGGCTTTCTGTGGAGTCATCCCAGATGCCTGCAGTGCGCCTTTAGGGAAACTCACCAACTTCACACAAGCCACTAAGGGCCCTTCCTGTTACCAATCAGGCCCTGGGACTCTCCATCCACTTGGAATCAGAGCTCCTCCTGAGTCCTCTCTCCACAAGCCTGTGGATCCCTGCTTGTGAGTCTGTAGTCGGTAACATGCCCCCTCTGGCTCTAGCCCGAGGCCTTTTAGCATATGTCATCGTGGACAGAAAACATGTGGAAGAAAGTCTCTCTTTTCTTATTCCATTTTTTTTTTTTTTATCCTCACCCTAGGACATTTTTGCATTCATCTTCAGATAGAGCGAGAGGGAGAGAGGGAGGAAGAGAGAGAGAGAGAGAAACATCGATGTGAGAGAGACACATCGACTGGCTGCCACCCACACGACCCCAACCCGGGCTGGGCACAAACTGCAACTGAGGTATGTGCCCTTAGCAGGAACCGAACCTGGGTCTCTCTGATCCTAACTGCTGAGCCAAACTGGCCAGGGCTTTCTCTTTTCTTAAATTCAAATCACCCCAGAATTTTAAATTCCTGGTATGACCCCATTAATAGAAATGAAACAGAGTAGCCCTGGCTGGTTTGGCTCAGCAGTTAGAGTGTTGGCCTATGGATCAAAGGGTCTCGGGTTCGATTCCCAGTCAAGGGCACACAACCAACTGATATGTCTCTTTCACATCGATGTTTCCCCCCCCCCCAACTCTATCTAAAAATCAATGGCAAAATATTCTCAGGTGAGGATTAACAAAGAAAAAAATAAATGAAACAGCAAATTTGCAGAAAGAGAGGGGGCATGAACAACAGCCACAGCTGAGTGAGGGTGGACAGGGAGAGCAAGGTGGACGGTATTATCAGCCTCCGTCACCCCTTCTGACCCCGTTTTGCTCATGACAACTTTCAGGCCATCAGGAGCAGTGGAACCCGCAGGATGGGAAGGGGACCTGGTTGGTCTGTCCTCAGTCCCATGCCTGCTGCCAGCATTTGTTCAGCGATGGGTTATCTGGCCAGTGAGATGAGTGCAGGTTTGCTGAGCATCCTAAGTCTCCTCACTCTAAGGAGAAAGCAACTGGAAGAGAAGGTCTTTCTACTCCTCTGGACATCGTCATGCGAGGAGACAAGGCCCAGAACTTCTCAACGTTAGCCTGCAGATGAAGTCAGCCCCAGCAGAATGCAGAGCTCAGGGAATGGAGCCTGCGGATTCGGTCAGCCCTGACCATGCCCTAGCAACCCTCCAGCTGTGTGAATCGAGCGCCTTCCTCATTATTTGAGCAGTTAAATTCAATGTCTGTTACTTGACACCTAAGGTATTCTAAGGAATACAAAGATAGAGAAGTCAGCATCAAGGAACAAAACTATTTCTACTCCACAAACCATATTTTGTCCTCTTGGGCAAAGAAACTGCTTTGGAAAAAAAGCACACTGTGGGTACTTTTCAATGTCCTATGGTTTCTTTGAATTTCTATAACATATTTGCTTTGGCTTGTATGTTGTTGTTTTTCTTCCTTCATGGAATGAAGACTCAAATTGTGTGGTTTCTGTTTTCCTTTCAAGTTAGAAATCTAGGACACAGCTAAACGCATAAATATAATAGCATCAAGAAGAAGAGCAATCTCATTCGAGGCACTGGCTAAATATGGGGTTATGGTAAAAGGTGTAAAGAAAGATGAATAACATGGCATTAAACTTAGGATCCTCATATTCTGAATTTATCCCCATAAAATCACGGAGAAACAGCAATGAATGTAATTAGTGGCCTTGAGTAGAGGTGACATTTGACCTGAGTCTTGAGGCATTTTTTTTTTAAAGTAAAGAAACTTCAAACATAAAAATATACAACAGAAAAATGTACAACAAACACTCATGTACTCACCAAACTATTTTTATAAATACTAGCATAGAGCCATTTTTGCTTCTGATTTATTATTTTTAATTAAACTTTTTATTTTGAGATCATTGTAGATTCACATGCAGATGTCAGAAATAATACAGTAAGATTCTTGTAGTATTTCTCTAGTTTCCCCCAGTGATAAATCTTGTAGAAGAATAATACAATATCACAACCAAGATATTAACACTGATATACACAGAACATTTCTATCACCCCAAGGATCCGTCCTGGTGCCCTATTGCTGATACACTGACACCTCTCCCACTGTGACCATCTCCTAAAAACCTGGGCACACTAATCTGCCCTCTGTTTGTATACTTTCATCATTTCTTGAATGTCATGTAAATGGAATCAGACAATATGCAACCACTGGAATTTGCTTTTTCACTCAACACAATTTCCTGGAGATTCATCTAAGCTGTTGTGTTAAGTATTAGTTGATTATTTCTTTTTATTGTTGAGTAGTATTCATGGTATGGATACACTACAGTTTGCTTAGCCTGTCATCCACTGAAGGATGACTGGATTGCTCCCAGTTTTTGGCTATCATTAATAAACATTATTATTATTGCCAAAAACATTCGTGTATAGGTTTTTGTGTGAACGTAAGTCTTTATGTCTTTGGGATAAATGCCAAGATCTTCCATTACTAGGTCATAGGAGTTGCATATTTAATTTTTTAAGAAACTGCCAAACATTTTTCCAGAGAATTTGTACCATATTAGATTCCCACCAGTAGTGAACAAGTGGTCAAGTTTTTCTGTATCCTTGCTGGAATCTTGGGTTGTCACTGTTTTTCAGTTCATTCTGATAGGTGTTTAATGATATCTTTTGATTTGCATTTCACAAAAGACTAACAATGTTGAACATCTTTTTATATGCTGATTCGTCATCTGTATATACTCTTCTGTGAACTGTCTCTTCATGTCTTTTTCTCTAATTGTTTTATGTTTGTTCATTTTATTGTTGAATTTTGAGGGCTCTTTATATATTCTATATACTAGTTCTTTGTCAGATATATGGTTTGAAAATATTTTCTTCCATTCTGTAGCTTGTCTTTTCATCCTCTTCACTGGGTCTTTTGCATAGAAATGTTTTCAATTTTATGAAGTCCAATTTATCTTTTTTTTCCTTTTAGGGATTATGTTTCTGTTGTCAAATTTAAGATCTCTGCCTAATCTTAGACCCTGAAGATTTTCTCCTGTTTCCTTTTAAAAAGTTTTAGAGTTTTATGTTTTACACTATTTCCATGACCTACTTAGGGTTAATTTCTTATAAGGCTTGAGACTTACGTTGGTTCATATTTTTGCCTGTGGATGGTTGACCCTGTGCTCCAGCACCATTTATTGGAAGGGATAATTTCCTTCATAATTGCTTTGCACTTTTGTCAAACATTAGTTGAGCATATTTGTGTAGGTCTATTTCTGGGTTTTTAAAATCCTGTTCCATGGATCTATGTGTGTGTCCTTCCACCAATGCCACAGAGTCTTGATGATTATAGCTATATAATCAGTCTTAATATTGGGTAGACTGCTTCCTCCTCCTACTTCATTCTTCTTTGTCAAAATTGTTTTAGCTATTTTGGTTTCTTTTCCTTTCCATATGCATTTTAGAATAATCTTGCCTATATCTACAAAACTACTTGCTGTGTTTTTTATAGGATTGTGTTAAAAATTATAGAAATTTTTGGAGAATTGACGTCAGTATTATGTTGAGTATTCCAATCCATGCACACAGTGTGTCTCTCAAAGAAATAGATCTTTGATTATTTTCTTCAATTAGCATTGTGTAGTTTTCCACGTATATGTTCTATACATGTTTTGTTAGGTTTACGCCTAAGTATTTTAATTTTTAAGCTATTGCAAATTATTGCAAATGGTGTTGTATTTTTAATCTGTGTTCACATGTTCATTGTTAATACATGAACAATACAAAAGCAATGCAATTGATTGTCGTATATTTATCTTGTATCCTATGACCTTGCTAAACACACTTATTCTATGAGCTTTTTTTTTTTTTTTTCTCTTGGGATTTACTGTGTAGATAATCATATAATCTTCATGGGGTCAAATTTTGAAATGTTGTATTTCCATTTTTATTCAGGTCAATGTATTTTAAAATTTCCTTTGAGACTTCCTTTTTGAATCATGTAGCAATACATTATTTAGTTTCCAAGTGTTTAGAGATTTTCATGGTATCTTTCTATTTTTTATTTCTAGCTTGATTCCACTGTGGTTGGAAAACACACTCTGTATGATTTCAATTCTTTTAAATTTTTTGAGGTTTGTTTTGTGGCCCAGGATATGATCTATCTTGGTATATGTTCCACTGGTACTTGGAAAGAATGTGTATTACAATATTTTAGGTAGAGCGTTCTATAAGAGTCAGTGAGATCTTGTTGGTTATCGGTATTGAGTTCTATGTCATGGAAGATTTTCTGGTTGGTTGTTTTATCACTTGTTGAGAAAAGAGTGTTGAAGTTTCCAACTATCACTGTATATTTGTGTATTCCTTCTTTTAATTCTAACACTTTTGGCTTCACATATTTGTAGTTTTATGGTTTGGTGTGTGCATTTAGGATTACTATGTCTTCTTGGTGAGTTGGCCTTTTTAAATTGTTGCATAATGTCCTTCTTTGTCTCTGGTGATTTTCCTTGTTCTGAAGTCTGTTTAATCTGATATTGCTATAGGCACTCCTGCTTCCTTTGACTATGTTTGCATGATGTCTTTTTCCATCCTTTTACTTTCAATGCCTATATCTTTATATAAACATTTTTATAATATAAATATTTTATATATAAATATTACATATATAAATATTTTTTCTTCATTGATTTTAGAGAGAGAGAGAAAGGGAGAGGGAGAGAGAGACAGAAACTTTGATGAGAGAGAACACCAACTGGCCGCCTCCTGCATGCCCCCCACTGGGAATCCGGCCCACAATCTGGGCATGTGCTCTGTCCAGGAATCAAACCTGCGACCTCTTGGTGCATGGATCGATGCTCAACCACTGAGCCACACTGACCAGGCTATATCATTATATTTGAAGTAAGTTTCTTGTAAGAGCTTATAGTTGGGTCAAGTTTCTTAATCCAGTCTACCCATCTGTATCTTTAAAGTGGTATATTTAGACCATTTATTAATATGTTAAGGCTTAAGTCTGGTATTTTGGTGTTGGTTTTTGCTTGTTCTCTATGTTTTTCATGTTTTTGTTTCCTTTTTCTTTTTCTGTTTTCCTGTGGGTTGCCAGAATATTTTTTTACAGTCACTAAGGAACGTTGCTTAGCAGTTTCTTATAGAATTAAACATATACTAACCATCCAACCCAGCAATACCTCTTCTGCATTTTTACCTAAGTAAAATGGAAATCTATGTTCACATAAAAACTTGTATGCAAATGTTTATAGCAGCATTACTTGTAATGGTCAGATATGCAAAATAACCTAAATGTCTCTCAACTTGGTATTGGATAAACAAACCAAGGTCTATCCACAAATGGAAGACTACTGACAATGAAAAAAGAACCACACTCAGCAACTTGGACAAATCTCAAGGGCATTATGTTGAGTGAAAAAAACAGTCTCGAAAGGTTACATTCTACGTGATTCCATTTATATGACATTCTGGAGAAGGCTGCAGTGACAGCCGACAGATCAGTGGCTGCCAGAGAGTGGAGGGGTCTGGGAACAGGGTGAGGTTTGACTATGAAGAGATTCCACAAGGGAATTTGCATGTGTGTGTGATAAAACTGTTCTGCACCTTGATTGTGGTGGTAACGACATCTCCCTATGCATTTGTCAAAATCATAGAACTGGACACCAAAAAAGAGTAAATTTTATTCTATGTAACTAAAAAGCAGAGACAATGTAAATAAATGCCGTCATACTGTATGCATCCTTCTGCAACTTTCTTATTCACTCAACATTTTTTATTTTCAGACTTATCCATGTCTTAACACTTTTTGAATAGGTAGAAGAATTCATTCCAAGTGGTGGGACTATTAGGAACAAAGATTCAGAATTGACATGACCCTGGAGTCATCTATGCACTTGACTCTAAAATGGAAAATGTCACTAAGTGGAGCAGGTTCCAGATGACTTCCCTGGAGAACATTGCTTTGACATGAAGGTTGATGGAGGTTATCTGTCACAAGGCATTGACTCTGAACTTCAAGGCTGCTATTTACAAAAGGTGAATTCTTCCAGGGACCTCAGCTATATCAACATTAAGTGAAGAACACGGGGTGCACTGGTCTCCACGTTCTCTCTAATTTGTTTTTGTCCAAACCTGTAAGAAAGTTATTTACACATACTGCATGAGGAAAACAACCAGAGAAGTTCCAGTCCTGTCGTTTCAACTAAACAGACAGCAAATCATTTAACTACTCATAGTCACTGTCCTCTTCCATCAAAAGTTGCAAAGTGCTAGATTATTTAAATCTCTTTCCACCTATAAAATACTATATGGCATTAATCACACCTCTGAAGCATTCAGTTGTCCATTCAACTGCCTGACGTGTCTCAGGAACTGATCTAGGCTCCCTAGATACAGATAAGGATGAGAAAGAGTCCCCAGTTTAGCAGGAACATCAGCACAGCCATAATACAATGGGTTGGTGGTCAAGGCCTCGTGCCGGGAGGGACAAGAGAGCCGTTCCCAGCCAATGTGGGAGTTGGGGAAGGACATGAAGGAAGAGAATGCCAAATGCAGCCAGGCACCCCGCTCCCAATTCATGGCTGCATCTCTTTTCTTTACATCTGATTTTGATTGAGAAGGAGAAAAGGAGGTCTTTCCTCTGCTTCCACTGGTCCATCTGTGGACATACATGAACAGAGTGCTGCAGACTCACTCACACTTAATGTTCTCCAGTCCTCATTTCTCACTGAACCAAACAGAAACCAGGCATCTGAAACCAGAGGACCGGCGCTTCAGCAGACAGTAAAGCTGTGAGAGCGTCCCCGGTGGTGAGGACACATTTAGAATCTGGTCGCTTTGGGCTTTTTTAAGTGGTAACAGTCTGGTTTGAGAAATGCATGTAGCACGTTTTCCCACACTCCTTCTGAAGAAAAAACAAAATAAAGAAATATTCGAGGAGAGGATTTTAGAGAATGAACACAATTCCTGCCCATGAATTACCACACGATTTGATGCCAGGAATGTTCATTTAAAAACAGTTAACCCAGAAAGGTTAAATGGCAAGGGGTGTTATTGTGGTAAAACATCTAGGTCTATTAATATAATCTCACGTGTATATGGAAAAACATTAAAAAAATAGAATATGGAGGAAATATTATGTTTGTATTAGGAATATATTTGCCAGAGGTGGAACAGAGTTTCCGTATGTGCTAGAGAATTTTGGTTAATCAGAGAGCTCTTATTCAAGTTTAAATGGGAAATGGGAACTGTTTTCATTTAGCACTTTAACATCATTGTTGAAACTCTTATGGAAACATAAGCTTTCCTGATTCTCTAAGCACAGAAGAATGATCACAGCTGAGTTTACCCTTGAAGATGGAGGTATGGAAACATCTGTAATATGGACATAGACAACAATGCTGTGGGGGCGGGGGGTGGGAGGAGGGTGTCAATGGGGGAAAAAGGAGAAACATCTGTAACAAAAATAAATTCACTAGTAATAAAAAAAACCATCTGTGATAATGGCTGACTACAGTGATGCCAGGGTTGAACACCAGTATTCAGACCCTCAGGTGACCAGTGGAGAATCCCTGTGGAGAGAGAAATTCCTAATGCCCGGTTTGAAACATTGTTTGAAGTTTTTCCTTGCACTAGGTTGTAGGAAGAATATCAATAGCTTAGCAAAGGATAACTTCCACCTCATTCCCTCTGGGATTCTACCTGGCAGACACCACCTTAACCGAATGAGCAAAGATGGCCTTGCAGCAATGGGACTAACCAACAGCATGTGTCTCCTGATAGGATGCTCTGAGAAGAACTCGGCCTCACTCTCGTGGTACTCCTGCCCAAAGTGAGCAACTTGAATTAGTCATGGGAGACAGCGAGCACAACTGAGCGGGGGACAGTCTACAAACAGCTGGCCTGTACCCTTCAACAACAACAATGTGGTGAGAAAGAAAGACTCAGGAGCCTGACTGGTGTGGCTCAGTGGCTGAGCATCGACCCATGCACCAAGAGGTCACTGGTTCGATTCCTGGTCAGGGCGCATGCCCAGGTTGTGGGCCCAGTCCCCAGTGGGGGGCATGCAGGAGGTGGTCAATCGATGTTCTCTTTCATCACTGTTTCTATCTCTCCCTCCCTCTCACTTCCTCTCTCTCTTTAATGTCAATAAAGAAAAAAAAAAAAAGAAAGACTCAGGAAACTGTTCCAGGGCAGAGGAGACTGAAGCGACAAGACGACTGAATTCAAATGTTGGATTGTTTTTGCTATAGAAGACATTGTTGGGACAATTGACAAATCTTAATAAGGTTTGTAGATTGGATTAGTAACATTATTTCGCTGTTACTTGCCTGATTTTGATCGCCGTCTTTTGGTCATGTAAGATAATTGATGTTTTGAGGAAATACAAATATTTAGGGAGTAAAAGGTCATCATATTTGCAACTCCTAGATGGGCAACAGAGAACCTTTTGCCTGATGAAAATGTCCCATAATTTGACTGTGGTGGTGGTTACAATGGTTACAAAAACACATTTATTTGTCAAAGGTCATCAAACTTAAATGCATACATTTTATTGTTTGGAATCATACCTCATTAAATAAAGCTGATTTTTAAAGTGTTGTTCATGTTGATTTTGTGTGGTATTGTTTTGCAAAGTAGCTACTCAAATAATGAGTCGTATAGACTAATTTTCTGGTATTTATGGGTGTGGTTTCATAGTGATTGATTGATTGATTGATTGCACAATCTGATGCATGAAATTCAATAGATTGTCACTGAACTGTCACAAGCTCACTCTCTCCATTATGTCATTTTATCTCATCTATTTTAAGTAGTTGTCACAGAGGCATATATGTTCTCATTCAAATCTTGCTTGCTTTTTAAAGAGCTGCACATATTTTTTATCTAAAAACATCTCTTCTCACCAATAAAAGATATCTCCCACATAAAACAATCTCTGTATTTTGTATTATATAAAAATGAAGAAAGGAAAAAGAAGAAAGCATGATGGCTGCTTCAAAGGAAAGGAAAAACTAGGGCTAGGGCCATTTCTGATCGCTAAATAATAGGATTGCAGTGGTTCTGTGTCCCACAGGAGCTTAGCTATTAACTCAATTTAGAAAGGGCTTGCAAAATAGAGTGTTTCCTGTGGAGAAGCCATCCTGATGCCTTTGCATTGCATTACCAAAGGCTTGAAGGGAGGTGAGCAGCCAGGGTCAGCAAATACCACAGAAACTGGCTCCCAGACCTCAGGAGTGAAAGACTGTTAGTCCAAGTAGAAGCCATTCTGGCTGACCTGTGGATGTGGACCTGACCCACATTAGCAAGGCAGAACGAGGCTGTAGGCTGCCTCCTGGGGCCAGCGCCGAACAGAGGATTGAGCTGGAAAGGTGGCAGCGCTCCTTCATTCAGGTTCTACCAAATGAACCAGGTGTCCCCGTACAAGTTCCTTCCCTGGGGCTCAGTTTCCTCATCTGCAATGTGAGAGGTTGAACTAAGTGATCCTTAAAACTAACATCCTATAATTCTGAATGTTAGCACCTTTGTTATGGAACACAGAGGTCTTTTTTTTTTTTTTTTCCTTTATTGATTTTAGAGAGAGAAGAAGAGAGAGGGAGAGAGAGATAGAAACATTGATGAGAGAGAACATCGATTGGCCGCCTCCTGCATGCCCCCCACTGGGGATTGGGCTCACAACCTGGGCATGTGCCCCGACTGGGAATTGAACTGGCAACCTCTTTATGCATGGGTCGATGCTCAACCACTGAGCCACAGCAGCCAGGCTGGAACACAGAGGTCTTATCTACCCCTAAATTCCTGCTATTTCTCTCCCCACACTTCCCAAAGCTGACAATGTGTCATATTCATTGTCTATAGTGTTAGATGGGACATCTTTTTTTAATAAAAGGAAATGTTCCCATTATGGTTTTAGCTTACTGGGAGACAGAAAATTTTTTTTTCCTCCACTAGTTCCAGGGAGTATGCATAAGACCCTTCACCAGTATGTACAGTATCAGGGTACAGCTAGAGCTCTAGACAGAAATACTTTGTTTGCTTAACTTACATTCCTGGGGACTTCTAAGTAATGAATAACTTTGTCTAGAAGGCAGTAATCATATCTGTGTGAATGAGCCTGTAGATTCTCTTATCTTTCTCAAATTAACAGATTCTGCATTTAAAAATGACTTCTTAACGTGGGAACGTTCTTTATCACATAATCAAGAAAAGCGTAAAAGAACCATTCCAGACAGTGTATGACACCATCCAAGCTCCAGCTTCAGACCTCACATAGCTTTCCCTTATGGTGAAAATGGCTGGTTGAAAGCCAGCCCAGGTTGTGAAGCTGAGAAGTGCTGATGGGTCTCAGAATCCGCCACCCCCAAATCTGCCTCTTTGGCATATGGATTATTTTGAGAACCACCAGACATAGGAAAAGCCTTTAAAAAAAGGGCACATGTTTTCTCTTTGTAAAGGAAATTTTCATTTGTAGATTTGTCTCCTTCTTCTGAACCAGGAAGAGGACTGTTAACATTTTTACCAGTGGAGAAGGCACCATAATAAATGTTACTAAACAACCTTTATCTACCATATGTTTCCTTGTTGCTTCCCCATAGCCTGTTTCCCTGCCCAGAAGCCCAAGACCTCTTTCCCTTTTTTTAAAAAAAATATGTTTTTATTGATTTTAGAGAGAGAGGGGGAGATAGATAGAAATAGAAACACCAATGAGAAAGAAGCATCAACCTTGATTAGCTGCCTCCTGTACAACCTGCTTGGGGATCAAGCCTGCAACCTGGGCATGTGCCCTGACCAGGAATCGAACTGGCAATCTCCTGGTGTATGGGTCAATGCTCAACCACTGAGTCACATTGGCTGGGCCTCTTTCCCTTTTTGTTTAGGCTACAGTAGTAGATAAGCCCAAGTTCTAACCACCTCTTTGAGTTACTCATCACTGGTGCTCCCACCTGTATGCATGATGTACATGTTAATAAACATATGTTTGTTTTCTGTTGTTAATCTGTTTTTGGTCAGGCTAATGTATAAGGCCTCACTTGCAGAACCTAAGATGTGTAGAGGAAAAGGTTTTTTTCCTCCCTTACAGTGTAAAGTATTAGACTAAAATATTAGAATAAACATATTTTACCTTACAGAAATGTGCCCAGACTTATAGAAGAAGCCACTTTTCATCCCTTTTGGGGTTGCCCTGGGGCACTGTTTGTCAAAATGTCTTCCTGACAACAATAGTCATAAAAGATAGATGTGCACAAAAAAGAGATTCTAAAATCAATTAGGTAGAGAAATACTGTGTGCTCTATCCTCTGTGGGAGAGTCACAATCCACATTGGCCCATTCAAGGCTCTGAGATGTTCTGCATTCATTAAAAATACATTTAACGTTATCATTAACCTTATTTAACTTGGAGCATGTCAAACCTAAGTGACCTCAGAGCCTTTTCTGCATAAACTCTTCTTTTTCTGCAGAACACACTTTGGGAAATCAAGCACCATAGCTCATTTTACTGACAAATAGTCCAGAATAAATATAGGTCCCAGCTGAGCCTGTTTACTGAGCTGGTCACACCAACACCTCAAGCTTCCTTGGCAAGGTAGGGGTCTACTCCAGGACACCAAACACAGGGCAGCAATCTCCCTGGGAGCACCATGCAGGGCTGACAGAAAAAATGGTCTAAACTGTTTGGATCTCTATAAGTAGAAAATGGTTGTGGGCTGAAATGGAGAGAGAGAGAGAGAGAGAGAGAGAGAGAGAGAGAGAGAGAGAGAGAGAGGATGATCCTCACTCTTTCTTATGACCAGCAGTCCCCAGATTGCTAAACCTCAAACTGAAAGTGAGAGGGATCAAAGTTTTACCAGCCCCAAATATGCCTTTTAGGATATTGATTTTAGGCTGGTTATTAAGAAACAAAGGGCACAGAAAGAACCTTTGACCCTCCTCCTTACCTGCTTAAAGGAATTCAGATTTAAAAACCTGCTTGAAGAAAGAGACTATCACCTTAGCATCATAATATAAACTCAACGTGGCAGACAGGGAGAAATCTAGCAAAGCCTGTTTGTTGGACTTCCCTCTGCGTACCAATTGTTTCAGGGTGACCCAGAGAGAATTTGTTCATCACATGTTAGCTTTTTCTCTTCTGCCTGTGAACCACTGCTTTCCCTGGAATCCTGGCTCCCTTCTCCTTTGTGCAGAATAGCAGATAAGCCCTCAACTGCCTGATGTGTTTACGGCGTTCCCGGACGTCCATTCGTAATAAACTTTGGACATTTTCTCCTGTTAATCTGACTCATGTTAATTTGATGATTAACCCAGCTAGAAGAACTTAGTAGTTAGGAAGAAAAGTTATTTTTATAACCTCCACAAAATTCAGATCTGAAGCTTCTACCTGGAAATCTGATCTGGGAGGCGAGGTACTTTCATGATGAGGATCCCAAACTCCAGGGTCCAAATTTGGCACAGCCCCTTGGTATTCTTGTAACCCTTGACAATTTACTTGACATGCTATGCCTTTATTTCCTTGTCATAAACTAGAAATGAAGATGATACCTATTTCTTTTTTTTCTTCTTTTATTTATTAATTTTTTTTTTTTTTTAGAGTGGGAGAGACAGAGAGAGAGAGAGACATCAGTTTGTTGCTCTGCTTATTTATGCATTCATTGGTTGATGCTGACCAGGAAGGGATCAAACCCACAACCTTGGCTCGTCAGAACGACACTCCAACCAACTGAGCTACCCTGCCAAGGCAGATGGCATCTATTTCTTTAGCTTGTTGTGAAGATTAAGTGAAATACTAGTTAAGAGACCCAACCCAGTACCTGGTTCAAATTAAGTGCTCTCAATAAAGTTAGATATTGTCTTTGTCAATGGGAAAAATGTCGCTACAAAGTAAGTTCATGAATACCAGCTAACAGTTATACCAAAAGCCACCAGAGAGCTACAAAACAATAAGTTGCAAGGGTACCTCATGTATTGGTGAAAATCTGTGACTGCGATCCAAGCTCTCTTGCTCTGAAAGTGAAGAAAGGTAAGAAAGAAAGCCACAATTTAGCTAAACAGTGCTTGCACAGGTAGCTATAGGTGGGGGAAAAATATATATATATAAAAAAAGAACATATACCTTGCTATTTGTATTTGTAAATCTTGATCCACATGGTCTCCCTAAGTAGGTTTCTAAGGATTATAATAAATTCTTCATTTTATTGAAAAAGAGTTTAATCTGTAGTTGAAGGGCTCTACTTTTACCCTTTTGAAAGTCATCTATTACAATGGAGGAATATGTCCAAAATTAAACTAAATTTTCTTTGCAAAACCTTCCTTCTGTTCTCCCCTACTCCTACTCACCTAAACCAGAAACCTGAGCCATGTTGTGCTGATAAATATGTAAGAACCAGCTCCCCATAAAACCAGAAGTCTCCGTCGATGCACATGCATTTATTAAAGTTTTACTGATGGAAAGTATGTTTACTGATAGAAAGAATGCATGTCACACAATTTACAAATATAATAAAATATACAATAATATTTTTTGTAAATTCCATAAATTCCATAAATTTCTTACAGAGTGCTTTCATTGATTTTCCCTGACCTCTTGTAACCATAAACATCTTCTGACGCAACTGATGAATGAGTGTACCTCCAACACAAGTATTGGTTAATATTTTCATTTAAAATAGTGAATGCACCCTGGCCAGTTTTGCTCAGTGGTTAGAGCATTGCTCCATAGACTAAATGGTCTTGGGTTTGATTCCCATTCAAGGGTATGTACCTGGGTTGCAGGTTTGATCTCCAGCCCTGGTTGGGGTTGTGCAGGAGGCAACCAATTGATGTGTCTCCCTCACATCAATGTTTCTCTCTCTCTCTCTCTCTCTCTCTCTCTCTCTCTCTCTCTCTCTCTCTCTCTCCCCCCCTTCCCTCCTCCCTCCCTTCCACTCTATCTAAAAATCAATGGAAAATATCCTCAGGTGATTAACAATAAATAAATAAATAATTGCTTAGCCAGTGTGGCTCAGTGGTTGAGCATTGACCCATGCACCAAGAGGTCACCTATTTGATTTCCTGTCAGGGCACATGACCAGGTTGTGGGCCCACTCCCCAATGGGGGGCATGCAGGAGGTGGCCAATCGATGTTCTCTCTCATCAATGTTTCTATCTCTCTCCTTCTCCCTTCCTCGCTCTCTAAAATCAATAAAGGGGGAAAATTTAAATAACTACATAAAATAAAATAGTGAATGTGAGGCAAGGAAGACATATATTGGAACTTCAGTATTTACCAATGATGCGAATGACTTTTTAGCTGAATTGAGTAATAGATTTAAGTAATGGATGAATATTTCCTGCAGTTCTTATGCTATTCACAATGCAATGGCTATAGACATGAAACCCTTCAAAGTTTAATACATTATTAGCACTTTCTCCATCTCTTTCTTAAATCTAGAGCAGGAGTTAGCAAACTATGACTGTTGGGCAGAAAACAAAAACAAAAACCCACACTGCTGCCTGATTCTAGCAATAATTTTTTTTATTGAGTTGAGAGATAGAGGAAGGAGAGGGGAGAGAGAGATCGAGATCAATTTGTTGTTCCACTTATTGATGCATTCATTGGTTGATTCTTCCATGTACCCTGACCGAAGATTGAACCTGCAATCTTAGCGTATCGCGACAATGCTCTAACCAACTGAGCCACCCAGCCAGGGACCTATCAATACATTTTGATTGGAACACAGCCACACTCATCATTTCTGTATCGTCTATGGCTGCTTCTACACTCCAATGGCAGAGTTGAATGGTTATGACAGGCACTGTATGGCTAAGAAAGCCTAAAACATTTGCTATCTGGCCCTTTATAGTAAAGGTTTGCTGACCCCTGAGCTTGAAAATCAACAAAACAACAAGTTAATCCCGGATCTGTAGCTTTTGCCGATTTCCATGGTGTATGTGTTCCCACCATGGCAGATGTCAAGCCACTTCTGTGACTTCTCTGCTCGTGGAGTTAGGAGGAGATTTGCAGAAACACATCATTAAATATTACCTCCATCAAAAGTAGATGCAAATACCCACGAGAGCTTGAGAACAGTAAAATGTACTAAAATAATTAGGAAGAGATGACGTTTGATGAATTTATTACCTTGCTTGTTCATGTAACTTATTTCATTATAAATATATATAATTCAATTTTGAGTGATGGCCATGCCGACTTACAATGGGATCTCCCCACTTCCCTCCTGCCAGGCACATCCAATTAGTTTTCAAGTCTTATAATGTCATCCTTTAGATCTTGTTAACATCTGTCCTCCTTCCTTGGGGTTAGTGCTTGAGCTCTGGACATCTTCCTCTTTTGCCCAGACTACTTCAATTTATTAAGTCCTCTCTTGACTTTGGATCCACCCTTCCAGTCCATCCTCTAGACAATGCTTCTTCAACTAGACTGTGCATTGGAATCATCTGGGATTCTTATTAAAATGCCGATTTCGATTCAGTAGGTTTGGGAGAGACCTGAGCTTCTGCGTTTGTAACAAGCTGCCAGGTGGTGCTGATGCTGTTGGTCCTCGGACCACACTGAAGCATCCAGGCTAGACTCTGTTAAACACGCTTGCAGAAATGTGTATCTGAGTGGGTTACTCCCCTGTATAAAACTACTTCTGGGTCCCTAAGCTGTTGTATGTCTCTGTGCGTGGTTGATATTGCTCCCACTGCCTGGAATCTCTCTGCTCCCTCCTACATCTGCCTGGAAACACCTTCTTCTCTTCCAAAGTACAGCTGTGTGGCAGCCTCTTCCATGCCTGACGCCCCTTCTGACATCCTCCTTTGGAAACCATCACCCTCCGTGGGTCCCCGCTGCTCCCTGTCAGCATGTCCATCTCATGACACTGCTGTGCTTGTGTGTTTGCATGACGTTCTCCCTCATTAAACTCTATCAACCAAAATCCCCTTGGCCATATTCTGACCTCAGCTCAAATGTCATTTCCTCAGAGTTCCCTGATGTCCCCAGACAGCCTTGCCATCCTCACCTTGTCACTCTCTATTGCCCGAATTGTCTTGTTTCAGGTTTTAGGAGAAGCAGTCTTACTTAATGCAATGGAGACCGGTAGTTAGTAAGTTAATTTAAAAGTTAGATACTAAAATTGGGAAATCACAAAAACTGATATATACGTATGTTAAATATTGTGAAAATATAAATAAATACACCTTCATTTTCTTCTATTTTAACCTAGTGGTAAGACTGTCAGCCTGAATATGGGTCTGTTGATTCGGGTTCAGCCTCATCTTCCTGGCGTGAACTGCAGCCATACAGCATCATCTGCAATTTCTGGTTTCAGTTCCTTTAACGTGGAGCATGAACATAAGGAAACTTGCAAAGCAAGATTTAAAAGTATTTCCTTATCTTTTACAATTAAGTCTTGCCCACGCCTAATTTAACAGCACTGCTTAAAAGCAACCTACCATTATCAAATCTTCCAAAGCATGTAATTTTGTTTTCTTTTAAACAAACAGTATATTTTGTAGTAATTTTAGATTTACAGAAAAGTTGGAAAGATGGTACAGAGAGGTCCTGAATACCCCACACCCAGTTCTCCTAGCTGTTAACATCTGCATTTGTCAAAACTAACATCAGCACATAATCATTAACTAAACTTTAGGATTTCTTCATATTTATTCCTTTTTCCACTTTCTCTTTCTGCTCCAGGATCCAATCCAGGGTGCTACATTGCATTTGGTTCTCGTGTCTCCCTAGTCTCTCCTGGTCTATGATAGTTTCTCAGTCTTTTCTTCTTATTTTTTTTTTTATGACCTTGACAGGCTTGAGAAGTAGTGGCTAGGTATTTGTAGAATGCCTCCGAATAGCTACTGTTTTTTCTCATGATTAGACTGGAGTTATGGGCTTTTGGAAAGAATACAGAGATAAAATGCCCTGCTCAGGCACTTAATATCTCTTTGCGTCACTGTTAATCGTAACCCTCACGTAATGTAGCTTTTAGAAAAAATAACGCTCATCCTTTCTGCACTTACATCTTATTGGTTGACATACTATTTCACTGATACACAGGATTGGGAGCAAACCCAACAGACTCAAACAGTGTGGGTCTCGGCTGGTGGGATCAGAGCCTTTGGGAGCATGGCCATCAGCCTGACAAGGACATTGGTCAATGGGAAACACTGGCTACTTCATTATGAATGCCTTGAGAAGATAAATCAGTATTAACTGTTTACATCAGAGACTGAGTGTTTAAATCTCTCCCTCCAGCAAGTGGAGGTGGGTTAAGAGATTCTAAATGCTTGTTAGCTGTGTTTTCACGAACACGAGGAGCTCGTCTGGCTTGTCCCTCACCGCATCCCCAGCGCTTAGCACCGTGCCTGGCACACTGTGGGAACCCCTGACATGCTTGTTGAATGAATACACCAGCAGAGCCAACTTTAGGCACATGCCAGTCAGAGGCGGTCCAGTCAGGAAATATTTAACAGAGAGGACTTAATTATTAACCAAGTGCAATTTGTTGACTAGATAACAGAAATAGCACACACAAAAAAAAAAAAAAGAGAGAGAGAGAGAGTACTAAATTATTGTCGAGGTACCAATTGTAATACCCCCTAGGGCTTGGGGGAACCAAGAGAAGAGACTGAAATGATTAAAACTTAGATGCTTGAATTAAAAACTCCACAGAGCTGAAGACAGGCCCCCCAAGAGGGGTGCCCACTGGTTGGTGCCGTTGTCTCTCAGGGGTAGGATGAGACCAGCTCCGAAAATGTGGCAAATCCTGCAAACTGCTGCTGCCGGGGCGAAGAAGCCTCGCCCGGGCGCCGCTCACGGGAGCAGGAGGTGGTCAGGAAGGACCAGGTCCTCTCCCTGCCCCAGCCTTGCAGTCTAGTATCTTCCAGCATGCAGGGCCTGACAGGGAGCCAGCTACAAAGCAAAGATGGACTTTGCAGCATCCCAGACCCAGAATCACAAGGCACTGCCTTAGGGTGGGTTTGGAGCTGAGAGAAGATAGCTTCATGACTCTCAGGTACAAGTTAGGTCTCAGTAATTGTTAACGCAGTATTTCATTACCTCAGTTTCCCCTTCCCATCCACACCACTGCAGGGCCTCAAGGTCTATTTCTTGGCTCCTTCCCCTTGCGGTGTCTTGGGGGGTCTGTAGATGAGCCTCAGCTGTAACAGGACGGTCTTTGGTGTTCAGATTCCAAGGCTGCCCTTGTTTCCAGGTCAGTGACCGGGGTTGTGATGGTCATGGCCAGTGGTCTCATCTCGCTCCTCCCACGGGGAGCAAGTTCTCCTCTCCGGGTTCTGCTGTGCTAATTGTGTCCAGACCCAGAGATACTGGGACCCAACATGTTACATGGATGACTAGACTATTCTTTTAATTTTACAAAAGGCCCTTTCCTCCCCCGGTCATTGACACACCTCCGTTTTTCTGGCTGGGTCAGGCGTGTGCTCAAGGACAAGTGAGTCCAGATTCCAGACCTACTTGGTTTCTGAATCACAGTCACGAATGGAGCAGGCTGAAGTAGAACCTTTATCTATCCTAATTCTGGAAGCCCATTCAAACCATGAATCTATAGACATTTGTTTGGATAACAAAATAAAATACAGGTTGATACATTTATAAAGAGTTAAGTCTCTGCAGTTAAATGTGAAACCAAACACGTAATATAAAAGCTGTTTTCCAACTGTTTCTTTGAGGACATATTCTTCATTGGGGTTTCCTAAAAATAAGTCCAGTAGAGTTTGGACAGATGACGCCTTCTTTTGCTGGTAAAACTGCTTGGCAAATATAGCTGTTCTTCACTGCAAAAAAAAAAAAAAAAAAAAAAATAGACTTTCAAATTGAATTAAAAACTAGGATAATCTTTCTTGAAAAAAAATTGTAGTGTCAATGTGTTGAGTATTAAGGCTTCCAAACGCTTTGAATGCCAATTATGGGAGAAGGGATGGGAGGGGGAATAATATTCCCATGCTGGCTTCACTAATTCTAGGCTGGCTGTTTCATCAGGTTAACTGACAAATGCTACTCAATAATCTTGACTAACTTTTGGGGGAAATCTTCTATGTTCCTGTATCAGAATCTGTAGCTTTGCCTTGAACTGTGATGTGATGCCAACCACATTTCCTAAAGTGACCAAATCATCCTTCACTTGGGTGACAAACATTTTACAGAGTCTGTTGTTAAGCATTTCAAAGTTTAAAAAATTAGTGCCAATAGGCAGAGCACAGAGGACTGTTAGGGCGGTGAAACCCTCTGTGTGACTCTCTGAGGATAGATACATGTCATTATACATTTCTCAACAACTGTAGAATGCATAGCACCAGGAGTGACCCCTAATGTACACTGCGGGCTGTGGGTGATAATGACGTGTCAATGCAGGTTCATCAATTGTAACAAATGTACCACACTGATGTGGGGGAGGCTGTGCGTATGTAGGGACAGGAAATATGAGCAATCTCTGTATCTGTCATTCAATTTTCCTGTGATTACAACACCGCCCTAAAAATATAAAGTCTATTAAGAAAAAATAAAATAATGCCCTGGCTGAAATCATTGCTTGGTTTAAAGGTACCCACTGTGATTTTTTTCTCCTAAGGGACCTCATGGTTTCCCTTTCAGATTAGTGTCTATTGTCCACCTCCACTCTCCTAAGCCAAATTCACCATCCCCGGGAGGGGGTGGCGAGAGAGAAGGGGACATATTGGAGCCTCCATTCTGCATCATCCAGGGTCCCATGTCACCAATGGTCTTTCAACAGCAGGGAACGAGTCTGATTTCTCTTGGCTTTCCCAGCCCCTAACCTGGCACCTGCATGTATCATTTGCTTAATAAATGTTCATTGAGTAAATGAATAAATGAGCAAATGAGAAAAGCAAATGGAGATTCAGGAGTTCAGTAGAGACATTTAGTGGACAAAAGATTTGAGGGAAAATGAACCGAGAGATGGCAAAGCTCATACTTTTAGTATCCTTTTCTGTTCCTTGGCAACTCCTAAGTGAAGAGAGACAGATACTGAGTCAGGAAGCCTCACTCCAGGATTAGAAAACATTGTCAGAGTGACAGAAAAAATCTAGGGCCATCCCTCCTGCTGGCCTAACTTAGCTTGACTCCTTGCTTGGTTACACGTGGTTCAGAAGTCGATATTTCCAATAGCAGTGGTTTAGAGAAGCCCAAGAATTTCAGTATCCAGAAATAAAGGGAAGGGAGAAAGTAGGCATGAGACTGGGTGGGTCAGATATAACCACAAAAATGCACATGTGCAGACCACACATGTTCACGCGAGTTTTTGAAATGTGTAATGAGCACAAATACATTCAGACCAACTTTGACCTTCCCCTTCGTAACGTAGTCTGACCAGGGTGAGGAGTCATAAACTCGGGGCCCGTGGCTGGATCTAGTCCATCCACCAAAAAAAAAAAAAAAAAAGTGTGTCATAGGTTTTAAAATTATTATTATTATTGTTCATTGCCAAGATTTAGAAATTAGGAAATTTTAGATCAAATCTGGATTTCCGGCTTCTCGTGAAAAAGCAGATCTGGGAACAGCTGGTCTGTTTCCTCAGGGCCACCATGTGCTGGCGTGGGGAGGGGCAGCTTTCTCCACCTGACTGGCCTGGCTCCTTCCCCCACCAGCCTGGCCCTGGGGCACCGGCATTTGCACCCCCCGATTCTCAGGGCACTGCCCAGAGAGGGTATTCATGGGAGTGGAGCTGATGGTGAGGGCAGGCTTGTGTGACACATTCCTGAGGGGATAATATCACACCAGTGAGCCGTTCTGTTCAGTGGGGATGGAAGCTTCTTGGAGCCTTTCAGTTATAAGCTCCCATAGAGAATGTCACAGTACTGTAATTATATTGGGTGATTTAATGATACAAGGGTCATTTTTGGTAAATAGGACCAATTGTTCCTCTCTTTGCTCTGGTCCATTGAGCCCATTCTAAGCGGCAGGAGAATGCCTTCATGTCTACGTCATGTATATCTCTGGCCAAATGTCCCAACGAAGGTAAGTTTCTCCCACATTTAACATTCCACCATAACTCAAATTAAGGAAATATGGCTGTAAGAAATAGGCTACAAAATTGGCTGGATCTTGAAATTTGTACTTATTTGAAATACCATTTCCTACTGACATTTCCCTTCCGGCTGCCTTGGCATTAATGTAAGAATTATTTATGACTCGGCATTTCCCTACAACAGCTGCCCACAGGACAGAGCACGAATTGAGCCAAAGAAAAGAACCACGCTCACGTCACCCTTCAGGCTTCATGCTCCCGGAAGCAGGGCGTGGGCTTCCCTGGGGCCCATGTGGGTTCAGATCCTGGCTCTGGAATGTACCAGCTCCGTGACCTTGAAACCATTGTCTGCAGCAGGGGTCTGCACACATTTTCTGTAAAGAGCCAGCTAGTAAATATGATCTGCTTTGCCCACCACAGAGTCCCTGTCCTCATTATTCAACTCCTCGCAAGTGTTGTCACAGGAAAATAGCTCGACATGGTATGCTAATTAGTCCACTAGGGCTGCCATAATAAAGTGCCACAGAGTAAACACAGACATCTATTTTCTCCCGGTTGTGGAGGCTAGAAGTCTGAGATCAAGGTGTTGGCAGGGTTGGTTTCTTTTGAGGCGTCTCTCCTTGGCTTACAGATGGCCGTCTTCTCGCCGTGTCCTCACACGATCATCTCTCTGTTTGCGTCCTCATTTCCTCTGTTATAGGGACACCAGTCATATGGATTAGGGTCCATACTTATAACTTAATTTTAACTTAATCGCCTCTTTAAAGGTTCTGTCTCCAAATACAGTCACATTCTGAGGTGGTGGGGATTAAGACTTCAACATACGAATTCCAGGGGCATGCAGCTCAGCCCATAATAGAGAGTATGTACATGAATAGGTATGGCTGTGTTCTAATGAACCTTTCCAAAACCAGGTCTGTGGCCAGATTTGGCCTGTGACCCAGGTTTGCAGACGGCTGGTCTCTATTGTCCCCAATCCCTCTCTTCCCACCCAGCTCTAGCAGCTCTCACTGGACTGTCACTCACATCATTCTGTTATCAGTGGAAACGGGGAAGCCCTTTCCCTACTGGGTGCTAGGGGTCAGGCTCTTATGATATCTTGAGAAAAAGAATGTTCTGAGACTCGCATGGGAGGATGAGTGATTTTTATTGGCATGGAATTACATCACTGTGTTTCCAAAGCCCCGTTTCCCTTAAACCAGTCATGGAAGAGGTGCAGCTGGGGATTCAGCAGAGCTAGAAGCAAAGCCAGTCTCCAGAGCTTCTGTTCCATGGTGGAGCTGGGTCCGGTACAGTGTCAGGCTAGTTCCAGTCCATCAGTCCCTCATGTGGGGTCCACACGGCCATGAGCCGTGTAGGTGAAAGCAGGAGAGCAGGAGCGTAGGAGTCCCCCAGGCCAGAAGTCAAGTGTAAGCAAGGGAAGGAACTCCTTTGTTCAGGAGTTTATACATCTTAAATCTTCCCGCGCTTGCTGTGGCCATGCCTGCTCCAGCCAATGACCTGTTCCCAGGAGTGACTGACAGGCAAGTACCTTCCCTATGTCACCCAGACTCTAATGGGCATGCGTCTAAATTGCAGCTTTCTGGCAAAGCTGCACAAGTGGCATGCCTGTAAAACTTGGCCTTCCCTTTGCTCCTTTCCTTTTAATTAATAACTAGGTTATTTACAATGGTATCAATTCCACTGAAAGTCCCCTCCGAAGTTCACCAATGGCCTGACCTCTCTTGTCACCTAACTGTGTTAATTCCTAGCAAGCCCTTCTTCCCTGGACTCCAGTGAGGCCACACTCCTTGGACTCTGTTCACCTCTTCCCCGCCTCTTTGCTGGCACCTCCTCCTCTTCCCAGCCACTAAATGTGAGACTGCTCAGTGCCGGGCTCCCTTCCTTTCTTGCTATATAAGTCCTTCCAAGGTGATCTCATCAACACTCCGATTTCAGTTGCTCTCTACACACTGAACACTTCCAAATATATAGCTCCGGCCCATACATCTTACTGCCTCCTTCACATTTCCTCCAGCCAGCGTTTCTGCGATTTTTGTGTTGTGTGTCTGGCTACTTACTATTGGCTTTTCTACAACGACTAGGATCTCCAGGTTAATTTAGTTCTGTTCTAAAACCATTTCCACGAGCTAATCTTCCCTGCCCTACCTCCCCACCCCCCAGGCCAGAACCGTCTTTCACCTATGCTCGGAGCATGCTGTATGTTTCTTCTTCTTTCTTCACTGTAATGAGAACACTTTGTGAGCGTTTGATCAATGCCTGTCATCTTCAGTGGTTAGTGAACCCAAGAGATGCAAGGGCCCTGTCTGTTGTTCTCTTTGTATCTATCTGAGCTTTTGGCACAGAGCTTGTCACTACCAGGTCCTCAAGCAACACACACAGGGAAATGAAAAACCTAAAGTAAATCAACTAAACCCTCTGAGATATTGAGAACTGTTGTTTGATTTGGGTTCCAAATATTTTGTGTTAGACTGTGCATATATGTATAATATATGTATATACATATGTGTTTGTGTGTGTATATATATCTCCATTTCTTCTAGTTTCCTAAATTCTACCTGTGTAGAAGGCTGAGGTCATTCGAACAGTGAACGCACTGCACTCTATGCATTTCTTTAGTTTTGTGTGTAACGGAAGGGATAGAGCCCCAGAGGCAGACAGGTAGTTCTGGTTCAAATTCCAAGTCATCTACTTGCTCACTGCATGAGCTTGAGGAAGTTGCTTCACCTCGTTACCCCTCAGTTTCTTCAGCTGTAGAATGATGATGCTAACACTTACCTTTGTTGAGTGTATGGTGTAGGGATAGGGCCTGACACAGGATCTGGCATTAGAAGAGGTTCCTTACTCAGATAGCTTTTGTGTGCTCACAAATGGGACAGGCACTGTTTCAGGCACTTGGGGTTTAAGAGTAAGTGGACCAGACCAATCCTGGGCGGGGGTGGGGGTCACATTCTGGCAGGGGGAGACAGACGGTAAAGACAAAGCCAGATGAGGGCATTGCGATTGATAGTAAGGGGGCAGAAATAGGGGAATTTTAGGTGTAGGAGTCAGCGAGGTGAACAGAAGTAGACACTTGAGGGAAATAAGGACCCCCACGTGGTTGTTCTCTCATTCGGTTCCCCTGCACAGAGAATTGCCACCCTCCCTGGTTACCAGGGAGAATGCCTCACTGCAACCCCTCTGTCTTGGTGGGAACAGCACCAGCAGAAATGAGAGGTGGGATTCAAGGGCTTGGGCTGATGTAGGCATGGATCTTTCCACCCAGCTAGGGGTTCAATGTCAGGTCTTGGGCTTGGTTTGCATATTCCACAATGACTAACACACACACTAGATTAGGCAAAGAGAAATGCTTCTGTGTAACGGAACGTCTGCTTGGAGGACAATAGGTAAAATAAAGCTCCCATGAAATTCCCCATGAAACCCTACGCCTCTCTCTGCGGCTTTGAGGTAGGAGTGGGCAGAGTTGTTCTGCCTTTGCTTGCCTGTGCACAGGAAATCAGATGAGTCAAAATGCAGCCAGAATGGAACCTCTAGAATTACTCGGGCCCCAGGGATCTGAGGAGGCAGTCTTTCCACACTGTCTTCTCTTCTCCTTAAAGATTAGAAAGGCTTGGCTGAGTCACTGCCCTGGTATGTTGGACTTGAATAAATTCGAAAGACATTTTTGCATTCAGTCATTTCTCCCCAGTATGCCCTGGTATACACTCTTCCCTGTGTGGTCGATGGGACTGGTGAGGCGGGAAGAAACACGTCTCCCATGAAGAATTGAGATACATTCTGTAGCACTGATAACCCAAACCAAAGGACTCCCATCCTGTCTCCAGATCCCTCTCTCGCCGCAGAACACGGAGCGAAGAGGAGGTGGATCCCTGCTGTGTGGGAGACACATTTGGCTGCCCGGAGGCACCAAGAATTGTCAGCCTATAAATAAAGCATTTCTGTAAGACAAATGGCTGAACCACAAGAAGCAGTTGGGAAATCAGTGAAGGTGCTCATACATTGAGATTTAGGAAGCGGAGATTTTACTGAGAAACATTTGGTTGGTCACCAAGTCACAGTCCTTACAGTTTTGAGGCTTCAACACACCCAGGGAACACACACAAGCATCGCTACCACTCAGCGTGCTGAGGACAGGATTTGAAGGCGGATGTGCACATTCCTGACAATCCCTTAGCAAAGAAACCAGACATCTAATGATATCAAACAAAAACAACGAAGTGTCCAAGCATCTTTGAGTCTAGATCAAAATGAAGAATTTTAATTCAACAGTGAAACATCAATGAAATAAGTGTATGCAAAGTAGAAGAAATTTGGTTTTTCTCATTTCCTCATTTCGGTCAGTAGTTAGGGGGACCCTCTTCTAGATGCCACAGAAGAATAAAAAGATGAATTCGACCAAGTCTTGGGCCTGGAGAGCTTTCCCTTGGCGGTGGTAAAAGGTGGAGCAGGGCAGAGAAAATGAGAAAAGCAGGCCCACGGATAAGAGCTGGTCAGACCTGGCACACTTGGACTCGCTGACTTGGTCTGTTCATTGGAGATCTGACCACCTGGCCAGCTGCTGTGGTTCCATTCAACTGTAAGCATGACAGACCCAGCATTCCTCGGACAGTCCAATGTGTCCCCAACGACCAGGTGCCCCCTCATGGAGTATGGCCATTTGGATCCCCAACTAGCTTTTCTCTTAGGTTTTAACAACAAAAGACCTCATGGTAAAAGTCTCTATTTCCTCATTTTTTGTTGCTCTCCTCTCCATTGCAAAGGGAAGTGACTAATCACCATAGCCAAGAAATGATGAGCTGGATACTAAGGGGAAAGAAACATGCTGTATCAGATTCCAGGACCCCGGACGTGTTTCTAGACAATTACAAGCTCAGTCACATTTCTGTTAGAGCAATTTAAGGAAAGCCAATTAAATTATGTTGGTCTAGCATCAGGGCTTTAATTGGATGAACCATTTTAGTACATTTAGCATATTTTCATGTATATTTAATATGTTGTTTTGACAATTCAGTTGAACATGCATGCATATATGCATAGCCTACGGACACAGACAATAGGGTGGTGAAGACCTGGGGTGGGGTGGGGTGGGGGCTGGGTGGAGGGGAGCCAAGGGGGTGAAAGTGAGGGACATCTGTAATACTGTCAACAAAGAAAAAAATAATGCATTTGAAAAAAAAGAAAATTCACTTGAATTTAGAAATAGAAAAAGATACTCTCAAAGGACATATAGTGGTCACCAGAGGGAAGGGAGTGGGGGTGGGGTGGGGATAAAAGAGGCCAACCATGTGGTGACGGAAGGTGACGTAACTTTGGGTGGTGGACACACAATGCAATAGACAGATCATAATCACAGAAATGTATGCTTGAAACCTACGTGATCCCATTAACCAATGTCACTCCAATAAACGAACTAACTAAATAAATATATTCACACACAAAAATGGACATATGAAAACTATCTCTGCTAATGTTTGCAGAGACTGCCTCTGGGCAGGTGTGAGGCCCTCATACCTGTCGCTGCCTCCGCCAAGAGGCGCCAGGGGCCTGGGAAATGGCGTGGGGTGGGGGTGGGGAATGGGGGGTGGTGAACTGTGGAGAGTTTCCTGCTGAAGCCACGCTCCAACTTTGGAATTCTGTATCATGTGTATGTACCACCCACTCTGAAATAAATACTTTAAAAGTGGTACATAAAGAGCTGTTTTATGTATTCGTTTATTTAGGTCGTGAAGTCAGGAATTCTCTCAAGGCCTGAGGAACACGATGGACTCAGCTTTTCCTGACAGAAAAGACGCAGTCTGCCCACGATGCCTGGTGGGCAGAAGGCAGAGTCCTGGCCAGAGGCTCGGTGCTGACAGACGGAGAAACGCGTGCCTGGCGGAATTTGGACAGTTCCCCCAAAACGAGACAGAGCTGAGAGCTAAATGCGTGTAGAATGATTCTTCCTTCCTTTGTCAACGTCTTCAACTAGTCTACGTCCTTTCAGGTCACTGCAGCCAGGTTTTGTTCTCATCCAGCTAACGGGGGAGTTCTTCCCCCCATTTCCTCCGAGTCCACTGACAAAACTCAGGGGTCCCCATCTGGGTTAGGGACATGGCGCTGTCGTTCTTCACTGCCCGATTCTTCCCGTGCCCCGGCCGTGACCTGTGAATGCCGCTGTGGCAGAAAGAGTGAGATCGAGCCGTGTGACAGGCTGGCAAGGCGGGTGAGCTGCAGGACAGCCTGTCACAGCACGTGGCAGACGCCAGCCTGGCGAGGGCTGTGCTCCTGCCACACCGTGTGCCTTCCGACCTCTTCCAGGTGTCACATGCCACCAGAGATACGCCTTGAACTTGAATGTGGTGCCCTGACTTAAGAGGGGTAACAAGGTGGCTGTCACAGGACCCTCGAGGGTTTGCCCGTGAGAAAACGTCTGTCCTGGGGAGGGGTCACAGGTGTCACCATCTACTGGGCGATATGTGTATAGGGAGGGGAAAGAGTCTACGAAACCGATGCAGCTTTCTGTTTCTCGTTTCCTCGAATCCCAGTTTTTAAAATAGCTCATGGCAACACCGGCTCTAGAATACGAAAAAGTAGGCGATGAGATGAAACATGGGGCCTGGGCAGGGATCTGGGTGGCCCTGGTCTCCCATGAAGGGCTCTGTTGTACGAGATTTTAAGGAGTCAGAGCTTCCCTCTGGCGAAAGAGATTCAGGAAGGTTCCAGGAAGAGCGGGCATGCACTGATCACTTCGTTGAGGAAACCCCAAATCAGCGGCAGTCAATCAGGCCAAGCCAGAGACTAGCTCTGTGGTCCCGACCGAATACTTCCGTCAAATCCTTTCATTTGGTGGAAGGTTGTTGCCATCACCACCACCCTCTGCTACAGTCAGATCAACCAGAAGCAGATGGTCTCTCTAAAATGTGGCCTGCAGCCCGGGTTGGTGTTGCTCAGTGGACTGAGCGTCGTCCCATGGACTGAGAGGTCCCAGTTCGACTCCCGGTCAGGGCACATGCCCGGGTTGTGGGCTTGATCCTCAGTAGGGGGCGTGCAAGAGGCAGCTGATCGATGTTTCTATCTCTGTCTCCTGTCCTCTCTTTCTAAAAAAATCAATAAAAACATATTTAAAAAATAAAAATAAAATAAAATGTGGCCTGCAGCCCTGTTTGGAATTGAATGCGAGCTGCATGTTCTTTCAGAAGAAGAACAGCTAATGTAGGTAGTGCTGGCTGGGGTTGGCTCAGAGAGAAAAGAAATGAATAGGTCGGAACATGGCCCTGAGGTTATTGATGTGTGTCGTTGTTAACTCATCCTCCCCCACATTAGAGAGTGAACTTCAGGAGGGCAGGGCCTGGGCTGAGTCCTACACTCATCCCTGGCCCATGGCAACGCTCAGGAAACTTTCCTCCAGTGAGTGAGGGGCTTTCTCAGAATGATGTTTTCCAAGACAGCTGCTGATTCTCTGAGGTCTGGAAGTCCATTTCTTCTCATCACGCCGACAGACCAGCCTTGATGACAATCATTGTTAGTCTAGGTTGCTGGAGAGTTTGCTCCAGTTCTGAACTCCCCTGACAGGCTGCCTCCTCACGCCGACGTTACATTCGGCTCCTTGATTAGGTTCCGGGGCCTGTCTCACCCCTCCCAACATTTTATTAATCCCTGTTAGGTCTAGGAGAGAAGCAAAAGATATCTGGAGGAGGTGGAATTCCTTTCCCTGGCCCAGGCCGGCGTTTGAGGGCACACTGCCCTCTGGTGTCTGTTACACATTTGACAAGTCAGTTTTAACACCTGCGAAGGCCCAGCCAATGAAGCCATTCACAGCTCTTAGGCAGAAAGACCTCTGCATTAGGAGAAAGAAGAACAAACATACTAATTTACCCAGCGTGTCCAAAAGAGTCCAGACTGCTTAGAAGATGGTGCTCACTACCCAATCCAGAGCTTTAACATTTTAAAAAACATCAGGCATGATAAAATCCAAATTCAAGAGCTCACGGACAGCAAATTCTGCCTTCTAAGGGACTGGGCGTTTTCCATAAATTGAAACGTAGACCATGGAGAAGAAGCATGAAAATGTACAAGTAGCATTTTTATATTCAATGCATTGCCTTATGAATCACTTTTCGTATTCTTTCTTGTGTTTGTCCATACACACACACACACACACATGCACACACACGCACACACACGCAAGCTGTGTGAGGCTATCAGCACACCTGCCTGCTGGGTTTGCACTCTGAGTCCCATGGGAGACTGCTAGTCATGCTCACACCCCTTCTCATGGAGAGGGAAGGCCCGGGGATCTCTAACCCCTGCCAGTCCTCTGCCCTCATCCCTGTAAGCAGGTAAAAGGTGAGTTTCTGGCACAGCCTTACGAGCCCCTGAATCCGAAATTCCCATATTCACTGACCCAAGCATGGCCTGGATGAGACTGGTGGCCTGAGCCTCTATTCTACCAGTTTTTATTTTTTATTATTATTATTATTTTTAAATATGTTTTTATTGATTTTCATACAGGTGTAGCTCACCTTCAGAAAACTGCCACTAGGGCCCTGGCCAAGCTATGCACTGTGCCCCTGGAGGCTGAACACCCTCACAGGGTGGCCCTGACAGAATGCCTTCCCCCCGAGGCGGCCCTGACAGAATGCCTTCTGGACAAAGGAGCCTGAATGCTCAGACTGTGCCTTTAACACCCCATTTGGGTCACTGTTCAGCAAATTCAAGAAGGAAGTCAGGTTTGTGCTTCCCGTCTCCCCTTTTGGGTTCCCGCCTGGTCAGCATTATGCCTCCGCCCACCGACCTTCATACCTTCTCCTTCCTTTGTCCTTCGAGGTGTACCCAGTTTTTAATGGGACAGAATCCTTGATCCCAGGGAAACCAAGCTCTGCTAGTAACCGACAGGCGGAGAGAGATTTGGGGTAGCATGACATTCCTGATACTCTTTTAAGCACACTCTCTATGTCTGTCCTTGTCACCTCTGTGAAAAGAGCCCCCCCGCCCCACCCCAATCTCACGGACCAAAGGATACTTGGCCCAGTAACCGGAATAAACCTGACCTTTGCCTTGCAACCGCACGGCATACGATCTGCTCTGAGCTCAGTGACTCCGATAAATGCTTCTGTGATTTCCCACTGCAGTCCACTGAGGTTAAGGGTGAAGGGCAGGGCTCTCGGGTTCACGGTTTACCAGTGTGAAAGGTTAGACGAAAAACAGAACAACTCCTTCGTCTCCGGGCCAGCTTCTCAGATGGAGGGTAAGTGCATTAGCATTTCAGTGTGATTCCCGAAGACATTTCCTCTGAGGCCTGAGAGAGGGTCCCCTCGGGTGGAGAGGCCAAAGAAGTCTAAATATGACAGGCCACCACTTCCTTTCTTCCTTCAGCCTGTCTCACCATCCAAACGGCTCTTGCCCGATGTCCATGTTGCTGAATCCAGCACACCAGGCCCAGGCCTCCTCATCCCTAAGCTCTTGGCATGATTTGTCTCCTTAGAGTTGCTCTCTGTCTCCTGAAATGTTCTTTTTCCTGGGCACCCAGGGCACCTCTCCTTCTGTGGTCCTGTGGGGCGCCTGCTCTTTGATCCTTTTCTGAATCTCAGGCCGTCCTTGCCACAGCCCATTCGACCTCTGCCTGTAGATGATGCACAGGTACTTCCCATCCTACGCAACTGACCCCAACGTCACAATCTTGCCCTCACCCCGAACAACCCAACCACGGAGCTGCTCCTCCCACACCGGGCCATCAGAACCTGGAGCATTCCTGACCACGCTCCTCCCTCACCAACCTGTAACTCCCCTGCTGAAAATAGGCTAAATCCATCGATTGCTTTCCATCGTCGTTGCCATACCTAACTCCAGTCCATCCCACCCGTCTGCCTGTCACAACAGCGTTCCCGCGGTCTCTCCATCTCTGTCTCAATCCCTTTCCAACCCGCTATCCACACAGCAAGAAACGGAACCCTCAATGCCCTGCTACCAGCAGACCCACTGCTCGCAGAAGAAAGTGCAGATTTTCGACGGATCCTACGATGTTGGGCCAGACCTGCCCCTTTCAACCCTGTAGTCTCCTTACAGGCCATTCCTCCATCCTTTCTCCACAACCCACCTACTTTAGCTTTAGTTTGATTCCTCCAACTCCAGAACCTTCCTGCCTCAGTCTCCAAACCTGCTCTTGCCTTTGCCTGGATTGCTCCTGCCCCACTACATACACGGTCAGCTCCTGTCCAGACGTCAGCCCTCAGCTCTTTCCTTCCCTGACCCACCCACCAGGGTAGGATCCCTCTGCTCGAGGTTTCTCCTCCACAGCACCCCAACCTCACCATTGTAACCAAAACACGCCTTTTGCTCTTTGAAGCCACAACTGCCTTCCAAGGAGGGTGGAACCAGTGAGATCGAGGGACCCGGTGGCTGCTGAACAGCTGTCAAAGTTTAGGAGAGAACTGAAATGGTCTTCCCAATACAGCGGTATGAAGTCACAACACCAGCAAACTGGATACTTCTGATCCATCCCGGACACATGTCAAAGAAGGACAGAGGGGTGGGTGCTGTGGGAGCAAAGCTGCAGAGAGGGCCCAGGCGGAGTGACCAGGAAAAACTTTGGAAGAACAGAGTTCACACTTGAACGGAAACACCGTATGCACCCAGGTCTCTGGAAGCAGGTCCAGCTGTCTATATAACAGACTTCTCCATGGATAACCCAACTCCTATTAAACTTGAGTCCATAGAGAATTCTTCTTTCAAGTAGCAAAGATACATCTGGCAGGAGAAAGGTCTATAGGAGCTGACAAGATCAAGACGGGCTCCGGACTGACGCAGACATGGCTAGGTCGGAGGGGACATGCAGAGTGTTCCCCTCCCTGCCCTCCTTTCTCCGAAAGAGCCAGACCCGAGCCAGACAGCAAAAGCTATATATAACACCTTGGAAATTGCCCAAGATCAGCTGTTAGATGCTAATCCGGTCAACGTTCCCAGAGAGGTGCATTAAGGCACATTTCTAGCTTATCTCTGTACGCCCAGACACACCCTGGTGGGAATAAGCCCTGGGACTGGACGGAGATGTACCGCGTTGACGCCATGAGGCCCGACAGGGCAGCACTGCCTCAAGTGATGCCACCCAACTGGCCCGTGCATCCATTTGTATCCGTTTTTGGACTTCTCCCAGAACAATAATAGTAAATTTTTTTAACGAAGAAAGTTTTATTGTAATCAGTCAAGTAAACCACAAAATAATCTAACGGAAGCGATGTCCATGGAGCAGGTCACCCACTTTTCTTGTGAAGGGTCAGGCAGTATTTTGGTTCGGCTTTGTGGCCGCTGCCGTCTCGCCACGTAGTTTTAAATCTTTTCTTTCTTATTTTTTTTTACAGCCCTATAACAATGTGAAAACCATTCTGAGCTTGGGGACAGTACAAAGCGAGGCCAAGGACAGATGTGGCCGTGGTCCGTGGTTTGCGGACCCTGGCCGTGGCGAATGAAGAAATAGGGACAATGGTACTAGGTCACACTTTCTGAGTGCCTATTATGTGCCCTTGGAGGGGCCATCAGACGGTGAGGCTGAGGCTCAGAGACGTTGAGTCACCTCCCCAAGTTCCATGACAAGGAAAGACAGAGCCCAGATTCAAACTCAGCCTCCTGGCTCCAGAGCCATGGTCTCAATCTCTGTGCCAGCCAGCACTTCACGATGCCCCTCTCTCTGCGGGAACGCGGTGGCAGACCTGAGATGTGATCCAGTGGAACTCTCAACCACCACAGTGTATGCCCGAGTCTCACGTGGGAGCGGCCATCGAACAAGGCCACCTGAGACCACGGAGAGAGGCGTCGAAGCCCATGCGCTTCTCCCAGTGGGTCCACTGTGCTCCCTCCGTATTTGAAAAGTCACTCATAACTATTTTTACTGCTTATAGAAAATTCTCTTTCTAGATTTGGCTGGGAGTAAGGGCAGTGGGGTGGGGGTGGGTGTGGGGAACACAATATTAGTTATGATTTTACTGTATACCAGGCACTGTTGTGTGCAGGGTCTACATGTGTGTGCAGGGTCTACATGGGAGTGCAGGGTCTACATGTGTGTGCAGAGTCTACATGGGAGTGCACGGTCTACATGTGTGTGCAGGGTCTACATGGGAGTGCAGGGTCTACATGTGTGTGCAGGGTCTACATGGGAGTGCAGGGTCTACATGTGTGTGTAGGGTCTACATGGGAGTGCAGGGTCTACGTGTGTGTGCAGGGTCTACATGGGAGTGCAGGGTCTACATGTGTGTGCAGGGTCTACATGGGAGTGCAGGGTCTACATGTGTGTGCAGGGTCTACATGGGAGTGCAGGGTCTCCAGCAGCGAGGTGTTTGCTATCATTGTGATGACAGTTTAGTAGCAGAAGACAGAACATAAACAAGCAAACAAGTATGGTCCTTTTAGGTACGAACAAGCAATAAGTACCGAGAGAAGTCAAGTCCTGTGAGCCGGGGTGTGGGTGGAGGAGTGGCTAAGGGAGCTCTAGAAAGAGCCGATCTTGAGAAGAGTACCTCTGAAAGATGGGGGCGGCGGTGGGATGGGGGCAGTTGTCAGTTTCCTTAGCTCCCACCCCTCAGGGCTCCCCCTGCACCGGGGCCAGCCCCCTGGGAACTGTATTTCCAGAACCACTCACTGAAGTGTTTTTCTGTCCCTGAGAAGGGGTGGTGTGCGAGGAGGCAGTCAAGGCCGCTGTTCCTCCTCTCCAGGCTCAGGTGCTGTGTGGGCTTCGGCAAATGCCGGGTTTGGCGTCGCCTGTGCCACAGCTCAGTTTCCCCGCGGGTCACCTGCCTGAGCAGCTGTGCCCATGGGCAGCGGTTTCCTGACTCCTTGATTCTCTGGTGCTAGGCTATGGCCGCAAAGCTGAGATCAACCACCCTATCCAACCCTTTCTTGTTATGCATTGGATTCTCTGAATTAAATCTTTCTCTTCTTTAGAAACACCTGCTACGGTGGCTTCTCTTTTTCCTGATCCAATTCTAACTGATACACACAGTGAGTGCAAAGTCCTAAGCTGGGAATACATTTATTGGAGAGAGAGAGCCCGGCTGTGCTGGAGTGGGGAGAAAATGGTGAGGGGTAGTTGAAGCCAGAGGTCAGCTGCGCCCACCTCAGGGAGGGCCTCCTAAGGCACCCTACGAGTTCTGGACTTACCCTGGAAGCTCTGGAAAGGCACCTGGGGGCGTGGTTAAGATGGGAGCCAGAAGCACATAAGAAAGGGGAGAAATGGGCAAGAACAGAGTGAAGAAATAGAACCAATAAAGTCTAAATAATAATAAGAATAATAAAGCTTAGAATAACCTGTTCTGGAAAAGAAAAAAAAAATAGCTGAAAGATAATTTAGTAACTATTGTCAACATCAAAGGGCCCTTTGTTTTCTTATGCTTGCCAGACTTATTTATTTTTTTACCTATTTTGTGGACAAAGGAGGACCAGAGTCGAACTCAGCATTCAGGTTAATTACATGGGGGAAAAAGTCCCCGACTGCAGAGAGAGGTTAAGTAACTTCTTTTCTTGAGAATCTATACGGATAAGGTAGACAACCAATGATTTCTGGTTGGGTGAAATCTTTGGGAGACAATGTTGAGTGTCCCTAGCAACTGGATGTACACAATAATGGAGAATTTGGTCTCATGTTTATATCTACTCCATGAAAATTTGGCCTTGAATCTAATGCTGTATGGTGATTACTCTCTGGGTTCTCAGGAAGTCTAGTCCCTGGAAGGGATACAATAATATACAATTTTCATGTTAAGGAAATAGAAAGTCTGGAAATAATACACCTTATCATTGTCATTATAAGTTACTTTAACAATGATAAGAAGTCACTAATCATTGCATATTAAAAAGCACTCAGTGACCACATGGTCTGTGATAGGTACCCAGGTAATAGGACTCAAGGGAGGCAATGATAAAGGGAACAGTCACAGTAGGTGATGCTGGCTCAGCCTGACACAGGCACACAGCTGACCAGGTCAAAGTTTCCACATCAAGCTAGTCACAATGATGTCACAGGAACAGGATATGAGACATGACCTCCAACACCCCTCATCCGCCAGCGATGTGCCTAGATGGATATTGACCCATTCACATCAGGTCCCACCTGACTGTTGGTCTCTCACCTGGAGTTGGGAGGGGTGGGATCTGAGGAAGAGACAGAGAGTTTCTGCCCTAAAGGTGGAAGCCAGGAAAGCAAACCCCAAACTAGAACCCCCGATCCTAGGGCCAAATGCAGCAGGAGGCCCAGGTATGGGAGAAAGGGCTCAAAACCGGAAGTGGACCAAGCAAAATGGGAGGAGGGGCTGCATGGATGCCACAGGTGTAGGCCACGCCTCTCTGGCTTCCTACACAAAATCCACAGAGCCTGCCACCTAAGGTCACTGAGACCTGGCTTACAACCCCAGCTCTCAGTCCCCGCTTAGGGGAGCTTGGACAAAGTACTTGACCTAACTGAGTCTCAATATCTTCATCTTTATTATTATTATTTTTTATTTAAAGCATGATATTCACTAGATTAGGAACTACCTCTATGGGCAAGACAAATCAGCGTGACTTCCCCTGTGACTATTTATTGCAGATACGTGATACAGGACTCTGTCCACTGCTGCCCAGATCTTCTCCTGGAGGTTTTCAGTATTGCTCTGCCACAGAGAAGCCCCAAGTCTCCAACAGAACCCCATGTCCATTCGCAATTTTCCCTTCACCCCAATCCAGGTCCTTCCCCCAGATGTCTACTCCTTCCTCTGGGACAAGACCACGGAGAGGGCAAGCTCTTGTCTCTTCTTTTCTGGTTGCTCTAAGTTGAGCCAATGTGCAGGCAGAGCTGAGCGTGGGCTCCTGGTGACTGGGGACTAAAATCAGGATCCCATTAAGTTAACAACGTTCATTTTCAGCGAGTAATGTTCTTAGACAATGAAATGTGGAGGGTGATACAGGATCAGGGGAATGACCACATACTGGCAACATAAGACATGAAGAAATTATTTGTGAGAAAGACACATGAAGCTGGAGGGATCTGCTTAAGCCAAAGTCTGGAGGGGCTACCTTGCACCCTCAGTGCATTTTTCTATACATCCTAATACTTGCTCCCCATTTCACATTCAGCAATACTCCCCAAATGGTATTCTATCCTAGAGCATCCCGTGAACAGAAGGAAGGGCCAGATATTCCATTTTAAAGAATGTGCTCGAGTTTTTTTCGTAATACTTTTCTGCTTCAAATGATTTGGGGATGAATACTAATTAGCACCCCATTTTCTAAAAGGGGGCAACTCCCTATGAAAGCAGGATTTGACATGGATTTATCCAAACCCTATCTCACATCCCTGGACTGAAGGAGAACAGCATCTTGGGGATTTCCTCCTAGGAGATGTGGTTTTGAACATCATCGTCGACTGCCCTGGAGGAAGGACTCCTCGCCTGTTCCCTGAGCTATGGGGACTTCCTCCTCCCATGCTTGACCATTCAGTGCAGTCTCCATGAATACAGACATCTGAGAGCGGTTTTCAAGCTTCTTTGAAGGGTGGCCCCTGCCTTCCTGACAGGACTCATGTCTGCAGGCCCCTCCCTGCTCCCTGCACTCCAGTCCCTCCACTCCTTTGCTGTCCTGAGCATGCCCTGCTCTCCGAGCGAGCTGGTGACCCTCTTCCAGACTCAGCTGGGATACCCTCCACTTTTGTTTGCAAGCCCAGCCCTAACATTTGCAGCGCCGACATGGAGGCTGAGATGGAAGCCTGTGGACTGTATGTCTCAATAATAAAAAGCAATAAATCAGCCTGGCCGGTGTGGTTGAGTGTTGACCCATGAACCAAGAGGTCACCAGTTCAATTTCAGGTCAGGGCACATGCCCATGTTGTGGGCCCGATCCCCAGTGAGGGGCATGTTCTCTCTCATCGATGTTTCTATCTCTTTTCCTCTCTCTCTAAAATCATTAAAGAAAAAAATTTTTTTTAAAGCAATAAATCTGAATAACAAATTGTTAAAATGTGCTCTATCCTGTTCCTTGTCAAATATATCTACACAGCCATCAAATAAAAATATGCATAAATGTGTGATTTTTAACAAAATATTGAAGACAACTGAATTTAATCACTATTGCATTATGTCTGGGTATTCTGTTGATGGATCAGGATGTTTGGCTGAGTAGTAGAATAGAGATACACATAATTCATAAATTATTATATGTTTATTTAAGAATGTTTTCCTTTACCTTCATTTCAGCAAATTATGAAATATTTATAATAATAAAGATTTAAAAAATAATTTGTAGTCTATTGACAGTATGATTAAAAGGAAATGTTATAGTATGCAAACTGTACAAAATGTGAATATATTTTCATCAGAAGAACAAAATATAGAAAGTGTGAAGTAAAAAAAATGGAAGTATTTTTCACATGCTTAAAGGTTAACTTTCTTTTTAAAATCTTCAGTTCCCTATAAAATGAAAAGCCAAAAGCAAATTCTAATGAATGAGCATCCACATTTTAAATAAAAATTATTTAAATAAAGCTGAAATATTCATTGACTTTTTAAAATATTTAACTAAATTTTAGCAAATACATTATGAAAATGCAAACACTCCCCAGCCCAGTGTTTCATGTTCATTTATTGCCAATGGGAAGGCTCAACAGCCTATTGCATGCATGTTAAGTCTAGACCTGCATGTAAACAAGCCTAAGAGAAAGATGTTTAATATTGTAAACATTGCTCAGCTACCACGTGCACCTGCTGTGAACACCGCGGGAACACGTGAGAACCTGCTGAACAAGGAATTAGAACACAAGGAGAAGCAGGAGAAGGACGCTTGCCACTTCTTACTAGAAATGACACTTTGTTGCACAAGAAGATTGTGTATTCGTGCTGAGAGGAAGGATGTGACCGGTCAACCCCTCTTCTCTCTGCCTAAGTATTTCTACAGTACAAAACCACCTCCACAGGCTCTGAGGCCATCAGTCTACACACTGCAGTGACAGTCACGGACAGTCAGCTCCTGTTTCAAGGACCCAGGACAGAAGCTGTGGAGAAGCACCTTCCCAGGGCCTGAGTGGAGCCAGTCACCCACACAGCAGATGTTTAGGCTTATAGGCCGAGTTCTGGGTTCTGAGTGGCAGAGGGGCCCTTGTGTTCTTTAAGAGATTTACTTTTGCGTGCTCATGATCTTTGGGACCCTCATGTGCAGGGACCCTCTTGCCCAGATCTAAGAGCACTCCTGGGTATGTGGAAAACTCCCATGATTATTGAAGAATCACCCCAGTGGAGACCACCGCTGGGAAGGAGGGCCTGTCCCTGGATCATGCCTTTAAAACAGCTCAGCATGTGTCATTGAAATGACTTGCTTGTATATGTGCTCCTGGTAGATAGGACAAGGGTCTCTAGGTCTGGGTGGTTCTTACTAAATGTTATTCTTTTTTTAAGTTTCTTATTGTTGAAAGTATTACAGATGTCCCTCTTTTTAAATGTTAGTCTTGCTAAATGTCAAAATGCAGCACAGTGCTTTGCAGATGCTGCTGTAAACAGGATGAGCCTGACAGGATCTCAACCTGGATAAACGTACCAACTGCAAAGAGATCCACACAATTAACCAAAGAGTATATGAGAAATGGCTAAGCCTCCCGTATGGGCGACAGAGCTTTGGGTGTGAATCCTCTGTCTCATTTACTTGCTCCAAGTAAATACAACTACCTAATGACAATCACGTCTTGTTCTTAAACGGAACAACCGAGTCCCGGATTCCTTGAGTTTGGTAACACTCCTGGTTTCTAAACCACTCAAACAGTCTCCTTTCAGGCGTATACCTTACAAAGAAGATCTACATGCACTTCAAAGATAATACATGTTTAAAGTATAAAATTAAAAATTATATTGAATGTGCTTCCAATTACTCTTGCCATCCTGTTTGTGCGTCTCGGTGGAAAGCTCTGGGCAAGGACCGTGGTTCACAGTGCTGGGCAGCACAGGCCCAACAGTGCTTCCATCCTCGGTCATGCTGTGAGGTTGCACAGGGCTTGTGCACCAGCTCCTCCAAGGCTTGACTCTTGGACCCAAAGTCTTGTGATTTTCAGAATTCTTTTTCCTAACTTTTGAGTGACTCTCATCACATCTCTTCTTTTGTTTGCAAAATCCAAGTATTAACCTGGGACAGTGAGAAGCCTTAAAAAGGATGGGAAAGGCCCCACAGATTCTCCTTCTCCTTGAAGCTGGGACGTGGAGGTTTGGGAAATGTTAGTCTTGAGGCCTCTACTTGATAGAGATATAAGTCTCAGAAGGCATTTCTTTGTGCTGTCTCTTAAAGGAGCAGTGAGGATTTTGAATAAACATGGAAAAGATTAGCTATCACATACTCACAGTCATGCTTACAATTCACATCAAGACTCCAGAGTCAAACTTGTGTTGGTTGTGCAGAAACAAAGATGACCAAAATATTTCAGACCCTCAGAGTTCTCCTGTGAATATGTTTTTAAAACAAAGCAATTCAGAACTAAAGTAAGCTATTTTATGTGGCATAAGCTCCAGAAGGAAGTAAACAGGGACACTGTCAAATTCTCTCAGGGAAACAGATAAACAACAACAGGCAACTAGTCATGTGCTTGGGTCAAGCCCAAGCCAAAGGTGGTATATAAGGGCCTCCCCAGCAGAAGGGGCATCAGACCTTCCTCACCTCCTGAGTCTCCCTGATCACCTCTCCTGAATCCTCTACTGATACCATGGGGTGCTGTGGCTGTGGTGGCTGTGGTGGCGGCTGCGGTGGTGGCTGTGGTGGCTGTGGTGGCTGCGGTGGCTGCAGCAGCTGTAGCTGCAGAACCTACCGGGTAGGCTGCTGCTCCCGCTGCTGCCCCTGCTGCCGTGGCTGCTGTGGGGGCTGCTGCAGTATCCCTCTGGTCTGCTGCCGCCGCCGCACCTGTTACTGTGTCCCGTGTGGCTGTGGCTCGTGTGGCTGTGGCTCGTGTGGCTGTGGCTGTGGCTGTGGGAAGGGCTGTTGTCAGCAGAAGTGTTGCTGTCAGAGGCAATGCTGTTGCTAGGTGGCCCGGCCTCTGGGCAGGTGCTGCTGGGGGCCGGCTCAGTCCTGTGCGTAGATCTTTAGACATTCTGAACTTTCATCTCTCTGATTCACCTAAATATCAAGCTTGTGATGTCATAGAAAGATACCTGATTAGAAATCAGAAGCCCCCAAGTCAAGTCCATGCTCTGCCAGAACAGCCTGACCATGAATAAACCACCTGAGCTTCCCTGATTTTTACTGTCTTACTTACTCCTCTATAAAATACTAAGCTTGAGCGAAGAATCTCCAAGGGCCTTTCTAGCTTTGGTGGTATATGAAACTACTGAGTTCTCAAAAGTAAACTCACAGGTTCTCTACCCCACAGACACTTTTATATATGTTGGCTGTAGTAGGCATTTATGTACACACAGTATTTATAAAGTATACATATAAACATCTCTCAATCCAACTGGACCCATCAGTCAAAATTCGCACTGCAACCAAACCAGGCCCCAGCCTGCGCCTCGGGGTGCAACAATCCCCATGACTGAGCTCAGTGGAATGAAAGAATGCTTTTCAACGTGTTTCACTCTTTTGAAATATTTACTTCTCTGTTTGTAGAACTCTTGCACTGTGGTACTGCTGACATTGGTTATATACTGTATACTTCTTACTGTTTTACTGTTCTCTAATTTTCCTAAATATAATTTCTGAATAAAACACCAGAAAAAAAAACCCACACAGAATTTCACTGTCTTTGATTTGGTTTTGATGTCCTTTTGAGGAGGGGTGGGAGTGATGGAGTTGAGGTTTGTCAACATGTTGCAGACTTCAGGAAGGTTCCAAGCTGAAGGACAAAGGATGCACTGAATTTACTGGGCCAGTGCTACCTACTGTAACAAACTGACACAACAATGTACAGTGACCTAATACAGCAGACATTTATTTCCTGTTGATGTCCGTATCCTGAGTGGGTCTGGGTGGGCAAAGGGGAAGGGGTTGGGGAGCTGTGTTCCATCCAGTCATTCGGGGATCTAGGTTGATGGGTATTTTCAACACACGACTTTCAAGGTACTTGGTTGTCTCCAAAATGTAAGTGGAAAAGAAGAGAATGGACAACACCCATCACTTCTTAAGATCCTTAGCTTGAAAGTGACACAGCCTTTTCCCTCACTTCCTATTGGTTAGAAGTAGTCACGTGGCCCCCATCTAAATAAAATGCATGGGGAGCTGGGAAATGTAGTCCATGACCGGCAGACACTTCCCAACAATTCTCTACCATGAAAGGTAAAAGCATGAATGTTGTTGGACAAGTAGCTGTGACTGCACATAGAGCCCATGTTCTCATAAAACCTTCAACTAATTTGCCTGGAGTGTGGTGGAAGAGGATGCCTCACAGAGCATGGATGGGTTTCACACCTATTCATATCACATAAATTCCTCCTGGGGTAGTTATCCAGGGTTCTGTGGTGCACACTTGGTACACGGATGGAGCTGCCTTAAGGTCACGTGACTCTTTCATGGGGTGGAGCTTCAGAGACAGGGGTTGAGAAGACTGAGCAGAAGATAGCAGGAGCTACCTTCTTCTACACAGTGTAGGAGGAAATGTGGTTCCCAGTGTTCAACTACAGCCCTTACTGCTCCCAGGGCTGTGGTGTGCAGGGAGCCAGGAGGGGAGCCGTGGGCTCAGTGAGAGGATAAATTTTGCATCACAAATAAGACTTGGCTGAGATTCCATTCTTTCTCCTACGCTAACTCTCTCCTGCCCCTGAAAGAAACAAATTTTTCTAATACTCTTGTAGTGTTCTCATTGAACTAAACAGGTAGTTTTGACTTGTTTTTAAAATGCTACATGTCATTCTAGACATGCAAGTCAAAATGTCTAGACATTCTAGACCTCTAAGACATGTAAGAAATGCAAACATAATTCAATTATTTTAATATTTTTATTGATTTTTTTAGAGAGAGAGAGACAGAAACATTGATGTAAGAGAGAAACATGAATCGGCTGCCTCCTGCACGCCCCCTACTGGGGATGGAGCCCGCAACCTGGGCATGTGTCCTGACAGGGAATCAAACCAGGACCTCTCAGTCCATAGGACAACACTCAATCCACTGAGCCACACCGGCTGGGCATAATTCAAATTATTTTAAAAGGATCTGTTACATGGTAACCCCAGATGGTCTAGACTCTAGAGAAAACTGTCTTCACACAGTTTAAATGAGATCACTGTGGTGAATTATCTTGCTCAATATCCATTTTGGCGCCCTCTAGCATGCCTTTCTGGATGACAGAAGCTGGAATGACTGAAAACTACATTTCCCAGAATACTCTACAGCAAAGGTCTGGATATTGCAACAATTCGATCCACCCTTGAGAAATATGGAAGACAGAAGTGAGGTGGAAGTCATCTTTTGGCTACTTTTGTCTGTTGCTGTTAAGATTGGGGTGTTGAACTTTCTGCACTTGCAGAGATGTTCCTGGGCCCAGATATTAGTTTCAGGGAAGTGAAGAAACAGTTGCAGTGTCAGCAGAAATCAAATACAGTGTTCCAGAGTTTAGTCATCAGCCTGGAAGGTGTGCAGGGGCAGGAGCAGCAACAGTGGCAGTGGCTTCCTGGACTGTGGTGTATGCTTGAACCTGACCGTCCAGAGGGGGCTTCTTGATTTCCCTGCCTTTTGACTACTTGCAGAGAAACAGCTCCCCTGGGCCATTCAGCATTCATGTCCTATAAGGCATTCCCAGGGGCCAGCCTAGAGCCTGCCCCACCAGCCCTCCTGACGATTTTGTACACATAATTCCCCAGTTACATCTCTTCCTGTTTGACATAGCTAGGAGAGTTTTGGTTTTCTATACCTGATGCTGGTATGGCAAATACCCCTCTGACCATCTTTTTGAGCCAAATTCTAGCCAACAGGAATCCTAATTTCCTGCCCATCTTGATAGAATCCTTCCTTTTCTGAACTCCTTTTGCTGCGTTGGTGTGGTATGGGACAAGATATTTGTATCCCTTTTTATTCTTGGTTTTAGGAACTTTCAGTTTTAGCATTTTTGTTTGCAAACAAATAGAAACTCAGTTACAGTAGTATAAAAGGGATACATTATTGTAAGAATATACAGGCACCCACAGGAAACAAGGATAGGACCTGCAGTCAGTAGGTGTCTACCTGGAGTTACCTACTCCACAGGGTAGAAATACAAAAGTAGAAAGCCCCAGAAACCAGGCAGCTACCTTTTCTCTGTCTCCCTCTAAAGCCACATGTCCTTACACTTCTTTCTGCACCTCTGCGTCTTCTCCAACTCCTCCTACTCCCTTTTTTTTTTTTTTTTTTTTTTTACAGACTGGTTATCTCTTTCTCCTGACATAGCTCATTCATTTATATGATACGCTAGAGACAGCAGGTTGCCTACCCTGTACCCTCTGTCTCCTGCCCCTCCCCGCAATTTTAACTGGGCACACTTCACTTGAAATAAATACATTATTTCAGCCTCCCTTGCAGTTAAATGTTGTCACATGGCCACCTTCTAGCCAATGAGATGGTTCTTGGAAGAAGGTGGGCCTTTCTCTTCCTTTATCCTTCTGAGTGGAGAGCAGATATTACCTTTGGAGCTTTGTCTACCATATTTTGATCATGTAAATGAAGAGATTAAAGAGATGGTGGACCTATGAGCTGGAAAGATCCTTAAGGAGGTGGAGCTATCATTCAGGCTCTTGAGTACCTACCTCCAGATTTCTTGTGTGTGAAGAACTAAATTTCTATCTTATCTAAGCCATTTCTATTTTGAATTTCCCTTGACATGCAACTAAGCCTAATCCTAACTGATATACATCCTCCTATTTTATGTATAACATAAAAGAACTAGTGTCTCTTTCCCAAGCTCCAGGGAGAGATCAGAAGAGCTGAGCTTCTGAAGCTACCCGTATTCCAATTAGCAATAGCCAGGGAAGTTCCATAGTACAAATGAAATACAGAAGGTCTACTCATATAAGTTGTGTGGTTGTTTTTACAGAAGACATATGGGTTGAAAAGATACCTCAAAAGTTGTCGATGTCACTCCTCTTCAGTTATAAGCTAATTCCCTTTTCAGATTTATCCTTAAATATGTTCCCTTTCATAAATTACAGGTTATATTTCTACTTTAAAAAACAAAATCCTCACCCAAGGATATTTTTTCCATTTATCTGCAGATAGAGTGGGAGGGAGAGAGAGGAAGAGAGAGAGAGAGAGAGAGAGAGAGAGAGAGAGAAAGAAACATTGATGTGAGAGAGACACATCAATTGATTGCCTCCCACATGACCAGGGATCGAACTACAACCAAGGTACATGCCCTTGACTAGAATTGAACCCATGACTTTTTGGTTCAAGGGCCGATGCTCCAACACTGAGCCAAACTGGTCAGGACTATGTTTCTACATTTTTACACAGATACTTCTTTTTAGTTACAAGGGTAAGAAGTACCAAGCCCAAGTGGAAATAAGTTCTGTTATGACTTCTAACTAAGTATGCTACTTTCTAGTGTTGGTCTTCCAGCAAAGAGTCTAGAAATCAGACTCTTGATTCTCATAGTCAGGTAGAGTCCAAGCAGTCCAGGTCCCTTTGAATAATCCAATATCTAAACAGTTCTTTAATTCAACATCTTATAAAGGAAAAGGATTTATAATTGCAGAACCCACATTCCAAAATAGATGACTACCTCTTCACAGGCAGTCAACTCAGTAATACATAATTTGTACATTATCAACTACATAATCATATAACTTCTATAACTCATTGAGAGGGTAATTTACAATTGTTAACTTTTTTGTTGTTATTTCTCACCCGAGGATATTTTTCCTTTGATTTTTAGATAGAGTGGAAGGGAAGGCAGGAGAGAGAGAGAGACATCGATGTGAGAGAGACACATTGATTGGTTGCCTTCTGCATGACCCCAACACTGGGCTGGGGATCGAACCCACAATCCACATACCTACCCCTGACCAGGAATAGAACCCGTGACCCTTCGGTCTATGGGCTGATGCTATAACTACTGAGCCAAACTGGCCAGGGTTAATTGTTAACTTTTATAGAATAAATATCTAATTGTTCTAGAAACCTCAACTATGCAGAAGTATAGAAGTATACAAATCATAACATAGAAGCACTTCCCTTCTCTCAGCCTACTGTTGTTGCTTTTTGTTGTTGTTTAAAATTTTTTTTTCCTTACTGATTTTTTGAGGAAGAGGAAGGGAGAGGGAGAGAAAGATAGAAACATTGATGAGAGAGAACATCGATTGGCCCCCTCCTGCATACCCCCCACTGGGGATTGAACCCACAACCTGGGCATGTGCCCTGACTGGGAATTAAACTGGCGACCTCTTAATGCTCAACCACTGAGCCACACTGGCAGGGCTCTCAGCCCACTGTAATGTAGTAGGCTTTAGTGGTGTTCTTTTAGTCATTTTCAGTGTTTTGTGTGCTATGCTGATGGGTGGGGTATTTTTACTCCATATGATACAGTCATTTTCTTCTAGAGCTAATGTATCAGTGTCCCTTACCAGACACACCCGGTGGAACATCCTTAACATGCTCTCCTGCTTCTGTAGGATGGGACGTTACTCTCTAAGCCCATTACACCTGAGTTAGGGATGGACTCCACTTCTGCATTCATTCATTCATTCATTCATTCATTCATTCATTCATTCATTCATTCATTCATTCATCATCCCCAATAGCATTTGCTGAACACATGCTATGGACTAGGATGGGAATTACCCAGAAGTAGAAGGAAGGCATGGTAGATATAAAAGCTGCCTAATGTTCATTTTGCTTCCGGGTAAATGTTGGTTTGTATTTTATCACCCACTTGAATTCAAGCGTAACCGAGTGACTCATTTGGCCAATAAAACGTGAACAGAAGTGATGTGGAGCTCTTCCAAACAGAAATGTTCAGGCTCAGTATGTGGCTCGTCACATCTTTTTATTCTGCCTCTGTAACTGTGGAAGCCAGAATGGAGATGATTGACGCCTCTGAGTATGGGACTCTCAGTAACTACCATGAACAGAGCCCCCTTGTCGATTCATCATGGACAGTTAGTATAAATGAGAACTTTTGTATTTTAAATCCTATCCCACTGAAAGACCTTTTTTGGAGAAGCTCACAAACTAATAGAAAGACAATTTGGAAGCTTGGTCCAGAAATGTACTGTACATGACCAAGTATGTGCGTAAGGTTCAAAGAAAATAAAACGTGATTATCTGTCCCCTAGTCTCTCTCCTGTTCCTGTGTTCCATCTGGTTTCCATACTCGAACACTTTCAGTCTAGTAGCATTAACCAAACCTCCCACAAGTCTTCAGTGGGTTACCGCTAAATGAATTTGTCTACAAGACTGCGATAATAGGACATCAAAAAATATATATTTTTTCAAATGTACCAAATTTATTTAACATAAATGTGAAAGGATTGACCCTTTCTTTTCTTTTTTTCTTAAGGGACCTATCTTTTATTTTGATGCTTCAAAACCCTTTGGGATCAACAACAAAAATTTGAAAATCTTGTGTATCCCTTAAAATTCTGACTAATCAAGAATATTTGCAGCAGAGGGAAATTTTTCCCAATCTCATATTTGTTCTCTTGTTAAACAATTTCAAAGTAAGGAACTTCACTAGCTGGTAATAATGTCAATACAACAGGAAAAAAATGGCTTATTTTAACTGGATATTCTTGCTTTCACTTTCACAAGGTAAAAGATGTTAGAGGAGCATTTCTGAAGCCCGTTCTTCTTTGTTCTTAGTTTCTGTCTGCCTGTTTCCAGGCATACATTTATCTAACAGAAACTATAGACTTTCTTTCTCCCCACCTTCCTTTCCCCACCTCATCATACCATAAAGCTATCTTACTTTCTGTCCCCATCATAAGGTACCGCCCTTTTGGACTCCAATTCCCGAAATCAATTTTCATAGGTGCTAAACTTTAACTCGGTTAGGAGGCTCAGCATAAAAGGCGAGACAGTGCCACAGAAACAGCCACTTGAACGGCACTTCTAAGTGCACCAGGGGGTGACCATGACCTGCTGCGAAGGGTGGACATCTTGCAATGGGTTCAGCCTGCTGTTTCTACTCCTGTTCGGAGTCGTTCTCAACGCAATACCTCTAATTGTCAACAGGGTTGAGGAAGGCCGATTTTTTCAAAACCCCATCTCTTGCTTTGAGTGGTGGTTCCCAGGAATTATAGGAGCAGGTCTGATGGTGAGTACCATTTATTTGACTTGATGTGGAGAAAGCCTTGCCTGTTTTATCTAGCCCCTAAAAACCATCTTTTAGCCTTACAGTGAGCTGAGCTGTATCTTGACTTAACATACATTGAGGAGTGGGTGATATGCTATTAATTTATATTGGTGATGAGTGAGAAATGACAATTTAAATAAGTTAAATATGTGATACAGGCTAGGGAGCTTGGGCAAAAAAAAAAAGATTAAATTGATAAAAGTTGGTTGGGTTATTACCTTCACATTTCTTTACATGCAGGGCTGCTTTTCCAAGCTTTATAGTTAGTGTTAGGGTCCTTTTGAAATAATTCACTCAAGTTTCCTTCGGCAATACCACACTCGAGGTATTCACAGGGAGCCCAGTAGGGGTGGGAAGTGCTCAGGGGGAATGGGAGGAAACAGTCCATGCACCATGAGCCTCCCGGATGACGGTAATTGTGCGGCATGAATATGGCATTGCCTGCATCACAGGGAGTTGGTCTAAGAGGTTTGGGACCTGAAACCCTGGCTCTCTGACCTCAATGACTTCTTGACTCAGATCTTACATGTAGCCCAGGACCTCATGGTGCTTGGTGAACGTTAAGTTTGATAGTTATCAGCGGGTCAATCTTTGCGGACGTCTGCTGCAGGGCAGTGTAATACAGAACTCCCCAGTGTGCTTGGTCATGACTCACCTGCAGCACCTGTAATAGGTTCATAGACCTTCTCCTGGGAATTCTGATGCAGTGGCCTGGGTAGAACTCACTGGTGTAGAGGAATAAATACTGTTTTTGGACCTGGAAGAGAATCTCAGCTCTCGTTCTGTCTCCAGTATATTACTGGTTGCGAGTCCCTTATCCTATGCTATTGTTTCTGTATTCATGAAGTGGGGGTGTAGATATTGAAGTCTGGAAATTCAGCATTCAAGAGGCTTGCTTTTGTTTGTTCTACCACTTGGGCATTATCCAACGGGGTCTGGTCAATGTCAGAGAAATGAGACTTTGTTTGGATGTGTGTACATGTGTGTGGCCATTCGATAACCGATGTCATCAGAGTGTTGTAGAGATGCTGAAACATGAAAGTGAGCTGTAACGAGATCCTGGACACTGGTTTTACCTGCATCCCTAATCCTTAATGATGACCAGTTACCATTGCTGGTTTTATCCCCAGACTAATGTGAAAACACTCTTGGGCGGTTATGCATAAACTCTAGAGAAATATTTGTTCTTCAGCAGGCACACTGGGGTTGAGACCACTCTGGCATCAAAAAGCCACCCCAGGAAGCACTCCCCCAAAGCTGATGGTTTCTTCTCCTTTAACATCATGAGCAATGTATTCACCCTGCTTTAGGTAGAAAGAGTTACTTACAGGAAAAGCTTTTGGGAAGTTGTGGGCTATTTCTTCAAGTTGCCATGAACGTTCTCATCCAGGCTGAGAGAAAGCACCGTGCCCAACACAGGGACACAACTGCAAACCTCTGTGTCTGTTCTGCTGTTCCAGAGGCTTCCCTCTGCTTCACTAGTGTGACCTTCCTTTGCATTGGCTTAGACAGACGCCAGCAGCAGCTGGCCAAGACGTACCAACAAGGGCGATTTCCATGAAGCTCCGAAAAGCTCCTATGTTAAAACAATCCATTTAGAATAACTCGTGTCACTTTAGATATAAATGGACCTTACCACTAATGCCACCACAATACAAGAAAATTTCTTGCTAGTGTTCCAGGAGCCTGAGGTGATAAAGGCACAATACATCCCAAGTATACTTCTTTTGGGAGCAGGGCACGGAGCAGAACAAAAACAACGAGGAAGATACAGAGAGAGACCACGGCTAAGTGCCAGCTGCTGGGTTAATGCTTTCCACTGGCATTTCATTTAATCTCTAAGAATCTGGCGGAGCAGATACTATCAACTGTGCTTTAACAGATGAGCAAACAGAAGTTTAGGAGTGTTAACAAGATCACACAGTAGTTGTGAAACCCTATTTCAGATTTATCTGACTCCAAAGTTCTGTTTTCCACCAGCATTAGCACCAAAACCCACAATACCCGTTTCAGGCTGATAGACGGGGGAGGTGCAATTCTTAACTTCATCCATAAACTGAAGCAACCAGGAAACTGAAGCACAGAAAGGAACTGTGAGACAGTTTCAGAGAACGTGCACTTCCGTGTTCTGTGACTAAATTTACTTTATTGCCCTCCATAAATATTAAGGGAGAGTTATACCAGCCTATCTCTATTGCTCGGGGTGGGAGTTGTCATCAAAGCGTCAGATAACTCTTTGAGGCATTCAATGGGCCCTTTGTAGATTGAACCTCAGACTCTAGACTGGGTTCACAAGCAAACAGGTGGCTGATGGAAGGACTCAGGATGTAGGTGCCTTTTCCTGGCCCTCGGGTATGGCTTTCAAGGCCCACATCTCTGCGTCATTGCATACAGCTATGTCTCTATCTGTGCACAATGTGGAGAAACCCCTTTTTCAAAAGGAATTATGTCTTTCCCAAATCTTTCAAAATACTGATAGTTCAAAATACTGACTTGTAAATGTACAGAAAAGTTAATAAGGAAGAAGAAATCACTGTCTGTGATAAGCACTTTGGCCATAGTTCTTGAAATCTTTCCAAAATTGTTTTAACATTTTAACTGGTATTGCTTCAGAAACAGTTTTTTTGTTTGTTTGTTTGTGGGAAGTAGTGAATAACAACTATGGAATTAATGATTGATTACTTTATAAAATACACTCATTGTATGTTTTTATAACTTACCCAAAGCAGAGGTGAACCTTTTTATCTTTTGAAATCATGACTAAGAGTGGTCTGTAATTATCTTCGACCATTTTATGCTAACTGAAAAAAATCAGTACATATTATTTTTCCAAGCACTAAAAAAAGGCTTAAAATGTTTCTTCTAAAAAAAAAAAAAAAATACAAGGGTGAGAAAAAGTAGGGTTACAGGTGTAATACAAATAAATAATATAATAATAATGAATAATAATACAAGAATAAACTGTGTTTTGTGCATTCACAACTGTAAATCTACCTTTGCCCACCCCTGTATTAAGGCCATTTGATACAAAATTAATTGTAAGCCTGATCTTAATCATGCTTATTTATTGAGTTCACTTATTACACAATGGTAATTTATCAATTCTTAAAGTCCTAGAAAGAAATTGTTGGATGTTAAACAAGTTGGGTGTTTGCATTACAAGCGTTTGCAGAATACAGTTTTTATACTTATGAGGAGCTGTGGCTCTGCACTGCTCTCATGCTCAGGTGCTCAGAGGATCCCTAAGGTCTGATTCTGTCGTGGGGTTCAGTGGCCCACAGCTCTCCCGCCCTGCATGTGAAAGTCATACGCTTTACTCCGACAACTGCGTGCAAGGATGGGCTTCTGTGAGGAAGAGGGAACACCACCACTTCTTCATACAAACACACGGCCAGCAAGACGGTCAGTTTCACAAAACTCTTATGCATTCAAATGTGCTTAGGAATGAAAGGAGAAGAGTATTCTCACAGTTACTCATTTTGACAGATTATCTGGAAGATTTATAATGCAGTCACACACCTACACACTTTCTTGCATTTTAATATCCGCCCTTTAAAGAGCCCCTCCTGGACTTCCGGTCAAGATGGCGGCGTAGGTAAACGCGGTATCGCGTCCTCCCACAACCACATCAAAGTTACAACTAAACTACAGCACAACCATCATTCAAAACTGCCTGAAATCAAGCTGAATGGAAGTCCTACAACTACGAAATTAAAGAAGAAGCCGCATCGAGACTGGTAGGAGGGGCGGAGGAGCGCCGGGCTGGTCCCACACCCACGTGTGGTGGATAAAAATTAGGAGGACACCTCGGCTGGGAAGGTCCTCCCTGAGGACTGAGGGGTCCCCGTCCCACACCAGGCACCCAGCTCAGGGTTCCAGTGCCAGGAAGAGAAGTCCCCATCACTTCTGGCTGGAGAAACCAGCGGGAACTGAGGCTGAGGCGGTTGGAGCCCCTGGCAGCTCCTCTTAAAGGGCCCGCGCACGGACTTACTCAGACTTGCACCCTCCAGGCTCCAGCATGCGAGAGGCAGCTTGAAAGGCACCAGAGTCATATGGGGAAGAACTGAGCTGTTTGGCATTGGAGCGAGGGCTGGAGAGGCTGCTTTCTCCTGGACAGACCTGGACAGACGTGCTATCAGAGGCCTTTATTCCTTTGGTGAGCACTTCCCTGGGCCGGCAGACACCACCATATCTGGGACTCCAGCAACCTGGCTCACACTGTTGGCCCCGCCCTGGTGATTCCCTGAGGCCCCGCCCCACCCAACTTCCAAACCCACCCAAGCTGTTGCCAGTTGCTTTACCATAGGATTGGCCTGTCTTGGATCCTGCTTCAGGTTTTCCTAAATTCTTTCAAACAAGTAGCATCTGGTCTCAGCTAGACCCATACCTCTCATTAAGTAATACATAGAAACAAACACAGGAGGCAGCCAAAATGAGGAGACAAAGAAACAAGTCCCAAATGAAAAAACCAAACAAAACTCCAGGAAAAGAACTAAGCGAAATGGAGATAAGCAACCTAACAGATGCAGAGTTCAAAACACTGCTTATAAGGTTGCTCAATGAACTTAGTGAGAACCTCAATGAATTTAGTGAGGGTCTCAAGAGCTTAAAAAAGGACCAGTCAGAAATGAAGGATGCACAGTCAGAAATGAAGGAGGCACTAAATGAAATAAAGAATAATTTACACAGATTCAATAGTAGAGTAGGTAAAGCCAAGAAGCAAACCATCGATTTGGAATATAAGGAAGCAAAAAACACCCAATCAGAACAGCAAAAAGAAAAAAGAATCCAAAAAAATGAAGGTAGTGTAAGGAGCCTCTGGGACAACTTCAAGCGTGCCAACATTCGCATCTTGGGGGTGCCAGAAGGAGAAGAGAGAGAACAAGAAATCGAAAACCTATTTGAAACAATAATGGCAGAAAACTTCCCTAACTTGGTGAAGGAAACAGACATACAAGTCCAGGAAGCACAGAGAGTCCCAAACAAGATGAACCCCAAGAGGCCCACACCAAGACACATCATCATCAAAATGCAAAAGTTTCAAGACAAAGAGAGAATCTTAAAAGCAGCAAGAGAAAAGCAATTAGTTACCTTCAAGGGAGTTCCCATAAGACTGTTAACTGATTTCTCAAAAGAAACTTTGCAGGCCAGAAGGGAGTGGCAAGCAATATTCAGAGTGATGAAAAGCAAGAACCTACAACCAAGATTACTCTATCCTGCAAAGCTGTCATTTAGAATTGATGGCCATATAAAGAGTTTCCCAGACAAGAAAAAGCTAAAGGAGTTAATCACCACCAAACCATTATTATATGAAATGTAGAAGGGTCTTCTTGAAGAAAAAGATAAAAAATATGAACAAACAAAATGGCAATGAATACATATCTATCGACAATTGAATCTACAAACAAAATGAACAGGCAGAACAGAAGCATTCTCATAGATACAGAGAACATTTTGTTGGTTGCCAGATGGGAAGGGGGATGGGGGAATAGAAGAAGGGATTAAGAAGTACAAATTGGTTGTTAGACTGACAAACCTCAAAGGGAAGGGGGGTGGGGGGTGGGAAGAGATAAATCAAAGAACTTATATGTATATATGTATAACCAATGGACACAGACAACAGTGTGGGGAAAGGCAGGAGGGGGGCGGGAGTGAGGAGGAGGGGGTCAATAGGGGAAAAATGAGGAACATCTGTAATACATTCAAAAATAAAGATAAATTAAAAAAATAAAATAAAGAGCCCCTCGTATTTCTAAAGCTCTGAATGGGCAAAATCATTGAGAAACTATGATGTAACAGAGATGTGACAACACGCCATGAAGTCACTTCGGAGGAGGTTCATATAACTTATTGTTACCTTATAAAAGTAAATGTTTAGCATCTCTGAAATAAATTAATCCTGAAGAAAGCCAGCAGAGTTTAATTTACATCCATAAGTAAAATGGGATGATTTATCCATTTAAGCTGTAATTTAATATTGCCCTAACTTTCTTCTAGCAGATTTATTAATGTTCGAAATCAGCAATTGACACATTTTTCTTCTGTAAAGAACCAGATCATGAATATGGTAGGTACTGAGAGCCAGTCTGTCTCACAGCCATCCAACTGTCCTGTTGGTGGGAGAGAGCAGCCACGGCCACTGTACGTGAGTGGGCATGGCTGTGTTCTAATAAAACTTTATGTATGACAAATCAGTGGCGGGCCCCGGTTTGCCAGTTCGTGTACAGTGGTTTGTTCCTCAGGCTCAGAAGGCAGTACAGCTTATGAGAACAATAAAAGAGGGTTAGTCCATAAACACTGACAGCCTATTCGGGAGCTAAATTTTCCTCTCTTTTCTTCTGGGCTCTTAGCTCCACCCCAGAATCGCCGGGCTGCCATACACACATGTGACCTTTGCGTGACAACGGTGTTGGAATTCAAGGCAGTATGGAAGCAAAGTCTGATAACAATACAGTGTTCTCCACAAGTGCATGGAGTCTGCACACGGGCAGAGTGGGTGCAGGTGGTTAGAAAGCTGCCCTGCAAGGCACTAGATGTTGGACCTGCTCCGAAAGCACAAAGGCAGATATGGTCTCGGACAAAGGGAGCTGGGGAACGGGTGGAGGACAGTGAGGTGAGCCAGGGTGGTGGGGGAGGAGGAGAATGAACATGCTCTATGAAGGAAGAGAGAGCTGTGAGATTGGCCAGCGGGGAATCTGGGCTTTGCCTAGCTTTGAATCCAAACTCCTCCACTTTCTTCGAGAAGTGAGTCCCTCTCTATGCCTGTTTCCTCCACGTAAAAGGAGGATGGGAATAGCACCTCCCTCACTGGATTGTGGAGGCTGGAATGAACCAAACCATGTACAGCACCTAGGACAGTGCCTGGCCTGTCGCTGGAACTCAACACAATGTTAGAAACTCAATACAATGTGGGAACTCAATACAATGTTAGAAAACAAGGGTCGAAGGAAAGACAGAACTGCCCAAAGGCAGCTGTGCTGAGTGGCAAAAAACAAAACACCTCATGGCTACAATTTCTTAAGTGGAAGGAAGTAATTTACAGTCCACTCCTCAATGATACAAAACTTCATCCAGGAAGAATCTCTAGTCACAGCTGCTGACTAGAGATGACTAAAAACGTAAACGTGTCCTAAGAAGGTGATGCTGTTTCTTACGGCTCCCCCTAGCGGTGCACACTTCTCTCAACACACAACGCAACTGGTACAGGGTTTCTGAGCTTCAGCGTAAAGGAAGGTCATGACACATCATGGGTGAAGGAGCAGAAAGGAGAACGTGGAACCAGAAATATTTCCCAACTGCTAAGTGGGGACCCTGGGAGCGAGAGGAAAGTTAGGGAGGAGGGGAAGGAGTTCCCAACTGCCAGGCAAACAAACCCAGCCATTCCCTTTCTGGATGCTTGCCAGAGTCAGACAAGTTTGGGGAAACTGGATAGTGGCTGTAGATTACTGCAACTAAAAGGGGGGGGGAGTGAATTTTGATGATGCAACCAATTCTTTCAGAAACATTTCTTCCAAACTCATGAATAAATAACTCGCTCAAAATCCACATCTCTCTAAAGATGACTCAGAGTCAAGTCCTGCAGATGGGAGAGTTTGAAAGTGTTGTCCTGAAATACCCCCAGGCCCCTGCCCACTCTTCCATCTTTAGGGTTGAAATTGGGATCACAACGTCAAGGACCTGGCCAGGTTTCCTTCTCGATCTCCTGAGCCTTGAGGTCCCACAGCTGCTGGTAATTAGACGGCAGAGATTACTGCTTTCGCATCTGACGAGAAGTAGTAAGACTCATCTTCTCTGTCGATGTGATTTCCAGGTGGTTCCAGCAACAGCAGCATCCTTGGCAGCGAGGAAGAGAGCGTGCTTCAACAACAAAACCGGAGTGAGTACGCAGCGGGGCTGGGGGCAGAGTCACCCGTGGATGGCTAAGCCACGCCACCTGGGTCTCCATGGCTTCCAGAGCACTGTGTGGCTCCAGTGGCAGGACCACAGTCTTAGCAATGTCCTAGCAAGATGCTTACATGATAATACAGTGGGAGGGTGTTTTTTTCATAAAAATATAACTTTGGAGCCAGCCCCAGACCTCTCCTCAGGCTCCAGTTTCACTTATCTAAAGGTTTTCAAAGAGAGGAGCTTTATAAATCACACTCAGAGCTGCAGTCAATTTCAGAATAACAAAATGCTTGGCACTTTTGGGCTGTGTATAAACTGCTTAAGGAAACTGTATCCTCAGTTCTCTCATGCGGGTGAAAGATTGGTTTGCTAGGCTCGGAATGATGATTGCGCTTATTTAGTTAAATTAAAGAAGACAGTTAATTTTTCATACATTTAGTACATACCTACTATGAATAAAATTTTAAGTTAAAAGTAAAAAAAAAAAGAACACTTATTAACCTTCTGTCGCTATGCTCAGAACACATTCAATGTGTTCTTATTTAATTCTCTCAAGTGGGAAATATGATCTGTTTTATTGACCGAGAAACTGATGTGCAGAGAAATCAAATAGGTGGCAGTGTAGCAAAGCTGGTAAGTGAATTTTTATCTCAATCCATCAGACTCCCAAATTCACAATCTCTACACTACTGATGCCATGAACACTGTTATCGATAACACTGTGTGAGGGCTCGAACAATTCTCCAAGGAAGGGGGAGACCAATGAAGAAGCAGTCACAGTCAATTCCTGGCTGAGCTTGAGGTTTGAAAGCAATGGTTCTCAGCCTGATGGGGACATTAGAATCACCCGGGAAGATCTTTAAAAAAACAATGCCTTGTGCCCCCCCCCCCCCCGCCCCCCGACCACTGAGGTTCAGGGTCAGTGTTTTTCAAAAACACCCCCAGGTGATTCTAATGTGCTCCCAGTGATGAGAACTACTGTTTAAAGAAGTAAATATTTAGATCCATATTTCACATTTACATTTTTAAAAATTACCTTTTCCTGTCATTTAATATCTCCCCAGGATTATAATTACTTTCCTAATTATTTATAGTCCGTCTTTGTTCCTGATCCATTGTAGGTAGTCAATAGATCTTAGTTTTCAGTTTTCCCTCCCTGAACTTTTCTTTTTAAACGATCACCATCTGGAGTTTGACTTGGCATTACCTCTACGCTGTACTCACGCCATGCTTGAGAAAGGTATCCTGAGATATTTCTGAATCTCCGAACTTAAAAATATCAGAATCCTTCGATTTTTCTATCAAATCACATTTCCAGGATCTCTCCCCATCCCTTGCACATGTCCTTTCCTGACAAATTTTCATCTTTTCAATGATGATTTTTCTCTCTCCTTTGAGGACAGTGAGTTGAGGATAACCACTTTTTCATGCAGGTTTGACCCACTGGCCGAGGTAGGGGCAGTGTGTGATACTGCCCAGGCTCTCCTAACAGTGGTGCTGGCTGTTAAATCACCAGTTTATATGGATTAGGCGAAACACAGAGTTCTAGCCACTTTTCGCACCCGCTGTGTGAGGACTGGTATCTTTCAAGTATAGGTAAGACCAAAGCATCATAGAAGTGGCACAGGCTAGATCTTGGGAGGGAGGGGAAGAGGTAGTCACCAAGACATGCCCCCTATTTTAACTGTCTCCACTATTTCCCCTACTTTAATCCCTTCCTTTCGTCCATGTATTGATTTTGTCTCTGCATACTTTGGTTTTGCTGAGTCATCTAAACGAACCCCAACTCTAGGGGAAATGCAGATCTTGGAATCACTTCTAAAGCCAGGCTTCCGTAGTGATGAGAAGTCAGAAACAATAGACGACCCAAATGTAAACACAGTGGCGCTTCTTGATGAGCAAATTAAAGTAACCTGCACAGGCCACAGTAGCACAGGGGGATCAGGGTTTGAATCACACCCCAGATCCATCACGCTGGGCTTTAGGCTGGGAGAGGTGCAGGCTAGTGACCAGACCCTGAGCACCAGTGTGTGCCGGCTGTGAGGTCCTGACACCTGGTCAACCTCCACGAACTGCAGTTTTCTCATCCATACGGTGGGAATAACAGTGTCCATCTCTTGGGTTTACTGAAAGGACAGTAAAGCCCAAGGTCCCTCAACACACACCACATAAGTAGCCACTTATTCTGTCTGCTCATTGAAGGCAGGAATGAAGAATACAACACGTGAACCCTCCAGGAGCTGCAATATTACCCCACTAAAGGGAAAGTGCTCCTTCATTTCTGCAGAGTCACACTAGTCGCACTTAACACTGACTAATAAAACACTCCACTGGAACAAAACAGAGCTTCTTTTTGGAAAACACACACATACACCAACTTGCACTGGGCCATAACACTTCCTATTGCCAAATCTCATGACTTTTTTCTGTGACTGATTCACAAAATGAAAGATGCTTAGATGCTTCCAGTCTTTCCCCCTGACACAGTGGTGGTGCTGTGTCACCATCAGGAGTGGTCGTGATCACCCCGCCCCCGCCCACCTAAGCAGACATTTGGCAATTTTCTGTTTGCTACAACTGTGTGTGTGTGTGTGTGTGTGTGTGTGTAGAGACCAGGAATGCTGCTAAACATTGTACAATGCACAGGAGAGGCCCCAACAGCAAAATGCCCAAAGGGCAGTAGTGGTGACATTGAGAAACCCTGTTCTAACACTATGCTATTGATCGATCGCTGCAAAATGCTGACCACTGGCCACTTACAAGATCAGGGCCAAATCCAGGCTAAAGGTTTAGGAGTCAAGAGAGCAGACATCAAAATGTGGGTGGTTAAGATCTAGCCAAGGTGCTACGAAGTACACAGAATAGAAAGGAGGAACCAGATCTCCGTGTTCAGTTGAAATGGACAAGGTTCAGAATTTTCAGAAAACGTGGCAAGACCAATACTCTTTGAGTGAGTCAAATCAAGTGGCAGACTTTACCCTCTGATTGTTTTATAATTCACACCCAATCAAGCTGTGCTCTTAAGATCTAGGGCTCTAAGCGGACTGGAGAAGGGCCATGGCATAGACTGCGTGTGATGCTGAAACATGGAACAGACCACAAACGTGTAATAACATGTGCAAATGCACGACTTCGTTTTTCAGATGTTCCTTTCATCACTTCTGAATGTAATCACAGTCCTTGGTGCCATGTACTGCATGATGGTATCTATGAAGGCCCTCTTGCAAGGCCCTCTCATCTGTAACTCTCCAGGCAACAGTAATTCCAGTTGTGGATTTGCATTTGACAAAATAAGGTGAGTGACCTGACTTGCGCTGGTTGTCTTACACAGCAGCTATTTAGAATAGTGTGGTGTTGACATAGTGCCCTGTTCTTCTTTGATGAAACTATTGGGACAGATTCTTAGGGATTTAGCACATTAATTGCAACTGGCAGAAGCTTATTTAAAAAAAAAAAAAAATGGAGGAATCATTATATTCAGAATGCTTTGGGTATGGTCTTGTCTAAAAGGAGTAATGGATTCAGATGGCTTATCCTTGACTTAAAATTATTTGGAGCCCTGTCCAGTTTGGCTCAGCAGTTAGAGTGTTGGCCCGCAGACCGGAGAGTCCCGGGTTTGGTTCCCGCTAAGGGCACGTACCTCGGTTGTAGTTTGTCCCCAGCCCTGGTTGGGGTCATGTGGGTGGCAGCCACTCGATTTGTCTCTCTCACATCGATGTCTCTCTCCCTCTCTCCCTTCCACTCTATCTGAAGATAAATGCAAAAATGTCCTTGGGTGAGGATAAAAAAAAAAAAAGTTTGGAAATACACACCAGAAACTTACCTTGCACCCTTGGAGAATGGTAATGGAGGAAGCCCTGAGGAAGCAATGGCTTTCTACACTGAACTAATTAAATGTGTAAGCCCTAAGCACAGATTATCTTTATACTTAAAAAAAAAAAAAAAAGGAATAGGAACAAAATAAATAAAATCTAGAGCCTTACTTATAAGCCCTAAAAGAAACCAAGCAGCCCATGGATTCATGTGGACATACTATAAATAGATGGCAGGGATAAGAATGAATTAAACATTTAAGTTATTTAGTAACGTAAATGATACGGAAGAGTTACAAGTAAACAGTTCCTCCCAGTCTTGTAAGATGGCTCTAGCCTGCAGCAGAGCACAATTTGCAAAACTGGAAGAAAAGAACGATCTAATTCCTTAGTTTCTTCTACATTGTTCAGGTTGGAAGATACCCAGACTTCACTTTTGTAGTTACAGAAAAATTTCCCCTCCTTTTATCTTGCTACATTAAAAAAAGAAAAATCAACAATTTCATACCACGTTTGTTATGAATTAAAATCCAAAAACATTCCCTTTACTAACAGATCTGAAGTATAAAATTAGAGATTTCAACCACAGATGCTATACACATTCGGTCCTCAGCAGATGACAACTCACCAGGTACCAGGCTAGGCTCTGGAGGTGACCGAAGTCAAGGTATTCCGCTCTAGTTGGGGCGATAGACTTGGAGGGTAAACAGTTACAGAACAGTGACCCTAGGCTTGCTGCAGACGGCAAGCAGCAGCCTCATTCCAGGTGCTCAAACACTTCTTTTCCCAGGTTGAAGCGCAGTTGCTGGTACCCCAAATGCAAACTCTCTAAGAACACTTAGTCCTGCCCTGGCCGGTTTGGCTCAGCGGTTAGAGCGTCGGCCTGCGGTCCAGAGAGACCTGGGTTCGGTTCCCGCTAAGGGCATGTACTTCGGTTGCAGTTTGTCCCCGGCCCTGGTTGGTCGTGCGGGTGGCAGCCACTCTATGTGTCCCTTTCGCGTCGATGTTTCTCTCTCTCTCTCTCTCTCTCTCTCTCTCTCTCTCCCTCCCATTCTATCTGAACAAAAAATGAAAAAATGTCCTCGGGTGAGGATAAAAAAAAAAAAAAAAAAAAAAAAAAGAACACTTAGTCCTAGTCTGCAGTAAGCCAAAGAAGAATCATCTCAGGATAGATGTGTTAGGGCAAAAAGTTTCTCCTATTCCATACCTTGTTACCACAGGCACAAATCACTTTAACCAGACATATTATTTTTCTTTTTATCAAATTTATTGTGGTGACATTGGTTAATAAAATTATATAGGTTTCAGGTGTAATCATAGTATTTAACATGTCTTTTCTGAGGGAAAATTGGACCTCTGGTTTAAGGGCAGATACCACTGTGGTTTTGCACTAAGAATCGAGCTCCTTCAAAGGGGGGTGGGACTCCTTTATTTTCATATCTTTAGCTAGTAGAAGAGTATCTGCATAAATAGGCAGAATCACACGCAATTGTTGATATTTAACCATTTTTGACATAGAAAAAGTTTGTTGAATGATGGGATGTATAACGAACAAAAAGTTTTAACCTGTCAGAGTACGTAGACATGTGCTCAGAAAGCCTGATCTTCGCTATAAATTCTGGGCACAGTATTTCCAAAGTAGTTTGTTTTACTATACTTACCCTTTTCTGGACACAATGTTGCATTCTTTTGATGGTCAGTAAAATTCCTGAATATCTTGTCTTTTCTTTATTTTCTCTGGAAGGATTAATAACCAGTCCTTCGATCTACAGTGGTTCTCCAACGAATCTTGCGTACTTTCCAGTGGTTTGAATCCTCCCACCATGAACAATACCACGGCCAATGGCTGGACAACCCACGGCCTGCACTTCAGGAATAAGGAAACAAAGCACAAGACTATCCATTTCTCAGTGTTCTCAGGCCTACTGATTGTGGGGATTCTTGAGCTCCTGTTTGGGGTTAGTCAGATCATCATCGGTTTCCTGGGCTGTCTTTGTGGAGTCTCCAAGCGAAGAAGTCGAATTGTGTAATTTAATGGTAACAAAATGGAAATATTAGCAGCTTGAATTATCTGAGAATTACATTTAAGACACACTTTTAGAAGTTAGAAGTTCAATAACAGGACATTATCTAGAAAGTTGTATCAATCCTTTTAGTCTAGAAGGTTGTTTTTAAAGTCACCTATAAGGTGATTTTTTAAAAAAATCAGTCTTTTACATATGAAATATAGCATGTTAGTAAATGCATATCGCTTTCATATGAAAAAGTAAAAATCATCAGTAGTTGACGTGGGGAGCAGTGAAGAGAAGTTTTCAGTGTGTTTTGTATCTTTCTGTACTATTTGAATTTTCTAACTCTATATTCTTGTGTGTGGAGAGGAAGAGGAAAGGAAATGGGTGATGGAGGGAGGGAAGACGAGGGAACAGAAGTTATCCTGGAAGTAACAGTATGGGACCTTGTCCTTGCTTGTATTTCTTTATACTTGAAGAAAAAATAATCAGTCTCTAACCTGAATGTAATCAAGTTTCTAGACTGAATTCCTGGCTTACAGGAAATCCAGGGAAAGTGATATACTCAGACAAATTCTAAAGGTAGGACACTGAACAGACAATAGCCTTCTGCTTTCAACAAGAAATGTACAGGAAAAATAAAAAGCAGAATGTGTAGAGGGAACTATTCTATATTTAGAACAAAGAGATGTGATTCAACTACAGGTGTTATGTGGACCCTGTTGGGAATAATGGGGGAAACTTGTCCAAGTATTGGTTTGGGTAATATCAAGGACTTACTGTGAATTTTTATGGCTGATAATGGTTTTATGGTTATATAGGAAAATGTCCTTATTTTTTAGAAATGCATATTTTTAGGTGTTTGGGAGAAAATGTCATGTTTTTTAAATACTTCAACCAAAAATAAAAGCAATGGAGAAATGTTGTGTTATATAGGTGACAGGTATATAGTGAGTCGTTATACTTTTCTATTTTCCTCTGTTTGCATTTTTTACAATAATTAAAAAACTATAAATACCTAAAAAAATTCAGTCTTTCAAAAGCATTTCTATATATGACAATCTTTAAAAGACAGGATAATAAAAACAATGTATTTACCATATGAAAATGTTATAAAACAGACTAAAAATCTACAATTTTCTAAATGTGACCATTGCTGCCTTTTATTTCAATTATTTATGCTCACTGGACTTAAGGTTCTAGAAATAACTTATAATGCTTATATTGTAGCTTCTCCCCAAAATTAGTACCATCAAGAACAGGCCTTTTTTTCCTGAACCCATTTGCTGTATGAAGACCTTCTCCTCATGCTCCTGTAAATCCCTATTTATCCTTAAGGTTGAACTGAAATAGCTCCTACTTGGGAAAGCCTTCCCAGAGTACATGATTCCAATAAATTAAGTCAGCGCTTACCCAAACCACCACCACCACACCTGTCACAAAGCAACACATGTTTTTGTTTGTATGTCCATCATTATAAGAGAACAGGGACCCACTAATGCTTCTCATCCACTCATTCATCAGCCCCTTCCTGCTTCAGGTGGGCAAGGCCTCCCCCCTGCCCAGGCCCCCAACCCCCACCAGTCTAATCGCTGGCTAAGTCCTCTTCGTCCTTGACTTCAGCACACACATCCCTCTTTCTGAGAGGCCTTCCCTCACTGCGCAATGCCAAGCAGGTGCCCCTTTCTTCTCTCCTTTGGCCTTCTTTCATGGACAGTGCTCATCACAGTGGGGATGGCATCTTTATTTGCGCTTGCTTCTGACAGCTCATCGTCCCCCGTGAGACCGTAAGCGCCACGGCTGCAGGGATGTTTCCTTTGTTCACTCCTGGTGTACTCAGTACCAAGCACAGTGCCGGACACAAAGTAGGGTCACTAGAAATATTCTGACGAACGAGTTCATGAATCCTACCTTTAGGACTTAGCTTTCCGTGAAGACTTGGATGCTTATTAAATGAATGCCAAACTGCTTACAGCCATACAATTAAAACACAAGTGAAATAACATGACAGCTCGCTGTATGCAATTGAACAACACAAGGGTCAGTGACGGTACACACCATCTTCGCATCGCTGTGGATGACCCAGTTCTCTACAGGGTGGTGAAGAGACGGAAGAGACTTAAGCCTCCCATTTCGGAGGACACCAGGCAGGCTGGCTCCCAGTAGCACAATCAGCTGGAACAGCTGGTAAGTTACTTCCTGGCCATTTTCGTCCTGATGGAAACTGCTGACAGGAATCAAATCCCTAACAGCCTATGGGCCACCTGTGGTTAGGGACCTTTTGGGGACCTGCTGTCTTTGCATATACACCCCCCACCACACACGCACGTCCTTAGTCAAATACAAAGCTGTTTTTCATGTCTCACTTCCATCCCCATGTTGTCTTGTTTTGGAACCTTTACACTTGTTTTTTTGCTGTATCTACCATGTGAAACGTTCTCCCCTCTCCCCATCTTTCAGCATATACCTCAAGTTGCTCTTCTTCAATACAATTTTATCATCCTTTAATAAACCTTATTCCCATCCTCCTCCATTGATCTGTCAGTTCCTTAAAAACAGGGTGTGGCGTATCTGCTGTGCACACACGAGTGTCTACTCATAGACGTGGGTCGAAGAACATCTGTAACACGGACATTGTGAGTAAAACTGAGGCCCAGAAAACAATTCAATTTCAACGTCAGTTAAGAAGCCACAAAACAGACATCCACGCAGAAAAGGAAAGAGCTTCTGAAAATAGGCTACTTGTATAAAATTATCCCTCGAAGAGTAAATGCTTCAAGTATCCTGGGAGCTGGACAAAAGCAAGCCTTTCAGTCCAGTTCTGAGCGCGGTGCGACACACTTGCTAGACTTAGTTGGGATACTGAGTGTGTCCGGTTGGCCACCATGACTGGCCCGACTGTGTCCTTTGCTCCCGCTGTTCCCTGCACCTGGACTCTCTTCTTCATTCTCTGCTTGTTGAAATCCTATATATGTTTTTTCAAGGTTTAGCTCATTATCTAAGAAGTATTTCCTGCCTGTCCTGACCAGGACTGAATTTGTTCCTCTTGACTCCAAAACCAGTCTCTAACAGTGACAAACACCTTCTAGAGCTGGGCTTTGGAGTTAGAGAGATTCAGTCTCTTCTGTTTTTCGATCTGTGACAAGGTGAACATGTTTCTTTGTTCTCGTTTACCCCTTCCCCGAGGTCCTGGCTTCACACAGGCATCTCCTGTTAGAGCTGGTGCCGGCCCACAACGTGGAAGTACATTCCCTGTCCCCTCCACGGCCACTGAGGAAGTTCTAAGTTTCCAGTGTTTGCTAAAAGTCAATAGGAAGAAAAGTATACTGCTTTTGTGTTTATCTCCCAGAATTCCTGCCTTTAATTTCATTATTTGCCTTTGTGGAATACTTTTAATGCCTGCCCAACCAAACAGGTGCTCATTTTATCCATTGTTTTGATCATTTTTGTGCTTTCAATTGGATCACTCACAGAAATTAGTCTGTGATATACATAAAGCTATGATTAATTACATCACTAGGATATTACAAAAGTCAGAAGGCTTTCACATGTAAAAAAAGTAATAAAGGTCATTAAACTCATGATAAACCCTAGGAAGTAAAGGGAAACTCCTTCCTCCAAGTATTTTTTTTTTTTTTGGAAGGATGGGGAGAAGCAAGACTAGAATGTTAAGTTTACCTATATCTAAGGAATTTCCCTCATCTGCCTTTCCCAAAAATCACTGCCTTGGTAGAAAGATACTGAATATGTGTGGAGAATACTATGCTTCACTAAAATTCTACCAGTTTCTGAACCAAAAAGGGGGGAAAAAAGTTTCAGAACTAAAGGTTTCCAGGACTTGCTTCCTTGGTACACTTCATTCTCATGAGATTTAGTATATTGGTTAAATACTACAATTGAAAAAGAACACACAACCCAAGGTGTTCCCCCTGCAGCACACTGCAGATACTAACTGAGAACCCACCGGGAACACGGGCAGCCGCCGGCAGGAAGTCCTGGGAGGCAGCGCAGCAGGGCTCGCTCCTGCCGGGTCATCAGCTGCGCTATGCGCCCGCGACGGAGACACAGGCTCATATAAGGTAAGAACGTGGGATACAGCTCACAGCACCATTTGATGAAACAAAATCTTTCTATAAACAAATATTGCTTTGGTTGACAGTTTATTAAATACACTACAATTGTACCTTATTCTGTAGTTTGCGAAATCATTCACACATGAACTTAGTAAAAATGTACTTTATAGAAAACCACCTGAAAAACTAAAATAAAAATAAGCACGCATATTTTACACACAGAGAAGATAAACTGAAGATGTTAGGAATTACTTTAATAATAAAGATGACACATGAGGTGGCTGGATTTCATTATTCTGACGCCAGACCAAGACTTCAGAAGTGTTAACGCTGAAATGTGGATGCGAATGTGTCTATTAACAAAACTGTTTAATAGTGTTTGAGAAAAAGAACAAAAATATTTTTCTTTTACAGATGCTTTTCTAAATCCATTCTCGACCCTCTCCCATTCGGAGAATTACTTGTGCAGACTGACGAGCCAAAAAATTAATTCCTTTAAAAAACAAATCAGAGCCTATTTACACACATGCAAAGGGAGACTTTCGAGGCGGTGTAACTGCAGGACTGGTTACAAGTGAACACAGCTAAGTGACAAAATCTACCTTTACTTCTGCAAACATGAGTCTTCCCTCCTTGCTGGAAGAAGTACATTTTCAGGGCGTGGACTATAAAATGGCATACAACGCAAACACACAAACAAAGAAGTTTGCAAATTCTTTATATTTCCAGCTGTTGAGACAATATTTTTTGAGAGCTGAGGTTACCTCTAGCGGCGAAACCAGAGCCAGCTATTGAGCAGCCAGAATGCTACGGTAATTGAATACATGACCATTTCTCTCTTAGCGCGTTCTTTGTTCTCCTCTTCCAGAAGTTGTAGACGTCGATTTAGTTTGATTATCTAAGTGAAAAACAACAACAACAAAATAGAGGTTTTAATGCATGGAGTAATCAGATTTTTATAATTTGTCAAAATAATTATTACAAACAAGGGAAGTTTCATTTGGAGCAAAATAAACAAAACTATATAGAAAAGTTACTGAAGACAGTTAAAATTCACTTAACTACTTTTCTCCCTTTCCCTTCTCCAAATTTCTGTGTTACAAAGGGTCTATTTTCCTTCCTTTTATTTTTTATCCCCACCTGAGGATATGTTTATTGATTTTTAGAGAGATAAGGGAGAGAGGGAGAGGGAGAAAGGGGAGAGGGAGAAAAGGAGGGGGAGGGGGAGGAGAGGAGGAGAGAGAGAAAGAGAGACAGACAGACAGACAGAGACAGAGACACATCTATCAGTTGCCTCCCGCACGAGCCCTGACTAGGGATTGAACCCACAACGTAGGCAGGACAGGGATGACCATTTCAACCATCTGAGCAACCACATTCATCAGTGCTAAGCAACCATTGTTCTGTTAGGGCCAATTCAGTAAAAAATAAAAGTGTTTAAAGATTACTTTTCTCCCTATTCAAAATGAGTACAGTTTATCTGGTCCCATAGGATACTATGTTCTATGAATCCTACTTTACTGTCAATGAAAAAGTGGCATTGCTTTGAGTCATTAAAATACTTGTCTCTGGGCATTTCTGAGAAGTAGTAACACCAACACAGCTTTTTAATATCCCCCCTGATAGTGGATTACACTTTGTATCTTGAAGCTGGTGACCCATGAGCTGCTCATCACTACACTGAAGGAACTCCAGACTGCTGGGTCCCCGAACTGGCCACAGAGCCTCCCTGGCTGCCAGGCCACAAGTACAGATTCTGTAGAATCTGCTGGTGATTCCATGTTTGTTACTTCTGTACTTCCTAGCCGGCTTTCCACTCCTTTTAAAGTTTCACAGCCTGTGTGCGACCTATTCCTTTATGAGGACTGTATCTGTGTCTGTCCTCCACGAGTTACCCTCTAAGTTACGGACTGAATGAATGTTGTGAAAACACAAACTCAAATTACAAACTCAAATTACACTTTCAGAACTAGGCTGTTGGTTAATTGTGAATTCAATGATAAAGATCAAAGAAACCACCTTCTTCAATAGGCAAAATATAAACAAACATGAAAATATGGAAGAACTTATGACAGCTTCCATTTATGTTTCAGTCAATGGGACTCAAAATGAAATAGTATTTGCTTCATATTATCCCTGTATTATATTAAATTTTAAAAATGAGCTTCCGATGTATTCTTATGCTAAACTGTTCAGTTTCTTGATCTTTGTGTAGAAATACTTTATTTCCATTCATTTCCCCTCCATGTCTATTTGGCCCAGACACAAGGAGAACACTGCATACGCCTTCCCCCTGTGTGTGTGTGTCTGTGTGATTCCAGAGGCTGGAGGACATTTAAAAATGTACATATGCAGCTGCAGTTCTAAGTAAGACTTATCACAGAAAATGACCAACAGGTACATAATGACCCTCTGCAAACCGAGAGCAGTTTCCACAATGGAGTTCCCAAACACAGTGACACAGGTCCCAAAGTGGCCTTTCCACATTTCCAAAAGCCAAGCCAGCAAGTGATGGCTGCCCTGGTTTGCGAAAACACCAGCATTCTGTTATTCACCAGAACTACATCAATCCATTCTGGTAATATCGGTTAAAGCTGATCAAAACATGTAAATGGTGGTTTAATCATCTTTAATCAAAATGGGAAAATCAATTATGGTTTAATAAATAGTTTGATAGATAAAATATTTCCATCCATGACTTCCACAGAGCGAAAATGACAAGATGTTAGGAACTGTCACTTTAAACATTATATGAACATCACTCAGGATTATATCTTATTTGGTACATTAAATACCTGTCGTCTTAATGAAACTGCATCTACAACAGTCATGTCATCTGCAGTTCCTTCAACTGCTGCGTCGATATTTGAAATGCCATACCTAGCGGATAAGAAATACAAATACAATTTAATGTTAGAAGAGAACCTGGCAAGTCATGTAATGTGTTGTCTAGTGCTCAAAGAATTGTTCACAAGATTGGAATTTAACATTATACATTCCTAAAGTATTTTACAGTCTGAGTTGTTACTAATAAAGGAAAGAAAACAACTTAAGATAACAACTACTTTCAATACTGGCAAAGTGTCCTGGCACTTTGAGAGAAGGCACCCTGACTAAAGATATAAATAGGAGACTCTCACACTCAGAGGGACTGGCATCATTAAAAGGACCCCTGGCTGAAGATGTGAGAGTTGCCACTCAAGGATATACCAATATACAATTCTAACACAAACTTACGTCCACGTGCGATCGCACTGGATCCCTGCTGAGACTCACTGGCTGGGGACATGGACTCAGATGACAAAGTAAGACCGATCATTCCTCCTCCTCCTCCTCTCAGTTCCCCTTTTCTTGCCATTTCTACTCTTTACCTCTTACTTCCAATTACTCTCTACTGTAAAATCACCTGACTACATCCTGCCACTACATTCAGATCCAGAACGGGCTCAATCATCAATAATTACAAGGCTGTGTAGAAAACAGTAATACTGGAAAGCCACTGAGACAAACTCCGAAGAAAGCATAGTGAAAAGTAGTTCTTTAAATGAATGACAATAAACTTACAAGAAACAAATACAAATACTACTCTTCCTCTTTGCTTGGACTCCCATTTAAAAAATATATTTTTAATTAACAGCTTTACTGAGATACAATTTACATACTATGCAATTCACCTCACATTTATATCCTGTTTTAATTCTGTATAGTTATTTCAGTAATATGGCACATTAACTGTTTCAAATAAGTAGAAAATAAATAAATTGAATTTAAAAGTTACCCCTATGTAATCTATAAAGCTGGCACATAGATCATATATTCTAATTTATCAAGCAAGTCCCATGGTAAGAAACCCATTACCACTCAGAGGAGTATGAGGAGAGTTATATTTCTCATTCAGACGTGTTAAAGACAACGCCATTCAGAAAATGTTTTTGTGTCAAATACAACTGAAAATAATCTAAAAATACTTTAGTCAGGCAGTGTCGTCATCTGAACATGATGATAACCCGACAGATTGCAGTTTCAACAACATGGTATGTACTGACTCCAGATAATCTAGAACAATCTCTAAATGTGCCTTTGATGGTCGAATTCATCGCTTACTCATTAACTGTCCCTTTCTTCATGGGAACGGAATAAATATCCTGGAATACTGAGAGTAACTGCATGAGTTAGAGAAATAAACTATAAAGTTAGTAGACGTTAGAACTATGGGATTACAAATACCTGAGTTAATTATTCCTTTGAACATTATGACAAGAATTAAATGATCAGTAGAAAAAATAAAGGTTGAAGATGCCTCTTCTCTACACTTTATCCTCAAAACAAAACTGTTCTATTTCTGTGAGGTCACATATGAGATGAATAATTGGGAAAAAAGTCAAACAATAGAAGCAGTTGCTTCATAGGTGAAGGGGCCTGGACTGAACACAGAGAATGAAGTACAACAGAAAGGATTACTCACAATTTAAATCCTGAATTAACTAAAGTTTTCAATATCTGTAAAGAAAATCTTCATTTGCAAAGAAATCTAAGGATATGGCAAAAAACTTTATATAATTCAACTTAAAACAGAAAGAAACAGCACTATGTGTTTTAAACTAAAACCTGTATTTATCAGAACTAAACACTCTGTAAGTCAGCTCACTGGCTGAAAACAAAGAAAAGGACCACAATCCTAAGAGTGGATGTGCAGGGGAAACCCACAATGGGCTGAGTCAGCACTGTGGAAAGAAACAGATCGGCAGCGTGGCAGGGCCCCCAGGCACTAAGGACACTTCCCGTCCTCTAATGTGAACTAACTAGACCGAGAAACTCGTTCCCTCTTCTCTTGCCTAAAAGTGAACGAACATGCCAGCTTCCTCTCATCACAGAAACAATGCTGCCAGTTTGAAATCTAATGCTACAGATAATATATTAGTGCTTAAAATAAACAAGACTCACTCTGAAACAATTAGTCATGGTATCTGTAAATACTAACCCCACCCCCCCACCCGCCACCCCAAAGATGGGAAACGGGGATTTTAGCACGTGAGAACCTTAAGTACGTGTATGGGCCATTCTATCTGTCCTGTGCTTCACAGAAGAAATAATTAGTCAGATTAAGCATGTGTGAAGGTATGAAAGGGGCAAACATAAGAGAAATGCTGAAATCAACAGATGACAAGAATTCTTAAAACAAATTTCCTTTATAAACGTTTACTCTCCCAGTCAATGCTGACTTCCCCTGATTTAAGATAATGCCCTACTGACAGCTTTATCTACATGTGGAAAGTGACATTATAGACAATTAACGAAAAAGAAAATGCTGGACAGGACCTCAGGCAACAGGGAACGTGATGCATATGAAACAAGATTTAAGATGATGGTTTCTGTTCCAGCATGATCTGCTATAAGTTACTGAAACTGGATTTAAATCCAACATCCAGGATACACGATACTGTAGCACAGTTGCTAAGCGTTTTCCCCACACTCTGGTGGCCCAATGTCCTGAGTGACGACTCACTGTTCTCTGAGCAAAGCAGGGTGTACTCACAGAGAAAAGCTGTAGAAGTCCGAGCTATAATATAAAGGCATGCATTACAGCCTGCAAAATACAAAGTCAGTCAACTGTTCACCCTGGTAGTTACAAAGTCTCAAAATTTACCTGACGTTGTCATGATGAGGATTGGAAGTGGCGGCAGCAGACCCACCACGCAACACGGGTCTAAGGCAGGTTTTTGGAGAAGGCACAAGACAGAATCAGGAAACAGAGAAGTAATAAAAAGCAAAAACAAGACAAATAAATGTCAAATAGGATTATATTGTATGTTTCAATACAATATAATATATTTCAAATACTTTAAACATCTTGGTTTCACATGTCCTCCATTTTAAGATTTTCATAAATTTAGTGCTTTCTCTGGGTTGCAAAATAAAGGAAATCTATAGTTATGTAACAAAACAGCACCACAATATCAATGATTTTTTGGGTGCTTGTATTTTAATTTATGAAATTCAAGACAGAGGACAACTTTAAAAAGTATAATTTCTCTCTTCTAGTTGGAAAAAAAATCACATCAACTTCAGAAGCATGTTAAGAACTGGTTAGTAGCACCTGCATGATCGTGGTTGCTCATCTGATAGCAACAGCCCAACTTGAAACTGAAAATTTCACGTAATCCCCATTTCCCACAATTGCTTCCTTCCCGCCTCATTCATTCTGATGAGTGCCTGATATGGTAATATAGCTGTGTCTCATTCAAACTGAGCTCTCCAGAGCAACACAGCAAGCCTCGGCCTGGAGCCGAGACCGGGCTGTGCTTTGAGGGCCATGCTACAGCACATTACAGAGGCAACAATACTAAGTCTGATCTTGAGACAACCAGGAGTGACATACAGGGCTGTGGAAATGAAGACCAAGGTGCACTGGAAAACTTTGTGGGGACCATCACATAGTCTCAGTACATTGTTTCTAGAGGACAATTCGTTCTTTACCTAGGGAATAGAAACCTTTCCAATAAATCTTAATTTTTAAAATCAGAAAACAAAAGCTCTACAAGGTCACTGGTCAATTCCCCAAAAAGTAATCAGCAATATTTGCTAAACAGAGAGAAAAGGTTGTGGTATAGGATCCATATAAGGATTTTAGGAATCATTACATTCTATTTTGAATGCGGCATTCTGTAAGTACTGATCAGGTTTGGCCTGAATTTAAATATGAAGGCAACTCTTAATTATAGCAAATATTTAATCATTTAATACCAAATGCACTAGTTTTTTGTTTATAAATTGACACAATTCACTAGTTTTGTAAATTCATTACAGAAAATTTTAATGTTTAGCTTGTAAGTTTCCTAAAGGCACTACTGGTGCTTAAATACATTTCCAGAGCCTACAGGATACGAGATTCAGACTTCCGGGGAAGACCTGTTAGGATTCTATTTTGTTCACTAAAGAACAGTGAGAAGTCACCTATGCTTGAGACAGGTTTAAAACCCATCCCACCCTACGAATATACTTACTCTGTGGCATTAGGAAAACTTACTAGTTAACTACAATCTTACATTCCACTAACATGGACTGTTTAAATAAAGCCAACGCTGTATGCTACCTAAAGCTTTCTGAAGAAATTCACACTAATGTGCTCAGATGGATCTGCCATATTCAGAATGTTCCACCACAGAGATTTCCCTTTGTAATGCAGAGCCAGAAAAGAATACAGTTACCTTTCACAACGTATTTCATTTTGTCTTCTTACACTGGCAATTGACATATAATATAAAAGTAAATTAGACAGGCATTTGGCATAGTACCACTTTCTACCATAAGTATAATTTAATACATTAAAAATCTTTTTTAAGTTTGATAATCTGTTCAATATGTTTCGTGATTAAAGTGGCAAAAGGGAATGAGACCCAAGGCTCTACAAGTTCCAGCATTAACTTGTATAGTGACCTTCTTGAGTAAATAGATAATCTGACCTAATAGAATATGTGTTTCTTTGTTGGAAAAAAACAAAACAAAACTGCTAAATAAACAACTTAATTGGGAGACCAGGAATTAATACACATATTTAAAAAGCGGTTTCAACTACAACTTTGCATTCTAGATTTTCCAAGTAACATATTTATCACTCACAAAAAATATAAACTTATTTATGTTGGTTTCTTATTCTATACACTCAAAGCTTGTAGAATCTGCTAAAGAAAAACTGTATAATCAAGCCCCTTCTAAAAATAAAACTTAAGCATGCTAAGCATGACTAATATGTCAATGTTTAAATACTGTTCTTACATAGGAAGTCTCTTTTGAAAAGGTTACTATTCTGCAGTGGAGAGTGCGCTATGAAGCTCCGGCAGATGTCAGAAGGCGTGGGCGTTGCCTAACCAGCCGAGGAGTAAGTCACAACAGCGTTTAAAATCCAAACAACACACCTCATGCTTGTTCTAGGAGTTTTGATAAATAAATAAACTTTCCTAATATGTACACATGATTTAACTTTTTATTTATGTTAAGCCTGGTTTGAGATCATATAAGTTCTCATAAAATGAGAAAATGAAAATATAATATATAAATAAACCTTTCGACAGTGTCCCTTAAAGTGTAAACTAAAAATAGTTATGTCAAACAACTGTGAATCTGCATTAGTTCATGAAAATAAAGCAGTCAGAAAGTCATCCTCTTTCCCTTCCTTCCCCCCTCCTTCCCTCCCTTCCTTTCTGCCTGTCAAATAGTTCTAGCTTAATTTAACTATACCTAATGTGATGGCATAAAACCAAAGATAAGATATTACATTAGCCAAGAGTAATAAAATAGAAAGGAAAAAATGATGTACAGAGCAAGAAACATAAAAACACTTAAAGCTATATAAGCAGTATTATTTTATAATCATGCAAATAGACCATTATCCAAATTTCACATTCCTAGTTCTTATATCCAAAAAGTCATGCTAGACAGTTCTCATAGCAGAAATGAATGCTGATTTGGCACTTAAAATTCTGATTAAATCTTGTTCAGCATTTGGATTGCAAGAGATTGAAATACAACGATAAAAACCCAAAATGCTTTCAATAATAAAAGCATCCAATAAGACTAATAAGAATCTAACCCTCCAGGCTCCAAGGCAATACCGATGGTGTGTATCCAGGAGCAAAGGGTTATTAATACAACTACTTTATACATTTTAAGAATCTCATTTAAGCGAATAAGAAAAGATAATTCCTCCCAGAAAAGGGATTTTAAGGTTATCAATTCATTGCAATTAAAACATAAATAAAATTTCACTTAGGGCTCAAAATAGTTTTTCATAATAAAAAACTGCAAAGTAAATTTTAGTAAGAGTTCTGATTTTGTACTTGTGAACTTGAGGCAAAATGTTTTCCTATTATGAAAGAAAAAAAATCCAACTCTTTCCTACAAGTTCCATATTACTGCATTGAACTGTGTGTGTGTTGGGGGGGGGGGGGCAAATAATTTTGATGTACTGGGGCTTTGTCATCTAGCTATTATTTAATTTACACAGGATTTATAAATATCTATCCTATTCAGATATTTTCACTGTAATAGCATTTGATATGCTATAATTTGACCTAATAATCTGGTCTCTTCTAAGGACCTATTATAATTAAAAAGTTAAAGAGGATACCTGGTGAAGAATGAATTTATTTTAAGGAGGGAGAATAAACCAGGAAATATTAGTTCTTAAGCTCCAAGTACTTTATATTCAGTACCTGTCGAAGGATCCCCCACCACACTAAAGAAAGAAGTGGAGGCCATCAGCCCTATATCTTAAATAAAAGTGGCCGTGGTGGTGGTAGGAGGGGGGAAGATTCCTCACAAGAATCCAGAAAACTAGGTAATATTACCCTTCCTTTAAATTTTTTTTTTTATTTTCTAGATGAGAAAAACGAGGCCTAGAGAAGCTAAGCACTTTGTCCCAGGTCATCAGGCAGCCCGCTGCTCAGTGGGTGGACCAGATGGACTCCACGGACCCTGAACTCATGCTTTTCCTTCTGAACCATGCTGCTTCTCACAAGTCCAAACATTCCGAGTCCTTGAAGCTTCAAAGAGCATAAAGGGGACTTGAAACCCTTGGGGAGGGGGAGATACAGACATAAAAGCTCCGCCTGCTGTGAGCTCTCTCTTTTAAGCTCTTTCTGGTACAGCTTTAAGGCCCCGGCCCCAGTGGGTACCACTAGACTAACCCCGGGGAGGCCCAGAAACTGCAGTGGAGCGCGTGGACAATTTGCTTGTGAAACAGGGGAACCCCTGGGGTCTGTGTGAGGATCAGGGCACTCAACAAGAAGTGTGTCCAGAGCAAGCCACAGACCTGCCAGTTCCTCAGGTGAGAAGGAAGGTTCACTGGAAGAGCGAGCTCAATTTACTTCTTTAAAATGCAGAAGTCAAATGCTGACTCACAGATTACCAGATAGCATGTTAGCAGTTGAAATAAAACTGACTGTACCTTTCCCATATTATGCCAAAAAGCTTCGCAAATTTCATCTTTTTAAAAAAACACTATGTAGTAATGAAGGACAAAAATAATGGCAAAAAATTTATTTGTATGAACAAGCCTGAGCATACTACTAATGATTTTAATTGATGTTTAAAAGTGAGATAAATGATCAATACTGAAAAATATCAGATTTTCAAAAAGATAAACAGTACCTGGAATTTTCAATACAGGCCTAGAAATCCCTATTTAAAGGAATTAAAAAAAAAAAAAAAAAGTCGTGGCAGCTACACTGACATCAATGTCTCTAATCTATTTCATTAACCCAACCACATAAGTATCATAAATGACGAAATCAAAAGACTTACTGAAGAAAATTAGCACGCTTCAGTTCAACACCCTACACTCAAACCAGCAGTGTCCCTACCATAGCCAAAATGGAATCAAGTACTCAGAACAGGTCTAACAAAACCTTTGGAAAAATCATTACACTTCCTGTGTGTAGTTATTAAGTAAATACTCTCCCTGACTGAAGAAAAGCTAACAGAATCTTGTGAAATGTGAATTTTGGACAATAATTTCAAATTAAAAGAAAGCAAAGCAAACTGTTTAAACCACCGCATCTTAGAAAGAGACGAAGGTGCAAACGAAAAAGGAAGACACCACAGTCCACGAGAAGGAGCCAAAAATATGCAATAAAGCTGGCGAGTCTCTGATGGCCAGTCACCTGCGATTTTCCTCCAGCACATCCAAGATCTGCTGGTAAGCCCTACGAGTAGAAGACTGGATAAGCGACAAAATGCCACGCGCAGAGGAAAGATTAACTCCATCTTCAGGTAACATACGGGGAGGACAGACCCGGACCTGTTGTGGCGATGGTGTCACACTGTTTATGTAAGCACAGCAAATGAAGAAAAAAAACACTCGCATCAGATTTTTATAAAACTTTAGCTGAGCAGTTTCCCCAAACACATTTTAAGAATTATCTTAATTTTTCTTGCCCCTTTTTCCCACCCGTCACCTTCCCCTAACAGTTAAATCAAATAATATATCAAATTGTTTTAAAAGACCAGCTACAATGCAGCATCTGCAACTGTGTAGCCTTAAACATCAAACTAGAAGCAGGAATTACGAAAGAACAACTCTAAGAGAGGGAAGAGAACTACAGCAATGAGTGTGTTCACCCGCTAGCTCTGGAGAAGCAGCGTTCTTTATTTGGTGTACATAGTACAACTCAGCAAATCAAACCGCTAACCAACAACCTGCCATGCAACTTATGGATGATCAGACAGTAAGATAGAAAATCCTGGTATACAGCTGTCAGACAGGTTTAAACATGTGAATTGAAAGTGCTTCCATGAAAATGCCATTTCAAATATTTCACAAAGACAATGAAGCAAGCTGAGTTTATGAGAAAATTTAAAGATGAATTCAAGTTTCAGAAAGCTGTAGTAGAAGTATTCTGGTTTCTGGGCTTCTTGGTGACAGTCATCTTACATTCTTTAACGTCTGAGCCACGATTCACAATTTCTTTGGCTCCAATGCCAGTGCTTCCTACAAGCTGGACATATGAATGGAGCAGTATTTCCAGAGACCTGTTTAATGTTAGAGCGTGATCAGCCGTTTGAGGTAGTTAACCGATACACTGACGTGGCGTCTGGTTTATTACAGTAAGAGGTTTTGTTACAACAGGACTAAGACCCTGAGATGCGGGCTCAACATTTCTTCTCAATGTCAGGGCAAAACACCTTAGACTAAACCTCATCCTGTGTACCACGTCCAAAAAAAGAAAATGGAGCAGACAGTGAACAACTGAAAAGAGAGAAAATGTTTTATTTCAACTTGTGTAATCTTTTCGAACTTAACATGTATCTGTTTGGAAAGCACAAAATAAAGAGGGGTAAGTTTTGAAAGGATAGCTGTCATCTAATGATTCCCAGAGTCCCAGAAATTTAGAACAAAATCTTCTCTACAATTTTGTGAATAACTTTGAATGTCTTAATGATCTACAATAAATATGAAAACCCTGTTTTCCAAAGACGACGTAGAAGGGAAAAATCTAAGCCCAATCTTGGCATATTGTGAAATTAATGTCAGGGCTGATTCACCACAGGAAGTAGGCCTAATGGTGTCAAAAGAAATGTAAGTTTTCAGATGCTGGCTCATGAATCGTTACCCTGAGTCTGTCCAGAGACCAGAAATCTTCTGGAATGTATATAAGCCAGCTTTTCAACGGACCCACTGTACATGGCAAAACCCATCTTCAGCATCCGAGAATTGTCAAGTCAGTCTGCCTGGACACAAAGTCAGGCACTGGCCTTTCCCTCGGCATTCTCTGCAGGCAGTGAGGGGAAACCTGTCACTCCTGCTCCTTGTGAGAAACCAGAATGAATTCTCAGAAAACTCACAAAGGCAGGAATAGAAACGGCCAGTGTCATGATAGAGCTGCCAACATACCTGGCTAAATTGACCGAAGCCAAGTTTTAAAGGACGAATCAGTATATTTATTGATACAATTAAAGTTTTTATCTTTGCATTTTGGTGCTTAAATTGAACACTTTAGCATATCATTCTATATTAGTAAATAAATTAGCTACATCCTACTAAAGTCTATAGTAATACATATTTCGAATAATCGTATAGCAACAATGTTGATAAACTAAGTCCAAATCCATGAAAAAAGTCTGATAGACTTTTTGCCCATTAAAAATTAAAAGGAAAGAAGGGTCACTTCCTTTGAGAGAAATCATTTTCTCAGTAAAAGCAATAGAAATTGTTTAAGTTCTAAAAGTAGAAGTATTTCCTGTCCATACACAGGAAAGCAGGTGTACTTATAAAGTAGTCAAGCATAAACTATTTTTAAAATTAACTGCAAAGAATTTTCAAGATAGAATGCACAGAAGGTGGAGTTATAAAAGTCTATAAAATTTCTTCCAATTCAAAGATTTATGATCATATGAAAATGAAATATGGTAAAAAATGGAAATTAAAAACCTTACATGAACCTCAATTGTAACTTAAAAAACATGTAGAAAGATAAAATTCAGTCTATCAATACTAGTAAAAGTATTTCATCAAAGGCCAACATAAAAAAATATTTGAATTTCTGATGGTTTATCAAAAGAAACTAAATTTTCAAAGATTAGTAAGACATTTACCTTTTTATTAATGTATATGGCATTCCCCCATAAACAGCAAAAACAGAATAGGAAGTATTTTTTAAACTGATGCCCACTTTGGGCAGTGTATGTATAGATTAAATGCCCTTGACTTAGATAACATTTATTTTCATATACAGAGGAACTAAATGATTAAATCAAAAGATGACCAAATGACCCTAATTAGAAGCAATAAATGCTTACGCAATTTTTTTAAGCTTTAAGCAGTCTTGCCAGTCTTTCTGCAAATAAACAAATTTAAGAAACAGGAATAAGCCCCATTTTGGCAATCTGTCTGAGCTGCTGAGATGCCCACCTCGGGCACTGGGCATCGACTGGACAGGGAGACAGGGAGTGCTTTAGAGTCGAGTTTCACCTCCCTCCATTCACCCACCCAACCACGGAAGGGAGACCTGTTGGGTTTTTTTTGGTTTTGTTTTGCCAAGTGAACTACTGTGAAAAATAAAAAAGTAAACATATGCAAAGACACTGAGATTATTTAAGCAAATGTTATAATATTAGTAATTTAATAAAAATGCCCTTTGATGATAAATTGATCCTACGAATGTTATAAAATAGCAAAATCTCATCTTTTTCTTTTATAAAGGATTAGAAAATTTTGAAGAAAGCACCAATGTTTACCATGTTATTTCATTAGTAATAGCTCTACCTCACACTTAAATAAAATCTTACAACATGAGTGTTAAGTAAATAACACTAGCCAAAGTCAAAACTAAAATTTAAATGAAAATTTACTTGGCATAACTACATCATTATTAAAATGAAAGTCCAAAGCTAAGTACCTCTTTCCCATGGGTTTTTATGGGAATAATGTTTCTTAAAAGGTGAGGATAACATTTTGGTAAGGCTCCAGCCTCTTCCAAAAAAAAACAGTAAAGGTACAACAGTGAAAAAGGGGAGAAAGAATTTCACTGGAGCACACATCTTGTATCATTTCTCTTAAAATTTTAAGTACAGAGAAAACTTTAATTTGTTGCCACTATCTAAGGCAATTAACTAGTTCCTAGAAGCATAGTAAGACAACCAGAATAAAAGAAAAATCATTGGTTGTCAGAGTAGCTTTTGTTGCTTAAGAACTACATTAGCTCTTAAATTCTTATATTGAACGTCAATAGTCCCCCCTCTCCCTAATGGTTTTAATGATCACAAAACATCTTCCAAGCATAATTTTAATCTATGATATTAAAAAAAACTTCAATGACAAACCACACTCATACACCATTCTCCTCAGTCAAAATAAACAAGATAGTGTGCTAAAATTTTTTTAAAAGATTGGAATCATGAAACTTGGTTAAAACTGAATCTCTAGAGAATATTCCAACCAAAGCAAAAATAAAAAAAATGGAGAAGGATGCTTGGTCCTCATGTGTAAATTTTTAAAAATATTGAATTTATTGGGGTGACACTGGTTAATAAAATTATATAGGTCTCAGGTGTTTGTGTGTAAATCATTCCACTTCACTTTCACCACTATACCCCAAATCATAGTTGGTCTAGTTTTTTTTCCTAAACAAAGTGTATGATGACAGTTTGAAAAATCATGAAACAGAGGTACTAAAAAGCCAAACAGTAAGAGAATTAGGGTATTATATGCCAATTACCTGGTGAATATTAGTATAACATAAGCCTGCAAAATAAAAACAACTCCTACTTGTGAAAAGCAGAGCAGATAAAATCTTACGTGTATTCCGGTGCAGAAATCGGTGCCTGGAACCTTGAAATTTTATTTCTTGGGGCAGAATCTGATCTGTGCCACCTTAAATAATAATTATGCTTCTTTTACATATTCAGCTTTTATAACACAAAGGAAAAGCTAGATACGATTCTACTGGTCAGAATTCATTTTTGTATCTATAGCTGACCATAATCAATCCTACTGTCTCTTGAAAGTAATTAAGAGAACAGAGGCCAGTGCTCTTGCTCTTATATCCATATGTACTTCTATTCTTCAAGCCAAGGAATAAAAGTAAAGGCAGGCAAAGGTTCATGCACAATGACACATAATTAATCTCACAGTACAAAGAAAAGACTAAAGTAAGTAAAGACAGCAAGAGTTTGATAATTACTTTAGTAGAGGTAAAATATAGTTGTATTATATTAATAGTTTCTTCCTCACCATGTTACCAACATTGAATACACAATATGCTCATTATATAAAGTTCCTAAGGTTAAGAAATCTTGATTCTTAAAGATGAATTCAATTATAAATTATAAAATGAATAATGGTAAGAGAAGAAAAGGCAAAGTTATAATATTAAATAGAAGATAGTTAAGTAACTTACTTACCATGACAGGTAACATATATAACCACCATAATAAAAAGTATGGCTAAGTAACATAAGCATTTCGATGTGAAATAAATAGTTAAATATTCATTTTATTTTTACTACCAAAAATTAACACATGAGATTTTTGGTTGTATTAAACATTAGAAAATGCCATTAAGGCAACTTAAAGAAAAACAAACAAACAAACAAACAAATAGTAGTTAACCCTGTTAATCTTTTCTGTTATGAGGAACTTATGTTATTGGTAACTGAAAAAATGTCTATGTCTATGATCTAATCATCTACTCCAAATCATACAGTAGGCTGATTTATATACATAATAGAGCTGTTTCCTTTCTTTTTAACCAAACTCCACAACCAATAACATATACTTTGGGAGACAAAAACAAAAGTGAAGCTATACTGGTGCTTTTATTTTACTAGTGTGAAATTTCAAAGTAATTAAAGACCTAAATAAGCCCTATCTTTATATAACAGAAAAGTTTATTAAAACCTTTGCTGCTTTAAAAAATATTACAAATAGAAAATAATAAAGGCTCTGAGGTAATCATTCTGAGGGCACTAGATATCAAGAAGCTACCTTAGCCATAAACTATGTGGCTTTTTCACCATTGTGTCATATGCTTATAAACGTTCTAGAAAAATCATTTCATAGGCTAGTTGACATCACTACCAACCAAGTACCTTCAGGGAAACATATAGTTATAAAAAATTTCACATCAATAATGGTTGAACACTTCAGATAAATCTTCCCTAAAGGAGATATATATTAATTTTAACTTAGTTTCCTCCTATATAACCCTTCAGAATAACTAACTGCTCTAGGGGGCATTTCAAGATTCTCCAAGAACTCAGAGAAGGCACTGTTCTCTGCACTAACACAGGAAGAGAGGCCCTCCGCCATCACAGCCCACTCTGTATCCCTATTGTCACTCCCCAGTCAGGTCCAAACTGGAACTTGACATGGAACTTGATCTAACAAATGGTCAGATTTTTAAGGCTATAAAAAGTATTACAATGATGTAAAATTGATGTAAATGCAAAACAGGTTTTAAATACTATTAGAAGTAAATTATTTATTGTCTCTGTTTCTTAGGCATAAAACACACACTTCTTCCTCCTTTTCTTTTAAAAAAATATTTGAAAGTTAAAAAAAAGTAAATTATTTAGAAAAAGACGGGACAGACAATACACGGAGAAAACTTATGCAGGAGATACAATGCCTAGTGGTTGTACTCACATGGAGTCAGTTCTGACCAGCTGTCCGTTTTGACGAACAGCGTTTTCACTCATAGAGCGCTCTCTCTTTAGCCTGCCAACTGCACGGACCTGTTAGGCACAAAGAAAGGGAAAGGAAGAGAAAATATATGTAATTTTTGTTAACCCTCACCCTAGGATATTTTTTCCATTGATTTTTAGAGAGAGTGGAAGGAAAGGGGGTAAGGAGCACATGGAGAGAGAGAGAGAAACATAGATGTGAGAGAGACAAACATAGATGTGAGAGAGACACATTGACTAGTTGCCTCCCACATGTGCCCCAACAGGGGCCAGGGATAGAACTTGCAACCCAGGTACATGCCCTTGACTAGGAATCGAACCCACAACCCTTTGGTGTACAAGCCAGCACTCTAACCACTGAGCAACATCAGCCAGGGCTAGAAAATATTCTTCGTAGCCTAATAGCTGCTTAGCATCAAAAGAACCTTAATCTAAGGCTACTCACAAAGTTTATAAAAAGCATAACTAAGAATTGCTGCTAGGCAGTACTATAGACTTATATTATTTAAGAATAACTGTCAACAATTAAAAAAATTTATTTATTTATTTATTTTAGAGAGAGAGGAAGAGAAAGGGAGAGATAGAAACATCGATGAGAGAGAACATAGACTGGCCATTTCCTGCATGCCCCCCAATGGGGCTTGGGCCCACAACCTGGGCATGTGCCCTGACCTGGAATCGACCTAGCGACCTCTTGGTGCATGTGTCGATGCTCAACCACTGAGCCATACCGGCCAGGCAATTCTCAACAATTTTAAAGGCACATATATTATAGGAAATGGGATGTATTTCTTTTTCTTTTCTTTTTTTTTTTTTGGTACGTGCCCCTAGTGGGAACCGAACCAGGGACTCTCTGGTCCGCAGGACGAGGCTCCAACCACTGAGCCAAAGCGGCCAGGGTGGGATGTATTTCTATTACAAATAAATGTTCCCGGCTTCTGGGGTTTAACAAAATTCAGATTTGATTGGATATCTGAGAATTAGACTAAAAAAAAATAGTCTTCCCAGCTTAAAGGTTTTGGCAGTCCAGAAACAGCCATAATCTCCCTGAATCAATGGCAGAGGCAAGATCTGAACTTGGCTACTAACACCTAATGAGTCCACACTGCCATATTTAGGTCAATAGGGCTATTAGTGTTACCTGGCACAGTACTGAACTCAGTAGAAACTCTTCAGCCAGCAGGGAGAAGAGGTAGTGTCAAGGGAAAAGGGGCTTTCTTTGCTCTGTTTGCCAGACTGCTTTCGTAACAAAGTGATGCATTAATCTTCTCCTAGGCTAACCTTCCCAACTTTTTCTGATTGCTGAAGGTGTAGTGTCTGGTTCATGATTTCCACAAAATCTGCTTTTTCCTGAGACATATTTAAATTTAAAAAACAACAGCAGCAGAATATCTTATTTGGGGTATCTATAAACCAGAATTTGTAGTAATCAGTGGTCCATGCAGAAGGCTTTCATTACATATTTCTAATGATGATTTATAGCCTCTTAACTCATCTTTAACTTTTACTTTTTTCTATATTATTTCAAATTCAGTTGATGATAAAATTCTACTTACTTCTTCATTTTGAGGGGTTGAAGGAGGTCTCTCTAAATCCAGAAAATCTAGTGGTCTTTCACTTAGCGTAAGTACACGAGGTGGTGTTTTTAATGCCAGAGATTTAAAAGAAGTTGACTGCATAAGGTCAAGATCTCCTGGTCTTGAAAATGGAATGTCTTCATTATTTCCTGGGAGTAAAAATATGAAAAGGAAAGAAGGAAGGTTTTAGAAAGCCAGTACTTTTATTAAACTGTATTTTCCACTACATACCCACTAGAATGGCCAAAATTAAAGACAAACAATACAACGAGCTGACAAGGATGTGGAGCAACTGAAACTCTCATACATCACTGATGGCAATATAATAGAGTACAACCAATTTCAAAAATAGCTTGACAGCTTTTTATAAAGTTAAGCATAACTTATAAGATCTAGAAAGTCCACTCCTAGAAATATAAACACACATATAAAAACATCCTCACAAAGATTTGTACATGAATATTCATAGCAGCTTTATTCCTAATAACCCCAACAACAACAAACACAATGTCCATCAATATGTGAATGGATAAACAAATTGTGGTATATCTAACAGTGGAATATTACTCAGTAATAAAATGGAATGAACAAGATATAAGCAACAACAGGAAAGAATCCCAAAAACATTACACCAAGCCAAAAAAGCCAGACCCAGGAGTACATAGTATATAATTCCATTTATATGAAACTCTAGGAAAGCCAAATCTAGTCTCTGGTTACAGAAAGGAGATTATGGTTGCCTGAAATTGAGGGGTAAAAACTGAATGAGATGGGGCACAAGTGGGCATTTTAGGGTAATGAGAATGTTCTATGTCTGGACAGTGGTGGAGGTTATGGGTATACACATTTGCAAAACTCATCAAGCTGTAAACTCAAATATTACGCACATTTTATGTATATAAAGTATGTATGTTATTACACCTCAATAATTAGTTGATTAAAAAGTACTGTTTGAAAATTCAGACTATTGCAATGAATAAAAATATTGCAAAAAAAATGAAAGTTGCATTTCCCAACCCCTTTTCTAAATAATGTTTTGAAAAACCATAAAGTTTTCCTAAAAATATATAAAACAAGGTATGTCAGGCAACTTAATACCCAAATGTAAAATACCTGCTACAACAATCCTCTCTGGAACCTGCATAATCATGCTAGCATTTGGAACTCCTTCTTGGAATTCTTGTTCCAGGTCAGCATTTGGTGGTGCTACCTTTAGTTTTTCCGGGACCCTCATTCGCTGACTGATACCTTCGGTGTACTCCATTTCATACTGAATTCGACTAATTTCCGCCATCTCAGCAGCAGTGGGAGAAGGAAATGCTGCCCCACTCACTCTGTGGGCAAAAAAATTAAAGACAGTGTGACTGAGTGTTAAAATGTTAGTCTTCTCAACATAGTGAAGTTAGATGACAATACCTTATCGAACGAGCAAAAAGAGACTTCTCATTTATGAGTACTGAATACATACAAAGGAAAAATAAAAGGCAAAGAAAATGTTTTCCTCAACATAATGCCTTCTAAATTATCAGTTGAAACTGCACCTTGAAACTATTGCTTGGGAGCAAATTTTAAAAATTATTGTATAACCACAATACAAATGTATGCGCGCACGCGCACACACGCGCGCACACACACACACACACACACACACACACACTCACTCTCGGCATAGATATGCATGCTGCTTATAACTCAAAAATGCCTGCAAGAAAAATTAAATTAAAATGTCCTAATCAATTATTTGAGGGAAAACTGCTAGGACTTTACAAAAACGAAATTAGAAATTGCTGTCATGCATGAAAAACAAACAAAAAACTAATGATGAAAATCAGATTTATAAGGCAACTAAGATTGATTCTAAATGTACTAAAAAAGAAGATGCAACCCCTTGAAAATCACAAAATACAAATTAAAACTTCTCTTGCTGAATGTATATCTGATGACTGAGATGCAAGGAATACCAAATATAGCATATGTATTAATAAGTCCTTAATATATACATTCATTTCGAGGGACTGAAAGTTTCACATTATTAATTTGTATTTACTATCACATTGACATGTATATTTTTTTAAAGCATGACATGCCTTTAAGGGGAAAGATGGTACAGATGCACTGAGTAACCTGAATTAAAGAAGGATCCATGCTCCAGGGAAATGCAGCAGAAAGAAAGTTGCCCCAAAACACAAAATGCTGATAAAAACGCAAAAGAGCACGGTTAGCCTATGGCAATCAGCTTTAAGGCCACTATCTCTCAAGCCTATAATACCAGCTCAACTGAATTAAATGTCACTGACCTTCCTATTGGTGGGTCACTGGTTTTTCTTTTACTCATTTTTAATACAGTAAATACACGTCTATAATAGCTATTAAAATACAGCTACCCTGTAGTTCAGTTTACTTTACACAACAATTCCCCTACAGATCTGAACTTTTTTGGAGGTGTACATAACAACACGGACACTGCTTTTCCAGCTGTAAAAAAGAAAGAATAGAAATCAGTATTTCAACAATTCATTTCATAAGAAAACTATGAATAAAAGTAACTATCTACTTAAAATTATTTTTGGATTTCAACAGGCTTGGGGCTTGATCTGAGAAACCGACTTTCAAATCCCTCCTAAACAGTTATTCTATATAGTGTGAAAATCATAAAGATGGTTTAAACATAGTCACTGTTTTATGATTTTGCCAATAGGATAAAGAAAAGTTAATCCAATGCGTATACAAATGAGAAGTCAGATTAGAAAAACAACTTTACTCATTATAACCTGAAGGGGAAAACTCCTCTTCATTCATCGACTAAATACAAATGAAGAAACCATGAAAAGAATGTAAAAGGCAGAGGTAAATGTATTTCAAGTAGCCTAAAAATTTGATGTATAAGTAGTATTTTCTTTAAAAGGAATCAACTTTGTAAACTAAATCATGCTAAGTTTTCAGCAGAGATATTGTATCTAATACAATGGCAATAAAAAATTAAGGACAGTATAATTGTAAGTCATAGCTGGGATGTTTCTTAAACTCCATGTCAGAGATGTGTTACACACCTTAAACTCCACCTCGTTGAGATGCTTTGGAGAGTTCTTAGAGGCTGCTCAACTGGTTAATTATGACTGCTAACTTATATTTTTATTCTTTACCCAAACGTGTGAATTGAAAGGATTTGGCATGCAGATGTTTTAAAGACTAAGAACATAGAGCTAAAAAAGAAGATTTTTACTCACAAATGCGTACCAACTACTACTTGCTATTTGGCACTATCTGCTTCTGTGCTTCATAGTAAATCCTTTAACTTGCTTCAATGTGCACGTGCTGGATTCAGAGCCACTTTGTCTCTGGGGGAGGAAAACAGGAGCTGATTGAGAAACAAGATGATACCATATTACAAATTCATTTCTGGAAATCCTCCAAATGATAAAAGTTATCAAAGGTGTGCAACCTTACATTTAAAAAATTCATAAAATAAAGGAACAATTAAAAAGCTTACCACCAATTTTATAAAATTTATTACTTTTTAGAGAGGAAGGGAGGGAGTGAGGGGGGGAGAGAGAGAGAGAGAAAGATCAATGTGAGAGCAAAACATTAATCAGCTGCCTCCTGCACATGCCCTAACAGGGATTGAGCCTGCATATGCCCGGGGCATGTGCCCTGACCTGGAATCCTTTTGGTACATGGGACGACACCCAACCGAGCCACACCAGCCAGGGCAAGACCGACATCATTTCTGATTTGAATTCACATAAAGGTAGCAGATGAAAAATATGTAAGTTTAAAGGAATCTTTATACACACACATATACATACACACACATATACACACACACACATATATATACACACACATATATAAGCATATATATACACACATATATATATTAAGAATGAACAAATGTATTGGCTAAATTTTTATTCAGTATTTAATTTAAACGAGTAATATGTACACATGGTACAAAGTACATAAGAACATACAGAGAAAACAGTGTCCCACCAGATCCTATTCTATGACCACTCAGGTCCACACAGGCAACCTCTATTATCAATTTTTGTGCAACATTCTTCTCTCATCTAGATCTGAAGCGCAGTGAAAGCTTGTATTTAGAAATAACACTAAAAAGATGTATCTCAAAAGGAGTATAGTCTTGGGACACTGCAAATTGAAGTTTTAAAATAATAAACAAGGGATGCAAATTGCTAAAACATTATCTTCCTGAAATGTGCTATTCTCCACACTCCATTTACTGCATTTTCGTCTTTCTTTTTTTTTTTTTTTTAATTATTTTTTATCCTCACCCAAGGACATTTTTCCATTTTTTGTTCAGATAGAATGGGAGGGAGAGAGAGGAAAAGAGAGAGAGGAAAAGAGAGAGAGAGAGAGAGAAACATCAATGTGAAAGAGACACATCGAGTGGCTGCCTCCCGCACAACCAACCAGAGCCGGGGACAAATCGCAACCGAGGTACACGCCCTTAGCGGGAACCGAACCTGGGTCTCTCTGGACCGCAGGCCGACGCTCTAAACGCTGAGCCAAACCAGCCAGGGCCATTTTCGTCTTTCTAACTTTCCACTAGGACAACCCATGGGTCTCAACATTCCATTCTTTTTGTTTTGTTTTGTTTTTGTTAATCCTCACCTGAGGATATTTTTTCCATTAATTTTTCTGAGAGAAAGTGGAAGGGAGGAAGAGAGGGAAAAGACAGAGAGAAACATCGATGTAAGAGAGACACGTCAATTGGTTGTCTCCTGCTGACCAGGGCCAGGGAATGGACCCGAAACCCAGGTATGTGCCCTTGACCAGGAATCCGTGACCCATTGGTTCGAGGGCCGACGCTCTAACCATTGAATCACACCGGCCTGGGCTCAACGTTCCATTCTACAGCAACTTTTTCTCTTACAAGAGTCTCTGAGTTTGCAAAGTATCACAGACTTAGATCATAGAGGTGGACATGGAAAAGACAACTTCTGGAAAAAGCCAAATTACTCCTGTAGCCAATCTGAGCAACTTAAATTAAAAGAGTAAATGGAACTTTTCTACAAAGATTTAATGCTGAACTGTCCCAATTACTAGGTTTCTGCTTAAGTAAAATATATCAAAATCTAAATTTTCCGCTCCTTCACTAGACTATGGCATTTTTGGTAATATATTTTGGCAATAAATAAAATAAACTTCTCATCTGAAGTTAAGATATTAATTCCAGAAGTTTTCTCACTTAGAATCTATTAGGTAACCAGTACTAATATTCTGTTATAAAATAAGGACATAAAGTTCTTCTCAGAATCACAAGTGACCTTAGATCTCTATTTGCTAAGCCCAGTAGTTCCCAGATATCAGTAATTTACCAACTTCATGGTTTTACCCATATTCACACAGTCCATTTACTCTTAGTTGCACTTAGTCTTTTTTAAATCCAACTTTTAAAAGTCTTAAATCAATGTCCTTTAAAAGGAAATTTTATATCACTGCCTTAAACTACAGTTTAAATACACATATAACAAAAACTATTACAAGAACCCTCAATCATATACCACCTATAGTCAAGTCAGTCACATCCCACTCATGGAAAGTGTCCCAATTCTGGGACACAATGATGCAAGCTTAACTTCCCATTTTCTCTATCATAAGACTGGGACCCACAGAAAAAGCCTAGGGAATGAGAAACAACTTGGGTCAATGATCGTGGTTGTAAAGATTTATATAATTCTCTAATTACAAAAGAAAGAGAGAGAGAACTGTTCTTTATCACCTATTGTGTGGACCTAGTTCAAGGGTTTTATCTAGGTCACCTGTTTCAGTTCTCTCTCCAAGCAACTATACTTAAGGAATGTTGTGTATTAGAAAGTCAGGATGTAGCAATTCAGAATTAATTTTAGTTTAAGTCACTGAAAACTTGGAAAACATAAACTGTGGAGTTTTAAAATACGGTTATGAAATCAAGTTTGAACACCAGAAGGGAAGAGAGTAACAGCTAAACTCAGTAATCCTAAAACGAGGCAGCCCTATCAGACAGGAAGGAATAGGACACACAATTTCCTTTTGGAAAGAACAGCAACACCAATTCACGGGCGTTTGCAACCAAAAAAGATAGCAGGTCCTCCACACAATATAACCACATAGGGAAAGACAACTAAAGACAACTAAATGGTTGTAATTCTTTCCAAATCCAATTTCCTAAGGGATTTTCCTTTGGGATCTCATTAGCTAATGAAATTGACACAGAAGCAAATGTTTTTCATCTAGAGAGAGAAAGCATGTAAGGTCTTGCAGTTCAAGTTTCTCCGCGGGTGAGAGGCCGGGATACAATTGGTTCTATATTTGGGAACAAAGAACAAGGGCCCCAGGCTTTTCTTATCTTGTGCAATTAAAAGACTCCTGCACTTTTGAAAGGCTTCCACTCCCCGGTGAGAACGAGCCAGGATCCAACATTACAGGACCCGGCCCGGGTGTCCTGCCACCCACCCTGGGAGAGACCGGTCCTGCAGACCAAGGTCAGGGGCTCAGAGGGTCGGGAGCCCGGCTCTCCTGCTTCCCGATCCTGGGAGGAAATCAATCCGAGGAGCATCTCTGGCACCTACACCTGCCCGCAGGGATGCTCACGGGCTGGGCTGGGCCGACCTGGGCCTCTCGCGGCTGACCCGGCTTCCAACAAGGCCTTTCTTTTCAAACACGTCTTCTCCACAAAGTAAAAATAAAAACAAAACAACAACCACAACAAACTACTTTTCAAGACGGCAGGTGTCTAGTTCAAGGTCATCCTTTAAGATGCCAGGAACATGACCCGGAGAAAGAGAAGACGCCCAGCAACGCGCAGGACAGCCCTAGTGTCCCCAACCCCCCAAACTGCTCAGGGGAGGGGAAAGTCCCCCTTGACGGACAAGGAGGCAGCGGACCGGAAAGGGTGAAGAGCTTGCCCCCAAACGTTTGCAGGACAGCCCCCTCAGGGCCAGAGGGAGGCAAGGCCCCGGGAAGGCGGACAGGCCAGGGGTGAAGGTGGGAAGCCCGGCGGCCGGGACTCGGCCAGGGCGACAGCGGGGCCGCCGCGGGTCCCTCCGGCCGCCGAGGACCACGGCCTCGGCGCCAGGCTGCGGCTCCCGGGTCGGGGAGACGTCAGTACTCACCCCTGGGCCCGCTGGGGGGTCCCCGGCGAGGGCCGCCGCCCGCCGGCTCCGGGGCTCGGGTGGGCGCTCTCAGGGGCCGTTGGCCGAGCGCACGGCGGCGCCCGGGCGAAACACCGGCCAGAGCGGCCCGCAGCGGGCCGGAGAGACGCGAGAACGGCCGGGGCTGGCCCCTGCCAGGACCCGTAGCGGAGGCCGGGCCGTGGTCACGTGACGCAGGGCGGCGCCGGGAGCCCCACGCAGCGGAGCGGGGCCGAGCCCGGGCGGCCTGGGATCTGCCTGGGCGGCCGCGGCCACGGGGGGCGGCTCTCCACGGTACGTGTTCGCTGCGCGCTGATGCCCTCGAGTGCGTGTCCGTGAGAGCCGCTGGTTTACGAAGTGCACCTCCGGGCGCTGAAACCACCATACTTAAATCAGCTGTTCTTCAGGGCTACCGCCTCTCCGAGCTGGGAGGCCTGGGACTGCCCCCTTCGCTAGCTCTGCAAGTGATTCTTTAAAAAATTAAATTTATTGGGGTGACATTGGTTAATGAAATTATATAGGTTTCAGATGTACGATTTTATAATCCATCATCTGTATCTCTCTTCCTGGAAGCTCCGTCTGTGTTCTGTGACAAAGCTTCGTGCTGGGTCTCCCTGCTCTTCCTCTTTATGATTCAGTTCTCATTGACCATCTTTTCAGGCACACTTCCCGCAGATCTTTTGTGGGACAAGGTGGCACGTACATCTAAGTAAATTACATCCATTTAGTCCCATCTGGTTGCAGTAGTTCCAGCCAGTCCTTCCTGTGTGTCCCTTTGAAGCTTTGGTCCCCAAAGGGGGTCAAACTCAGATTTGTCCCTCATCTCAATCCAGTTACCTTCCGAATTTCCTTTTTCAGTTAATGTCAAGATTATATTTTCGATCACCAAGGTTCAAAGTCCCAAAGTCATCTGTCGCTGTCTCCCAAGTCCCTCATCTTGTAAGTCTCCCACCTCAATGTCAACTGTCCGCTTTCTGTGCACTTGCTGTTCCCACTGCTAGGTTAGCCGTCTGCTCCCCTTTTACCTGGACTCCCCATCTTCAGTCTTTTCCTTTCTCTAATTCTTCCTAGACGTTGGATCCACAAAGTACCAATTTCCTCAAATTGTGACATGAAATATGTACAACATATTCATAATAAAACTTAGTTAAATATCCGTCAACTGGGGATTCATTGACTTATGTAGTAAATACGTGCAAGTAATGATTAGTTCTTGTCTATGGATATGAAAATGTGTCCCATGTGTTAACTTCTGTATTGTCTATTGTTTTTACAGTGGACTTATATTTTTAAAATAAAAAAAAAAATTTCCATTTTGAAAAAATAAGAGCAGATGTAATTTTTTCAATTTTATTATTAGATAATACCATAAAATTATATTTTAGCTATAATTATAGAAATATTAGTACATTACAATATTCTAATTTTGTCAAGATACAATAATATAAAATATTCAATATATTTTAAATATATTTCATTTGGTTATGGAGTAAATATTAAATTAAGTTTAGTAGCAGTAAGTTACATTTGATGCATAGAAAAATCTTTGTAAGTTAAATTAGCAATAACATTCAAATTTAGTATTATTGTAATACTTTTATAAATAAATTACTTAATAAAATTTATCTTTCAAAAAGAGAGACCTCTGAGCACACTGTGAAATTCCAAAGTTGAAGACCCGAATTTAAAAGTAACAAGTTATTAACATTTTATCTGCAGAGTTCAATCTTCATAACTTTATAAGCTACTCGTAGATTATAAAGCTACTAGTCTAGAAAGTAGTGCACACAAGCAGTGTTTTAATGCTCAATCTTAGGAGTATGACTGAGCAACTTAATATGGCTTCGCTGGAACTGAGCATCACTTGTCTTCCTTCGAAGTTACCAAGAGAAGATGGAGGCCCAGAGACAAGCGGAGGCCAGTCATGTGGCATTAGCACCAGTCTAGGGCTTTTTCTTATTAGTAACATTAGATAACCGTAAGTTCATTTGTGATTTTGGACTTGAAAGGGAAGCACAGGTGGAACAATTGTAGTCAGCTCTACCTGGTAACTGCCTGTAGAATTGTTTTTTGGGGTGTTTGCCTAGAGCAGGTTTTTTTCAGCCTTTAGTGTGCATTGGAAATCACCTGGAGAGCTTGTTAAAACAGATTTCTGGGCCTTACCCCCAGAGTTTTTGATTCTGTAGGTCTGGGGTTGGCCCTGGAATTTGCATTTGTGACAAGTTCCTAGATGCTGCTGGTCCAGGGACCACACTCTGAGAACTTCTGGTCTATAGAGGGTTTGTGGAGATTCGTTAGCCCTCTATGCCATTACAGTACAATTGGAACAGTAGGATATTTTTAGACCAAAAAGTCTTAATAGCAGGTGAGTCTAAATAAATAATCTAAGTAAAATGCGCTTCTTAGTTTAAATGTAAAGATGGCTTAACAGCGGTGGGTGACATGAGCAGTGGAGGATGCGGACTGTGGTCACAGTCTGCTGTCTTCTGGGGCCACATCTTCACTTCCAAAGCAACTGAGATGGAAGCAGTAAAACCTGAATTTAAATATCAGCACCACCAACTCCACTTAGGTGGACCAAGAAACATCTTCAGAGCTTTTTCTTAGGATGCCTGATTTCTGAGACTCATCAAATAGTGTGCTACCATCAAGTATAAATGATTTTTAATGTTTTGCAGGTCTTTGTTTTCTTAACATTGTCCAGACCTTGCCTTCTGCGCTGCCTAAGAAAAGCTAGCCTAGGGGAAGCTAGAAGTCCAGGGCTCTCCCTGGACATACATCTTATTTTTAAACCTTTATCGAGGTTTAAAATTTGCTGAATTATGATGAAATATTAGGACACAGGTAAAGGGAGAAAAGGGAAAAACAACTCAGATATGTAGGATTTCTAACAAAAAAAGCAAGTTACCTTTTCCAGGATATTATAACTATTATATCAGACAAATCTCTTTTTTTCCCCCTTAGTGTTTCTGTAATTTAGCACAGTGCCTGAGGCATGGCTTGGCGTTGAATGAAATGCTTATTAAGTTGAATTAACTAACCTTGGGAATGTATCAACACGCAAAAAACAAGTTTAAAGACACAGCTGCCAAGTTATACAATTTGTACACTAAGATTTTTACACAATGGACTTTCTCAATATAGTTTAAAAGAACATGTTATGTAAAAAACACATTTTTACCAAAGAATTAGAGAAGTAATAAGGGAATCTCTAAATATCCAAGTTGAATGGAATATTTAGAGCAAAGGAAAAACATTCTGAGCCTGAGTAGCCAGCAAATGTTGTAAGTTCTTTCATGGATTACTGAACTACTCAATTATATGCACCAACATTTATAGGAATGGGGGTAAAGTACACATCTAATAAGTGGTTCTCTTGTTATTAGTGTGGGTGTTGTTTTAAAAGGAAAGCTAAAATCAGACACATTATTTAGAGTATGTGTGTAAAAATTTTCTATTAAAATTAATTCACTAAGGGTAAAAATTGTACCTACTTGGAACACAAGTAGGCTATATTGCTGCAGTGAAATTAATTCAATGGACAAATAAAAAGACTTTTTTAAAAAAACAAAACAAAACCATACAGTGTTGCCAAGGCTATTGTGATTCCATTCAGGGACCCGCCCCCTTTGGCTTTAGTGTTGGAGATGTTAAAAAGAGCACTAGAAAATCCATGAACCTCAGTTTAATTCTGGTTCCCTCAAGCCTGAAGTTAATTAACAGACCTGTAAGTCCAGTTCCATCATTGATGCCTCATACTCCACTCGCCCACATCTCCTCTACTTAGAATCTAAAGTCTTAGGAAGTAGGTGGTGGGCAATCTAAAACTGATACGGCCTCCCTGAGTCTCAAAGACTGGAATAGAAGGGGGCAAATCTTGGGAATTCTGTGGACCAAATAGGTCTTCACTTGTAGCATCAGACTTTTGTAGTCATCAGTTAGATAGTACGTTCGGTACAAATGGAATACAGTTTCAGTGATATTTTGTGAAAACTCTGCTGCCTTGCCATAGGGGGACTTTAAAACACAGATTTAGAGACCAAGATCATAGAAGGAACTTAAAAGAAATGCTTTGTTGTATGGGGAAACAAATAGAAACTTTGTACCAAGCCATCATAGAGTGATATTATTTGGTTAGAGAAAAATACTTAAATAAATGCATGTTCTGTGTCATTACTTGGTTATTTAGGATGAAAAATAACAGTTCTGTTTTCTTTGATTTCTTCACTGTCTTCTCTTCATGCACACCCGACAGCGACTTATTATATTTTCTAACTCCCCAGCTTTCACAGTTGATGGAATAGGTCTTCTGGAAAAGCAAAAACAAAAAATACCATCAATTTGTAGATAAAAAAGGAATGCTTGCTGGGTTTGAGTTTTAGTACTGCATATTGTAGCTCATCTAAACTTTATTATAGGATGTATATTTCTGAAAAGGTATATATGTCAACATTTTACATTTTTAGTCATATTTCGGTAGCACTAAGGAAACACAGATCATCTTTTTGTAATGAAAACTACTCCTGTTTTTTAAATAGCCTGTCTTAAAAGTCTTCCAATACAGTAAATTAAGATTAGCAGATCATTTAATGGTTTTATTCAGTAAGGTACTATAAATTTATTTTAAATATTAAATGCATCTAGTGATGCTTTTTTTGGTACAATAGTACAAAACCATGGCTACTTGTTGATTCTTGTAAACTGGAAGTGCCAAGCTAAACAGGATTTTATTGGCATGTGAGATTTAAAAAATATAAGCACATCAACACACAGGTAATGAAAATCTAATGTGGGCAACCTTTTAATAGTTGTGCAGTTGAGTCATTAGATTAAACTTGACTCTGAATAATTACCTGAACATTCTTTGGGGGTTTAATGAAGCCAACCAGAAACTGTAGGAGTTTGAATAGTAGTTGCATGTTCCTCTTCCGTGACACTCTATAAATGGACTGGCTCGGAATTCTTCCAGACAGGATCCGGGAGATGCCAGTGCTTGCCCGGCACCCTCAGAACCTGCGCTTGTGAACTAGCACAAAAAAAATATCTGAATAAAGATTCTGTGCAAGGTGTTGAAATTTTCAATGCTCTATTCATTTATTTATTTATTTTGGTAATAGAAGACAAGAAAGAAAAAAAAAAAAGCATGAATTAAACTTCTTATGTTTCTTTGCCCAGATTTGCTAACACTCCAGTTACTTTCCGAGTGACTTATAGTCATCAAAAAGAAAGTAAAAACTGTTTCTTTTGCCTGGAATGCTATTTTCCCCCAGGTGTGACTGGTTCTTTCTTATTGTTTAGGGATCTGCTTAAATGTAACTTCCAAAGGCTTTCTTTGACCTCATCCCTGTTACAGTCTCCCTTTATCTTGCCTTATGTCCTTCATACCACCAATCACCATCTGTACTCATTACTATTGTTATTGTATCTTCTTGCATATTGTCTACCTTCACTAGGATGGAAGCTCCAGGAGAGCAGGAACGTGGGTTGACTGCTGGTATCCTTAGTGGCATATGGTAGGCATTCAATAAATATTTATTGAATGCATGATTGAAAGTATGGACATCTGTGAGTAACGAAGGGAAAATAATGTTATCATAAATGATGCTATACAGAATATGAATAACCAGTAACTGCATATGTGCAGTTATCAGACTCACAGATGATCAGCTCATAGATTTCATTTAGCACATCTGGGGGATTTCTCTTTAAAAGTCTATTTCTCTTAGTTCCCATCTTCATATGAATGTCAAAGGAAACAGTATAAGGCATAAAGATGTTGGAGCAGACAGAGTTGGGTGCAAATCCTAGCATTACCTCTTACTAGTTGTGAGACCTTGAGGAAATTATTCCTTTTTTTTTTTTTTTTTTTTTTTTTGTAAATCTGTAGGTTATAGAAACTACCTTGCAGGGTTTTCATAAGGATTATGGAGGATGTATATAAAATACATGCCACATTAAAAATAGACATTTTATTACCAATATTGTAGCTACCATTCACCCAAATGTCTTATTTAGAATTTTGTGACTAATCTGAGAAGCCTATTTTTTCAAAAGCTCCATTGTTTACCAAAAAACAATGTATTGCTTTTTAAAAAAGCGTATATTTTCAGATTTTCAAGCAGATGTTCATGACATATTATATGTATTGATGATAGGCACATCATTTTGGGGGCAGTCAGGATTCTACAGGCAGTCTTTACTATGAATTTGCTGTTCCTTTTTTCCTTACCATGAGGAAAGAAAATCCTTCCCAAAGAGAAATCCAGCCATGGGGACATGAAGGAATGTCAGTGGTTTGGCTGTGAATGGCTATGGCAATTGCAGGACCTTCACAGACAGTACATCTGTAACATGAAACAAAGAATATGGTGGCATCTCCACTTTCTACACTGTGATGTACTGCTTACAGTTCAATTACAAATGAAGTGATTCACCTGATCCCAACACAAAACTAAGGGATTAAATTTTTACCTGCTAATATAAGGCTCCAGGGCCCTGCCAGTAATTGGAGCCATGTCCATTGGCATCGGAGCTGATGTTGACAGCCAGTATGAATAATCATTTCGAGATGCGAAATTACATACATCATTGATGTTACAGAATAAGAATGGCATTGTGGTAAATCTCTGTAGGCAGCTTCCAAGTGTTCCTAATAAAACATCAGACTGGGTATCACTTTCAGTAAATTAAAATTATTTTGAATATTGTTACTAGATAGAGATTAATTAAAACATAACCTATGGAAAAAACTGAAGAAAAACAACACAAAAGAGTTATTTGCAATATGTGTTATGGAAGTTTTAATAATGATTGAAATCAAAGATCCAATAGGTAAACAAATCCTCCTTTTCCCACCCTTAATACTTCTGTGGCCCTTTCTCATCAGCCTAGAACTTGAGGACTGGTAGAGGTCAGTTAGAAAAATGTTTTTGCTTCAAAGTATTCCCAGTTCTTGATATATGTATAATAGCTAATAGCCAGATAAAGCTTTTGAAAAGATGTTAACTTTTAAGATTAAAAAGCAGATAGGTGATTTAAGTGAAAAGTGTTTTTGTTGAACAGGACAAGCTATATTGGCATTCAAGAGCAAGGCTCCTGGCTTCAAGTTCAAGGTGGTGGAGTAGGAAGATCCTGAGCTAATCTGCTCATTGACATCAAAACTACAACTACATCTAGAACAGCTATCTCTGAGAATGACCTGAAGACTAGCAGAACAGATTTTCTACAACTACAGATATAAAGAAAAAGCCACATTGAAACGGATAGGAGGGATAGAGACTAAGTCTAGTTAGGATCTACTCTATCCCCCACTCCCATGTGATGACTCACAAGTGGGAGGGATATCACAACTGCAGAGGTTGTCCCTGAAGAGCGAGGGGTCCGAGCCCTAGTCTGGGGTACTTGAACCAGGAAGAGGAACCCCCACAACATCTGGTTTGAAAACAAGTAGCGCTTATGTCTGGGAGAGCCAGAGGGCTGTAGGAAACCTTGGTTGTGCTCTTTCTGAGTCCCAGCACAGAGGCAGCAGTTTGAAAAATACCTAGGTCATATGTAAAGGTGATACACTGACTAATTTTAGGATATGTGCTGGAGGGACAAGGGTCTGTTAGAACTTTCTCCTGAATCAGAGGTGCTGTCAGATACCATTTTCCCCTCTTCGTTAACCTAGCTGGTCTGACACTGGCTGGTGCCATTTCTGACACTCTCCATTAAACTTGCTAACACTTTTTGCCCCACCCTGGCATTTCCCTGAGGACCCACCCAGGCTAGCACCCCTCCAACGTGGCTCCTGCCCTGCCACACCCAGTGGGTGGCCTTATCAACACTAGCACACAGGAGTGTGTCTGCAACAGTGTGGCTGGGCCTTGCACACCAGTGAGCCTGCAACAGTTGTGGTCAGGCTTTATAGCCAGCAGGCCAGGGAACACCTTCCTGCCAGTCATAGAAGTTGTGGCCCAGCCACAACAGGAGGTCACACTAGTCCACCTAGGGAACACCTCTTGAGTACCTGGCTCTGGTGACAAGGGGGATTCCACCACTGGGCCCTATTGGACACCTAAATAAGGCCACTTTTTCAAGACCAGGAGATTTAGGTGAGCTACCTAATACATAGAAACAAACAGGCAAAATGAGGAGAGAAAAGAATATGTTACAAACAAACAAACAAACAAACAAACAAACAAACAAAAAACAGGACAAAAACCCAGAAAAAGAACTAAATGAAACTGAAGTAAGCTGTCTACCAGATAAAAAGTTCAAAGTAATAGTCATAAAGATGCTCATCAAACTCTGCAGACAAGTAAAAAATTATTAAAAAGGACCTATCAGAACTGAAGAATATAACTGAAATGAAAAATACACTGAAGGGAATCAACAGCAGATCAGATGACACAGAAGAATGGATCAGCAATCAGGAAGACAAGATAGTGGACATCACCCAACTGGAAGATCAAAAAGAAAAAAGAATGAAAAAGAAAGGCTAGCATAAGGGACATTTGGGACAACATCAAGCGTACAAACATTCAAGTCATAGGGGTCCCAGAAGGAGAAGAAAGAAAAGGACAGAAAACCTATTTGAAGAAATAATGGCTGAAAACTTCCCTAACTTGGCAAAGGAAGCAGACTCCAAGTCCAGGAGGCACAGAGAATCCCAAACAAGATGAACCCAAAAAGACCCACACCAAGACACATTATAATTAAATTGTTAAAAGTTAAAGATAAAGAGAGAATCTTAAAAGCAGGAAGAAAAAAATAACTAGTTACATACAAGGGAATGCCTGCCCATAAGAGTATCAGCTTACTTTTCAAGAGAAACTTTGTAGGCTGGAAGGGAGTGGCATGATATATTCAACATGATGAAAGGGAAAAACTGACAACCAAGAATACCCAGCAAGGTCAACATTCAGAATTGAAGATGAGATCAAGATTTTCCCAAACAAGCAAAAGCTAAAGAAGTTCATCACCACTAAACCGGTATTAAAAGAAATGTTAAAGGGAATTCTTCAAGTGGAAAAGAAAAGGCCAAAACCAGAAATAAGACAATATATGAAAGAAAAAAATCTCACTAGTGAAGGCAAACATATAGTAAAGATAGACCAACCACTTAGAAGTCTAGTATGAAAACGACTAAGTGTTCCATTGAAAAAACATAGGGTGACCGAATGAGACTTCAGATAGAATGATGCACAGACTGAACATAAAGGAGTGGAAAAGATATTTCATTAAAATGGAAACAAACAAAAAAAGAAGCTGGAATAGCATTACTTATATCAGACAGAGTAGACTTTAGAACAAAGGCTATAACAAGAGACAGAGAAGGACCCAGCAATTCCACTTCTGGGTGCACAATTGAAGTAAGTGGAACACTAATTCAGAAACATATATCCACCCCTATGGTCACTGCAGCATTATTTACAATAGCCAAGATATGGAAGCAACCTAAGTGTTCACCAGTAGATGAAGGTATGAAGAAGAAATCAAAACACATACACACACACACTGGAATATTTCCCAGCCATGAAAAATAATGAAATCTTATCATCTGTGACAATATAGATAGACCTAGAGGATATTATGCTAAGTGAAATAAGTCAGAGAAAGACAAATACTTTATCATTCCACTCATGTGTGGAATCTAAAAAACTAAACAAATGAACAAACAAACCAACTCATTGATACAGATAACTGATAGTTGCCAGAGGGTTGGGTAGTAGGCATATGGGCAAAAATGTGAAGGGGATTAAGAGGTACAAACTTACAAATAGTCATAGGTATGTAAAATACAGCATAGGGAATGCAATCAATATCACAATAACTTTGTCCAGTGACATGGATAGTGTACTTTTTGTGGTGATCACTTTGTAAGGAGTATAAATATGAAATATCACTGTGTGATACACCTGAAACTAATAATATTGTATGTCAACTATACTTTAATTAAAAAGAGCTTTACATTCCATACATTCCAGAATAAAAATTAGACATGAGCCAATGTTTTGTTTACTCTCTTTAAAAAGTACTGTAAGATACCCAAGGTACTTTAGGGAGAAGTACTCCATACCATAAAAATTCACAATCTGTATTTGGAACAGAGTGCGTGGGAACTGGGACTGGGACATTACCCAGGTCTTGTCCATGAGCTTGTTCATTTCCTTGTACGAAAAGAAGAGAAAACCCACTATAGAGTGGCTCTGTTCCTTCTGGACAGGAAGGAATCGCTGTGGTCTGACTATGCCGGGTGAAGATAAAGCCTCTCATCATTGTTCTGGTTGCAGGTGGTCCAATGTCACCAGGTTTTCCCTTCAAACCTGGCCGTCCATCGAATCCAGGTGGCCCTTCAAGAAACATGTTATACATGTTGCAACACAAACAACTTCAAACTTGTTCCAAAGTACTAATTTAAATGTTTGTGTATATCTGATAAGCCCCAAATATAGAAAGGAGTCACAAAGAATAGTGGCCAAACAATATTATTAAAATGCTGACTAATGTCACACAATGCCTGTGATTATAGATACTTGTGTATATCTTATGATGAACTTTTTAAGATCAGTTCTTCTTCGTCTTAGTATTTCTTTGGTTCCTAGTACAGTGGTCTACCTCTGGTAGATCTTATGTACATCTTTTATGCATAAATCAAATGTGTCATACATTGTGGAGAACAAGAAATCAAATATCTATAATGTGAAAATCTATTCAAGAAGATAAAAATTACATGGGCTTTTCATAAATTCAATCAACATGGAAAACATTGACAGTTCCTTTCAAAGGTGCAAACTTCAAGAAAGTTTTTGATCAATTAGTAAGGTAAATGAAAACAAGACTTTTTTTTTCTGTGATAAGAGTTAGTTTATGAGTTAAAACCAAAGTATTTTTTTTATGTTGTAGTTTCTCTGCATTTGGAATAGGCTAGTTAATACACATTTGTCACTATCCTTTCTCTCCTTCCTCCTGTTCTCCCTTCATTAAATACCTATTATTTATGATACTGGCAGAGACTCGCCACCCCCGTCACCCCTGGTCTATTTCCCCTGCCACTGCTCTCTGATCCCCACCCCAAGCAGATTTGAGTGATGGTTCTTAAGAGTTCTAAGGACATGCACAACCAGCAGAGACTTGGATTTTAGGCCATTCATCAAGGAAGGTATTTTTCCCCATAAACTAACCATGCCATGGAGTCAGGCAGTCCCCTAGTTTAGTCCCAATTAAAGTCAATGCTTTTCACAAGGATTTGGTAAAGCCCCAATATTATATATTTTTCGGTCTCTCCCCACCCTATTCCTATCTTCTGGGTCTGTGGGTTATTCTTTGAAATTAAAAATAGACCATATCTAATTCTTCAAAGTTGTCTTGAAAAGTCAAATTGCCATGTTTTAAATATATCAGGGAAGGGCCCGGTCCGTGTGGCTCAGTGGTTGAGCATCAACCAAGAGGTCGCTGGTTCGATTCCTGGTCAGGGCACATGCCCAGGTTGTGGGCCTGATCCCCAGTGGGGGGCATGCAGGAAGCGGCCAATCAATGCTCTTTCTCATCAATGTTTCTATCTCTCTCTCCCTCTCCCTTCCTCTCTCTTGAAAAATCAATAAAGGAAACAAATTAAAAATATCAGGGAAGATGTCTTCACTGTTCCTAGTATCTACTCTCTTAGGGGGCTGTAACTGGCTCCAGGCAGATCAGGTCCCTTCAGATCTCTGCACAGGAATTGTAAAGTGATTAAATGTGACAGAAATTCAGGTGAGCGATTATGCAAATAAGTATGATCCAAGGATACTCTGGATTTCCAAGAAAGGCCAAGGCTTAGTTTAGACCAATGCTTGACTCCTACATACCTTTCTCATTCTTGTGAGGCCCTTAATAGCATTAGGACTGACTATGTCGACTTGCTAATCATTCTCAATACAACACAATTTGCATTGTAGTACCTTTGCTCTTGCTGTGGTCCCATTCTGAATCACTGACTTGGTCAGTAAAGTTTTTTAATTAATACAATTATCAGTAAGGCATTTTTTTTTTACCTCTTTGAAAAACACATTTGAAGGAAAGTCAAATAAATAGTGCTCTAATGTACACTCATGACTGCTAAATTATGAGTTACCAAATTAATTAATGTTAGCATTATATTTGAATTTTTAAATTTTTTTTCTTTATTGACATTAGCGAGGAAGGGAGAGGGAGAGATAGAAACATTGATGAGAGAGAACATCGATTGGCCACCTCCTGCATGCCCCCCACTGGGGATTGGGCCCACAACCTGGGTATGTGCCCTGACCGGGAATCAAACTGGTGACATCTTGGTGCATGGGTCAACGCTCAACCACTGAGCCACACCCGCTGGGCTATATTTGAATTTTTAAAGATTTAAGTCTCTAGACTTTACAGTTGTATTATAGAAGATCTGGGTATATATCGGTAAGTTGGGAAATCACATTTAGAATTTTTTCTTATTTTAACAAAGTCAGCAATCCTAAATAAGATTTGGACATCTAGGTGGTTTCTAGGAGGTGCTTTTGAAACTTGCAGAAGGTAGATTTTGATCCAGGTGAACATATAGCTTATGTTCAGTTTTAAAAAACTATTTTTTAAATCCTCACCTGAAGATATTTTTTTTCCATTGATTTTTAGAGAGAGTGGAAAGGAGGGAGGGAAGGGGAGAGAGAAAGAGAAAAACATCGATGTGACAGAGACACATTGATTGGTTGCCTCCTGCATTCACCCTGACCAGGGCTGGGGATCAAACCTGCAACCCAGGTACATGCCCTTGACCAGGAATCAAACCAGAGACCCTTTGGTCCAAGGGCCAACACTCTAACCACTGAGCCACACTGGCCAGGGCCAGACTAAAATATTTAAAAAGCTTTCCCCCTCAATCCCCCCCCCGCCCCGCCAAGATACACAGGAGTTGTTGAGTTGGATCAAGAATGGTATAGTTAAAACATGGCTTTCCTAAGTATGGATACTGAGTTGCTCTTCTATTTATACCAAGATAATATTTCTCTACTGTATACCACTCCTATAATTAGATATCATTAATTAAGTAGTCCCATCAATTAAAAACAGCACTGGCCTTTCTGAAAATAGAATTAGTGCTTCATTAGGTCTATCTATTCTCAGGCTAAAAATCTGGAGCACATCTGTGCAGTTAGGAGGTAGGAAGAATGGTGTCGTCCAGCGGCTCCTGATTTTTCATCTTCCAAATGAACATTTCACGGCTGGTGTTTAGTCTAATCTGAACGACACAAACTGAAAGACCTAGATTACCACTGTGGTCAAGTATTCAAATAAGACCTCTGTCTGCTGAAACAGCACTCCGGTGAAGGGACAAGCCAGCTGTGTACCTTGCTCTCCTTTGCGACCTTTGTTGCCCTTTTCTCCACCTGGTCCAGGAATGCCTGGTTTTCCATCCTTGCCTGGTTTTCCTCTTGGCCCACAGGGTCCTACGAAACAAAAACACCCAACATTGTGTTGAATAGTTCATATAGGATGAAAGGTAGGGTGGTCCGTAACCTCAGTTTACCTAGGACTTCCCCAGTTTCAGCAATGGAAGTTCTGTACACTGAGCAGACCCTAAGCCTTATGCAAACTGGGACAGCTGGTCATCCAACTTGTTACACACTAGTTCCCAGGAAGAAAGCCCCTTAGCAATGAACTAGGAGTACACGAAACACTGCATTTTAAAGTTGTGCTGCCATTTTGATTTATGCTGTTCCAGAATTCACTATGCCCTTGTACCAGTCAAAGTAATATGTCATCTCCCAGGTGATTCAAGCAAACAGAATATAATCCAATTCAGAAGACTATTACAATATGCTTAACCTACATAAAGGGGTTATTTCAACTTTCATACACCAATATTTTGAAAAGTCTTCATAAGATTAAGCATACAATTGTATTTACGACTTTTCCAAGTGCTGTACAAAGTTAGAAAAGTATCAATACATAGAAGCGAGGTTTATTCAGGCAATCAATTAGAAATAGAACTCCAAGACTAACAGTTGTCAGAGAAGACATACAATAATTTTACCTTAATAAAAAACAAAACAAAACAAAACAAAAAAAAACATGCAAGTGCCCTGAAGTGTATTTGCTCAAGTTTATACTATACACAACAACTTTCAATTGATTCAAAAGGTCTTGTAGTTGCTGGTCAAGAGTAAAATGAGCTCAATTCTAAAACTGACTGCAAAAACCTCTACAATGTGTAACATTTTCTGTCAAGTATCATTTGCTGGTCCAACCACTTCCCAGTGATCCAAGTCAATGCTGCCAGCCCCACACCTGGGATTCCCGGCGGCCCCTGTGGCCCGGGCTCTCCTTGCATCCCTGGTTCTCCAGCTCGGCCTGGTGGCCCTGGGCTTCCTGGAAGGGAGATGATCTCAACTGTGCCCGGGTCTCCACGTGCACCTATTGACATGAACATAAGATGATGGCTTTACCGATGAGCTCACTTTCTTCATGGAGAGCAGTACTAAGGAGATAGTATTTACCTGGTGGTCCTTTTGGCCCAGTTTTCCCTGGAGGTCCAACTGATCCCGGAAATCCTGGATTACCCTTCTCTCCTTTAAAAAAAAAAAGCGGGGAGAGGGTGCGGGCAATGTGATTCCATTTACAACAATGGGTTTCCTAGCTCTTCAGGTTGGTGATCAACTCGAAGGATAGATACTGGAAGTTACAACCGGAGGTTATAAGCTCTGTGACAGCCTACAACTTAATTCTATTCACATGAGTATGGGCATTTCATTTGGACCCAATCGATCATGTTTAATATCTATTGAAAAATATATTCTAGAAGTAAGCATTAAGATTTTGTACTTTAGCATTGAAGGGGGAGATTTTCTAAGAGTTCACTGTGTAAGTTCAGAAACCAATTCAATTTAATATTACAGGTAAAATATGAAGTGACATTAAAACCTATTTTAGCACTTCCTGGTAAATTATATTGGTTGTCATAGTTATCTATTTTCTCAGCTTATTACTCCAGCTTTACTAACACCCCAGAGTTGATTATGTTAGGAACTCTCATGAATACATTTAGAATATCTGATTTAAAAAAAAAATCCTTACCCAAGGATATGTTTTTATTGATTTTAGGGAAAGAGGATGGTAGAGAGAGAGGGAACCATCAATCAGTTGCCTCTTGTATGTGCTCTGACTGGGGATTGAACCTGAAATCTAGGTATGTGCCCTGACCAGAAATCAAACCTGCAGTCTTTTGGTCTATGGGACGACACTCCAACCAACTGAGCCACCCAGCTGGGGCTAGAACATATGTTTTGATATAATCTGTCAAAGTGGTAAGGTTTCTCTCCCAGTCTTTGATATGAATATAAGGTACCAAGAATCACTGATTTGGATGAATACTCTCTTATAAAAATCTTCACATAATGTAGATATTACATCTGATCACTTAGAAAGACTTTAATACTACTAAATGTGATGTTCACCGAAGAAATACAATAAAACAATTCCCAAAAGTTGACTGGCAACTAAACTATAAACTATCCACTTGATACCAGAACTCGAGGAAGGTGTTAACATATACTTACGTACAGCAGAGGAAGCCTAAATATTTTTCACTTTGGGAATTAAAAATTTCTAAATAAAAAATGTGCAAACTCGGCAGTGCCAGCTGATAGAGTCTTATTCTGAAATCTGAGAGTAACTGAATGTTTCACGGAGCATATTTTAAGAGAACTGGATTTTATGAGTCTCCCCTGTAAATACCTCCAAATATCTCACCAGAATGTTTCTTTAGTGGGGCCTTTATATACTTTTTCAAACTTAGATATTCCTGTTGTGAGATTGGGGGAGTGACAGGTGGCACACAGTTGGCCCAGGCTGCCTGGCAGCAGTCACCGACCCAGTGTCCAATGAGACCTCTCAGAATCACTTGCTTTGATTTATTCTTAGCGAATTTGCTCCTTGTGGAGTCAGAGGTTGGAAGCATGAAAAGGGCTCCTTGAACTCCACCTTACCCTTCCTTAGACCTGGAAAAGTTTTCCTTTGTGGAAATGTGGCTTTGTTCACTTTGGCTACACTCATTATTTAGCATCTTCCAGTCTATAGTAGATTCCCTGCCATAATATATATACCAGAGGATTTAACCTGTGAAGACAACAAATCCCATATTCAAAACCTTAGTTGAGATCGTAGCACCCTTATGGAAGATTGGAGAATTTCTAAAACCTGAAGCTTTCTGTGTATGAACATTTTAAACTTAAAAACCCCAAAAATATATATATATTTTTCTGTTTAAACACGCAATACATGTGCCCCATAAAAAAACAAGTGCTTAAATCTACATATAAACATTTACTTACCCTCCCCCTCTAACAAACAGGTTGGTGAACATTCTTTTAGATTTTCAGCTTTCAAAAATTATAACACATGCACAAGTTCAAATGAACACTCCAAAGCAATGCTGTTGATAGTAATACAGTCCCCCATTCCCCAACCCACACACATCAGTACTCTCAAAGGTAACCACTTTAAACTGTTTCTGTTTAGTTTTCCTATAGTTTCCATCTTTAGGGTATGTTTTTAATTTTCAAGCCCCCTGCGTTTGGGTGCTGGTGGAGTCTTCCTTCTTCACTAACACTGAGGTCTTATTTGTACTAACCCCAACTCTCTGGGGCGACCTGAGGAGTTTAGTAAACATGTGTGTGCCCCAATGTGAGTCTCAGTCATTGTATTTGGTTCCAAAGAGCAGTGCACAAAAACAGTACCTTTCACGCCTGGAAATCCTTGGAATCCAGGTTCACCTCTGAGCCCTGGTGGACCTGGAGTACCTGGCGCTCCCTATATTTAAAAGGAAAGGGAGCAGAACCACAGACACATTTTAAAAATCACAACATTCACTGCAGGGGTTTTAAACAAATAGGTATAATATGTTGGCTAAGAATGAGCTGAAGTTAAGAGACATCTTTTTGCTTTTTAATCTTTATTGTTGAGAGTATTGTGGATTTCTTCCCCCCCTTTCCCCCCATTACCCCCCTCCACCTGGTTCCCGCCCCGCCCCAGGCCTTCACCACCCTATAGTCTGTGTCCATGGGCAATGCATATATGCATGTAAGTTCTTCGGTTTTAACCTTCCAGTCCAGTGTTTCACCTCCTATAATTCCTCTGCCACCTAGATCTCTCCTTGGGCTATCATTTTATTTATTTATTTTATTGATTTTTTAGAGAGAGAGGAAGGGAGCGAGAGATAGAAACATCAGTGTGAGAGAGAAACATCTATTGGCTGCCTCCTGCACGCCCCCTACTGGGGATGGAGCCTGCAGCCCAGGCATGTGCCCTGACTGGAACCGAACCAGGACCTCTCAGTCCACGAGACAACATGCCACACTGGCCAGGCAGGACTATCATTTCCAATAAGAAAAAGAAATAAAGGTAACCTTAAGCCCAAGAGCAGACATAACTTCCGACGCTCGTGAATGTTGTGTCAGCACTGGGTACAGTTGGATGGGGAGGAGCAGGCACCAGACTGCCAGAATGAAACGCCGCAACTTGTATCTGTAGTTCTTGCAAAGACAAGCTGTGGAGTTGTAGCGCCCACCATCATTCTAACTAAGCTAGCAGAGTAATAAATGACTCCTGTTCGGGTAGAAGTAAGGTGACTGGGGATGGGAGCGTGAAGGGGTTGTTAGGGCCGTTCTGACACCCACTTTGGACAAGGATGCAGTGATCTGACCGGGAGGAGATGCTCCCTCCTTAGAAGCCTCGCAGGAATTGCTCTTGTAGGGTGAGGTGCCCAAGAAAAGACACAGGAGGAGAGGGGAGGGGGCAGGGCTACCGAAAAGAGCCGTATGTCAGAATGTATGTTAAATCTACACTTAACGGTGACCATGTGAATTGAGACAGAATGCTGTTACTTGAAAACAGTGAACATGAGAAATGCCAAGAACAAGACTGCCCTTTGGGCCAGCTCTTGATGGAGCAAGAAGACCCAGCGAGAAGCAGTCTTCCTGCTCGGATGAGGTGGTTGTGAGGTTAAAAAAGGAGGGAGAGCAAACAGAACCATATGATCCAGGACTCCCAGGCTTCTGAGGTCTGGCAGAGGTAACCAGGGAGGAGGGCCCAGCGCCAGGCCCAGCCCTTGGGTAGGGAGGGAGCTCCTCTCTGCAAGGAGAGAGCACCCAGCAGGTTTAGACATCCATCAAGTAGAGTTATCTTTCAAGTGCCAATGTAGACGCCTAGACCTTGGAACCCTCGGAAGATTTAAGAGAGATCACATTTCCAAACCAGACTTTCCACATCCCAGTGTCCTGGGGAGAACTTTGGATGTGATCATAGGGTCAGTGTTTGCCACTTTCAAAGAATAACGGAGAACATGAGAGATACCTAAGACTGAAGGAGGGCAGATATCTCATTTTTCAAATTAAAAAATAAAAATAAAAAAGGGTAGATTTTGGAAACCAAATACCAAGAGATCTTAAGAGAGCAACACGATTCCTGACCCAGAACCTGTCTGACAGAACTCTGACTTCCTCATCAGTCTCCAAAGTTTGATGTAAGCAGAGGAATCAGAAAGCTAGGGAGACGGCTGAGGGGTTGAGTGAAGGACGGAACTGAGAGATGAAGAGGCTGGGAGCCGAGCCGAAATGAACAAGATGACGTCCAAGAAAGATAAGTGTGCAAGTCCTGCAGTAACGTCTCAAGTAAACAATAGACAGGACAAGAACTGATGGAGAAAACTTGAGGAAGTTTTCTTCATGAGGAAAAGGCACATGGGCTTTTGTTGACCGTAAGCCCAGTGTGTGACCGCAGGATGGTGTGCGGTGGCCAGGCAGCCCAGTGGATTTTAGGTTGGACTATGAAGTGGTGATGTCAGGATGGTATCCCTCTCTGGGCACTTCACGGAGCGCTGTTCTCACCCCTGGATGCTGTCTGCCCCAGGCCTGCACTTTTAAGGGAGATATTGGCAAACTAGGATATATTCAGAATAGAGGCAGGGTTAGCGAAAGGTTAAATTGAATTTGAAAAACAACAACAAACAAAGAGGTATTTATTGGGGGAGAAAATATAGGGGTGGTCAAAAGTAGGTTTACAGTTGTGAGTACACAAAACAGAGTTTGTTCTTTATTATTGTTGTTGTTATAATTATGATTATTATGATTAAGCTACTTTTGCCCACTCCTGTATTTGGAAGGAAATGGCAAGTATTTACAAACACTGAAAAGTATGTTGTCATGGGGAGAAAATAAAGAGATATTTAGGGGATAGCACGCATATCTTCAAAAGCATATTAACAGAGACAAATTGTGTTGTCTTCTATAGTGATCCCAAATTCCTAGGTGTTTTTTGACGTTTCCATCACTGGAATTGTTTAGAATCTAAACAAGAAGAGGTCAGGAATGACACAGAGAAGGGTCCCACAGGGACCAAACTTTGCGAGGCCTCTTGCAGGGAAGCCAAGTCTGTCCAGCCCTTACAGTGCTTTGATTCCTTGCACCCCTGGACACTGTCTCCCCTGGGTGCACTGCACAGAAACATCACAAATGGGAAATGTTTGTTGCCTCTTGTACCTCCGATCCTGGCAATTGATTGGGAAGAATATAAGAAGTCAAAATGATTTTCCACACTTACCAGAGGACCTGGTGGCCCTGCGTCTCCTACAGCTCCAGGTGGGCCTGGTGGGCCTTGCTTGCCCATAAATCCCTTGTCTCCCTTTATGCCTTTGAGGTGACTCCCTGGAGGTCCGGGGGGACCAGGCTCACCTGAAATCAGAAAGAATTCAGGAGCTTGGCAGGTTCTGTCGATGATCCTTCCCTTCCCATGACCTCGAACAGTTTTCCCCTTTGGGAGCGTGATGGGACTGAGATCAAGACAGAATGAGGCAACACCAGTGATGCTCCCAGCACAGGGCAGGAACGGTTCTCCCCGTGAAGGTCTGTGGGAGCAGTGTCTGTGCCTGGCTCAGCACCTGGCAGAGTAGGAGCTCACTGGGGGGTGGGGGGTGGATGCATCTCTCTCTCTCAGGCTAATCTGGCATTTACTACTTTTGCAGACAGGCCAGTTTTCCTCAACAGTACAACAGCTTTAGTGCGCTCTGTGTGAGACCGGGTGGGTGTGGGAGATGAAGCCCGGAGACAAAAGAAGTAACAAGGTCACGTGAGGGTGAGATTGACCGCTTCTGATGTGAAACATTATTTTCATTCTTTTATTTAGAAGTACACCCTCTACCTGGGTTTCCTCGCCAGCCTGGTGGACCTCGGTTTCCTTTTCGGCCAGGGAAGATGGCACCAGGGAAACCTGGAGGCCCTGGGAATCCCGCTATTCCTGTGGGTCCTCTCGGCCCGACATCTCCCACCATCCCTTTCCTGCCGGGGAGGCCGGGCACGCCTGGGGCTCCTCTGTCTCCTTTGGCTCCTGCAAAGAGAACGGTGTTGGAAGTTTCCCCGATGCCCCAGTACTGAGAGTTACACTTTGTGGTCATCTCTAACAGTGTAGACACTTTGCTTCAACGTGTCAAGATATACAATATATTTTTTTTTTAAGGAGCTGGTAAAAGAAATGTAGGTCTCAACTCACTTCTGCCCTCGATTAGCCATTTGATCTTGGCAAAGTAACTTTAACCTTAACATAGTCTTATTTTTGTATTTATTTATTTATTTATTTTTGTGTTTATTTATTTTTATTGTTGAAAGTATTACAGATGTCTCCCTTTTTTCCCCATTCTTGTTCTTAAAATGAAGGTAGGACCTGACCTAGCTCAGTTCTTTAAGGAGCCAGTGAGATAATGAACGGAAAAGCACGGTGCTGTTCTGTAAATGTAAGCCACAGTTGTTATTATCTGATGGACTTCAATTACAATGACATTATTTAATCACCGATAACTCCGTAGAGCGCACAGAGCTAAGCTTCCCGGCAATGGCGTGTGCATTGGAAGTGTCACCCGGCTAAATCCAAAGGGACAACAAAGTTGTAATCCCGGTTCCGTCCTGTGGGTGCTTCTCCCTCACGTGGCAGACACTACTCTGTAAGGAAGGGATGTGGCAGGAGGTTTGGGGTTACCAAAGAAGACCCCCAAAGGTCACAACTGAAGAGTGATATTCTTCGTCGCCAAGAACCTTCAAGAAATTGTGCTTTGACATTCATGAATGGAAAATGTTGTATGAGTTGAAAATAAACTTCCTCCTCTCTCTCGTCTTTGTGTTATTGTAGAAACAGTCAGTGGCAAGAAAATAGGAAACAGGTATGATGAAAAGACAGAAGAGTGGGATGAGGCTGCGGGCACGGGGGGCTTGGGAAGTTATTATGTGGGGAAAACCTAGTGATGATGAAGATAAAATGGATGAATGTTGACTATCCAGCCCCTTGTCTATCACGTTCTTGAGCTTTTTTATGCCCACAATTTATGCTTTTAGGGTGTTTCGATGATTTCAGCTCACTTCCAGCTGTGAAATGTATTTGTACAGCAGTCTGACAATGGTCTGAGGGACCGAGATTCTGTCTTGGGCTGTACATTCTAAGCCCATTCAAATTCTTCCTTGTTTTATGGTATGGTTTCTTTTTAGGAATTGGGAGAATAAACTAATTAAAAAGGTTCATACCTTGTAAGTCTCAATGAACTCTTCTCCACAATTTAGATACCTTAGAGGGACTGAGGTGCATACTCATTTTCTTACATGATTAGGCTATGTGCTATTTTTTGAGGCTTTTTTAAAACTTAAGGTGATCATTTTATATCAAATTTTATTTCCAATTAAATGCTAAAGATTTCTCATTCTAAATGGTTAAACTGGGAACTTAGCCCAGGAAAATGAATAGAAGCTTTCCTTCTGGACTAAACCTGGACTGTGAACTGGACTGGGAAAGCCCTTATGCACAGGGGGAAAGGGGTTGAGACATGAGGACACTGAGCTCAGCCGAAGGACTGTCACATCATCCAGAAACAAGCGGGCACGGACAGCTTGTGTCGACTCCCACAGCCGAGCTGGTAGCCAAGAGGAAGTCCCTGCCCCTCAGTTTCTCATTAGCATCAGGCTACTCCTTGCTGATTCTTGAGAGTATCAATAACCAGGGCTTAGGCCTTTGCTAATGAAGCACTCCTATCCACAGGACCTTTGGCTGAGAAGGGTCCATAAAATCACAAATAAGCTAATATTTCTTCTGGCAGGTTTCTCTACAAAATGGAAAAAGTTAAGCTGCTTATCTCATGACACACTGGCATGAGAAACTAAGAACTGAAGTCTGTCAAACAAAAAACTCTGTAGGCTTTGGATGACACATTCAGTAAATTGCCAGGTCTGAGATGTGAAGGGCATTTACAAACAGGAGCGTGAACCCCAAGCTGACTGAGGGGGAGGGTTTGGAATCAGAGCTATGGAGACAACGAGGTGGGGAAGGACTGGCATTATTGCTGCATCTCAGAAGAGCAGGGAGGGATGCTCATCGAGAGGCCACCAACTCCACCTTCATCTTTTATTTTTTTTTTTATTTTTATTTTTTTATCCTCACCCGAGGACATTTTTTCATTTTTTGTTCAGACAGAGTAGGAGGGAGAGAGAGTAAGAGAGAGAGAGAGAAACATCGACGTGAAAGGGCCACATCGAGTGGCTGCCACCCGCACGACCAACCAGGGCCGGGGACAAACTGCAACCGAAGTACATGCCCTTAGCGGGAACCGAACCCGGGTCTCTCCGGACCGCAGGCCCACGCTCTAACTGCTGAGCCAAACCGGCCAGGGCTCCACCTTCATCTTTTAGGAGGTGATGCTTTTAAACCATGCTGTCAACGACAAAGCACATATATGAGAAGTCCTTGTATTTCTAAAGACTTTCACAGCAGGAAATTCTGAAATTGGATCTGTTTCTAATTCATTCACTTTGTTGTGATGATAATGATTAAGCATTTTTACTTGACTGCAAAGAATATAAACATCCTATATGACTGCTGGGACTTCTTTAATCCAATATGTTGTTTATTTTATTTATCAGCATATTAAGTTAGATTCTGCCCTTGAACCTGTGAATCACCAGGGTCAGGGAGGAAGAGCTGCTCACCTTGAGCACCAGGTCTCCCTCTGGGGCCTGGGAGTGCCCCCAGCAAACCTGAAAGAGGTAATTTTTGCACATTAATATTTTCTATGTGGTTAATTTCATTACATAGATATAACTTATTCCGCTTGTTCAATTTACTTTGACAGCAAAAGAAAGTTTAATTATCTCACACCCGGAACACATTAAAGACCATCCATTCCATCAGAGAAGACTCTCTAGAACAGTGAAGAGTTATTAATTCAATATCAATCGCTAATTAATAATTAGCACCACTAATTATCTCATGCAAAATGAAACTAGTGGATCCAAGATAATGAGCAAGCTGTACCCGTTTCTCCCTTTTCTCCTGCTGGACCCGGGATTCCATCACGTCCTTGATCACCTCTCATACCCATTGGTCCGGGATTTCCTGGGAATCCTGGAGGGCCTGAAAAAAAAAAATGTCCTTCAGAGAGAGGAATTCCTATCAATGGCCCAATGTGCCAGACGGGTGTCATTCTGGTATAGGTGTTTATTTTTCAGAACTGTAGTCATGTGAAGCTAACTTTGCAATGAAAACTATGAACAAGACTAATGCTCAGAGATAGAGCTAAACAGTTCAGACTCGGGAAAACGTGCTCCCCGCAGGAAAGGGCGGCAGACAAAGGACAGGAAGGAAACCTGGAGGGCCTTTTGCTCCTGGAAATCCGGGGAAGCCTTTCATTCCTTTCCACCCCTTTTCACCATCTGGACCCGGCTTCCCTATAAATGAAGAGAGAGGGAAAGGAAAAAACACACCAAAAGAGAAATGGTTACAACATTGGCTGAAAGGGTCGGTTCTTACAGTCAACTGTGCTCACGCTGGTGTTCAGATGACTTGTACCAGTCACCTCAGGCCTTTCTCTCGGGTGCCGTTTCCCTAGAGACGCACAGCAAGGCTGTGTTGAACCACTTCCAGAGGTGTGCAGACGGCAATCACGTGGGCCACTTGAAACCCGATTTATTGCTTTAATTGGGAATTAACAGCAACCCCATGGAAACTTTCAGTGTTTGAAAAGATAATTTAAATGTTCTCTTTAGGTAAGACCTGAAGCTGCAACCCAGTAGCTTAGCAGTTGTTTTAGTAAAGCAAAACAAAAACTGAAACCTTAATTATAAGTGAATAACAAAGAAAGCCAAAGTCTGTGCTTGAAACATGCCAGTAAAACAAATCACAACAGGGTTATGGGTTAAATTGTGTTGCTTCCTAAATTGTGTTAGTTTGTTTCTTTTTGTTAATCCTCACCCCAGGATATTTTTCCATTGATTTTTAGGGAGAGTAGAAGGGAGGGGGAGAGGGAGAGAACAAGCGAGAGAGAGAAACATCAATGTGAGACAGATACATCCATTGGTTGCCTCCTGCAAGACCCCAACCAGGTCCAGGGATCGAACCTGCAACCCAGGTAAATGTGCTTGACCAGAAATTAAACCCAAGACCCTTCAGACCTCGGGCCGATGCTCTAACCACTTGGCTAACCCAGCCAGGGCATGCTTCCTAATTTATATGTTGGAGTCCTAACCCTCAGTATTTCAGAATATCACTGTACTTGGAGATAGGGTCTTTAAAGAAGCAATTAAGTTAAAATGTCACTAAGGTGGGCTCTCTGTCCTTCTAAGAAGCAGATATTTGGACATAGACACAGGATAGACACAGGGAGAAGGTGGCCCTCCATAAGTCAAAGAGAAAGGCTTCAAAAGAAATCAGCCCTGCTGATACATTGATCTCAAACTTCTAGCCTCCAGAATTGTGAGAAAATACATTTCTGCCCGTGTTGTGTGTTATGGAAACCCTAGAAAACGAATACAACCATCCTAAGATTGGGCAACGAACTAACCTTTCACACCTTTAGGCTGAACTCCTGGGGGCAGCACCTCAGACCTTTGGTCTATGGGAGCAGGGTTTTAGACTTCAGTCCACCAACTAACTGGCTGACCAGTAAATAGAGCACCTCTTGATTAATTTGCTGTTTCTTAGTGTCTCAGAATTTGAAGATCAAAGTTGAGCAAAAGCAATTACAGTACAAAAGCCTAACTAGCTTTCTGTCCACAGAGACGATTCTAGGCGGTGAGAGCCGTGCCAAGTGGCATGCTTCCCGCTCTCAGACTTGTAAAGCCAACACTCACCTGGGTGGCCAGGACTTCCAGGACTTCCGGGGACTCCATCGGGTCCAGCAGGCCCTGGATATCCAGGTGGGCCAGGTGCCCCTCTTTCTCCTTTCTTTCCCATGTCACCTGGCAATCCTGGTTCTCCCTTAAATTCAGTCAAATACCTTTAAAATTCTCATATAAGCAGGATATGCGATCAGAGTTAAGTATAAACTATATTTGTTCACCTTTACTTATTATTATTTAGCTGGTCAATTAGCAATTCATATTGCGTGTCTGCTATGTGCCAGCACGGTGATAGGGTGGCTACTTGTTTTATGGGGCCCAGCCCAAAATGAATATTCAGCTCTCTTTCAAAAAATGTCAAAGCAATTCAAGACAGCAACATCAGAACACTGACCCAAGTGTGTAGTCCTTCTTAGCACCCAAACTCTGTGGCTACCTGGGTCCCAGCCCATGAAGCTGGCTCTCACCAGGAATATAATAGTAAGTATACACAGTTATGTGATATATCCAGTCCCGACCTTCATGGAGCTTCAGAGACCAGTGAGGAGCTAGTAAATAATCACACAAAGGTATACTTTCAACTTGTGAAGATTAACTCAGGGGTAGGAAAGAAATAGACCAAATGAATATATGTTCTACAAATACTACACATACACATAAATGTATGTCAGTCACATGTAAAAAAAGAGAACTTTCATTAAATCGATACTTCAGTTTTATAAGCCAGCACATATGGGTTTGATGGTTACTTATAAAATCTCCATAGTAACTGATTAAAAGATACTACTTTGTTACTGTGATTTGCCAGCCTGGTAAAACGAACTCATTCATTTTGTGTTCGCTGCAGAGTTCTAAACATTTCTTCCGTGGTTACCTATGAAAACCCTAAGTCTAAGAGAAATTATTAATTAACTGAATGTGAATTAAGTATAAAACGATTCCTCAGTGAGAAACTATCTCAGTGGACAGAGTGTCTCTCTGGTTTTCTGAGGACCTCGTCTAAAACTCGAGGGCAAAGGACATTTATTTGTGCTCCAAGCAATAAAGGGCTATTTTCTTGGGTCCGTGTGGCTCCTAAAATTTTTCTTTCATGTTTTAATTACTGTTGGAGAACTTGATTGGTGGAAATTTTAGGAAAGGTAGTATTTTATTGGCTCAAAAGAGAGTCAGGGAAAAGGCCCCCTAAGTAACAAGTTTTATATTTTCTGGAGTCATATACTCTTGAAAGTCTGATAAAAATACAGACTCCCCCCTACAAAAATTTGCATTCACTTTACATTCAATTTCAGGAGATGATCGGACTTCTTGGGGTCCCATAGACTTCTTTAGTGATGGATATGGAATCCCATGTTAAAACCCCTGCTTATGGAAATTTCTATTAATCATTCTCTAGTGATGCAGCTCTGGCTTCTATTATAACTAGAAACAGAAAGGTTGGAAGGACATAAACCTACAAAACCCAGCTGACACCCCGCCCCCAAATGTTTGGTTGTTACTTGTTACAACACGGCAGCAGGGGCTTTGAAAGGCAACCTCTAGTTAACAGCACTGAGAACACAGAGACAAGATACAATTCTGTGTAATGGAATGAAAACAATTAAGGTTCCGAAACAACTAAGATAAATGTACATATCTTAGGATTCTGTTTGCTTTTTGATGATGCTCTAAAGTTCTTTTATTTTACCTCTTTTCTTATAGTTTGATAAGTCAAGTGCTATTTATTTATTTATTTATTAAAGCGACTCAGACAGCGTCCTCTCCCTTTTACTCTCTCAAAACAGAGAAGACCGAACATCAGTGGCAAATGGCAGTTACCGAAGCAACACCAAGAACAGGCTTCATGCTCAGGAGAGAACGCTGTTTCGGGGTGCTCTATACATCCAGGGAAACCTCTCTAGTAACGAACTATTAGAAATGATCCCTGAAAATATAATCTGAAGTCAAGTGGTTTTGAGATGAGTCCATAGCAGAGACTGGCTACTTTGTATCACAGGAAAAACAAACACTGCCCTGACAGATTGTGTGAGCCTCTGATCACTGCCTCCTTCTGGCAGCACACTTAAATTGCAGGGACAATTATGAGAAATTCCTTGGGAGTTGAAAGTGGTGAGAATAAATTAAGAAGTTGACAGCTATGTGGTAGGCATCTTCAGTTGTGAAGATAGAATTAAAAAAAAAACAACACACCAAATAAGTACCTGAAAATATAATATTTAAATTTTTCTCTGCTCACATTGAATCTAATACTTGATATTTAAAGGGACTCACTCCACCAAGACGTAAATACTTCAGTGGCCTATATACCTTTGGTCCTGGTGGTCCTGGCCTTGCCCCTTCTGAATAACCTGGCTCTCCCTTATCTCCTCGGAGACCGTGAGTACCTGGGAGGCCTTCTCTTCCAGGGAGACCTGGGAGTCCCACAGTTCCCCTCTTTCCTTTGGACCCTGAAATTAGGAAATAAATCAGATAAAATAGGTTAACACAGGGATCTTGAAGTGTTCTACTTCTCGTCTTTGCACAAACCACCTTTGTTTTAGAAAGCTGACATTTCAATATCGCTAATATATCAGGTAATCATAATGGGTGATTTTTACACAAAGTAAATCTATATTTTGTTCTCACAGGTGTTCTAGTTGCACATAGTACATTTGTCTGAAAGTAGATCTAGTTGTTTTACACCAACTTTCTAAGAAGTGGGAAACCAAGACAACAAACAACACACAAAAGTCTAGAATTGGGACCCATCGTGAGCTCGTAGGCTCATAACGGGATTTTATACATTACCGGGTAACCCCATGTTCCCCATGCTTCCCGGCATTCCACGGGGTCCTGGTTCTCCAGGATTCCCATTGCTTCCAGGATCACCTCTGAGGCCTTGAGAACAAATAAACAGTCATATGCCCTGAGTAGTTCCTGGACACAAAGTGCTCAGTACATATTTGTTGCTTGCACACATGCATGGATCCAGAACAGCCAGGCCAGCTGGCCTAAGTACTTGTCAGCTGCCTTTTGCTTTCATATAAGGAGAGGACCGAGGACCCAGAAACGTAAAATTAGAGAAAGTTAGATTCTTGTCAGCAGGCTTGGATGTTGAACATCAGAATCATCCGAGGACCAAGGCCAGTAGGAAAGAGGGGGGCCTCTGCCACCAGATAGCAATAAATTTCTCTACTGAAAAAGTATTGCCATGTAATATATTTTGTTATTAATGGAATCATGGAGAATGGGGGAGGGCTACTTTAATTGTTTAAAAACATTACTTTGCAAATTCAATAACTGGTTTAAAAAAGAAAGAGGCAAATTTGAAAACCTCTAAAGCATTATCTGATTTTCTCCTATGATATGTGGTATTGTGATAAAGTTTACAGTACCTATTAGCAGTTTCAAAATAAAATTTGTAGTACAAAACTGGAACTTTGCGGATGTTACTATTTTTTAGTTAGTACTGACTGACTATACACACCTTGATTTTGCTTTAATTTAGAAGCAAATTTCTGTTGGAAGACTAATCACACCAATAACTCTAGAAACACATTTCGCTCTAGGAAAACTTAAAACCTGATATTTCTATCAGCCAGTCCGCTGTACCTGGTGGTCCTGGTGGCCCAGGTGGCCCTTTGAGTCCTTCTAAACCTGGTGACCCTGGAAAGCCTCTGCTTCCTTTCTCGCCCGGCTTTCCTGCAAACCCTAAAGTGAAAACAGTGTATGAAAAATACGAGTTAGAATTTTATCGGAGTTCACTACATCCTGATTAAAATTGATGAGACATTATTATAATAGAATATAGGATAGTTGTTCAAAGCAGTTGACCAAGAGGCACAATTGACTTAGAAATACAGAGTTATGCCTTAAAGAGGTAACATACTGTACAAGGCACATGAGACCCAGTTGTCGTTCAGGCTCAGGCCACCAACCTGCTGTGGGTCTGTGGACAGGACATTGAACACTGGCCCTTACTGTGCTTGTCTGCCAAGCTGAAGGATTTGCCTGGATGACTCTTAGTCTCAGAATCAGCTCTGATGCTCTGGTTCTAAATGTAAGGCGGTCCGTACCTTTGAGGCCTGGTTCTCCTTTGTCCCCCAGTAGACGGGATATTTGAGAAGGCCCAGGAGGTCCTTTCACTCCTTTATCCCCCTTGGCTCCTGGGGGTCCTCTCTCACCCTTTACTCCTGGAATTCCAGAGCTACCTGTAAGACAGAAGTAACCACAGCAGTTGCTTAGTTCTTTAAGCAGTGCCATAAGGATTCGAAATTTAACGGTGCTTACGTAAAACAAAACAAATTAGCCAAAAAGCTTAACAGTGCTGAGACCTTCATAAGTAGTTTCCCCAAACAGGCAGTTATGGGAAGGGTGCATAGAGGCCTGCAGGGGAAGAACACGGTCCCATTCAAACGGGAAAAAGAAACACAGAAACAGCAGAATCGAACACATAGTTCTCTCAGAACTATTTTCCTCTCAAAGAATAAAACATCATTTATTTTGCTGTTTCTCCCCTGTGACAGCTGGAAAGCACCTCCCTCACTTACCCTTCTGTCCCGGGGAGCCTGGGGTCCCAGGAGGCCCCGGAAGGCCTATGGTGCCCGGGTAGCCCATCATCCCAACCGGTCCCCTTTCACCTGTGGAAACAAGCGACACAGAGAGCACACAGGCAGAATGAGAAAAGCAAACGTTCCACAAAACAAAATCAGTTACACACAGAAGGAGAGATTGGGAGCTGAAGGGATGGCTTCTATAAAGACAAAAATGACCGTATTTGTCTAGGAGATGGGTCAGTAAACAGCCTCTATTGCATCATGTATGTGAAAGTCATTGGCAGCAGATCACAGTTGTGGATAAGAATAGACTATGTTTAAGCTTTGGGCCATTCCTTCCCCCAGTCCGTGACCAACAGCTTCCTGTTATATCCCCTTAGTTTGTTTTCGTCATAGCTGTTGTCTCGAGTTGAACTGGTAACTAATGTATCCATTATTGTCGCCCCCACTGTCGGAGGTGGACTCCTGTCCACTGAGGTGTCTCTAGAGCCTGGAACAGTGCTGGCCCATGATGCCAGCTCAGTCATATGCATGAAAGAATAATCTGCAGGTTAAGTTGTTATTCTGGGCTCTTCTCTAGGGGAAAGGTCAGGGAGGTCCTGTGCCATGAGAATATTGGAATATTCTTCCCAAACATACACACTGTAAAAACAGTGATGAAATAAAATGAAGCATAAGGGAATGCTATGAATAACTACAGGCCGGCAAGTTAGACAACCTAGAGAAAACGGACCAACTCCTACAGGGGCACAGATGACCAAAACTGACTGAAGAGGAAATGGAAAACCTGATTAGACCCCTAACAAAGGAAGAAATTGAGTTAGTAATTTAAAAAATTCCCATAAAGAAAAGCCCAGAACCGGATGACTTCACTGGCAAATTTTTCTAAACATTTAAAACAGATCCATTCTTCACAAAGTATTCTAGAAAACACAAAAGGAGGAAACATTTCCCAGGGGGGAGTGGACCAAAACCAGGCAGAAACATCACAAGAAAAGAAAAAAGACAGACCAGTTTCCCTTATAAATATAGATGCAAAAATTCCCAACAAAATACTAGCAAATACATTTTAGTAGTAACATAAAAAGGATTATACAGTCAGATCCTAGGTAATTTCCAGCCCTTACAAATAATTCAGAAGAAAAACTTACACTAACTGAAAGAGAACTACAGAGAAAAAGCCTATGCCTGTGTCCAGTGTATAGGCACCTTAGAAGGGAAAGGGGAAAGAAAATAGAAGAAGAAAAATAAAAGCACAGATTCGTGGCTTCTTCCCACTAAGACGGTGGTTTAGGTCAACGCTGTGCCTGCCTCTTCCCACAGCCACATCAAAATTATAACCAAACTACAGAACAACCATCATTCAGAACCACCTGATAGCCAGCCGAACAGAAGTCCTACAATTAAGGATTTAAAGAAGAAGCCACATGGAGACTGGTAGGAGGGGCAGAGACACAGAATGGGCTGATCCCCCACCCATGTGTGGCAGATAAAAATCAGGAGGGATATCTCAGCAGTGGAGGTCCCCCCTGAGGAGCTAGGGGTCCCAACCCCACACCAGGCCTCCAGAGTTCCAGTGCCAGGAAGAGAAGTCCCCATAACTTCTGCTGTAAAAACCAGGGAAGATTGTGGCTGAGTGAGACGGAGAGTGCTCGAGTCCCAGGCAGTCCTCTTAAAGGGCCCACACATAGAGTTACTCAGACTTGTTTCCTCTGAGCTCCAATGCTGTGGCAGCAGCTCCAAAGGTACCAGGACATACTCAGAACTAAATTGTCTGTCTTCAGGGTGTGGGCTGGAGGGGTAGCTTTCTCCCAGAAAGTACAGTGTAGGAAGTATAGGCAATAATATCATAATAACTATGCATGGTGAAATATAAGTCTTAGATTTATCGAGGTGATCACGTCATAAGATATGTAAATATCTAATCACTATGTTGCATGCCTGAAACTAATATAATATTGTATGTCAACTGTAATTAAAAAATAAAAATAAATAAAAGCACAAGAAAATACCTGGTGGCCCTAAAAATCCTGGATTTCCTGGGTATCCTTTTTGACCAGGTGGTCCCATCTCGCCTCGAAGACCTGGTATTCCTGGTGGTCCAGGTTCTCCAGGAAGTCCTGATCTATCCAAGCCTGGAATCCCTGGGTCTCCCTTTAGTCCTGTTTCACCTTTTCTGCCTATGAATGAATGAATGAATGAATGAAAGAAATAAAGGAATGAACACACAAATGCTTTCCCTACCAACTCCAGAAATATTTTATGGCTGTAAATATATAGCTTTGTGATTTGGGGCTAAATAAACCACACACTTATCTCCCTGATTGATTGGTTTATGTCCCCTCCTATAAAATTTTAAGATCCCTTCTGGCTTTAACATTCTCTGTTTCAATGACTTATGCAGCAATAAAAATGTAGAATTTAGATCTATTTTCTAGTCCTGCAGGCACATCCCAGGACTGCAGTTAATGACTGTGCCTCAGTCTTGAACTTGCAGAACATATCCAGTGCCACTCATCTGAGTGAGCCCTCACTACAACAAATCCATGACAACAGGTTTGTGTTTCATCCCATTTCCCACAGAACAGTGGTCAGGACTTGCTGCTGGACAGTCCCAAAGTTAAACAACAAAGTTCAGAGCAGGAGTCCCATGCCACTTGCCCATCAAGTGATTGGTTCTGAGGTCCTCCTCTTACCTTGTTGCCCTTTCAATCCATTTAAGCCTGGAAGTCCTTGGGGTCCTCTGGGACCCTCTGTGCATCTTCCTGGGAGTCCTTTTTCTCCAGGTGGTCCAGGCTTCCCTGGATCCCCTGCAAAAGAGAGTCCAAGAATATAGTCAGGGGCCCAAACCCAGGGTCCTAGTATTGATATCCCAAGCATTCTCCTGTAACTCCCCCACCCCTAAATAGGACCAATATTTAATACTATTAATATGTCTTATATAGAGAGTGCTCATTAAGAAGGAAGGAAGGGAGAACGAAAGATGGAACAAAGATGGAGCACCAATGTTGAATGGAAAAATAATTAGGCCCCACCGATTCTATTAATTCATCTAGAACTTCGAGAATTCTTCATTCCTAGACCACCTACACATTCAATTTGCTGCATTTTAGCTGAGCTCACAGTGGAGAAAAGTAATCGCACTTGCTATTGTACCTCGTGGTCCATCAAGCCCTCCAGTTCCTGGAATTCCAGGGAGACCTGGAAATCCAGGGAGTCCAATTTCTCCATTTTCCCCAGAATTGCCTCTTTCTCCTGGAAAACCTGGTATTCCTGGTTCTCCAGGCATGGCCAGTCCTGGCTCTCCCTATAGCACAGAAATTACGTTAGTGTTACTATGTAATGCTTCTAAATCCTTATCGACTATTGGCTGGTCTTTAGGGCTATTTGCTTGAAAATAGTATCTTCATTGTGGAGGTCACCACCAGTACATCAACTCTCCCCTTTCAACTCTAGTTGCTGACTTTTCTATAAAATTATGCTAATAATTCTTTAGAGCCTCCATTTTTTCAGAATACTGTGGGGTTTTCTGTAAACAGTCTAGATGTCTCTACTCTTGAGTTTTTCTCATAACTATCCATGTTTCTTTCTAGAGTTCTCCCATTTTAAATATTATGAGTGTCTCTGAAGATTAAGGAAGAAACAGAAAAGCAAACCTGGCCTCTAACACCTTCTATTTTCCTTTCTAAAAGGGAGGGATGGTTCATGAAACTTTTAAAAATTCATCATCTTTGTCATCTATAAGCATATCAATAGTTTCTACACACAGAGCATCTTGACTGGCAGGAACAGCCTAACTGGCCAACTGTAATTGCTCTTTCTCATCCCCACTTCAGTCTGAATTTGAATTCTCAAAGACCTTGGCTCCTGGGAGGCCTGGATCTCCAGGGAACCCTGGCTTTCCCATTTCTCCAGGACAACCTGGTGATCCTTTTGTTCCTGGAAAACCTCGGTCTCCTATAGGGAAAAAATAAGAAAGGTTGTACAATTAGTTTTAAAAGGTTGTACAATAAGATTAACAGATTTTGGGTAGTATCTGTCTTATTTTATCTAATGTTTTATTTAGCGATAGATGTTTTTATGAAAGGTTGAATGATGAGAAAGCCAAACTGCTAAATTAGCAATTTAAAAAAAAACTCAGTTCCTTGGTTCCCAATTTTAAAAATTACCATTTCCATTTTTGTTGCTTTACACCGCTACAATTTCGATTCAGTATTTTTTTTAAACCACTGATCTTGGTTGACCATTTGGCTGACTTTGTAAAAAAGGTATATTTTACATTCAGTGTACAGCCAAGTACATATTTACATAAATGTGTGTGTGTGTGTGTGTGTGTGTGTCTATACAAGCATGACCCAGATCAAGATATAAAGCATTTCCAGTACCTAGCTAGTCTTGCTCACCATTGACTACTCAAGAGAATTACTTCCTATCGCAGCCACCAAATGTAATGAGTTAACTCCTCTCTTACAAAATAATGACGGGAAAATTGAGAAAGAAGTCACACACATCACTTTTTCTGTTCTGTGGTTCAGAAGAGGAAACCCTGATGGAGCAAAGCTGCCTTCGGAGCGTTTCTTTGTGCCCCTAATTTGACCAATTTTTAGTTAACAGTTAGTTCGTGGGATTCATTAGGTTCAACTGGGAAACTCTGACTCTCCACTTTCCAAGAGCTCTTAGGCTAGCCCTGGTGCCCAGCATTGAGAATCTCCTTCCAGAAGGAGACTCTGGAAGGGTACAGCTGGGATGCAATTTTCTTCACGCAGGGTCCAAGAAGGACTAGGCAAAAACATGCGCCAGGCTAGGTTACTTCAGAGATCACTGGCAAGAAATTGCCATTTTTTGACCACATGAAAAATCTGATTATGTTTTTCATTTCAAATACTCACAAATTGAGATCGATATTCCCATGTTTGGGCAGAACTGATGTATGATAAGCACTGACGATATATTAATTTAAGAGATGAAGCACCGAAAGTGGATATTTCGATAAACACTTTAAGAAATATTGAAACAAACATGCAGTTGTAAAATCTGAAGTTGTATGTGACAATCCAGTGACTGAGTTTACTCATATGTCACCCTGGACAAGACTTGGCTGTACTTGTCAGTAGGCAGCCTCAGCATTTGCATTTCTTTGGAGAGTTTTCCTTTTGATGAGAAACAGCATTTTTTTTCCCCTAAAGCATTTATTTGGGAGTATAGAAGGAAATAAGCTATGTGTGAATTAATAGTTCTTTTTTTTTTATTATAAAAGAAATGTATAAAATGAAGAAATGTATACATGTAAAAAGTATAGGCATCTATTAAGAAGTAAAGAAAGAATTCCTCATAATCCTACTATCAGGAAGAATCACTTTGGTGAATTTCCTTCCAGTGTTTTTATATGCATTTTAAAAACAATGACTGAGATGCGATTGCATAAATCAATGGTTTTCTGCCTTTTTACCTAACGTTATTGTAAGATTTTTTCCCCCATTTAAGACTAATGGAAAACATCATTTTAAAGGATATTATGGATATTTCCTATGTCATTCAGTATATACATTTATAGTTTCTAAATATCCTCAATGAACCTTATGTTTTAAACTTTTTTAACGTACCTTTAGGTCCAGGAGGCCCAGGGAATCCAATTCCTGGAATTCCTGGATCACCATCAGGCCCGGGAATACCTGCCTTACATGTTCCTGTGAGTCCAGGGAAACCTTAACAACACATACATCCCATCAGCAACTTTCCTTTATCCTGCCTCAAAACCAAATGTCCACGTTTGTGTGTCATCCCAGGCATTTTGGGAAATTAAGAAATAATTTTACCATAACCCTGACTTCTTCCCCATTTCTATCCAATGGACTAATCATTACAACGGCAAATAATTTTGGAAACATAATTTAACTCCCAGAAAGAAATTTTCTAGATATCTGGAACTATATCAGCCTCCCTCCATGCAAAATTAAGTTTCAGACCACACTGGCAAACAAGTTACGTTTTTTGATACAGAAGCTGTGGGAGCGACAGTAACCGCTGGCAACCATTCCGTACTCCTCCACCCAAACCCATGAAGACTGTTCTGCTCGTGAATTCCTGTTAAGTAACTATATCAGTTCTCTTTTGGAATCAGATGCATCAATGAGAATAATTTGGATAGCTTTAAAGGACAATAGCAAGTCCCCTGTGTGCTGGCTTGTCATCCGACAGAACTGGCCTGTGCTATCTTTGGAAGCCAATGAATATATTTTTTCCTCGAAACAGGGACAGTATTTTTCCAGGACAGTCAGGGTGCCATCTGATGCCAGTCAACAGACGTGGCAAAGGGGATACTCACCAGGTGGACCTGGAGGGCCAGCACGGCCTGGGGCACCTGGAGGTCCTGGGGGCCCTGGGACTGGTGTGGAAACACTGGACTCTCCCTTAGGACCTTAAGAAAATTTATGCTCATAAGATTAACATGCATATTGAAGCTTTTCTTGGTTCAGAGGAAATATATACGCTATTATAATAAAGGGTTTACAGACACATTCCAAGCAATATGAAAAATAGTCTCTGCAAAACTGGCTTAAAGATGACTGGCCCATAGAAACTTTCTTATTTAACTGATGAATACCTGTAAGCATCTATTATTGTCTGTGCCTTGTTTTAAATACTAGTTCAACATGCTGGTCTAGGGAAGAGAGACTATTCTTAAAAACATTGATCATGCCATGAAGTGGCCATGTTCTTTGTCACAGATAAATAGTGAGGCTCAGATCCCTCCTGAATCCAGCAACTACGTTCAGTACACGTGGGTCCCAGAGTTACTGGGACTTTAAAACTGTTTTTAGACAATTTTTTAAATTTGAAGTTTTATTTCTAAACCGTTTATTGGGCTATGCATCAAAAGAACACATTTGCAGTCACAACAGTGGACCCTTGAGACCTAGAAGAGGCACCTCAAGATCAATTCCACAGGTTTCTGCAGCCCCTTCGTTTACTGTCACTGACGTCCACTCATCCCGCAGGATCTATTCATTCCATATGTTTATGTCAGTAATGGATATAGACCATCCTAGGAGATTTCAGCGGAACTGCTCAGTAACAGGAAAAGATAGACTTTCTTCTAACAGGTCCTAGATATACGTTCTTTCCCAATGTCTCTGAGTTGACACACTCTACTTATTAGGCACAAGTTTCTATACATCCACTGGCCTTGAGGGTGCACCACTAGTCCAGGAACCATCAACCCACTCCATGGGAAAACAGGACTGGAAAGAAAACTAACCAACCGGCTTCTCCAGGTGGTCCAGGGGCTCCAGGAACTCCTTGGGCGCCCTTTGGACCAGGCTCTCCCTGCGGTCCATAGCCTGGTGGTCCAGCTGGTCCTGCGGGTCCTGGGGACCCAGGGATGCCAGGATCCCCTGGAGGACCCTGGTCCCCCTTCTCCCCACTGAGGGCCTGTGACAATAGGAAGATGTTTGGATAGTGCTCCGTTCCAGTCTTTCCTTACGTAGGTTAATATTACCACGAATATGCACATCGCTCAGACAGTCACTGAGAAGGTCTTGAATTCAAAGCAGTTGGCATTGGAAGGGAGTCACTGCTAACATCTGGGTGCTCTATGGTTTCTGCAGCCCTGTGCCCTTTGGAACTCAGCCTCATTTCATTGCCTTGGAACGCCGAGTCCCACCTGAGATGTCGGACAGCAGGGTGCCACCCATGTGACAACAGCCTCTCAAACCCAGCTCACATCGGCCAACAGTTCAAATGGAAATGGTATTCATGTTAATGGCACATCTCTAAAATCAAGCCGGTACAGCAAACCTTTATTAGTTTGGTTTTCAACAGGTATTTCCATTACAAAGGAGATTCTCCATCTGTGTTATTCTTTTTCTTATAAAATGTCTTTTTAAAATATTTTATAAGCTGCAACATTTCAAATACATTGTATGTTTTATTTTTTATTAAAAAATTTTTCTTTTCCTTTATTTATTTATTTATTTTTTTAGAGAGAGAGGAAGGGAAAGGGAGAGATAGAAACATCGATGAAAGAGAACATCGATTGGCCGCCTCCTGCATGCCCCCCCCCCATGTGCCCTGACTGGGAATTGAACCTGCGACCTCTCGGTGCATGGGTCAAGGCTCAACCACCGAGCCACACGAGCTGGGCTACATTGTATGTTTTAAAGAAGTTGAATTGGATACAATGATCTAAGTTTCCCTTCCTCCCCAACATGGTCACAAATAATACATTTGACTGAATTTTTCATTGTTCAGTATCAACACGTGGCTAAGTGGTCTTTGTCCCTCTTTTAAAATGACAGAGCATAAGATGCAACAGATCAGCCCTTTGATTTTTTCACTTTCTGGAACATCTTTACCAGAACTAGAATGAAATGAGAAGGATGCAAATGGCAAATGGGAGCGTCATGTGAACTCTGTTAACACTGGACCCAAAGCATTCCAGACTCTGTCCCTCTATAAGCATAACTACCGCCTGGGGACAGCCTGGCACTTTTGCCAAGGGCGGGGCTGAGAAAAAGAGCATTGTCGTTGAAAGGGTTTCGCATAGACCGCGTGCCATCTCTGCACCTCGGGGAGTCACCGCTCCTGTTCTGACATTTGGAGTCTGTAACTGAACCTTTAAATTTGTTTGCCAACTTTCCCTGTTTGAGGGGGAACCCTTTTAATTGGCTGACACTGATTAAGCCTGGGAGAAACTGGTATTTCACAGGAGACGCTGGCAGCCTGCCTGGCAGACTTCTCACAGGAAACTCCATCCTGGTAGGAATTGCTCAACTGGACATGTGGGAGATTCTATCCCTCAAAAAGAGATCAGATCTACATAAGCTTAAATATTGTCAATGGCAAAACACTTGATTTCCTTATTGGACTACCCTACCCCTAACTATTCTGTCTTTTCACACATTCATTTTTACTTATAGAATGAGCATTGTCCCTAAAACACTGACTGAAGCTTTCCATTATGAATCATTTTCGGAACTTCTTATAAACTCATTGGATACAAATGCGGACTTGGAACTGGTGTGTGAGACAAGGTCATTGCCAACGTAGAATTTTATTTATCCTAAAAAAATCCACAAAGCGTTAGCTATTTTGTCAAAATACTATAAATATGTGCCCTGGTTTGAAGATCCTCATTCTGCAGTTAGAGGGATGAACTGTCCTGATCGGCGAACGGTTTCTTAAAAGGAAGACTTCAGAGCACTTCACTTACAGGGAGAATAACTTGGAAAAGTTACTAGATACCCACCGGTTCGCCTTTAGGTCCTGGTAATCCTTTCACTCCTGGGGTTCCAGGAACTCCATCCAAGCCCGGTCTTCCAGGCTGCCCTCTGGGCCCCGGGTCCCCTGGGGCACCCACTTCTCCCTCTGGCTGAGCCGCTTCACCCTTTTCTCCTTTGAGTCCTGGATCACCCTGAGCACCTGGGGGTCCCTAGGGTGGGATAGAAATGAGTCTGCATTGCTTTGGGTAGAGTTGTTTCTGTGTCAATCTCAAAAAAAAAAAAAAGTCAACAAGAATGTTTCCATTTTAACGGAGTGTGTTTTGTTTTAGACACTTCTTTGACCCACAAATACAATTTCAAGCTTTTTTGGTAGCTAGACAGTGTAATTCAATGTAACACACACAATAATATAATTCAATATGATACAATAATCATCATAATTCAGATCATGTTAGAATATTGCTACATTGTAACATGCATCTCAGGATAATTTGATTTAAATATATTTATCCATACATAACTTTCACTATGATAATCAAAATTTAAATTTTTAACAACTTTATTGAGGTATAATTTTACATACCATAAAGTATATCCTTGGTCAGAACACAATTCAATGATTTAAAAAAATAAATGCATACATTTATGCTACAATCACCACAATCCAGTGTTAAAACATTTTTATCACCCCCCCCCAAATTCCCTCAGACCCATCCCCAGTCAATTCCAGTTCCCACCCTCAGCCCCGGGTAACCCCTCATCTGCTTTCTGTCTCTGATACCATTTTAAATTATTGTAAATTCATTAATCCACTCACTGATTCACTCACACATCATTCGTCCATTCATTTAATCAACACACATCTCTTAAGTGCCTCTGCTTTGCCAGGCACCGACTGATAACCTGTGTGGAGTGCAACCGTATCTCCAGCCAGACTGCTCCCTTCCCCAGATCGAACTGAAAGCTTCAAAACCATGAAATCTTACTGGAAATCCTGGAAGACCCGCACTTCCTGGGGACCCTGGGATTCCTTTAATGCCAGCTGCCCCCCGTTCTCCTGCAAAGCAATGAGTTGGTTAATATTCACTGAACACCAATTCTGAGCAGCTAGGGTTACGCAGTGTGTGAAAAAATAAGGTCTTTTCTCCTGAGCAAAGAAAGACCATTTCTAGCTTAAAACAAACAGTAAAAGCAGAGAATGGGAAGAAATCATTAGAATAAGAGAAAATGTAAAAAGACAGGAACTCAAAAACTTTAGCTTCCTAAAATTCTTGTCTCCATAATTTGAAAGATACATTTTTTATGATGATAAAAGTAATATATGCTCATTGAAAATAAAACTGAACAGAACGAAAATCACCACCCATAAATCTACTGCCAGAAGATAATATTTGCTAAAATTTTCATGAATATTACTCATAAAATTTTATATCCATACATGCATCAGACTGATACACATAAATATAGATTTATAGCTTCACTTTAAACGGGTGCAAAGTAGCCTATTGTGTGGGTGAACCATTCAGCTAAATGCTGTTTTGAGACATTTAGAGTGTTTTTAGCTGTTGTAAACAATGCTATGGTCAAATCTCTGGACATTTAGTTCTCCAAATTTATCCAATTATTTCCTTTACAATAAATTCCTAAAGGTTTCACTGCAGGACCAACAGGCACAAACTTTTCTGGCTTTGGATATCTGTTGCCAAATTGCGTTTTGCTGTACAATTTTATACTTCCTATAGGGATTTAAGTATCTTTGCAAAGATGATTTCTTTACAGGATTTTTTTAAAATTTATTTTCTTTATTGATTTTAGAGAGAAAGGAAGGGAGAAGGAGAGAGAGACAGAAACACTGATGAGAGAGAACATTGATTGGCCACCTCCTGCATGCCCCCCACTGGGGACTGGGCCCACAACCTGGGCATGTGCCCTGACCAGGAATCGAACTGGCGACCTCTTGGTGCATGGGTTGACGCTCAACCAGTGAGCCACACTGGCCAGGCTCTTTAGAGGATCTTTTGAATGAATCTCAGGTCAGTTTACTAACAAATGTTTATTCAGATTTTATTTTTTGCAAGATCTGAGCCAAGATACATTCTTTGACAGCAATCCAAATGGTCGCACTGCTTATAGATATTCTTCGAGCTGTACCTGTCATATGCCAATGTAGGGAAACCAAGGAAAACACAACAGTGTGACTAGTGAGCTGCCCACCTGCATGCCAGCCTTGGGCCAGAGGTCACTCAAGGGGAATGTAGGAAAACAATGGCTTTCCTTTTATTCATTCCCTGCCAGCCTCTTCATTTTTGTTTTAATAGAACATTTCCCCCAGAGACTTGGGTGCTGAATAGCAGCTCTGTGAGGAACAGTCCACCCTTTGCCCTTCCTTCCCTCTCGGGCCGGTCTCAGGGAGCCAGAGGGCAGCAAGTACAAAGTAATAAGGCGTTGACAGAGAAGCAGTAGGATTTGAGAGTGACAACAGATCCCTGATTGAACGCATATCCCCTATTGGCTGTCTCCCGTGCCCGCAGCTGCCACCAGTTGCCTGTTTCCTTTGGGCTGAGCACCAGCCTGCCCGAAGACCCCTCACCACTGAAAACGTCTGCTGGATGGTGCAGCATGCAAACAGTCCCTAAGCATGTGGGCAGGTAGACCTTTGCATTAACTCGCCTTACGGGGCTGCCCTGGCTCAGCAATGAAGAGATGCGGTGTAGGGGGAGATTGACGACTTATCAGCCATGTCGCTTTATGCCTCAGCGTCCTCCCTGTCAAACGGGGTTATGACAGCACTTCCTTCTAGGGCTGATGTGAGCAAGAAGGTGTGGAGGCGATGAGATGCCTAGAACAGTGCCTAGCCCACTGGCCAAGGGCTTGGTAACTTAACCTCTTATTGCTTAATGATAGATAATTTGATGATGATGTCTCAAGACCACGGTGCTGATGGCAGAACCAAGAGTGTCTGTGGTACCGCGGGAGAGGCCCTGGGTAGCCAGGGGAGTGGCACAAGGGCCAGAGGAACCCAACCAATAAACAGAGACTTTTTCTCCTTCAGGGTTTTGTCCACGGCCAGCTCTGGGCAGGCCAGCGGAGGTAGTGAGTCTGGAGCAACCGTGTTGGGGTAGAGAGTCCTGGTCTGGCAGAGGTTGGCGAGTGCAGTGGTGTATGCTTTATTTAGCCCTCGGAATGTTGGCCTATGAGGTGTTTTATTCCTTCAAAAATTGATGGCTAGTTCGGCTGGTGTGGCTCAGTGGTTGAGTGTCGACTCATGCACCAAGAGGTTGCCAGTTCAATTCCCAGTCAGGGCACATGCCCAGGTTGTGGGCCCGATCCCCAGTGGGGCTCATGCAGGAGGCGGCCAATTGTTGTTCTCTCTCATCAATGTTTCTATCTCTCTCTCCCTCTCCTTTCCTCTCTCTCTAAAATCAATAAAGGAAAAAAAAATTGGTGGCTAATATTTAAAAAATAAATACGTGATTTTTAGATAAAAATCCGAATTTCTTTCTTTTTATGAAAAATTGGAAGATTTATTAACAAATTAACCATCGGCTGGAGTTGAGTGCTTGACGGTCCCTTTCAAAGTGCCCTCCAGTTTACTGCAGTCCCCACCACTCTCTATTGTCCCCTACGCTGAGGCCAGTGGTGTTCAGTTCGTCCTCATTTAACGTTGTTGATAGTTTCTTAGAACTGCGGTGAAATTACAAAGACTATATGATAAAAATTTTACCATACACTGATTGATATAAACGAGAGTTAATTCCCTACGGCATCTCATCAACGTTACAATGAAACAATGTTGAACAAAATGACATTATTTGAGGACCTGCTTTACTTTTTATTGCACTTGTATCCGTAAGAAGAAGGTGAAATAGTGCATATACCCTTAACTCGATCAAACGTGGGGACATGAAAAAATGGACTGAGAAGGGTGGTGTCTTTCGAGAAAAAAATAGGGAAGAGCTCATCTGTTTGTGGAAGAACGAAGTGGCGTGTGTTTCGCGGGGCTGCTCTGCCCCTCCGCGTGAACTGCGGGGCCCTTGGAGGAGTCTGTGTTTACGATTCCTGGATAACACAATAGTTTGCTCGAGTTCAGCAACTAAAATGGGGCGGGGAGACATGCCAGCTTTTTTGTGGCTTTGTCTTACTTTACGTGAACAGGGTATGCTTTTGAGACTCTCCCTCTGAGTTCATGTAAACCGCAGCACGACATCCAGTAGTCTGAGACCCCTTTCCATCACCCAGGGAGTTGACCCTTTTGTACTTGCAAAAACACTTGTCGGCAAACTGCCTGTACCTGGGATTCCTTTTAGGCCGTCTAATCCTGGCAGACCCGGGGGCCCCGGAGGCCCTGGGACGTAAGGACAGTCTGTGCACACGAGGCCCGGTTCCCCTGCAAGGAGAGCATGCTTGCGTTACCGTGAACACCACCAAGCCCTCAGAAAGCCAGAGAGTTTCCAACTGCACAATCATTTCTTACATTTAACCTTTGCTTTCATGGCGTGAAAATCACGTAGGCTATGTCACACAGGTATGAAACGTTATTCATCTTTTGTATCTGCTTACTTTATCTACCTGAGTTTCTAGGTGTTTTTAGACAGAAACTCCTGAGTTAGTGTGAAATAGCTCCTATCTCGGGGTTTCTCTCTTTGGGTGCAGGATAAAAGTCACATTCTAGGAATAGCCAATGATGTACTGCATGGGTGCTAAACAAATGAATGATTTACAGACGAATGGACACTTTTGGAAAAGAAGCCGTTGTTCGGGATCATTGTTGTCTCAGGGGAAAAGAAACAGTGACAACAAAGGTGATGGGAACGGCTTATTCTAACAGAACAGCATCACTGATGGAACCAACCTTTGCGCCCATCGACACCTGGGACTCCTGGAGGCCCCGTGGGGCCGGGACGTCCAACTTCTCCAGGGGGACCTTTGCGAAAAATGACATCACCTACAAAAAGACAAGACCAGAGTTACTTTAAAAATGTTTGTCTTTAAGTGTTTTCAATTTGCAAGTGTTTTAGTAATTAGTATTATTTTATATGCATTTCCCCCGTATTTGTTTTGGAAGCTGAGTCTTTGGAAGGTGACCGTAGCTGAAAAGGCTGAGGCGTGCTGACCAGCTTTTGCTTTCAGATTACCTACACGGGACCGTTTTTGATACTGATGCAGTGGTTCTCTGAAAACTCATTATATGGCCCAGCCGGTGTGGCTCAGTGGATTGAACGTCATCCCATGGACTGAGAGGTCCGGGTTCGATTCTGGTCAGGGCACATGCCTGGGTTGTGGGCTAGATCCCCAGTGGGTGCCGTGCAGGAGGCAGCCAATTGATGTTTCTCTCTCACATCGATGTTTCTATCTCTCTCTTTCCCTTCCTCTCTCTCTCAAAAATCAATAAAAACATATTTAAAAAATAACAAAACTCATTATATGGTGTTTCTCATCATACAAGCATCCCATGTTATCTTATTATGTTATTTCCAATTATTCCAAGACTATCTCTTTAGCATTTTGCAGCAAAGGGTCAAATCTCACTCTTCTGTGTATGCTGAATACACTGTATATATCGCCGGGCTAAGCACGAGGGTTACAGGGTGTGGGCTCCTTGAAAACTTTCTGCAGGACTTGAATTTGAAGCAGCAACTGCATGGTCAGACAGACGTTGCTTAGACAAGAGAAGATAGGAAACCAGGGCAGTCTCCAAGGGGAGAGAGATGGTACCTGGGGTCCAGATCCTGACTATGGCATCCATCAGGTACAAGAACTGTACACATCAGGCTTGTCAGCAGTAAAATGAGGACACAACCCTCATCTCGAGAAAGACTTGGAGGACTGGAAATTGTTACAATTCCTGACATATAGTAGAGTTTTAGTTTAGTTTAATCTGGCTTTGTTTTTCATGTAAGTCTACACCATAGCTTGACAGATTTGTTCTTGGACATTATATCCTTTATTAATGGGATACTTTCTTAAATTGTTACTGGCCTAAAGCAATGCTTTAAAAAAAACATTGCTCACATAACCAGACACTTAACTAAATTCTCTTAGCAACACTAAGAGTCTTCCAGATTATTCTTTTGGATTCTCTGTTAGTAATCATATTGTCTATACATTTTAAAATGTCTCTTTTCTTTAAAATAATCCCTGACACACAGAAGATTCTTAAGGCTATTAGGAGACTTGAGTATAAATCACAAGACCTCCCAGAGGGTATTTAAAATACAAAGAGTGACCTATATTTTCACAGATTCTATGTACCTATCAGCCAACACAGGATGCAAGGTGGCTCCGGAGAGATGGAGAGGAAAGGACACCTGCATTGGGACCTCCAGGTACCACTTCAGATCCGGAGGGCCACAGCTCTGCGGTCTCCAACCCACCTCACCCGGCAGCATCTTTCCTCGTGCCCATACTGCACACCTCTAGCCTCCTTCTGTGGGGCTTCCCTGCTGATGCCAAAGCACGGGATGCCCTGGGAGCCAGGCAAACACAACCTGGAGGTGTGTGTGGGGTGGTCCGTTCAGTCCTGTGGGAGCACATCTCTGACCCAGGAGAAACAGCAGCTGGTGGACAAACCCTCGCCTCTTTCTTCCCTGGGACAGAGTGTCCTAGACAAAGTTGCACAGCTCCTTGGAAGATGGTCTTCAGGGACTGAACAAATAGTTGCCCTTGGCCTAGGCCAACTTGATAATCGTCACTCCTTCCCTGCCCAACGACTCTTGTCCCCACCTCCCACTCTGCAGTCCGTGGGAACTCAGGGCAGAGCTTTGCTGCACTTGTAAAGTAGTCATTCCACCATAGTTGTTTTCACCGATGGCCGATACAATGAAACACCAGCAGAAAGATACTCCTAAGATCCGCACAGGCTGATGGCCAAGCTCCAAGTAAGGTCCACTGCCTCTGATTTGCACACACCTGCCACTGGGCAATGCACACAAAATGGGAACCATTAGACGTCATTACCTGGTGGTCCTGGAGGTCCCGGCGGTCCTGGAAGACCTGATGAACCAGGACAACCCGGGGCCCCGGGAGACCCCATTGCAGTCTTTCCTGGGGGTCCTCGCTCCCCTTTACTTCCTTTCATGCCCGGTGGTCCAGGGGGTCCTCTGAGACCAGGCCTTGATAACCCTTGGAGAAAAATAATCATTTTATTATATTAATATTTAAATTTTTTTCTGATTAATATATGGTTATTTTTCAATCGCAAATGTGATGTATTTCAATCGCAAAATGTGATGTATTCTGATTAATAAAAATTGCACAATCGAAAGGTATATAAAGCATATAAAGTAGAAAGTGAATATCTTCCTTTCTTCATCTGTGACCTTGTAAAATGATCGCAGTGCAGCAGAGCTCAGAATTCTCCATGCCCACGAGATAACTATGTCACGTATTACAAGAGACTGAAACGGAGTTTGGGATACATAGTAGTCTTTGAATTTAAAAGGACTTCATGAGAAATTCTTCAACATACGCTATTTTGTATATTTTTTAAAATTAGAGACGATGAGATGCCTCCTTTGCAGTGTCTCAAAGAAGGAAGAGAGAAAGTTGTAACTGCACTTTATTCCTGCCAATTGTCTCAGATATAAAAGGGTGTGGTGGGGGAGGAGGCACCTCCTGGGAGAGAAGCCAGGCCCAGGGGTACAAAACCCTTTCATCTGTCTCTCCTAAGATGATGAGGATGTGAGGAGGGGGCAGTCTTGAATCTCTGCCTCCAAAACAGTTTAGTTAAGAAGCGAGACCTCACCACCAAGGGGCTGAGAACCAGCAAGGGTAACATCTGATTGTTTCTGATTATTGAGCAGAAGGATTTTGGCATAAAGGTGAGTGCCTCTGACACTGTTTCAGAGGTTTGTAATTTTCACTCACTGGCTTCTTGAAGGACTCTGTTCATTACTTAGGGGCCTGGCAGGGAGAAAGAAGTCTTCTGTAGTCTTTGGCCAGACCTCTAAATATCATCTTGCCCCATTGTAACTTCAAGAGATACCCACTGTTCAGTCGGATGTGTATTTTTTCATGCATATGCAAGTACATGTACTATTTATCCATTCACCTATTTTTACAATGGGATGATAACATACATATACTTCTGCAATCTGCTTAATTAGAATTCATTTTCCAAATTATAATATAGTTTAAATACATAATATGGTATAAAGAAAAATATAATGATGGTAAAGTTATCAAATGTTTGCTAGTTTTTCTTAGTTTCCTTTCCTTTAAAGAATGGCATATTATGCCCTGGCCAGTTTGGCTCAGCGGTTAGAGCGTCGGCCCGTGGACCAGAGAGACGCGGGTTTGGTTCCCGCTAAGGACATGTACCTTGGTTGCAGTTTGTCCCCGGCCCCGGTTGGGGTTGTGTGGGTGGCAACCAGTCGATGTGTCACTTCAATGTTTCTCTCTCTTTCTTGTCCCCTCTCTCCCTCCCACTTTATCTGAAGATAAATGCAAAAATAACTAAATAAATAAAGCATGACACATTGCAGCGTTACATTTATAACTGTGGCCTCTGAGTAAACATCTTTGATTCTATTCTTCTTTTCTCAAGAGGCAACCACACTAATGACTCACGGATGTTCCTACACTTTCCGGAATTGTCTATGTAACCATAAACAATATACTGCACATTTTAAAATGTCACATAAAAAGTATAACCTACAAATGCTAATGCAACTTGAAAACTGTCTTTTTTAACCAACCTAATTACCATCCAACTATTGTTTTCTATCTCTATACTTCCTCTGAGTTTCAAGGCTTCTGCTCATACACCCAAGTTGCTGTCTTACACTTAGTTAAAACCACTGACAAGTGAAAAAGTGCATTTCTTTAACACTCTGTCAATTTCCACTACAGGTCCCAGGGTTCACAAGTAAGAATTTGCAAACACTCTTATACCAATTAATAAAAGATTTGTCTTATGTAAATAATGCAAACTTATTAGAGAGCAGTGTATTGTACTTTTTAATAGCACTTCTATTGATACCCCACGAAACATGTACGTACCAGGCTTTCCAGGATCTCCGGGGGGACCATGGGGACCTGCAAATACAGGACAGTAATTAATTGCTACGAAGAAATAAATATTCTCTGCTCCCTACTTTTGAAATCTTGGCTGACAATAATAATAATAATGAACAATAAACATTTTTCATACTTTTTCTCCACTCTCCTACAGATAAATATTAGAAAACTTGTTTAGACACACTGCAGAGAAGAAACTAATCTCAGAGATCATTTTCAAACAATTCAGCAGGAATTCACTAAGAGCTGCTCTGTGTCTGTATTTTGCTGGGGTGGTTCAGACATGAGAAGATCAAACAGCTGAGATCGTCAAGGCTCCGCAGTTCTGCCTGGTGCCCCATCTCAGTCTGCTTCTAGCACTAAGATTGCCTTAAAAAAATATGTATCTATGTCTATATGGATCTGTCCACTTATTTAAATGCACCGGGAATTTTTTCTCTAAGAAAAACTCTCCTTTGCAATCTCGTTAACATCAATAATTTGCCCAGATTAGTGGTTCTTGATGCTGCTGCACGCTGGAATAATCTGAGGTGCTTTCACAGTCTGCCCCTCCTCCTCACAATTAAGTCAGAATCACATGGATGGGACCCTGACGTGGTCGATAATGGAAGACGTTTGAGGCTTTCTAGTTTGCAGCTAGAGACGAGAGCTCCTGGCCTAGACCTTACCAATCTATCAAAAGGAGCAGAATGCAAGTAAGTGCGTCTTTAATTCACGGTGCCAGGAGTCCGGAGACCAGGGCTTCAGTCACCCTGTCACTATTTGCATGGATTTGCTCAGATCCCAGCTGGTCAGGTCTCCATTTCCACAGCTGTAGTCCCGCTGAGATTACAGACTTCTCACCCTCCCTCCTCCTGCCCTCGGACCACGTCAGTGTCTGCTTCCAGACTTGAACGTCATGATTTCCTACTTAAAGATAGATTTAATTATCTTCTATAACATTTTCCTATAAAAGTTTCACAGGACGTTTTCAAGTGAAATTTCACATGAAAATATAAAATGTCATATGAGGTTTTGTATGAAAATTAGGGGACACCAAAAAATACCACCATCCATGAAAATGAGGAGACTTCCCTTTTCCCCCTGCAAGTTGGAGGTCGATAAGTACACGCTGTGTTACCTTGAAAGAAAGATGGAAATGATCAGCAAATACTTTAGGAAGAAACTGATTCTCACCCTGTGGGCCACGAGCTCCTTTGGGCCCCGGTCGGCCTGGAAGTCCTTCATCTCCCTTCACCGGGTATGCATCATAATATTCTGTCTTGAAGGAAAAGAAATGAAGAAAGAGAAAGAGCAGCTATTTATGGACATTCACCAAATGCAATTACTTTATTTTCTTCTTCTTGGCCAAAATGATCTTTTCCGTGTTTTCCTCAATTCACAGGCTTATGTGTTAGCAGAAACATGGTAGTCATGTATATAGGATGGATAAATTGAAAGATAGAAGTTGATTTTTCTGGTATGGAATTACATATTTCATGGGCTTTCAATTAGAAATACATTATATGGTGCGACCCAGCTCACACACATACCTACACACAGACGAAATATCTATGTATGTGTGACTAAGTACACAGAAATTAAAGTTTCACAAAATAGTGACTTACCTTCTGACATACAGTCATCTCTGATATTTTTTATTCTGTTCTATTTCACTTTTTAACAATGCTTTTCCTCCTGCACTGAATTTATTTTAGAGTATGCTGGGACCTACGCATCAAAAAATACTGTCGACTGTTCCTTTAAATTCTAGGACACCGCTGACCTACAATAATCGAGGACTATTGTTTCTGACATAGTCCGTGGACCCACTTCTGGTCTCTCACCAGCTGCTGCCTGAGCAGAATTCCCTCTGAAGTTAGTAGATGCTGCAGAGTTGTATGGAGCTGAACATAAGAAAACACACAGGAAGCTAAAAATGCTTAGATGTCCTCTAAAGTACAACTGGAAAAGTAGATTTCACTTAGAATTCATTTATCTTGAGGAGAAGAAGATGAAAATATAAAAGTTTTTTGTTTTTTAAACCTCTGTTTTGTTTTTTCATATTTTGCATGGGGCCAGTTCTTTGTTGACTTGTTTAAAGACGAGGTAACACGAGCTTGGTGGTTAAGCAATAAGTATAAAATCACACACAAAAAAGAATTCATAATAACGACAATAATAATGATGTCATAATCTCCATCATAAAGTCCACAGTGACCTTTGTGCACCCGCCGAAAGTTGACTCAGTGCTTTCACAAAGTAGTTCGCTTCATCTTCCTGGCAACTCCATAAAGGTATTTTGGGACGACTTTGGAATGCATTGCAATCATTTGCTTGTGGTGTCAAGATACAGATTTTCAGGACCCTCGTCCAGTTACTGAGTTACATTACTGGGCTTGAGGGGTCTGGGGAAGCATTAGCATCAGGACACCCCCCATCCCCACGACTCTCTTACCACCATAGATTGACCTGTCAAACCTGTCAATAGAAAAATGGCAGCCCTGCTCAGGACACCACATATGAGAACTACTGTCTTTTGAGATAGGAGAGGAACAGATACCAGAACTCAGAGCCTGGGTCCCTTGTATTCCTTTCCATAGAATGGGGCCACCCTGCAGCCAGGAGCTGACAGCCATCATCCATGTCCTCACTGGAGGGGGAGATGCCCTGCTGAGATGGAGCTTGGGCTGGGTCACTGGTGCTCGCTGGCCCTGCATTAAAGCCCATGGTTGAGCTTCCTCTGCCTGAAGGTGCAGTTGTCATAACCAGCTGGAGGGGTGGAGCTGGCTCCCTCACCCCTCGGTGGCCAGCTGTCCTCTTACTCTCCTCAGGACGCAGGATCACGTTGGACCAGGTCTGATCAGACAAAGCTTTCCTTCCTCTCCACAGCCCAGGATGAACATTACCAGTGCCTTCCAAAGACCAAAGAGGACCAAGTGGAAATATTTGTCCCTTGTCAAGTGGACAAATAATGACAACCGCTATATTTTTGCCCTGGTTTGAGGAAAAGGTAAATACTATAATCTCTATCATAACCGTTAATGAGAGACTCTGATTGAAAATGTCCTTGATATTTTGAAGGACTCGATCAAACATGACATTAACATTGTCTTTAATTACACTTACTGGACCACGAAATCCTGGAGGGCCAATGTCTCCTTTCCACCCCTATGGTGAAAGACAGTCACAAACTAAGTACATTCATCACAAGTATTTACATATTTGCTATCCTTAAAAAGAAAAACGCACAGTTAAACGATAAACCAATGCTAAAACTAGTGTCATTTCTATGGAATGCACAAACCAAGTTATAGTGCGAAGGACAGTGATTTTAAGACTTTTTTCCTGGAGGGCCGTATCTGGGTCACGAGTCCTATCAACAAAGTCCTGAAGAAGTGTTTTCTGTCTGGTGGCTCTCCAGGTTTCTTCCACATCTCTACCTTCAAGGATGTTCACATGCATTGCACACTCCCAAGTTCTCACCCAGATAAGAGGAACAGGATCACCAGGCTATGGGCTGTATGCCGTTCCTGGAGTCCCAACTACAACCAACACCCTTTCTTACCTACTCAAGAGGGCATTTCAGAATTCTACTGGAAGTGGTATTATCATAGGATAAACCTTGAAGTTGCACATATACCCACATATAAAAATTATTTGTATATGTCTGTAGCATGTTGTCAGAAAGAAACAATGTGGGAGACACTTCACAGCTAGTTGATGATGACCTTTCAGTGTACAGTGATCCAGCTTGAGACTCATGGGGTCACCCAGCCTATGCTTGACCTCCAATGACCCGAAACTTCCTACAGTCACAGGTCTTTACCGGCTCCTTCCTTGTGGGGAGCTGAAACCTCACTGGTCCTAAGTCAGCCAGCTGAAAAAGGCTAAAGATAGGGCATGAGGAAGGGGGTTACCTTAATGCCATCTTCACCCGTTAGCCCAGGGAAACCCCTGTTGCCTTTGGCCCCCTAAAGAACAGAGCGAAGGGCATGGGTCAGAAGACACACGAATCCATTTCTTCTGTCGGAAGCAAAACAATTTGAACTCCATTTTGGGAAAAAGAATGCTCAGCTGATCTCTCTTCGCAGTGTAAAACTATGATTCTCAAATGTAATTTTTTAAAACGACATGCTTTTGGCTAGTTTGGAACTACTCAGTGACTCAAAAATCCTTCTTCATCTAATAGGACTGACATTTCACTGTTTCAGCAGGTAAACCGTGCCTCTACCTCAGTGCCAGGGAACCCAGGGGCGCCGTCTTTTCCAGGTTTCCCCTAAAACAAAAACAAAACAAAAACATGTGCTCTTAGAAAATAGATAGCATTGATAAACGTGGAAAACTTACATGAGATCATCATCTCCTCTTGACCTCAGGCAAGAAAGCCTGACCAAGGCTTCCCACCCAGTTGTTAGAAGGACATGTATTATTCATCACAGAGCCCGCCAGGATCTCCTCTTGCAGGGAAGGCAGAAGCCAGCGGGAATGGGAAATCAAGGAGGCTCAAAGGAAGAAAAAGAGCAAATTAAGAGCTAAGCTCACATTGCTACTGTCCATCCAAGTTTGGATGGACAATCAAGGAAGCCCTGAGCTGAGAAGTAGACAAGAAAACCCAGAAAGTCAATTGATGTATTTGAAATGTTGGCAATGCCATGAACTCTAGTTGAGCCCATGTTTAATGATGTCTAAACAGGACGTTGCAGTGTCCAAACAGACAGGGCTTTGGGATGAACTCTTACGGTATTTATCTTTCAGGATAAAATTAAAAATCGTATTGAATATTTTTTCTCAGAAAAAATATACCTATTTTTTTCCCAATGGTGGACAATACTTTTTCTTTCACTTTTGTTTTTGAAATGCTTTTCTTTATTGTTGAAAATATTACAGATGTCTCCCTCTTTTTTCCCCAATTGACCCTTTCCATCCTGTTTCCATCCCTCCTACCCCAGGCCTTCACCGCACTATTGTCTGTGTCCATGAGTTATTCATACATGCATATAAGTTCTCAGGTTAATCTTTTCCCACCTCCCTTCCCTCTGAGATTCACCAGTCTGTTCCATGCTTCCATGTCACTGGATCTATTTTGTTCATTAGATTTCACATATTAGGAGATCATGAGATACTTGTCTTTCTCTGACTGGCTTATTTCATTTAGCATAATACTCTCCAGGTCCCTCCATGTCATCTCAAAGGGTAAAGGATCCTTTTTTACAGCTGCATAGTATTCCATTGTGTAAATGTACCACTGCTTTTTTATCCACTCATCTACTGATGAGCACTTGGGCTGTTACCCTCCATGATAAAATTAAAATTCATATCAAGTATGTTTTTCTCAGAAAAAATATACTTTTCCCAGCATATAATTTTTAGAGTTTTAAAACAATACATGTGTTTAAATCTTTCCCAAATAGAGCTGGGTGGGAAAGAGGGCCCCTGTTTCTTCCCCACATGCTGTTCTTGTCACAGTGCCCCTTTGGGAGCTGTTTCCTTTGGGGACTGTCCTCCCCTCTCTGCATGGTTCTGATGGGGCTGTCAGCTACAGTACCCCCATCCCACTAGTCTGGCCAATCATGGTCCCTTTTCCTCCTGGACAAAGTCACTTTTCCAGAATGAAAGACATGACCCACGCTGAGCCAATCATAGTGACTCTGTGGGATTTTACATAAGGACACAGGGAGACATACTCTCTCTCCTCGGATGCCATTAACCCACCGTTGTCTGTCACTACAGCTTGCTCTTTCTGCCCATCGCCCTCTACGTGGAAGATCATTTGGCAAAGGATGGAATGAGGCAAACACACAGAGGGGAGCAGAAGAGGAATGGAGAGAGAGTCCTGCCCATATTGTTTCAGGCTCTGAAGTCCCCGAAGCCTGTTTTAGCCTTGAACGTCTCAAATACTTAAACAAATTTCACTCCTGAACCTTTACAATTTTTTAAAAATCAAAGCTAGTTTGAGTTGGTCATCGTATTCTTGCCACCTAAAGAGACCTAAACGCCGACCAGTATGGGTGGCACATGACGCTGAATTTCCCAGCTTACCTGTGGGCCAGGTTCTCCAGGGTCGCCTTTTTCTGATCCGTAAGAGTCTCCAGGTGGTCCCTGCATTAATGAGAGTTACGTCAAGTTTTACAATTATTGATTTTTGACTCACATTGGTCTTTATTCATTTTCCCTTCTGATTTTCTGCTCTATCTAAAAATGTTGAAATGAGGGATCATCTAAGAGAGAAATCTTATTTATGAGGATTCATTAAAAAACAGATGCTAAAAATCCCGATACTGAAGGCAAATTCTAAGACGGGTGACACTGGGTACATGTGAGACAGTGCAAACATTTCAGCTAGAAGTGGTCATAAAATACTTCTAGTGTGTTTATGACCTCTGTGGTAAAATACTAGTGACCTTTAGCTCATCTTAAGATTTAGAGGTAGATCATACATCAAAATGTTCACTAAGGTTTTACTTTGTATTCCAAAGGAACAACACAACTCTAAATGACCTACTGAGGGTCCAGGAGGTCCGGGTTGGCCCGGGGCGCCCATGTCTCCCTTCTCCCCCTTGAGTTCCTGCAACAAAAACAATCGAAGGTCGTTAAAAACAGATCAAACAAGACTTTAATGAATATACTTGGAAAAGTTCTCTATCTGTTTAATATACTGGATTTACAAAATACCTATCTGCCTCCTGTTAACACATTATCATTTTTCACATTTTGAATTTTATACCCGTGAACCCGCTGAAACAATATATTCTTTTTAAAGAAAGTACCTTTTTGATCAAACTCCATTAAACTAATTTAATTCTGAAGCAGCTTTCTATAAGCACAATCACATCATTTTTCATGTATTTTACCTTCATTTGTAATATATTGACATTATTTTCATTACGATCCATCATTTGCTGAGTAAACGTTACAATGAGGATTTGATTCATTAGTCAAGTTTGTTTTTACTTTTATCATGTTTTACTGATTATATTTTTTTCAATGTCCATCTTCTCTTCAAGACATCATTTTTTTTCAAACTCATTTCCCCCACCCTGGGTCATGCCTTCCAGATTTAGATTTTGTCAAGATAAAGTATTTTTTAAAATCAATTTTTGGCCAATAAAGTTTTAAAATTTGTTAATTTTATTTTTGTAATTACCTCTGGAAAATTCAGTTTTTTCCCTTTAGGTCAATTTTTTTTTTTTTTTTACCCAGTCTTTGATGTGAATTATTATTTTTGTAATATTAAATTTCATTGTGTTTTGTTTTAACTTTTGTTTAAAAATTTTCTATTATTAAAAATTATACTGGAGCCCTAGTCGGTTGCTCAGTGGTTAGAGCGTTGGCCTGCAGATCAAAGGGTTGCGGGTTCGATCCCCAGCCCCAGTCGGGGTCGTGCGGGAGGCAACCAATCGATGCGTCTCTCTCACATTGATGTTTCTCTCTCTCTCTCTTTCTCTCTCTCTCACTCTCTCTCTCTCCCTCCTTTCCACTCTCTAAGAATATCAGTGGGAAAATTTCCTCAGATGAGGATTAACTAAAAAAAATCATATAGGAGAGTGATGGCTAAGGGTTTCTTTTTGGTGTGATGCAAATGTTCTAATTAAATGTGGTTATAGTTGCAAAACTCTATGAACATACTAAAAGCCATTGAATTGTACACTAAATAAGTCATTTTATGGTATGTGAATTCTATCTAATAAAGCTGTTAAAAATTCATTGTTACTAAAACCCATGAACTGAATACTTTAAGAGGGTGGATTTTATGGCATGAGAATTATATCTCTATCAAGCTATGAATAAAACACATTTCATTATGTATTTATAAGATAGGAATGGTTTATGTTTATTTCTTAGTTAATTGACCAGAAAATTGTTAGCTGCCCCCTTGCTTCTCCACCCGCCCTCCCAGACATTCCAGGGTCAACCTCGTGTCTAGGATTGGTGTATCACGTTGCAGTTCGCTCCTTCTGAGCACTAGATTTAGCTTCGCACTCTGAAAACAAATGTCAATGTCCAAATAAAAGATCATAGTGTCCTTGGAGAGGAATGAGGGCCAAATTGTTCTTGAGGTTATGATGTCCCATATACTTATGACACCCTTCCACTCATATCTTGGGTTCTCGCCATCCAATTAGATCAGAGCTGCACACCCATTTTGTAATAATTTATTTAAAATGCTCACTGAACACCCACTCTGTGTTAGTGACAATGAGAAGGGCTGAGGGCAAAGGGCGAATAAAAATGGTCCTGGGCTCTGCTTTCGAGAACCTTGGAAGCTTGCTTCAGATTTCACATTTTCTGGTTCATGGGTGAAAAATAGGAAGGCCCTGGCTGGTTTGGCTCAGTGGTTGGAGCGTCGGCCCGCGGACCACAGAGTCCCGGGTTCGGTTCCCGCTAAGGGCACGTACCTTGGTTGCAGTTTGTCCCCAGCCCCGGTTGGGGTCATGTGGGTGGCAACCAGTTGATGTGTCTCTCTCACATTGATATTTCTCTCTCTCTTCCTCCCTCTCTCCCTATCGCTCTATCTGAAGATAAATGCAAAAATGTCCTTGGGTGAGGATTAAAAATAAAACAAAACTAGGGTAGGGCCCTGGCCGGTTTGGCTCAGCAGTTAGAGCATCAGCCCTTTGACTGAAGGGTTGTGGGTTCGATTCCCAGTCAAGGGCACATACCTGGGTTGCAGGTTTGATCCCCGGTCCTGGTTGGGGTATGTGTGTGTGGGAGGCAACCAATCCATGTGTCTGTCTCACATCCATTTCTCTCTCTCTTTCTCCCACTCTATCTAAAAATCAATGGAAAAATATCCTCGGGTGAGGATTAACGACAAAAAAATATGGAAGGAATAAAACTGAGAGGCTCAGTAAGGCTGAGGGAGCCGAGCTGGGACTAGATGACAGGACTTATGAAGAAGGTAAAGGAAATGGAAAGGCACAACCCTCACAGTACAATTGAAGACTTACCGTTCTGTTATCTGGGCCGGTCAGCGTCACAATAACAGTTCCTGGGAGTCCAGGGGGTCCTGTTAATCCTTTCACACCCTAAGATAAACACACTCCAGAATTAAAAACGAAACCACATCACCCTTACTATATTTGAGAGATCTACTTTTCCCCTTTAGTGCTTACGTAAGAAAATGGAGCAAATCCAAGTTTGAGATGCAGCGAATGCACTCATTTCAGTGTGACTTACTGCATAAAATGTAGAGGCGAATTGCTATAGAACTTCAAATATCTTGCCCACAAATAAACCACAGCATTGCATTACCTTCTCTCCTTTTTGTCCGATCACATTGTCACCCATGTGACCCTGCAAGAAATACAAAACCAAGTCATTTTTTTAAAAAGGAATATGAATAAGTTGTCCAAACCCTTTATAGTTCCAGTATTTGTAACTGAACATTTATCTTTGAATTTCTTCCCCCAGGGTCAGAGTGGCCATTTTATTTTATCCTGGAATAACATATCCTTTCATTTAAATTAGAGTATAGTTGATATACAGTACTGTATGTTTCAGGGACAACATGGTGATTCTACATTTCTATTCCTCACAAAGTGATCACCAGCATACGTCTGGAACCATCTGTCACCGTACAAAATTGTTACGATATTACTGACTCTGTTCCCTGTACATTTTATCCCCATGTCTTACTTATTTTATAATGAGAAATCTGTACCTCATATTCCGTTTTACCGTTTTCAACCTCACCCCACGCCTCTGGCAACCACTGGTTTGTTCTCTGTATCTGTGAATCTGTTTCTGTTTTGTTTGTTCATTTTTTATTTTATTTTAAGATTCTGCATAGAAGTAAAATCATACAGCATTACTCTTTCTTTGTCTGACTTATTTCACATAGCATAGAACCCTCTGGGTCCATCATGTTGTTGCAAAGGAAAAGATTTCATTCTTTTTTCTTGATGCCTAATATTCCATAGATTTTTCTCTTCTTTATCCGTTTATCTCTCAATAGACAGTTATGCTGCTTCCGTATCCTGGCTATTGTACATAATGCTGGAATGAACATGGGGTGCATATATTTTTTGACTTAGTGTTTTTGTTTTCTTCAGATAAATGCCCAGAACTGCAATTGCTGAATCGCATGGTAGTTCTATTTTTAATTTTTTGAGGAACTTCCATACTGGTGTCCGTAGTGGCTGCACCAATGTACAAGCCCATCAGCAGTGCCAAGGGGTCCCATCTGTCCACATCCTCACCAACATTTGTTATGTGTTGACTTTTCGATAACAGGCATTCTGACAGGCATGAGGTGATAAGCTGTGTTTTTATTTGCATTACCCTGATTAGTGATATTGAGCATCTTTTCATATGTCTGCCATCTGCAGTAATTTCCTGGTGGGGTTTAGCCTGGCTTAATATTTTCTTACTCAAACTAATGACAGGGATCAGAATATGCCACTCTCGAAATATACTACTTCGGCATAGGATTATTTTGAGTTGAAGGCAATTAAGGAATAGCAAATGCAGAAAAAGTCATCTGCCCTCCCCGATCTGCCTAAAGACAGTACAATTTTCCCTTTGAGAGGGTGCCACCTCTCCCCTCTCCAGTACCAGGAAGAGGAGACAACCCTTATCATGGAGACAGCACAGATTTAAATCTGCACAAACAAACCTTATTGAAATAATCCCATATATTTGCTTTCCCATGATTTACTGCCCTTAGAAGCTCAAACCTTTTTTCTTTGTACCGTCATTTCTCTACAATGTATTGCCCTTTGTTAAAATGGTACGCCAGCTCTTTGGGATTTTCATTTCTGTGAGGCCACTATATGCATATGAAATAAACCTTTTTCTCCAGTAAATATGCCTTTGTCAGTTTAATTCACAGGGCCCAGTCACTGAACCTAACAGAGTAGAGGAAAAACTCGTTTCCTCCCCAACACCAACAATTAGCCCTTTTCATAGAAACACAGGCAGTACCCTGCCTAGTGAGTGCATGAATAGTTACTAGAAAAAGATCAGATTGGGTTCAGGAAACAGCCCATTATAAAAACATATAGGACAAATATTGGGTGATCTGTAGGATTATCAGAAACAAGAAGCCTATGGACTAGCAATCCTTGCCCTTTTTCTGATGAGAAGCTCCGGATGATTGGATTAAGACTCTTCCTATCAGGCATCATGTAACTGGAGTGGAGGGAGAGCAGAGCTATGATCTCCAGAGCTCCCAGCCACGCTCCCTTCCCGGCTGGGAATCCTTGCGAGGTCCTGAGCCGTGCCTGGTAGTGACCCCTGTGTGGAAGCAGACCGGGTCTGGCTTTCATGTGGATCAGGATGTTCTGGCTGATGCGACATATGAACTGTAATTTACCTTAAGTCCTGGAGGCCCCATCGTTCCTGGCAAACCCTAAAAAAAATCCACAAATTAAAATTACAGCAGGAAATGCACCAAGCCAGAAAACTGTTTAAAAATGTTAGCTACAGATCTTTCATTAGTGTATGGTATCTATAGCAATGGTGACTTGGTACTCACAAAGAATCCCGGAGGGCCAGGGGGGCCGACAGGGCCGGGAAAACCGGGAAGGCCTGGCAAACCCTTTAAATCAAGAGATGAATATGAGTAAATGCACTTCTCACCTAAGAACAATGTCCATTCGTGAAGGGCATTCAAACACTTTAATAAAATCTGAGGGGCATGATGCCTTCCATTTCTGGCTGCAGTCTACATAAAACCCACTCACCGACTACCGTGCAGATTGTACAACAGAGCTGTTACTTCACATCCCGGTTTTAAATTGTGTTCCATGGACGATACAAGCCTAGCCTTGAGTCTAACAAATACAGAGTCAGTGGAACCTGACTCTTCCTTAGAGATTCCACCTTAGATTTAGGAAAGCTCGGGACACTGGGACTTAAGAAGAGACGTCTGCACAAATCATCCTTCTGCATCAGCTTCTTGTGGTTTCTTACCATAGGTGAATGAGAATAACATGAGGTGCAGGTGTAAATAGAAGAAATATGAATGTCTATTAGAAGTTCTCAGGAGAGGGAGAAAGACAGAGGAAAAGAGAGAGAGGGAAGAAAGAAGGTGGAAAGAGAACACACGCACACAGACAGAGAGACAGACAGGTGGGTGGGGGGCACTGGAGTGGCAGGGCTGTTCTCTGAGGTGCTTGTGCTTGTACCTGGAATCCCGGAGCTCCTGGCAACCCGGGGTCACCTTTTCCATCAAGGTCTGCATCTTCTCCTTCAGCAGGATCACCCTTGAAAACGAAGTTCATCGAATAGAATCAATGTTATGTCTTCAAAACTGCTTTTCATGCTTTTTCAAGGTCATGCGCTTCAAGGATACAGGTGCTTTCCAGTGTGAATGAAAAAGGGGCTCTGTAACAACCCTGACAAGCTCAGAGGGGCCACGTGGCATGCCTCACAAGCTCAGTGACCAAAAGTAACCACATAGGCCTTGGCCAGTGCGGCTCAGTTGGCTGGGCATCGTCCCATGCATCAAAAGGTTGCTGGTGGTCAGGGCACGTGCCTGGGTTGTGGGCTCCATCTCCAGTAGGGGGCATGCAGGAGGCAGCTGATTGATGTTTCACTCTCACATTGAGGTTTCTCTCTCTCTCTCTGTCTCCCTCCCCCTCTCCCTCTCCTTTCCTCTCTCTCTAAAAATCAATAAAAATGTTAAAAGAAAAAAAAAAGGAAACCACACAGGATGGTCTGATCACAAATTCTGAACTGGGCAGGTCACGGTGAGCAGTCACCTCCCAGGCCTATAGCTTCTTTAGCAAAAGTCAGTCTACCTGAAGTGAGCCCTGTTGTTCTGCATCTAAGAGAATATACCTTCGGAAGGTCACAGTCATTTTCTTTTCTAGACCCCCAAAGGCACACCTGCTGGCACGGGAGCACGAGACCACAGAACCCCACACTGTGACCTTGTTCCCCACATGTCATCTCCACTTGCTGTAATGTTAACCATCCTGCACCCACCAGCATGAAGAAGTATGTGTTTCTCTGTTTTGTCCAATCCTAAGGATTCCCTCGCTTTGCTTTCTCCCATCCCCTTAATCTACCACCAATGGATTTCATGTACCTTCCTTAAGTCCCCTCCTCTGATTCTAAATTCATAAAGGGAACTGAAAACTGCCTTCTCTGCAGCATCTTCTCAATCCTCTGGGAGCTAGCTTCTGGGCATGTCAACAATTTGGCTCAAATAAACCTTCACAAAACTTTGTATAGGTTTGGATGTTCTTTCATTGACATCAGGGTACGTACTTAGGGAAATGGTTTAGGGTTATGCAGTTATTCCATTTTGAAGAATTCAAAGCATTTTCACATTTTCTAACATCAACCATTTACTGTGGAAGGAAAGAAAACAGACACAAGGATGATAAAGCATTTCCCAAGATACCAGAATTAGGGGCAATTCCTGATCTGGAACATGGGGCCCTGGCCATGAGGTCAATTCTTTTCTCCTAGACTCTATTTCCTCCAAGGATGAAACAAAACTTGTATTTTTGAAGACATATTTATGACAAGAGATAGAAGAAGTGGCTCAACAGAAATGAATATCATGCCCCAATTATTATGGTTTCTGGACTGATGATGAAATCTCATTTGTGACTTTTTATATCTCATTATTTAGTAGAAATCCCTTTCATATGTACAATTAGAGATTTTTCAATAATAATAATACGCCACGAGTGACTTACCTTTTCTCCTTTTACACCAATGGCACCCTAGGAAAGGAAGTGGGATATTAACCACCAGACGCAGATCAAATAAACAACATCCTGCTTCTCTCTGCTCCCCGAGCTTCCCCCTCCACTGTGAACTTCCCGCTGGCTTTACCACATGCTCAAGTCACCCTCATTTAGACAGAGTCTTCCCTCAATCCCCGCCCCCACCCCAGTACCGCCCCATCTCTTCTTCATGTCATCTGCATACATCCTGTTCTGTTCATCTCCCACTCATTCTTCGGTCCCCATCTGCCACCTGCCTCTGTCCACCATGGAATTCTCCCTCGCTAAGGTCTGCCATGACTTTGACATTGTCAGAATCAATGACAAATGTCAGTTCTCATCTGACTGGACTTCTCAGCAGCGCTAGGCAGCCGTCTGTCACTGCCCTCTACTGAAATGTATTTCTCCTGGGCTTCCACCTGACATGCCTCCTGGTCTCCTACCACCAGGCCACTCCTTCTTTATAGGCTCATTCTCCTGGACCTAGATGCTATGTGCTAGAGCTCCCCAAGTCCTGGTTCTAAGCCCCCTCCTCCTCACTCTCCCAGTCCCTCCCCTGCCTATTGCATGGCTGCACCATGTGCCTTCAAAGCAAAGAAAGGTCTCAAAGTGCAAACCGAACTCATAAGTCATTTGCTCATTCACTCCCCAACTGTCAGCTTAGTGTTTGCTATTGGCTGCTTCAGACATCCCCAGGATGGATTTCAGTACATGGCTATTCTGGAATAAACTACTTACATTCTACTTGATATTTTTGATAGGGAGTTATCAATGCAAACCTACCGGGACCCCTGGGTAGCCTGGTGTCCCCGGAAATCCTGGAAACCCTTGCTCACCCTGGAAGAAAGAACGCACAAAGCTTGTCATTCTCCTTAGTTGTTCTAAAACAGCCTGTTGAGCTATTTTCCCTGTTTCTGTCTTCCAACCCAGCAGTGGTAAATCCAGACAAAGCAACCTAGTTCCTATGGCTACTGGGTCATGAGGCTGAAGCCAAGATAACCATGATCTTCATTGAAAACAGGGTTCGTGTCTATTGTTTCTCAAATTGTGCATAAATGGCGAAAGTCTAATTGTGCCAAGAACTTATTAATAGCTGTTTCCTTGAAACGTCAGTGATTAGTTCTCTCCTGGCCACCACTCTAGGGAAGAGGAGCGAGCAGCCAGGAGACGAGGGAGATGAATGCACGTCGAAAAGCTCAGTCCTCCTTCTCCAAAGACACAGTTTACATTCTAAACTTGAGTTTCTGATTTATATACACTCACAACCTCCAATGAAAATAACCAGTTATCTCTCTGTGGGCAAATATGAGAGAACTTCCTCAAAAGCCATCCAGAAACCAAGGCATTGGAAGAAAGGAAATAGGTAGGTTCCTGGTCCAAGCATCACATTTCTGGCCTGAAGACACAGACTCTTGGTTCTGGCTAAAAGAATGTTTCAAGGAAAGTCTAGCCTATCTCATTGCTACTTCATCTTGACTGACTCATTCAGCAAAACATTTACTGATCATCTCCTGTGTAAGAAGTACATACCTTAGAACCATTGCATCCTGGTAGACCAGCAAGACCGTATGGTCCGGGGAGGCCTGGGCTGCCCTAAAAATAGAGTAAGTGTCAAAAAGGAGACAGAACAACCAGGCCCTGGGACCAGGTGGAAACAGTGAGGGAGCCAAGGTGATGGAAAAGCGGGGTTAATTCAGAGAGTTATTTAAACATAAATGGTTATTTAAATAATCAAGTAGTAAATGTAGTCATTTTATAAAATAATTTAAACAAAAATCATAGCAAATAAAATGGTTAATTAAGACAAAGAATTATCAAGTGAGATACAGATATTTTAAATAACACAAAAGGCCTTTCTCTGTAACAAGAAATCCCTTAACATGCTGTTTAAAACTGGGGGAAAGGAAAGGAAAAAGAAGAGGGTAATGCACAGAGATAACTATTTTATAATTATATGTTATTAAACAGTCCTTCTATTCTATTCTATTCTTCTTCTAGTCTATTCTGTTATTCTATTCTATTCCATTCTAGTCTTCTATTCTATTCTCTTCTACTCTATTCTATTCTAGTTTTTCAAGAAATACAACTTGATTTGTATGACCTACCAATTCACACTCTAACATATTATACTATTCTACTCTGTCATCTTCATCACGTAGTGAATTCATCAATACCTATTTCCTTGTGCTATTGCTTTAACATCTTTATTACAATGAGCTTCCTTTTTATTTTTTCAGTTACACATTTTTTTCCATTACTTACTGGAAGTCCAGGAGGACCTGAAAATCCTGGTAATCCAGTTATTCCCTAAAGATGTAGAAAAGGGGAAGGGTGGCAAGAAAAACACATTTTAAATGTTCAGCTTATAAACAGAAAAATATTTATCATTCCAACAACTCCATCCTGCAACTATAATTGGGAACGGCTAACAACTATTTGAAACACACAAAAAAGGTTTGACAAGCTTTGTAAACCTTACATTTATATGAATCTTAAAAAGAGATGATTAAGATTGTTTTAGACTTCTGGGACGTAGACTTTAAAGGTATCATTTGATTATAGTACGGTGCACCAATCCCCCATGGATACTGATACATGCATTTGTACACACTGGTGTTAACACCACCCCGTCCAGACACAGCACATCACTCCAGGTGGTTCCCCCGTGTCTTTTCCATCAGTTAATACCAGCCCCACAGAGTCACCACTATTTTGACTTCTACCATTATAGACTAATGTTACCTGTCCTCGAACTTCATCTACAGAAGTGCACCACACACAAGGTACTCCTTTGTGACGTGTGTGTAACTTCTACGGTGCAACTCTTTTTTTTTTTTTTTTTAAAGAATTCACCAAACAATCAGGAGGAAGGGGTTGGACTACTAACCCTTACACCTTTGGGACCAGTGAGTCCTGGAAGTCCTGGAGAGCCCTAGATCCAAGTGGAAAAACAAAAGAAAACAGGAAGAAAATCATTTGGCACACAAAAAAAAAATCCATAAATGAAAGGTCCCAGTTTTATTGACACACCAAACAGTTTTACTCTTGTGATTATTTCATTGTAAACACGGTTCAGTTACTTGCTTGTTTCATTGCAGCTAAAATATTTATCAGTAAGGACAAAGAAAGTTTCGTTCAAACCCTTGCTACTCAGAGTAGAGTAAGGGTGTAATATTAGCATCATCTGGGAGCTGGTTAGAAAAACAGAATCTCGGGGCTCCCCACCTCCTAGAACTTTTGGTTCAGAATCTGCTTTTCAACAAGAAGCAGTGATGACTCCTGTTCACATTAGTGTCTGAAAAGTTCTGCTGTGAAATCCCCACTGCAGCCAGAAGGCTGCTGCGGTCTGATAAGAACCAGGGACAGTTATGATGGTGTTTGAGAATGACAGCCAATACTTCTGTGTGGGAGAAATCCTTGATTAAAAAATGCACCTGGCATGCACAGATAAATACACAGCAAAGTAAGGACTGCCTGAACCAGAGATAAACTTGCTTTGGGCACAGAATGAACAGTCCGAGGCCCTGCTTCTTGGAGAATAATAACCTTAAATGGATACTATTTTAACTAGGCCACCGGGTGGGAAAGTTCCATTGTCCCAAAGCTGTGGTCATGATTCCTGAGAGTTTCAGCATGATTCGGTATCTTTGGTTATTTCAGAAAAGTGTTGTTACAGAGTCTTCTGAGATTGGACTGCCAAGGCCAAAGTCAGGCTTTCCTGGCGGAGGTGAAATCCTGGCTGCCTGACCCTGCCCTCTTCTCCGCAGGATGCTATCCGTGTTTGCAGAAGACAGAAGAGGGACTTGCAGGTTGTACTTCCCCCTTGTAAATATTCTCATGCAAAAAAAATATATATATATTTAAATGTAAGATAGGGAGTGTATACATTTGAAAAATCTTTTGGTGACGTTTTGATATTCTTTGTCTGGCCTGGATCAGATGATCCTGTGTGGCTGCCTCTATACACTGTGCTTGAAAATATGAACTCCGCGTGAACGCGCGCACGCTCGTGGGGGCTAGCTTCCCGGAATCCCCGCGCATCCTGTCGCTCAGACCGAGCACCTTGCGCTCACAGCCGTCATCTGAATGTGTTGCTGGCATCGCTAAAGAAATGCTGAAAGAGGCAAGTAGAGCGGGGTGTGGAGAACCAAACGAGAAGGAAGGAGTGGTGCTCAGCTGAGCCGAAGCACGGGGCTGGAGCGGCGGGTTCATTCCCCCGGCGGGATGGAGGAAAAGGGGTCACCCCCGGGAGGGAGGCAACGGAATGTGTCCGAATTCAGACGAATGTCCGGCCTCCGCACTACTTTCTCCCAATTCCGATCACAAGAAGGAGCGATGGAGAAACGGAGCGCATTCCTGAATGGTGCCCGGGAAATGGTGGAATTCTGGAAAACTACCACCTTGGCGGTTTTACGTGGAAACTGCACGTGTGGGTTGAGCTTCCTCGGTTAAGGAGTTTGATTCTGGCCTCACAGAAAAGCGGGTGGGGACTCTGATCCTGCCAGCAGTTGGCGGTGTAACCCAGGACAAACGGCTTACGAAATTTGAGTGTCGCTTTCCTCATCCACAAAATGAAGATAAGAATCAGAACTGTATGAATCCCCAGAGTCGTGATTGTTGGAACCACTGAGAGGTGTAAGTGAGGTACAGTCAGGAACACAAGGTCCAGTGCCTGACTCAGTGTGAACTTGCAGTAAATATTGCCTCTGATGACCATGTCAGTATTCTATACAATCTTTATGAAATTTAAAAAAGACTGTGTGGAGATCAATTATGATTGTTTTTTGTAACTTCCTAGTCAGGTCATAGCTTGCTGGAGGCCAGCGGTCAGGGGCACGACCATGGAGGGTGTGACACCAGCTGACACCTGGCAGGAAAGAGCCATCAGCAAATCTAGTGGGTCTGAGTTCTTTAGCAAATCCTCTAGGGCATTGATTTAAACAAAAGCCCTTTGTTGAATCACAGACTTTCGGATAAAAATGTGTAATGAGTGTGAAGGGCAGTAGGCTCTGGTCAGGACCTTAGGGTCCCTGCTGTTTAAGGGGTCAGCTGAGGAGCCCAAGAAAGACAGGACAGGCAGGAAACAAGAAGAGAATCTGAAAAAGAAGGATTCCAGAAACAACGACTGGGTTTCAAGGAGAAGAGAGTGATGCACTCCCTGATCCCTGAAACAAAGCAGAGGGGCTCAGGTCAGATGAAGACACAGAAGCATCCACCGGCACTGGCCACTTGTAGGTCATAGGTGATCTCTGCAGGAGTGTTGGGGGGTGGGCGGGACAGAAGGCAAGTTAGCATCTGCTGAGGTGTCGACAGGAGAATGATAGCCAGCACGTTTAGCTATTTTTTTTAAAGAAGTTGGACAGAGAAAGGAGAGGCAGGGGAAGGATGGCGATCCTTTGGTATAAGGAACTGCAAAGTCTTGAGGAAGTTTTATATTAATATGGGGAAATATTGGTATGTGTAAGGGCTGGAAGAAAAAAAGCCAACGTCAAAAGGACAGTTAGAATGTCCCAAGACAAAGGTGATGACTCTTGGAACAAGGTCATACTTGAGCAGAATACAGGTGGGTGGATTGGTCCTGAACAGAGGGTGAAAAGAACTCCCCGTTCTGTGTAGAAGAAAAGAAGGTAGGGGCCCATGCAGGTGTAGACGCTGTGTAGACTGGGGAGGAGGAGGAAGCTGAGGAGGGGACTTGAAGATAAGAAGAATCATTTGTGAGGGTCTAGGAACAGGATGCCCACGTGAAGGGGAGCAGGAATTTGCTGCACCCTCCAATCGGCTATGATGTGGAATTCTCTCCATGTTCTCAGCAGCCCAGCAGTAGGCACAAAGAAGGTTGGGTGGACTGAGGATTCCTCAGCCTCACAGCTGACGTACCTTGGGTCCCTGTGGTCCAGGCGAGCCTTCAGGACCTGGGAATCCCTTCTGGCCAGGAGAACCAGGGGGCCCGGGAAAACCTCTCTCACCCTATTAAAACCAAAACAACATGAGAAACACACAGAACAGAAACTCTTCAACAACATACATCACCTGAACCATTGTTGTTGTTTTTTATGACTTGATAATGTTTTGCATATTTTTTCCCCCTTAGATGTGAACAAAATTAGCCCTCAGCAGTGAGTGTAGCAGTAACTGGAAAGCTATGCCGGCTGTTAGCCTTTTTCTACAGGCCCTTGATCTGTAAGAACTTTCTCCCTGATGGCAGAGCTAACAGAGCAGGGAGAGAAAGGACAAAATCCAGAATGGAGGGGAAACCAGAGGGAAAGGTGGAGGTCAGTGGAGTGTGATTGCTGGGAGGTGGAGGGAGCCAGGAGAGGGCACACCGATGTGCTGGGGAGTGTGCATCTGCTCTGTAGCTGGACAAGAACAACACACAGGCTGTGGGTCTTAGTTCTTTCTGGATTCCACAGGAACTAGTCAGTCTGATATATGCGTAGGAGATACAGGAGCGATAGCAAGGGTGGCATAAATATCCAGTGTGAGCTAATTTTTTTTTTTTTTTTTTACTTTTGGAAAGAGTCAGATGATATTATGGGAAACCCCCTAGTAATGAATGAGTGAAAGTAATTTCGGCCCAATGTGTGACATAGTTCTCTGCCAACAAAGATCTTCCCATGGACGTGCATCCCGGAATTACTCTTTAACAGGTTAGGCTACCAGCTGATTCAGTCGATTTAGTTATATCATTGGCAAATTAAATTTTAAAAGAGAGGGAGATCAAGTCAGCATACACACACCCAATAAAAAGAGAAATAAAAGAATTTGCTAGACTCCACTCAATGCTCAAGTTCCTTCACACATCGCAGAATAGCATCTTGCACATAGCAGGGATTCAACAATGCTTCTTGAATGCGAGAATGAATTATAGCTTTCCAACATGGCTCTGAATATACTATATTAATGGTTTCTGGGGGGGGGGGACCCTAAATCAAACTACACATGAATTTTAGAATAATTTAAAGTAAATATAATAATAACTATTATAATAAGCATATAAATTATATGGAAATTGTTTTGTCTAAAGAGCTGAAAATATGTTCTTTTACAAATACTTGTAAGCAGTCACCTTTCAATGTTAAGTAAATCATTAGTGTGTCTGAGGAAAGGGTTTTGTAAACAAAGACAAAACTTTAGTTCTGCCTCTGTCTTAATGATCACAAATTGAAAGTTAATGGAGCGAATGAATGAGATTTCACGGCATTCCTTTTTTTTTTTTTTCTCTTCTGTAATTCTGCAATGGAGCCACTTCGCTAAATGTTTGCCTCAACTAGAGTGCTACTACAGGATTTATCCACTAGGGGGCGCGCCTGCACCAACACCGCAGGACTTCAAATGTGAGCGTTTCCATGTTTATTTTATGTCAAAGTGAGTGAATCAAGTTATTTCCAGTTGTTCTCTCGTGTTTGGCAACATTGTAAATAGGGTATACATAAACTTTCTTTTTTGCTAACTTGCTATTTCGTCTTTACAGGCCAAGAGAGTTAAAATAACTGCCAGTATTTACACAAGTTATCTCAAGCCTCATTTCTTGGTTTTCAGGTTAATGTTTATATAGAATTACTATAACATTGGATTTTGGGACTGGAATAACATACTGCTGATCTTTCTGCTCTTAATGAAAGAAGAGTGTGAATTCCTGGATGAGCTCCACGGACAAAAGCAGCAGAATGAATCTTTATTTTTACCTTGTCCCCTTTGGTCCCACCGCAGAAGCACTGGCCTTTGTCCGTACAGACACAGCCCTGGGAAGAGGGAAGGAGAAAGGGTTTTGTGTAAAAACAGCATAGTAAGTCCCAACTGACCCGGCCAAAGCAAACACTGTTTTCTGTTCTTGGAGCACTGAACGGTCATCAGTAGGAGTGATGAGATGGTGTGGGGACGGATCAATAGAAATCAAGTAGATAAGGGAGAGGCTGTTGCATATAGAAATGGCAGGTGCGTGTCCATCTTTCTCATTGTATTTAAGAATTTTAAGAAATTTATTTATGGGAAAAAGTCATCTGTCCTTGTTTTTGTTGCACAATGTATAGTTGAACCATATGAAATTGCCATTGTTGTGGGTAGAGCGTGGTGTGATGTTGGCAAATGTCGTAAGTTCAGCATCACGTACACATAGGTATTTGTGTATATCAACTGGTGACATCTTCTATAGGTGATTCTAAGGCTTTCTTTTCTTGAAATAATTCAAGACCAAGAAAAGAGGATCAATACCCATGATATGTCTTTAAAGAGAACAGACGAGCCGGGCCAGTGTGGCTCAGTGGTTGAGCATTGACCCATGCACCAAGAAGTCGCCAGTTCGATTCCCGGTCAGGGCACATGCCCAGGTTGTGGGCCCAATCCCCAGTGGGGGGCATGCAGGAGGTGGCCAGCTGATGTTCTCTCTCATCGATGTTTCTATCTCTCCCTCTCCCTTCCTCTCTCTGTAAAAATCAAAACAAAGAAAAAAATTAAAAAATAAAGAGAACAGACGAATTCACTAATGCTAATACCAAAGTGTTCTTTCTTATTAAAAAACAAAAACTGAGCTGTGAGCTCTCAGCTCCCACCTATCTAACTAGTCACTTGGACGCACAGCCCCAGCTTTCACAGTTCGCACGTGCCAGCTCCCATGAAGGCCAGTGGAGGAACAAGAGGAATAATTTCAGACAGTGGATTTAAAATTTGTTTTGACACACATTCTATGGTTACATATTTATTTTTCTCCTTCGGATTAATATTAACTGAAAATGCATTCTCTCCCTCCCGCCCCCCGCCCCCTTCCCCCCCCCCCCCCCCCCCCCCCCCCGGGGAAAACACTAGTTGATGGCAGAGCCTGGGCAAGGGTAGGAGAGGTGCCGGCTGGCAGGAAAAATAAAAAGAAATTGCCTCAGATAGACCCAAAGTGGGGACCTTATTTGTGCAATCAAAATCAAAATCTGCAAACAAAAATATCTGTAATTGAACATATCTCCTGAGCCTAGGGCACCGGCCATGCTGTCATTCAATAAAAGGAATTTCAGACACTCATCATCATCATTGATCCTCACCTCATTTACATACATCACAATTTATTTGAATGGAGAGCAACTGATTGAAAAGAAAAATCTGCATTTTCCCCAAGGTTTGGATAGTTGATATTTTTTTAGAAGACCGCGTTTCCCAGTTTTCCTCCTGTGGGGTCGTTAAGCCCTGTCTGGCTTAATTATCTTAATCTTGTCTTTCTAGATTTGAAAACGCTAATGTTCATTTCAATCACATATTTAAGTACATTAAATATCTACTAAAATAAGATACCAATCAGGTATACTAGTGTGCCAATATCTACCAAAGCAGTCAGTACTTCCTAAAGTGTGGATCTCCAAACCAGCATCATCATCATCACCGAGATACCTGTCAGAAATGCAAATTCTCGGCCCCACCCCAGCCTCTGGGAGTGGGTCTCAGTGATCTACTTGAACAGGTCCCTGGGCGATTCTGATAACACCACCCTATACTAACACCTAAAATGTAGTCTTTAGCATAGAGCTAATTCTCTAAAGTCTTCTGAACACTAGATCATTCAAGACACCAATTTGCACAGCTTTTTGTCAGCTTGTTTGTTTGTTTGTTTGTGATCCCTTCCCCCCTGTCATTCCAACAAGGGAGCCAGGCTTGTGTCCTCACTCCAAGGAGGCTTTGTCACTGACTGCAAACAACAGCTTCTTAAAGACAAGACTGTTCCTGGCTTTCGTTTCTGGAGTGTGAGGACCTGTTGAAGGTTTTCCCAAGGGTGGAGGGGCTCAGAGGACGAGTGTGGGGCTCTGCTTGTGAATCCCTCCTGCCTGGGGTTGGCTTCCCATCACCACCCACAGTGCTCCCCGTTTCTTGTCATCAAAACCACAGTTCCTGATTTTTTCTTTCATTAGTATCCTTCCGTTTGGGTCTTGAACCTTTAGGGGTAACATAGTTAGCTTTTATGTATCATTTGATTTTACTGTTTTCACATTAGGGAGGAAGCTCCCACATGGGTTTGATGGCTCAGAGCTAGTGGTTGGTTAGTTGAAAAGTTAGTTAAAGGGAGGGATCAGACACAAACGAACAAGAAATGGATACATAAACCCTTTAGACATTTCATTTTAACTTGAAACATAGATGCACACCAACTCTTCCACCCAGGTCTTTCTTTGGGAATGGGTCTGCTGTGTAGAGATCATTCTGTCTGTCATACCCAAGGCACTGTCAACGATCTCTAGTTTTGGTTTCTTTGAAACAGGCCAATTGCTTAAAGATTCTCGTGGAGCAATCTGAGAATGGTATCCTTCTAGATAATCCATGTTTTCCTCTAACTTTTTAAATATTATCTTGGCTATGCTTAATCAAATAGCAGCTTTTCTATTAATTTTATTTTATAAATCTTCTGACTGACCTTCACAGAAACACGTCTCCTGATGCATTCTTATTTAACTAGTTTGTTATTTAATATTTAAGTAAATTACTTTGTTACAATAATAAGGACACTAACAACGAACTTTTGGCAATCAAAACTCCACCAGTGGAACCGATGTGCCCTAGGGAGAAGCCTGTGGGTGTCAAGTGGGCAGCGAGCCATGGCGGGTCAATGGACACTCTGCTCATTGACACACATCTGCCAGGCCATCCGTGTGCGGGTGGCCAGCCCTGCGGACAAGACTTCAGAGCCAGGTCGGGGCTGTGTTTCTATGCCTGGGTTAGCAGAACTGCTCCAAAATCGTTCCAGCTTTAATTTTCAGTCAAACTGGCAATGTGTGTCCTGACTATACATGTGTACAGTTGGAATGACTAGGACTTTAGACTATGTGACCATTTAGCAGACATGTGGGTGCTCCACCTGCCTGAATGAACTCAAAACTACAGTCGGGGCAGCTCTGGACATTGTTCCATTGCTGTGCTGGAAGCCAGTGCGGCCTGTGATACCGCAGAGGGCCGGGCACGGGACCAGTGGGGCCTGTGATACTGCAGAGGGCCGGGAACGGGACCAGTGCGGCCTGTGTCATTCTGCAGGGAGCTGGCCGCCGGGCCGTGTGAAATGAAGCATGTCACTGTTATGGACAGTGATGACAGTAGCGCCACACTGGAAATATTAATTTCTCTGAAGTAGGCTCTTTTCCTAAAATACAAATTTAAACTGACAAAGGTGTTTCAATAATTCAGTAATTCAAATAGATTATTTAGCCAAAAGATTCAGTGGCCATAGTTTCATTTTCATTGATTTTGATCCACTTTTTTTGGACCCATTTTTGAAGCACCATGAGTATAAATAGAATTAATATAAAAACCCATTAATTACTATTCACGTGCTAAATCCATTAAAAACCGGTACTGGCCAAATGCTACTATTCAGAAGGCATAACTAATGGCTATTTCTTAAGCAATATTTTTCTGATTTTTCCTCTTCAAACAATAAAATACCTCTTAGTTTCCATCTTCCTTCATGAAGTAAGAAATCATTTGTCATGAACAGAAAGCTCTTAATAATGTTTTTATGTGCTGACCATTAACACATCAGGAAGTTATGGGGCTGTTTTAGCACGTTAGCATATTGAACAGTTAAACATGTACCAATCACTTTTTTAACAGTCACATTTATTTTTTACGACGACCTCGCTTAGAATGCAAAATAAACTTTAATAGTAGAGACTTTTAAAAGGTTCAGAAATCACAGGCTTTGGGCCAGGTCTATGTAGGATCGATTCCCAGGTTTCCAGCTACCAAGTAGAGCTCTTGACAAATTACTTAATCCTTCCAAGTCACCGCACCTGTAAAGGAAGATGTTGCGCTCCATCTCTCCATCTTGTGGTTTTGTGACGAGGATCTGAAGGGCTGTCGTGGGTCTCTGCAGACTGAGTGCCCTGCACTAAGAGCCTGGGTCGATGGGGACCACCTCATTCTCTCTCTCGTTGCTGCAATCCCTGTGCCAAAGAGTTTGCATGCTACTGTCTGACCCTTTCTTCGGTCAGGCCAAACTAGCCACAGCCTTCCCAGACATTTCCTCCTCAAGGCGGTTGTCTAGTGCCAGAGAATCGGTCCTCATTCTAAGATCCGCGGTAAGCCAGACTGAGTATTTTGGTTCAGCTACAAATGTATTAACTATAAATATTAATAGTACTCTTAGAGTTTATGAAATCTATTAGTCAATTAACCAAGTATTATATGTACATGAGCACACACACAATTTATTTGCTTAATAAAATATTGGTTTGAGACCCCCAACAGTACTCGATGCTCATAAGTGAAAAGTGCCACCCGGCCGGTGTGGCTCAGTGGTTGAGCGTCCACCCATGCACCAAGAGGTCGCCAGTTCAATCCCCGGTCAGGGCACATGCCCAGGTTGTGGGACCAATCCCCAGTGGGGGGCATGCAGGAGGCGGCCAGTCAATCATGTTCTTTCTCATTGATGTCTCTATCTCTCTCCCTCTCCCTTCCTCTCTCTAAAATCAATAAAGAAAAAGTATTTAAAAATAAATAAATAAATAAATGAAAAGTGCCAATCAGATAGATTTCACACAGGCAGCAGGCACTTCGGGAATGGCGCTCAGCTGTCTCTCGCACTTTTCTCTTTGTCTGAACTCTCGTTGTGCTCACGGAGGGCCAGGGGCCACCTGCACATCGGCAGGTCAGTGTGTAGAGGGGAAGGAATGTACGCGCCCCTGTGTTCATAGCACTGTCGACACACAATAACTAACACCTGCAAACAGCCCAAGTGCCCACCAGCAGATGAGTGGATAACAAAGCTGTGGTACATGTACACAATGGAGTACTATGCAGCTGTGAGAAAGAGAGACCTCTTACCCTTTGAGACGACATGGAGGGGCCTGGAGAGTATTATGCTAAGCCAAATAAGCCAGTCAGAGAAAGACAAATACCACATGATCTCACTTATTATGTGTGGAATATAATGAACAAAATAAGCTGATGAACAAAACAGATCCAGAGTCATGGAAGTAGGGAACAGACTGACAAACCTCAGAGGGAAGGGGATGGGGGTGGGGAGATAAACCAAAGGACTTAGATGCATATAACCAATGGGCACAGACAACAGTGCCGGGAAGGGGGGTGGCGCAGGAGCAGGGAGGAGGGTGTCAGTGGGGCAAAAAAGGAGGGACATCTGTAATACTTTCAACTATAAAGATAAAAATATATGGAAGAGGGCCTAAATCCCAGCTCTGCCTAGTCATCTGTGTGACTTTAAGTGATGTCCAGTTTCCATATCTGTAAAATGGGGTCACACGGGTTAGCACTGGTCCTTACACAAGTACATAGGATGCTTCCTGAGGGCTGGGAAGGAAGCCAGAGTCTGCAACCCCAAAATAGGCCTGTTTGACATAAAAACGATTTTGAGCTGGAGGCAATTAAGAAGCAGTATATGCAGAAAAAGCCCCCACTTTTCACTTAAAGGCAGGAAATAAATTCTCCTTTTACCGGAGACAGACTCTTAGCCCAGAGATGGCACCAGGAAGATCTGCCAGCAAAGCCTGGTAAACTCACCCTTCTCCTAGTTACGCCTTTACCATCTACCCCTGGCCCAAACCCTCTGTCTGGCCAGTCCTTCACAAGTGTATTGTTTCTTTGTCCAAAAGGTCTCAAAGCTTCCCGTGCTGCTCACTTCTTGGCCTCTTCGTTCTCGCGTGAAGGCTCCCGGGCACATCCTGGGCACACGTGAACATGTAACAGAATGTGTGTGTTCGCAGTGGCTCTTCCACAGGCAGTCCCCCGATCTCTCTCTGGCTTCAACAGTATCTGGATGGAACCGACGCAGGGACACCCCTTCTTCCAGCCTCCGAGCACCCTCCGACCTGTTTTCCAGCCACCACCTCGGGACCACCTCAGCCACCCTCAGCCACCCTGAGCCTCGGAGACCAGCCAACACCGTTTTTTGACCTTCACTCCTACTGCCCAACAACCGTGAGCTCCCACATTCGTCAGAGTTATTGCCCCCAGATGGAGGCCCCGGCAGTCGGTGGACCAACCTGCATCCGCGGGGCTCCCGCACCGACCTCTCTCCGGCCTCCGTTTCCCCCGCCACCATGTGGTCTGGGGCCGGGGCAGCCTCTTCCCGAGCTGGCGGAGGAGAAGCTCGAGGGCGCCCCCAGTCTCTTAAAGGTGCAAAACCAGCTTGGTGGTCCTCTTCTCTTCCAGGACGTGCAGAAGCCGTCCCGAGATGAGTGGGTGACACTCAGGACGCCGTGGAAGCCGCCATGGCCTTGGAGAAGAACCTCAACCAGGCCCTTTGGGACCTGCGTGCCCTGGGTTCCATCCTCACGACCCTCAGCTCTGTGACTTCCTAGAGAACCGCCTCCTGGGCGACAGGTGAACCTCATCAAGAAGATGGGCGACACCTGTCTCACTCCGCAGGCCGGGGCCCCCAGGCTGGGCTGGGCGACTGTCTCTTCCAAAGCCTCACCCCCAAGCACGACCAGGAGCCTGTGGAGCCCAGAGGCCTCTGAGGGCCCCTCTGCAGCCCCCTGGTGTCTGGCTTCTGCCTGAGCCTCTCCCTGAAACCACCAGGCATCCTTTTAACCAGGCTGGAGCCCTCTCCCATGCATCGGACCAAATGAAAACAGTAAGGCATTTTGTAGAAAGAAAAAAAAAGTTATGTACTTTTCTCCTGTTAATCTGACTTTGTCATTTTTATTTTCAGGCCAGCCAGGGACCTCAAGAGGGTGGAGCAAAACTCTTTCCTCCCCCACAGCTGTGACTGTGGGCTTCCCACAACGTGGGCTGTCACTAACTTATTAACTTAATATTGCTATTTGACGCTCATGAGTTGAGGTTTATTATGTTGACTAGATGGCAGGTAGGAGCCCTGTCTCACAGTTCTTCATGGTACTGGCAGGCCGTGACAAATGATCTTTTTATTCCTAAAACTAATAAAGGATCTAATTATGCACCCACGTCTAACTGTTCATGGATAGGCCAGGAAATAATTTCTGAATAATTTTCGATATTGCCTCTTTCCGTGCACAGAGCAGCCTGTGCCCGGTCTCGGTGCAGTCTCCTGCCCTCTGTCGAATCTCTCCTCCCCCACACCCAGCCCAGCCAGCCCAGCCCAGCTCGGGTGAGCATAGAGGAAATTGGCAACATTCAAAGCTGGTTAACACTCTGCTGAGCAGGTCTGTTGATTTTGCAATATCATTATTGACCCTCTGCCCAGCCAATAGCCGGAGGCGAACGTTTCTGTGTGTGAAAAGAAGAGCTGACCGAGTGTGGGCCTCTGTGCAGCACAGATGCCAGGGCTGCTCTCTGCAGGGCCCTTCCACCCGTGTCTGCGCCTTGGCAACACGCCCTCCAGTGCAGAAGGGTGCCACCCGTGTGCTGCTCTCGGGGTGGCCCTTCTTCCCCACCCAGAGCCCCTGTCCCCGCACTTGGATGTCACAGAAACCAAATGCAGCCGCCACTTCCTGTCTTTCAACTCCTGTCCAGAGAGACATCACCAGTCTAGACATCTAAGCCAGCCACCCGTTTTTGATTTTCTGGACGACCGCAAGCACACAGATGACTGGCGCTGACAAAGGAGGTACCATCAGAGGTCCCTGCTACGTTTGGGAATGAACAACACGTTGAGGAAGCTGTGCCCACCTTACGTAATGCAGTGAGTGGTAGCTGTATCTGTAATCGTGAGCTCCGGGTTCTTACTCCTGTTTTTGCCCTAAAAGGTTTTGAGTCCAGTAGGGCTGAAAGGCCTTCACCACCCATGTAAGATTAAGAGGCTCTTCAGGAGCCCATAAGCAGGACGAGTACGAGAAGGATAGCGATAGTTAACACGTTCGGAGCCCTGACTACACGGCTCAGGGCTCTCTGCCCTGTGCATGATCTCATTCACACCTGATGACAATTCTGGGAGGTGGGTACTGTTATTAGCCCCATTTTACAGATGAGAAAACTGGGATCTCAAGAGGCTTGAGGTAGGAAGGAACACAGCTGGGGGATCTGAACCCAGGCCGTTTGACGCAGAAACACATTCTCACCCACTGGGCTGTGTTTCCTCACTGACTGGCTCTGTGGGCTGCCAAGGCACCCGGGGAGGGGGGTAGGGGGGGAGGGTGGGAGGGTTCACATCGCCCTCTCACTGTCCCGGTGATGGGCGCAAAGTCCCGTGATAAACGCGGTTGCCATGAAATCAGCTGTGTAAGTCAGGAGTTGACAGGCTGCAGCCGCAGGCCAAACCCAGTCTGCTGTCTGTTTCTCTCCTGCTTGTGAGCTAGCAATGGTTTTCATGTTTCCAAAGGAGAAATGAAATGTTGTAACATGTGAAAACTATACAAATTCAAATATCGGTGCCTATAAATAAAGTGCTGTATTTCATCACTAAACATCAGGGTGATTTGTTTTCTCTCTTGTTACGTAGGGATGTACGTCCCATCCTCGATGTTGCCTCTTGGCCCACAAAGCTAAACTAGTCACCATCGGGCCCTTTATGGAAAAAGCTTGTCAACCCCTGATGTAAGTCATCTTGATTATATATTTTTGTGGTGACATAAAAGTTACAAGATTTAACAAGATTTAAAAATTGAGGTAGAAACTAAAGAAGAGATCAGCTCTGAGCTTGAGCTAGGGATGGTCTTCCACCTCGAACTGTGATGGGACTCTCTCTTTTCCTCCTACCCTCCTTTATCTGCTTCCTCTTCCCCCACCACACGTCAGTCCAGGGTTTGTGGTGGGGAGGGCATAGATAATGCAATTTGGGGATTGTAAGAACCTAGACGATCATCTAATCCCAAAATTCCTAATATCTTGAACTTCAAAGAGCAGAGAAAAAATAAAAAAAATGGAGACCAGCATAGAATTGTCTTATTTATATTTTGCTGTGTAAGGGCAACGACCACCTCCAAACACATCAACCCACAGTGGATGCGTCACCTGCTCCCATCGTTATTGCGTAAGAACAAGATTAAAGCATTAGAAAGGAAGCAAGTCAATGCTCGCAAAACACAAGATGCTCCTTTAACATGAGAACATGTAGCTTTTATTTAATAAATAATCTCTACACTGTTCTTACTTTTCTCATTTACCTTGAACTGGTGAAAGTCTACACTGGCAGACACAGGCATGACTTTGAGAAGCACTAAACTACCCACGATGCCCCTATCTTCTGCCCCAGTCCCTTCTGGCCGCCACCTACTGAGTGACTGTTGCTGCACAGTCTTCTCTTTGAGAGGGGCCAGCAAGCTAGTCTCATATAGTGTAATGCATGTTAACCAATCATGTTTTTAAAAATCTGCCCTGTGCCCTGGCCGGTTTGGCTCAGCGGTTAGAGCGTTGGCCCACAGACCAGAGAGGCCCGGGTTCGATTCCTGCTAAGGGCACGTACCTCGGTTGCAGTTTGTCCCCGGCCCCAGTTGGGGTCGTGTGGGTGGCAGCCAGTCGATGTATCTCTCTCACGTTGATGTTTCTCTCTCTCTCTTCTTCCCTCCCGCTCTATCTGAAGATAAATGCAAAAATGTCCTCGGGTGAGGATAAAAAAAAAATCTGTCCTGTAACCGACATGTTTTTCAGGAACCAATGCCTCTTAAGACACACACACACACTCCTGCCACAATGGTAGAAAATTCAAACCCCAGACCGACAGGTAGAGACACACGGTGGGGCAGCGAGAGCCCCTTAGGTGGCATGCCCGGTGTACCTATGTGCAGAAAATATCTCTGATAATGTAATTTAAAAAACAAAATGTGGCTCGTATACAGAGATCACTGCTCTCTTTTGCTCTGACCATCAGTGAAGAAGCATCTGATGGGACCGTACCTGCTCACTGAAGGTCAGACCAGGCACTCCGGGCTCTCGCTGCTGTCTGCAGGGCACACGCCCTGGGAGCAGTCTCCCTGGGGGGCTCCCGAGCTCCGTCCACACGGAGGAGGAGCACAGCCTCCCATCGCTTCCACGAGCCTTTGCTTGGCTAACTACACCGATGGTCCATAGCACATCTAAAGTGAATTGAAAAGTTTTACATCTTTTCAGCTTTGGGTTCTGGAGAGTCGCGGCCGTGTTCAGAAACCTCTATGCATCACAGCAACATAGGACGTTTCAAGGAAAAATCCATTTGTACTCATGAACCTAAAAGTGGTCAAAAAGGAATGTCAGAAGAGGAGGGTCACCCACAAGACAAGGCCCCTTTTCAAATGGAAGCCTTCTTTGGAGTCTAGAAAAGATGGACACAACTCGATTAGCAATATTATTCTGAATATGAAGCAGAAAGACCAGGCTTACGTATGTATGTGAGAGTTCACCCAGAAAGAGAGTTGATGAAATACCTTTATGTGTGTCCGCTCCTTTTGAAAACCAGAATAAGATGATGAATCAAAAATTTAAAAAGGATCAACTCACATGGCCCGTGTGGCTCACTGGATTGAGTGTCTTCCCACGGACTGAGAGGTCCCGGTTCGATTCCCGGTCAGGGCACATGCCCGGGTTTCGGGCTCGATCCCCAGTAGGGATCATGTAGGAGGCAGTCTATCGATGTGTATCTGTCATATCGATGTTTCTCTCTCTCCCTTCCTCTCTCTAAAAAATCAATAAAAACATTTAAAAAGAAAAGTATCAACCCAAAGATAAGGAAAAGACGAAAACACATGACAAATGTCAGTTTTGGAAGACGGGAGGGGAGCCGGAGGAGGGGAGCGCCTCTGTTCCAATCAACGGCAAGGTATAAAACAGGAGATTGAGAAGAAATAGACTCAAAGACAAGAGACATGTTTCTGGAAGCAAACTGCCAGGGCAACAGAAAGCGGCGGGAGGGGCTGACGCCGGCTAGGCCAAGTCCAGAAGCCGATGTGACCCCCGCAGCTTGGCTACTGCACAGAAATGGGAGCACGAGCCAGCAAACACCATTTAACACTGGACCCTTAATGCAGGGTCAGGGGCGCTGACCCCTGCGCAGCTGAATATCTGCCTATAACATTTTCTTTTTTTTAAATCCTCACCGGAGGATATTTTTGCATTTATCTTCAGATAGAGCGGGAGGGAGTGAGGAAGAGAGAGAGAGAGAAACATCGATGTGAGAGAGACACATCGACTGGTTGCCACCCGCACGATCCCAACCGGGGCTGGGGATGAACTGCAACCGAGGTACGTGCCCTTGGCCGGAATCGAACCCGGGACTCTTTGATCTGTGGCCCGACACTCTAACCGCTGAGCCAAACCGACCAGGGCTGCCTATAACTTTTGACTCCCCCCAAACTTAACTACTGATGGCCTACTGCTGACCAGAAACCTTACTGATAACATAGACAGTCAGCTAACACATATTTTGTGCGTTGTATGTATTGCCTACTGTATTCTTACAATAAATTAAGCTAGAGAAAAGGAAATGTTGTGAAGAACATCATAAAGAACAGAAAATACATTTACAGTATTTATTGAAAAGGAATCCATGTATATAGGACGCGTGCAGTTAAAGTCCTGTTGTTCAAATATCGACTGCATTTGGATTGGGGTCCTGGAGGATTCCCAATCGAGGCAGCTCCAAACGTGGGGCGCAGGCAGAGGAGAAAGAGAAAGGAGACCACAGAAGTTGGAATACAGAGCCATGGTAGCCAGCCTCTGAAATGGCCCCGATGACCCCTCGTCCCGGGAGCCCTGCTTTGTGTAGTCCCCTCCCACACTGGACCGGAGTCGGTCAGTCTGTGTGACCAGAAGAGGGCGTGCATGATATTACGTCACTTCTGAGACTAAGTCGTAAAAAAACATTGTGATGTCCACTCTCTCTCTTGGATTACTTGCTCTGGGAAGCTAGCTGCCTGTCAAGTCAAGGCCTTATGAAGAGGCCAATGTACTGAGGAACTGAGGCCCCGGCAACAGTCCTGCAAATGAGCTATGTTGCAAGCTCACCTTCCAACCCCATCAAGCCTTAGATGACTAGCGCCCCCACCTACAGCTTGTCTGCAACTCCTTGAGACACCTTGAGATAGCACCACCCAGCTAAGCAGCTCCCAGATCCCCGATCCTCAGAAAATGCATGAGATAATAAATTATTTGCTGCTTTAACCTGCAGAATGTTGGGGTAATTTGTTAGGCAGTAATAAATAATACAGGGGACCACCAAGAATGAAAAGTTTGATGAAAACGGCGAAAGGGAAATTCGGGAGATTTTTCCGGAAAATAAGACAAAAGGAAAAGAGATAAACACTCAGGGAAAAAAGCTAACAAGGTTTGGGGATCAATCCAGGATGTCCAGTGTGTGACCAATAGGAGTTTCAGAAAGACAACAGAGAGCAGACAGAGAGGAGAAAATGATCAAAGAAATAATACAAGACACAACTTTCTAAAGTGAGTAAGTCAAATGTTCAGACCGACAAGAGCCCACTAAATGTCCTCCTATCTCAAACACACAAATCGGAGGCGCATTATCATGACATTCCAGAACCCTGGGGACAAAGGTCCTAGAAGTAAGCAACAAGAATCACATACAAAGGCCTTGGAAAGGAAATGGACCTGGACGTGTCCACTGTAATCCCTCAGGGAGATATCACAGGAGGCCTTTAGGATCTAAGGGAAATGGATCTTCAACCCAGACTGGATACTCACCAGCTGATACAGTAAGTGTGAGGAGACACGGACATTTTCAGACATGTAATGACTCGAAGCTATTACCTTACAGGCACTCATTCATAGAAAACTACTGGAGGATGTGCTCCAACAAAAAGGGAATTAGACCAAGAAAGGGAAGGGCACGGCATCCAAGAGAGACTAACTCGGGATGACTGTTTCAGGAGGACATGGTGCAGCTGACCCTGATTGGAGCCACATTGTCGGGGCCGCCCCGAGGACACCAAGAAAACAGGAAAGTGCCTGACGGGTGTGGCAGTAGAAAATTTCAAACTTCAGGAAAAACAAAAGTTTGTCCAAGAAACTCTCCAAGCATAAAACGTAGTGGCTCGGTAGTGAACACATTTCCATAATCATGCACTCATGATTTCACCAAAAGTTAGGATAGAAGCATATTGGCAAAGTCTGAGAAAAAGGAGGGTCTCGGGAAAGTCCTCACCTACCAAACTGCAAATCAGTCCATATGTAATGTTCAATGGAAAATTGGGAAAATAGCTTCATAAGCCTGTTTTTCAGAAATATGGAGGTCAATAATGGAAAAAAGAGCCACAAGAGTTGAAAATGGTAGCCTCCGTAGAGAGGAGATAAAGCCAGGAGAGGGACATTGCTTTTATTCTAAGTCTTTAATTGTGCAAGTATTTTATTATTTTTAGTGCTTTATAATAGTTTATTTTTTACTATCTGTCTACTTTACTAAAAATGAACAATAGAAAAGAAAGTTCATCTCAAAAGCAGAAAATTTCCTCTTGCTTTACATCATAAGTCCTACAATTTATTATTTTCTCAAACTGAGTTCATCTGAAGTGATGTTTTCCTCCAGTTTGGAAAACTACCAATTGAGTGTTCACTTCCTGGTAGAAAAAAGTACAGTAAGAATAAACATAGGAAAATTTTAAAGAAAAGTGATTCAGGCCTTTGATGAAAAATAAAAACAAAAAAACCTGAGGCTGACAATTCTTTGCAGACAAAGTTAAATCCGGGAGGTTGCCTGGGCTCCCACTTACTGCACCCTTCTCTGTTGTCAAAACCAGAGAAGATGAAGACTGCCCGAGGCCCTAGGGTTCCTCTGTCTTTTACTGATTCCGAGCTTGGTCCAGATTTTCTGTGGAGCCTGGAATTTCTCATTTTCCCTTGAGCAGATGAGCTGACTGCAGTTTGGAGACACTGTGGGTGTTTGCTCTCCTGCCCAGAGCTCTGCCAGACTGGACAGCCAGGGTCCAATAACCTGGGAGCTTCGTCTCAGGGGCCATCACCTTAGAGAAGAGTGATATTTGTGGCTGCATTGGGCTCTGTCTCACTTCCTGGCTGGGGATGGTCACCACTATGAAACTATCTTCTCCCTAGTGGGGGACAGTAGATGTTGTCTAGTTCACGTTGATGGAGCTGGACATAAGCCAGTAAGTCACGACTGTAACTCTCTGTAAAGAATAAGAAGGCAATCTGATACCCTGAATTTGCTTTTTAAAATGTATGCTAGAAATATTTGGGGTGGCTTTGCTGCGTTTGTGATGATTAACACACTTCTTTGATGACACCAGTTCAAATCAAATTGGGATGGAGAAAATCTCCCTCATTAGTTTCATGGCATTCCAATAGAAATTTAGGTTCTCAACTTTCAGTATCCATTAATTACCTGGAGCCCCTGGTAATCTTACTTTTTCCAGAGAGCAGGTCTGAGGGCCTAGAATCTGTGTTCGAAAAGGAGATTGAGACTCTCCTTTGTGTACCAAGCATTCATCAGGAACTAAGACTGGCCTAGAAAACTATTACATTAACCTTGGTGGCATGTATGAAATAAGAAAACAGAATTTACTTTTAAAAATAGAGGATAGCTGGGATTAATGATCAAACCTAAATAAATTCCCCATGGTGCCACTTCCCTGATGAAAATCATTTCTTCATTCCCTACGGCCCGCGGTGTCAAGTCTAAGCCCCTCGGCACGGTGTGAGAGGCTTTCTGTATTCTGGTCCCACTATTTACCCAGCTTCAGAAGTCACTGGTCACCGGAGCTCTCCTCCACATTCCTGTGCTTTTCCACACGGCCCTTCTTGGCCTGAATGCCCACTTCTCATGCCCTTTCCTCAGCGTGGCTCAGTCCTGTTCGTCCTGGAGCAATTCAACGGTAACCTGTTTCTGGAAGATCACTTTCCTAGTCCTCTCGGTAGGTAGTCACCATCTCATCTGTTTTGTGCATAAGGGCTCTCACAACACACATCTAACTGCATTGTAATTGTTTGTGTACATGCAATTTTCTCCAACACCCGACAGAGGACAGTTCACAGAGCAGGGGAGGGGGGACGGTTCTCCCAGGGGGAAACTGTTCCCTTAGCTGTGTCCCATGACTTAATCAGCCTTCAGGGGTGGGGGTCCATAGACATGGAAAGATATAAAGAGTGAAAGTACTAATACCCCTTCATTTGTCGCCCAGGGGAGGAAATAACACATTACAAATACAGTGGAATTCCCTGGTGTCTCTGAATCTTCGTTTAAATTTGCTCTATAAAACTGCCTTATTCTGCCCCCGGCCAAGGTGGCGCAGTTGGTTGGGTGTGGTCCATGCACCAAAAGGTTGTCGGTTTGATTCCCCGTTAGGGCACAGGCCCGGGGTTTCAAGCGTGGTCCCCAGTAGGGGGTGTGCAGGAGGCAGCCGATCTATGTTACACTCTCACACTGATGTTTCTCTCTCTCTCCCTCTCCCTTCCTCTCTCTCTAAAAAAAAGGAAATTAAAAACACACACACACAAGTAAAACCCTGCCTTATTCTGGGGAAATTGAGTAAGTTGTACTCTGTCCTGCTCTGGTCCACACAGGGAAGATACTTGTGGAGACTGAAATGTTGGTGAGATTCAGTGCTCAGCAAATACAGGAAACCAGAAGCTACCAACAGAATACAGGCCCCAGGGGATCTGCATAAATCGTGAGCAGAATTTGGACTTCCCATGGACCTGAGACAGCATTCGAACCATTTCAAGTCATATTGAACCTCAAAGGACAGGATCACACGGGAGCTACAGTGACAAAAAGTACATGCTCAGTAAACGTCAGCCACTCGCAAGCACCAATTACATGGTGCTAAAGGCATGAAGTTGGTGGTAGGTGTAATGTAGACAACTCTGTAAGATTTATGGCCGTTATTAAGGCAGCGAAAGGTGAAGATCGAAACTGGGCAAATGTCAAGTATACTACAATGCGTCATGGCACTGGCAACAGATCACGGAGAGATAAGCGTAGGACTATAATGATGACAGCTGGCATGAGACGTCATAGAAAAACAAATAAGAGAAGGTAAGCCACGTCTCTGGAAAAACAAACATTTGGATGTTTCAGACATTTTGATGATTGAATTTTTCTTCTCCTCCAGGTGACTAATGCCAAGTAAACAAAATCTTAGGAGCAGATAAGGGAGAAAGCCATGGGTGAATTCCCCAGTGCCCCTGGGATCAGCAGTGTGTTACTGTAAATAGGAAGAACACTAAGAAAGAACGAGTGCGTGAGCCGGACAGCAGAGTAAGTGGAAAAGGCAAAGACGAGAGAGAAGTCACGGGTCAGGAGAGAGGTCTCACCCCAGGCTAGTTTATTTTAGGTACGAAGAAGGAAAAGTCTGCTCGGTGGTGATATCTGTTTTGTAAGAATAAAAAAAGGATATGAGAAATGGAATTTTTATGAATTCTGTATTTTAGAATAAAATATACAAGAAGGCAAAAATAACCTAATTTAGAATGCAAACCCATTGAAATTCGGATCTAAATTTTAAGCATCTTTTGGAGCTCCCCGAGAGGATGGTATTTGCACACTTTCCTAATATTTGCTTTGCTTCTGTCTCAATATTGGAAGTACCTTGTAGTTGTTGCTAAATAGTGTTTGATTTTTTTACTAGGATTAACAGAGGGGCACCTAGACAGCTGGCTTCACTGTGGGTTTGGGAAGGAAGCTACAGAAAGAACAACAAAAGTGCATTGAAGTTAGTTTCCTTAAAACAAAGATGTAAACAGTATCATATCCTCATTAAAAAAAACGCAGTGTTTTACATGACATCTTTTAAATGTGTGGTTGCATTTAGAAACCCTAAAAGGGGGGTTTGCTATTCTGGCAAGTTCAAATTCAAAATCATTTTATATACATATGTAGACCTGTAACAATCCTTTAAGACTGGGATCGAACCCACGAACTAGGTATGTACTCTGACCTGCAATCGCACCCACCAACTTTTGGAGTATGGGACAATGCCACAGCCAACTGAGCCACACCAGCCAGAGCTAAACGGTCATATCTTAAACACTCTTTTTTTAAAAAAAATATTTTTTCTTTATTGATTTTAGAGAAAGAAGAAGGAAGAGGGAGAGAGAGATAGAAACATCGATGAGAGAGAACACCGATTGGCTGCCTCCTGCATGCCCCCCACATGGGATTTGGCCCACAACTGGGCATGTGCCCTGACCGGTAATCGAACCGGTGACCTCCTGGTGCATGAGTCGATGCTCAACCACTGAGCCACACTGGCCTGGCAAACAACTCTTATTTTTAAAAACTTCTAGTTGTGGTAAAATACACATAACATAAAATTCAGCATCTAAACCATTTTTAAGTGTACAGTTCAGTAGTGCTAAGTACGTTCATATTGAATTATTTTCATCTTGCAAAATTGAAACTCTGTACCCATTAAACAACACTTCCCTATTCCCCGCCTCCCAGCCCCTGACAAGCACTGTTCTTTCTGTCTCTCTGAATTTGATGCCTCTAGATGTCCCATGTAAGTGGACTCATACATTAATTGTCTTTGTGACTGGCTTATTTTACTTAGCATGATGCCCTCAAGGTTCATCCATGTTGTCTCATGTAAACACCCTCTTATAGTTTTCATAACTAAAATTTTAATATAGAGAATAAATATAAACATCTGTCATTGAAATCCAAGGTCATGAGATATCTACCTGTATATACGATGCTAGGAAAACTGAGGGAGTATAAATCTAACCATAAAACAAACAAAATTTCCTAAGGGGTTGGTTACGTACATTATGGCACATCTATACAGCCATGTGAATACCTGGGAGAGAAGAGATGACATTAGGTGAAGCAAAGAGCTTGATAAACAGAATGATCATATTTTTAAATGAAATGTACATGTCTATGCATAAAGATTCTGGAAGTATAGACACAGAATGGTTAAAATAGTTATCTTGCGAGGGAGATTATGGTGCCTTTCCTATTTTACTTTTTACTTTCTTAAATTGTTTAAAAATTTTTCATGCACATTTCTTCATAATCAGGAAAAAACAAGAACAATTTTCTTTCTTTCTTTCTTTTTTTTAAATAACAGGAAGCGATGATGACAAGGAAATAGTAGACGGTTAACCTTTCCACAAAAAAGGAAAAATAAAAATTCATGGCTGAGAAATGTCTATGCTTTAGGTTAGTTTCTCATTTCAATCCTACATTCTAAGCCAATGAAACCAACAACAATTCTAATATAAGTCTCAGACGTTCAAGAATGAATCAGCCTGAAAACAAATATTTTCAGGTACACTTTTCATTTTTGCGGAGCAGCCCTTCGGTAAGGATGTGATAAGAACCTTCTTAAGGTAGACACCCAGACGACAGAGCCCCGTGAGCCTGGACGCAGGCTCTTCAGAACCTGGGGCACTAAATAAACCCGAAGGAGGCCAACGATACCTGAGACCATATTTCAAAGGACTCGGCAGTGAGTCTCAAGTTGTCCACACACAAATCTTTGAAATGTTTTTCACTTTACGCAGCCAGTGCCTATAATTCATAATGAACAGGTATTTGAAGAATGGAAACCCAGTTGTACGCCCAGAGACAGCATTAGGACTGTGAAGTGTTTTTATGGGCTCTGGTTGAAGACATAAAAAATGGAAAAAGACACGAGTGTGGATGCACTCTGTGGTGATCTGGGCTTAGAGCAAGATGTAGAAAAGGTTATGATGCTGAACGGTCGTGGAAATGCAACTTTCTTTAAAATATGTAAGATATAAACAACACAGGTCTAAATCAGAAGAGATGCAAATGACAGAATCCCCATCACGGGAAACTTCTCTCATAGAACATTGGGAATATTAATGGCACGTCTGCTATGTTCAGAGTTTTAATATACTTGAGTTTGAAGGTGCTTTAGGAATAACTCAACACCTTTTAATTTTTAGATGGAGAAAAGTATTAATTATATTCAGTATATATTAATAACCCTGCTTTTCCAGTGTGCATATTTAAGGGATTATAATACACAACACTGTATTTTACTAGCTTATAAAGAATTTTCACGTCAATTGTGGTTTGGTACCTAAAAGTGCCTTAGGCATATAGATTTCTCATTATGGGGAAGATAAAATGAACCAGACTCCAATTACTTAAGCCATCTACAGAACTGATTCTCCAATTCTCTAGGTGACATAGAGTTAGTTTCTGTCTAGAAACATCGGTGATTGCTTCTAAAATGCAATCAGCATTTCTGTGACATTGGGACTAACTTTATTGTCCTGTGCCTCTTATGACACAAAAGGCAGAAACAAGAATTTACATCTTTTAGGTGTGGTTTAGAGCAGGATAGAAATACAGCCCGAGGGCAAATCTGTTCCACTGCCTGTCTGTGTCTGGCTCTTGAGCTAAGAATAATTTTACATCTTTAGATATAAAGACACTATCAGTCTTTTCAGAAGTACAGTTGTTCACATTGCTGAAGACGTTGCCTCTTGACTCGTAAAGCCTAAAGTATTTGCTTTCTGACTCTTCAGAAAACGTTTGCTAACCTGTGGTCTAGAGAAGACAGACAGGAAGAAGACTTGAGTTGTTTTCCAGACTGTGTGATCTTGGGCTGTTTAAGGACACTCTCTGGGTCTCCAGACTCTTGTACCATATGAGATCTCTTTTCACTGAATTCTAGATTGTGTTTATGCTACACTGTAGCTACTTAAGACATCCGTAACAATCCCACTGTGCAGAGCGCCCAGAGACCAGCGCTGTAACCTTGTCTTGCTTTGGAGCAAGACAGCTGGGTCAGGATGAAAGGAAGTAATTATGGTGTTTACAAATTTCCAAATGTCAAAACAAAAAGCTGGACCAAAACAGGTTTGTTTATGAATGGGCAAGGCTATCCTGATTGAGTTGAGAGCCCTCTCCAGTGCGAGGGTCTTGAGTTTTACTCTAAACGGGCTCATTGTCTCCACACGTATAAGGTCCATGTTGTTCTTGACTCTGAAACCTCTCGGCTACTTCCACCACGAACCTAAAAGTCATGGACGTTCACCCCACACTAGGGCCTGACGTCCGAGGTGCCCAGTGAGAGCTCGGAATGTTTGTTAGCAGTAAGATGAGAGCAGTGTGCACCAGGGATGACCAAGAGCTACAAAAAGGGAGAAGGGCCATTCTAAACATATCTATGGACGTTTTATAGGCCCACAATAGCCAAAGCAGATCCAAATAAAAGAACCAGGGAGGGAACGTGCTTATGGAGAGCTATAATAATGAAGACACGGTGGTGTGGGTGTAGGTATGGACAAACAGACTCATGGAACAACACAGAGAACCCAGAAATAGACCTGCCATATATGGAAACCTTATGTACAACAGGGTCAGCTCTGCATATCCCCGGGCAAAGGATACGCCGCTCAGTAAATGGTTCTGTGTCCGTTGGTTATCCACAGAGAAAACAATGCAAAGCTTCTCCAGTTCATACCCTCCAAAGATCGGTGCCAAACGGACTAAGGACTCAAATAAAAAGGATAAACTTCTTAAACTTTCAGAAGAAAATGTGAGAGGGTATCTTTACGACCTTGGGGTAGGAAAATATATCTTAAACCAGATGCAAATGCGTAGATTATAACTAAGAAGACTGATACATTCTACCATGTTAGAATGAAAAAAAAAAAAAAAAAACTGTGTTTCTCCAAAGAGGCCACAGAGAGAATGAAGAGGTAAGTCATACACTATGATGTGATATGTGCGACACAGGCAACCAACCAAGAATGAGTCTCTCAGGAACCAAAAAGAAAAAGGCAACTGATGGGCAACAGATATAACCAGTTACATTACAGAAGAGGGAACATAAACAGTCCATTAACATGTACAAACACGCTAAACACCATCAGGAATCAGATATGACTTTCCATACACCATTGTGGCAAAAATTAAAATAGGTCCCCAGACTGGCAAAAAGTTAGTCCGATAGCACCAAATGTCGCTGAAGATGAGGAGACAGCGAAACCCTGGTGTCCTTCAGGAAGAGGCTGTAAACTGTTTTCCTGCATGAACATAGCATTTCCTCGTTAAGATAAATGTGTGCACAACCTACCTGACGGCATTTCACACCCTGTGTATTGCCTACAGAAACCCTGACATCACACCAGGACAGGTGTACAGACGTGTTCACAGCAGTTTCATTTGTAATAGTAAAAACTGAAAATCCCCACGTATCCTTGAAGGTAGAATGGAAAAACAGACTTTGTTCCACTTGTAGAATGGGATATTATATAGCAATGAAATGAAGAAACGGCAGCTTTATAATCAACAAGGATGACTTAAAAAACACACGGAGAGTGAAAAGGGGCATGTCCCAGCAAATGCCTACAGTGTGAGTCCACCGACAGTGAGTTAAAAAATAGGCACAGTTAGCCCTGGCCGGTTTGGCTCAGCGGTTAGAGCGTCAGCCCACGGACCAAAGAGTCTCAGGTTCAGTTCCATTCACGGGCACGTACCTCGGTTGTGGTTTGATCCCTGGCACTGGTTGAGGTCTTGTGGGAGGCAACCAATTGATGTGTCTCTTTCACATGGATGTTTCTCTCTCTGTCTCTGTCTCTGTCTCTGTCTCTCTGTCTCTCTCTCTCTCTCTCTCTCTCTCTCTTTTCCTCCCTCCCTATCATTCTTTCAAAAAACCAATGGAAAAATATCCTCGGGTGAGGATTAAAAAAAAAAATAGGCACAGTTAGATGCAACCTGGACCATACACCCTTGGGGAATCTCCCAGAATTATCCTGGGATAACCTTCCAAGTATCCCACCGAGTAATAGGAATTAGCATTGTGCCGGTGACTCACGATGTTGGTGACATATGACCACTTCTACCCCGGTTCTATTTGTCATCTTTTCATATGGCTATGTCATGAACAACCTTCAAATGCTTGATGGATTGAAGCTGGGTACCTGAAATGTTAGGCAAGTTACTTAATCTCTTTCATCTCAGTTTTCTTGTCTGTAAATTGAGACTACTAATACTACATTCTCAAAGGGTTGTAAGAATCTGATGAGTTATAAGTCAAGCACTTAATACGGTGCCAGGCACCCAATAAAAGCTATGTAAGTGTTATCTATGGGACATCGCTGAACCAAATGCAAACTGATGGTAACTATTGTTGCAAAATGAGGACCAAGGTTCCAAAGCATCCTTGTAGGTCTATAACAAGCACTGCAAAGCTGTCCCCCATGATCAAGTGCAACATAATAGAAACAAATGGACATATTGTCTATGCATAGCGTAAAGAGAACAAAATAAACACCCAGGCGCCTGTGCGTGTACCTGCCCCCCGAGATATAGGACATGACCAGTACATGTGAAACTCCAGTGCGACCCACCACCACGGTGTTCCCTTCCCACTGTCTCCCTGCCTCCAAATGCAGCCAGGAATTTTATGTTAATTATTTCCTTTTTCTTCTTTGTATTTACACCCGACATAAATTTATTCCTAAACAAACAAACAAACACAGTTGGCAGAACTGCTTTTTCTCAGATCATGTTTTGTATTGTTCAAAAACAGCTGGTTTGGGCCAAAAATGAGGTCCCCAAAGTTTTCTTTTAATAATGCCCTCCTTCAGCTCTGCTTTCCCTTGGGAATTCCTCAACACGTATTCTCTTCCCTTCCCTTCCCTTCCCTCCCCCACCATTCTTATTTGAAAGAGAAGAGACTGCATGAAAACTTTAGGTCAAACATAATTCTAACGCATTAGAAATATTTGACATGGCACCAGGACCATTCGCTTCCTTCCTGTCTTTCCTTCCTTCCCCCCTCCCTCGCCTTTGTGTGTGTGTGTGTGTGTGTGTGTGTGTGTGTGTGTGTGTGTGTGTATCTTGCTTCTCTTTCTAGAACTCTGCTTAGGTAATTTCTATATACATATACAGATGTCAGAGAGAGGAGGGGAGAGATGGGAACATCAATAAGGAGTGAAGAAAGAAATACTTGGAAGAGATGTTTATTTTTACATTATACTAAAATGCATATCATTTTAGTGTGCTTGATTTTTAAGCCTGGGTGACTAGGCATTCCATTTGTATGAGGTTGTTAGCTTCTTTGATGTTTGCCTAGAACTTTTCCTCTAAGGCACAGAGACATTCTTTTGATTTAGGAAGCCAGGGTGAAAGGTAAGAGATGACAAGAGTGGACAGGGTCAGGTGTGCAACCTTTTACCTCTGGGCTCTGGGATGGGATCCTTGCACTTTCCCAGGACTTAGGCTTCCACTTGGAAATGTCTCAACGTCCTCCTCCTCCCTCTGTCCTCTGGACCCCCTTCAGACCGTAAAAGTGGTGACGGAATGTGGTACAAGAGCTTTGGAGTGAGGCGTTTAGAGTTTGAATGCCTGATCCAGTGCTCTAGCTGAGCTGATAACATAAGATTGCAAACTGGTGTATAAATGTCACCGATTGTCGTCCTGTTGTCACCCTGCGGTCTTGCCTGAGCTTATCCAATCGTAATGTGCCTACAAGTCACCTAGGGGGAGGGGTGTCTTGTGAAAATGCAGATTCTGAGTCCGCGAGTCTGGGCGGGGCCTGACAGAATTCATTTCTAACAAGTTCCCAGGTGAAACCCACAGTTCGAGTCCCTGGGCCACACTTTGGGTAGAATGACCCAGTCAGCTGCTTCTACTCTTTCTGTTGTTCTCACAGTAACTCACTTGTGTTGTCTTCCTGATTCTCTTCCTTCTGCTCTCTCATCCTTTTCTTCCCGCCTTCTCTCTAGTCCTCATTCCAATCTATCAAAATTGTATCATCCTTCAGAACCAAACGCCAATTGATTTCACGCCAGAACTACGTAGGAAACTCTTAAAACCCTCTGAAGTCCCAGCTACACACCAATTGAATTCGAATGCCTGGAGGCTGAACTCAGCCATCAGTATTTTTTAAAGCTGTCCAAATGATCTCCATGGAGAGCCCAAGGTGAGAACATCTGCCCTAAAGTCTCAACTGATCCGCTCCTGATTTCTCTCTCTCTATTAATTGACTCGCCAAGACACTTCTCTTATGACATTTGGCGTCTTGCTGTTTTATTTAGTTACGGGGATCCAAGTCTTATTCTACCCAATCAAGAAAGTTCCTTGAAAGTGGAGACTGTCTCTTAATAATATTTAAAGCTCATGAAATGCTTAAGAGATCATTTTGAACTCAGTAAGATCTCAAAAAATATTTGTTGTATTAAGTTGTATATTGGTATGAGTTGCGATCATTATGAGAGAGAATAGTACTATCATTGATAAATATTTTTAAGTAATTTACTTGCTTCCATATTGTTTTTAATTTCCATTGACAATGATTTCAGCTGTAAATAATATTCCCAAGAAAATGTACACATTCCTGGGATTATTAATGCCTACAAAATAATTTCTAATATAAAATATCCATTCTGTAACTATGGGGTATAATAAAAACATTGTATGTCCTGAGGCATTGGAAACAAATTCTCTTACTCTAGAAAGGAATATTATAATACTTGTGCTACTGCAGGTAGCCAGACTAGAACAATAGAATTTTGTTATTGGGTTTTAGCTTTAATATATAGGTAAGATTATTTAAAACTGTGAAATGAAAGAAAATGTGTTAAGCCTCTACATTTCAAGGTAACATGTGAAAGTATTCTATAATTTTTTGTGAAGTAACCAAATCTACATTTCTGCCTAAAGAAGCTTGTTTCGTGTTTGACATGTAATTGAATGTTTCTGTCATTTCCATTTGCACGTTTTCAAAGGTGAGCAAAGAGGACACATGAATGCAGTTTTTCATCACGGCTGGTGCGCCTGTGGACCCTGCACGGGACCAGTCGTTAGCCGAGTGCACTGGCAATGTCAGGACCTGGCTGGATCTTGTGCTTACGTGTGCACTCTCGCAAATGTGCTTGACATTACACATGTCTGTTCTGCGGATTCAGACACACAGTGAGGAAGCATGTTAGGTTCCCTTATGAACCATTTCCCTGATGAAATAAGGACGCTAGATCTAAACAACTTGGACAAAGTGTAGTTGAAGCAAGTCTGGGGATAAAATGTGAAAATCCCTGGATTCTTGGTCCTGTGTCCAGCTAGGCAATTGTTGGGTAACAGGATTAAGCTAAGAAAGAGGCATTCATAAGGAAAATACAAAGAAGGAATTCTGTTAGCCTGTCTTTCAAAATGCCTGTATTTTTGAGCTATCTTTTTTGTGGGCTCCTTCACATGTGTCGGATTAAGAAATGTTTGTGAGACTCCCTGGTGGGAATATAGCAAAGGGAAGGGCAAAGGAAGAAAAAAAAAGGGGGGGGGAGGTTTAGGAGTAAATATGGAGAGAGAAAAGATACAGAAGCAAGAGAAGAAAAGATCCCAATGAAGGTCGTACTGGGTGGTCCCTAAAGTAATACCTTAAACTTATTGAACTTTCACATGGCAGGTGTGGTTCTAATTATGCTATTTCTACGAACTCATTTAATCTTTACAATATATTACCGGTGAAAAAAACGGAGGCATAGAGACATTAAATGACTTTGTCAAGGTCACCCAGCTAGCAAATAATGGAACTTGGACTTGAATTCAGGTAGCCTAGGTCTACTATGTGCTGTCAAGATGCTACCGATGATATTCCTGTGGTAAATTACTGTTCTCATGAAGAAGTAGGTTCCATACAGCCAAGGATCTTATTTCTTTTACCACCTCATCCCCAGGTTCTATTTAAGACTGAATGTGAGTCAGTGAACATTGACTAAGCTCATACGAGGTGCCTGGCTCTGGTCTAGGTGCTGGAGATCCAGCCGAGTCCATCCCACACTCAAGGAGCTTCTATTCTAGAGGAATGTGCTTGATATGTGATGAACTTGGGTGGAATATTGTTGCTGAAGATAAAACGAATGAGGACATAGAAGTAGACTTTGCTATCAGCTTTGCACATAGCTTTTTTTCGCTTTAAGTACCTGCATCATTAGTCCAATCCAACAGCAATGTTTGGGTGCTAAAGAAAGACAGCCCTGGTCATACAAGTTAGGGCTTCAAGAAAGACCTATAGTAAAAATGGTGGCATTTGATAGGAAGGACAATGAAACCAAAAAATACTTGGGAATAACTGCAAGGGAAATACAGACAAGTATCAGTTACATAGCTGTCTGAACACAGGTGAACAATGCATGGCAGGCAAGCTAGAACTTGTGATGCCCTGATGTTGACACACTCAGGGTCACAGTGCACTGGACACAGCAGGTTCCAATAAGCCTTTATTTAATAGCACATAGTAATACAGCAATTCTGCAAAGGAATTCTGCACCTGGATTTTCATGCAGCTAACCAACCTTGAAGTCAAACTACTAAATAGGGCTTAATGCACTGGCAAATCTTGAAGTCCCCCCCACCTTTATTTTTCTTCTTTTTTTTTTTTTTTTTTTTTTTACCAGTGTTCAGGTTAATGGTTAAGGGTTGGTATGTAAAGTGTGCTATAGTTTCCTTTCAGTACTTTAGTTAATAATACATCATCTCGTGGTGTCTGAAGAATCTGTCAAAACAAGTAATGGCAAACCAGACCAGTGCCTCATTTGGGATCAGGGGCTGTTTAGGACAAAATGACTCTGGTTGTCTGTTTCCAACAGACAGGAGTCATTAATTTCAAGGGGAGAAATACATTCAATTGGAATGCTTGAGTCCCATAGATGGTTTTAAATCTCCCGTTCCATTCAGAATCCCATCTATTTCACAATTGATTTTGACTGCTGTCTGTAGTAACATCAGGTATTTCTCAGTTTTTAGAATGAACTATTTGTTTCTTTCAACCCACGACCCCACACAGTCTATTGAAATCAAGGTCAACTGGAAACTAATACTCTGGTCTCGTTCTTCTTTCTGTGCCTTTAGACTTTAACTAAAACCATTGACTGAGAAGATAACCCCCTGTACAATGTGAGTCTGGGATGTGACCAATTTGCTTTCCCAACCCTAACACGTTGGGTTTCTTTCTTTCCTTTTTCTCATTTTGGATTTTGCTTTTTGATCCCAGTTAACTATGTTGCTCCTATTAAACTGCTGTTAAAATTTTACCAACAGGACAAATAATTTTCCTCCCGAGTGGAAAACTTTTATGTCTTAAAACTACTTGTGAACTTGTAAACACAGGATTCCCCCCCCCCCCAGAAAATGTTCCCTCGCTCTTTACACAGATTATGTTAAACTTTTATCTTCATGGTTCTTTCTTCTTGGAGCTGATTGGCTCTAGACAAATTGGCGGAGGTGAATCATGGTAACATCTCGATCTAATTAAAATAAATGCATTTGTTAAAGCAAAACCATTTTATTTTTTGTTAATCCTCACCCCAGGACATTTTTCCATTGATATTTTTAGATAGAGTCGAAGGGAGGGAGGGAGGGAGAGAGAGGGAGAGAGAGAAACATCTACATGAGAGAGACACATCGATTGGTTGCCTCCTGAACAACCCCGACCAGGGCCGGGGATCGAACCTGCAACCCAGGTATGTGCCCTTGACCAGGAATCTAACCCACGACTCACTCTTCGGTCCGAGGGTCGATGCTCTAACCGCTGAGCCAAAGTGGCCAGGGCTCAAGCAAAACCATTTTGAAAAGCACTTAGGACACTTCGTAATTTTAAAACTCAGATTAAATGTGAAATATACAATTTATAATCATTTTAAGAAAACAATTTTTTTCAATTTTCTTTAATGTTTCAAAATTTTTATAATAAAAGTGTAGGGGAAAAAATGCCAACTAAAGCCAAACAAAAATAAGCAGAGATGTGATACTTGTAGGTGAACATCAAAGCCATAAACTTTGGTGTGAATTAGCATCATGTAACTGATTACAGAGACAAGTTTACAAGTATGAAGTATGGCGAACTAAGCGGCCTGCTTCTGGGGGGTGTGCACAGTTTCCCGAGCGTCTGGACCCCCAATGTTTTAGCTCTATTTGTGCTGCTGACATGGACCAGACTATGTTACTTAAAAATATGCAACTCGGGCATAAGAATTATTTTAGGCTGAGGGCAGTTGAGAACAAAGATACAGGAAGCATTCTCTGCCCTCCTCCCATCTGCCTAATAGAAGGGTATAAATTCCCCTTGTGAAGGTGTTTTCTCCTCTCCTGTACTAGGAGGAGAACAACCCTTATCACTAGAGGCAGAGATAGCACCGAGGTGAGTCTGGACACACAAAAAACCTCAATAAATAACCCTTATCTACCATGACGTTCCTCCATACATTTACCACTCCTACAGGCCAAAACCCCCTTTTCTCTGTCTAGGCGCTTTGCCACAACTTAATACCCTTTGTTAAAATAGTATATAAGCCCCCAGGTCTAGCCACTTCTCTGAGTTTTCACTTTTCTCTGCAGCCCCCATGCATGTGAAAATATTAACATCAAATCGAAGGTGTATGCTTTGCTTTTGTTAATATGTCCTCTGTCAGTTTAATTTCCAAGCCTCAGACAGAGAACCTAAGAGGGCAGAGGGAGAGTTTCCCCGCCTACACTACTGAAGTGTCTGCTAGGAGTGGTTTGATGAACCCGAGCAGTTTCGAGTTCCAGCTCCAGGGTATACTAGAAACATCCACCATCATCGTTTCTGTTTTCTGAAACTGGACAAGATTAAATCTCCCTGCACTCTTGAAGCACCAACAGTGTGTCATAGCTGTATATGGAACTAAGAAAAAAAATCCCGTTGTGGCTATGCTCAAAGGAACCAAGGATATAGAATCGAAGAGAGATGAGGACCAAGAAGAGAAGAACCAAGGGTAAAACCTTATGTGGAACCAGTATTATTTGACACAATTGTCAACGTAAGAAGCATTCAAACCTGGGAAAATTTTGTGAGTTTATTTGAGCCAAACTGTCGACAAATGCCAGGAAGCAAAACCTCAAGGGATTGAGATAATGCTCCGGAGAATGGCAGTTTTGCACCTTAATTTGTACATTACAATCAAAAGGGAAGACATAAAAGGATTACATGAAATCCACTGGTGACAGATTGGGGAGGTGGAAAAAGCAAAGGGCGGGGGTGCTCTCTGGGATTGGATACAAAGTAAAAGGAGAGACACATCCTTCTGTTACATATGTGGATACAGGACAGTTAATCATGAACAATTAACATGATAGTAACAACAATGGGGGGATTTGTGGTTTCTGCCCTGGTGCACAGGTTGTGCCCTGAGGGGTCTGGAAAAAGGAAGTTACCCCACATTCCAAGGGTATGCTTTCTTAGATGCAAAAAGACAATAGTCCCCATTAAGGTGAAAATTGAACTTTGTCAGGGAAGATGTCGGCCTAGGACGTGACTACCTGCCATAAGCTGCTTTTAGTTAAAAAATTTAAATTTCAGACCATCCTCTGTGGTTACTTTAGGTCTCTGAGTTTGCAAGGCTGTCACGCAGGCCTCCCCTGAGCTTGTCAGGGTAGCATGTGGCCCCTTTTCATCCACACAGTGGAGAAAAGTAAGGTGCCTTGGGCTACTGGCACCCAGGAAGGACTTTGTAAATGCTTGAATTTAAAGTTCTCATGGAAAGTAGCTTTAGATTAGAGAGAGAGAGAGAAAAAAAGCACCTGCTTTGAATCACACACATGCACGCGCACACACACACACACACACACACACAGATACAAAATTTGTTTCTGTTTTTCTTTTTCATGGAATCCAGATCACAAAAAGAAATGTCAAGATGGTAGGTGATAGAGAGGGCCCGGCCCGGTCAGGCTCTGCCAACATGTAGCTTTGTGCTCCTGGAAAAGGCTTCAGTCCTCCAGCCCTCAGCCTCCTTACGCTGGTCAAGGCGATCTGTATGGTTCCTTCTACTGCTCATATTCTATGACAAGGTCAAACAACACTTAGGCCTACTGAATGTGGAATCTTCAAGGCTATGGGTAAACATGCTATGTAATTTATGAATTAGCATATACAATAAAAGATAAACACTTTCTTCAACCTTCTTATTCTCTTAAAAATCATGGAAGGCATGACCCATCCTTCATACTAGTTTTCCAACATTTGTTGCTGTTGTTAATCCTCATCTGAGGATATGTTTCCATCCATTTTTAGATAGAGTGGAAGGAAGGGGGAGAGAGAGAGAGAGAGAAAGAAGCATCAACATCTATGTGAGAGAAACACATCGGTTGGTTGCTTCCCGCAGGATCCCCAACCAGGGCCGGGGACCGAACCTGCAACCCAGGTACGTGTCCTTGACCAGGAATCTAACCTGCGACCCTTAGGGTCCTCTGGCCGACTCTTTAACTGCTGAGTCAAACCGGCCAGGGCCCAATGTTTTTATGTGTATAGGAATTTCCCAGGGAGCATAGTCAAAGCATAAGCCCTTCTGAACTTCTGTTCCCTACAACCAGTCCTCATTCTGATTCAGAAAGTCTGAGCTGGGCCCAGGAATTTGTGTGTTCAAGAAGTTGCCCCAGGCGGTGCTGATTCCGTGGGTCCTGGTGGGTTGTTGTCCTGGGTTGCAGGTCACGATTCAGGAACAGTGAAGCAGGGGCTTAAGTCTGACCCATTTCTCCAGCCCAGTGCTTCAAGGACTTTGGAGAAGTTTCAAATCAATCCTTTGGAATGCTTCAGATTAGAGATAAACCCCTTAGATCTGTTTTGATCCAGTCACAGTTGCAGGCTGATCCAAACGAACTACAACTGGGCATTGATGACCTGGTTATAGTTCAATCTCTAAGAGACTTCTTTTCTAGAACGATGGTGTGCCAAGGGCAAGAATTTCCAGAGGCAAACATTTCCAAGTAGTATCAGCGAGAGCAACAACCCAACTGGGGGAGGGGAGGCGGGGCAACAGACAAGGAAATTGGTAACTCACTCTGCTATAAAACTACGGAGTCTGAAATTACCCAGGTAAATCCTCCGGGGGAACGTGGAATTTTTCTGATGTTTATTTTGAGATGCCCCATTGCCGTTGCTGACCAGTTTTCAGGTACCGAACGTGCTTCTCTATGCCTAACTCGAAGTTTTAATTCCTGAATTCATTTTTCTCTCTTCTGTCCTCAGTTCAAAGTACAAACAACTGCTACTGTAAAACAAACCAACAAGCAAAACTTTTTATATGCATGGGAAATATTTAAATAGCCCTTCAGTTCAGTCTTCCTATTTTCAATAAGTGTTGTCAGCACTATTTTGCAGTCAAATGCTCTGTCACTGAGTGAGCACTATTTTGGTTCTTCTGTGAAAGTTCCTAAATTTTTGGAGGGGGAAGTCCCTTGTCCAAAGTCACACACCCCACTGTGAGCCAGCCTGCAATGATGGGGTGATCGGATGGGAGGTAGGAAGTCCCACCTCTTGATTCAGAGGGACCATTCCAGTTCCTACTATTTCTAGGCATTCAATTCCCTTTGCAGCTACCGTTCATATTGACTTCATATTGTCTCTAAGATGTAAATCTGTGTGGATTCCCTGCTGAAATCTTACGTGGCCTTCAATATAAAATGGAAATACTTTTAAATTGAAAAAAAAAAGAGGAAGGGGCTTTCATAAACATGGACTACTTCTCCCTCCACTTCCCTGTAAGAATCCTGACTTCCAGCCAGGATGCTTTAGGCTCTTCTCTGCCATCTTTTAGTACTTACCTCACTAGAGGAATTTTTTCTATCTACTATGGTGGAAATTCCTTGAGGTGAGGGATTTTTTTTTTTTTTTTTTTTTGTCATTCGTCTTCATACCCCCAGCACTAGCATTGTCCTGAAGTGTTTGTTAAAATAATTAAAAAAAAAACAAAAAAAACAACATCACATGAATGAATGAATAAAATAGTTGTCTCAAAAATGATGTTGATAGTTCAGGTGCTTCATTTGAACTAATAACATAAATATTGTAACAACATTGGTTTTACTTGGTTCACATGAAAAATAGTTTAGTGCTTTATTGACAATGGTTTATGTTCTTAATAAAGGATACATTACATTTGAATTTTTTAAACAAGCATCGTGATAATTTTTAAAGAATCAACGTTTGAGGTCAAGAACCTACTTCCAGTCAGACTCTGATGCCCATTCACAAATCCAGGTTTGCTTAATTAAACGTCGATACAGGAAACACACCTCTCAGCTCCAGACTTTGGTTTCAGTGGCATGAATGGTTACAAAACGAGATAGCTGCCCCACTATCACTTACGGCAGATGACCCACATAGATAGCAAAGAACCAAATGCAATCTATTCTGACCAAGAGAAAACTGCGACAGTGCTTAGAACAAGCCAACAAGCTGGGCCTCACTAACCCCAGGCAGGAACCAGACGGGGGCTATTTCCATGAGATCTGGCATTTCCACTGTTCTCCTGCTGGGTATAATATGATTTTCACAGGTAATGGAGGACACAGGAAAGGCAGTACATTGGAGTGGTCACACGCAGAGTCCTAGAGCCAGGCTGCTGGGCTAACATCCCAGCTGCACCACTCACCAACCTCATGACCCTTGTCCATGACTTCGCCCCCTGCCATTTCCTCACAAGTAAAATGGAATAATAATTGCAACTTCCCTCATGGGAGTATTGGGCATTCTACTGAACACATAAGGAGCATTTAGCATCATGCCTGGGACATAGTAGGTGGGCACAGTAACTATTAGCTATTATAATTATCCGTCTATTTCTACTTTTCCAAGTTGTGTGTGTGTGTGTGTGTGTGTGTGTGTGTGTGTGTGTGTGTGTTGTGAGAAATGACTGAAAGTTTTTCAAATACTTTCTAGTATCTATAGGGATAAGGTTATGTTTTTCTCTTTTGACCTACAAACATGGTCAATTTATAAATAAAAATATTAAACAACTTTGCATCTCTGGAATGACACCACTTGGTCTTGGTGTCTTATTATTTCAAATATACTGTGTTTTAATTTAATTTAATTTTGCCAACGTTTTATTCAAGAATTCATCAGGACACTTACATGCTCAGGTTTGGAATTGATTTATAATGATTTGTAAGATCACAAAAAAGGAAACAAAAATGAAGACATCTGTTCATTTTCTCTGTTCACTGTAACTGTTTAACAGCCTGAAGATGAACTCTTCCTGAAATGGAGGAAAATTCACTTGTGACAATTTGGGGGTAAGAGTTTCCTGATAGGTAATTATTAAAGAACTTTCTTATTTCTTCCAAGATTATTGGCTTATTCTAGCTCTTAATTTTGATAATATATATTGTTAATAAAAATTATTCCAATTCATCCATGTTTTCAATTTTATTGGCATAAAGTATGCAGAATATTTCTACTTTCACCTGCATGTGCCATTATTTCCACACTCTCGTTTTGTGTACCAGTAATTTTCCCTTTTTAAATTACTTGTTCTTTTCTTAATTATTATTTTTAATTAAATTTATTGGGGTGACATTGGTTGATAAAATTATATAGGTTTCAGGTGTACAATTCTATACTGCATCATCTATATATGGTATTGTGTGCTCACTACCCCAAGTCAAGTCTCCTTCCATCACCATTTATCCCCCCTTCACCTTCTTCTTCCTCCCTCAACCCCCCTTCCCTCTGGTAATCACCCTGCTGTTGTTTGTCTCTTTCTTTGATTAAATGAGCTAGTATTTTCCTATTTCCAACTATTTTCAAAAGACCTAGCTATTTATGAATTTACAGTCTTTCCGTTTTTTGGCATTCACTTCTTTTTATGTTTCTAGTTAATTATCTCCTTCTAATTAAGTTTCTGTATTTGTATTTTTTAAAGAAACTTTATGAGTTGGTGGCTTACTATATTCGTCTTCTTTATTTTGGTGATTTCCAGTGGTGGCAGGTACTTTCCAATCCTCCCTCCAGACCTGTTCCCAGTCCTGAGAGGCTGACTGTGGGTCCACAATGAGGGGCTCACAGGACAAGGGGTCCCTAAGATGTCAGGCTTCTTAGGGTCCCAGATGAGGTCAGGGTCTTTATTCCGGTTCCCTTCCTGCCCGGTTGCCTTCAGCTTCTGGATCTCTCTACCTCTGGCACTTGCATCCTTCGAGATGATGGCCAGCTCAGAACCACTGTATTTCTGAGCCCCAGGAAAAGAGGCAGAGGTAGAAACGGTTGGCTGTTGCACTGTCTCTGATGGTTTCCCTGAAGCTCACACTTGTAAACAGTGTCTCCATAAATAAACTCTTCTCAAACTACCTGGTTTTGAAAGTGCCACATGCTTCTTGTTGGGACACTGACACAACTGCTATGCATTTTCCTCGGAGGACACTTTTGACACCTTCTATATGATTTTAGTCCTCGTCTTCTCATTATCAATATTTATTTAAAGATGCTGCCATTGTGATCTTGACTATCTTAAGCTAAGAGTTATTTAGGAGGAAGTTTTAAAATGCATAGGTAGGCTCTTCATTGCTCTTGGTTTCTCATTTTATTTGCTTGTAATTTAGTTGCATTGTAAACAGATTTTGAGTCTTACTTTATTTGTGGAATTTGCAGGATTCCTTCAACTTCTCTTTGTGGTCAAATTATTATCTATGATTTTTATAAATATTCTATGAGCCTTGGTACAGATGTATCTTTGTACACAGGAAATAGAGTTGAGCATATCAGGATAATTATTAATTGTATTATTCAGATCCTCTAAAGCAGAGAAATTCAAAGCTTGGGTCTTTGCTTCTTACCTGGCCAGAAACTGAGAGTAAGCATTTAGAAATTGTAGACACATTTGACAGAGCAAACAAAGCTGGTTGAATCTAAAATAAAATACTCAGGTTTATATTACATGTCTTTTTTATTCTACTTTCTTATACTTCATTTTTATCTTATTTTACAAAGGTAGTGGTCTACGATTGAGTGGAAAGCAAAAAACAAAACAAAACTGTTCCTTCCATAGTAAGTCTGAAAAATGGCTCTAAACTCCTACTCCTTTTGGTCAACTTGATTTATCAAGGATCTTTTATTCACTCTTCACTCACCACCCAGAGGACACATCAACCTCTTTCCCTGCCTTCTAGGCCATTTTTTTCACCCTCTCCATACCCCCCCCCCCCACACACACACACATACACACACACTGAGCAAAGTCCCAGGAAAAGGGACACTGTGAGAGAGTGAGGATTTGGGGCAAAGAGGGCTGTTGGGCAGCCTGTCGCCAATGACAGCTGCTGTTACTTTGGAGGACTTTAGAGGGTCAAATATATGATGACGGAAAATTTGACTTTGGGTGATGGACACAGTGCAATACACAGGCAATGTATTATAGCAATGTACACTGGAAACCTATATAATCTTATTGACCAATGTCACCCTGAGAAATTTAATTAAAATTAATTAATTAATTAATTAATTTATGGAAAGAGAAAAAATTTATCATTTCAAAACATTATGCACACATAAAGAAATTCAATAAAAAGATAGAGGAAAAGATAACAGCCAGACACAAACTTAGCCTTCTTTGAAATCCTATAACTACGTTCAGGTAAGCTGTTCAAGAAAAAATAGGTTGTCAGCACCCGGAGTAACACTGGTTTGGGATTATTTAACCATCTCTTTTCAAAATACATTTTGCATCTGAATGGTATAATATAATTTAACTTTTATACTCTCTGCTAAACATGTCTTCCTTTTCATTCTGTAAACTGAGAGAGAAAAATGAATACTTGAATTCAAAGCAGACTAATTCTTTTAAATGGTATGCTTTAAAGAATGAATAAATTAACTGTTATAATTCACAATTAGAGAAATTTAAGCAAATATATAGTTTTTTCTTCAATGAATTTTTTTTTCTAAACTCTCCATGACTCTCATTCGCCTTTCTTGACAATGCCCTTATCAAATAACTGATGAAATTTATCCCAAGGTCTTTGCACTTTTTAAAAACATTAGTGATGTTCTAAATTCTTACCATCATTAGTGTTCCAGAAATGAATCATGAAAAAAAGTCTTTACTTTTAGCCTTGGCAATGACTAAAGGAAGTGGTTCCTTTAAAAGCTATGTGAGATTTCACAGTTGACTTTTATTAGAATTACATTGAAATGTCTTGAAGTTGAAGGCAGTAGTGTACAATGTTAGGCACATCTGTCTCCAAGATGAGTTATTGGCTGACTCTGAAATCTGATAACTGTTCTGCTGAGTCACTGTGATCCATTGCAGCCCTTGAATCCTTGATATGGGCCCTGGCCACCAGGGGAGTTGAATAAATGCTTCTTGGATGGAGCCATTCAACATTTTTACACTGCTGATGCAGAGCGATTCCGTGGACTGCTTTCAAAACACTTTTATAAAGCTGATTGTATTTCCTGCTTTCTCACTCACTTTTTTTTTTGCATAAAGTCTGAATTTAAAAAATGGGTCTTTTGTATATATCAAGAATCTTAAACTTTCACATCCTTTGACATGGGAATTCCATTTCTGGGGATTTATGCCGAGAATATAATCCTAAATCTGAAGCAGAGTGTCATATACAAACATGATTATAGCAGCATTATTTATAGTAATAAAACATTTGAAACGTCCTAAATGTCCACTAAGAGAGATGTAGTTGAGAAAGCGTGGCTATTAAAAAATGTTTACAAGACCATATAAATATTATTTATGGAGTCTATTTTTTATGAGAAAAAAAGCCATAGAGTTGAATACACATTCTAGACTTTTAAAAATATACGTAATAAAAATGCTAGAGGAAAATACTAAAAACATTAATAATATTGTCTCTAAGTAGTGAAACTATGATTTTTTCCTTTCCATTTTTCAGAATTTTGCACATTTTCTTTCATTAACACACATTACGTTTTTTGTTTTTTTTTTCTTTATTGATTTTTAGAGAGAGAGGAAGGGAGAAAGAGAGAAAGACAGAAACATCAATGAGAGAGGACACTGATTGGCCACCTTCCACATGCCCCCAACTGGGGATCTGGCCCACAACCTGGGCATGTGCCCTGATCAGGAATCAAACTGGCGACCTCTTGGTGTATGGGTCGACGCTCAACCACTAAGCCACACCAGCCAGGCTACGTTTTTATTCTTAGTTATTATACATCTTAGCCTTACTATAGAGAATACATGAAGTCCCTCATCCATTAATCACTTGGATCGGAATAATAAAACTATGTATCTTTCTAGATAACATAGAAAATACACTTATCTATGTGTTTGGTTTAGACTGCAGCAGTATTTTAATTATAATCATTGTAAGTAACCTAAAACTCTATTCAAAATGGCATGACAATACAAAGAATTAATTTGTTCCCATAACTTAAAAATCCAGAGGTCAGGAGGGTTTCAGGTGAGGCTGGATCTAGTGTTTCAATTATGTCACCAAAGACCTGCTTTTCAGTAATGGACACAGACTGCTGTGAAAAGCATTATTTTGTGTCTATGTTTTAAAAGAGCCTCAGGATTTGTAAAAGATGAGATTCAAGATGTGTATGTAGAACCAGTAGAGAAAGAGAGAGTCATGGAGCAGGTGGGCCAGGGTGGAGCCAGGGAGAAGCACCACTCTTTTGAATATGCCTCCAGCTCAAGAGGGACCTACATGTGCCCTTGAATTAAAAGTGAGAATTCATCTCAAAATCTCCTTGTTTGGTAAGTATTTCAACTCATTTACAATAGTGACTACAGTTAAGATGCAAAGAGAAATTTGCTGAACATATTGGACATTTGCTATTTTTTTCCTCTACTTGATGTCCTTCTTCCTCCCTCTTGGTGGAAACGTCCTTCACCCCTGGCCCCTGTGATTGTTTCAGAGCATGGGACTCCAAAATTTTTCCTGAGTATTCCAGGGAAATGAAAATTTCTGACTTTGGGGGGAATAGGTGGTGGAGATAGTTCTTTTTCATGGTAGATATAACACATACATGAAAGTATATTGAGTCCATGACGGAAAACAACCTTGGGATGAAGCAGACAGCAAATAAAGAGCAGCAGCGAAAGAAACCAGGTCTTTGGTGACATAATTGAAACACTAGATCCAGCCTCACCTGAAACCCTCCTGACCACTGGATTTTTAAGTTATGGGAACAAATTAATTCTTTGTATTGTCATGCCATTTTGAATAGAGTTTTAGGTTACTTACAATGACAAGGGTGCCAATTGGAACTCTGAGTTATTTAATTCTTACTTGATAAAAGGAATGCATATTAATATAGTAAACTTGGCACCCTCTTTACTGATACTAGTTTGCAAAATGAATGTAGCACAAGTCCTTCTTGGACAGCAGCGATTTGATGCTGACTTTGAGTAGATACAATGCCATCCATCCATCCATCATTATCAAGTTGTACTGAGGAGACCTAAAAAACTCACAGATTTGCTTGCTTCTCTCCATCCTCTTGACCTGTGTTTTCCTTTAGACCACCTCCGTTTCTCACCTGGATCACTATCATGCCTTCTATCCATTCCCCACACCTCAGCCCAGGTACTTTCTCCAAAGCATAAATGTAATCCTATCTCTGTCCTGCCCAAGACCTTTCTGTGCTCCTCATTACTCTTAGGACCAAGTTCCAACTCCTTAACACGACCCTGTATGATGGAGCCTCACACATCCTGTTCCTCCCCCTGCCCCTCCACATCCAGCCACTCTGGCCTCTGTCTGGCCCTCAAACAGGAAGCCCTAGCCCAGGACGGACTGGGAGATTCTTCCCTCCCATCCTTCCTGGCTGGCTTTTCTTCATCTTTCAGGTCTCAGCATACATATCACTTTCCTTAGGAAGCCTTTTCTGACACCTCTCTATGTGCTTCTTTGGCAGGAGCTCTCTACGACCAAGTTGAAGCCCATCACAGGATATTGCAACTGTCTAACTCTTACTGGACTGGAAGCTCGGTGAGGGCAGGTCCACCCTTCTCCCACTCACGGCCCAGCTCTAACACCGCACACAATTATTGTTCTGTAAGTACTTGCTGAATGAGTTAATTAATTAGAAAATTGTTCATATGGTAAACCCAATGCATAATGCTACATATATAACAATGCAAAAAATTAAATTTTGCATATATATATATATATATATATATATATATATATATATATTCCAGAAAGTTATTTCTTTGGTATTATAGCACATTTAAGTGAAAATGTTTCCAGTTTAAACAAGTAAAAACCATTTCATTTGTGTTTTCATTTCATGAATCACAGAACTTGTGCCAATTTTCTAAGTAAACTGCTGTAACTCTGTTATGTGAGATGGTGTGGGGGAGAAGGCTTTAAAAATAGCTGACCGGATATCCCTCTTGGTGGCTTGGGTTATGTAAAAGAATTTTGTGTCAAGCCAATGTCTCACAATGGATCGCTGAGCTTTGGAAAGGCTATTTGGGATCCGTTTTTCAGTGTTAAATATCTGCTTATAAACAGAATCAGGCAAAAAAAATCTCCTAGAGAAAAGGGTACAATGTCCAAACAGTTATCACTTGCTAACTTCAGGTACCTTCCCCCCCTCAAAAAAAACCCAATGTTAATACTGAAATTTATTTCTTAAAGTTCTTTAACAACTTAGTAAGATAGAAGCCAGGATTTCTATAAAGAAAAGGTGTTAAATTTGGGCCTAAAATACTTTTCTATTAGGGAACAATCAGATATTATCTGGTATTACTAACATTTACTTTAATTTTTTTTAAAAGAAATAATTTTGGGACATTTTGCCTGTAAGGTTCCATAAAGGCAAAATCATAGGGATTGTTGTTTGAGAGTTTATGATGGACCACAGCCTTGGGTACAGCCTTAGGCACAGAGAATCCATTGTCCTGTGGACCAATCAGATTCTCTCTGGAGTCGGGACTTAGGTGCCTGATGGAAGCCCAGACCAATAGAGAGATGCAGAAGAGACACACTCTGGCAGGAGAAGATGTGAATGAGCAGAGACCATGAGGCTGTGGAAGCTGAGTAAGCAGAAACTAGGAGACAGAGCACACACAGGGTAGAGGGTGAGATGGTTGGTTGGCTGGGGCAGAAATGACAGAAGCAGAAACTTCTACTGAGTTTCTATAATTCTTGCTGTTGAAGGGACAATGAGGTAACTTGGTCACTAAACCCACATTTTGCTAAAATAACTCCCATTAGCCATGAGACTTTCCTCAAGGTTTAGATTCCTGTTTCTCTTATTGCTAAATATGTATAATTATGGAAAACTTGATTTCTTGAGATACTGGGAGAATCTCTGTTCCCTACCAAGAAAGCCTCATCCAGGTATATATGTTCCAAACAGCATGAATACTCATTTGTGTAGTCCACAGCTCTTCCCTGCTGTCATACTTTGACCTTGCCATGGCCACACCATTCAAAGCTCATTTTTGCAAAAGCATTGCCAGATTTCCAGTCTCATCCCTGGTAAATCTGATTTAGAGCAGAGTAATCACCATCATTCTCTCATCCTCATTCTCATCCTCCTTTCAATTTTCTCAGTTTACAGAAGAATCCATTCAGCAACTCAGTAAGTCAATATCTGTAAGTCAATTCATGAAGATGGACAATTATTCTCTTATCTTAAGCAAGGTGCCCTGTCCTTTAAAATATAATATGTCACCTTGATTATAAAGACAGAAGAAATTTATTGCTATGCACCTGAAATTTCACCATGTGAACTGAAAATATCTGGAAACTGTCTGGTAAGTGAGGAGACCATCAATCAATGAGAGGTGGTTGTTCCAAGTAGTTTCAAATTCATTGTTCCAGATAGAATTTTCTGTGTCATTGACAAGCATCTACATTTATGATATAGTCAAGAACTAAATTTTCTTTACATTTCAACTCTATATTGCTTGTATTGATATATTACTTAATTTTCCTGCTAAGTGTGTTTAAGATACAGTAAATAAATATACAGTTGGTTCTTAAACACTTATTTCTTGATGAGTTCAAAATTTCTTTTGAAGCTGTAAGTTAATATAGTTCTGTTTTTTAAAAACATGTTTTTATTGAGTTTTTAGAGAGAGAGGAGGGGGAGAGAGAGATTGAAACATTGATGTGAGAGAGAAACATTGACTGGCTGCCTCCTGCACTCCCCCCACTGGGGATTGAGCCTGCAACCCAGACATATACCCTGACCGGGAATTGAATCGGTGACCTCTTGGTGCATGGGTTGATGTTCAACCCCTGAACCACACCAGCCAGGCTAACTGTATTTTTCTTTAACCATCACACAATAAACTCTAATTATTACAAGTTAATGTTACATATATTCATATATATATATTTTACTTCGTCCAACACTAAACTGAATATTTCACATAAATATGTGGCACAGTGAATGTATAAAGTAAGCATTAATATGATTCTTACAAGTTGAGTTATGAAGGAGAAATAAAAAGAGAATCTTTCATATTCTTCACTTGTGTCCTGATCAAGAACATTTCCTCCTAGAGAACACCTCTCAAAAATGGATGGTCTACACTCTTCCCCATGGCATAACAGTCCTAGTAAAATCTATAAACAGGGGCATCTGCTTGCCCCCTTAATAAAACTCAACTCAAGATGATCCTAGGTTGACAACAGAGAAAGAATCTCCTTGTGAGAAGTGGCTGGATTTTGTAGCTTTGCTTTGGGTCAACCAAATTCAACTTCCCCTTGGGAGGTCTCTCACTATTAGTTGCTACCTAAGCTAGCCTCACAGGATAGCAGATACACTGATGCTACCTACCATTAACACTGGCCTTGAGCAGACGGGTTGGTACTGCATTCTCCCCTTAATTCCTAGTGGGGCAGCTGAAACAACAATGTCATCAAAATTACAGTCGATGGACAATCATCATCAACCAAACTCACTATCGAAAGAGCTAACATTGTTTGACTTCTTATTATGTAATGTGCACTATGATGGAGGCACAGTAGAAACCTGGATGTATAGTAAAAATCACATCAAATAATTCCTTTCTCCCCTCCCTGAAAAATCTTTACTAGAAGGAGTAACAAACATGTAGCCCGCCACTCTTGCTTACAGCAAACAGTCCACTCCTATTTTGCCAGAGCTCTCCCTACCCAATGCTGGGCAGACTCCCTGGGAGAGAAGCTGACTCTAACATCTGGGAACTCTTCCAGGGGCCCCCAGGTCTGGAGCTTCAGGCTCAGAGGGTGAGGCCCAGGGAGAGGTGGGCATTCCCTCTGTTCCATCATCTGAGGCAGTGTTTCTACAAGACAGCTCCAAGGAACACTTGCTTCAGAATCATGAGACGAGTGTAGGTTCCTAGGCCACATCCTGAGGCTTTTGCCAGGAAATCTTCATTTTAAAATAAGCTCCATGAAAGATTGTTTTACAGACTAAAGTCTGAGAACTACTGGTCTAAGGATTTCCTTCTGAATTACAGTTATCTTTCTACTTCTTCCCTGTCTACTGGCAGGGAATAGTCACCTTTTCCTGTGGGGACCACAATTAACCATGGGGTAGGGCCTCACCTCCTGGTCTCAACAGGGTCAAATATTGGTAAAAGATCAAAACAGCCATATGGTGGTGGGAGTGGGGGAAACTAGTGCAGTATATAACAAATAAAATACATATCCCTTTTATCTTTGGAGATGAATATACTACCTTAAACCTACATTTTGCATTGTTTTTCCAGTAGTAATGACTGCATTTGCCTTATATTCAAGAGCAAGAAAACTTGTAAAATTGTCCTTTTTCTAACCAGTCCCTATGGAGATTTTATCTGATCTTTGTGTACCTACTGGTAGTACTACCACTAACTACCCAAGGTGAGTGCAGGGAGCCCTGTGGCAGATCACCTGAATCCAGCCATCCTTCATTTAATCAGTAATAACCCAAACCTTGCACTTGGCCAGAAGGTTTTTATTTAGTTTTATAATTTGGTTGACTGAATTCACTCAAAAAAAAAAAAATTCAACCCAATGTCAAAAGTCCAGTGAGGCAGCTATGCAAAGTAAGGGTCAAGAATGTGTACAAAAGTTTAGAGAGAATTTTTCCAAAATGTGCATAATGAGGAAAAATATTAGACTTTTTGTATACTTAAGATGCTCTATTGGGTTTGTTTGATTCTGGGTTTGAACTTTAATATGCTCAAATTAAGTTATTTAGAGCAGTTAAAACAATTATTGCTGGTGGAGAAGAAAAGGCAGACCTGACAAAGCCAAAGGGCATACTGAATGAAAATAAACTTAGAAATGAATACCAAAATAGAGCATTACAGCAAAACATTTGACCAGGTCCTTCTTGGTATGAAACCCAAGGACCATAACTTCTCAAGGGGCATGGATGAGCAAGGCAGAGGGCGGAAACCAAGATGGCAGGCAAGTCTACCTCAATGAATGTCTAAGTCAAGTAGCTATTCCAAGTTCCATCTTTTGGGTAGAGATAATATTTCAATAGTTATCATTTCTTTTCTAGATTGATTCAATCAGTCTTGATTTTACCTGGCGTAGCACTCATGCTACATCTACATAAAGCATGAAGTGCTTCATAATTTGGTGAAAAGCAAGGATTGATCAGTAATTCTGTTTGCACATTCCCCAGTCTATCATGGGTAACTGCCAGACCTGTTTTCTAGCAAAAGTGCACTTTTTGGCCTGAATTGTTGCTCCAGAGGGTAACTCTCTCCTCCCAGGTTAATATCAGAGGATCCTTGGCTGGGGTAGAAGGTTGCTGACCCACCAGTTCTGCTGGCCAGACTGTTGTCTGGATTCCTGAATTCTTGCCAGGGTTCTTTGGTGGCAAGCAACAGAAATTACTTAAGCTAACTGAATGATAAAAGAGGAATTTGTTGGAATGACATAGGGTAGCACACTGAAGTTGAAGAAAAGTTGAATAAACAGGCCTCAGAAGAGTTCAGCCTCAGGGCTCTCATGAGGATCAAGGTACAAAAACTAACGGAGAGTGTTCCAGGCATGCTGTCAGGATGAATAAGATCCTTGCCCTTTCCGCTGAAGATTCAAATTCCTGGAGAGGGGCACTTGACTGGCTCATTGTAGATTATGTGCCCAACCCTTTGGCTAAGGGACACAGTGAGGGGAGGATAGTTTCCTCAAGTAAAATCAACATGGTAATACCAGAGGAGGAAAGGAGAGTGGTCAGGAAAAAAGCAGATGTCCACTGCCCTGTTTTCTGGTGTCACCTGGTTTCCATCTGCCTGCCTAATGACCTTGAACGTATTCTCTTCTCTTACTTTTTGAGTCTTTCTGGCCAAGTTTGATAACCACCAAGTCTGAGTCAGTCTTCTACTTGATTTGACCTCAAGTCTGCAGTCAAATACATTTCCAATGAGCCCTCTGATTTGTATTCTCCTTATTGTCACCTTTGCTCTGGTCTCTGCTTGTAACATTCAGATGTTCCTGGGCCACCAGTTTCTCAGAAATTCTCCAGATTCATCCTGTCCTTAAGCTTGTTACTGTAATCCTAGGCTCTTTTGTCCAAAATACTTATTTTTACCAGAACAATTCAAGATGTTTATCTATATGCTTCCAAATTTTTGCAAAATGGCAAAGCAAACAAGCAAACAGATCCACTCTGCTTCCTGTTTCAATGCATAACCCTTAAGAATCTATTTACTTAGAAATTACTTTTCATATGTTCCAAAGTCAAATCTTTCAAAAATCCAATGTCAGTGAATACAATGTCATTACGAACAATTCTAATTGAATTCATGTGTCTTCCTGTTGATAAATTGAAATTAAAAATGAAAACAGTTTGTGAAAACATTAGAAGCTCATTTTTAGAAATGAACAGCTCAATTGCTCTCTCGGTATTTAACAAAGAGGGGAAAGTAAACTGAAAGACTTCTGACCACTGAGTTTCAGTAGGTAAAAACAGAATGCTGATTTGTTGAGTAAGGTCAAATACCACTGCTCACCACTATGAACACTTAGCGATAGAGCAAAGTTTTAAGCATTTATAGATGGTATCATATTTAATCATCATCATATATATAAACCTGTAGGTTCATATTATTGTCCCCATTTTACAGAGAAGGAAAGCAAAGCTCAACCACTTAGCTAGGGCCACATAGCTAGTTCTTGGTGGAGTGAGTTACATAATGATTGACTTTGTAGCATCTCAAACAAGTTTGGATCTGTTACAAATTTTTACATGAGAAAAGAGTCCTCATATTAAAACTGATGAGAAATGATGGATTCAGAGCTCAGGAAGATAATATGAATGGAGTCAGCAGTCCCTTAGCTCTATTTTAATACATAGCTTATGTACATTTGTACTTCTCCAGATTGTCCCAGAGATAGACTGTTGGCGATCACCTTTGGGGATCTTGATTTCACTGCAAAGGTTCTAATGAACACACTCATGTTCAATTTGTTTATAGAGTTAGGAACTACCACTCCAATTTTAGAAAAAAAAAAGCACTGTCCTTCTTCATAGTGAATAAACAGACACATTGTAGCCAAGAACAGCTTATAGTGACAACAACAGAGAACCCACTCTATTTAGACCAATTCAGTGATTTATACAATGACAACAGCACAGCAGTTTCACATGTAAAAACAAGTCTGGCTTCAGTTAAATTTTTCTGACTGCTGCTTTCTGAAGGTGAACTTTATTAAAATAGATTCCCAGGTAAATCATTTACAGTGTGTTAGTAGGTGGATGTTCAGTGTAATTGGTATTAGTCTTCTGGTTTAACTTCAGAAAATGTTAAACACACTGCATTCATATTAACTTGCTTCAGTGAAAAGTACTTGAATCCTATGTGTGATAGCTCAAGAGGGGTCTGATTAATATTTTGTTTCAATAGATGCAGGTCAAAATTCCCAATATTTTCCTCTTTTACAAAATCATGGGTCTTGAAGTCTTTATTTCAATTCTGTTTTTGTTTTCTGCACTCCATTTGCTTCTGGGATTATGAAGCAGCCATTATATAATCTACTGAGATTATAATGCATTATAATAATCTGCTCAATTTGATATTAAATTAAATCAATTTAATTTTAATTTAGATGCATGATTTAAACCTGTTCAGGCTTCAGTCTCTGTCTCCAATAAAGCTTGCAGCCCCTAGACAAAGGGGACCTGGAGGTATAGAGCCAAATAATGCCTGCTGGGTTATGTCCTGACAACAAGCACACTTAGACTCAGCCGGCAAAGTGGTACCTTGGCCCATGGAAGGGAGGGAATGATTCTTTATATTCGGCTTAGCCTCTTAAAAGGATCAAGACACCATTAAAATGTTACCAACACAGAAAGACAAATGACTCCAAATACATTGGTGAATTTGCAAGGTTAGGCTGACCTAGTTGTCTGGTGAAGACCTCACCAATTAAGCATGGTGGATACCAAAGGATTTGGGAGACAGAAGGCTTAAGGTCACCATGTGGGTGTGTTTTCAGGGTCCCAGCTTAGTTCTTCCATCCATCTGCTCTTTCACCTGGTTTCACATGCATATCTTGCTTTGAGCAAGAAGCAGACATCCTTAAGTTGACAATTGATAGAACATGCTCTCCTGCACTGAGGTACAACCTCTGGGTTGGAGTAGCAAGGACTCTGGTGGGAAGGTTTTGCTGCTAATGTATTTATAGAATTAATGGATTTCATTCAAATCTGTATTTCTCTAAGAAGGATTAAAATAAAAACTTAAAAAAAAAAGAAAGAAACCTAGGAAGAGTCCAAGAGATTCTAGGCCCAAATGCCACCTCTGGGAGGTCATAAAGTGGAGGAGAGAAGCATGAAGAGATAGGATAGAGGGAGAGGTGTTGGGAGAGAAATATGCTGCTCTTTGGCACATTGGTTGGAAATGGGCCATTCTCTCCAAATGCTTGGAATGATCTAAAACCACTGAGATGTCTCTGGTGATGGCTGAGGGGGTCTTTGTACATACCTTATTCCAGATTTATAGCTGAAGATGAGGGTTGGAGGGGCACTGAGAGATGGGGGGTTGATTAAGGTGAGAATCTTTGTAACTACCTAATGCTAGGCTGACTCCAGGTCTATAACAAGGAAAACAACTGGTAAACCTCACACTTATTTGTAGCCAATAACTGTACATCTCACCAACACCTCTGCGTTCTATGAAAATTTGGGTTATATTTAAGATACTCTTTTGGTTCATTTTTGGGCAGAGCTGAGATCGCTAGAAGTCAACAGGGGAATGGTATATTGTTACAGAAATAATGTTGAGAAAATTAACTATTTTGTTTACATTTTAAAAATTTAGATCCCTGGCTCACATTATACTTATACCAAATTATATTTTGAATTAATTTTTTTAAAAAAGAATAATATATATATATATATATATATATATATATATATATATATATAAAAAAACTCTACTTACATTTACATGATAGAATTTGGCATGGTTTTGTTTTCTTTTTGCCAATCAATATTAAAACTATCCCTTGACAAATAGAACTTGTGGTATAAAGAATAATTACACCAGTTGATCTAATTAATAATTCTACTACTATAGGAGTCTTACAAAAAGGTATGTGGGCCCAGCTGGTGTAGCTCAGTGGTTGAGCATTGACCCATGCACCAAGAGGTTGCCAGTTCGATTCCCAGTCAGAGCACATGCCCAGGTTGTGGGCCCAATCCCCAGTGGGGGGCATGCAGGAGGTGGCCAATTGATGTTCTCCTTCATCGATGTTTTGATCTCTCTCTCCCTCTCCCTTTCTCTCTCTCTAAAATAAATAAAGAAAAAAATTATAAAAAAGAAAAAAGATATGTGGGCAAGAATTCATCATAACTTTGTTTATAATATCAAAAATTTAGGTTAAATAAACCTAAACATGGTACATAAACATGATGGAATAGTATGCATGCATCTTTATTTTCTTTATTGATTCTTGGAGAGAGAGGAAGGAAGAGGGAGAGAGAGACAGAAACATCGGTGAGAGAGAACATCGATTAGCTGCCTCCTGTATGCCCCACACTGGGGATTGGGCCCACAACCTGGGCATGTGCCCCGGCTGGGAATCGAACCTGTGACCTCTTGGTGCACAGGTCAACGCTCAACTACTGAGCCACACCGACCAGGAGTACACATGCATTTTAAACAGGTATTTAATTATGTGAGAAAATAGTAATAATATAATGTCAAAAATGCAGGATGCAAAATTCCATATGATCTCATTTTTCTACAACTGTAACAAAATATTAACATGGCCTATTCTAGGTTCTTATATTAGTAGTACTTTTTAAATACCTATCTATAGATCTCAAATGTTCACAAATGGGCATATATTACTTTTATTGTTAGGATAAAAAGATCAAGATAGAAAAAATATTTTTGCTCCATCTGATAATGCCAAAGGCTTCATCTTGAAACTTCCCAAGGATCCAGCCTCTGTTTAAAAGATATTCCAAGACTTTCCTTAGCCCAGTGCATTGTACTTAAGGTGCCCAGTGAATGGCCACCAAATGAATTTACACTTTTTTTACCCTGTTGCAGCCAATTACATATTAATGGAATTTGAGGGAGGCTGTATGTTAAAGCTGGTTACATGGCGTCTTTTTAAAATACATGCCAAAACGTCTATACTTTAAAGATAAAAAAGACTTTATTATCATTAAATGTTACCAAGGATTATCTCTATAATTGACAGGTATTTTTGTTGAGGTGTTTGGAAAGTAACCATAAAAGTGATGAAATCATTGGGTGAGTTGTAGCATCATTACTCACATGGGTGCAAGGTAAATAAAACGGTTCATGTTTTTAATGGGGACAGTGCTAAGGGAGGATGGCATTTCTGCTGATGTTTCCAAATAATGTTATTAGAAAATACCAGCAGCAAAGAATGCACTGAATAATATTTTTGAAAATAAAAAAAACTCCTTAATACATTCCAGGAAGTTGATACTAGGTCACAAAATAACAGGAGAATTAAATGAGTATAAGAAATATATTTGGACCATTGCTTTTCTGATATTGAAACTCATTCCTGTCTCAACACGGCTTGGCATTTGTAGAATGCTCTCCTGTGTGCAAAATGTGTTCCATTGCATTATCTCTGGAGATAGGAGGGGTAGTTTTTACCCACCACATCTTATGATAGAGGAAATGGAGAGTCTTGGAATTCAAGTGAACTGCCCCAAACTATTACAACAGTGTCTTTCTTCCTGCACAGGATGAGGCTGCCATGGGCTGCCTATCTTGGATGGCAGGGTGCCTCAGATGTCCTTGCCTGCACGGCTGCCCTCCTGGGGTCTGGGGATGCTGCCTGCTCAGGTCACACGAGGTCTGAATGCTCCGCCTCTGAAAGGCCTGAGCAGGTCACAGTGAGTACAACACTCGGACCAATTTCCTGGGCGCAGCCCCAGGCAGTGCAGTGTTTGATTCCTCACCTCTTGGTCCTCTCCAGCGGTATCTCCAGCAATCAACACTGGTATCTGTGCATAGTCTGGCTTCCAGGTGGTAGGAACCTTATCTTATGAGATTTCAGATGTGGCCCTGCTCTTAGTTATCACTATTTGGAAGGGCTTGTGGAATCTGCAAAATAAGGAGAATTCAGCCCTGATATTAAATGCTGACTTGGGCTCCAGCTGGGGCAGAGGCTGGAAAAAGGTAAAAGTACCATCAGCAATTTGCGCTCCTGCCAACATTTTTAAGTACCTTACTTAAAGGTGAACTGTGTTTTTAGGCCACTGAAATCTTACTACTTTCCGACTCCTTCATCCTCACCCATTTGCTTAATCTGAAACCTGTATGCTCACTGTTTTGTGTTTTTACTGATCTTCATTCTTCCTTCTCAGCTCCACTTAAGTTTTGCTTTTCCACATTTGCCCTGTTATAGCATGTGCGCTGTCATTGTTATTGTCTGTGTGCTGATCTAAACCCCTCATTTGGTGGCGTATTCTGTGACGGCAGGAGGGACCGTGTTGGTTTTATTTACTTTTGTCCCAGCATCTAGCTGAATGAATAAATAAAGCCTTCACTATTTCATCAGAAAAATAATGTTTTCTTTTTAGTCTTAGGCCAAAGGATTCAAGAATCTATTAATTCTTGATTGAATTTTAGTTTTGGTGTTTAATACAATGTTGGTCCAATTCCAGAAACATTCATCGAGAGCCAGTAGTACCTGTGTGATGCCAAGAGCTGGCCCAAGGGATGGATGAGTCATGACGCTCATCCTCAAGGAGCCCCATCGGAGAAGCAACATGGAAATAGGCTAAACTCTTTCTAGATGGCAGGAACAACCAATACTCCAGTAAATAAAAGTATTTCATTGATGCTTTGATTGTAAAAGGATAATAGTGTCAGGAATCATTCTTTCTCAATAACCAAAGCATTTCAAAAATTAACCTTATCTCAAATATTGCTAAGTTAGTTAAATGATGAATAAAGTGGAATCTGACACTCCTTTTAGAGTATCTGGGAAGTTTTTGGTAGGAAAGAGCCCTAATAACCAGAACTCCCAATTCTACACCCACTTCCTGTGCTAACTTAATAAATGTCCTTGGATCAGACCTTGTCTGCAAATCAGGAATGCTATTATTACCTTGTCATCATACTCAGAAATGCACAAAATCAGACAGTTGATAAATCATCTACATATAAAATTATTTAAAATATGATTTTAGTAAATATCTTCAAGGAGTTCGACTGTAGCATTATTTCTAACTGCAAATAACCAAAATATCCAATAGGAAGGCATTCAATGAGTGATGGTACCGACCTACAGTGAAGTACTCTGGAGACATCTAGAAATGATATCTAAAATAGTTACTGACTCGAAATTTTTATCAGTCTATTATTAGGTGAAAAATAGAATTAAAAAGTCTGGAAGGAAATACACCAAAACGTTACCAGTAAACATCTATGAGTACTATGATTATAAACAGCTTTTATTTTTATATTTCTTTTTGTACTTTCAAACATTTTCTAAATTTTGTACAATGAATAAAAATGTTTAAAAAGCCAGCATGTGAACTCTTCAGCTGTCCCAATATCATACATAAATAAACAGCATAAAATGATCCTATCATCTGTTTAAACTAAAAAATGAAAATTAGCCTTGCTGCCTTGGGTCTTGCCAGACATACTTTGTCATTTGATTCAAAGGGAAAATACTGAAGCTTTCTCAACTTTTCACTTGTAGGACTTTTTCCTTGAGAAGTTCATGTAACAACAAAATATCCTGGTGGGAAAAAAAAATCCAGTGACCTGACTGTTTTGTCTACATAATGATAAATCTCCCAAGGTTTCTAAATACACTTGAACTCATTTTTAAACACTGGGATCACTGCTCTAAGAAACCAATTTGGAGAGACAATCTAATGAACAAACATTGATCTTAAAGATTAAAGATGGAAAATTCCTAACTTACCCCAAAACGACTGTCAGAAAAATGAAAGATTTCATGTGGTTAAGTTTTAAATAGTTCTGAGGATGACACCTCTTAAAAATCATTAATTCGTTGCAATAATCAATCTTAAAATGCTGAGAACATCAAATACTCTTTAAATATATGTGTACATGTTCATAGGACATATATCTTAGCACTATGTGTGTACATATAAATTGGACCATGGACTAGATGTTTAACGTTCTTTGTGTATACATGAATGATTATCAAATTAAGGGCACTGAATCAATGAGCAGGGATGGATTGAGCAACTGCTCTGTTGATCTAGACTGGTTCCCTCCCTTCCTCTTTTTCTGACTTGCAAGGCACAGCCGAAGAGAAACCAACAAGACTTGTATTCTGTTTTGTCACTTATTGTTGTTGTTGTATTTTTAATGTAGGTTGGGTTCCCAAGGATGGAACAAATCTTTAAAACTGGAATTATGTTACAGTCCTGAAACACCAGTGCCATCCCATTGAAGGACCCTCCAGAGTACTCATCAAGGTGGGCACAGTTCTCAGACAACAGTGTGCCCCCAAAGGCCTGGTGGAGCCGGTTATGCAGATTCCCTTTGGGGAGGTCTGCGGTGGGCCCACCTGCCCTTCTGCCTTCCTAGCCAGCATGGGTTGGGTGGGGGGTAGGGCTGGTGTTGCTGGTTTTTTGAGTGAGGAACTCTTCCCCTCCTTCCAGCAGGTCCTTAATTGGGCTTGGGCTGAAGCCTTTGGCTTACAACCCTCTCTGGCCCAGCACCAACTGCCTGCCCTGGGCCTCACAGCCGCATTCAGCAAATTCAGACCCATCTCAGTGAGTTTGACGTGAGAATGACAGAGACACGTCAACAGGAATGAAAGAAGAACGTTTTCATCACAGCACTTGAGACGTGGGCCCATTACTAAGTCACAGTGTGGATTCATTACTCATCCATTACTAATGTCTTGTGAATAGCATAAATACACATTGTCTCTTTATGTTACATATTCATTTGTTAAGTGCAGACATTAAGATTATACGATGATCAGCCACATGCAGGCTTGTGGACTTGTTCACCTTGTCCAGTGAGCAATTTTCCATCCTCAATTAGCACAACTCCCCTGACCCACCCCCTCTGGGGCACCTGGCTCCCTGCTTCCCTCTCCTCACTCCACCTTTGGCAAAATACCCAGCATCTACATTCCCTTCGTGGTGAGTAAATAAACGAATCTTCTTCTCTTTCTTTTTACAAAAAACTTCTGTTAGTCTAAGTTTGATTCTTTGACAGCCCAGGAGCCATAAAATTGGAAGTGTCTGGCCATTCTCCACCATGGAGAGGCCCTGGCCTGGCCACATCCCAAGGCTGTCTCCATGGAGGGCCTTCGCCTGTTAGAACGGTGTTCCCAACCACCGCCAGCTGCAGTAAAACCTTCTCCATCACCACATCCCTTTCTGTCCTAGCAGGCACCACAGTCCACACTTACACTCTTGTTTGCTGGGCTGTTGTGTCTCCTCCCAACGGCCCTAGACTCCCAGCCCCACCATGGCCCAGCATGCAGACTGTCTGGTTTACCAGTGAATCCCCAACGCCTGGCCACATGCCTAAGTCTCTGTCCTGTTCTCTCCTTCCTGCTTTTAGTAGTAATAATCAAGGAATTGCAGCTAGAATATAAAAACTGGGGACTTATTTTGTACCAGGCATTGTATTGAGTACTTTATCTGCAATAGATACAGTAGCACCATTTCCAGGTAACAAAAAAAAAGGATCTTTTGGGAAGTAATTGGCTCAAGGTAACACTGAACCTGGTACCTGGCTGAACTCTAGTGATACCTAGTTTATCGTTTAAGAAGAAAAGTGAGGTGTGGCATGTTGGTTTTTAATGTATCTCTCCTTATCTCCATTCATTTTGCCGTTTGCTGTTTTGGTGATGTTTCTTCAATTCTTCATGTATATACTTCCTCATATTTTTAAAATAGAGCAAAAGAATTGGATATATACAAATGGTAATTTGCATAGCTTTAAGCATTGTAGCCAAGGCCAACCATCTTAATTTTTTGGAGGAAAAAGTTGGGCAGATATTTAGGCACAACCCACGTTGATTTATTATCTTTAATTAAAGTTGTCATTTTGATACATGTTTATTTCTTATGGCAAATATCAAACAGTATGTGTTGTATCCAGAGATACGACCTTAGAGACTGCATCCCTGTATCTTATCTGGATGTCATTTACATAGATCAGCACTGTCCATGAAGGTGGCCACATGTGGCCACAGACACTCGAAATATGGTGAAGCTGGAACTGAGATGTCCTAGAAGTGCAAAGTACACACCAGACTTTGAAAACGTAATGTGAAAAAAGATTACAAATTATCTATTAATGACTTTAGTGGCGATTACATGTTAAAATGATGGAACTATGGATGTATTTTGATAAAATATGTTAAGGCTAATTTTACCCACTTATTTTTATTTTTTTAATGTGGCTACTGGAAAATTTAAACTCACATATGTGGTTCATAGTTATGGCTGAGATGATATTTCTATTGGATGATATGGACATAGAATTTTATTTATATAAATTTATGAAAGCATCTAAAGTGGAAATTATAAAACCAATATAGTTTAAGTCAGTCTCGGCTAGAGTCTGGAGGTGGGGCCTTCACTGGCAGGCACATGAGGACACCCAGGAGGAACGGAAGGACTGACATGGGCACTTCAAGAAGACACGTTGGCGTTGGTGATACAGCGGTGAGCACAGCGGCCTTCCAGGAAGACCAGAGCCAGTGATTCTATCTTATGAGACTAACCAGAGTTTGGAGTGAGACTTTCTTATTGGATTTAAAGTGAAGATAACTCAGACATGCTAAGTAACTGCTCAAGGCCATGGTGGTAGGGCTACATGGAAAATGCGTATTCTGTTAAGAAGTTGATGTAATCCTGGCTTCCTTATTTTCTCAAACTAAAAACAGAGGTGAAATAAATCATCTACAGTGAAAGTCTGTTATGATTAAAATGTTTAGGCTGAGGTCAGATGTAAACTTTGTAGAACAAAAATGCTCTGAGCAACCGTGTGTTTCTACTGATCTTGGGAAATCTTTTTGTCCACGGTGGATGGACGCTTTTTGGCGGAAGGCCACGGCATGAGTATGGTTGAATCCACACGGATGAAGGACCACAGGGCATCTGCAAACCAGACAGCCTGCTGTTGGAACAATACACCAGCAGGTTTGAGGGTTTTAATCAATTGCAGCATGTAACAAAGTCAACCTTACTCATAGTTAACACCAGGCAGTATTATCATGCTCTGGTGACATGGCAGAAGTTATAAGGGAAATAAGAAGACAAATTTTATTTAATTCACAGTCTTTCCAATGGTCATGCCTGAAAACAAACCAGCTACTGTAACCCCAGAGACTCACTTAGGAGGAAGACCCTTAGTCTGGTCAGAGAGAGGAGGCTGGTGGCTGTGCTGTTGGTGGTCATGACCCCCATATCATCAAATAGAAGTCGAGGATGTTTGGGGGAAGTGGGCAGTGGGAGGAGGGTGGAGGGGGTGACCTTGAGAACGTGAAAGGAAACATGTTTGATCTCCTTTTCCCCAAACCATTGCTAATAAGTCCATCTTAATGGGGGGAAATGCCCAGGAGGCCACAGAACTGTTTTGCTCTTTTTTTCTCCCAGGGCAGGACAGCTCCAATCTGGGAGCAATGAGGCAAAATGGGCTGATGACAGAGAAGGCTTATTTCTCCCAAATCTCTCATTCACACTGTCTCCCCATGGGTGAAAATTAATAGACAAAAGAAACAAGACAGACTCCCAGATCTTGAGATCATAGGAAAAGAATCAGAAAGATAATATAAAATAAGTATGTGTAAAACTATTAAAGTCATAAAAAATTTGGAAGAAAAACCCTACAAAAACAGACCAAAAAACAAAAACAAAAAATCCCAGACAGATTTAGACTCCAAAAAGAACTTTTAGTAAGAAGAATAGTCATTGAAAGTAAAATTTAATGGAATTAAAAGAATCATTGTTAGCATTTGTTGAATGATTATTATGCCATGGTCAAATATGTGCTATGTGTATTAAATCATTTAACCCTCATAAAATCCTGAGGTTTATCTCTCACTTCCATTTTAAGATGAGGAAACTGAGACAAAAAATTAAAAAGCTGGTAATTAATAGATCTAGCCTTTATAGCCCATGTCGGATGGTTCCAGAGTTTTCTTTTATTATTGAAAATTACAGTAGATTGAAAAGTCTGCTGGAAATTACAAACAGCAGAAGAGAGAATCAGAGGTCGAGAGACAGGTGTGAGGATGTTTTGCAGAACGCAGCACTGACACAAGAGCTCAATATGCTACAACGTGGTCTCAAGGACATCTGGTGATTGGTCTCATGGGGAGTCTGCATAAACCTCATGCTTCAGGACAAATCTTCTGTGGGGAGAAGAGAAGAATTTTATCCAACGGCTTCCATCTCCCACTGGTCAAAGATTGGCCCCACAGGTGTTAATGCCCTACACTTCTCATGCACAATAAGAACTCACGGGATAGTCTAGAGGAACCATCAGGCTGTGCCTGTGTACAGCCTGTGGCCACATTGACAGCTGGGGAAGTAAGTGTCCATAGCCCAGGAGCAACGTGAGGCCAAGAGGAGCTGAGCAGCATAGGAAAGGGATCTGATATAAGAAGTTAGGAGAACTGGAGGAAAAGGGGAGAAGGTCCAGCATGCATCCGAAGAATGCCAGGAATAGAGTGGGAAAGGAGAAATATAAAAAAGACATGTCTGAGAATTTTCAATAGTTGATGAAAAGTATAGAATCTCAGATTAAATATCCACTGAATAGGATATATAAAAAACACATGTGCACATACATTGTCATTTTAACAACATGATAAAAAATTTTTGATCTAATTGATATACATAGAAATCTTTGAAGTCAGAATATTATCTCTATCACAATTCAATAAAAAGGATAACTAGAAAATTTAAAAACAAATATCTAAATAGCACATAGGACAAAGAAATCAATTAGAAAGATTTTATACTTAATGATATTGAAATACTCCTTATTAAAATGTGTGTGATGCAGCTAAAGCAGTATTTAGGAAGAAATTTTTTAGCCTTAAATGCATTTCAACTATTCAAAGTTGCTTTTGTTAAAGTCAAAATACAAGATTCAACTGTGTTTTTGCTATATTTTTAATAGTTAGAGTATTCATTTTACAAAATACATCATTTACAGTAGCAGTAAAGAATATTAAATAAACAGGAAACTCTAAACATTGTGAGAAATTAAAGCCCTAAATAAACAGGTCCATAAATGAAAGCAAACAGACTCAAATATGAATGGGTGCTGGGTACACATTTGCTGATATAATACTACAAAACAGTGAGGTAATGAATGGACTCTTCAATAAATAATGTTGAGACTATTTGCTCTCTATATGAAAGAAGATAAAACCATATCCCATGAGTAGAAAACAATTCCAGATTAAAAGTTCTAAATGTAAAAGAGTTAAACTGTAAAAGATTTTTTTTAAATGAGAGCATTTTTATAATCCTGAGGAAGGAAAAATTTTCTTCAACAAGATGCAAAACACAAAATATCATTAAAAAATGAATAAGTTTGAGATTAGAGTGAAAAAAAAGTTATACATTAAGGAGCCAATAACTAAATGAAAAGATAAATCAAAGACCGGAATAAACTATTTTCTGCACATTTAAATGGCAAAGTTTGATATCCATATATAAATAACTCCTAATTAATTGGCAACCAAAAAGACAAAGTAGATAAATAAGCAAAGAGCTGTCCATGCAATTTGCAAAATATAAACTCCCATTTAAAGTAGGAAAAGATTCACAAACTCACTAGTCAAAACAAGACCCCATTTCACACCCGTTAACATCTGCTCCCTCCAGGTTTTGCTAAGGATATGTGGAAACAGGGATTCATGCTCATTGTTGGTACAAGCCTTTTGCAGCTCGATTTGACCATTTCTAATAAAATTAAAAATATGCTTTCTCTATGAACCATTTTTGAATCCCATCTAGGAATTAAAAATCTGATTGTCACAATGCCACATATACAAAGATGTATACTTCAACTTTGTAGAATGAAAACATGGAAACAAGCTTACCGTGTTTAGGGGGATGGAACAATAAACCGTGCTTTATGTATATGATTGGATACTATGCAACAGCTATGCATCCATATGTGTATAATTAAACTACTTCTATGTGTGTCCACATGGATAAAAGGGACCCGCCAAAAACATAACATTGGATTTGATGCAAGCCCCAATAGATGTGTATAATGTGAAACCATTTTTTACATTTGAAAGGCTACAAAACAATATTTATTATTTTTTTATGGAGACTAACACACACACAGAGTATAAATACAAAACCATGCACTGGGAATGATGCACAGTTGACCTTGAATAATGTGGGATGGGAGGTGGTGAAAGGCCCCCTCCTTCCCCTCCCTGCACCATCAAAAATCCTGGGGTAACTTTTGACTCTACAGTCGGCCATTTGCGTTAGGGGATTCAACTAATCTCTGCTGGAAAACACTATTCACAATGTGCGGTTGGGACCATTTTCAATGTCATTTTCAAATACTGTTTTTGATCCATGGTTGATTGAATCTGCTGATAGGGAACCAGAGGATGTGAAACCCTGGGATAGGCAGGAGTGTCACATTTATTTTTAAAAATGAGTGGACTCACGGGTCAAACCCACGGTGTTCAAGGCTCAGCTTATGCAAACCTTGTAGGGTGGGAGACAGAGCCAAGAGTGTGAGTGTGACCTGCTGTATTTATTTATTTATTCATTTATTTATTTATTTATTTATTTAATCCTCACCAGACGATATTTTTCTATTTATGTTCAGATAGAGTGGGAAGGAGGGAGAGAGAGAGAAACATTGATGTGAGACACATCAACTCGTCGCCTCCTGCACGACCCTGACCAGGGCAGGGGACAAACCACAACCGAAGCACGTGCCCTTGACTGGAATTGAACCCGCGACTCGTTGGTCCGGGTGCGGACGCTCTAACCACTGAGCCAAACTGGCCAGGGCTGACCTGCTGTGTTTATACATTGCTTTTCCTAAAGGGAGAAATGTGAGCGCAAACAAGTCGAAGCTTATTCGTACTTGCTAACACTTGGGGACAGATACATGGGTCTGTTACATCACTTGTTGGTTTGAAATATTTCCTATTTCAACGTATGTTTTTAAATTTAAAAATGAAATCTATTGAGAAAGCATGCTTCCTAAATGCAGCTATTATTTAGCTCCTGATATTTGCTTGCTATATTTCTGCCCTGTCTGGAATTTGAGGGCAGAAAGAGGAAGGACAAACCATGTTATCTCAAACAGTGAACCTCACCTGCTCCTGGTATCAGAGAAGGAGCACTCTCTAGTGCCGCTCCCAGACCTACAGTCTGTGGCAATGGCTAAGTGCTTCCAGGTTTCAAGTCAGTGAGTAGGTGGGTCTGGGAACAGCTATAAAACCGGGGATGTACTGAACAACTGGCCTGGGGCTGGACACCTGCAGAAAGGGATTTCATTCAGAGCGTTTCAGAACAAACTCTGGGGGTGAACGGGCCCACCTTGTCTGAGCTGGGAATGGGGATCCTCCTCATTTTGAGAAATGCTGAAGTAAAATTGCAGCAACTTTGAGCAAAATATGTCCTTAACTAGTGCATCACAAGCGTGATAAATATCACGGTCCAAAGGCTAAGTTTAGCTCTCGCTTATAAAGTTTGGCCCCCTGTTCTTTATTCCTTTACAAAAAAACAATGTGTTTTGTAAAGTTTTGACTTACTTGCTAACATCTAGATTTTGAGACATTTCTAATGGAAACTGAAATCTTAGCTTGGCTTCTGAAAAAGTAGGGATTGTGGCATTCCTGAGCCTTAATTCTAGAATGCCAAGAATTGGTGAGTCTGGAAGACTGACCCTTACCCCATGGCCTCACTCATTATCTCACCTGCTGGCCCCACTAGGGGTTCCAACTCCCTCATTTTGCAGATGAGAAAACTGAGGCTCAGAGAGATCAAGTGCCTTGGCTAATGTCAGAGTTACCCTATGGAGGGAGCCATGCTGGCACCGGGTTGACCAGGTATCAGTTAACTTGTGATCTCTTTTATCTATATGGTGCAGGCACATTTCATGGATTCTAGTGACATTGTGTAATTCAGCAGGTGCACTGGAAATGATAATGCTTATAAGTTTTTAACAAAGACTGACTTCAAGAGATGATAAGAATAATACAAATGAATTAATTCTAATATAAGCAAAATGTCAACAAGATTTGGTCAAACTCAAGACAGAAAATTTTACATGTAAAAAATTAATATGGGAATATGACTATATAATTGAACATGGGTATAATTGGAGGTTGCCCTATCACAGATCATCACTTTTTCTGGCTGATTTTATGCACATGTAATTCCTCCTCTCTTTCTCCACCCCTCTCTAATATCTCCTCTTTTTTTGGAGTCTAGAAAGATGTGCAAACCCTTCTCTGGATTTCTTCCCAGGCCTTCCTACAGCATACACCTCCTTTAGTTTTTTGGTTTTTTTCTTTTCTTTTTTTTTTTTTTTTTTGCTTGTTGGATTTATTTATTCCTGAATTAAAGCTGATAAGCAATCTACACTGACTTGGATGAGTTTCATCCATTATCCCCAGAAGTACTTAGCTTCCTGGGTGGCGAATTCCTAGTCTATGCAAAGTGCATTGGTTAGAAGCAGCTCTAAGAAGAGATTACATGGATTACAAAACCCTTTAGAATGTAAAACTCTAAATAGCCTAAGTGTAAATCAGTAGGAGAAAGGCCCAATAACTTTGGCATTGTCATATTGTAGACAACTATGCGAGGGGGCAAAAAGAAAAAGAGACAGATCTGTCTTAAATATCGGCATGGACAGATGTGTATGCTGCAAAAGGATATTTATATATAATATATAATATACGATATATAATATATAATATGTAATATATAATATATGTATGAAATCAATAATATCACTTATGCTAAAAACAAACAGAAACACATAATGTTTGTGGGTCCACATGTGTGCATGTAAACGCATAGGACACGTCTGGAAAGAAACACGAAGTAGTGGGCGTGGATCTCTTGTTTAGACAGAGGAGAGGGAGAGGTATGGAGATGCTCGAAGGCATTTTACTTTCATCTGTAATGTCTTCATTTAAATTTAAATTTACATGGAAAACAATTGGCTTACATGTGGCCACGGGTTCCAAAAATCTCTTCATGTAACACATATGCATATGACTATTAATTTCCAATCCTAAGCTCAGTCATGAAATTTGTAAAACATCTGTTCATCCTTGGAAATGAAACTTAACTGCGTTATCACCCCAAATTATTATGTTTTTTTCCAAATTAAATTTTTAAATGTAAAAATCACAGAAAGAATCTGAAAAGTTAGATTTCATTTCACAAGTTAAAATCAAGTAACAGCTCTAGGAGTCATAACAGTTTTAAGGACACCCAATTTATCTTTAATTGCAAAGAACGAGAAATATGGGTTGGATTTAAATGAATGGGGGAATCTTTCAAATTCTTAACAGAAGTGAAAGGGACAGATTGCTTAATGTATACTAACATGAGTTCTGTGTCTGAAGTGATGTTAACTCTTCAGTGATCGCGTTGGCTTTTCCCGGTGATAGAGACTGAACACTGGAGGACCAGTTTTGACAAGAAGGAAACCCAGACCTAGAGAGGTCAGAGTTCAGTGTGAAGTGACATCTAAGAAGTGGCAGGGCCAGGACTCTTGCTCGGGTATCCACTACCAGCCCTCTGTGCTCTCTGCCAGGACATGCTCCGATTCACCAACGGGTGTGACATCGCGTGTCTCTCTCTATATCCGGTGTTCTCACGTATTCATCCCTGGCGATTATCTATCTACCTACCCACCTGTTCCCTGGGCATCTCCGCTTGCTCCCGTCCCCACGCGGCCGGCCTGGGGACCTTCGTGGAGGCCACAGCCACCGCATCCACCAGGCAGTCTCCAGGACAGCGCCCCAGCGGGGGGGCCGGCGTGTCTCCAGACCGCGAGGGTGGGAGCTGAAGAGCCCCGCAATGGGGGTGGCGCGGCCGGCGCACTCACCTTGCCCGCGGCGGGCGCGGCCACCAGCACCAGCAGCACCAGCACCAGCCGCATCAGGAGGGCGGGCGGGCTCCGCGCCCTCCGGGGGCGCATGGTGGGCGCCCGCTCAGAGTCCCGGCGTGTCCCGGACCCGCAGCCTCTCCAGCCACCGTGTCCCTTGCGTGGCTCGGGTAGGGGAGCCCGGCTGTGAAGTTCGCCTCGCCAGCCGGCCCGGGGCGGGTTTTGTAGGGCTCAGCCGCTCTGTCCGTCCCTCCCCACTGAGGCTTTTGACTGTGGCTCCAAGGGAGGGAAGAAGTGGCTCAGGTCCCGCCCTCGTCCCCCCTCCCCTCCAACTCACCAGGCAATGTCCCTCGAACCTGGGCGTCGTGCCCAGGAAGCGAGAAAGGGCTGCGCGCCTGCGGGGCAAGTGGGCGAGGATCCAGGGTAAGGGGTTAAGGAGGTGATGCTCCCAAGGTCTTGGGGCCAAGGCGGAGCAGGGGGGTGCGGGTCGGAGGTCGGGAATTTGGGGGTGTGCGATGGGGAGGTGGCTGAGCAGAGCGGAGGGAGTGGCCAGCGGCCGTGCCCAGATTAAGTGGGAGGCGCGCGGGGCGTCGGCGCTCGGGAGGCCCAGCTGGCTCCGGCTCCCGGCGGTGCCATCTCGCTGCTTTCCCTTCTCAACTCACCTCCAACCGAAGACGCGGCGGAGTCGCGCCTGGATTTGGGCGCGGCGGAGCCTGGAGGTGTGAGCCGCGCGGGGTGGAGATGAGGCCGCTCCTGGTGCTGTGGGCGGCTCCCAGAGGTAAGGTGCCCGCGACCCAGTCTGGGCAATCACCGTGTTAGGGCGCGGGGCACCTGCCGGTGGGGGGCAGTGAAGGAAGCCTGGCATCTCGGGTCGGGCGCGCGGGGTGGCGGGCGGGGTTGGGGAGCTGGGGCCTGGGGGTTACCAGAGGGGAAGGTATCTGGCTCCCGGGCTTGTCTGCCTGGGTTTGAACTGGGCGCTGTGTGTTTTGATTAATTTGGAGGCTCAAGTTACCACCAGCCTGGCAGTCTGGGCACTCCGAAATGCCAAGAGCAAAAGGCAGCTGAGGCGAAAGAGAATGCCCATCCTATTCTCTGCTGTGTTGAACTGGCTTTTCAGGCTAAATCTTATCGGCGGAAATGCAGGGGAAACCGAGAGCCAATTCTGTCCTGGGTGTCTCCCTCCTGAGAGCGCCCTTGGGGGAGAAGGCTTTGGATGCAAACATGCAGTTATCTGGCTTGTCAGGGCGCACTCTTCAAAGCAGGGCTGGTGCCCTTGCTTGTGCCACTGACTACATTGGCTCTGGTGATGCATTTCCACCCTTCTCAGAATAATGCTGTTACATACCTAAAATACAATGAAATCAGAATCAGTTTTACTGGATCCAGTTAGTAAAGTATTAAAGCCATAATATAGTAACAGACGTGCATCACTAGTATTACATTAAGTACCTATATCCAATAACAGATCTATTAAAATAACTTTAATCTCAAAGGAGTGACGACAATACAACTGAAATGTGACATGAAAATATCAGTGGCTGCAGATTCTTCGGAGCTGCCAATGCGTTGTGGTTTGTCACCCTTGTCCATAACTGAGAGGAGGCTGAACTTCCAGGAAAGCTCCTGACGCTGGAGACGTGACTTTTGCTCCCACGCAAGCCCAGACCACCTGCATGCATCTCCCGGTTAGGAACCCCTGCGTGGGAGACTGTTGCTGATGTGCAGTTAGCTGGTCATCAAACACCAAGTGTGAAATGTGTGGTTTGGTCACTGACTGAGGTGAACCACTTGCTTGCAACTAGAATAGGGTCTGTTCGTATGTTAGATCTCTGTAAGTGGGCAAAACCCTGACCGTGGATGGATGGAGACATGCCCCCCTCCCCTCTTTTTTGGCTGTACAGTGAATATTACTCTTCCCTCTGTTTGTTGTTTGTATGCTTCTGATCGTCACCTCTGGCTGTGCATTAGAGTTTCCTAAGGAGCCTCTAAAAATCCTGATACCTGGTTCATCTCAAACCTGTTACACCAGACTCTTCATCGGTAGGACTCAGGTATCAGTTTGTCTGAAAACTCCCTGGAGATTCCCACGTACAACCAAGTTTCAGAAGCACTGTTTTACATGCATATTTCAGTTAAGTTAGCTGCATTGAATCAGGGTCTCTTCTTAAGAGAATCATAACATGAGCTTTTATTATTAAATCTTTATTAAGATTTATTGCATTAAGGTAAATACAGTAAATAATATTAAATATCTATTATATTTATTAATATTATATATTTATTAAATATACCTTAAACTATTTATTAAGACTTATCGGTGCCCAGGCCACAGATATTGCAGGGTGGTAAGCAGTCGCATCTTCTTATTGACAGGGAGGGGTTTTTTTTGTTGTTTTTTTAATCCTCACCTGAGGACATTTTTGCATTTATCTTCAGATAGAGCGGGAGGGAGAGTGGGAGGAAGAGAGAGAGAGACATCAATGTGAGAGACACATCAACTGGCTGCCACTCACATGATATCAAACAGGGCGGGGGACAAACCACAACTGAGGCAGGTGCCCTTAGCAGAACCGAACCCGGGTCTCCCTGGTCCACGTGCCGACGTTCTAACCGCTGAGCCAAACTGGCCAGGTTCGTAATGGAACCTTCTCCTGTCATCTTGGTTAGGTAGGACATTAGATGCTCTCTTGATGAAATAAAATAACAGTGTCCAAGAACTCAGAGTGGCGTATGATAATCTTGCATGAACTAACACTACTTCCTGGGGGGAAAAACTCCTCAAAGTTAGTGTTAAATGCTCCTTCCTTTTGCTGAATTCCACAAGATCTCTCAATTTGGACCTTACTTGCTTTTCCCTGAAACCAAGTCATTTTAATGGAAGACCAGACTTGGCTTTATCACCTTTAGAATGGGAGGAACAGTCAAATGGGCTCACTTCTGATGCCGCAACAGAGCAGGAGAGAGACTTGTGATGTAAATACGGGGTGGTGGTGGGGGGCAACAGTAGGTTTACTGCAATATCATACCGTAGGTTATGCAATATCATACAAGAATAAACTCTGTGTTTTACATACTCACAACTGTAAACCTACCTTTGCGCCACCCTGTAGCATAAGGAGGAAGCCGTGGTTAAGAGCTCTGGATTTTGAATCCTTTCCATACTTAATAGTATGACCTAAACTCTCTGGGCTGGGGTCTTCTCTTCTGTACACTGGGCACAATCACGGTACCCACCTCAAGTTGTTGTAGGGATTGAATGCAGTGATCCAGTAGAAGCCCTTTGTCCAGAGTCTTCACAAAACAATCGATAGTAGAATTTGATCCTCCAGCTGCATAAAGAAAAATAAGGTAGATGAGAAATGGTGGCACAAGACAGAGATGCTCTTCTCAGCTCAGTAGCAAAGGGCCAAGCACACCCCACTTGCTCCCTTGAGGTCAACGAACTATCAAAGCATCTAGAACTTGCTTCTTGGCATCCTCAGAGCAGTGTCTTTGGCATCCTGGAGAGCTGGTTAGAAATGCAGACTCTTAGGCCCTATCTCAGACCCACTGAATCAGAATCTGCATTCACCAAGGTCTCTAGATGATGCATTGGCAAATTGAACTTGGAGAACTGGCTTGTCTAAAAGCCAGCTAATCACCCATTGCTCACCTCCCCACCAAATACATACACCCTCCTTGAGTACAGAGTTTGCTATGCTCATTGGGTGGTATTAGTGAGGATTATGGATTTTTAAAAAATAGTCTTGGGGTCAAGAGATTTGATTTTTCACAGTTGGTTATTTAAATGGGATAGAGCAATGGAAGTGGGGTCGGTTCTTTTGTACTTATAAAGACACAGAGATCTCTACTTTTGACTTTGGTGCCAGAGAAGGGTTTTGAACAAAATGAAGTGGTCATTGCCTTTGACAAGTCCTATATTATTATTTTTGTCCCCTTTGCATGATCACTATATCACTGCACAGTGCTGAAATGTGTAGTGTTGGTTTCTCTACATTTGAATGTATGTCCCATTAAGGCAGGGGCATTGTTGGTGTTCTATTGTTGAATGAATGAATGAATTAGGTTGTTTACTATTTGCTGAATGAATGAAGTTGGGTGATTTGAAAAATTCACTAAGTCGTCACACCCAGGTCTGCTTTCTTCCAAAGTTCATGTTCTTTCTAGAGCCTTCTTTTATAGGGATGTACCTCTGCTTTTGACAATTACACTTTGCCAGACTGCTTGTAGCTCCTTCTTTCATCTTTCTAAATGGTTATATTTAATCTTAATTAATTTTTAAATTAATCTTGTTTTAATTCCTCTCCCCACTTAGTCATTCTTCTTCTTTCAAGAACCTTCTCTTTTCAACACCCCTAGAACAGTTGACTCCTAGGTTCTTGGAGAATCTCAGTCATTATCAATGCATGTCAGTTCTTGCCATTACATCTCCAGATTCTTTCACTGCTTTTTGAGCTCATGGCCCTGCCTTATTGCTTGCACTTATCAACTGTGGATTATAGTAGCCTCCTCTGCAAATTCTTTCCTGTGAAATCCATCATCTAAGCAAGTTCCCTCCTGTGAAATTCATCATTTATGTTCTTGCTAGAATTCCACTTAAAATTGCACATTGTATCAGAAAAGTTAGGTTACTTTGGGGGCACTTACAAACAGTCTCCAAATTTTAGAGTCTTACAGTAACAAGACATTGTTTCTCCATTTACATTACATACTCAACACAAGATGTAGGGAGATGGAAAAGGGGCTCTGCTTATCCTAGCCTCTCAGGAACCTCCTGGAAATTCCCACTCAACGTGTTCTTCTCTGATCACCTCAGAAGGGGAAATGAATGTGCCTCATCAAAACTGCTCTAAAAGCTAACATGTGAATGTGACTTGTACTACCTCTGCTGGCATTTCATTGGCCAAAGTGGTCACGTGACCACGCTTCATTTTTGTGAGTGGCGGGAGGAATGAAATCTACCACATGCCTGGAAAGAGAGCTGGAAACATTTGTGACTGTTAGCAATGCCCATCACACACATCAGGTCACTTGCTTATTTTAAAGCTTGCAGAAGCTCTTCTTTGCCTTTACAGCTATTTTTCATACTTCCTAGAATAGAGTGGCCCAAAGTCAACTTCAAAAAGATCTCCTGTGTCACCTCATACTTCTTAGGTTCTCTGTATACAGTTCCTTACCTCATGCCTTTGTACTTGCTGTTCCTTCCACTTCAGGGACCTCCCTGTCATTTGTTTAGTACAATTGCCCATGTGGTGTTTTCAGATCTAGGTCAAAGATCAAAGGTCATGGTCTCTGTGAAGACCTTTGTTCAAACCTTTATTATACAGGACAGAAACTGTCACCTATTTTACTTTTATGGGTTACAAGCGTTTTGAGGGCAGGTACAGAGATTACTTTTTAAACATAACTGAGACATTTAAAAATAAATTTATTGAGGTATAATTTATGTGCAAACGCCGGCACCCATTTATGTACCTAAGTCAAGGAGTTGTGTAGATGCATTGACTCTGTGAAACCAACACCATAGTCATGATACAGAGCTTCCTATCACTTCCAAAAGTGGCCTCCTGCCCCTTTGCAGTCATCCCTCTGTCCACCTCCATTCCCAGGCAACCACTGACCTACTTTCTATCTCTGCAGATTAGTTGGCATTTTCTAGAATTTTATGTAAATGGAATCATATAGTTTGTACCCTTTTGTGTCCAGCTTCTCTGACTCAACAGAATAATATTTATTTTTTTATATTGCTGAATAGTATTCCATGGTATGAATATCACTCTTAAAAAATCCATTAACCTATTGTTGGACATTTGAATTGTCTCCAGTTTGGGGCTACTGCAAATCAAGCTCTTAAGAATATTTTTGTACATGGCTTTGTGTGGATATGTGTTTTTATTTCTCTTGAATAAATACCTAGGAGTGAAATGGCTGGATCATATGTTAGATGTATGTTTAATTATAGGGAAACAGTTTTCCAAAGCAGCTATATCATTTACATTCTCACTAGCAATGTATGAGAGTTCCAGTGGCTCCATATATTTGTGATGCATTCTTTTGATATTGTCAGTTTTTTAAATTTTAGCTATTTTAATATTTACACAGTGCTTTGCCAATGTGCTTTTCACTTCCCTGATAACTAATGATGTTGAGCACCTTTTCATATAACTGTTAATCATTTATAGAATTTCTGTAAAATGCCTAGTCAAACAAAAAATGGGTTGTTTCTATTCCTACTGTTGAGTTATAATACTTATTTATGTATTCTGGATACAAGATCCATGCCAGATATATTTATTATGAATATTTTCTCCCATTCTGTGTTTTGTCATTTCCTTATTGGTGTCTTTTGAAAGCAAATGTGTGTATTTTGATGTTCATCTGATTTATAAACATTTTTCTTTCATAAGGTTTGTGCTTTTCTTATAATCTGAGAAAACGTCATCTAGGCTAATGTTGAGAAGATTGCTTCTGTGTTTTCTTCTTTTATAACATTTTTACATTCAGGTCAATGATCCATTTTGAGTTAAGTTGGAGGTATGATGTGAGGTTTCTTTTCTATATGGATATGCAGTTGTTTGTGCACAATTTGTTGAAAAGACTTTCTGTCTCCATTAAATTTCTTTAGCATCTTCTTGGGAAATCAATTGATCATTTAGGTTTGGATCTTTTTGTTCTATTGATACACATTCCTCTTCTTTTATCAATACCACATGATCCTTATTACTAAAGCTTTATAGCAAGTCTTGAAATCAGGTAGCTTTGGTCCTCCAGCTTTGTTGCTCTTTTATGCTATCCTAGGTCTTTTGAATGTACATATGTATGAATTTGTTTTGCTAATATTGGGATAAGGAGAGTTGTGACTATTTTCTTTATCATCTGACTTTCCTATATCCTAGTTGGAAATGGTACCTTTAAGATATCCAGCTGTCCTATGGGAGTTTCTAGATTTGAAATTCCAAACATATAGACCTTTACATGAAAACTCTAATTTTCTGGGATTCACAGGAAATGGAATGTCTTTGGATCAGTGTACCATTGCATTTATAAGGATTCTTTCTGCTACTACAGTATTGAAGGCTACTGTTATGCTTCTAGACATGACTTCCTTGAAACTCACTCATGAATTTCCATAAATTTTGAAACTGCATACTGTGGTGGTTTATAAAGAAGCTTTGGAAATTGAATCCTGGAAATTTCACTTACTGATTGTGTAACTTATTTGTAAAAAAAAAAAAAGAAGAAGAAGAAAGAAAGAAAGAAAGAAAGAAAGAAAGAAAGAAAGAAGAAAAGAAAAGCAGTTGCAATTATATTACTTACCTCAGGGTTATTTTGAAGATTGCAGATCTGTGTTCAGCACAATGCTTATCACATAGGTAGCTCTCTGAAAATGCTGCTCAGTATAATTTTTTATGGTGTGATGACTATGATGATGGAGCTGATGATGGTGATGATGATGACAATGATTAGGATGATGGTGGAGAAGAACAGGATGGAGAGGGGGAGAAACATCAGCAATAGTAATGGTCACAGCAGAAGGATCCAGCTTTCTGGTTGATTCAACCAAATACCAACCTTTTCCCAGTCTTCTCTCAGAGTCGGCTTAGGTAAATTCTGATTCTCACTAGAATTATTCTTCTCATACCTTCTTCTTCTGAACTAACTGAAGATTCATCCCTCTCACTAATTTCTCTCTCCCAGTATTTAAAACGAACTGTTATACCTTATTCCTTTTTCATTTCTCTTTCTTTCTTTCCATATCCAGTCTTGTCCCTTCCTGAGCTCTGCCCAGGCTTGCCCTAATTCCCAACTTTTTATCCCTTCTCAAATCTATTGGGAGCTCTTTTTGCCTCTATGATGAATTAGAAAGGAAGGAAGTGAACATTTATTGAACTGCTCCCACAGGGCAAGCACTGTGCTAGGCAATAGAATTACATGAGACTTAGACTCATGCAATTCTCTCAGGTATTAATTTTACATACTGAGAAATCAAGAGCCCAGAGGAGCTACAAACTTGCTCAAGGTTACACTGCTAAGTGATCAAGATCTTAACACAAGTCTTTCTAACTCTGGAGCCCTGCTTTCATCCCTAACGATGAGAACACAAGGCATCAGGAGAGGAAGACAGCCAGGCTCTGTGGTGGAGAGGAGAAGTCATTTAAGGCAAATGAATGCTAACCTCACATTGTGGTGGGGGGTAGGGGATGGGCCTTGTCTATGGGATCACAGGGTATTACTGCCAGAGCTCACCCCCAAAGGCAGTTTCTGGAGGTCTGAAAGGTCCAGAGACTTCAGATAGAGTCACTCTAGCCCTTCCCAGAGAGGAAAATCACAACATTACAAAACAAGAGAAACCTGGGGGATTAATCTTTTTTGACAAGAGATGTGCAGCATTCTAAGTCAAAAATGTCATTCTTAAGTTGGAGGTAAAGGGCCCATCTGGTTTTGAAAATCAGTTGTATATTTTTGTAGCATTTATCATTTCCATGTCTTTCCCATGTGTAACATTAGTATGATTCAGTTTTTCTGTTGATATTGGGAGGAGACTGCAAAGGACAAAATGATAAGAAAAGCCCATATTGGCAGAGTGGTGGATTAGCTAAGATATGGTCTGGTTGGCCCTAGACTAGCAAACTCAACTCCAAGTTCAACTGAGAACTCTATAGCACTCTCAAGCAATTCAACTGAACCAGGAGGGAAGGAGAGGTGGGGTGGGCTTGGCTATCATCCAGCTGCATTCTAGTCAAGTTGGAATTCAGAGTCAGTCTTAAGAATTTACTTGAGGAGTTTTCAAGTTTATCCCTGTTGCTTCTTAGAGAATATGAAGCTCCAACCACATTCCAGTGGTCCATGGACCACACAGGTTCATGACCTGCTTTAAAAACCTTGCATTGTCTGCCTGGCCAGTGTGGCTCAGTGGATTGAGTGTCATTCCATGGACTGAGAGGTCCAGGATTGATTCCTGGTCAGGGCACATGCCCAGGTTGTGGGCTCAATCCTCAGTAGGGGGCATGCAGGAGGCAGCCGATTGATGTTTTACTCTCACATCCATGTTTCTATCTCTCTTTACCTCCCCTTTTCTGTCTCTAAAAAATCAATAAAAACATATTTAAACACACACACACAGAAAAAAACTTGCAATGTTTGATGAGACTTATTGTTCCTGCCAAAAAGATCAACTAACCTGACGTCTTTGAAAGACTGCAGATAGAGTCAACCAAAAGATATGGGCTTTTAGGAAAAGCAAAACCAAGCAATCAGCTTGTATGTTGAGGGACGGTCAGATGATCTCTCTCTCTCTTTTTTTATCCTTATGGGATGATATGTTTTTATTGTGTGTGTGTGTGTGTGTGTGCGTGTGTGTGTGTGTGTGTGAGAGAGAGAGAGAGAGAGAGAGAGAGAGAGAGAAACATTTATGTGAGAGAGTAACATTGATCAGTTGCCTCCTATACATGCTCCAACAGGGATCAAACCCTCAGCTTTTTTGGTGTATGGAATGATGCTCCAACCAACTGAACAACCTGGCCAGGGCCAGATGATCTTTTAACAAGGAAAGTGTAAACCTTGAAAGATGTCGGCTTCCAAGGTAGACAAGACACACCATTCTTTATCTGGGAGCATTTTTTCTGAACTTTGAGGCCCTTTGCTTATTTCTTTGCAAAATCTGAGCCTTTAGGAATTCTATTTTGGAAAGATAAAGGTATATACAAGTAAATGTTGAAATCATTAAAAATATTTAGCGCTAAAGAGTCTTCAGATAGTTCAGTGTCAGAAGGTTAAAAGGAAAGAACATGTAGTCACTGAGTCAATAGAAAGTTATTTCTCTGAAAGAACAAAAAACATTGCTATTAAAAAGAACTCAAAGATTTAATGTTATTTGGGAAAAGAGAAGACATTATACTTCTGCTACATTTTGTAGCAGAAGATTCTGCTGCTCAGTCTTCTATTTATCTGATCCTCCAAGCTTGGCCATTGCCCCCTCCCATCCCCCAATCAATAACCCCAGCAGAGTGTACTTCTTTTCAAGATTGGGTTGCAGAGAAAACACATTCCCCATGGTAGAAATTGTGATTAGGAAGATCTCAGATCTTGTTCCCAGACCTAGTATTTGGAAAACACTGGGCAGAAGCTCATAAGGAGTCCCAGAGGAATTGGAATCCAGGATTTTCATAAGGAACAAAGAAAAAAAGAATGACCACAGGGAGCAGAAAGAAGAGATTAGTGCTATTTACTGAATATACACAATGGAAACCACTGATATAAATACACACCAGGAAAGCTCCTGTAGACCTTACTTGGGTTGGTGAGAAAGAGGGTACGATGTTCACCTTCTCTCTGTTGGGGGCCTCCCAGGGGGCTCCCTGTGTGTCACGGCCTTTGGACCAGCTGCACAGGTCAGTTTGCTCAAGTAACAGGAACCGACTCTAAGACTGCACCAGGAATAGCTCTTGGGAATGAGCTAGTCTTTCATCCTCTCATGAGACCTTCTATCGTTTTGTATTTTCTTCTCTTGAAAGAGCTGTTTATGATTACTTCACATATCTGTTTTTTCTAAATTCGGGCTTGTACTTTGCTTTGACCTGTTCCTACCTTCTAATGCCCGACTTGACCTCAGAGCATCTCTGGATGCATCCTTCTTCCCTCATCCCCATTTCTTCTCTCAGTTTCCTAATTTCAACCTTCCAAGAGGACTGTTCCAGATGATCTTTTGTTATCATCCTCCAGTCCAGAGCCAGAGTTCTCTGTCACCTTGGGTTGGGTCAGGTGGTTATCCCCAACCTTTCCATGTTTCTGGGGAGACAGGATCAGGTGACAAAAACCTAGTCACATCCCATTTAGCTTGGCCAACAGGGCCAGGATGAAGCAATCTATAGAGGACCCCCTCTTCTTGAGAATAACAGTTGGCAAAATAAAGCATGTTCTTTGAAAGGCACACACCTTTTGCAGAAGTTTCCCAGATAGGCAGTTAGTTCTCCAAAACTGCTGTTTGCCTACGTGTTCACGGCATAGCACTTTGGATTATTTAGGGCTTTTGTTTTGTTTTGTAGCAGTGATAGACTCCACTGGAAACACATTGCCTCGGCCAATCCCATGTGATGACAACCATTTATTTGTGAGATGATAGGTTAGAGGGATGCTGTTCTGAGTGATGGGCTATTTTTGTTTGGTGGAGTCAAAAGCTTGATGGAGACAAAAGTTTTTATGCTCTTAACACAGGCAGTTTCAGCAAAGAAGGTCCTCATAGATTGCTGTGGATTATGTGTGACAGTGTTTTATAAACTCTAGAGTGCAGTGCACAGTGATGTCACAGTTTTCGGCTGATAGAGTGGTGGGGCTGTACCGGGCCACTGCTGCACCTTAGGCAGGACAGTCATAAAGTCTGCGAGACTCCTTCGTGGCTTGTTGTGGGCTTCACAGACTGTGGGATGAGCACATAGTCTCCAAGGCTCGCTCCAGGTGAACCGTGAGCAAGGGAACTTTTTTTTTCCCTATGGCAGATCATTCAAGGCAGAGATCTTCAAACTGAAGTTCATGGACTTGTGGGGGGACAAAAAGACTCTTGAGAGTTATATAAGCAGCTTGGGAAAATAAAATAAATCCATTTCTAGATTCCCAACGGCTATGTATGTTCTTTCTTAGAATTGTTCTTTCTGAAAATGGGCCTGTGGTCCAGGTTCTCAGCTCCCCTTTCACAACTGTCCTTCCCCTACTTTTTCAAAGACAGACGTACCCCTCCCCCGCTCCCCTGCTCCCACCATCCCCAACACTACCACTGTGCTTTGCCCAGAGTATCAGAACTGTTTGTGGAGCCCTGTGATGTGTGCTGGAAATGCAAGTGTGGAGAATGGAGAGCGTTCTACCTCCTGGCCACGCCCCCTGGGCCAGGTGGTCCCCACTTCGTTGTCATCACAACTGGAGGAAGACTTATCAGCTGACAGATCACTCAAAATGATTCTGGATAATAAAGTCTATATTGCTTTTGGGATACAATTGGATGACATTTGTATAACAAATGCCTTTCATGCACAACTTCTTATTTTTGTGAATAAGTTTTACTGGAATTTGCAGCTTTAAAAATTAAAACGGAAGTAGGATTGTTGCTGAATCTGTCTCATTTCAGTAAGAAGTAGTATTAATCTAGGGCTCAATGGAGAAACAAGAAAAAAACCCATTCATTCATTGCCAACTACAATTCCAATAAAATTTTACATTTTCATGTTTAATAATTGTGTATCAAAAAGTAAATTTCTATATGTTTTTGATAAATTATATGCTACCAATCATCAAAATGATAAGTCATTCCAGGAGAAAAACATTTTCTTTAAGACTTAGAGATTTGTGATCATAGGGTATAATAAAATGTTCAGTTTATATGCATGTTTTTGTTGCAGAGGAGTATGGGAGGATGATCAATACGATTTTCAAGTGTAAAATTACATTACCCTGGAATGTGTGTGGGGAAGGAGAATAGAAATATGAAGTCCAGAAGAAAAACAGTGTAAAATTCCTGTTGTTAAAGAACTTGTGCACGTACATTTTAAAGTGGTCAGGTGGTGACCATCTATGGCCACGGCATTGTGACTTGTTGGCCACACCGGAAATAGATCTGCAACAGTTCTATCCTACAGGTCATCATTTACAGTGCTTTGGAACTATTTAAAGGCAAGGTGAAAGTTTTCAGATATTAAAAAAAAAAAAAAAAAAAGGTGGTGTGTGCATAGGTTTTTCAAAGTTCTTATGGGGGTATGAGAACAGAAAAGTCTGAAGGCTGCTGTGCTGGGGTATCATGTGGGAGAACGGATACTGTACCCATTGGAGTCCGTTTTGCCATTGATTAGCTCTGCTACTTTGCACAGATTACTTAAACTAATCCAGTTTGATTTTCCTGTACAATGGAAATAATACTTTTCTTACTAAACTGTGGTGGAAACTAAGTGACTTGATGTCAGCAACGCTTAGCAAAGAATCTGCAAATTATCAGCAAATGTCAGTTTCTCTTCACTTCTCCCAACGCCGTGTTGGTTCCCTCCATCTCCCTCATTCTCCCTTCCTCCACTCCCTCGCATATATCCAAAGTTAGCCTCATTTTGCGTTCCCTATTAAATATATTTGATTCACGTTCTGAAGGTCCTAAAGTATCTTCCATAAGTTTATTCATCCAACAAATATGAATGAAGCACTTACTCTATTCCAGATAAATCCATGAATAAAAAAGAATGTAATCCCTGTGGTCATGGGACGTCTATGATAACTAAGTGTGTGCTGATGAGAACGCAGTGGGTACTCCCCACAGAGCTGTGTCTGTCCCTTTTCAGTGTCCATTCACATTGGGCTGTCCCACTGACCAATGGGGAGACCAGTTAGGTTTCTGTACATTGGTCCATCTGTTCATCCATCCATCATCCAGCCATCCAGCAAGTCAATTAAAATGTACTAAGAAACTCGTAGGTGTCAGGACCATGATCTGTGATAAGGCATTCTTACTCTGAACGGTGACCACAGCAACACTGTTTTAATAAAAGTCCCCTTGTGCAGCCTTTATCACAATGATGCCCAGAGAATAATTGCATCGTGTATCTATTTTAGGGTCAAAATGCAAGTATCTCCGGTTTTCTTTAATTTCTGACTGTGTTTCCTATTTGTTTAAAACATCAAGTGGTTTTTAAAGGATTCAAGCCACTTCGTGTATTCCTTCCAAAACAATAATTTGTTTTATTAAGACTGGCTTCTAGAATGCCACTAAAAAAGTATTTATTTAAGATGATGGATTTATATGCACAACCAATTGACACAGACACTAGTCTGGGGAAGGCAGGAGGGGGGTGGGAGTGGGAAGAAGGGGGACAATGGGGGAAAAGGGGGGACATCTGTAATACTTTCAACAATAAAAAATAAATTAAAAAAATAAAAAATAAAAATTCAGCATGATGCCCTTGAGATCCAAAAAATAAAAATGAAGTAAAATAAAATGATGGATTTAGAGATGGGAAAAGATCTGGGCACTCAAAGTGACTCTGTTTCTATTGATTTTAAAAACTGTTTCATGGAATGTTGTTCTACCACTTACTTAGAAAACTAGTCTCTCATAAATACAGTGTTGAGTTAGTTTATCCAGAAATTTAAAAATAGCTTGCAATATTCAACACTCCTAGCTTTCTTTTCTCTACCCGGTTCTCATAGGTACTGGTGTTCAGAGAAGCCAACGTTTTTAAGATGAGACATTGCAATTCTTTGAGCCAAAAAGATCTTTTATCAAAGTATAAAGTTCTTTGAGTCAAAATAGTTTTTCTTAATTTATTGAGATAAAGTGCACAAAATAAAATTCACCATTTTGACTCTTTTAAAGGGTATCATTCAGTGGTTTTTTTAGCATATTCATGATGTTGTGCAACCATCACCACTATCTAATTCCAGAACATCTCCATCACCCCAAAAGAAACCCTGTACCTCCCATTCTCCCCTTTGCCATCTTCTCATGATTGCTGATCTATTTCTGTCTCTATGGATTCGCCTCTTTGGGCTTATTTCACACACATGGAATCGTACCGTTTGTGACTCCTCTCACTTAGCGTGGTGCTTCCGGTTCATCCCTGCTGTAGCGGGTAACAGCACTTCATTTCATTTCATGGCCAAATGCATTGTAGGGATAGAGCACATTTTGCTTATCCAGTCCTCAGCTGATGGACATTTGGGTTTTTCTGCTTTGCGGCTCTTATGAATAATGCTGCTGTGAATATTCACGTATAAGTTTATGTGTGAGCACATATTGTCAGTTCTCTCGGTTATATACCTAGGAATGGAATTGCAGGGTCAGATGGTGACTCTTAATGTTTAACTTTCCGAGGAATTACCAAAATGCTTCCACACTAGTTGTATCATTTTACATACAAATATTTAAAAAAAAAATTTTTTTTCTTTATTGATTTTTAGAGAGAGATGAAAGGAAAGGGAGAGAGAGATAGAAACATCAATGAGAGAGAACATCGACTGGCCGCCTCCTGCATGCCCCCCACTGGGGGTTGGGCCCACAACCTGGGCATGTGCCCTGATGGGGAATCGAACTGGTGACCTCTTGGTGCATGGGTTGATGCTCAACCACTGAGCCACACCAACCAGGCTATATACAAATATTTTATATGTATTCGCTGTCAGTGTGCAAAATATGTATTTCTATACTAGAGGGTTCCTTTCCTAGTTTCAAGAAGTTAAAAACAAAAGCACTCGAGTGAATTTTAATTTGGATTTTCAAGAAAAATAGATTAAATAGAAGAAAATTCCACTTGGAGAAACAAAGCAATACTTTTTATGCAAGTATTTTATGTCTAGATGTATATATATAGATACATCTTTTTACTTCTCAAAGATATATTTAACATATCAAGAATTTGAGAATATTTTTATTTCTAAGAATAAAAATGGATGTCTGTTCAGTTTAACCACCACCAAGGAAAGATTATGTTTAAAAAACAAACATTGAGGTTTTCTTTCAGAAAATATTTCATCCCTAACGATGAATAATGAAAGTAATGATTTTCACCATTAGAATCCATACTGTGTTTTAAGAGATATGTTTGTATTTACCACGTACAGACTTTAACCCCCGGACATAGAGCCTCACTTATGAACCGGAGTCGTCTGGAGGAGAAGAGAAGACTGACTGTCCTCGTTGGAGGACCCAGGCTGGCTGCGTGGTGAGCCGCACACATGGAGTTAGCGAGATGCGGCTTCAGGGGGTTCAGACCCTTGGCCACAAACCCCTGGTGAGTGACCTCCGCGCTTTTACCCAGTGATGTCTCCTCAATGTTGGTTCCATTGGTATGAATTAGATTCATGCTCGATGTGTCAAAGAGCCAAATCGGTCCAGGAATCTATGGATCATGCCTGCCGTTTTGCAACCCATTTTTAGGATTCGACACGCATCCTTTCCACTTGCCCTGACATGCACCCGCAGAGTGCTACCTGGTGGGAAGATGCTCGTGTCAAGGCTGCAGATTCTGGCTCTTACACACTGCGTTTGAATAGCCGAAAGCTTCCTGTCTGTCCAGAGTAGCAGAGTCTCTATTACTAGTAGAGTTAGGACAACGCATTTCACGGTTCAGTAGGCGGGGTAATGACCTCCGAAAGATGTCTATATCCTAATCCCATGGATATGTTCTGTTTCATGGCAAGGGAGACTTACAGTTGACATGGAATTCGGATTGCTAATCAGCTCACCTTTCCTTGGGGAGATTGTCCTGGATTATCAGGGTAATCACAAAGGTCCTTAGAAGTAAGGGCAGGAGGCAGGAGGGTGCGAGTCAGAGAAGGGACGCGGTGGAGGAAGAGGAGGTCAGAGGGACACAGAAGAGAGAGGCTTGGCCTGCCGCTGCTGGCCTTGAAGAGGCGGTGAGCAGGAGCCAAGGAGTGTGGGCAGCCTCCAGAATCTGGACAGGGCAGGGAAACCCACTCTCCCCGGGCACCTCCAGAAGGAACACCTGGATTCTCGCCAGCGAGACCCAGTGAGACCCATTTTGGACTTCTGACCTCCAGAACCGTAAGATCATGAATGTGTGTGTTAAGCCTCTGTGTCTGGTAATGTGTCCCCATAGCAGTAGAAAGCTAGCATGGGTGAGTGACCGCAAAAGACTCTGGGAGTTAAGGGGGAGAAATGTCAAATAGTGGAAGATACGAAAAGCTTTGAAGCCGATGAGCACTTGTTATGGACAATGAAGGAGGACAGGCAGGAGCATGTGTTTTTCAGAAGTGCGGTCAAGGCTAACTTATTTGGAGAGGATGTGGAGGAAACTGCAAAGTAATCTTAATTTTGAATGGTTCTTTAAAGGAACCATTATTTTTAGACATCACAGCAGCAGGAGGAGGAAGGCAAGGGCAGGGGAAAGGAAGTGGTGGGATTCGGACCTGACCTCAGCCCCCCACCCCGGTGCCTCTGCCTGCGACCTTGTGAGCACATTATTGAACATTCCTGAGTCTGTCTGCATTGGGGAAAACGTGGGGAAAACGTGCCCGGACTACAGTTTGAATGAGACTCTGTGGAGGCTCCAACTGCCATAAGATGTAACCCCTCCTTAGTGACAAACGTCCAACGTGGCAAGGGCCCACTTCACCAGCAACAGCTGCAAATACTTGCACTCGATTTGAAACAGTTTATTACAGTGGTTCACACCTCGTTCACTTTTTATTCTCTTAATTCGCTTCGTTGCTTCACTGAAATTGGAATTGTCATGAATTCGAATGGAAGGGTGGGAGAAGGAGCACTTCAGTGTGGAAGCCAGGGCATGTGAGCTAGGCCCCCGGTCTCCCATTGCCCAGCCAGGGCCTCCCCCAGGGGTGTGGCTCTGTGGATTTCCATGATGCTCACCAGCAGCTCAGCACAGGACCAAGGCACAGAGGGTGGAGAAGGAGGGCTCACCTGGGACGAGAGGGTGCAGAGAGGAGACGCCTCTACCCAGAACAAAGGACAATGCTGGCAGAGAAATCACAGCTCAGGCTGGGGCCCCTCTCCTCCCACCCTCGGGGATGATGTGCCTGGGAGCCCCAATTCCACTGTAGTTGTTTTAAGGGTGAATATAGAAGCTCTCAGACAACTATAAGACCAAAGCAAATGATTGTGAATGTTTAGTGGTCGTCTTGTTAGTTCCCGTTCTGTGACAAACATCACAGACCACACAGCTGATAAGCAATGGGAATTATTTTCCACAGGCTAGAGGCTGGAAGTCCAATATTAGGGTGTCAGCAGGGTTGGTTCTGGGGAGGACTCAATTCCAGGGTGCAGACTGATGACTTCTCATTGTATCTTCATATGGTGGGAAGAGGGTGGGAGAGCTCTCCGGGTCCCTTTTATAAGGACTCTAATCCCTCTCATGAGGACTCCACCCTCTTTACCTAATTACATCCCAAAGGCCGCATCTCATGATACTATCATATTGAGGTTAGGACTTTGCATTTGAGGGGCACAAGTATTCAGTCCATACAGTGGTCTCTTTTGGTTCATCTCTCCTCCGTTAAAATTTGTTTACAATAATGACGGTACTCCAACTGGATTTCTGCCTCAATTATAAGAGCCCCGAACTCCCTCCCTCTTCCCTAACTAGTCCGTATTATTTCCACTGCCTTCCAAACCACCTCCCAGTCCAGCCGGGTTTCCTTCCCTCCTCCCTCCTTCCGGCTGGCTTTCCTTAATGTCATCAGCATCCTCTGCTGCCTCCTCTCCTCTCTCGTTCTCACTCCCAGAATCGTCTTCACTCATCTTCCAGGTCCCACCTTCAGTGTCCCCGTGGCACCCAGCACTGCGAGGACCTCACTGTAGGGGTGTGAGGACTTCTTGACTGATGAATAAGGGGAAAGGTAATGAAGATAGCTAGGGAGAGATAACATGTACCTGGTCACTGATGACAATCCGCTGGTGACAACAACCGGTTGAATACAAAGAGAAGTTTTCTAGAATGAATTCCTTTATTTTTTCTTTGTAGTTTGGTTTGCATGAAAAGGGACAATTTAAATTCACCTGCATTTTTGCTTTTTTGTAGGTCACTTATACTTATTCTCTTTTCTATGCAACTTTTATTTGGGGTAAGTACATTAATCAGCTCTATGGCGTGTTGAACATTAACTTTATTGAAAACATTATTTTTGTTATACTTTTAAACCAGTCCCTCGCTGGGAGTCAGTTTTCTCACCTGTAAAAGGAAGGATCGGACCAGATGAACTGTAAGGTTTCTTTTATCTTTTATAGTGAAGACTTCCCGAACTGCCTCCAAATGGTATTGGATATTTTATTTTATTTTATAATATAATACTTTCTTAAAAACTTTTTTGGAGAGGGCCAGGAAGCAGCTGGGCCACTTCACGATTAAATCAAGAAGTATGAGATTAAATTTGAAATTTTAACTCTGGAGCAAGATAAGCCTAGAACATTCTGTAATAAGATCTAAGAATCCAAGTTATTAAAACCCAACCTCAGACGTTTCTGGGAAAGTCAATGGGCTGCCTGTAACTCAGGTTGATCTTGAGACAGCTGGACTGGTTTAAATCACTCCGGCGAACACATTTCCCTCTGTCCACCCTCTCCAGCTAGGATCCACCCAATTTCTGCAGTGCAAGTCATCACAAGTCTCTTCAAAGCAAAGCAAACAGAAAGCTTCTCTCTGTTCTCCTCCTTCTATTAGTCAGGAGCGGACGGAATTCGTGTTCAGGAACGAGTAGCCTTGGTTCTTGGCTCTAACAATGACTGAGCCCTTCACCTGTCTAAGACCAGCTTTCTCTGATTGAAGCTAGGACAACAAGGCTTCCTCAGCTTAGTTCACATGCATTTGAGAGCACCACCTGAAATAATAAATGCAAACACACAGAAACATGTGTGTGTGGATTGTTTTCCATTTTTACTTAATATTCCTAAGTTTACTTTTGTATTCTATCCTTCTTTATTATGATGAAAGTTTAGCAGCGGTTCTCAACCTGTGGGTCATGACCCCTTTGGGGGTCGAACGACCCTTTCACAGGGGTCGCCTAAGACCATGGGAAAACACATATTTCCGATGGTCTTAGGAACCGAGACACCGCTCCTCTATGTCTCCAGGCGGGTCCGCCCACATGCAGATACGCCCACATACACAGGAGGAACTGTATTAAGCATTAGGAAGGTTGAGAACCACTGGTTTACAGAGTCTTAAATTTCACTTCCTTTGTTTCTCATGTTCCATATGAGTGAATCTTTTTCCGGAACCAAAGGTCGTCCTGCCCTGGATTCTCCTACCAGCCTGTGCATGCCTCGATGCTAGAGTTCACACACAGAGTGGTCATGATAGTGTTGGGTTTCAAAGGTAGGGATACAAACTGCTGCAGTATCCATGGCAGACCGTGTGCCTTCAGGACTTCAGGTGCACATGCCTGTTGACACAGGAACGTCTCCTTTCGGAATTTATCATACACAGTTATACTGGCTCGTGCATAAAGATAAGTGCACAACCACACTGGTTGCAGGATGCTGTTCAGTAGCAAAAGAAGGGGGATAGCTAAATGCCCATCAGTAAGGACTGATTATATTCTGCACGTTACAGGACTTTGTCTATAGCCAAATGTATTATTTTGGCATGATTTTGAAGACATCAGATTAAGTGAAACAGCAAGGAACAGGGAAATATACCATTTGGATTAAAATAAAACAAGACCCGAATCACCAAAAATAGTTGTGTGTGTGTGTGTGTGTGCATGTATGTACATGTGATGATTATGTGAATGTGCTCACAAATACCCAGATACTAATTTGAGGAGATTGATTACCTCTAGGTGAGGGGATGGGAGGCAAAGATGGAAGAGAAAATGTCTTTTCCTATTAATCTCTTTTACACTATTTGACTTTTTTTTTTTTATCATGTGTCTATGTTATTTATTTTTTAAATGAGAAAATAGAGGACATATTACTAATATAGACATATTACTAATATTACAATGTAGGACATATTACTAATATAGAAATAACTTATTTTCTTAAACTTTCTATGCAATAGATATTTGTTTAAAAATATCTGTGACAACACAGATAATGACTTTTTCTCTTTGAAGAAGAATAACATTGGTTTTTTAAAATGTCAGTGTATTCCCAGTGAATACGATGTATGCTTTGAATGTTGACTTGTTTGAGGTAGTCTTTTTCCATTAATGGGTTCCTACAGTCTGTTTCTGTAGATTCTTCTTCCCCTGTACATGCCTCCTCCTTTTAAATGATGTTTATTGGTGTGTGTCTAACGCAGAAGAGCTTTACAGAGACTAAAATCCCCTCTTGCTTTTTTCTGTTATTAGTCCAAATCAAAGCTTGATAGGCAAGTATTTCTATTTCTTTACTAGAATCTGTTGATCTATGTTCAACTGATTCTTCTCTCAAATGTAATTTTGCTACAAACATCTCAGTGATGCTTGGTACAATTAAGTAAAAAAAACAACAACAGTAAAATAACAAACTGGCCTTTATTATCAGGCCGTCTGATCAACAGGCCCTCCTTCTTCCCTGGTTGTTTTGATATTTCACGGAACACACAGTAATGAACCCAACCTTAAATGAACCCAAGTGTTCAGACTATTATTCTAAGTGCTCCCATGCTGTCCTGACCTGGCCCTGGGCCTTTACTTATTTATTTATGTATTTTTACCTTATCAGGGTTTGGACTACATGTTTCTGCATCACGGATAACAATGTTACTCAGAGCTCAAGGGGCATCTATTAATATTTCTGAAACTTCAAATACATTTTTTAAACTTAAATGATCTAATTGCCTGGCTCTTGTCAAAGTTCAGATTCTTATATACTTCCAGTGACCCAATACCAGTTTTGTCTATAAGGATGTCTTTTTATTAATGCTTAATGTGAAGATATTTTCTTTTAGATTGTTTCCGAGCATATTTTTCCGGAAAAAAAAAAAAAGAAAGAAAAAAAAAAACAACAAGAGAGGTCTAAATTATGTGATGGAAAAGGAAAAAAAAAAAAAAAACAACAACATGCTGGATAGACTCCTTTCCCTCCCAGATAATATATATGTATATATGTACATATGCACATGTACACACATATATTCACATACACACCCATATATTCACATACATACCTATGTACTACATCAGTATGAATATATACATATACATACATATATACACATATATATTAGTTTATATATATGTATACATATATGTGTGTGTGTGTATATATATATATATTGGTTTAACTGTTTTATGTTCCCCCATTATACATTGATCTAAAAGGCTTAAGTTTACAGCCTTGAGTTTAAAAAGATCTATCAGTTATAGAAAGGTGTGGGTGCCCAGTCAGTGAGGCTCAGTCGTTGAACATTGACCCACGATCCAAAAGATTGCCGGTTCAATTCCCAGTCAGGGCGTATGCCCAGGTTGTGGGCCAGATCCCCCGTGGGGGGCATGCAGGAGGCGGCCAATCGATGTTCTCTCTCATTAATGTTTCTATCTCTCTCTCTCTCTCCCTTCCTCTCTCTCTAAAATCAATAACGAAAAAAAATTTTTTATTTTTAAATGTGTGAGTAACACGCCCCTCTGCAGTGAGCGCTGGGCCAGGCCGCAGCATGCCTTCCTGACCTTCTCTTAGTGCCCACAGCTCCTAGCACCTGGCACCCACCACACCCTCCCCATGGCACCGGGCTGGGCTGAATGCTCCGACCTCCTTGTCACTGCATCGTGGAAGCCGTTTGTCACTGAGGAATCTACTTATGGAAACAGCTCCTCCGGGACTGTGTTTTTGTATTAAAGTGACAATGACTCTAGATATAGGTGATGAGGATTTGTGAGAACAAGGGACTAATTTTTCCCAAATGAGTGCGTGCATGTGTTTGGAGGAAGCATTAAAGTTAAGAAAGTACATGAGCGTGGAGTGGCTCTTTAAAGAGAAGAAAAGTCAGCTGGAGTGGGGAAAGGGCCCAGATTATTCAAGTTCAGGGGCTTTCTGGTTGAGAGACCCACGAGAGGAACCATCTTGGCGCATCAGCAAACTGTAGGAAGAACAATGTTAACCCTGAGTGCGAGGCTGTTCCCAGAGCGCTGACCTAGAGGGACTCAGTGAGGGGGACACGCCCTCGCTGATCTTGGAGGTAAAACAAGAGGGTCTTGGGAAAAAAAGCCGAACTTATCATTTAAATTAGACACCACTGTGCACCTGTGGTTTTCCCAACTCCATAGTTTACATTCTAAGATCATTCACAATTTAGTAAACAAACCTTACCAGGAGAGAGAAAGCAGAGTGGCCTTTGAAAACCCCAGCTGACTGCATCCTGGCTCCCACAGACTTGCACTCTTGCTCACAACATCATCGACCCCCTTTATTATCAAGCCACAAGGTGACGTCTTTGCCTTTTTGTATATTACTGTTAGTCCCTTCTTTTCACAGACTGAGAGGTAAAAGTAGACTGTGGACTGCTCATGCATTAGGCCAGCCAAGAGGGCATGTCCTGTGTGTGTCATGTGCGCAGCTAAGGGATGGGTTCTGTGTACTGAGTCGGATACTTCACCTTCCAGAGTGCAAAGAAGTTCACCCCTTGTGGAGGACGAGATTGCTCTGTCTGCCTGTGCTTTCCTGAAAAGGGGTCTCGGGTAAGTGATCAACGCCAACACAGACACTGGGGGAGGGGAAGGGGAGGTACTGATGAAAGGGCATCAGGTGTCAGTTAAGCAAGGTGAATAAGCTCAGAGATCTGCTGTACAATATTCCGCCCACAGTCAACAGTCATGTTCCTCTAAACATTTGTTGAGAGGGTTCATCTCATGTTAAGTGTTCTTACCACAATAAAAATTTTAAAAGATCAACACAGACAGCATACTAAATTTTGAGCCACTGGGAATATTTAGCATTAAGTAGTCCCAGCCTCTTAGCACGTTCTGGTAGTCGGCAATGTTTACGTCTGTGATCATCAAAGTGCTGTACATTCTGATAAGCAATCCCAGCTACATTAGACCATGCGTCAGGCTTAGCAGATACTGGGACGCAGTGATTGACCCAGTGTTTTATACAACACTAGTTTTGTGAATTGCCACATGCAGAAAGGGTCCCAGTGTCAAATGAGACACACTGGGTCATCATCTTGATATTCGTGTTGCATATCAGCATTTTAAAGGCTCTGAGAAGGACTGCAGTGAGGTTTTTTTTTTTTTTTCTTTAAGCCTATTTAACTTTGTTTAAACTAGTGTTTCCAGACATTGGACCACAGACTCTTTTTTGGATAACGCCTATGGGAATCCTGTGGAATAGAGGTCTGTCATCAAGCAATAGCGTCATTTCTCACGTGTTTCTCGCGTGCTAGGTACTGTTCTGTGTGCTCACTACTCCTCACAACAACTTCCTCACCATCTTATTGGACTGACCTTTCAGTGCACAAGACCGAGGCACAGGGCCATTCACTGTCTTGCTCAAGTCCACCAGGGTGGTGCTTTTGATGAGTACACTAGACTCTCCGGGCGTCAGTGCTCAAGAACCCCCTTGGTCACTGTATATCGGGTCTCTTGAACATTTACGAAACTCCCCCTTATGTTGTGACAGCAGCAGCTGGCAGCCCCCTAACTCATCTGTGCTGGAGAATTAGATCAAACAATTCTTTTGATTAAAAATACTCCCACAGTCTTACAGGGGAGGAGTATGTTTCAGAAGCTTTGGACAGATTTGGGGCCAGAGCAATGATTCTGTTGAAACGTGTTCAAGTCGCTCCTATGGGGCTGTGCACGACACTCTGAAGCCACAATTCAGCAAAGATCAGTCCGTAGGGACCAAAACGCTCCCTTCCCGAGAGAAGGGTATGTGCCTCCCACAGCATCCGTTTATCTTTCCTCGTAGGTGTGCCACGTGAAGGGGGTTCCTTTGTCCAGCTCTTGTCCTGCAAGCAGCTGCCATATTGAGTTTGGGGCACATTCCCTTCTTTGAAGCTACTTAGTTTATTCTTCAGTACTTCAACAATTCCAGTGATCAGAATTTATCTTGAGCTTTTGCAAGCCACTTTATGATACCATTTTTGTTTTTCAATTACAGTTGACATACAATAAATATTGTATCAGTTTCAGGTGTACAGCATAGTGGTTAGACACTTACATAGCTTACAAAGTGATCACCCCCGATAAGTCTGCTACCCATCTGACACCATACATAGTTATTACAATATTATTGACTATATTCCCTATGCTGTGCTTTACATCCTCCTGGCTATTTTTATAATGGGCAATTTGTACTTCATGAGATAATTTAGAAACCAAAGGTACAAACCTCCAGTTAGAACGTAAGTCCTGGGGCTGTCACTACGGCATAGTGAGTATAGCTATTAACACAGCACTCTACATTTCAAAGTTGCTAAGGAAGGAGACCTTCAAAGGTCTCAGCACGAGAAAAACTTGGTAGCTCTGTGTGGTGATGGCTGTTGACATTGTGTTGATCAGTTTTGCAATATATACAAATATCAAATCATTGTGTATACCTGGAACCAACATCATTTTATATGTCAATTAGCTCTCAATTTTTTTAAAAAGTAGGGACACTAAGAACTAGCAATCTAAGAAATATTTTAGCCCTTTCTATGTAAATATACACATTATTCGGGGGGGGGGGAAGCCTGGCTTTTGTGTACGGCTGTTAATATAAACATATTAAGATGGTATAAAGGAAAAAGAAAAGAAGTCAGTGCATCTAGATGTGAAGACTCCTTGAGCTCGAGACCCCAGAAATACGGGTTGGTCAGCTCTGTGGCGGGAAGGGGACGGGATACCCCCCAATAAAGAACAGTTGCCTGGATAAAGCCATCTTTGGTTTGCTCCTCCGATTTAAATGAGGTCGGGAGTTGCAGGCACATTTGGTGATGTCTAGGGACATTTTTTCGCTGTCACAACTGGGTGGAGGAGGGTGCTACTGGTTCTTGTGGGTGGAGGCCAGGGATGCTGCTCGGCCCCCTACCACACACGGGACAGCCCCCACTCCAAAAACTCATCTGTCCCCAAATGCCAGCGCTGCCCCAATCCTACAGCAGCTTGTGAGGCCACTGTAATTATTATTTCCATCTGTAAATACAAGGAACAGGATTTCCAAGCGTTTTCAGTGACTTGCTAGTATGTGGAAGGAGCAGGAAGCACACCCCAGGGTCCAACTTCCACGCCGGCGTTTGTCCCAGGATCAAAGAGAAGATGATTACACAGAGGTCCAAACGCCAGGGTTAGCCATGACTCTGTGAACTCAGGTGGTCCCTTCGGTCTGCCCAGGCCTGGGTGTTCCCTATTCGCACCACGGGCCCTTTCTCCTTAGTGTCCTTGGGCTGGTCAACAGTCAGAAGTCCTTGTTCGTGCAGAGGGCACACCTTGTGTCTGACCACAGTCATCGGCCCAGGGTGAGGCGGGCTCCCCGCGGGGCTGTACGCTGCTGCCCGCGTTCCTGATGCTGGGTGGTCAGGGACGGCTGTGGGCGGAACACCGGTCACCCTCTGCCCTTCCTGAGACAGCCGGTCCCGAGGGAGGGCAGCGAGTTGCTGGGGACGCCTGCCAGCTGCAAATCTGGCAGGTGGTTTGGGAGGTGGGTGCTCCCCAGTCCTCAGCAGCCGGCCAGCTTGCATAGCATCTCTTGGGCAGAATTGACAGCTCAAGGTGGACTGTAGGAATAGGAACACACCGAATTCCAGGGAGTTGAGCATCTGTGTAAGGAAGCACAGCCTGTTATCAGCACAGCCAGGCATTCTGAAGAAGGAAAGCATGTGCTCCCCGTGGCTTAGCGCCCGCGTGAGTCGTTTGTCCAACCTCCAAATCAAAGTCATTGTTGGGCGGCCAGGTTGCTCCTCGCCCTGGAATGACCGAGGTTAGGGTTTTTACTGGGCACTGAAGCTAGAGTTTGATGCGGAGCTGGGACGAATCCAAGGGCAGCTTCTCCAGTGCCGACAGAATGAAGTTCAGTGTTGCCAACGTGCGGCCGGAGGCCCAGACTAGCCTCCATAAATGTTCGCATCAACAATCACTGTCACTTCCCCGTGACTCCCTCCAGCTACATCCTTCGGGCCCCTCACTCTCCCTTGAACAGTATCTGAATATTCCCACTTCTCTACTCTTTCCTGGAGTGCCTTTGCACTTCCAGGCTGTGTCTAGCTCCTCCCCCCTCCCCCCCCCCCCCCCCCGGAACTCAGTGGAGATCCCCCCCCCCCCCCCCCACACACACACAAGCCTCCTGCTTGGCCCAGCCGATGTGGATGCTCCCTGGTGGGAACCTGGTTTCCTTCCGTGGCACGTCTCATACCCCGACTGGAGCTCTGTAGTGTGACCGTGATGTGTCCGACCCTCTGGATTAGATCGTAAGCACACACTTCGCAAAGATGATCATGCAGACACAGGGAATGTTATGCTGGCTCCTGGCCCACCGTGGACACTGTGGAAACATAAGTTGCCTACTTTCGTTTCTCCCCTTTGAGAACCGGGGGTCATTGTTTGGTGCTTCTTTGAGATGGTTCCAGCGGATGGCACCAATAGGTAGTTAACATACATACATCAGTACATTAAAATTTACACTCCAGGCTGGACAGGGTCCGGGACCCCGAGCTGGTGGTGGCCAGGCTGCAGGACACTTGCCACATCTAAGAGAAGGGAACGGACTTAGCGGAGAGCATCTCCCCCGGCTTCCCCACCCCCCAGCATTTCAATCTGTGATTAAATGATACAATGCTCATAGTCCGAATCCCCTCGTGAATTTCAGGTAGGGCCCGTGATAGGCCCTCGAGCAACAGCAACAGACATGACCACAGACTTGGACCTCCTACAGGTCCATAGCATCCCAGAAAAACTCGAGTCTGCGGTGGAGACCGGGCCTTAGCCCTACGGTCTCTTTAAGGTCAGAGCCCTCACCTGGGAAACAAGGGTTTGTACCCGCAGGCTGGCCCTGTCCCTCCGGCTCCCACAGCCTGTGGTGCTGTGATAGGGGCCTGGCTTCCCACAGATGACAGCCGCTTCATCGCCTTCCCCAAATCTTTTGTGACTGTCATAACATTTCCCAAACTTCATGATCATCCCTCTTCAAGGATGTGATGAGATGGCACGGGGCAGAATTTTAAATTATTCGCCATCAGTTCCAAGGAAGGAAACGTCCAAGTTTTTAACGGTTGTCTCCTTGCAGGGGAAACTGCATGTCATTTATAGACGAGGGTGGGACTTTTATGACTTCTGCTTTAGTGGCTGGCATGATAATGAAGACACCTTCTAGAGTTATGTTTTCTAGAATAAAATATATCCGTATTGTTTTCCACTCAAAAAAGTGCAGAGACTGTTAAATCAACACAACTTCATAACTTAGTGGTTTTAGAGACACAGAGGTCCAATGACTTAAAACTCAAGAACCGTCTTACCGCCCTGGCTGGTTTTGCTTAGTGGTAGAGCATCGGCCCGTGGACCAATGAGTCTCGGGGTTCGATTCCGGCCAAGGGCACGTAGCTCGGTTGCAGTTCGTCCGGGGTTGTGTGGGAGGCAACCAGTCGATGTGTCTCTCTCACGTCGATGTTTCTCTCTCTTTCTCCCTCTCTCTCTGTCTGAAGATAAATAGAAAAATATCCTCGGGTGAGAATTAAAAAAAAAAATGAATCATCTTAGTTATTTTTGGTCTGAAGACGAAAATCACACATGAACAATTCAGTCTTCGCTTTGGGAATTTCAGATCACTGAAAAATGTACAAGTATTGTTTTTCTGAATCTCATTCACATGTTCCTTACATTTCTAAGGGCCCACATTTCGTGATAAAAATGGAATTTGCTTGGGAGATAGTAAATTACTGCTAACATTTTCGTATTAAAGTATTTGCACACAAAGTTCTAGAACTCAGTCTCCTTATCACTCACACAGCTGGACTCGACCACAGACCGAGAAGTGGTTCAGAGCAATTCTTTTTATGTTCTGAAGCTCCCATAAGTCAATTATGTTATATTCTGATGTAAGCAAGTTCTAGAGAATTGGTCTGTCACCAACCTCTTAGATTATTTATTCCACTTTCCTCTCTCTCTCTTTTTTTTAATCCTGTCCTTCTCCTTCAAGAATGAACGCCATAGCTCACTGTTTCTCTACTGGAGAATTCTCTGATAGATGGAGCCCCGCCCGAGGTGACGAGCCCAGTGTCATCAGGGGACAGCACGTCACCTGGTGAGGGGACCTCAGGATGTAACAGTTGACCTTGGGGACCGTAGGGAGCTCAACAGCACATTTGTCTTGTAAAGGCCTCAGAATTCAAAATAAAAACAAAAAACCCAACAGTGCCTAACGATGAAACGAACATCCCGGTGGGATTCAGACTGCCCGTTTATAAGCCGGGCTTAGCTCGTTAAAGTGTTCTCCCTGATAGGAGTCTTCGCCTTGATTTCTGGAGAATGAAGAACTTGAAAAGGGGGAAAGGAATGAACCTTCCACTGCAGGGTTTTTTTTGCAGGTGCCCGAGGAGTGTTTCTGCACGGGGCGTGGGGGTCCGGGAGGCGGAGGGAGGGAACATACCTATCATTTTAGACTCTGGCTCAGTAATCATCACAGTGGTGCAGTAGCAGGCGTAGCTGATATCTACATGGAAGGAGAACTCCAAGTAACTAACACGGCTCTCCGTATGCTGACGGAGCCCTCTCTTTAAATCTAACACTTGTGCTGGAGAAAGGAGGCGCGGAGACGGCTTATATTTGCCTTCCGGGCTGTGGAACGTATCATTTTCCAAACAGACCAAGTGTGCAGAAGCTCCCCCGGGGCGTCCTCGGTGCAGTTTGGGTCTGAAGGTAGATTTTGGAGTGTCTGCCCCGTCAGTCACCTCATTAAGTGTGATTCACAGTGAGCTTTCGCTCTCCCCACGTGGGTTCAACTCCATAGCAACGGCTGCTGAGCTCTGTGACCCAGCGTGAACCGGGCCAGGCCAGCGCACAGCTCAGCAAATGTGGGGCTAGCTGAACTCGAGAGGATCAAGGTCATTGCCAAAGTGGAAGCAGCCCGGCTGGTCAGAAATAAGGCCTGTTCACCTCAGAGCAGGGCACGTCCCATGCAGGGACATGGGAAGCGGTGTTTGTGACTCTAAGGACACTCTCTTAGGTGCAGGGAAACATCTGTGTCGGTGAATGAAAACACTGAATTACTAAGTTCTTAGGAAAGAAAAATATATTTCTCCTTTCAAATACCGTTTTCAATGAATTGCTAAGAGATCCGCAGGGAAACAGCTCTGTCTCCAAGGTGCTCGTGTTTTCACTCCGCTGTCCTGCAGTCCCCTCTGTAATCCATTCAGCCGACAGCCATGGAGTATTCTGCACGTGCCCGATGGCTGATGAGCGGTGAGGCCAGGTGGTGAAGAAGACAGTGCCCGTGGCCTGGCGCTCGGACCCCAGCAGGAGAGGCAGAGGTTCACCCCCCAGCTGCTATTTCTGGGTGCCTGCTGAGCGCCAGCACCATTCCCGGCAGACAAAGATCCTTCTGTCTCCCTGGGTCTCAGGAGCATGTGTGAGGTGGGATGGGACAAGGGAGCTATGGGTGAACACCTCAGCTCGGACCTGATGGAATCGGATGTCACCCAGCGTCAGCCTGGAAGAAGTATGTCCCGTCAGTTCCTAGGGCTCTTTTAACAGATCGCCACATACTTAATGGCTTAAAACAATAGGAATGTATTTGCTCACAGATGTAGGGGGCAGAAGTCCAAAAGCAAGGCCATTGCCAGACCCCTTCCATAGGCAACAAGGGAGAGTCGTTTCCTGGCCGCCTCTAGCTTCTGGCGGCTGCCGGCACTCCTTAGCTTGCGGCTGCGTCCCTCCAGGTCCGCCTTCTTCTTTCCACCACCTTCTCCTCTGTGTGTCTGTATCAAAATTCATTGGTGTCTCTCTCCTCAGGGCTCCAGGGTGGCCTTTAGGGCCCACCTGGATAGTCCAGGGTAAACTCTTCATCTCAAGACCCTTGACTTGGTTGCATCGTTTGCATCTAAGGTAATACCCACAGGTTCTCGGGATCAAGATGAGGACGTATCTTTCCGTGGCCACCGTTCGGCACCCTGCATGTGTTAGGGCGTAGCGTGTACTCGGGCCCCGGGGTGGGAAGGAGACAGGCTGGCCTGTCTGAGGGACAGCAAGGCGGCCACAAAGGTCTGGTCGGAGTCGGTGAGGGAGCAGCAGCGTGAGATGCCGTTGGAAGAGCAGATCGAGGTTTCCCTGGGTGACGAGGAAGGCTGTGGGAGATTTCTTTACGAAGAGTGGAGGCAGGGTGCATTTAGGTTGTAAGAAGGTCATGTTCAGAGAGTAGGTGGCAGGGGGAACGATGATATTAGGGAACACTTGTTAGGAGTCTGCTACAGGTGGGAGGTCATGGGAACTCAGGAGGGGGGCGGGCATGGAGGTGGGGGGAGTGGGTGGGCATCAGGAATATTTGGGAGGCAGAACTGAGGGGAAGGAGAGGGCAGCTCCGTGTGGGACAGTGAGAGGTGCCTGGGAGGACTCGATGAGGTGTGAGCAGTGGTGTGCTCCGTGGGATATGACCAACGAGCACATTTGGGGGGCTAGCAGGAATCCATGAGGCCAGATTTGGATTTGTGGAGCTCGAGGTCAGTTGGATAAGTGACCGGGACTCGGAAAGAGAGGTCTGGGCTCAGAAGGGAAATGGGGTGATCATTCAGAGTTGGATACGATTGACACCCTGGAAATGGATGAGTCTGCACAAGAGAAAGTGAGAAGGCAGAAGAGGCCAGGGCAGCCCTGCAGAGGGAACCCCACAATGGCAGGGTGGGGGGCAGCACAGAAGACACAGGGAGGAGAAAAACGCAGAGAGCAGGGGGCAGGGACCAGGGAAGGACAGAGCAAGGAGGAAGGAGGGACAGTCACCTGGATCCCGGCTCCTCGGGGATGCGACCTCTAGCTTAAATGCGACCTCTCCACACTGCCTCCTCCCGTCCCCACAGCTGGTGTGCGATCTGGGTTGATATTGTGCCATTTTAAAAAATGGGAAAACCACTCTTCAGTGACCCGGTCCAAGGGTGACCTTACTGATCAGCGGCAAGGCTGTGTCTTCTGGTTCTGGGCAGGGTTCTTCCCACAAATCCCCGTCACTGCCAGCCCAGGACCAATCTCTATTCTCATTGCAAGTGAGGGGAACTTCGTGCAAGAAGTCTGCCACCAGAGTTCAGTCTCCTCCCACTGTGTGATCTCTGAGTAGCTAACACCTTTTCGTTATTTTTTAACCCCTCCTGGTACCCATCAGTCTCCCCTGTGATAGGGGAGGACCCTGGAGGCACCCGCTGAGGGATTTGTGCTGCAGTGAGTCCTTATGAGGGTTTAAGTGGTGTGATAGTGTCACCTAGTGGCTGAATATTTGAATTACAGCCAGGCGTTAAAAAAGCAGGAGGGGGGCGTCGCTGAATGCTTTTCTGTTCATTTTACTGATAAAAATCTTCATTGATTCAGCGTTCCAGGAGGGTCTTGTAGAATTTATACCGGGAAAAGCAGCATCCAAGGTTCGGGTAATAGCGTACACGGATCCCTGGCCTCAAGAAGCTACACGACATCACCCCAAGCAGTGATTAAAGTAGCAAAACAAGCTCAAAGAAGAGGTAATGAGTCTACTTAGGTATCATGGTTTCGGGGTGGATCTGAGAGCGTGTAGGAGAGTGAGGTGATAATGACTGGAATAGAAAGGGAGCAGGAACTCTGAAGTCAGAGGAGATGGGTTCCAATCTCTGCTTCCTCAGCTGACAGCCAGGTGGCCTTGAGTCGCTGGCTTGGTCTCTCTGAGCCTCTTGGTCCTGGTTTGAGAACAACACGTGGTCCCCAGGGACAAGCAGATCAGTGGCAGCCCGAAAGTCTGATCGAAGTCGGTCTCTTCTACCAAGTTGTGAAATAAAAATCACTTGATCTTAGCCCTGTTCAAGGGACTCCCACATCACCGACCACACAGGCAGAAAGAACCCTGGAGGAACGGCTCTGGCCTCAGAGGCAGGCAGACTTGCGACTCTGTCCACCCTGATGGCCTTTGTCCTTCATTTGAACAGCTGGCCCCAGAGCCTAGCGCTGCTGTAGCCACAGCGGGGAGGCCCATGTGCTGGTCTGATGACCCTGTCAGCCTGGCCTTTGGGTGGAGAGAAGGATGACCTGGTGGCTTCACTTGGCATGTCACTTCCCTCAGCTATCAAGCCAATTGTCCTTTCTGGAGGCAGGGGACCTGTTTTCCGGCTTCACCGTCTCTCGGGGAAAGTCATAAACCAGAGAGGCCATTCTGTGCACACAGAAGTAAAAAAAATAAAACCAAAAACAAAAATCAGGACACCATGTGTGAAAGCCAGCCCCTGCACTGGGCACGTTTTCCTTTTGTTGGACTGGCTGTCGTGTAGCAATTCGTCGTATATCTCCTTGCTGTTCTAGGGTGGAGGGTGCAGGGCCAGGAGTGGAATATTTCTTTTAAAAAAGATTGTTCAGAAAGGGAAATCATTTCTGTGGTTATTTCCTGATTGTCTTGTTATAGAAATGCATAGTGTGGACCCGCTCCCTACGCCTGTGTCTCCTGAGGGGAATTCTGTGATAGCCCATAGCGAAGTAAGCTCACATATCTACTCGGAACCATAGCTGTTTTTTTACTGACCCCTTCTTTTCTATGAAATAATTTAATGAAATGGAATTATTGCCTCCATTGCCGTGGATAAATTATCTACTCGAATTGGGTGAACCAGCAATGACCGCTTCGAGGACTGGCATTTGGGAAATGTTCACGAGCGGCGTTCTGACGGATTTCACACTGTTGTGCAAGGTTTCGCGTATTTCTTGAAAGTGTCTATCCTATAATAAAATACATGCTAATGTGAAAACACAGCACTAAATAGAGGACAAACAACGAAGCCTTCCAAGGGACGCTGAAATGTAGGCATTTGGTGTTTTACGGTAGTTTGTCCCATTGCAAAGCAGGGGTTGTATTTGCCGTTGAATCTGGTTGACGTGAAGCCATACAGGCCCCTGTTCTAGTTCCACAGCCAAGGACTCTAAGTCGCCGCATCTGTGGCCCCTGCTCTCGGAGGGGCTGCTTGTCAGCTCACCATGGAAGGTTCCCATAAGGACACTCAGCCAAGTCCCTGGGGGTGGCAGTTCAGAAACAGGAGAAAATGCCCCCTTTTCCTGTTCCACAGACATCCCTTGAGGTGGGTGGGTGGGTGGGGTCTGACCTATTATTTCATGGAGTATTTATTGTTCTCTGCCTTTGTTACCATCATGGCCTTGGGCACCTCCTCTCTGCCCTCCAGGAGCTCATGGCCCGGTGGGTGGGGGGTTGGGGGGGTAGAGAGATGATCACAGGAACAGGTGAGAAGTGTTATTATGAGGCATCTTAGAGAGGCCTCCGAGAAAGGAGTGGGGGGGGGCAGGAGATCTGGGAGTCTTCCCCTGGGGCATGGAGACGTGACTTGGGGGGAAAGAGGGACACTTCTGGAACAGGACGTCACAGTCTGAAGGAACAGAGCTTGTTCAGAAAGGGCAGGGAAGTCGGTGTGACAGACCGGGGCAGAGGAAGGGGCCGGAGATGGGGACGAAGAATTTCATAGTGCAAACAGCATTCCTTGATTTATTTCTCCGTGGAAGTGTTTAAATGGCACATTCTCGGGACAGGACACATCGCTGTACTGGACGGATTACAGATTCTTACAGATTTGGCCTTCCTGTCGGAAAGGAAACCCAGGAGAGATTTACAGCCAGTTAATTGCCTGCCTCTTTCTCAGTTACCCTTGTAAAACAAAACGTGCGTTTTGTTGCTCCTAAATAATACAGCACTCACAAAGGATCGTTTCGGTGTTCTCATATAAATTACATGTAAGAGGAAAAGGGAATTCCCAGACTTCATGAAAAAGCAGTTATTTCCTGAGCTTTACATTGAGGGAAAAAAAGAGAACTTGTAACTTATGTTAATTAAGTAACCAAGTAAGATTAATTAATATAGGTAGGAAAGTGAAGTCATTTTTTATGCTTCCTTTCAGACTGTAGTTCAGACTTTTCACACCATCTAAATTGATTTGCCCTCAAAATGCCCCTAAATGCCCATGTAATTATATTTTGTACTTTATTGTTGTCTTTTTTTTTTTTGTAACACATAGTTATACATTTAAACTCCCTTGAAAATTCTAAGCTTTTAGTAGTTCTGTGGATACTCGGTAAATAGGATGAGGAAGGGAGCCTGGGACAGAGAAGGGAGCAGGTCTGCGGCCCAGGGAGGGTGCTTCTCCGAGGCCAGACTTGCTTCGCTTCCTCCCGATAGGAAGAGCTTTGAGACCGGCAGCTGCTTGCAAGGGGCGGGACGGGACCTCAGCTGGGTGCATCCGTCCGTGTCACACATGCAGAGCCGGCAGAGGGAGGTTCGCATCTTTGAGCCAGAAATGTTCTCACGGTGGGTTCACGGGAGAACTTAGGTGACCTCTTCATTCACGGAAAGTCGAGTTGCGTAAATGCAATGGGACATGGAGAGCCTACTTCACACTTATAAGAAAGCAAGTAAAAGCAGCTTTAAAAAAAAGCTTGCCCCCTGAAAGGGCAGGTGAATCTTTAGCCATTTGAGGTCAATGAAAGCTCTGGCTCCTAACCTTGATCACTAACGAGATGGTAATAAGGCTTTGACGTTGTTCGCGTTTGTGGCTTCCCCAAACAGCTCAAGGTGTATAAATGCCATCAAGGGAATGAAAATAGTAAGAGAACTATTATCAGTTTATTGTAAGTGTGTGTATATGCGGTAACTCACATGTGTCCTGCTGCTTAAATCCAGATCGCAAAAGGCAATGTTACTGTTTGTTATTTTTGTGATGAATTGATCATTTGTGTTTCTATATTAGGGTTTGCTCAGTCTCTGATTTTTCAGTCTTCTGTAAGCCCATGTGGCCGTACATTTGTGTTAGCAGACACTACTTAGGAATTAGCCCACCTCCCTTTTTAATCTTCCTTAGGGTCAACCAGGACCACCAGGGCCACAGGGTCCTATTGGACCACTGGGACCTCCAGGACCCATTGGGATTCCAGGAGAGAAGGGGATGAGAGGGGACAGTGGCCTTCCTGGAGCAGCAGGTGATAAAGGAGACAAGGTAACCCTCTTCTGACGGGAAAGATTCCTATTAACCATCCACCAGCCTACTATGCCAGCTTTTTTGTAATCACAAAAATATATATACAAGCACCTTATAATAAATGAAGTCAACTCCGCGTCCGTAATCAGCCCTCCTTCCCTAACCCCTTCCAGAGGAACATGTTTATCTAGATCTTTTCAACGCACTTAAATGCGCAATTGTGCTCAGTGCGGGGTTGTACGGATTCACATCTTAAAAAACAAAACAAAACAAAACAAAAACCTAAATGATATTATATGTGCCGTGCTAGGCATTTCTTCTTTTTATTATTTTTTCTTTTACTCAACCATGTGGCTTAAAGATCATTCCACATCAATTTAGATTGAATGTATTCCTTTAAAAACACTGGATCGTATGCTGTGGAGTGGATTAAAAAACAAGTCTCTTTCCTTGTTGATGAGACTTTGAGATCCTATCCCAACTTCGTGTAGAGAAAACAAGTCTGTGCATTACCTGTGCTCACATTTAAGAGTGTGTTCTCCAGGACACATAGATTCTGAGAAGTAGAATTCCCAGGTCACAGGGTGTTGGATGTTTTCTTTCGTTGATGCTGCATGTTGATAGGGAAAAAGTGTGGAAGTTTGATTCTTAAATGTTGGCATTTAAGCTCATGTGAAAATAGGCAGCAATGACTGCTAAGGGTTAAAAAACATGAGCATTAATTTTTTGTTTTCAAGTAAATGAACTTGTTGGTCTAATGACTTAGCACCTTTTATAACTTTGTTCTACTGTCTGGAATTGTAGGGTCCCACCGGTGTTCCTGGATTTTCAGGTTTGGACGGCACACCTGTAAGTGCCCCTAAATGTCCTCCACTTATTAAAGAAGGAAGAAACACTCCTCAAAACCCTTAAAATCACATGTTCAAAAAAAATACGTACACATGGCCAGCGCTTCTTTATTTTCTCATCTCAGTGAGTGAAAGGGTGCTTGCATTTCAGTTTTGTGGGATAACTCCAAGACCAAAACACTTTACTCAAACAGCAAGGTTTTCAAAGAGGTTAGAGAAAAGCATTTCCGAAATATGAGCTAAGATATACTTCCAGTACGATGTTCTGGAAATCAATGCATACTCCTAATGAAAGCTTTTACTGGCTGGAGAGTCCTAACTGTGGAAGTGGGTTTAAGACTCTCATTTCTAATATGAAAACCAAGTGAAAGAAGGAAGAGGTACTTTGGGAGACTTACCATTCATGAGAGAGTCTTTCTAAGGATTGAAAGGAAGCTTTCCTCCCAAATCTCCCAGAATACTCCAAATGGAATGAATTTACATTGCGGCTATATTAAAATCTATTTGTTGATTTTTACTCTGCTACATAGCACTGTGGATGGGGAAGGGAGTTTCACACAATTAAGCAGCCTGTGAGTCCCAATCGCCTTAATTTGGGTACCTGTCTTGCATAATCTTTGTGTGATCGTCTTCTTGCAAAAAAATGCCTCACTCACAATTTTGTTTCCTGTAGGGGCACCCAGGGCCTCCTGGACCCAGAGGCAAACCTGGCAAGGATGGCTACAATGGCTCAAGAGGTGACCCTGGGTTTCCAGGAGAAAGAGGATCTCCTGGCCCGGAAGGCCCCCCAGTAAGACACCCACAGCTCATCCTAATGGGAATCTAAGTGAAAGGTCCCACAGTGGGAACAGCTCGATGTGCTCAAGAAATAGAGTTAATGCAAGTGTGGGAGAACATGATGAATAAGTGGGGCGGCTGAAGGAGGAGGACAGAGAGCGGGGCAGGACCTAGAACACTCGGGGTCTTGTAGACTATGGAAGCAGGCTGGATTTTCTTTCCCATGCCATAAAAGAGCTTTGGATGGTTTTAAGGAAGGAAGCAATATAACCTGATTGATGTTTTGTTTTATTCCAATTTTTTTTTTCTGTATTGATTTTAGAGAGAGAGGAAGAGAGGGAGAGGGAGATAGAAACACTGATGAGAGAGAACATTGATTGGCTGCCTCCTGCATGCCCCCCACTGGGGATTGGGCCCACAACTTGAGCATGTGCCCTGACTGGGAATCGAACTGGCGACCTCTTGGTGCATGGGTCGACGCTCAACCACTGAGCCACACCGGCCAGACCTGATTGATGTTTTATTAAGATGCTCCTGGCTGCTGTAATAGGGATCAGGGAGGCCAGTTAGCAAAGCTTATGTTGTTGATTACTCAGGGTTCACTGCAGACCCACAAACCCCTCTAGGTATTTCAAACAGAAAGGGATTTAATATAGGGAATTTGGCACCATTTTAGTGATTGAAGGAGTGGAACTCAGGGACCACCATGAAACTACTGCTTTCAAAGGTTTACACTTAGCTGAGATGCAGACATCAGGAAGCTGCTCCTGCAGCATAACCCCTGCCTCTCATCCCACGTTGAGACATCAGCAAACCCGTGAGTTTCTGCTGTTCTGTTTGGCATCATCAACCGTACTGGAAAGAGGGTATCTTCCACACTCTGCCTTCCAAATCTCCTAAGTACCTCTCCTAGGTGGAACCTAATTCATATCCAGCTGCAAAGACGTCTGGGAAATGTAGTTTTTCTCTTTCTAGTCCCCATAATGCAATAAGATAAATGGAAGGGGCCCTGGCCGGTTGAGCACTGTCCCTGCACCCAAAGGTCACCTGTTTGATTCCCCAGTGAGAGCACATGCCCAGATGGATGTTTCTCTCTCTCTCCCCCACTTCTTCTCTCTCTAAAGTCAATAAAAACATACATTTTTAAAAAAGATAAATGGAAGGAGATTGGAATGGATGTCCAGAAACAGTTGACAATATCTAGCACTTGAGAAAACTTGACTGCTCTTAGGTATTTTTTTCTTCAAAATTTTAGACTTTTATTTAAACACAACTTCAGCAAGAAGTATCCTCCCCTCTACCCCTTACATTCTCTTTCTCTCTTTTTTCTTTTTCTCGCATAAAGATTGGGGATGATTTGGCCTTTCAAAACTGACTTTCTGTGACTATTTTCCAGCCCTTCTACTTCCCTAATTAATGATCATTTCTCAGGATTCCATCTAAAAGATTTTTCTTATCATCACCATTATAGTCATCCTGTTTTCCTTTTGCTCCAGATTCTATAAAGGATGCGTAGGCTATGTTTTAAATACAAATAGTGAAATGGATAAAATCAATTTTAAAACAACTGTTTCTATGGCATATTATTAACTGACAACTGAAAATTTGTTTACATGTAAGAATAATAAAGTGCCTAATGTTGTGAAGGAAAGTGCAATTTCCTACTAAATAATTAATTAGTATCTATTAATATATTAGCATGCATTATAGATAACCTACACAGATATACACCATATGTTTATAATATAAATATATTAGTAGATACTCTGTCTTTGGAGATTTCTTTATAGATTTTAAGTGACTATGATTTTGAATGACTATGGGAACTTTAGGGAGATCATGAGAGTGAAGAGAATAAAGAAATCTCCACTAGTGAAACATGACTGTAATGGTAATTTTGTTGGTGAGTCATATTTCACATAGAAAATAAAATGCTGGAATAGCAAAACACTTTTCTCATCTCTTAAGTGGATATTTTCTTTTCAGGGCTTTCCTGGGGAAAATGGAGAAAAAGGAAATTCAGTGTTCATTTTAGGCGCCATTAAAGGTATGCAGGTAAGCATTCTGATCATGGTGGGTATAAAACAACTTATTTTTTTCCAACACAGGTAAACCCATGTGGGAAACACGTGGACTGAGATTCCCTTTGAAATGCCCCTGAGCACTGGTGATATCGCCACCCTGACGCTCTGGAGGGCACCATCCTTCTGTGTGGGGGTGCTTGGCTTTGGTTGCTCTGGCTGTAACATTCCAGTGCCTCCCAACTGTTTTTGCAGAGTTGCAATGGATACACTACTTTAGCGTTTCTTAACCTTGGCACTATCGACATCTGGGAACAGATAATTATTTGCACGAGGGCTTACCTGTGAATTGCAGGATGTGAAACAGTAACTCTGGCCTCTACCCATTAGATGCCAGTAGCAACCCCCACCCCCACCCCCCCGGGAACAATATCTCCAGACATTGCCAAATGTCCCCTGGGAAGAAAAATTGTTCCCAGTTGGGAAGCACTGATTTATTTGTAGTTAAAATGTAATATTGATACTTGCATCGCAGTATAATAGAAGGTATCACTATTGAATTGGAAAATTATAGAAACCTTACAGCACTATCCTTGGTAAATTCAATGCCTTTGTGTTTCTCTCAGAGCATGATATACAAATATTCAGAAATAAACTCTTGAATGACCACTTCATCTCTCTAATATGAGCAGCCATGAATAAGCAGAAGGAGGTCACTAGATACAATAAATCAAGAGGAGAGATGACAGTACATTTTCAAAACATGGTCATTTGTCGTGAGGTAGAATATTCTACTACAATTAGGTAAGACTCGTTCTAGGTTGCTTCTCCTGGACCCTGCGTTCCATGCTACCCTGAGTGGGCACACCTGAGTGGTGATCCCTTTAATGAGCTCACGGTATTTGTTTGTAGCCTCTATGCCTATTTATACTTGTAAGACAGCTAAAATTATGCTTTTATTTATAACTTAAATGATATATTAATACATTTAGCATCAAAAGCAGGGTCATTCCAGCACCCAGCATGTGTATTAGAAGGACTGAACTGACTCTTACCTATTACTGTGACTTTAAGTATAACCCCTCTCTGAGCCTCATTTTCCTTTTTTGTGAAAGAAAATTAAGCCCGGCCGGCTGATGTGGCTCAGTGATTGGGCGTCAACCCATGCATCAAGAGGTCGCTGGTTCAATTCCCAGTTGGAACACATGCCCAGGTTGTGGGCCCGATCCCCAGTGGGGGACATGCAGGAGGTGGCCAATCTCATCGATGTTTTTATCTCTCTCCCTCTCCATTCCTCTTGCTCTAAAATCAATAAAGAAAAATAATTAAAAAAAAAAAGAAAATCAAAATAATATCTACCCTGTCTTCTTCTCAGTGCTGATGATCTAATAATTTATATTGCAGCATATTGTAAACTATAATTTGCTGTACAATATGAGTTATGGAGAGTAAGTATTTGTATAACTGCAAGAGAGAACAGGTGAGATGGATAGATACAGAGAATTCATCATCTGAAGGAGAAACAGGATTAATAACCCTGGAGAAACAATGGTCTTGAGAGTCTACATCCACTTCACACACATGTGGATGGTTATTATTTTTTAAAAAATGGAAAATAAGTCTTGGCAATTACGTGGAAAAACTGGAACCCTTGCGCATTGCCGGTGGGAATGTATATGGTGCAGCTGCTATGGCAGTTCCTCAGACAATTAAACGCACCATGAACCTATAATCCAGCAATTCCCCTTCCGGGTACATAACCCAAAAGAAATGAAAGCAAGGACTCAAAAAACAGGTATTTGTACACCCATGCTCATAGCAGCACTATTCACGATAGCAAAAAGTTGCAAGCAACCCGAGAGCCCACTGAGGGATGAACAGACAATCAGAAAGTGGCATCTACGTACCGGGGACATGTATTACTCAGTCTCGAGAAAGAAGGGAATTCTGACATGTCACACGTGGATGAACCCTGAGGTCATTATGCGGAGAGAAATAACGTGTAAGTCCATTTACATGAGGTTCCGAGAGTACTCAGATTCATAGAGACAGGAAATAGAAAGGTCTTTGCCAGGGCCTGGGGAAGGGGCACGAGGCATCAGTATTTAAGGGGTACAGTTTGCATGGGGGAAGACGGAAAAGCTCGGCAGAGGGATGGTGTTGGTTGCACAACAATGTGAATGTACTTTAGGCCACAGAACTGTCCGCTTAAAAATAGTTAAAATGTCAACTTTTATCTACGTATATTTCACATTCTAGAAAAAGAGCCTGCATTCAAGAGAATGCCCACCCTTTGATCCGTTAGGGTAGGTGGGGCTCAGGGCTGTCCCAGATCCACGGGCCCGTGGGAAAGAATGTCCACGAGGGTCCTCCAGGGGGCAGGGTGTGCTTGAAGGGAGGCAGGGTCTGGCAAGCAGACCAGGGACCCTGGGAGACAGCTGAAATGGGGCCAGCGGATTGAGGGTCTCGAACATTTTACATTGCAAGAGGAAATCTCATCTTTTTTTTTTTTAATCCTCACCCGAGGACACTTTTTCATTTTTTGTTCAGATAGAGTGGGAGGGAGAGAGAGGAAGAGAGAGAGAGAGAAACATCGATGTGAAAGTGACACACCGAGTGGCTGCAACCCGCACGACCAACCAGGGCCGGGGACAAACCGCAACCAAAGTACATGCCCCTAGCGGGAACCGAACCCGGGTCTCTCTGGACCGCAGGCCGATGCTCTAACCGCTGAGCCAAACCGGCCAGGGCGGAAATCTCATCTTGATTCCCCGTGCTCCCGGATCCAGCACCTCCCTCTGCTTTCAGCTGAGGAGAAGCAGAATTCGGGGCTAAGCACGGAGGCCTGAAATCACCTCCACGGAGCCCTCCACGGTTGTCTGTTTCAACACAGAGGAACTGAGCAGACTGAACATTCGTCCAGAGGATTCCTGTGTGGGCATCTACTTTTGCATCACGTGTGTACTAGGAAATGGTGGGCTCTTCTAAGGCCGCGTGTCGTTCTTGCAGGGTGACAGAGGGGACCCAGGACCGCCCGGCTTACCGGTAAGTCTGAGCAGGATGTGCTTCTGTCCGATCCCGAACAGCCTACTGTCCCCACTGGTTTGTAGCCCTGCAGGACCCGATTTGCAGGCCCACCCAGGGCAAGAGGAACATGTAGGTCCCTTGTTCAAAAATTGTGAAGCATGTCAAGGTGGCAACTGACAGCAGAGGGTGAAGTCCTGCCAGACCTGTGTGACCACAGGCGGCACACACAGGAGGCCGTCCTGGAATCCTAGCGAGCTTCTGATCACCTTCCCCTTCTGTCTTGGAACGATCACTTGGTATTGCTGAGGAATATCCAATCACTCCATATTTAGGGAGGGACGTCTGCCCGGGGACTAATACATGTCAAGTGGAAATAACTGCTAGTCAGTCATTGTGTATTCTATTTCATATTTTGCCCCATTTTCATCTCCCTGAAGGTTGTCATTCAGTGATTATATTAGTCTTTCCCATTTATCAATGTTTAAAGATTAAAACGTAAATCAATTTTTGCCTCCCAGTCGTTAACCTGTCATTCTGCTTGGTGACTTCCGGCTGTAGACGGGAGTTAATTTACCCGGGTTGGTTTCCTTGCTGCTCCCGAAACTCAGTTCTACGAAATCGATGAGATACCTTGATGTCACTGTTAAAATAAATATTTGGTCTCACTTATGTGTGGAACATAATGAACAAAATAAGCTGTCGACCAAAAGAGATCCAGAGTCATGGAAGTAGGGAACAGACTGACAAACCTCAGAGGGATCGGGGGGTGGGAGGGGTGGGAAGAGATAAACCAAAGGACTTATATGCATGTATGCACAAGCAGTCCACACGGACACTAGGCTGGGGAAGGCAGGAGGGGGGTGGGAGCGGGAAGGAGGGGGTCAATGGGGGAAAAAAGGGGACATTTGAAATATTTTCAACAATAAAAATAAATAAATAGATGAAATGAAATAAATACTCATTCATCCTCCTGGAAAGAGCACTCTCAAGTCATTTGACCTGGACAGGGTCAGCGGGGGAACAGAGAGCCTCTCTCCACAGCTGTAACCTGTCCTTTCAGATCTGTGTGTAATTATACCACAACTTACAGGTTACTGACAATTGCTTATGGCTGAGTCATCGTGATCTTGAACTGGGGACATTTCTGTTCACACTGATCTGATAGGGCATGCTTGAAAATATATTAGAGAGTATAAATACTTTCATATTTTCATATTAATTAATGCTAATTAATATTAATATTTTAAAGCATCCTATTGTATATAGGAGTTATATATGGAATTTAGGAGTAACTAGTAACAAGTTTCTTTGTTCTCTACCTTTGCTATTACAAGATTTATTTGTAAGTAAGTAGATTGGTCTCTGGTGTTTAATTTGATCCTAATGTAGGAAATTTGTCACACCTGCTGGAGGGCTTCGGCCATGCAGCTCTGTGCCCCTCAGCCAGGCAGCTCTGTGCCCCTCGACCAGGCAGCTCTGTGCCCCTCAGCCAGCCAGGCAGCTCTGTGCCCCTGGCCAGGCAGCTCTGTGCCCCTCGGCCATGCAGCTCTGTGCCCCTGGCCAGGCAGCTCTGTGCCCCTCGGCCATGCAGCTCTGTGCCCCTGGCCAGGCAGCTCTGTGCCCCTCGGCCAGGCAGCTCTGTGCCCCTGGCCAGGCAGCTCTGTGCCCCTCGGCCAGGCAGCTCTGTGCCCCTCGGCCATGCAGCTCTGTGCCCCTGGCCAGGCAGCTCTGTGCCCCTCAGCCAGGCAGCTCTGTGCCCCTGGCCAGGCAGCTCTGTACCTCTCGGCCATGGAGCTCTGTGCCCCTGGCCAGGCAGCTCTATGCCCCTCGGCCAGGCAGCTCTGTGCCCCTGGCCAGGCAACTCTGTGCCCCTTGGCCATGCAGCTCGGTGCCCCTGGCCAGGCAGCTCTGTGCCCCTCGGCCATGGCAGGGCTGCTGCGAAGACAGCTCTCCAGCCGGCAGATGTGTCGGGACTGGGATTTCTTGGAGGTTTATATTCACCTGGGATTACGTGCAGCTCTTGCTGTGAACGATGATTACAGTGTTTGGTAACAAATGCATTGATTTTCTCATGTTTAGGGATCAAGGGGTGCCAGAGGACCGGAAGGCCCAATGGGATACCCAGGAGAGCCGGGGTTACCGGTAGGTACAGCCCCACTCATGCTGTTCCTCTAAAAACCCAGACATGACATGTAAATAAAGCAGAAAAAGCAAAATTTCCATCTTGGGTCAGGCACAGGTGGTTTCCTTGAGAGAGCACACCACCTGATGAATCAGCACACGCCCCTGTTGTCAGTGTGAGTCTACCGAGAAGCATGGGCCCCTGCCAGGGGGCTAAAAGCAGCCCCACCGTGATAGGAAACCCACCATAGCTGTTTTATTTATTTATTTATTTATTTATTTATTTATTTATTTATTTGTTTGTTTGTTTGTTTGTTTGTTTGTTTATTATTTTAAGCCTCACCAGAGGATATTTTTCCATTGATTTTTAGATAGAGTGGGAGGGGGGTAGAGAGAGAGAGACATTGATTGGTTGCCTCCTGCATGACCCCGACTGGGCCTGGGATCAAACCTGCAACCCAGGTACGTGCCCTTGACTGGGAATCGAACCTGAGACTCTTCAGTCTGCAGGCCAACGCTCTCACCACTGAGCCAAACTGGCCAGGACCCATCATGGCTGTTTTAATATTAAGGGTTTCCTAAAGAGGAACCCAGGACAACCAACAAAGACACATTCTGGTTTCTGTGACTGATGTGTGGTTTGTGTGTTTTTGCCGTTGATTTAGGGACCTCGGGGCCATCCTGGGAGTCCAGGAATGAAGGTAGGCAACCATGAGCAAGGTACACAAATAGAGTCCAATGAGATAAATGATTACCGACGTTTGTCAGGATGCTGTCCTTCCTCTTACTACACTTCCCAAAGTATTTACTAAATGAACTTCAACAAATTGCTTAACTGGAAGTCTGGCTTATAATCATTTCTTTAATATTCAAAAGCAATTAGATTAATTAATTTCCTTCTTTCCTAGGGCAGTCCTGGCGTGGGAGTAAAGGGGCAAATGGGAGACCCGGTAAGGATGCCCTTTTGCTCGGAGGAGCCGATCTTAAAATGTAGCTGCTGCCTGGGTTGTGGAGGCTGTTCTGATGGCTACTTAACTGTCTTCGTTATCTCATCACCGCCCGGTTTTATAGCTGAGGATTTTTCTTTTCTTTAAAAAAAAATTTTTTTTTTTCTATTTTGATTTTAGAGGGAGAGGGAGAGGGGGAGAGAGAGAGAGAAATATCGATGAGAGAGAACATCGATTGGCAGGCCTCCTGCACACACTCCATTGGGGATCAGGCCCTGACCGGGGATCGAACCAGCGACCTCTTGGTGCATGGGTCAACGCTCAACCAGTGAGTCACACCGGCCTGGCCAGCTGAGGATTTTTCTTTGCTGAATTATTGTGGTACGATTACCCTTGACTGTAAAATAATAGTTCTGAAAAAATTAAACACTAAATTCAAGTTCACTTATATGACACACTTCATCCTAGCACGAAGAGATGGACTGTTCTTGATCATATATCTGGAGTAGCAATTTTGTTTAATTGACGATTTGCTTGTCTTAATTTTATAATTTCATAAAAGTCCCAAATTGCACATATAAATAAAAATATAAATAACTGGAACCAGAGCATTTAGCCGCACAAAATCCCCACTGCCCCCCTCTCTCACATCCACAGTCCTTTCCACGAAACGTGGACCTTAGCAAGACAAGCTAAAAGTGTTTCAAAATGGCAGCTCCCCTGGAAAAAATCTGAACATATAACAGTTGGTGAATGGCTCTTTCAACAACTGGGGGCAAATAATTCTAGCACTGCGGCATCTACTCTGTGCGAGGCTAGACTGGTGCTGGGTGTGGAGATTTAGCAGGACAGACGGGATCCCCTTGGTCGTGGAGTCCCAACCTGGTTGGGCAGGAATGGTACAGCCATAAAACAAAATGCCACATTGCCAAAGATATAGTGGAAGACTGCCTGGTGTGGGGAGGTGCCTATGATATAATGTCGAACAGACAGTACAGGTTACAAAGTATCAGCTCAACTTTGTGGAAACTACAATAACAAAAAGACTCTACAATGTACCCTTAGAGTAGGATTTCTCACCCCTGGCGGTACTGATGTTTCATTGTTGGAGGATGTTTAGCAGCATCCCTAGGTGCCAGTAACATCCCGTCCTCCCAATTGTAACAACCAAAAATGCAACAAAGTCTTCCCAAATATCCCTGGGGTGGGGGATAGCCAATTGACGCCCCCTCCTTGAGAACCATGAACTTAGAGAAATAACTGAAAGAAAATATACTAAAACAGTTTTTGAAACTTGGAAAGTCATGGACCCCTGGGAATATGTTTATCAAAGCCCCAGAAGCCCATGCACCCCAGTTTGAGAAACACGTCTTTGCACGGAGTGAGTGAGCATAGCCAGTTTAGCGACTTCAGCACCAACACACTCGGGCCATGAAACAATGTGCAAATATTTGGCTATGAGGTGGCCATTCAAATGATCCAAAATAGGCTTAATTCTTTTGGATTTTCAGGTGACTAAAGACATAATTTTGACATTTTTATGCAGAACTCTCAGGTGTTCAAGAACATGTTTGCCCACCCCATTTTAAGAAACACTAATCTAAATGGTTGTTACTGAGTTTTTTTAAGTGTTGTAATGATGGATCATTTAAAGTTTGTTTTTCATAATTGATCTTCTTTGTACTTTTGACTGAAATGAATATATGGTACTTTTACAATACGGAAAATTAGTAAATGACCAACATTTTGAAGACACTTCATGCTGGTCAGCCTTTATGGGTTTTGTTCAGCCTTATTCCAGCTACGAGAATGAGCATGGTTATCTGTACCACACCTTCCCCATTTACTCACCTGTTGTGTCTGCATTTGTTCGGTCGTTTATTCAGGTGACAGGTATCTATAGAGCAGCTACTGCACCAACACGGTGTTGGGTACCAGGGCACATCATCAACAACAAAATAACCAAGGTCCCTAACCTCCTGGTTCCGTAGTTCCTCAGGTTTAGGTAGGGATTGAGTTATTGGTGGTTGTTGTTGTTGTTTTCTTCATTTAAACTTGAAACAGTATTCTTCTTCCACAAATCCCACTTATCAAAAACATAATTTTTTAAAATAATTATATATTTGAGCATTCTCTTCATTCCACTTAATGTAGTAAGTAAAAAGCCTTTTATGGGCATTATCTATTCCATAAAATAATACTTTGAGCCCGGCCAGTGCGGCTCAGTGGTTGAGCATCGACCCATGCACCAAGAAGTTTCTGGTTCGATTCCTGGTCAGGGCACATGCCCAGGTTGTGGGCCCAATCTCCAGTGGGGGGGGGGGGCATGCAGGAGGCAGCCAATCCATGTTCTCTCTCATTGATGTTTCTCTCTCTCTCTCCCACTCCCTTCCTCTCTCTCTAAAATCAATAAAGAAAAAATAATAATGATACTTTGAAATAAGCAGTATTATAATCCCCGTATCATGGAGAAGGAAAGGGAGGTGTAGAGGAATTCAGGAAATTAGATGAAAGATTTTAAGGAACTTGCCCCAAATTACACAGTCAGCTAAGGGCCTGCTTTTCAAAGACAGATGACCTGCCCTACTGCCTGGTCGTTCTTTACCATTTTGGTGTAGAATAATAGAAATATTCGGAAAACTGCAAAATAACTATCTTTTAACGCAGGGTGGGAATTTATGGTTGTATTGTGGCAAACCCAATTCAAGAAGCTTTTTTTTTCTCCAAGAAAATAAAATCTATAATGACATAACTCAAAACTTTTGGCTAATTATTTTATACAGAGTTTAAAAATATTATTGAAAAGAAATGAGAAATTACCTAAATCTAACCACAATGAAATGGCTTAATAAATGATAGTATATTCTTATTATAGATTATTGTATAGGTACTAAAAATCAGGGTTTTGAAGACTTTCTAGTATAATAGGAAAATGTGCAAAAAATAGTATTATAAAAGAAAATTATAAAATTATTTAAAAATTTAAGTATAATATAAAAATATAAACTACATTACATATTTTAAATTAAGTTTATATAGTTTATATAGTATTATTATGATTATATATATTTTAAATTGTGTTTAGCACATCATTTGATCCACATATACATGTATGTATGTTTACACATATACACACATACATGTATACGGATATGCACACACACACACCACAAAAAACTATACCAAAGTTTTCATGGAGATTATCTCTGGATGGTAGGATTATGGAGCACTTTTATTTTTTTAATTTATTTTTAACAAGTATATATTATTTATGAAAAACATTAAATATTAAAAATTACGTCATTTATATGCCATGCTTTTAATTTGAAATCCATGACATGCAGGATTGTAAGCATTACATCACAATACATGGGTGAAAGTCTTCCTTGTTTTAAATTTTATTTCAAAATAAAGTTCGTATGACATTCCTATTATCTTGATTTTTCTTTTTTCAAGGGTGAAGTTGGCCGGCAAGGTTTTCCTGGACCGACCTTACTGGTACAGCCACCTGATTCCTGTCTCTATAAAGGAGAAAAGGTAATTCCAAATCCCTATGTTACTTTGCTGAAGTAGTAGTAGCCAACATTGCCTGAACACATACCCGAGCCAGCCAAGTACTGAGCACCTACACCCATCACCACACTAATCCCAAAGCCACCTTAACAGGCCGGTACTATTATTAACCCCATTGTACAGAGTTGAAAAATGAGGCTCGAAAAGGTTACCAATGTTTTCAAGTTTACCCAGACCTAGCTTGGGCTGCTGAACTGTGAGATGTCCCTAAATAATGCCCCGTTAATATTGTATTTGATATGTGGGCTGAAATGACCACTGCAAGTCCAGTTGTCCTGAACTTGGCATGTAATAGACTCTTGGCAAAAATCACTCCTCTGCCAGCCTCCAGGGCTGATGTTATGGATGCCCATGCAGGTTCTGTTGACGATTTTCAATTACTGGATTACATTTCACTAATGTGATCAAAATAAGACATTCCTCCCAGTGGCTGCATTCCCAGCTTGCATCTGTGGCCGTGGCTCCGTGGTCATTCTCCGCCGGTGCCCACGACGTCACACCTCACACAGAACTGGCCTGAAGGGTGTCAGGTTCATCAGTGCGCCTGGATCTTAGTTACTAATTAGTGACGGTTGAAGAGTAATCTCTTATTTTAAAAGTTAGTAAAATGGATGTGGAAAGGGGCAATTTCTGAAGGAGATGGAGTTCAATGTGTTAAATAATAAGAATAAGCCAGTTATATTGATTGTGATTTTTTAGGGTGTAAAAGGACTGCCTGGAATGATTGGGCCTCCGGGACCTCCAGGACCCAAGGTAATTAGATCAAAGTAGCTTTTTTTTATTTGTATGATGTGCTATCTTAATAAAAAAAAATTGTATAGGCTTTATCATTGCTTTACATGTGAGAATGTATGTTACTAGAATTTTTTGCTATTTTATCATAATCCAGTAGGGTGTCTATTCTAAAGTGTTGTTTACGTTACTGGCGAGAGTTTTCATTTCTCATTTTGTTTTTGCATGCTCTTTTGCTGAAATATTGTTTAAACTCCTGTAAATGTTGCCATCTTTTTAAGGGAGAACCTGGTTTTGGGGAAAAAGGAGAAAAGGGAATTCCTGGCTTCCCAGGCCCTCGGGTAAGGACCATTCACGCCGTCCTTAACTTCAGTGAGTTTGGAGGCGTTTCTCTCTCACATTTTTATAAAACCAGATCCGTATTTCTGAGAGCTCAAAAGTAGGATTATCTCAAATAGGAACAATATATTTTTGACAGCAAGAATTGTGTAATAGCTCAAAGTCCCAGCACACCCCGTCCATGGACATCACTTAGATAAAACAGACACGCAGAAGATGGGAGAATTGGAGGGCAGCAACAGGACTGTGGCATTTCCTGCCCAGCTCAGGGTCAGTGTGATAGTCCCTTGGAATTGTTCATTTCAGCCTATTTGATAAACGAAGGTTCTGATATAGGAACAGGAGCTGGAAAAGAAGCACAGAATCAGGCCCCAAACATCACCACACACATCGATGATGTGATTCCTATCCACAGAGTGAGTACGGAGGCCAGACCCCGGCAGGCATGGGCGCTGAGTGTGTCTGGCTCTAGATTTAGTCCTGGATGGGTCAGCATTGGCTTCCACGGTAATTTTTATTGCTGATAATGCACAGAGCAACTATTAATCTCTAGGCAAAATATATTGCAATGATTGCAGAGATATTTAGCCCAGTGCAAGCGTTAAGTCAACTAAAATGCAAGAGTAGTAACGACCAGCGAGGACATACATTTTTTTCCCCAAATGGACTAAAGACCAATTAAAAAGTAAATGTTATAAAGAAATGGAATCTACCTTATATTTATTTCCTTTTCTTCAACTACCTTTGCAGATAAAATGAAATCTCCATGGAGCAATCTCATAACATGAAATATGATTCCTTGAACCGGTACATGCCTCTTAATTCTGTTTGTGTTGATTTTTTAGGGTGTCCCTGGCTCCTATGGAACCCCAGGTTTTCCGGGATTGAAGGTAAATATACACCATTGTAGAGATGATGAGTTCATTTTCATTAGTAAATGCAGTTGAGTGTCATTCACAAGTTGGACCAGTGCATGCAAAGTCTCCCACGGTAACTGGAAAGCGAGGTACATTCACTGTACAAATCACATGATATAGCTGTGGACGCAAAAACTGAAGCTCAGAACTGCTGAGCCCCAAAAGCAGTGTTCAGATGTTAAGGTTTTGCACAGACTCTGTATGAGCATGTGTTGCTCAAATTATACGACAGTGAGATAATTTGTCACCCAATCACATTTTTTATAAAAGGCATGTTTCTGGTTCTTTCTAGGGGGAACGAGGACTGTTTGGAACTCCTGGGCCATGTGGAGGTCGTGGCCTAAAGGTAAAAAAAATGAACCTGTCTGAGCATCGCCTGACAAAATTCTGCATTCCTTATGTTGTCCAATATATTTGTAAAAAATATTTCAAAGAATGATTAAACAATGTAACTTTTGACAGAGACAGAGTTAATTTTGTATATATTATTTTATTGCATGTTATAATGACTGCATTTTACATTTGAGCAATGATCCTTTTGAAGGTGAATAATAATTAAAGGTAAAAAAATTCCACAGGGATCACACAGCATCATGATTGTAGAAGGAGCCACGGAGAGCTCTTTGCTTTTACCACCACCGAAATTCTTCTTTCCTTTGCAAGCTCTGTGACTCCCATTCAGCTCTTGCCCAAGACAAGTCGTGGTAGCATGAGGGGACACAATGAAAGGGGACCCTATTTGCTGCTAAAATAAAATGTAGATTCAGCTCTTGTAGGTGAATAAACTATTTGTCCTAGAATGTCAAGTTAGACATTAATGCTCATGGTATATTTACGAAACTTCATGGCTTCAGAGCTATCTAATTTATGACTACGGAAATACCTTTATCGGAGTTAAAAACATTTTCTTTGCCAGCTGGTTTTATTTCTGCTTATAGGTAGGAGGTCAAATGCCTTTCTTCTTCCTAGAAGTCCATGTGAACTGTTCATTTCTTTGGTCTGCCTATAGTTTTTATTTCTTATATGAATGTACTCTTGGTCCTTCTAATGTTTATTTAATGCTAGGCAACATGAGAAACATATTCATATTTCTAAGAAAAGTCAATGAATGAATGATTCCAGGGGGATCCTGGAGACCGTGGGCTCCCAGGACCGCCAGGGCTGTTGACAACTCCACCTCTTCCACTCAAAGGTTTGTGTTTCCTTCAGTTCCTCCACTACTACTTGGACATGGGGTTTGAGGGTCCCTGACAGAGGAATCCGACCCAGTATTTCCATAGTTCACACGCTAGGAAGGTTACATAGATGAACTTCAGTGCGAAGATACCTTCGCAAGTGCATCTTGGTTCATCTCTATCGGCATAAGGCAACAGGTTTTATTTTAGTATGCACACTGTATGCTGGGATTTGTACTCTGTCACCTTTCAGAAAGTAAGGTTTTTAGCCGTTAATACATGTGTAAAACCATTTGACTAAGAGCTACCAGGGTGGCACCTCCAAGACCAGAGCGGCCTCCGTCGATGAGGGACAGCGCCTCTCAGAGTTCATGTGTCTACAGAGCAGCAGCTGACGAAGGGCTCAGACCTGAGATACAGCATTTCAGATGTGGGGAGAAACTGCCCGTCTCCTTGTTGCATTCCAGCAACCCTCACAAAAAAGAATTGTGGGTGGATTTTAAAGCATAGGTATGCGTTCATCCTATTCACAAAGATTATTTTTGGCAGGCCCTCCAGGGGATCCAGGACTCCCTGGCCGCTATGGAGAAATGGGGGCTGTTGGACTCCCTGGTCCTCCCGGTCCCCCGGGGCCACCAGGGGAAGCCTGTCCAGGTATGAATCCACGGCCTTTTCTAAACCAGGTCTGCTACATCCTCATTCACACCAGAGGTTCTCAACTCTAGCTGAGACTGAAATCACCTTAGAGCGCTTCTAAAACACAGAGGGCTGTGCCTGCCCCAGACCGAGAAGGCTGGACTCCCTGGGGGATGCACCCAGGCATCTGCTGGTATAGAAGTGCCTCGCATTGCTAATGCACAGCCGGGGCTGAGAACCACTGAACTCCAGCCAGCTCATCACTTACTTGGAAGAAATCCAGGTCTTGGGTTGCACCTCAGAAATACTCAACCAAGGTCTCAGGGGCGTGGTGAGGAGTATGTCTGTGTAGCAGGCTTCCCATGAGAGCATCACGTGCAGACAAGACCTGGAAGCTGTGCTCGGGTTCGAGTGTTTCTTTAGGTCTTCCTCATCTCCTTGGAGAGCTCTTCCTTTTGACACCCAATTGTCAACATTGACTTCACCCACCTGCCCCAACTTAAAACTCCCACATGAAATGTGGAAATACAAACTATGAAGTAAAAAGTAAAATTTGATTCAGCTTTAATTTAAAACAATAATCCCCACTTTCTCCCACTTCCCCCCCCCCCAAAAAAAAATTCCCTGTAGTTCATGGTAATATTTGATGAAGAGTCTGGGAGATGATTCTGGTGGCCTAAGGACTTCGAGCTCCTAGTAAGATCAGGAATAGACATTTAGAGGATATTTGCATTCTGCCGACCCAGGAGAACTGATCAAATGTGTGAGGGACAAGTCTTGAGTAAATGTAATGTCATCTAGTCTGTGTCTCTTCTTATATAGACGGGGAGGATTAAGAGGTTTCCTGAGATATTCAGCTGTTAGCTACAGCATTCTTGTTTAACCTTTCACAAATCCAGCCTCCGGTTTGTAGGCTCTGATGGCCACAAAGGTAGCAGAACATTGTTTAGTTCATTTAATCTTTAGACATCGTAGCCTTGGCTTACTTGACCCAGGACTGTACAAATCATAAGAGTGCTCTTTGGCCAGGAAGCATTAGACTCTGGTCATAGATTTTTCCTATTGGATTTGTTTATAATAAAATAGTGCCTCCAGCTGATTGAAATAAAAACTCAAGCCCAGCCGATGTGGCTCAGTGGTTGAGCATCGACCCATGGACCAAGAGGTCACCAGTTCAATTCCTGCATGCCCAGGTTGTGGGCCAAATCCCTAGTGGGGGGCATGCAGGAGGTGGCCAATCGATGTTCTCTCTCATCGATGATTTTATCTCTCCCTGTCCCTTCCTCTCTCTCTAAAATCAATAAAGAAAAAAAAATTGAAAAAAAAAAGAAAACAAACTTAACGGCAGTAAGTGACATGTGTCCAGCAGATTCAAAAGTAAATACAACAGGAAGCCTCTTAATTCCACAAGCCTTTTCTTTTATAAAGAATTAGCCCAGTGGCTTTCAAATCTTGACTACAAGCCATAGTAAGAAATCATTTTATATTGTATTGCCTCTACATGACAGCACACACCTATGTGTGTCCACATACACATATAATTGAAACACAAATTTCACAGCATGATACCTTTATGGTGTATGATGCCTGCTTTGCTATTCTGTTCTTTTCTCCTGAAAGATATTTTTTAAATGCTGGCCACAACTTAATTGATGTCACGCTCTACAAATGGATGGTCAGGACTGACACATGCCGTACACTGCAACCCATTCTTCCTGCAGGAAGTTGGTTGAGCTTTTTCCCTGGCATTGGAACAAAGCAGCATCCCGGTCCACCCAGTGATTGTAGACTCAGAGTCAGGTCTCAGGAAATGCTCGAAGACAAGATAGCAGCCAAGTCCACAGGAACACAAGTTCATTTTGTCTTAAGTACACCAATGTGTATGGCCTTTATTACACATGTTTTATTTTCTAATCATCTACAGTATTTACTATGAGGTCAGCAGGGCTTTGGAGTCAGCCACCTGTGATTGTATAGTGAAATAGTTACGCATTCACACTATGGAGTAAAACCATTTCAGGTTCGACTACTTATAAGCTGTGTGCTAGTGGGCATCTATTAAACCTCTCTGTGCCTCAGTTTTCTCATCTGCAAAATGGAGTGTTTGTTTGGGTTGAAAGAAGTACTATGCATACAGTTCTTAGAACACAGCCTGGCATCCATTGAAGATTCACTTATGTTAGCTATTATTATTGATCATAGTTGGCCTAAATTTTCCATGGCTTATCTATAAGGTCCAAACTTTGCAGGATTGTCTGAGGAGTAAAACTAATGTGTGAAGACATGTAAACCCCAGCACACGGGCACGCAGTAATGAAAGCCATTATTTAACTGGCAGGCTATACTGCTGATTACTGACAGAGTTTCAGTTGTCTATGGATGAACATGTTATCCAAACCTAGCGGCTTAAAAATAACAGTTGTTATGGTATCCTTCATTCTTTCCGTGGTTCAAGAATTCAGGAAGGGCTAAGCTAAGCCATTCTGAATCCAGGATTGATGGCGGGCAGGAACCGGAATGTGAGGACCGGCCAGGCGTCTCCCTCCTCTGTCTCTCACAGAGTCTCAGGGTCTCTCTGTGTGAGCTCCATACTTCATTCAGGCTTCCTTACGGCGTGGTGGTTTGGAGCGATGAGATCGCGTCTACTGGTCCAGGACGCCAGTGCCAAGTGATTCAGCTCCCAAGGCAGAAATGGAGTCACATTTAATAACCTAGCCTTGGACATGGTTGTGTCATCCCTGCTATGCCCCATGAGTCCAAACAGTCACGAAAGCCTGCCGCATTCAAAGGGAGGGGAGCCCTCCAACTGCTGATAGGAGAAAGTCAAGGTTCTACAGGAACATGAGGGATAAGAGTGAGCAGGTGGCCATCTTTGAAAACCATAATCTTCCACAAAGACATTCTAGAACCAGGCATGCTTAGGAGGCACAGCTAGGACCAGGGGTCACTGTCACACAAAGGCTTCCAGCTGTCTTTAAGCCAAAGCCACCAGAGTAGAATGTCAAGGGAAAGCAGGATTTGACCTCCTCTGAGCACACTGAAATCTACTCATTCGATGAGCATGTGCTATTGCCAGATACTACACTGAGCTTCTTATATGGATTATTTTTGTTGTTGTTAATCCTCACCCCAGGATATGTTTTCATTGATTTTCAGGGAGAGTGGAAGGAAGAGAGGGAGAGAGAGAGAGAAACATCGATATGAGAGAGATACATTGATTGGTTCCCTCCTGCACGACCTCTACTGGGGCCAGGGATCAAACCTGCAACCCAGGTACATGTCCTTGACCAGAATCAAACCTTCAACCCTTCGGTCTGTGGGCCGACACTCTCACTGCTGAGCCAAACTGGCCAAGGCTGGACTATTTCATTTAATCCTCACAACAGGCCTCTGAGATAGACATATAGGATTAGAGAAGTTAAATACCTGTGGCCAGAGATGGAAAGTCCAGGTTCAAATCCAGCACGTCTGTGTTTCCCCACCGACCTAGGTTGCCATGGTATTTTATGTCTTACTCAGATGATTGAGTCATATTTTAATTCACTAAATGTACTAACGTGCTGATTGATACTATTTTTTGCAAGTTATCAAGGGGGAAAGATTGAAAAAAATAATTTTAATTAGATAATATGTACTTCTTTTCCAGTAATCCCAAAGAAAAGGAAAAGGAGAGAAAATCTGATTCCCAAACCTGTCTGTTCCCCCCCCCCCCTCCCCAAGCTTGCTTCCTAGGGGGCGAGGCATTCCGATGGCTGGGATGTTCAGTTACTTTTTAACTACAAATTTTTCCTTTAACAACTGTCATAGCCTAAGGAAGAATGTACTGATTTGATTTCTTCTATAGAAAAGTTTAATCTGAGGGTCTACATGGTTTTCATTCTCGATTTCTTTTGGAGGCATGATGGGACTCCCTGGGCCGCCAGGGTTTCCTGGCCATCCAGGACCTCCAGGGGCACCCGGCCCTCCTGGGAGACCAGATTCTGCTCCGGGAAAACCAGGGAATCCGGGACCCCCTGGGCTGCCTGGAGCCCCGGGAAGGCAGGGACCTCCAGGATCGGATGGTAAAGTGCTCCTCACTCACACTCATTAGCATTTGTGTTGAATTTGGTATGTGTAGTGTCATTCAGACAATGTGGCTTTCTAAATATTTTAGAGTTTATTTAATAGTTGCTGAGCCAAGTTAGTATTATTAATACTGCAAAAAGTAAACTGATATTGGACTATCACATCAATTAAAGTGTATGGAACTGTTTGGTGGAGAATTTAAGTGTGATGATCGAACTTTGTAAATTAATACAATTTTTATTTTTTAAAATGTAGTTCTTAAATTTTTATCAGAGCTCTAATGCACCTGGCTTAGGAGTCTAACAGTTCTACAAAGCCAGTTACGATGAACTGCCATCCTAGGTGACCCCTCTCTTCCCTCCTGGATCTTTTGTTATTTGTCTCTGTGTGCCATTCAACATACTTGTATTGTTATTTCTTCATTTTTCAGTTTGAGCGTTATCTTTTGACTTCCCTCTATACAAGACGAATTAAGCTCTCTTCCCCCTCCCTCCCAACCACAAATGTACACACTAGAAAATAAATATAGTTAATATCATAATTTCAGTTAAATAGATATTCAATGTTTATAACGAAGAGTAATAAAATTCACCAGTTCAGTGATGTAATACTGTATATCATTACTTTTCCAGCACAATGTCTTATTAACAATTGTCTTGTTTTCTTTGTGTGTTTGCTACTTAACCTCAACCTACCTAGAGTTATATAAATCTCCCAATTGTACATTTTATCTCATTACATTTTCGATCAGTGTTATCTCTTTGAATAAATCCGACCTAGAGCTTTTGAACTGTTCAAATTAGGTCAGGTTTCATTTTTAATCTGCTGCTGAGATACTGTCTTGAGATCTACCTTCGCCATTATCCTGGGACACCACCCCCCCTCTGGCTCTTTGTTTCCTACAAATTATATATTTCTTTCAATCATTTACCCTCTCGTTATACTTCCTGAGAAAAGGTGTAAATTTAGAGGATCTTACCTATCTGAAAATGGCATTATTCTACTGTAGAATGTGATTAATAGTTGGACTGAGTATAAAATTCTAGGTTGGAAATATTTTTTCAGGTTTTTGAAAGCATTCTCCATTGTCTTCCCATGTTGTTACTGAAAAGTTCAGTGACATTTAGATACTTGATCATTTGTTTGAAATCTATTTTCCTTAAAAGTTTATGCATTTTTCTTTGTTTTTGATGTCCTTAAATTTCACAATGATTTGCTTTTTTGTGTACGTTTGCATTTATTTGCAAGCACTCAGTGGACAGTTTCAATCCAACACAAACCATTCATTTCTGCAAAACAATTTCTTAAACCATTTCTTTGAAGCTATTCTTTCCTCTCTTCTCTCCCCGTTTTCTCTTCATGAACTCTATTTGTCGGAGAGTCAACCCTACATGTCTCTTTTCGAATCTTTAATGAATTATTCTTCACTTTTTTATTTTTCTGTAATATTTTCTAGGAGATTTTTCCTAACTCTGTCTTCCAACTCTGCTCCTGAATTTTTCAAGTTCTGCTATCATATCTTTTTTCTAATTTCCAAGGATTTTGTTATTCCTAGTGTTCTCTTCTGTTTCCTTCCACAGCAGCCTGTTCATGTTTCAGGGATAAAATGTCTTCCTTCATTCGCTTTTTAAATTATATCATTTTTTAAAAAGTTTTCTTCTTGCTATACTGTTTCTTGCAGTTGGGGGGGTGGTCTGAGAATTTTTGAGAAGGGGATCTGATAGTGTGACTGTTTCTTTCATAAACCATCTTGTTTGCATCCTCACGGTCATTCTATGTCAGAGGCCCCAAACCCTGCGCTTTGGCAGGGATTTCTCATATAACTTGTGTTCTTCCTTTGCTTTCCTCACTGCCTGCTTAGAACTCAGCTTTTTAAGGGTCTGCTAAGTCTTTTACATTTTTTTTTTTTTTGCCGTTTTTTCCTTTTTTCTTTGTTTTGAGGTTTATGCCTTTTTATAATGTTCATTTATTGTGTGTTATTTTACTGGAGTCTGGGGAGAACAAGGAACTTATTATTTGTATTCTACGTGTCATCTTTCATCAGATATCTCTGAATTTGTGCTTTTATAAGCTCTGCTGTATGTTTTCTTCACTAGGTAATTATTGATCATTGAAGGGGAAGAGATCTTTGTGATGCACTTTTAGTTTTCTGTTTGCTTTGCTTCAGTACGTTTGTTTGTTTTGCTGTCCATTGTCTTGCTCTGCAACCCACTAATTAGCGCTGAGGTCAGGATGGCTTTACCACAGGTTATGGTAGCAGAAGCATGATGTGACAACTGTGTGGTCTATTCTTACATCAGGGAGAGAGAATCAGAGGAGTGGAAGAGAGAATGGGGCTGAGGGGAAGATGTGAGTGCGACACACTCCTTCTTGTTCTGTAGGAGACATTCACAACATTGTGCGATTCTCTCTGTCCATCCCCTTTCCCACTATGAAGTTATATATTGTAGTGTTGGACACCCTGGACCACAAGGAGTAAAAGGCAAAATGGGTCCTCCAGGAAGAAGAGGCTCAAAAGGAGAAAAAGGCAAGTATGCATCAAAGGCAGAATTTCTAGAAGACAACAGCATTTGCAGGATTGGGAAGCATTTATAACGTGTACAACATGGAATTTCGTTTAGATGTGTTCCTCACCTTAGTCATCCCTCGTGAGTACTCCGCTTTGTTATGTGCTCGTCATGTGACCAGATCTTACCAAAAAGTCAAATCCTCATACCTCAGTGTATAAAGGAGAAACTTACCTGCCATGAAATTTACCTCAATATGGTAACTTTTTCACAAAATCCTCTTGATCCTTTAAAAGAAGCAGAGAGAGGACAGTATTGATCTTTGATGTCAGTTTCATTCTGTGGGTCCCACATTTCCCAGAATCCTCAACTACTTGTGGCTCTATTTCTCTACCCCGAATTGTTTGTACCTTTTTGACCATCTCAGTCAGGTGGGTATGAGCTGAGGAGTTTGACTATTTTAAAGACAGTTTTTTTTAAAACACTGAAAGTCCTGATGACTAGAAAATGCATTGTAGTGAATTGCCAATTGTAATGTTCCATGCATTCAGTATTCCCTCTTCACATATTATTTTGTTTCTTTAAAATGTTCAGGGTTTATGCTCTAACCAAGTTACTGTTGTTGATTCTTCAGCAGGAACCAATTAAGAAACTTTTTTAGGAGGAACCAACTAAGAGACTTTTAAACTTTTAAAAATAAGAAGCTTTCCTATTTTTAAAGTTTCTTAGGTAGAATTGGACATCAGTTTTTTTTTTTTCATAGACTTTGTCAGGATGAGTTTATTAAGACTCGAAATACCCCATTTGTATGGAAACAATATACCCACCCCATACAGACCTGCCTAGGTACCCCACACCGTGTCACTTCCCCCACATCGTGCTTTATCAGTTCTGCTATAAGAATTGTGCACATCAGACCTTTTTTATTTTTATTTTCACTATTCGTTTTGTATAGTAAAGCCTTTATTGGGATTTTATTCAGGAAATATGACAAAGCTGCCTTTTATCCTCTGTCTAGGAAATGCGGGGCTCTGTGCCTGCAAGCCTGGCCCCATGGGCTCACCAGGCCCTCCAGGACTTCCTGGGAGGCAGGGTAGTAAGGGAGACTTGGGGCTCCCTGGGTGGCCTGGAGAAAAAGGTCACCCAGGCCCTCCTGGTGCTGAAGGATCTCCAGGGCCACCAGTGAGTAATTCTTGCCAGTAACAATCTTTCTAGTTAAAAGAGACAGAGATAGAATTCAATTGGACCTGTTTCTAACTTATAGTGTGATATATATTTTATGTTTTGAACCTATACATATATTTATGCCCCCAAATTATCTGTATTCATTTATTGATTCATTCATCCATCCATCCATCCATCCATCCATCCATCCATCCATCCATCCGACTCATATTTATTGAGCACCTGCTATGTTCTAGGTGCCATTGCAGGTGCTGAGGATACAGCAGGGACCAGAACACAGTTTCTGCCCTCTGGGGGCCTCTACTCTGTTGGGAAGACATACACTATATAACAGATTGATGAAAAAATACACAGCATGGCAGGTGGCGATAAAGGTCATCACTATCTAGTGTGGCTTCAGTGGAGAGAGTGAAAGGCAGAGCAGGAGAAGAGGAAGTCAAAGAAGTGGCTGGAGGTTAGGAGGGGTGGCTGAGCATGGGGCCTGTGGGTGGGTTGGATTTGAGATATTACTCGGGATAACACAGAACAGCCAGTGGTGAGTTTTAAGGAAAGAAAGACATATCTGACATTCATTTTAAGTGGATCATCCTCGTAGCTCTATTAAAACAACACACCACAGCGGGCAGGGGAGATGTAGGTGGATTGCTGCAGCAATCCTGGTGACCTACAGGAGCCCACAGATTAGCACCGTGGGAAGTGGTCAAGTTCTGGATATATTTTGAAGATAGAGCTAACAGTTTGGCTGTTAGACTGGACATGGGACGTGAGAAGAAGAGACATAAAGGATAGAGCCAAGATGGCGAAGCCACTGCAAAGAGCAAGTGTGGGTCAATGAAAAGAAGCAGCATCACTGGGGACATTTGGCATCTGAGATGCCTAGTAGACAAGCAAATGGAGATGTCAACTGGCAAGGGGGATACATTTCAAGTTGATGATTCAGATCAGAGGTAGAGGCAGGCGATATAAACATTGGCATTGTCAGAGTTTATGTTGTATTTAGCGCCAGAGAGTGGATGAGATGTATCTCAGAATGGCTCTCATCTGCTGACCATTGCAAGTGATTTTATTTAGCTGTCCCTCAGAATAAAATCACTGCCCCTGGGGCACTCCTCTGGAGGCTGGGAACAGCCCTCCTTTCCTCCTTATTAAAGAGGCTTAATCCTTGGGTGACCTGGAACCTAACCGTCAGCCCCCGTGAAACTTTTCCATTTTCCCCAGGAAATCTCATGAAAATAAGGTTCCGATCTGAGACCCTGCAGTGAGGGTGATGATTGAGCTGTCCTTGCACCACCCTGTCACACTGCAAAGCACACTTCCTACTCAGCAGGGAGCTAGGTCCTTCATGCATGGAATAGGGTTGGTTGCAATTATTAAGTAATTTGCATTTTATAGTCTGCTCTTCTAATTCAACATTTTATCATAGTCATTTTCTTGTTGCTACTTACTCTTCCTAATGAAGATTTTATTGGTTCTAAAATATTTCTGTGGCTTCCTATTGAGCTGCTTCTTGGGGCTAACATTTTGGAGTGTGGATTGCCAGTTCATCCAGGGCAATCCTGGCTAAGGTTTCCGTAATTCAGGCGCTCCGGGGCTTAAGTCTTTAAACTGGCCGTATTTCTGGTGTCTTTTTCTGTGTATGATTCTGTCCACATAACTTCTCTGCTTTAAATTCATCACTTTGTAGCCCTAGTTAGGGACCAAGTTCATACCATGGGGCCCTATGGAAGGAAAGGAGGGAGGGAAGGAGGGATGGACAGAAGGAGGAAGCATGAAGGAACAACAGACAATCACTGTGGGTGGTCTCACTCCTTTGTACATATCCTCACTGTGTGGTTTTTGTTTGTTTTTTTTTTGTATTATTAATACGAGATTCATGGCCGTCCTTAAGAAACTGGAAGTTCATTAACACAGGGTCCGTGAATTCCCACCACTGCTGGATGCTGACAGGTGGCTGTGCTCATGCGAGGAGGTCTGTGTCCTCCAGTCCTCGCCATGGCCACTCACCGCTTCCCTCAGAAGGACGCGGCCCCCTGGGGCACCATGGTTGAAGTCCCTGCTCTAGGCTGTGTAGGGAACAACTGGTACACACCAAGCAGAGAGGACATTTTCATTGCTGCTGAGATTTTGTTGTGTTAACACACGTGTTTAGTGATCTCGGTCTTTGAATTGTGAAAAGTGGCCCTTGATCCCAAAGTGGCTGCGAACCTCTCTGCCCCAGGGCTTTCTTAGAGTCAACATTTGTTTCCCTCGAATTTCAGTGCTATGAAGCCAGGACAGTCTTTCATTGCTGTGTCCTCAGGACTCAGAATAATGCCTGGCTCTTGGTGGGTTCTAAGTAAATTAACGTCTCTGGTGAATTCTAAAGACAGCACTGGTCATTTTTATTACTAGCTCAACTAAGTCTGTGGCTCTCGTAATTAAAATTCTATATCTGCAGAACATTTAGAGCAATTTATAATACATTCTAAGCTGCCAGTGTGGTCACTGATGAACTGCTCAGACTCCCCGGGTGTCTCCATTCTGCCAGGGTATTTTTTAAGCAGGCCTGGGATTCCTTCTGGAGAGAAACTGGTTCAAATGCTATGTGAATAGTTTTCTGTGGATATTCTACCCATCAGAAGGACGTTTTCATTGTCTGTCTCTCGGATTGGATACTATATGCCATCCACTTTGGCTCTGTCTCCTTGTCCCTTATGACTCAGCATAGACAGTAAAAACTAAGAATTTAAGCAATACTCAGCCCATATGAGCACTTTATGATTTCCAAAGTTCCTTTCCTGTCAAATTTGGCTATTTCTACTAAGAAATGTGCTCCACTCACCTTTTTGATTCCTCATAGACGTCGTGACACTCAGGGTGTTATACTAGAGTGATATTCTTGAGGGTGTTGAGTGGCTGGTGCGTGTGTGTATATTTTCTCTACATGAAATGGCTTGCAACCATTATGTCCATTTCAGTTTTTATGCCTGTTGAGTACATTTCTGGCTTCTTTACATTCTCGCCGATGCTTCACTGTGCTCATTTCTCTGGTGCCCTCTCCCCTTTACATGCCACTGCTTATAAGCTAGTAAGGGCCAGTTGAAAAGATAATTAAGCTTGCTGCAACTTGTTGTGAGATTGTGTGAAAATAAGGCAACGTGGCCCGTGTGAGAGCCAAACAAATGGTCTGCTCAGTCACTTTTGCTTCCTTCCAAATTCTTGCCTGTGTTTCTTGGTTATTATCAGATAAATAACCTTCAGCTATGTGTAGTGTTTCTACAAATATATTTACTAGAATGCTTGGCCACTCCAATGTACCAACAGTAGGGTTCTAGATTTTTGACCTGGCTTGCTATTCGATACTATGTAACACTTACCAAAACATGACCCAAACACTCTAGTCTCAGAGCAAGTGAGGTCAAAAGATGATGACGCCATCAGCCAGAATGAGTTGTTTACTTGATAGAGGAAATATATTGGCTCTCACAAAGGTTCCTGTTTTTCCTTCTCTGGCTTATTAACTTCCCTCAGTATCAGTCTCTTTGATCACAAACTCATCCCTAAACCTCTGTCTTTAGCTCTAGTGGGAGCTGCTATGATTAACCTACCCCTCTCCTTTCAGTTCTACATTACAAAGCCCAAGATCATTTTTAAAGTTTTTGCTTAATTATAAATTTTTATTTTGAAATAAAGTTTTACTTACAAGAAGTTACACAATCATACAGAGAACTCCTGTGTACCTTCCCCCAGCTTCCCTCATGAGATCTTACATAACCCAAGTCCATTGTCAAAACCGTGACATTGATATCGATCTATGGACTCAGGTACAGACCTTATTCAGATCCACCAGCTTTTACATGCAATTCAAGAACTTCAGTTTTGTAAGGTACGACCCACCTCAGAAGGCAAGGAAGATAATGAGACCCAGCTTACCAAGCTAGACTCTAGAACAGCTGGTTAGAAGGAAGGATGAGAGAGATTAGATATACACGAATGTGAGTAACCTTTGACCCGTCACAATTAAACCGATCTGTTGCTATTATTTTTCACCAAGGGAAGACCTGGTGCCCCAGGAACACCCGGCAACAAAGGAGAAAAAGGAGACATGGTTGTATCAAGAGTTAAAGGTGAGCCTAGTTAATCACTCAGCTGCCATCGTATGAATGATATGTGAAGGTCCTCTTGCAGTAATTTCCCTTGTGACCCCAGATCAATTCTATAACAAGACTTAAGATTATTGAGATTTCTTTAAAAAAAAACAAAAAAAAACAACTCTCTGTCCTCCACTGAGTCGTGTGAATGTTGAGTCCCGAATCCTCCGTCTCTTATTTGAAAACATAAATAAATGCTCCTTTAGTCACATTTTCAAATCTCCATTGTTGTGGACTTGGGTTTGAAACAGCCCTTCTTTGACGTGCTCAGTGTGTATTCACTGCATTATAGTGTCCTGCATTAATCAAGAATGTTCCAGTTGTAAGTGACAGAAATCCAGCTTGAAGTAGTTTAAGAAAAAAGGTAAGTTTCTGGCTAAATAACACAGTTTGAAAGGTTAGATGCAGGGTTGCGTGGAACAAGTGCAGAGGACGCTCTCCCTCCCTGTGTCTTGCAGCTTTCATTGTGCCATCTGAACTCTCCCCCAAAAACGAGCTTCCTCTGGGCTGTGGGTACATGCCCCAGGCAGCTCCAAGTTCTTACAACCAGATATAAAAGGGAGCTCTACATTCTCAGCTCCAGTGAGAAAAAAATTTCAGGTTTGGACTGGCCTGGGGCAAGTGCTCAACCATGGATCTCCCCCCACCCCATTCATAATGGCCAGGAGATGGGGGGCAAGCAGGGGAGAGATGCTGTCATGATTGGCATCTCCACACCAAACCTCCTTGTCAGAAGGGGAAGAGGGCGTGGCTGGTGTGGCTCAGTGGTTAAGCATTGTCCCATGCACCAAGAGGTCACCAGTTCGATTCCCAGTCAGGGCACATGCCCAGGTTGTGGGTCTAATCGCCAATGGGGGGGGGGGCACGCAGGAGGCAGCCAATCGATGTTCTCTCTCATCGATGTTTCTCTCTCTCCCATTCCCTTCCTCTCTCTCTAAAAATCAATAAAGAAAAAAATAAAATAAAATAAAAAATGGGAAGAGGGTCGTTTCCCAGATAGAAGATTCAATGGGTTTGGCCATTGTCATTCTCCCCTCTGACTTGTGCACAGCTGTCTTTGTGTGACTTAGTCAACTGGGACACTCAGAGGAATCTCTACCAGCTCCCACAGAGTCAAGGTCATGCCTTTATCTTTTGTCCCAAGTCTTCCTCCACTTTACCCACTTCTCATAAGGGCTTGAATATCTTTTCGGCTTTTTGTTCCCAGGACGCAAAGGAGAAAGAGGTCCTGATGGGCCCCCAGGATTTCCAGGGCAGCAGGGACAGCATGGTTGGGATGGACACGCTGGAGCTAAAGGGGACCCAGGACCCCCAGTATGTACAATTCTTCTGCTGTGGAATTTCACTTGCTTACATGGACACAAAGCAGCTGTTTTCCTCTTCTCAGTTTACAAAGCTATCACTCAGTGAAGTGTTAATGTGCTCATAATCAGAGCCACCTTTGAGTTATTGCCACAAAAAGATGATCATTCTAAAAGTTATGGCGTAAATGCAGATGGTCTAAAATCCTGCGTGGCAGCTCAGTCCAGCATGACTCTCTGTCTCCAGGCTTTGTATCCGTCTTGTGGTGGCTTTCCCCCTTGTATCTGCAAAACCCCCACGGACCTGAGGCCTGTTCAATTGATTCTGTAGGGAGGAGGATCGAGCACAGGTCCTGATAATTAACTTGAATTCTGTTCGCTAGTGAAGAAGCACATGAGGGAGGGAAATAGCAAGTAAGAGAGGATAAACTAGTGCAAATCCACTCAATGGAAAATGTATTGGTAAATGATATTTTTGCATTTTTCAAGCATGTTTTGGGTGGAGACCACGTGCAGGTAATGAAGGTCATAAGAAAAGAGTTGGAGGCATGTTTCAATGATTAGGAATTTAAACTATCTTGGGTATATGAGGTATTTTTGAATGCTTACAATGTCACACGAAGTGAGTAGATGTTTACTCATAATAGTAGTCTTCTGAAGAGCAGTGATCCCTCCAATGTTACAATAAGGACATGGAGGCTTAGGGTATGTTACTCAAGGTCATCTATCCATCAAATAGGCTAAACAGGAGTGAAAACTCCATTCTGTCTTATTCCAAAGCACATGGTACTTCCACCAGACTGGGTTATAATAGGGAAGAACCATGTTCTGATCTTATAGGAATTCATTCAGACAGCACACAAGCTTAGAAATCAGGTTAGATTATGTTTCTAGCTTTCTGGTTTTTCAGCTGCTATCAGGTACGTGAATAATTTTCTCTGCTGTAGACTTGATAGTCCCTGTTTAATTCATTCCTCTGCTTGAGGAACTATTTAGAAGCAATGTCCCTGAGTGGCAATTGTCATCATGTACACTAACCTTATTGTGTAAAACCAAAGTATATTTACAGATCAAATTGGGAGAGGAACTTCAATAACAGCCACTGGGGGTGGGAGTCTTTCTAGCTTCATTGAAACAATTCAGACTCACACCCCTGTTAAGTATCACATTTGGGACCAGGCTATTCAGAAGGATAGAAGATAGGACCATCAACTTGCCACTAGGGCAGGGCCAGGTGTTCCTTGTGAGTAAGAACCCTTGTAGTTGGGCATTCAGTTGGGGTGAAGGAGATGAGATCCACATGTGGCAGGTGTGTGAGCAGCCTTGCCTTGAAAGCCTCACTCCCCATAAGGGCTGTTATCTCCACAGCACAGATTATAGGGACCCCACAAGGAACTTAGCAGTGAAGGAGCCACCTCGCAAGGTCTTTCCAGTTCTCCCAGACCAGATGCTCATGTTGCAACCTGGGTTTGATTTTACCATAAGCAAGGTTGCCTAGTAATGTAGTTGATGTGCAATTTTTATGAAGTTCCCAGAGAAATAGAACTAGACAGTTAACCAAGGGTCAAATTCTTATGCAGGAGGGGAAAGGATTTGTCAGCCCTTTGTCCACAGATGTGGATTGTGATGGAGACTATCCCTGTGTCTTTTCATAAGAGTTCAGGAAAACAATTTCAAATGCGTAAGAACTTAATTTGCAAGCCCACTACCTCCATTAATTTACTTATTTCTATATTTTATTATATTTAATAATAAAGAATAGTTCTATATAAAATTTCTTATTCTGTTTTTAAGATGTCACAACCACATAACTTTTTATGTTTGAGGCATAATATACACACTCCAATTATATATTTATATATATATATGTAAAATATTAGGAAGTGCTATCTCTCTTGGCCTGCCGGGGGTTGGCGCAACACAATGAATTACAAGCACACACTGGTAGGAGTGAGGGGGAGCATAGCAAGGGAGCAAATGCTCCAGATCTCTGGATGCAGCCCAATTTATTTGCAGAGTGGTTCCCCAAGTTACATGTGGATTTAGGTAAATTATTTCCTTAAGATGGCACCTCTGCAAACCCCACAGCTGAGCCTTGTCTCTTGCTTTTTACTGCAGAAAGAGACTTCAAAGCTAAAAAATAACAAACCCAACCATGCCTGGGCATCCACAGCCCATTATCCTCACAGGGTGGTCTTCCAACCCTTTGTCATGCAAACCTTATCTATTCACATGCAAACAAAGCATTCAGAGGCACTCAAGGCAGTCTTCCAGCCTTCCAGTCAAACCTGTCTGTCCACACACACTTTGATCCTAGGCTGGCCAGGTCGTGAGAATGCATATCACAAGGTTACAAATCGTTCATCCACCAAACCCCCATTCCTACAAGGAAGAATCTAAGTTAATCATTTTACATTATATTTGCTATTGAGTCCCTTTCTCCTGGAATAATAAGCTTTCTGCATGAGTTTCATTAGCCTATGACAATAGCTACTTTGAGTTCATAGACTTTCAAAGTTTGGTAATTGACTCGTGCTATGAACGTTCCCAGGGGGATCATGAAGACGCAGGCCCAGGTGATCAAGGACTTCCTGGATTTCCAGGCTCCCCTGGCCGAGAAGGACCTAGGGGGCCTCCAGGACTGGGATTTCCTGGTCCACCGGGACAAAGGGGGCAACCAGGAGCCCCAGGCCGCCCAGGCGAGAGGGGTCCTGAAGGCTTGAAGGGTCAGAAAGGTAATTTTGAATGTTTTGTGTGACAGTGTGTCAGATGAAATCATGGAAGCTGAAGTGAGCCTCTCTTCTGGGCAAAGTTGTTATAGCCATGGCAGAACCGCTAAATGAAATTCCACCAAGCTATTGTTCCAACCTTGAGTGCTGTCAAAAGAATAAAAGCATTACTGCACAATCAGTATTTAAAACAAATCCTTAAAATGCTAAGATGTCTCTGTTGATTTGTTTGGCATACGGAAGTTGCCTTTCATTCATTTTTCAGTATCAACTTATACAATCTGACTGTATTAAAATTACATATACACATGTATTCAAAATATCTATTTTTGCAATCTTTTGAGATAAGGCAGTGTATTAAAGAAACACTAGTGTTATATTTAAAAACACATCATATTGTCCCTGAAAACTCATTTGTGAGCATTCTAGGGAGGAAAAAAGAAAGGATTTTAAATATATTTGACAGTTTTGTGAATTTCAAACAATAAAATGATCTGCAGTATTATAGTTGGAAATGTTTTAAAGGTTGGACATAGATTTATTTAAGACTTTTTCTTTTGTATATGTACATATACCTTGGGCTACATTCTTAAATGTGAAATTTCAGAAGAAAGTAATATCTTTGGTTCTTGATTTGACAACCTAGAAAGGCAAATACCTTGGAATTCGATAAGGTTTAAAATCATGGTCTGGGACCCATCAAAATCTAACATTATTTTTATTCATCTCCTATGGTTTTGCTTTGAGAGCATATGAAATAATACATTATGAAATATTATTTCTATGATAAAAGAGGAACATCCCATTTTAAAGGAGAAGGGAACTCAGAGGCACACACTTGGAGTCGTATTTTCCTCACTGATTAAAATTGGGGATGACAATCACCACATTGCAAAGTCTTTAGAAAAATAAGAGACTATTTGAAGCACCTGACCCATGGCAGGCCCTCAGGAAATGGTAGCTGTTATTAATATCTTGCCTAGTCTCTGTATTTGCACAATTCCCCATATCCAAACTAGGAGCCGAATCTTCTGAACCCAGCATGGGTCCTCACTGTTATTTTCTGATTCACCAAAGCCTCTGGTTCCAGGGTACTTGCCATCCATGGGTCTATAAATCCAATATTTATTCTATGTTATTAAAACTGATACTTCTTGGAATAAATATTTCTCTTTGTCCCCTTATGTTTATTACTGCTCTGAGAGTTGATGTTCAGATGTGAGGACAGATTTTCTAGAAATTTGAAATAAAAGTAGTCCAAGCGAACTATGATATTTTTAGTCTTTTCCTTTGAATTCTGTATACTATACTCTATGAAAAATATATTGATCAAGTTGTCATTGAGATTCACAATGCATTGGGCTATCAATTATGTGAATGTTACCTTCTTTTTATTTTTTATTTTATTCCAGGTGATACAATTTCTTGTAATGTCAGCTACCCTGGGAGGCCAGGCCCTCCAGGTGTGGATGGACCTCCAGGTATGATCAACGAGAAGTGACTGTCTTACACATTCCCCAGAACAAAATACTTGGCAAAAGAGATAAACCAACAGCAAATCCACAGGCAAATAGGGTATTTCTAAAATTATTATAAGGATTATTATACGGATTTGAGGGACTATGGGAAAACACCATTTGTAGTCATTCACATTGGGTCTCTAGTCCGCTGGTCTGGGCACACTTCAGGTGGGTTTGTCATATCTCTGTGCAACAAAAGTTATTTGATTTGGTCACATATCAGTTGAAACGTCTGTCCTTTGAGAGCTTTAAAATGTTATGTTTTTTGAGCTGTGTCCCAAGAGTAAAACATGATCATTTGCTTAATAAATTTTGCTCTATTCTGCTTTACAAGAGACCCAAACGTCTGACCAGCAGCAGTCTGGAAAATGCCCACATACCTACATTCCTGGTTGCATTTTCATGAAAACATTTTATTCGAATCAATCACTTCTTTATAGCTAAATTAGAACCCCAAATCTGTATAAGGAATTTTGGCAAATTCTCTTTTATTTACTCAGAGTTCACTTAAATCCATCCACTGAGCACTAGGCATAGCTACTAAAGGTAACCTTTCTTGTCCTACATAACAAAAGGTATTTACAGGCTGAATGAGGAATGGCTGTAATAGCCTTTGTCACAATAATGTGTGATACCCTTAAAATCTAGTGGTCTACAGCAACAAATACTTACTTTTTCTCTTACGGGTCTGCAGCTTGGTTGGGGTTCAGCTGGTCTAAGTTGGGGTCTGTTGGCTGAGTCCCTGGCTGCAGTGCAGGTTCAGGTGTGTGGCATCAGGTCACTGTGAGGCCAGCATGTGCTTGTCTCGTGGGATTACAGAAATGCAAGAGGGTAGCCCAGCTTTACCGGCAGAGTTCACACCTCTCATTGCTTCATGGTTGTTAACACCCTATTGGCCAAAGCAGGTCCCGAGACCAAGCCTCAGCTCAAAGCATGGGAATGACACTCCACCCACGAGGCACGGGCCGGGGTGGGGACGTGGAATTCTACATCAGCGGAGAGAAGCATTGCTGGTTGGCTGACCGAATGTTCATGTTTACATCTACTGCAGCTTGTCATAGGTGGATAAAAGAGTGTACGATCACTTTCAGCCCCTTTCATGTCAAGGGAAATGAACCCTCAAATTTGTTCATACCTTGTAAGTTATTTTAGCTGAGGTATCTCCTAGTAGGAAATCACAGAAGGTTTAAAAAAAAAAAAACAAAACACATCCTCAATTCCTTTTGCAGGGGCGTTTGGCCTGTACTTCATGTCAGGGCAAGTGCAGTAAGATGCAGGGAATAGATTTTGGCTTTTACCCTTGTGTCTTCTCCTCAGGCCACACAAGGGCCACCGCCTCTGTCCTTCCACAAGGACAGGCTCTGCTGGCATGTTTGTGTTTGAGACCCAGCATGGGAAGGTACCAAGAGATTCAAGTGAATGACGGTGTTCGTTCCAAAAGCTTTCAGGAAGACTCCTTCACAGTATGGCTTCTGAGAAATACCTTAACACAACCACTGCCCGAGGCAGGTGACTCATCAGTGGCTGTGTAACCCAGGCTAGGCCACATCTTACTGCCATCAAGCAGAAATACTCTTAGAAAGACTTACCACAGCCCAGCGGTGTGGCTCCGTGGTTGAGCGTGGACCCATGTGCGCCAAGAAGTCACTGGTTCGATTCCTGGTCAGGGCACATGCCCAGGTTGCGGACCTGATCCCCAGTGGGGGACATGCATGAGGCAGCCAATCGATGTTCTCTCTCATCAATGTCTCTAACTCTTTCCTTCTCCATTCCTCTCTCTCTAAAATCAATAAAAAGAAAAACATACTAAAAAAAAAAAGACAACATAGATTTTCAAAAACCACCTTAGTATGTTCTCATTTGATGTGTATGTTACTGAGTCTATGTTTTGTTGTTATTTTTCAGGTCCAAAGGGACTTCCAGGTCCTCCGGGTGCTCCTGGGCTCCGGTGTTTTGATGGGGAAAAAGGTCGGCCTGGCAAACCAGGAATATCAAAAATACCTGGTCCACCCGGTAAGGGCAGTGCTTTCCCTTAGGAACGTCATAAACTTCTAAAACTGGGTGATCTTAGTAAGGAAATGGCCCAGACATCCCTGGATGACGGGGACATGGTTTTTGTTGATACATTGAGCTCTTAGCTGTGTTTCGATAACTTTTAGGTTATACTAGTGTTGTGAGTTCTCAGGGCTTCTTTCACCTGAAGCATGAGTTATAGGCCATTATGGGTCTATTATATTGTAAAAATTGCTCAATCCAGACAGACTATTTGCCCGAGAAAACAGCAATGGGGGAGAATCAATGGCTTTTAGGAAATACAAAATTACAATGTCTTTGCCTGCAAAAGGTGGCAAAACAACAATGCCTATTAAGTCAGTACTTTCGTATTTTTTAAAAAATGTGTTTTTATCAAAGTGGTCGTCTGATGTGTGCATAGGTTCAATGTTTCTACGTTTAACAGCTGACACAATTTTTTGTTCCATAGGTTTTCGTGGTGACACGGGAGACCCAGGGTTTGAAGGTGAAAAGGGTTCCTCTCCCGTGGGGCCCCCAGGCCCTCCTGGTCCACCTGGAGCGAGGGGTCAGAAAGGAATCCCTGGAGACCCTGCTTATGGCCACCCAGGACCCCCGGGAAAGAGGGGGCCTTCAGGAATGCCAGGGCTGAAAGGACTCAGAGGTGACCTAGGACGTCCCGGGCCTGCAGGTATGAGGGCTGCTCTGTCCCTGTGTCTGTACGTCCAGCTCCGTTCTGAAGAGTGGTTAGACTGCCTTGCCTTAGACAGCGAGAATATAAAACTGGCATCCAAGCATCTACCCCTCTGTGGGCACCGCTTACACTGCGTTGTTGCCTTGGCATTGTATTGCTTGTTTTCAAATCCAGAGCCGCTCGCTGTGGCTGTCAGCTCAGTTGGACTCAGCAGCTACTGGACACCTGTCTGCCTGCTCTGGACTCGGGACAGGACGCTAGTGCCAAGGAGCGGGGGCTGTGTCAGCGGCCGCTGCCATTGCCAGGGACCAGGGAGAGCAGCTCAGAGCGGCGCAGCCATGTGGGGGAGAGCTGGGCACCAGCCGAGCCCTGGCAGACCCGCTGTGTGGTTTGGGCAGGTGACAGGGTAACAGGACCTTCATCCCAGCAGGAATAGCAGGCAGGGCAGCAGTGAAGACACTCAGGATGGGAAGAGGGCCAGGCACGGATTCACATCCTTTTCTGAAATCACTAAGGATTCTGCAGGACCCCCAGCAGAGATTTTCAGGTTTTAATGAACTTAAAAGTAATCCTGGGTTGGGAGGGGGAAGGTCATTAAACTCATCATCTTCTGGGCCCCCGTCTCAGGAATTCTGATTCATTATATCAGAATTGGGTGAGGCCCAACAGTCCAGCATAAACTTGAGCTCCTTGGATATTAGTGACCAAGAGTGGACCCCAGGCTGACTTGAACAAACACTGCTCTGGCTTTTTCTAGCAGTGGAAGGGCCAGCCTTTATTAGTGCCCAAGATAGTGTAACATACAGGCAAATGTGGGGGCAGGGGAATAAGCCACATTCTCTGTCCTGGGGAACTTACTTGGTAGTTTTAAGTCAAAATATACATATACAAAAATCCAATAAATTGGAAAATAGCAACACATTATGTGAGTCGATGAAAATAATTTTGTGCCGATAATCCTACTCTCTCACCTGTGAAAATGTATGTCAGGCAGTATCCAACAGAAGATGATGGTTAATATGAAAATACTCTTGAACAGTTGATCCTGGAACAATGCTGGGGTTAGGGACCGCCCCCCCCACACACACACACACTTACACAATCAAAAATCCGCATGTAACCTTTGACTTTCCCAAACTTAACTACCAATAGCCTATTCTTGATTAGAAGCCTTACTGATAACATAAATGGTCAATTAACACATATTTTGTATGTTATATGTATTATGTACTGTATTCTTTTTTTTTATTAATTTATTTTTGTTACAGATGTTTCTCCTTTTTTCCCCATTGACACCCTCCTCCCCATCCCCTCACCCAGTCCCCAGCTTTGTTGTCCATGTCCATCAGTTATGCATAGATGCGTATAAGTTCTGTGGTTTATCTCTTCCCTCCCCCCCACCCCCTCTTCTGAGGGTTGTCAGTCTGTACCCTACTTCCACATCTCTGGGTCTACCCTGTTCCTCAGACTGTTATGTTTATTATATTCCACAAATAAGTGAGATCATGTGATATTAGTGTTTCTCTGCTTGGCTTGTTTCGCTTAGGATAATACTCTTGAGGTCCCTCCATGTCATCTCAAAGGATAAGAGATCTTTCTTTCTTACAGCTGCATAGTACTCCATTGTGTATATGTACCACAGCTTTTTTTATCCATTCGTCCACTGATGGACACTTGGGCTGTTTCCAGATCTTAGCTATTGTACATAGTGTACTGTATTCTTACAATAAAGTAAGCTGGAGAAGAGAAAATCATAAGGACGAGGAAATACGTTTACAGTATTTATTGAAAATAATCTGCGTATAAGTTGACCAATACGGTTCACACCTGAGTTGTTCAACGGTCAACTGCAGTAGTAGTCAGAATAAACAGAGTTCACACACAGACACTCAACAGAAGAAATGCTCTTCAGCTATTAGAATTAGCAATGAAAATTATATCTGTAAAGATTACAACAAAATGGAAAACATTTGCAGATTCATATGCAATGTGAAATAATCTAACAATTGAATGTGCGTTGTGACTACTACTTTAAAAATGTAAACATATGAACCAAATATATAAAGAAAACATGTAAAAATAAAATAGTTTTTTTTTTTTTTTTTGGTTGGGCTATGAAATTATGGGAGGTTTATTTTTCTTTCTGAAGATTATGACACTGCCTTTCCAATAAAGAGAAATTTGAGAGTTCAAGTGACGCAATATCTTACGAAATGCAAATTCGTACAGCACTTGGCTTTGTAAGGATCGTGGAGATCTGGGGGGCAGCCTGCTGCCATGTTAGAGGTGAATCAAAATCAGGCAGAACCGCATGTTTTTTCAGTTTACATAAGCAGGTTCTTTGTTGTCTCCATAACCTCATCAAGTTATTCTCCTAGCAGTGCAAGGTTTTTCATTCATTTGGAGCTCCCCATCTATGAAAAGAAAATCCATTCAGAGCTCTAACTCATTTGAGCACAGAGTCAGGATCAGTATGCTGACCTCTGGCACTGACGTGCCTCAACCCTGGGGTAGGCCATCTATATCGTTTTATGCCATGAGTGTCACAGATGAATTGTATCCTTTCAGGGCCACCTGGCATGCCCGGATTCCCAGGTCTCAAAGGTCCGAAAGGCAGAGAGGGAAGTGCAGGGTTTCCAGGGATCCCAGGCCCACCTGGCCACTCCTGTGAAAGAGGTGCTCCCGGGTTTCCAGGGCAACCAGGACTCCCTGGGGCGCCCGGCAGTCCAGGTAAGTGTCAGTAGGCGTCAAGAGCAGTGAAGGGTCTGGGGCCTTCCCTGACTTACTGAGGAATACGCTCACTTCTTGCTCTTTTCACGGATGCTGGAAGAAGCAAGATTCCCGGTCAGAGACAAAGAACTTCATTATTCACGGCACAGAAAGCAGCATGAGCTTCCTGTTGGTTTGTGTCATTTCCCCCCCGTCACCTAAGTCTCTCGGTGGCGACCAGAGGGGCTGGAATGCCCCCACACCGCCGGTTACAGAACCTGAGTGCGGCTCTGAGCCTGTGCGACCACTGGTTTAGAGCAGCCTGCAGGACAACCTGCTTTCTGCACAGGCGGAGGTGCTCTATTCTCTGTCAAGGTCGCTCGCTGCGAACATGACCTTGAGAAATAGCCCAGGCAAAGAGCAGTCGGGGCCTTGTGTCCTTGGCATACCCAGCAAGACAGGGAGGAGCTCGAAGAGACTCTGAAACAGTGTTTCTCAACACCTGGTTCTAGGGGCTATTTCCTGCGTGATCTTCATGTCAACATTCAGATTGCCACCTGTCACATAAATCCCATTGCATTCATCCAAATGCAGGAATTCGCCTTCTCGCAGGATCAACACGAGACTGGGGCAAAACCTGCCTCTAGAAGAGCTTCATTTCTAGCGCCAATAATAGTAGATGGCGTTGCTCTGATTTCTACAATTCTCATTACAGTGAACAGCCTAACCAAAACTCACTTGGCCATAGCTTCCAGAGGCACTTGGAAAGCTTTCTTCTTCAGTCTCCCCGCCCAAGAGTAAACACTAATTACATTTTGGTTTTTATGCCTTCTCTATTTCCCATAAAAAAACAAACAAACAAACAAAAAACCTTTTTATAATAGTCATACGTCCTTACTGGGAAATATTTCTTCACGTAATAAATATTTGAAATAGTTCTGCCCTCTTTATGATAAGTCAGAAAAAACTGTATTTGTAGAATGATGGAGAGTTGCTAGTCTCATGTTAGCTGATAGATACTGTTTCACTGTCGTTTCATTGGCCATAGATCCACAATGGACGCTGCCAAGACTATGTTTTTCTGCCTGTGCAGAGCCCACGTCTCAGTCTTCCTGCACTGTTGTCCCTGTGCCTTGTCTCAGGTGCCCCGGGTGCAAAAGGACAGCCCGGAGACGCAGGGCCTCCTGGACCAGCTGGAATGAAGGGCCTCCCAGGAGCCCCAGGAAGGCCAGGGGCAGATGGACCCCCAGGACCCCCAGGAACCCCGGGCCCCGTTGGGGAGGATGGACTGCCTGGTTTTCCGGGCCCCAAGGGTGGGTAGCACTTTTCAGTTATTTTCCTCATTTTATTAACTTGAAATCCACTGCCAGCTGAAGCCTGTTAGGGGTGACCACACTATAGAATGTTCTGTTCTGTGAGCCTGACTTCCCTTGGGGGCATCTCCCTTCCTCTTGTCCTCTGGATTGCACTTCTAGTGGTGGGATGTTTTGGTAGATGGGGCGTCAGGGACACAGAATCCATAAATACTTCTGCTCCATGAACTGGGCACAACCAGCAAATTGTAGGATTGGGGGTAATTGCTTCCATTTTGGATGGACACACACACCCTCTCTTCAGCCGCCTCCCTCACACCCAGTTCTCTGACATCATTATGGACCAGAACTCAGAAACATAAGGGCCTGCACTTGAGGTCCGTGGGGCGGGAGAGCCCAGCTGTCACACAGCATGCAGTTGTTCACCTTCAGTACAAACTCAGAGTCCGGGGGGGAGCGAGCATCTCAGGTGGACACTGGGAACAGGGACCTGGGAACCACGCTCGCCTTTAAAAGATTTCCCTAAAAATGCATGCTTTTATTTCATCAGGACCCCAGGGCCTGCCTGGCCTGCCAGGTTTTCCAGGAGAGAGGGGAAAGCCTGGCCCCGAGGGACACCCCGGCAGAAAGGGAGAAGTCGGAGAGAAGGGTTGGCCTGGCTTCCTGGGAGACCGGGGAGCGCGAGGTGCCAAAGGTAAGCACAGGTAACAGCACCGGGGTGCGGCTTAGGTTTGCTGTCCGTGTCCGACCAGGACGCACGCGTGTGCCCTCTGCGAAATGAGACGGGCCAGCCTGCAGCTGGGATCCCTCCCCCTCCTTTTGGTTCTGGGTGCTGGTTTTAGAATTCTAAACAAAATTCACTTTCCTTACCTCTCAATCTTCTTACACAAAACGGTGGCAAATGAATTGCTCTGTTAATAGAAGAAAATGAACGAATGTGATTTATAGCTGTTGGGTTTCAGAAACCGTCTCACCTTTAGGAAGGGGTGCAGGCAGGGCTCTTGGCCCCCAAATGCTGTTTCAATCCTTTTATTTAAAAAATTAACTGTTTTTGTCAAGAGCTAGATGTAACTATCTCAGGCCTTGTGGGCAGTATGGTTTCTGTCGCAACGATTTAACTCGGCTTTCGTGGCGTGAAAGCAGCCAGAGACAACACGTGAAGACTGAGCGAGCTGGGTGCTAATGCAGCTTTACCTGTGGAGATGGACTTCACTGAATTTTCACACGTCATGAACTAGAAGTCTTGTTTTGAGTTTTTCTTCCAATGATTGAAAAGTGTAAAAACCAGTCATGGCTCACGAATTGTACAAAAACTGACAGCAGGCAGGACCCGGCCCTCGGGCTGCAGTTTGCCAACCTCGGAAACAGAGTGAGATCACTTTATCTGGCTCTGAGTTGAGTCTCCCCCAAGCTTCATTTATTTATTTATTTTCTTTTTAAATTTTTCTTTATTGATTTTAGTGAGAGAGGAAGGGAGAGGGAGAGAGAGACAGAAACATTGATGAGAGAGAACATTGATTGGCCGCCTCCTGCATGCCCCCAACTGGGGATTTGGCCCATAACTTGGTCATGTGCCCTGACCGGCAATCAAATCGGCGACCTCTTGGTGCATGGGTTGATGCTCAATCACTGAGCCACACCGGCTGGGCGTAAAGGAAGAGTTTTCAATACAAAAATATTGAATGTCAACTGTAATTGAACAATTAAAATAATAAAGCGCTTTTATTAGTATAAAACATAAAAGTTTTGAGGTCCCTGGTTTAAATGTCCCATCCATGTTAAATACAAACTTTCACCTCTTAGCCACGAGTCAGCAGTGAGTGAAGGACCATTGCATTTCCCACGTTGAGAACGAATACTTGTCAATTTTTAGAAACAAGGTAAAAATCTCAAAGCCCTTTGGGCAAATAGCTTTATAGTTCATTCACATTACTGTTTCTTCGCAGTTGGTTTTTTCTGCTATTATTTTGTTTTGCTAGCCTATACATTATTTATGCAGAATCAGGAATCAAAGAGGCAGTCTTTGCTAGCTGAGTGATGTTTGCCGTGCTCTCACACTACACCACAAGTATCCCACTAAAAAGGTAAAAAATTAGGTGAATGCAATGATGTGTTGATGAACTGGTTCTCCAAAATAAAATTTAAAACAAATGTCCTGACTTGTAGTGATTGCTGATCCCATGGCATAAATACTCCCCGCCTGGCTGATTTAAAGCTTCCCAAATTCTTGAATTGTTATTAATTGGCTCTCACCAAGCTGGTAGGAGCCCACTCCGACACCCTTTACAGCTGGACAGTGTTTACGAAGATCAGGCAGGGATATCGAGATATTATGTGCCCTTCGCACTTTTTGGAATTTTCTATGTGGAGAACCAAGTTGAGATAAGTGTCTGTTCTTTTCATGTGAGGCAAATAATAGAGGGGCTAGGAAAGGGGAGACAGGGAACTGAAAAACACGAGATAGGCAATTCGCATTTGACAGGATAAAGAGACATGTTTTAGACCAGGAACTTTTCAAGCCTGCCTTTTTTCACGTAAGGCTGAAACCTGTTTGGCTGAGCTGAGCAAACATTCACTCCATGTCCACCAGACCCTGCTACTGGGCCAGTTGGGGGGTGCATGTAAAAGGCATGGACGGTCCTTCAGGAAATCAACCGACACTGTGACTACTGTGTAATCCATAAATATGAATGCAGTTTGGTAGATTAAATAGGGATTTGCAAACTGGACACAAAGTGATAGCAGAAGCCTCACGTGTGTGGTGCTTGTTTGTTTTGCTTTTGCATAATTCATACCCAAAGGTGAGAGAGGACCCCCAGGAGCTGAAGGAGAAATGGTTATCATTTCCAAAAAGGGGGCCCCCGGGGATCCTGGACCTCCTGGAGATGATGGATTCCCAGGAGAAGAAGGTAAATACTTATGTTTTTGAACCATATAAAATAAATTAACTTTACAGATCATTCAAACAAGCATGCGTGTTAGCCAACATTCCCAGTTACACTGAGACTAGAAAATGTCATTTTTTTTTAGATAAAAATGTACTCTAACGAACTTGTGTTACTTTTTTCTTTTTTCTTTTCCATGCTAGAACTTAGCTGAAGTTCCTATGTACTTAGAGATTTGGATACTCCAAAGTAGGATTGACCCCTCTGAGGTCAATCAAATGTATATGAGATATACATAACATACTGTTCCAGGTTTAAAGTATCCCTGTTTTTTGGTGGCTGATACGAAAATCAAGGGCACAAAGATCGTCCAAGTCATTCTGAGCAACGCTTCTCAAATTTCAGCGTTCATGTAAATCCTTTGGGACTCTTTCATAAAAGAGTTTCTGAATCAGCAGGGCTGGGCCGAACCTGCCTTTCTGACCAGCGCTCCCCGGCCTGTGTTGCTGGCCTCAGAAACAGCAAGGGCTTTGACCTCCACGCTTGTGTGCTCTTTCCCAAGTTCAGACTTAGTCTGCGTGAGACCTGACTTCTTGTCTGGTTCCCTCCTCAACCAGTTGTTAGGGACAAATGTTTTAACGTCTCTGGGTGAGTTCTTCTTCATTTGTAAAGCGAGCATGTTGATGCAAAGGGTCCTGTGTGCCGTCTCCGACCTAGGACCCCCCTGAGGCTGTTCATGGGCAGCTTCTTTGACAGTCAGGTCTTGAAGCCAGAAACCTCCGTGATATAGTTTAGGGCAGGAACTAGGAATCCCAGCTCCATTGGCTTCATCTCTTAAAAGCAGGACCAAGACCCTCAGCCTAGTCCAAGAGTTCCTCGAATTGGTTCCTAACACTTCCAACCCCATCAGGTGATAAAGGCAATCCTGGGATGCCAGGGAGAAGAGGGCATCCAGGAAGACAAGGACCCCCTGGATTTCACAGAGGAGAGCCGGGTAGAAATGGGCAGCCGGGGCTTCCGGGACCCCCAGGTCCTCCTGGCTCACCTGGGCCGAGAGGGATCATTGGTTTTCCAGGATCTCCAGGTGACCAGGTAAGTGGTTGCTGTTTGGGGAGGGAAGAAATAATAAAACCTTGTACTCTCAGGATGCCCACGAGTCATAGTCTGCCAGGGGACAGCACTGCCCTTTTCCTGGCTTTGAGAATTAAGGGGTTGGCCAAGGGAAGGATGGAGACTTCTGGAAGACCATGATGTAGTATCGTTTCTGACCAGTGCCAGGTTCCCATGACATAGATAACCAGGTCACTTACTCCATGTACTACCCCCAGCCTAGTTCAACAGCTCCATAGAGACTTTCCTCGCGACTGTTGGTATACTAGAGTCATCTGAAAAATGACTCAAATTCTGGTTTCTTAGCCTTCATAGCCAAATGCAGAGATCACAGATTTTTAAATTTTTTTTTCTTTTATTGATTTGAGAGAGAGAATAAATGAGAGGGAGAGAGAGATAGAAACATCGATGAGAGAGAACATCGATTGGCAGCCTCCTGCATGCCCCCCACTGGGGATCGGGCCCACAACCTGGGCATGTGTCCTGACCGGGAACTGAACCAGCGACCTCTTGGTGCATAGGTCGATGCTCAACCACTGAGCCACACCGGCCGGACGAGATCACAGATTTTGCTGTAAATATAGTGACTTGGTCCTTACAGTTATGAGTAAAATGCCCCCTGGGAGGCCAGGAGGTAGTACTCTACCTCACAACTCCCGGGAAATGCATACAACAATCTGCTACCCACCTCTTGGAATAAAATAGACTTTTAAAGTTTGGGGTATGAAATGATTTCTAATAATATTTTATATAGTTATCAACTTGTTCATTTAAAACTGAAAAACCAGGTTATGCGATGCAGTTGCTATTTTGCAGTCAGGTATAGAGAGTTGGGTGCTACTGGTTGGTACTGATACCGCCAATTCTGGAGGAGTTTCATCAGCTTTTAAAAACTAGACATGTGTAGTAGTATGCTTGCTGTGCATTTCCAGATTTCTTTACCACTGCGAATTATAAACACCACATTGGTTATGGAAAGTTGTAACTGGGTCATGTCATGCCTGTACCCTTTGTATGTGAAACCCAATTAAGGTTTACTTCTGTTTCATTCAAATACCAGGGTGAGCTGGGTTCTCCAGGGCCCCCAGGACTTTCAGGAACTCCTGGAACGAGAGGACCGAAAGGTATGGTTTGGAGACACAGCAGCCAGCCGTCAGTCTCATCCGCAGTCCTGGGTGGTGTTAGCATTCTGAGCAAGAACCTTCCGCATGAAAAGCAAAGCACAGTGAGACACACTGCAGTCCCCAGGGGCTCTTTCCAGACACCTCCAGATAGTCAAACACTGAAGACCCAAGTCGTCTTCAGTGTTTGTACCAGCTTGAAACCAGCCAACCTGCAGGGCTCATCAGGTTTTCCGCCGCAGGGGGAGTCCTTGCAGCTGTCCTTGCAGCGACCGCAGCTCGTAAGGCACAGATCAGGTGCAAAGAGATCGGATCCACGTGGGTGCGCACTGTCCACCTTGGCTGACAAGCCCCAGGCCCCACACAAGCCAGGACCTCTTCTAAGGACTCCACAGGTGCAGCTTTTAGGGTCTCAGTCACGAGTCACAGAACACAAAGACCAAAGCCATGGCTTCCCAGCAGGTGTTAATAGCTCACGTAAGAATTCCTGGGCCACGTGTCATGTATGGTTGGGTTATTTTTCACTATAAGCCAAGGGTCAGCAAATACGCTTTTTTCAAAGGGCCAGATTATACATATTTTCAGTTTTTGGTCTCTGTCACAACTACTCAACTGTGCATGAAAGCAGCCATAGACAAGACACAAAGGGGCGTGGCTAAGTGCCAATAAAACTTTATTTACAAAACAGGCTGCAGGCCTTAGTATACCTCGTGCCTTGTAACACAGCCTACATGCTCCTTTTGTCATGTCTCCAGGAAACAGAAATGGAAAGTTGACTCCATGTCAAAGTGTCCTCCGAGAGAGATTTCATTAACCCTTTATACACATCAACAAGAAAATGAACAGGAATCAGGCTATCTTAAATCACAGTGGTTACATAAATCTTTAATATTTTCACTCTTTGTCTATAGCATTGGGTTAATATTCTTTCTATATCATTGGGTTAATGTATTTTAAAATCTACTTTAAAATAATTCACCTTTTGCCCTGGCCAGTTTGGCTCAGTGGTTAGAGTGTTGGCCCACGGACACAGATTCAAGCTTGATTCCAGGTTCATCCCTGGCCCTGGTTGGGGTTGTGAGGGAGGCAACCAATCGATGTGTCTCTCTCACATCGGTGTTTCTCTCTCTCTCTCTCTCTCTCTCTCTCTCTCTCAATCCCTCCCTCTGACTCTATCTGAAAATAAATGGAAAAATATCCTCGGGTGAGGATTTTAAAAAAAAGGTTCACCTTTTTAACCTCATTTTCTGTGAATTCACAGGTTTGATATGCAGATGTATTTTCTTTTAATGCAGTTTTGTTGTTTTTTTTTTTTTTTTAAAAAAAAAAACCTTTAAATGTATAATACTAATTAATAAACCACCTAAAAGTCTTCTCCCTATTACCATGCTTTACCCTTTGAAAGACACATAAAGAATATGATAATTGCGGTAAGAACAAAAAAGGCTCTGCACACATTTTTCAGAAAGAATAATATAGTTCTCTTCTTCTTCGGAAATGGTTACAAAAGGGGAAATTTTCATATTTGACTTTTGACATTTTATTGCTTCCTGATTCAGAACTCACTCCTCTTCGACTTCCCTATAAATGCATGCTAGTCTTTTTGCCTCTCTCAAAGGACAAACCTGCTTCTTATTCCTTCATGCTTGTATCAGGGCCACATCCCCAGGGAACTGAAGTGGTCTCAGATACCTGGAGTAAAGCTATCTCATGGAGCCCACAGAGAGGAGACCGCAAGGCTGATGGAATCTGGTCCTTCAACAACCCCTGGCTCTCTCTTGAGTCTTTTCTGCCATTCTCCATGGTCCGATTTTCACTTACCTGCCTACCAACTGGTTTCATGACTCTGAATTTAGTATCCTTTCTGGATGCGTTTGGGTTACAGTCCAACATGCTCTACATCAGGGCATTATGATCATCTACAATGTAGATTCTACATCATGACCATCTTTTTGCTTTCTGCCTCAATAGCCAACGACCTCAAATTCTCACTTTTTACTGAGATTTCTCAAGGAAAGATTGGTTGACCTGGGATGGGCCAGATCCCTGCTCTTCAAATAATTAGCCACATGTATGAGTAGGGTCAGAACCCTTTAGAAAGCAGTGTTGGTGAGTGGGTTCTAGCAAACACGCCTAATCAGCTCTCTTTTTCTCTTACAATCCTTCCTTACCACCCAGTCTGAGTCCTCCATTATAACTGGCTCCCAGCTGTAAGTCCTCGTGTCCGGAAGCTTCCAGCGCAGTGTGGGACTGCCACCTCTTATAAAAGCATCAATAAAGTGTGACTTTGTGATTCTGCTTTTACAAGAACGCTAAGCTGAGCTCCTTGCAGAGAGCTTGAAACGTGATGGCAGCCGCTGAAACAGTGACAATTTCTTTTTGTTTCGAAAGCACAATATAAGGATATAGTAACTCCAGGCCAAGGAATTTCTTAAATAGATGCCTAATTTTGAAACTGTTTCAGGGAATTTAAAATTTTAAACTTATTAAGATTTACAGTTTCCTATGATTATTATCAATGATATTCCATTTGTTCTTATGTAGGAAAATAAAGCTCCCCCCCCCCCAAATCCTCTCCTGGAATATTTGAAGGTAGATTATAGAGACAAATATCACAAAAGTTATTAAGTTACTTGTATGAGATGAAATTAAATTCTCTTAAATAATGTTGTGTGCACTTTATCACTTACAGGAAACAAAGGTGACCCTGCAAGTCAGTTTGGCCCACCTGGTCCAAAGGGTGAGCCAGGTAGCCCTGGATGTCCAGGTACAGCTGCATTTTTTTTTTTCAATTAAAACAAAAAAGAGTAAGTTTGGTTTGAAATAGAACAATTACTTTATCCTGTGAGTCAGTGATGATTATATCAGTATTTTCTTCCCTCTTTGCCATTAAGATACCTATCAGAAGGATTATGTATACACACAGCATGGTGTCCCTGGCCGAGAAGGACACCAGGATTATACACCAGGGATTCACAATCTTTCTTACGCTGTGGGTCCCATGATCGATGATGTTGACATGATAATACATTCCCCAGGCATGCCAGATTTTGACACAGTAGAAAATGATTATCGAAAGCTATTAAAACTTGGACTAATTTGCAGTGTCTATAATTAAAAATGATGCATTAGCAATAACCACTCACACTGAGTACAACTGCAGGTTTTCATTCCAGCCCCTTTTTCCGACTTAGAAGAGCATATGTGAATGCCGGTGAGGCCGTTGTTCAGATATCACTGACTGTCTCCTTTAGCTAATATCTCACTCACTGAAAAACAAACCAAACAAACGTCAGACCTCATCACCAGGAATAAATCTAAGTTCTTCAAGATGGGACCCTGTTTATCAGTAACAACTGATGTGTAATCCCTCAGAACAGATTGTGACATACAGTGACTTCTTGCCCTCCAGTCGAGGAGGCTGTGGTTGTCACCCGCAGGTGACAAAAGAGCACCCTCTTCAACATAGTCATTCTACTCCCAGGAATTTATCTTAAGTCAACAATGAGACAGGTACACAGATGCGTCCACAAGTATATCCATTGCATGGAGAGAACAGTGTCCATCCACAGAGGACGGGTTACATAAGTTATGCCCAGTGTCATTTTGCTGATAGTGGACAGGTTAGAAACCAGGCTTGTATTTAGATGGATCCCTGGTAAATTAAAGCATCTCATATGAATATTTTTGTGCATTATCTTGAAATTCTCTCCAGCAATAGCCATGTTTCATTCCATAGAACAGAAAGAGAACATCTGAGCAGAGCGGCTATGGGAAATGTTATTTCTTGGTTTCCTCCCACATGACGGCGCAGACGGAAACCTAACAGAGAAACAAGCTATTACCATGGCTTCACTTCCCACTCTCTTTCAGACGGCCAACGATATTTAGATAATGTAATATTTTAACAGAAATATATAGCTTAAGTTTTTTTTTTAATTTTTCTTTATTGATTTTAGAGAGAGAGGAAGGGAGAGGGAGAGATAGAAACATCGATGAGAGAACATCGACTGGCGGCCTCCTGCATGCCCCCCACTGGGGATCGGGCTCACAACCTGGGCATGTGTCCTGACCGGGAATCAAACCGGCGACCTCTTGGTGCATGGGTCGACGCTCAACCACTGAGCCACACCGGCTGGGCTAGCCTAAGTTTTGAGGTTAGCATTATGAGGGTCCACAGTAAATACTAGAGTGGGAGGTCTCAGAAAGGAAAACCAGTGGTTCAGAGTCAACCTCCATTGTTACTGTGCCTGTGGTCTTGGCAAGTTGCTATCATCTCTGAGCTGTTTCCTCACCTGTAAATAGGCCCTTAGCACATGGCAGGATCATTCCAAGGATCACACGAGATTCCTTGAGAACAATTTGTACACTGAACATCGCTAAACATATGTAAAATGTCATTGTCATCATCACCAGGCAGCAAAACATGGAGATTTTTCTACACGTATTGGTGTCTTTATGTGAACCCTGAAGATAGTAAGATTTTACAAGCTGAAAGTAGTCCAAATAATGCCTCCCTCCCCTATGGGTTTGTCAATACAGAGCCATTTATTTTAACTGTACATTCAACTGGTTATTTTTAGCCCAGACTGTTAATTTCTCCTATAAATATGAATTGCATTAAGGTCACACATTGGAAATAAATGCATGGGGAAACCGTCCTCTTCTCTAGTAATCAAAGAAGTGTAACTTTATCTAAGTCTGGGATATTATTTCATCCTTACTAAATTAGCAGGAAAACTAACCGACAGTCTGGAGAGACCTCAGTGAGCACACACCCTGTTCTTGGACATGCTGGGGGGGGGGGGCTGTGCGTGGGCACAGGTCGTGGTGTGAGCTGGCACCGCACCACTCCAAACCATTGGGCAACCTCGCTCAAGAACCAGAGGCTGAATGGTCTGTGCTAGAAGACCGGAGAACAACTGGGCTGTTCTTCTCAGCGAGACACTGTCCCGAGAGGGACCGTCGTCGATTTTTTTTTTAACTTAAGGGATATATCTACCAGATGCCATGTGCACGTCTGGAATGGAAGCCAGTGGGGACCAACCAGCTGTGAAGGACATTAAGGGGACAGTTGGGGGGACTCAAGTATAGAACGGGTATTAGATGACATTAAGGATTGTTATTAATTTTCTTGGCTGTGATAATGTTATTTCGCCCATGCAAGAAAACGTTGTTTTTTCAGACATACCTCCTGAAGTATTTAGGGATGGAATTCCATGATGTCTGTGATTTACTTTAAACTATCTCAGCATTTAAAAATGAGTAAAAAGACCAGAAATATTATGTTACCTAGAAATTCTACCCCTAGGAATTTTCCTAAGGAAATAATTTAATAGTAGAAAAATTCACTGAAGATGTATAAAAATCATTAGGCAGAAAAGCAAAGAGAGAAAAAAAAAACATGAGTAGGAAAAAATTGAATTAATTAATTTAGCTTAGATGAACTCAGTAAGCTATGAGCCAGTCGTTTAAAAAACAACAATTGGGAAAATGATGACAAACTTGGAAAGTTACTCATGATTCAATGCTAATTTTAAAAAATCAGAATATAAAATTGTGGGTATTATTTACACTTTGTATGCCTATAAAATTGTTTCAGGTGATGGCATTATAGGTGTTTTGTTTTCCATGTTTCCTTAACGTTATCCTTTCAATAGAAAAATTGTTAGTATAAAAAAGGAAGACAAGAAAAGAACAGCAAAGGCTGTTGGAGGTTTTCACGACTCACCGCCTAGAAGAGCGATCCACAGCTCCTCCGATCTCTGATTCTTCTTTGTTTAGGGCATTCTGGAGCACCCGGAGAGAGGGGCTTGCCCGGGGTCCCAGGGCCCAGAGGACCACCAGGAAGGCCGGGACTGCCTGGCTCCTCCGGCCCGCCAGGCTGTCCAGGTACCTTGAAAGGAAGTCCAGAACCTTCCCAGGCACTTATCCATCTCTCGGTGGATCAGAAAGAGCCTGCCTTCACGTAGACCTGGGTTCAGCTCTGGCATTGCCGTTTCCCAGACCTGTAACTTTGAACAAGTCACCTGAACTTACCTCCTCCTTACCTGCCAGTTGGAGCTCGTCCTACCTCACTGGGTTGGTCTGGGAGCAAACTAAGTCAACACCTGTGAAGGGCCTCACAGGGTGGCAGGGGCAAAGGGATGGTGCGACAGATAGAAGCTCCTTTCCGGCCCCTCCTGATTTACTTGCCATTCAGCATGCTGGTTTTCTTTTCTCCTTGAGGCTTAAGGTAAATATCACACATGCAACACAACACTGTAATGGCCCCTCTTCCTGCTGATTCAGAATAAAGTGAGAGTTTGAAATCATAATTGGCAACTTTAATTGCTCAAAAGTGTATTTTCTCCTTTGAGGTAGAGTCAGGAGGTTTGGAAGAAAAAGTAATAAAACAGTGTTCCTGGTTCACATGTCTCATATATTAAGAGCATAGATGACCTCCCCAGTTAATGTAACTCATGTACCATCTGGACATCTGCAAAACCTCCCTGTCATCCTCAGGTGACCGAGGGATGCCAGGGCCAATGGGACATCCAGGAGAAATGGGGGATCCTGGACCAAGAGGCCACATGGGGTATCCAGGGACACCAGGTCTTCCAGGAATAAAAGGTAAGTCAAAAGGAAGCCTGGCCCATGAGAAAAATCCAGGCTAAAGAGGGAAAATTCACTGTGCCTTTCTGGTACCCCAGTGACATTGCTCTTGGTCATGGCCCTTCCTGTCCTTTCTTACTCAGGACTTCAGGTGGTACTCACCCAGTCTCCTGACCTGCCTCCTACCAAAATGATGGTGTTGCCATCTAATTTTTCAAGGGTGTTTGCCCAGGGTTTTTATAGTGTTCAGGCTCATTAATTTATTCTCTCCCCAGATAGTTAGGCTCCTGTTATGTCCTAGGTTCCAGATACTAGGTACACAATTTTGCAGAAAATAGACCTGGTTCCTGCTTCATGGAGCTCACAGCTGAGTAGGAAAGACACATATTAATTATATATGTGTAAATAAATATGTATTTACCAGTTGTGGTAAGTGGAAAGGAAAGACAAATAATAAGAAGCTGTGGAAAAACTAGTATTCATTATCTTTGTTGATAAAGAAACATTTTTTCCTGGTTGAATTTTTTGTCCTTTAATAGTAGACAGGTTATAATATAGGTCTGGTTAATATAATGTCATATAATTGTACAATTTATTTTTTAAAAATCTTTATTCCTTCCCCCATTCATCTATGGCACTTATTCTTCTTCCATTTATTTCTTTCATTTTAGAAAAAAAAAGAAGTTTTTTCCATGGGTACTTTGTATCTACCCTTAGCATAACACTTATATTGTAAGACATTTGTTTGTTTAGAGGCCTTTCTCACCAAGTAGAACATGATTTTTTTTAAAAGCAAGGACTATTTTTATATGTTTGGCACTCAGTAGATACCCAATAAGTCGGTTGGTTATTGTATTTTTAAATTTATGAATAAATTAATAAATGAAGGAGTGACAAATAGAAGAAGGAACAACTGGGTGCACAGCTATGAAGATGAGGGTCTCCACCTCAGTCAACAGTTGGAGGTTCAAGCCTCCCTTGGTGGATTTCTGTAGCCAAGCCCCTCTATCTCTTCCTTCTTCCCCTTTCCTCCCATTTACCTCTGCTTATTGACTCCTGCATACACTACATTTTGGTAAAATGAAAAGTACCCTTCCTTGTAAGAGTTGGGAATCCTTTCTTTTGGGCTTAATCATATTACTGTTTTTGAAAATCCAAATGATGTTTTTCCATACGCTCATCTCTTCACTCACCTGATAGTTTTAAAATAATTGCGGTTTCCTAGCAAGAAGTAGTGTGGTATGTTACCTGGAGCAATTCTGCAGGGAGGAGAGCCTTTTGTTTTCAAAGGCTGGCACATAGGTATTTCTGTGCAGCCAAATAACTTGATGGGGAAAGTTCCTATCGCAAGACAAGACATCCTGGTATTGTTTCCCCGCCTCATGAGCATTTATAGTAATGTGAGATCCAGTGGCTTCAAGCAAAACTATAATTGTGTTATTTAAGAGTTTCTCTGGTTACTGTGGCCATTTCCTGTGTCTGTCAACCCCTCCAGCCCTGGTGGGGTATTCTTCGACACTTCTTTGAGTGTCTGGGAGACAAAATTGGGAAAGAACCGAAAGAAAACATTTTTCATGATTAACCACTCCCTCTGCATTGCCACATCTTCCTATCCTGCTAGTTCAGTAAAATCGCAAGGATTTTCAAGTGTCTTGGTGCCGTAGCAATATCCATCCAGTCTGGCCAAAATGACAAGGTTCAACTTCCTACTGATTCTTCCTTCCCTTGAATTAGAGTGCATTTATTACATAACTTCAGTATGATATGTTATTTTAAAAACCTAATAGCTAATGAATTTGATCGAATAACAAAATTACTTGAAAGGTAACCTGCAATCACATCATAGTTCTGTGCTTTGAAGTAATAGGTTTGTTGAAAAGAGAAGGTGAGGAAATGAATATATCCATTCAAGCTTTCGCCCAGAGTGCAGAAGGACGCTGCAGTGTACCTCCCGACCACGCGGTGGCACTGCTTCACTGCGAACCGCCCGGGGAACAGCCAGTCTTGAAATTAAACAAAACAGTGAAATACGTTCCTAAAAATTAAAACGTCGACCCTCTAAATCCATTGTTGCACTTGATCATGCTGGTATAAAAATGAACCACACTCCAGCAGAAACACTTTGAACTGAGAAACTAAATATTTGAAGTGTGTGCTAAATAAGTCAAGGGGCCCGATTTTCTTGTTTGAACAAATCAGCTGCTGAACTCAAAGTTGTTTGCTCTGCTAGAACGGGCCATATGGATTCGGAGTCCTGCTTGTATGCAGTCAGACTTAAACTTTAACTTAAGCATATGCTAAAAATGGCTTGATTCCTAGATTTAAATTTCCTACTGCACATGCCCTCTATGAGGAAGACACCCAATTCCTAGTTGAGTGTTCACAGAAGATTAGAATAATGGGGATGGGCAGACAAGTGTAAATAATGTAGTGTGCAGTGGGTTATTTCGGTTGGTGGCAAGTAAAATATTTCATAAGAAATAAAATACCTTGGAATGTCTTTTATCAGCCAAGAAACATTCTCCCTCCGTTTTTACCCCTAGAGTTCCCCTCCTGCCCCGCCCCCACGGCACTTACCAGCCCCAAGTTAATTGCCTGCTTGTTCTATCAAGTCTGGGATTGTCTCATCCATTGCCTGTCACTAAGTACATTTGGGGACTGAAGCTCCATGGGTTGGGAGACCATGTCTTATGTTTTGTGCATTTCCTTAGTAGATACTCATGTATTTTCTGAATTAAAAAAAAAAAAAATGAAGTCATATTTCAGAATATCTTTTGATTAGTTTTCAACTCTGCTCAACCATTATGTATAGTCATGTGGGTCTCTTTCTCATCAGCTCTAACGTTAGGGTGACCAGTTGTCCTGGTTTGCTTGGGACTGAGGGGGTGTCTCAGACTGTGGAATTTCCTGTGCTAGAACTAGGAAAGTCCCCAACAAGCAGGGACAAGTTGGTCCCCCTCTTAAAAGTATAAGCCCGTGTAAAGGCCCATGGGGATAGAGTAGTGTTTTCAGGCTCTAGGACTAAAGAAAACCGTAGAGTGGAGATCCAGTGACAAAGTGTCACTTGGCTAACACATTTGGAAGCTAGGAGGACAATTACATCTGGAGTGGAGGGAGAGCCCGGGCCTGTGACTGCAGTGAGATGCAGCCGTAAGTGATGGTTGTCAGAGGTGAATAAAAATCCTCATTACCAAGGAATGTGCTTTGTTAGCCTAATTGCCTCTCATCTGCACTGTATATATTTTATGCATGAACAACTTTCTGATTTAGAGATGGGATTGATAAAAAGCTTTCAGTAAAAAGGAAAAATTGCCCTTAAAACCCTACCCAGATGTAGCTGCATTCAATTTAGAAAGATAACATTGGGTCAGATAAGGGTCGGCCAGTCCGACAATGGCAAGGGGCTGGGACTGTGACCGGCCAGGATCTGGACGTGTTGATGTGACAATGGAGAGTTGGCAGAAGCTGAAGCATTCCAGCCCTGGCCAACTCCCCCAAGCCATCAATCTTGGTGGCTTAAAGCTGGAGATCAAAACACATTGAAATAGCAAAGGAGTCTTAAAATTTATGATCATTTCAGATAGATTGCAGTAAATATCCAGATTTGGCAGATGAGGAAGGTCTGTGTGTTCTTTTGGTGCAAACTTAGAACATTGGCTCATAAATAGGAAAGATGATTGAAAAATCAACTAAAGCAGAGCTGTTTCAAGTGGTAAGGAAAGAGACCTTTAGGGAAAGTAAGGGTGCATTCCCTTTTTTTTTTTTTTTTTTTTGGTGCATGAGAATATGGCTCATTTGTACCAATCTAAAGTTTATCTTTTTATTGAATTTATTGGGGTGACATTGATTAATAAAATTATATAGGTTTCAGGGGTACAGTTCTATATACATCATCTGTATATTGTATGTTCACTACCCCAAGTCAAGTCTTCTTCCATCACCATTTATCTCCCCTTTACCCTCATCTACCTCCTCCCACCCTAAACTTTAGATTTTAGAAACAGAATAACTGTCTGTTTCAAGTACTGATAATAAATAAAATGGAACCAGCTAATGTCCATCTTCTAATAAGCCCATGGAGGACTTGCTTTAATGAGCAAATAATAATTAGCACTTGAATTACTTCTATATGAATGGACACCTCTAACTCCCCCAAATCCTACTAAAAATCTATCACAGAAGGATGTGACATGAAATGGAAATTGTAGTCCACTTCTTTTTAAAGCTTTGTCATCACCCATTCAATCCCTCACCCTCCACATTCCACATTTTCTCACTCATTCATTTGTCCTCTCACTCACTCATTCAACAGACACTTACTGGACACCTACTGTGTGTGTCAGGCAATAAGCCAGTGAGTACATAGATTAATAAGATCTGATCTTGCACTCAATTAATTTACCCAAAATAAACCCAAGACATGATTGTTGTATGGTGTTAGCCTGCCATAGGGCATTGAGGGGGTCTCTGTAGGTGTCGTGGTGTGGGGGACGGGCACTTTCTGTCTGTTAGTTGTATAAAATGAAGCTGTTATCACAAATTCAAGGGATGTGATCTGAGTGAATGGCTGGCTGTGCCCCGAACCACTTATAGCCTTGGATGAGAATGAGCAGCTACTGGTTAGAAGAACCATTAATGAAAGAGGAAGGTTACCAGGCTTGGCCAGGGGCTGAGGAGAAGATTCTTATCCCAAATTAATCAGTGGGGCAAGATGTGTGTGAAGCATATGGCACCCAGAATATTCTGTACACACTAGTTACCTTCTTTCCTTCCTCTCTCCCTCCTTTTCTTCCTTCTCCTTCCCTATAAATCTATACATTTATATAATGTAATATAATATGCTATTTATTATAATATAAACATATTATAAATCTGTAGCTGTATATCTATATAGTGATAAATCTATAGATGTGTAGGTGTCCAATGTTCAGTGACAACTTAAGTCAAGTCAGGTCGGCAGATGTCTCCTTAGAGAACTATGCCGATATCTGACAGAAGATTCGGAAAGGAGATGAAGGCATCCATAAGAGCTCATCGAGCTACAGAGAATGAAGTTTTCCATGGTCATCATGAAATAAATTTAGTTTCTGCAAAGAGGCGTCGAATGATTCTCTTTGAAAGAAGTAGTCGCAAAGAAAGAGCTGCAGCCAAACTTGACCTTCAGGCCTGTTCTTGCTGAGTAGCACAGTGCTTAAAAAAATTAGAAAAGGCAGTTACTCCCCTGTAAGCCACAGGCTCCTCCTCTCCTTACTGCCTTAACATCTACCTGACCAGATCCTGCAGAAACGAGAATTTAAAGATCATGGTGGAGCGGAAAGATCCTGAACCTGGGAGGAGGGAGGCCTGGGTTTGCTCCCATCCAATCTCTTTCCTCATCTAGGATGGCTTTATCATCATAAAATTGAAGGTCACTGCCCACACCATGATCCAGTAATTCTAGACTGTATTTGGTCCAAGAGAAAGATCTTCCTGAAATGGTCAGAAACCCACCCTCCTCCCAGGTTCTGCCATGACTACTGAACACAACCAAAGAAATGGATGTGTTAAGTAGTCTTGGCAGAAACTGTTCGTCCAATGAATGTATTAAATAATTACTGGCATGGATTCAGCCCTGATTATGATGTGTAGACCGTGAGACCTACAGATCCCACATGGAGAACCTGTCCATCTCCATCAGCAGGCCCTCCTCTGAGAGGTGCCTGTGAACGATGGCCAGTAAGTCCAAGGGCTGGTCTTCTCCCAGGGGTCACAAGCCTGTGCTGTCTTGCAGGTCCCTCCGGGTTACCCGGCCTGAACGGCTTGCATGGTTTAAAGGGTCAGAAAGGAGCCAAAGGAGCTTCAGGTGAGAGGAAACCCTCCGTGAGAGATTTAAATGCAATTGGTGGACCTCTGGTAGGTATTTCCTCACTTCTCACAACTTACCTTGTGGAACTAAGAAACTGGCTTAGCTCAGAGACACAATATTGGAACTCCTTTTAGTGCTGAAGATGACTTATCAAGAGACACTTGAGAAAACCCAACGTAGGAAGGAATGGTTGGTAACAGTGCCTTTTGTTGATGTTGCTTAGGATGGTCGCTCTACTGAAAATACCCCGAATAATTGCTTAGGGGGAGCTAGGTTTCACAATGTTATGAAGAACGAACACATAGTCAGGATTTTTTTTCGTATTGTTCTAAGTGTAGTAATACCAAGTGCAACCACGCAGGTCTAATTAGTACTCGGAGCATCCCTCAAATAGCCTGCTGCTAAAACAATTACCTGAAGAAAATTGCTGCTATTTTTGACATCACAAATAGATCATTATCAACAACTGCATTTTGGCTTGTTCCGCTATTTTCATATAATGCAGATTTGTTGCATTAATTTTTCAAATAGCTCACTGTCAGACAAGGTAGCTGGAGTCAGACACGTGGATTTGAGGGACCGTGGGGAAAGGGGTTGAATTGCTAGGCTGCCAAACTTGCGTCTGTTGAATCATTACACAGTTTAGAAGGTCAAGAAGTCAAATGTGAGCCACTTAGGATTCATCTCGTGGCTGTTCTGAATAATCTGATAAATTGATAAATGTGTGTCCCCTCCAAGAAACCAATGATGCTCTGCTTTTCCATGTGGAAGTCTACAGGAATTCTGTTTCCATGTCAGTTTCCACCCTCCGTGTCAAAACAGTGTATTCACGATCGCGTACTGTTGGATCTCATTGGTTCTCATGCTTTCCATTGCAGGGGTTGGAGGGTTGGTATTGTCACTAAGTTGTTGTCGTTTGTTTTTTTAATCTGGAAAATAATTATAAAGTAAATCAAGCCTATGGTGGACCAGTGTGATGGGTCTTAAGAGAGTAAATGGGGACCCAGGAAATGGTATGCAGCCATTTGGGTCACTGATGAAGCTGGGGTTGGTCTCAGCAGAACCAGCTGTGTCCTGTCACACCCCCATGACGGGGGCAAACAAGGAGAAGATACAGTGCTAATGCTGTTTTCTACATTAAGGTTTGACTGAAATGGGCCCACCCGGTCCCATGGGAATGCCTGGGCCGAAAGGGGAGACAGGAGACCCCGGGAGCCCAGGGATTTCTCCTCCAGGCCTTTCTGGAGAAAAAGGCCCTCCAGGTCCTCCAGGTAAGGAGCAGAATGCTTTGCCTCTCTCTCTGAATAATGACATCAAAACCTCTCACGTGTGATGAGGCTCACATCTGAACACCTCTATCCTCAGGGAGACCTGGGCCCCCTGGTCCTGCAGGCGCCCCAGGAAGAGCTCCAAAGGCTGACATTCTTGTCCCGGGTCCGCCCGGAGATCCAGGACCTCCTGGCCCCGATGGTCCGAGAGGTAGGGGGAACTCCTGGCAAAGGTTGGCGATGCCCCTTTCCTTAGACGCTGCCAGCTCTGTCGGGAGGTAGGGCCAGAGAATGGCAGAGCAGAAGCACCTCAGCAGCCCTATTATTGGGGCAGGTGGCCGGGCGGGGTGTGGGCAGCAGTGGGCTGGCAGGGCCACACCCAGGACAGAGCCAGGCCCTGTCTTCCATTTCAACCCTATCAGACCACGTCTCTGTGGGTTCAGAGTCCGGGTCCGAGCCAGCCTTTCCCACCACGGGCCCGAGGCTGTGCGTGAGGCTCCAGGAGTGGCAGGAATCTCTCCTGCACGTGGGTCTCTACACCTGCCCCACACACCTCTGCCGCTGGCCCAGAGTGATGGGACCCAGGCCTGGCATACGCAGAGACAGAGGCTCTCCGTGGGCTGCAGACAGTCCAAGTTGTTCCTCTCGTCACTTCGCAGGGTCAAACCCCAGCAAGGCAGTGTTTAACAAAACAGGGTGGGACCAGAGCTGGGCGGGGAACTGGGGACGAGTGTGGCTCTGTGCCGTGTTCTGCTGAATGCAGACAGCCATGTTCCTCCCAACCCAGACAGGGGCACAAACCCACCGCCTTTAGTGCTTAACATTCCAGTAAAGGCGGGATTGCAATATTATATAATTCTGTTTTCCTGCTTAAAATAGCACAGTTTTAGTAGAATAAAATTTGGGCTGAATTCCTATGTGTAGACACTTACTTGTTTTGAAATAGGATTATAAGTTTAACTGAATGCACATTTCTTTCATATCAGCCAAATTTTCTCATAAGCCTATCATCTATATCTATCTATCTATCTATCTATCTATCTATCTATCTATCTATGCATCCACCCACCTATCCATCCATCCATCCATCCATCCATCCATCCATCTATCCATCCATCCATTCTTCCATCCTTCCATCCTCCCTCATGTTAAAGTATGGGATGCCAGTGTAAACAAAAATCATAAACCAGTACTTCCAAAAGGAATGGCTCTGAGGGAGGGAAGGCTTTGCTGAGGTTCATTTTGTCCAACAGCTACTGACAGACTATTGACACCATCTCTCAGGCTCCATGAGACCTACTCTTTGTTTACTTCTGACACTATTGATTTTCTTATTCTTCTAATTCCCTTCATCCCTTGCTTACAAAACATTAAATTACTTTCCTTAAGAGGCTCTCAGGCAGGCAGCACACACGTTTGTCTTTGACTGAAAGAATCTTTTGCCTCCTCTCTGTGGTCAGGACCACCCGGGCCTCCAGGCCTCCCTGGGAGTGTTGACCTTCTGCGAGGGGACCCAGGTGACTATGGTCTGCCAGGGCCTCCAGGTCCCCAGGGCCCGCCAGGCCCCCCAGGATACAAAGGCTCCCCAGGATGTGACGGAAGTGATGGCCAGAAAGGTATGAGCACAGTTGTTCCTTAAGTAGTACGTGAAGACTTTTGATATCTTGCCTTTGACGGTTTGGAGTATTAGACCACCATAACCTAATTCTTATTTTCTATTGAATGAGTGGCTACATTTTCCAGATGTCCTGCCTTTCCAAAGAACTTTCCCCAAAGTTCTAGTAACTGTTGGACAGGTAAGAAGAGAAATCCAAATTCATCTTTAGCTCCAAAAAGCACACTTGACCATCTCCTAGACCAGAACTGAACAACAGAAATATAGTGCTAGCTACCTGTATAATTAAAGATGGAGAAGCCACAGTCAAAAAGTAAAAAGAAAAGTGAAATTAACTTTCATACTTTTTAAGTTAACATAATGGATATTATTTTATTTAAAACAATTTTTTAATTGTTTTTTTTTTTGAGAGAGAGGAAGGGGAAAAGACATAGAAACATCGATGTGAGAGAGAAACATCAATTGGCTGCCTCCTTCATGCCCCCTACTGGGGATCCAGCCCACTACCCAGGCATGTGCCCTGACCGGGAATTGAACCAGGACCTCTCAGTCCATGGGATGACGGTCAATCCACTGAGCCACACCAGCCGGGCAGGATATTATTTTAACATGTAATCAATAGAAATGATCAGTGGGACACTCGGGGCTGGCAGGGCAAACCCAGCTCCTTCCTGCCTCTGAGGTCTGGTGTGTTTCACTCTTACAGCACAACCCGGTTTGGACTTGCCAGTTTCAAGTGTCTGATAGACACATGTGGTCAGTGGCTTCTGTGTTGGACAGTGCAGTTTCAGACGGCTGACGTCGCTCTTTTACGTTCACGCTCAAGTCTCCCTTAAGGCTAAAATATTTACTTTCATTGATTATGTTTTACCTAGCGGCTAATATGTGGGGACATGAGTTTTTAGTCTCCAGAATTTCAGAGAATGACTAGGTGTACAGAGCACCTTTGTTGGAAAGATATCAATGATGCTGATACATATTATACCCCTGAAGTCATAAGTGAGGGAGCCAGACACCAGAGGAGCAAATGTGGAAGCCTGCAGGAGCCCAGTGACCCTGCCTTACTTCTGAACCAAGTGTGACGTAAGGCGAAAGAGCTGGGCAGAGGGGAGACCAAGGTCAGCCTGAGGCTGCCTGGCCACAGCGCGGAGGCACCCCTGGAACTGTGCAGTGCGCCGCCTGTGCCACAACCCCCCTTACCTTTCCTGGTCAGAAAGTCAGCCCAGAGAGTGTGGCTTAGATCTGCAGGGGTGTGGGCTTCCAGCCACTGGCTCCCGGAACGAAGGTGCCACCTAGTCACCAAGAGGGAGCAGGAGGGGCTGGCCGTCCAACTCGGCTCCTCCCAACGAGGACACGCCTCCTCCCAGTGGTTCCTCCGGAGAATGAACGCCCCCGCCTTAAAATAAACTTCAGGATCGGGGAACTAGCATGTGTGTGAATAACAACAGGACACGCAGAGAGTTAGAAATATCGGTGGGACGTCTAAGCATTGCTTGCAGCCTCTCGTCCCAGTGGGAGAAGGGCCAGAGCGCCTGACCGTGAGGAGGGCGGCGAGGGAGCTTCCTCGGCGTACCTTCTAGATTCTCACAGTGGGAAACAGTTGGTCTCTTTGCACAAACACTTATGAGGCACCGACAAGAATACAGCAGTGAACAAATTCAGGCAGAGTCTCATTAAGCGTAGAGTTTCACGGGGGAAGACATGCGCACCAAAAGACCCATCGCTGTGGACTGAGACGGGTGCCCTGAGGAAAGGGACCCCTTCCGCGACAGCTCATCCAGAAGCAACGGGACTTGGGCTGGGCGTCCAGGGAGGGCTCTCCCCAGGAGGTGGGCTTGATTTGCAGTGTGCGCAGCGAGCAGGGCTTCGTGGACGGGGAAGAAGAGAGGAGACAGTGTGTGCCAGGCACTGAATGGCTGGTGTGGCGGAAACTGAGTGAGAAAGAGTGGTGGGACTCAGGTCTGGGAGGCCACTGTCCCCGGAGAGCGAAGTGTCTTCCCTAGTTGCCGGTTCACTTGCAATCCTTTCACGCCTTGTTTTTCTATGTTCCTTTCAGGACCAATGGGATCCCTGGGGCCACAGGGCCCACATGGACTTCCTGGGTCACCTGGAGAGAAGGGTTTACCTGGCCCTCCAGGCAGAAAGGGGCCCCCTGGGCCTGCAGGTGAGCTTCTGATGCCTAATTATCTCCACCCCGCAGCCCACACAGGGCACTTTGTCTGAACACTTAGTCCGACAGTCATCTTTCGGAAGGTAATTCTGAAGTTATCACACATTCTTATGAGTCCAGTCCTTTTCAAATACAGATTATATTTACTCCAGGCTGCTCTACAAAGTCTCGTGTTTGGCAAACTAACATTTATTATTAAAACGAGTAAGCTTGAACGTTAGGAGTTGGTTTTACCTATAGTATTTCGAAGATGAATAAACCTGTGTCCCCTCACCCAAGAGGCAGAGGCTGATTTGATTATCGTTAGGTGGGGATTGTATATGCAGTTCCTATCCCCGGATTCCCATTGATTTTGCTAGATGTTTTATTGGACGTTTTCTGTAAAGTACATTAATTCCTATGAAGTTGAAAGGCTAGTTAATCTAAGACCCTTAGACAACACCTTTTCATCACAGTGTCAAAAGGGATTGTTGAAAGGGCAGGCAGACGCGTGTATGTGAGATCGGCAGAAGTAATATCTTTCACGATCCTAAACCAATATTACGGTAACGTGGTGTCTGTTCAGAGTAGTCAGCGATCTTCTAAATTAGCACTGGGGTCCAAGGAATAAGGAAACCTCATTGCTTTATGGCGGATCCTAGTCCAGCGTGACAGGGAGCTTATGCTCTGATTCCTATCATATTTCCTTTCTTTACATAACCTATAAAACTCGGCAAATTAGTCCGACCGGTGTGGCTCAGTGGCTGAGCGTCGACCCATTCACCAAGATGTGGCCGGTTCAATTCCCGATCAGGACACATGCCCAGGTTGTGGACCTGATCCCCAGTGGGGGGCATGCAGGAGGCGGCCTGTCGATGTTCTCTCTCATCGATGTTTCTATCTCTCTCCCACTCACTCCCCCTCTCTCTAAAATCAATAAAGGAAAAAAATTAAAAATAAAATTAAAAACTCAGCAAATTAACATGGAATTTCCAAAGGCCTTCCAATGGACAGACTTTCTATACATATGAAATTAGGGCTTATGTCCCATTAAAAATCAACTTGAATTGTATATTGCATAAGAGAGCTTCATTTCAGGTTTTCCTAGATGTGAGAACTCCATTACTAAATCATAGCTGTTCTTGTCAGTAACACTATGTGGACTTACTAAAAACTGTATTGATTTGAGAGAGAGGGAAACATCGATCAGTTGCCTCCTGTATGCACCCTGACCGGGAATCGAATCCACAACTTAGGTATACGCCCTGACTGGGAATCAAACCTGCAACATTTTGGTGCACAGGACAACGCTCCAACCAACTGAGCCACCCAGCCAGGATACCCTGTGTCGACTTTTTATGTCAAGAAGATGCCGTCATGCTGCTTGTCATTGATGCTGTCCTCAAATTGTTATTTATGTTCTCAAACAATCTATTTCACGTTTGTCCTAATTCACCATTTTAAATCTCTTTCCACCCTATGAAAATCGTGGTGTGGCCTCGCTCTCTGCCTTCGGATCTCTCCAGGTGACAGAGGTGAGCATTGCTACAAAATGAATCACTGCCTCTAAGTCTGGTTTCCAGTTGCTTCTATACTCCCCTTTTCACTGCATTTGTGAGTTACCCTTTGCTACATTTGTGTCCATGGGGTCCTGTAATTGTGTTAGGTTTTCATGCCTTTGCTTCCTCGTTACAGATACAGTAACCTCGTATTAGCCTGTCCTGATGCTGAGCCTTGTTCCAGGCTGACAGGGCACTGGAGAAACTCAGCTAGCATCCTTTCCATTCAGCCACAGAGTATGCGCGCTTTCCCTGTCAAACGCCACAGTGCATACCAATGGGAGTTTCTGTCATAAACTCTACAGCATAAATGCATAGCACACCCCTAAAATAAGTAGCATCAACGACATGGAAAGATGGGTCCTTGACACCCAGTAAGGGGCTGCGAAACCCTTTCCTGGGGTACCAGAAGCCTGTTTTCAAGGAGCAAATTTCTTTGTGTGTCAGAATGAAAATGCCATTATTCTTTTCAACTGAGTGTTCGTTTAATCCTCCACAATGCAAAAGCAACGTATTATTTTGTGTCTGGCGTTTTCAAAGAGAATGAAAAGAGTTTCTCCAAAGAAGAAAAGCAAAGCTATGAATGCATTTCTTCCTTCCCCGCACCTGTTATTAACCCTAATGAGAGTTGCCCTGAATACAGATGCCCTAGGTTATTTTTAGGGCGCTTAGAAGAGATGCCTTGGTCCCTTTCTTTCAGCTTCTGGTTTATTAAAAAGTAAAGAAGAGCATAATTATAATTTTTTAAAATCCTGCTATTTTAAATGTTGACATGTAAAAATTACAGTTGTGTATTTAATGAGTTTTCACTTCAATCCTTTTACTGTCTCTCTGTGACTGCGTGTTATCAACTCATTTGAAGAGAGCATCAAAATCCTGAATCGGAAGTAGCAGCCAAAGGCTCCCCTTTCCCTTACCTGCTCCCTCCACTCCTTCCCCACCGGCGGGACCACACTGCTCACCAGATTACTCGGGGAACTCAGGAAATAGCCACTTGCATTTCTCTCAAGTTGCCCAGAGTGGGAGAGCTAAGGTTTCCATTCAGCTCTCCGTACAGTAGACATACACGGACTCTGTGTCCCTGTGCTTTCATACAATGCTTCACAAGAGGCTAAATCCCAAAGTCCTTACAGGGTTCAAGAGCGACCTGCACAGGCACGTTAACCACTGTGGGCTGCAACGTTATGATTTGCTGCTTTATCTGGAATGCCCTTGCTGCTTTATCATTGCTGCTCTTAACATTACTTTGCACGTTTGTATGAATTTTAAGAAAGCCTGGGAATGGTGTATTTTAAAATGTGTTGCATTTCTTAGCGTTGATCACACAGGTGTTAAGAGCCCTTACGGCAATGGGGTGTGGCCACAGAGAACACAGGTTTGGATTCTAATCCAGACTCTGCCGCGTGCTAGCTCCGATACGCCACTCATATACCTGAGCCTGGTGTTCCTTCTTGTGACACGCTAGTCACAGCAGCACAGACACGCCGGTGGGTTGGGAGCATTTAATTGTCGAGCACCAAACACAGCCTGATGCGTACTAAAGTATTCAGTACATGTCAGTTTTCATCGTTGTTGCTTAGGGTTATTATCTCTTCTTCCTTGTGGACTGTTCACAGGGGGGCTGAGTGAAGCTTTAGAAAAAATGCCCTAAAGATGTGAATATAACCAAGAGGAAAAGCATTTTAAGCCTTTAGAGCAGTGGCTCTCCAAATGAGATCCCCAGATGGCACCCTCAGCCTCACCAGGAACATGTCAGATGGGCAGAAGTTGGGCCCACCCAGACCTGCTGGCTCAGTGCTCTGGACTCAGACAAACTGGCCAGATGATTCTGATGTGCGAATGTCAGGACTATAGCTTCACAGTGGTGCTTCTCAATCCTGGCCCACACTGGAATCATCTGGGAAAAAATTACTGATGCCTGGGTCCCACCCCCAGAAATTCCTACTTAATAAGTCTAGGTGGGTCCCAGGACCAATACCTTTGAAAAGCTCCCCAACTGGGTTTGTCCTACAACCAAGCTTGTGAGCACTGCCAAGGCCATGTCCTGTACCAATTCAACCAGCATTTCTGGGGTGGGACGCGGGCATCAGTATTTTATAACTGCCCTGGATAACTCCAATGTGAACCCAAGGTTAAAAGTCATGCTTTAGTGCCTCCACCAACCTGGAAATTCTCTCCCTTTGAGTAAAGAACACTGGCTGCAATGCAGAGCAATGAATCAGAGAGACACTAAGCTGACCATTAGAAACCCCCCAGTACCTCTCCCACACCACCTGTGGCTGGCTCCCCAGTAAAAAGTGGCCCAAAGATTGGAAATCCTGTGAAGTTCACCCAATTATTGCTGACTCCCCCAACCTTCACTATCTCATGCTTTTGCTTCTTCTGAGATCGCATTCACTTACTCAATCATTCATTCAGTCAGTCATTTATTCGACGAAATGCTTTCTGGAAGTTTTTCATGCACTGACGTGAGCATTTGAATCTATCACATGATTCCAATTTCAGGGGAGCCGGGGCCACCTGCAGATTTGGATGCCTGTCCCCGAATCCCTGGGCTTCCTGGGGTACCAGGCCCAAGAGGCCCAGAAGGACCCATGGGGCTCCCCGGAATAAAAGGCCCTCCAGGACCAGGTATGAGCTTGACATTGACTGTTCATTATTTGCAGCATATACATATTGCTGGAATGACAATGTCACTGTTTTGTTATGTAGGGCCCCCCCACCCCCCCCCCTTGGAGTCTAAACAACTAGTGACAATGAAGTAATGAAAATTTCCTTCCCCTCGTATATTCTTTCTACATTTATCCAAAGGTTTAATCGTGTACTAACTGGATCAACGTGTCTCTTCCATTTTTATGTTGAAATTCTACTTCAATCTTTTATACTTGGGCAGCTTTTGGACATGAGGTTTGGAAAGCTGTTCACACAATGAACTAAATGCTCTATTCATAGTCATTAATAGCTGTTGACTTGATTTTCAATGAAAAACAGATGAGTTGGGAGGCCCCTGGAGCAGAAGCAGCCTACAAGAAGGGAGAAGGAGGTGTATCCTGGGTCGTCCCGGACCAGTGAAATGCAGAGGGAGGCAGAGTCCGGGGGTCACTGTTTTAAGAACGCACCACAGATGGCCGTGGCGGACGGCCAAGCTTGAGACCCACTGCTTCACCCCAACATCAGTGGGGACCACAGTGGTGGTTGGGTTCACCCAAGGTGGTGGCTTTGAAAAATAACCAAAGAAAGCCACTGAGAAGGAAAACATCAAATGGGCAAACTCTGTACGCTTTAACTTAATACAATCTTGGGCACATCTGAGCTTCTCTCCTCATAGTGACCCTCTGACAGAGGCCCACAGTCTCCGGGTCCAGGTGTGATCACCTGTCATGTCGATTCCTTCTCATGTGGGGTTGGGTGGGCTCCCCCAGCTGCGGGTGGCCACAGAAGGGCCCTCTCTGGCTTCCTGTGCTCTCTCCTTATTGGTGCCACTGACCCTTGCCTGCTGGTGGTCGGAACACCCTGGGGCCACATTTGTGCCACAGAATGTGATTACGTTTAAAAATGTGCACTGTCCTTCCTGGGAAGCACGTCTCACAGCAAGGACCACATGGCCCAGCTTCCCACTCACACGCCATGCTTTCTTCTGGCCCCTCTCTTCCCTAAAAGATGCCCCTTGGCTCCTGTTATAAAGGACCCCTCTTTCCCTGGGTCCCCTCTTCCTGTCTCTTCCCACTGGCCACCCTGGATGCATTGGCCACACTGTCCCGTTGCTAAAAAGTGATGAGTCCATTCTGAGTGTCTAAAGTGGCCCAGCCTCAACAGCCCTGGGTCATCTGCAGGAGTGAGGGGCTCCAAATAGCACCCCCAAGGTTGGTGTGGAGGATCAGCTGCCCCTAGGAAGTCCCACCTCCACTGACAATGACGTTGGTTTCCTCCCGTTTTCCCTTCCAAACCTTTCTCATTGCCACGCGGATGGAACCAGGCACGGAACCAGGTGCTGCAGCTGAGATCTCCATAGAAAGATCCTTCCGCCTCTTTTCTGTCCCCCACAAGCGTGGTCGCCGCCACACTAGGTATCAACTTAGTGGCCTCCACCACGGAAAGTCTAGCGCTTTTCTCTTCACACGTCTCTGACCTACAGCTTCTCCCTCCTGGGTGCTTCCAAGGCCGAGGCTCCCGGTGACGAACCCCAGGGCAGTTTCCACTGTGGTTTCAGCTCTTCGTGCCTAAGGGACGTACCCACATCCCGTCGAGGCGTGTTTATCTCCAGGTCAACGCGTGGAACACTGGAGGGCTCCTCGATGTCGTTTTATTCTAGGGAACAAGTCCGTGTAGTGGGAAGCTCCAGGCACACAACCCGGGTTAGCGAAAGCCTTCCTTCCCTTCTTCGGAAAGGTCACCCACCTGACCATTTCTCCGTGTTCCCTACAGGGAGCAAGGCCCACATTGTAGCATCCGAGGAGTGACCTCTTTCCCAGATCCACAGTGCCCTCACCCCACCCACGCCCTCAGCGGGGATGCCGCTGCCTCTGCCACCACCAGCCCGGTCGCTGCTTCTGAGCACGTGGGCAGCCCTTTCCAGGAGACAGCGGCCGCTCGTTGGGATGATTGCACTGGGTGGGAGGGAGAAAAGGATGCTTTGAGACCCCCGCGGGGGCCCCGTGTTCCTCCCAAATAACAGCTGTGCTCTTTGAAGCTGGTGGAAGGAGACACGCCAGCTCACACACAGCCGGGCATCCGGGACGAGGAGGCTGTGCCCAGCACTGGAAAGGGTCGGCGTCTCCCCCCTGACGGCAGGAGAGGCTTGCTTTCTGACTCACTGATGGCAGCCGCGAGCAGAACGCAGTCCAGGCGCCACACGGCATTCCCAGAGAATTCATTTGGAATTCAGGGGCGAGGAAAGCAGTAACCCCAAAGCCAGGAGTGCCCAAACGCCACACTGCCTGTGGAACACCAGCACAGCGTGTGGGGCGAGGGGCCAGCCAGCGGGGGAGGGGAGGAGGGCGATGTTAGAACACAGTTTAAAAGCAGTGAGGTTGGTGGGGCGTGCATTTCAGACGGTTGTAAGAGGGAAGTTCAGGTGACACACGTACCTGGTCACCGGAGTAGGACAATCCCCTGCTCTCAGCCCTCAGGTGCCTCCCCATCCCTTGAAGATCAAGTCCAAGGGTGAAAAAGTGAGAGCTACTTAAGGGAGCCCTCTTTGACTGAATGAGGTCGCTTTTCGGCTAGTTTGTGGCAGAGAGAGGAGAGAGGGAGGGAGACAGAGAGGTTGAAAAAGAGCGAGACGGGGAGAGGGAAAGGACAAGGAGAAGAGAATCATAGTTAGAGAATGGAAGCCTTGAGAGGACTCGTAATTCGGGTAATTAGTGCACTTGGCAATAAACTTCTCAGGCGAGGACCGTATCTGCTACTCTGAGCAAAGGAGACTGTGGCAGTGAATTGATGTCCGGCCCCAAGTAAGCAAACCCTTCAAGGACCCCTCGAGGACCGAAGTGACTACTGCCAAGTCCCCAGCCGACGTCCGCCGAGGAGTGCCCCTGAGCTCCGGGCCTTGTCCCCCCGCAGGGGCTGGCGGCTGAGGGCACAGTCTCTGTGCTCGGCCTGCCTGGGCCCCTTTCCTGTCCGCGTGGAGTTAGCTCCGCGGCGGGTCTGAGCCTCGGTCTCCCCACTGGTAGTCTGGCACACGAGAGCACCCAGCTGAATTAGATCACCCACATGAAGGGACTGTCATGGTACCTAGCACCTTAGAAAAACACTAAAAAAACAATTATTTTTTTTTAAAAAATTGCTGTTTTTATCTTGCTCCAAATTTAACTTGACCCTCAACTGAATTCTATTACATTTAATTCATTCCTTCATTCAGGCTTCTAAAAAACCAGTTTTCAGGATAATATTTAATGATAAAAGCCACACATGTTCAATGTGAAAAAAAAAAAAAAAAGATCAGATATAGGAGAACAGGTGAAAACCTCTCACCACCTCCCTGGTCTGGCTTCACATCCTGGCTCTGCCCATTACTGGCTCCTTGTTCCTTGACCTTGCGAGGCTCAGCTACCCCAGTGCCAAGAGGAGATGCTATGACCTCAATGTCACATAGCTGGGAGGGTGAAATGAGCTGGGACGCTCAGGTGGGACATGGTGTGTACTATGACCTCAACGTCACATAGCTGGGAGGGTGAAATGAGCTGGGACGCTCAGGTGGGACATGGTGTGTACTATGACCTCAAGGTCACATAGCTTGGAGGGTGAAATGAGCTGGGACGCTCAGGTGGGACATGGTGTGTACGAGGTGAATGCTACCGGCCCACGGGAGTCCTATTGTCTCACCGCTGCCTTCGTGGACTCTGCAGGGTGCAAAGGAGAGCCCGGGCTGGATGGCAGAAGGGGCGAGGATGGCATCCCAGGGCCTCCGGGGCCTCCGGGGCACAAAGGGGACATGGGAGAAGTCGGCTTCCCTGGAGCACCAGGTAAAGGGTTTCGGTTCCTCGTCTTTCCTCTGACAAGCAGATCTGAGAACTGTGTACCAGGTCCCCAGCCTCTCGAGCAGCTTTCCAAACTGACCCCGTGAAAAGCATTTGCCATAGATACCAACTCACCAGGCGTTAGGGAGCTGGAAACAACAAGAGCAAACGGGGATGTACCCTACGTTCTGACACCCACCATCATAAAAACGAGTCAAAGCCCTGTGTCCAGTGCAGCCGTTTCCCAAAGCACTATCCATGATCACACAAGGCTCCGCCATCTCCCGTTCCCTTCCCAAGGTGAGCCTGGCATCTGCTGCGTGACCCCCTTTGAGCGGCTGTGCTGCAGATCCGGGGGCTGGTGAAGGGTCTCACCCTTGACAGCTGGCCGATCCACGTGGCCTCTGGTTTTCTGAGTTCACAGCCATCGGTACATGTATGTAGCATGCAAGGCTTTCCTGAGAAAGACGTTTGGGACTGGGGAGCGTGTGAGGGGAGAGAAGACCCTTCAGAATAGAAATCTGAAATACAATGCACCAGGATTAGGCTCCAGGGACCTCAAGATCCCAGGTCACAGGCTCATCTTCCGAGAGGGGAGAGTTTCTGGCAACACCCGGTTCGCCATGAGAAGGGGTGAGCAGGGCTGCCGTCTGGCAGCCACGGCTCAGCCTCGGCCGTGGTCGCCACGTGGAAATGCGGGCCCGTGTTCCCCACACTCTGCTGCTCAAGTCCAGACCTCAGCCTGAGAGATCCTGACAGGTCACACACAGCCCAGGAGCAGGCCTGAGGCCACAGTAACCCACCACTTCATAACCTCCGGTGTACGGTACAAATGAGGAGAGACTGCTGGTCTTCCAGAAACAAGTTAAAACAACTTTAAAAAAAATTATCTTTATTGTTGAAAAGTCTTACAGATGTCCTTCCTCTTTCTCCCCATTGGCCCCCTCCTCCCACTCCCCCCACCCCAGGCCTTCACAGCACTGTTGTCTGTGTCCATTGGTTATGCATATGTGCATGTAAGTTCTTCCGGCTTATCTCTTCCTCGCCCCCCTTTCCTCTGAGGTTAAAGTCAGGCTTCACCTTTTGCTCTTGGCAATTAGAAATCGCCACAGGCTTCTTCAGTAGGTCAGTCCCTGAGGGGTGCCAGAGGGGACAGGCCCTGTCTGAAGTCTGTAGACCCCATTATTTCCCACCTGCCAACAAGAATCTAGAACTAGGCCTTCCTCACCCCCACCCCTTATAAAAGACGAGATCCGAAGTCCAACAGGTGGCTCCCGAGCCCTGGTCCCCCTTAGAGTGGAGCTGACACTATGCAGGAGCCATGAGACAGGGAGGGAGAGGTGAGAAAGACCAGCTTTTCTTTTTTCAACTACAAGCAAAAGTTTATTTAGAAAGTCACAGAGGTAGGAGTGAGCCATGGAGGAAGTGAGCCAGCTGGGCTGCGTGGGCTCAGGAAACAAGTGATAGAGGCAAAAGAAGGGCCCTCGGTGCTGAGGAGAGAGAAAGCAAAGATACATGCCTAAAGGACGAAGGTGTTGGGAGGACGGAGAGAGAGAGGCACCCGGTCCATGCTGAGAAGGCTGGACGGTCACACATGGTGCATCACCACCCTGTTCTTTCTTCTCAGCACTCATCACTTTCAACATATTTCATGCTTTACCTCCTTACTAATTGTGTCATTTCTTCCAGTAGAATGTAAGCTCTAGGAGGGCAGGGAGCTTTGTCTGCCTTGTTTTCATGCCAGCGGAGCCTAATCCCCTGGCCCTTGTTTGGAGTACATACTTGCTGAGTGAGCTGCTTGTATAGAACGCAGCTGTGTGAGGGGGGCATTCCTGCAGGGGGCCCTGCCGTACCCCTCTCTCTGTTCCCAGTGCTTAGCGATGCCCCAGACAGAGGGGCTCAGAAATGTTTATGAACCTGAACCCCTAAATGGCCTTTTCTTTATTCCTCCAGGCCCTCCTGGGCCCACTGGGGATCCTGGGCCCAAAGGGTTCGGCCCCGGATATCTCAGCGGCTTCCTCCTGGTTCTGCACAGTCAGACGGATGGAGAGCCCACCTGCCCTGCGGGCATGCCCAGGCTCTGGACGGGCTACAGTCTGCTGTACGTGGAAGGACAGGAGAGAGCTCACAATCAAGACCTTGGTATGTCTCAAGCACCTGGCCGCCCATGTGCGTTGCCTAAAACTGTTGGGTTAGTTTTACAAATGCATGGACATCTTAAATGATCGTTCATCGTCTATGGTATTTTTTTTCTCTATTTATACTCCATGCTAATTCTTACTGAATTCTATTAAACCTGTGATCCCGTGAGTGCCAAAGAGGCTCGTTCTGGCTACCATTATTATTATCTGGCTGGTTATTGGTTTTAAAAAAAGATGGTCAGTAGGGGAGATGTAACTGACATAAAATGCAGCTTTTACTTCCTCCTTCCCCATGCAAATTGTTTAAATGTAAATGGTGTATTGAGAGCTCCCTGATGATTACATGGTGGGGTGCCCCACCCCACTCCAATTATTTTTGTTTTTAATATATTTTTTTTTGTTGATTTTTTTAGAGAGAGAGGAAGGGAGACATAGAAACATGGACGTGAGAGAGAAACATCGATCGGCTGCCTCCTGCACACCCCCTGCTGGGGATCGAACCTGCAACCTGGGCATGTGCCCTGACCGGGAATCGAACTGGGACCTCTCAGTCCATGGGGCGATGCTCAATCCACTGAGCCACACAGGCTAGGCATCCAATTGGTTTTTATATTATATACTTGAGTTTGAGAGTTATTCTTGGTGCTTCTTGTCAATTTTCAATAGCAGATTGTGGGACCGACTTCAAGCCCAGTGTTCAAGCGCCTGGGGGCTGGTGAACACTGTCTTTCCCAGAGAGTGAAGGTTGGGGTGGTGGGCACAGAAGGAGCTACCAATAGGGATGGGTGATGGTGGGGTGAGTTTTGTCGCAGCTCTCACTGGTCCACGACCTCTCAGAAGGCTGTTCCAGTCAAAGGGCGCAGGCCTGGAGGTGGCAGCTACTGACACATCTCTCCATTTCTCCCTTGGGTTCGGCCATGGCTTTCCCGTCAGAGGGGCCTGGGGAAAGGAAGTAACCTGTCACGTCTGACTGTGTCTGCTTCTCTTCTTCCCTCCCTTCTGCCGCCCGTCTCTTTCCTGCCTGGCCTCGGTACCAGCAGCCTCACTTCTCCGCCCTGTTCGAGCCAGAGCACACACTGCAAAGCTCTGCGGAGCTCTTGGGAGAAAGCCCAGATCTCTTCCCAAGACGCCACGGGCCGCGTGCTCTGTCTGCAAGATCCCCGACACCCTTGGGACAGACACACAGCCCTCGCCTGCCTCCCACAGCGAGCGGCTCGGAGTTCTCTGAGCTCCATGCCCGCTCCCGATCTCTGACTCTCCTTACTGTCTTGTTTGAATAGTCCTTACCGGCTCCAAGCCTGGCCATTTTTTCCCGTCTTTCAGGTCCTAGCTTCAAATCACTTCCTCTGGCTACCCTCCCTGTAAGTCCCCGCCTGGCACTGCTCACTCCCAGGGCTGTCAGGCTGCGTTTCCCTGGCCTTGTGCTCCTCCAGCTGCCCCCCAGGCCAGGCGCTGCGGGAAGACAGGGAGGTGTGCCCACGGCTCTGCCTCCCACACCTGGCTGAGGCTCAGCCACGGCACCAGGGAGGTGGCAGAAATGCTCAGGTCACCGGTTCCCACCACAGTGGACGATGGCCAGGCTTCCACATAGCGGGCAGTGTGCCTGCACGTGGCATGCGCAGGGAGGTCGCTGGCACGCCAGGGCGGGCTGCTCAGACGCCACGCCGCCTCCTCTCCTTCCCTCCCCAGGTCTGGCGGGGTCCTGCCTCCCCGTGTTTAGCACGCTGCCCTTTGCCTACTGCAACATCCACCAAGTGTGCCACTACGCCCGGAGGAACGACAGGTCCTACTGGCTGGCCAGCGCGGCGCCCCTGCCCATGATGCCGCTGTCCGAGGAGCGCGTCCGCCCGTATGTCAGCCGCTGTGCCGTGTGCGAGGCCCCTGCGCAGGCCGTGGCGCTGCACAGCCAGGACCAGTCCATCCCTCCGTGTCCGCGGGCCTGGCGGAGCCTCTGGACCGGGTACTCCTTCCTGATGGTGAGTCCCTGCGCCCCCGCGTCTCGTCACCCTGCTGTCCCTTCCGTCCGAACAGTGACTCTGTGGACTCTGCACATGGCTGCAGCCGAGCAGGGGTCATGAAGGCCACCACGAACCCTAGCAGGTGGAGACGCAGGGCCCATTGTTTTTCCCATTGCCAGTTACTTTTTTAAAAATTCTACTTGGGTGGAGTGTAGGAGATGGAAGTGATTCCGCCGTCGGGGAGAGTGGTGTGATTTTGTGTGCACACCGACTGCTCTTTTCCGCAGCAGGTCTGCTTTGGTCTTCCTGGAATCGTGTCAGGAAAAACCACGAGGTCAGGCCCAGACCTCGGCATGCCGCCGCCTGGGGCGGGGTGGTCTGCGCGCGTCTGAGCCCTGATTCTCCCTTGTTGTCCTGGCAGCACACAGGAGCTGGGGACCAAGGCGGCGGGCAGGCCCTCACGTCACCCGGCAGCTGCCTGGAAGATTTCAGACCAGCTCCATTCCTTGAGTGCCAAGGCCGGCAGGGAACTTGCCACTTCTTTGCCAACCAGTACAGCTTCTGGCTGACCACGGTCAAACCAGTCTTGCAGTTTTCCGTGGCGGCGCCGTCCCCAGAGACCTTAAAAGAAAGCCAGGCCCAGCGGCAGAAAATCAGCAGGTGCCAGGTCTGCATGAAGGTGAGCTAGAGAACCCACGACTGGCCCACCTGTCACTGAGAGAAACTTCCGGGGGGCTCCGTCGGCCCAGGCTGTGCCGTGAGATTTAATGGTGCTCATTTCAGACTCCGGTGATAGCGGTTTGTTCTGTTCCATTGTGCTTATCCTCACAGTACTGTACTTCCTTACTCTGTTCCGGACGGATTAAGCAAACGCTACATGTATGGCTATGGTTGGACCCACCAATCTAGATGAAACTCAGATATCCTTATTGAGGAGGGTAGAAGAGCTAGCTTTATATTTTAAAAAAATGCTAATTCACAGGAGGGCAAATAGATGATAAAGCCCAGATTACAAATTACATTACTGAAAACTCGATTCATCGCTCAATAGCACCTCAAACCGTTGAAGTCAATTACTCTGTAATACAGGGGGCTTCTGGGTGGGTTTTACAGGAAAAAATAAGCAGGCCGACAAATGAAACTGGAAAGTAGAGATTTCCAACATTTCAAAATGATTTCCTCTGTAATCTATTTTTTTTTCATGCACTTTAAATAATTGCAAAACCATGACCCAAGGAGATTTAAAAAAAAAAAAAAATTCCACACAGCCAGTGTGAACAGTTCATTTCAAAGCAGAATGAACCACTGTGCCAGAAGGGACCACCGTCGCCGTGTTCCAGAGACATTAGCATAAACACGCTACAGATGAACGTAAAACATTATGTTCTCTTCTGCATGTCAGAGAATAGAAATGCCTACTCTGGCAGCCCTTTTGAAAAGCAGCAATTATGGAAAAAATATATTCAATAAGGGATTAAGAGCCTAAAAGCTGTTAATGAATATTAAGACAGTGATTCACAAAAATTGACTCCCCTTACAGTGAACTTCCACACAGGCGGCTTTTCCCAGTCGGGGTCCAGCCTGTCTGCGGTGTGTGCGTGCTAATGGGACGGAAGCCACATGGGACTTCCTCGGGCGGCATGCATGCATACAAAGCATCTCGCTCGGGTCCCCAGCAGCTCCTGCAGAGCTGACTTGCAGCTCACAGTGGACACTGTTTCCTACCCATAATAGCATCTCATATGGGAAGTGACAGAGCTATCATTATGCACTTGGGAGAAAATGAAGGGCTGCCTTAATTAAACTTAGGTAAGAAGATTCATTTAAGTCACGGTCACCCCACCAGGAAGACATGGCACGATCTTTGAATGAAACAAAGACAACCTCCAATTTGAATTTGATGTCCCTGTTCCTGGCTTTCATAGGAGCACCCTGTTGTCCCAATTTTTAAAAACAGCCTTATATTTTCTATCAGCATGATACCAGCCGTTTGACACCTGGCATTCATGTTTTCTCTATAAAAGTTTGGAAGTTATGTCCATTTATAAGGAGTCGTTTTCTGAATAGCGAAGGACATGTGTTCTGTTTTGCCAGGATTTCAGGGGTCTCATCCTGAATATCAAAAGGCTTGTTGAAGAGGGTCTTCGGGAAACTTGCTTTTCCCATTTCAATAAAGTCATTTTAGAGAAAACGAAAGGCATTTCTCATGAGAGAGTGACATTCATTTTAGTGCTTAGTTTCAATGCACTTAAAAATAATTGAGAGAAGAAAAACTCAATGAAAAATTTGTTTATAAAAAGTAGTTTCCTGCCCTGGCCAGTTTTGCTCAGTGGTTAGAGCATCAGCCTACAGACCAGAGAGTCTCAGGTTCAGTTACCGGGCAGGGGCACGTACCTCAGTTGCCGGTTTGATACCCAGCCCTGGTCAGGGTCATGTGGGAGGCAACCAATTGATGTTTCTCTCTCACGTTGATGTCTCTCTCTCTTTCTCTCCCTCCCTCCTTCCCACTCTAAGAAAATCAATGGAAAAAAATATCTTCAGGTGAGGATTAACCACCAAAAAAAAAAAAAAAAGAAGTTTCCTGGCCAAACATTGATCAGGAGTGTACCCTTCTATGCAGAACACATTTCAAATGAGTCTCCTTATAGGGTGTCTCAGGTGGCAATTTATTTTAAGAATCCTTTCTGGTAAAAAAAAAAATGTACGTTTTAAGATGAAACACTTTCTTGATGTACCCAGTTCATTTGACCCAATTATTGATTTTCTTAAACCATGCTATGGCATGTTACATATTTTTGAACACCTGAAATTTAAGCCAGTTTCAACCCTATTTATACTTAACAATTTTCTGTCTCCAAAGCTTTATCATATATTACCAAAACTCAAGCCTTCTAAAAATTCATCTTGTTCACTTATGAAATTGGTCTGAGAACATTTTCTGAGAAGTAAGGGTGATCAATGAAACATAAGAAACATAATTGAAATACTTTGACTTCGGTGGTAGATGATTATTTGATAAGTTTGCCAAATAAACTTGGTAAAAAAAGAGGCTGAAGGAGGGCAGGCCCCACGGTGAGCCTGGGACAGTGTGAGACATTTTGTTCAAAATCCTGGTTTCATAGGAGCCCTTTCTAAATGAAGCAAAACACTGCCTTCTGAATTTTGAAAAAAAGCATTTTAAATGATCGAGAGGGTAAATCAATGGGAAAAATTACTTCTTGGAATAGAAGACCGTGTTATGTTAAGCCATTACTTTCTTCCCCTGGTCATATGTCAACGCACTTTGAGATATCCTTTGACTGTGAAGGATGAGCAAAGCTTTCAGGTTGTTCTCCTCCATCACAGGCGATTGCTTTACCCAAACCTCCTTCCCAGGAACCCCTCTCCCATTTGTTGGCTGGACCCAATCTAGGCTGCTCAGTGGGGATTGCTCTGGGTCATGAGCTGGAGGCCAGCAGATTTCCTTCAAGTTCATCCTCTCAGTGAGTGGAGCCCCGTACCCCCAGGTGTCCAGGTGTCCAGGCTGCGAGGGATGGCCTGTTCCTTCTCCTCTCATATTCCAAAGACCTGGACGTCAGTCTCCACTTCCTGTGGATCACGTGCTTCCTTTCTGGCCTCATTGTCCCTGTCTTAACAGCCTTGTCTTCCACCTACACTCTGGTGTAGACATCTCCCCACGAACGCCTCCACTTTCAAATCCCAGCTGTCATTTCTCCAAGATGCAAATTTGATTGTTATTCTTAAATCCTTCCATGACTCTAGTGCTGTGGAGTCCAGTGACTTCCCACGGGGTGAAGGGGCCTGCAGGGACTTTCCGTGGCTTCCCTCGGTGCTTATAGGAGAGATGGGTTCCGATCTCCGTGACCGTGCTCCTGCTCTTTCTACCAATGATGTCCCTCTCCACCCTCCCCCAAGGTGACCTGCCAGACAATTCCTTATCTTTAAAGACCGAATGAGTGGAGGGAGACTAGGACCTGTCCACTCTCTCGTGTTCCCTCATGGCTCCTGTACTGTCTCATCAGCTTCCTTCATTCTCTTGCTCAAATGTAAGCCCCCCAAGGGCAGGGCCAGGCTGTACTCCCCTCTGCGGGCCCAGTGCCTACGCAGAGCTGAGAGCGTTATTGACACAATCCTTTTTTCAATGACAACTCAACAAGCATCATTAGGCATGAGATGTTTTGCTCTGCATATAGGGTTCTATTTTTTTCCCAATGGACAGTGAAATTTATTTTTTAATTTTTAAAAATTGAATTGACTGGGGTGACATTGGTTAATCAAATGATGTAGGTTTCATAGGTACAATTCTATCCATTGGCTTCGTGTGAATAATTGTAAGAAGAGATTGTGGGTGTGCACATGTTGTCATAGTCACGTGTTTTGAAATGATTTTAACCATCAATCCCTCCTGAAGAATAGCGACTTTTCCAAAAACTGGATTTTTAGAAGTAAGATTGGAAAGATTTGGCTGAGAGAAGACTCTTCATTGAAATGTAACAGACTTAACTCGGGCTGGAATCTCTGTTCCCTTGTGATGTGAGAACTTCCTGGCACAAGGTCACCTCTGACAAATCTGTACACATGTTCTTGGTGCTTTGAAAAACAGTCCATGGAATGGTGCACGAAAACTGGATTTTAGCAAAGAGTTTATTTTGAGCCTCTTATAGATGATAATAACGCAAATTATTCCACGTGTTCCAGGAAAGTAAATTAGATGTGTGTTTCTATTAGCTCACCAGACTGATTTGGTCATTGTTACTTTCATTTGGTATGGCTGCAAGAATAGTGGGAAAATGGGGACTTCAGAGTTGGTCGAACCCACGTTCGAGTCTGGTCTGTCACTTTTTGTCGCTACCTTGGGTGAGTGACACCAGTTCCCTGAGCCCCATTTTTCTCACTTATAAAATGGGATATGACACCTATCCTGGTGATGGAAATTAAGTTTGATTATATACCTAATACACAGCCATTGTGCGTTGATTATGGTCACACGTTCTATTTAAAACAAACCATTTAATATGAAAAATATTTCTTTTTTTTTAACATAAAATTGTATTATGATTCTCACAGGTATATAAATTACTAATTAGAATTATTTAAACCTGGCTAATCCTTAATGTCTGGGAATGCTATTTTATTTCAATTCTCAAAGTTACTATACCACACACACACACAACTCACAATTTCCTGCAGGGACCTTATCAGGAAGTTCTGCAGGGGACAAAACAATTGACATTAAAAATCAGGACTCTGCTCCTGTCACTGTTACGATCTGCCAGAGACTCTGCATAATGCATTTTAAACCACCCAGGCTGGCTGCCTCGTCCACGTGAAATGCTTGAATTTTATGGTGCTTAAATATTTAATGATTCATAGGAAAAATGTGAAACGGGTCCAATAAATCGCATCCCTTTCTCTAACCTATGGTTGTAAAGTTAAAGACTTTCAACATGTACCATTTGCAAGATGCCTGGTCTGCTACTGACAAGTCTTTGTGGTATTCCAATTTACAATGTCATTTATTATATATAAAACTCCGTGACGACCTCCCAAAGCAACTGTGATGTGTCTGGTGCATTTATTTTCTTTCAAGCCCAAGTGAGTTTACTGTTTTAGTTACCTCGGAGGGCGGCCTACCTTGCGGCTGGCCGAGTGGGGAAAACAGGTGCGGCCACGTGGCAGAAGCGAGCGCTGCAGATGGGAAGAGGTGGGCAGCCCGGAAGGTGAGCCCTTTTCTCCGGAAGGGCGGGGTGGGGATGGGCAGGAAACCAGGCCTGCGGGCCAGGGGGCTGCACCAGCTCCTGTTGAGCTGCATGGGCAGCGGGCCAGGGTGCAGACCTCATGGGCCTCAGTTGCCCCTTTAATTGAAGGAAAACGAGGTCTCACTTCACAGGACTGTTCTGAGGATTTAGAGAGATTCAACTACAGGAGATTGAAGTATAAGTGAGGGACTGTTACTGATGACCATCGTAACTGGAAGTTGGGGTTAGGCAGTGATGATGGTCTCCTGTAGCCGAGTGCAGACAGGTGCGCTGCAGATATTCAATGACTGTTTCGTGGAGTTACTTTTCCTCATTAGGAGGGAACTTCAATGGCCTTTGGTCCTGCCTCTCACCTGATGGAGATGTAAGGACAGGTAACATTTCCTGAGCTATGCATTAGCAGGAATTGGGTGATAGAAGGATATGAACCCTGCTGCGTGCGCCCTCAGCCTCTCCACTGTCCTGTTCTGCAGGCAAGGAGACTGAGGTTTAGACAGAATAAGTGACTTGCTCAAGGGGACACAAATCGGCACCCAGTGAAATCTGAGCCCTGGTCTGTCGCTAAAGACTGTGCCTTCACCCTACACCACGGCCTCCCAAGAGCTTCCCCTCTTGTGGATTGCTTAGAAAACAGAGGGTCCCACAGAGAGGTCACTCTGGGGCCCTGAACAGATGGTATCACTGCAAGGCCCCTGTCATGAGTCCTCAGGCAACCCACCCAGCTTGGCTTGGGGACAGCCTGAAGTTGCTCTTGGAGGGATGGGTGCAGGGAACCCAGGAAGTTAGAGCAATCTGCGGGGAGCCCAGAAGGCCTGTATTGCAGGGTCAACTGCAAACCAGCCAGGCCTCTGGAGCCCCGTGATATCCAAGGTCAGCCATTCAGAAGAACTGCTCTGAGCTGGAGAAAGAAGCGTCCAGGGGCCCTAACCGGTAGGCTCAGTCACTGCAGTGCCAGCCAACATGGACATTTTTACTGTCCCGCCTGACAGCAAGGCATTTCCTATCACACACGATTCTCCAGGGTGGCTTGCATCCTCAATGATTATATACCTCATGGATATAATTTTATCAGCTTCACACGAAATTCTCAACCAGTTATCAACTGAATCTGTTTGGAATAACTAGGGAAAGCTTTAACATCAGGAGTAACAAGCTTCTGGTCTCAAAGCACTCAGTCTGCTCTGCAATGCACACAGTACATGGTGGGTTCAACCTGCAACGGAGTGTGTGGGCTGGGTCCCCCAGGGTGCAGGAGGAGTAACTACGGCAACTCCCACATCTGGTCCTTCGGGCCCGCCCATTCCGGACACGCACTGCTGCTGGTCATAGCCTCCCAGGACCGGCACCTTCTTCGTGGGAGGAACGCGGTGTGCAGCCCCTGGTAGGTTGTCTTCGTCCTACTTACTCTTCCTGGGTGATCAGCTCTTCTCTGCTCAGCGCAACAGAGACAGGAGGCGCTGCCCATTCCTGCGCTGGTCTGGGGGCCTGAGCACCCTCTCTGAGCCTCCATAACTGTTCGGAAATGGGACGTGTCTTGACAGGACGGTTGTTACAATCCTAGCAGATAACTGGTGATCATCTTGAAATGCGTTTGTGCACCTGAAATCTGAGCAGGACTTCGGTGACTGTAAGCCACCGCGGACCAGTTTTCTCTTCTTTTTCTTTTACATCCACGTTCCCACTTATTTTTCCCCCGCGGTGAGAACACTTGAGGTGTCCTCTTTTAGCAGATTTCAAGTATACAAGAAGCATTATTAACTGTAGTCTCTGTGCTGTGCGTTAGATGCCCAGAACGTACTCATCTTCAACCTGGACGTTTGTACCTTTGACCAGTCCCTCCCCACATCCCCCCGCCCCTGGCAACCACCTTCTACTGCTTCTCTGAGTTCGACGTTTCCCCCTTTTCTAGGCTCCCTACGTATGAGACAGACCACGTCTCTGTGTCTGACATAGTTCACTTAGCATAACGTCCTCCACGTCCCCCACGTCGCTGCCAAGAGCAGGGTTTCCTGTCTCCTGGACTCTCCGGAAGGTTCCATGGTATAGCTACAGCCTACCTCCTTGACCATCCATGCACGCTTGGGATCTCTGAACACGCAGACAGTACTTTGCTGGGTTGGGGGCAGACGCCTGAACTTGTAGCCGGGCCTGCACCCCAAGTGGCAGGGGGACTGGCCACGGTGCCATCTTTGCAGAGGCGGAGACCCTGTTCAATGGTTCGGTACTGACCTGCCGCTCGGGCTGCCAAGCTAACGAATGGTTGGGAGAGAGAATCTTATTAAGGAGCAGCATCTCAAGATTAAACTTGGGCAATAAGGACCTCCAATAAATACCAAGGATCTATAAAGCACACACTTTTCCGTTGTTTCATTTGTGTTTAGCTCTCCCTCCAGGCACCGCACACGGCATTTCAGGGGGAAATACAATGAGAGACAGAAAGAACTTCACAGCTTCCCGGCAGAACCCTGGCTGGTGGGCGAGCAGCTCCTGTCAACACTGAGAGGAGGGACCTACGTGGGGTTCACACAGAGCACGTGGCCGGGTTGTCTTCAGATTCCAAGGGCGTGTGCCCCAGATCCCAAGGGCCTCTTTAAGCCACACGATCCTGATTTTGTGACACCATTCTCTTCCTAAGAAGCAATATGTACCACCAGCCAATTTAATGATTTCTATTAGCGATGTTCCAGTTTTCCTTCATAAGGTATAAACTGTGTTTTCAAGTCTGCCGGCTCATGTCTGCCATCTGAACACAATGTCAAGATCACTCCTTCCCTACCCTTCAGTGCCACAGAAGAAACACAATGCTAGCACAGACACATCCATCACACACCTGCAAGAGTGCAGTGGCCAGAGAGGTGGTATTCACGGGGCGCCTGGATGTGCTGGGATCTTCGGCTGTGCTCTGGGTCGCAGCGTTCAGGGGGGTGGGGTGTGTCCTCAGAGGGACACAGGTTGGTGATCTCTCCCCACCATCTGATCAGTAAGCTTATCATCTTGTGAAGAGTTAGGAAAGCCCCAATTCTCTGTTTCTGTGGGTAAATGCTAACCTTTGAATTATCATTCCCTTGATGTGATTCACAAGGGGGGGTGTGTGTACAATAATATTAATAAGCAACAGGCACATCCTTTTACATATTCCAACGGTGACAGTATGAATGAGCGTCTCTCTGTTTCAGTCCACACATGTATAGGTTCTGATTGTCCAGACAAAGCCTTGTTCAAAATACAAGGAGATACACAGAAACAGTCACGGTCCCTGCTCTCGTGAAGCTTACAATCCAGGGAGGAAGACAGCCTCTCCCTGACGACAGCCAGCAATCCCAAGAGGCCTGTGGACACTGGGAAGACGACCCTACAAGAGCAGCGGCTCTGATGGGGGCGAGATCATTCTGGGCGGGGTGTCCGGGGGCAGGACGGGGGGAGCTGGATGGGCACAGAGAGGAACAGACTGCTCCACGTCAGACCACAGCACAGTTCAGTCACAGGACCAGGGACACACGGCTTCATGGGGAGCCTGTGGGCAGAAGCGCAGACTCGTGGATACACGGGGATGAGGCCCAAGGGCTGGCTGGCAGTCCCCACAGTTGAGGCTAATGAGTCTGACCTTCATCCTTTGGCCACAGAGGGACAATAAGAGGCAGGAGATGCTGAGTGACATCACAAGAGTCAATTTGGGAAGACGAACGGGCAGAGCTACGTAGGACTGAGTGCAGGGGTATTTTAAGTATTGAGCAAAGCATGAACCGAGAGACTTTAAGTCCTACACAGAGTCTGCGATTCTAAAACGAAAGACGAGGCCAAAAACCTATAGAAAATGACTGTAATAATCCACGGAAGGAGAAGGAAGAGGTGATGGGTCTTTTAAAACGTCTAACTGAATACAGTTCTTGGCCAAAGACTGACTCTCTCAAGAGAATCTAAGCCTGGGAGCACGGAGGCCTGGTCGGACCACCCTCGTCCAGTCCGGGTGGTGGCGGATGGCACCCTGTTAGCTAACTCACTGCCAGGCAGCAGAACTGATGCCACCTGTGTAGCCTGGCCCTGGCCCTGCTAGAACCCGCCGTTTACAGCCCGGTCTGAGCCTCAGCAACAGACAGAACGATGGAAGAGGCCTCGACAGCCAAGTACAACTTCGCAAGCACAGGCAAAACTTTCAAGGCCGTTCAGAGGAAGCGAGTTCAACCACCCCCCTTATCTTGGGAACCAAGATTCTGAATTGAGGGGTTTCATAAGTCAACTGACCACAACCAAACTGTGGCAAAGGGATGCTGAACAGACCATCAAGAAATTGCTGTTGAGCAAAGAAATCAGATTTAAGAAACAGCTCTGTATGCTTATTCCCTATTAGAGGTCATTAGTCTAAGATACTTCCTTTTGTCTTTCTCAACCCAATTCCAATTTTCGAGGGCATACTTTTGGGGAGTCCTTATTGCAGAAAACAAATGAGAAGGACATGGAAAATAGTATGCCCTGGTGCTGGCAAATCTATTAACTGAGTGAAGTATTTATAATAATTTCCACAACATCTTTCCTCTTGTGCTAAGATAACGTGGTTTATATTTATAACTAAAATGACCTTTCGACATCTCTAAAGTTCAGCAACGCTGCACCCCATAAATAAGGTGTGCATGTTACAGATCACCCCAAATCCAGCCCCAGCATCTTCAGCTCTGACCAAACAGAGCTGGGAGCTACTATTCCTGGACCCAACAGCAATAAAATATCACTCCCACATAAAGTGATTAGACTTTTGATGCATTGGAAATGACATTTCATGAGTCCCCACCAGGACCCAGGGCCGGCCTCGGGTGGTGCAGGTGGAGAGGGGGAAAGTGTAGAAAGACAGACAGACACAGGCCTGGTCCCAGAGCCGCCCACGGTCCACGCTCCAGTGCAGAAGGCGTGTCCTTGGGTCGTGCGGAGTAATAGTGAGGACAGGATACAATGTCCTGACAGATTACTTGTGCACTGTGCTATCAGAAGACGGTGTGTAACAACAAGCTCACTCCTAATGGGGAAAATGTGACTCAAATTCACAGAGTTTAGGGGAGAGAGGAATGGCATTTAATTTGAACATTTTCATTTAAATATGTTTAAAGTGCCCAGACTCGCAGATACAATTTGCATTATAGACAAGCTATAACTTTACTTCAATTACAAATTGACCCGAAGAGCCCAGGTGTCACCGTGCCAGACGGGAGGTCCCTGTGCTCCCAGGTCCCCAGCGCTTTCCTTGGCTCATTTACACGCAGGTCCCAGAGCCTTCCGAGGTCCGTTCAGATCAGGAACTGGGTACAAAACTGCATCGTTGGTGTGCTCCCAACCTGTCACATCTATACAAAGGAAACTGAGAAAATACTACCCCCAAATATTAACCCTGGGCCCTTCTGAGTGGTGAGAATCCAGGTGATTTTAAAATTGTACACATAGATAGTTGCATTTGTTTGTAGTGTGAATTTTCTCAATAGACAGCACTTATTATTAAGTCCATTTTCTTGATTATATATTTCTTGATTTATTATTATTATATAAATCAGTTTTCCTGTTGCAAAGGTAATACACACACATATATATACACATATTTTTTAAAGAGAGTAATATAAAATTACGAAAAACAGAAAGCAAAACCCTGTGTACTCCACCCCCCAAATAACCTGTTACCTGTGGCTTGTTTCCTTCCACATAATCAGAAAACTACGCAAATGCTCGATACACTGAAATAGAAAGATATTTCTCTGCTTCCAACTCTTTAAAAATAACTATCTCAGTGACGAAGACATCAGTGATATCGGACTGTCCTGTTCACGAAACACGAGCACCAGCGAGCATCTTCACGGCTGGGACAGACAGCCCTGCAGGGCCAGGGCAGAGCCCTGCACACCTGGGGAGACAAGTGGCTATTACAGTGGCCAATTAAAAGGCACTTTTGGGAGAAATACGTCCTCAAGAGCGATCTCTCAGTGAGCATGCCCACCGAACGCCGTGGCTCCACGGTGCGCGTGGCATCGACGGCCACTTTGCTGACGGCTCAAATACAGTCCCATCCCAGGCACCAGGCAGCCCCTGCAGAGATGGCCCAGGGTGCTGGAGCCACCTGGGACCTACAAGGCTGTGGCTTCCCCACCTGAGGTCTCAGGAAAGCTTTTCCAGTCAGACGTCTGCCGGGCAGAGCAACCAAACCAAGTACAGTGCCCACAGCGCCCAGACGCAGGGGCCCACAGAGCTGGGCCTGCACCAGGACACGGGCCTGCGAGGGAGCCACGTCCTGGCCCAGCAAAGTCACCCTGGCGATGTGCCGGGGGACCAGGCCCCTCCCGAACTTCCTGCGAGGTGGAGTGTGGAGCTCTCCGGGCGGAATAAGCCTGATCTTCGGCTCTGGTGGAGACAAACCTCCTGGTGAAGGTCACGGTCGTTAAAGACAACACAAGGCACAGGGGCCACTGAGTCAACAGTGAGAGAAAGGAGTGTGGAAGCTGGTCCCTGGTGGAGAGGCTGACCTTGCTTGTGAGAGGAAACACGGCCAGGGGAAAGGCACTGCCAGGAAGCTGTGAGCAGCGCTCCCGACGTCTGGTTTCAGGACGAGGAGCCTGGGTGGGACTCCAGACGCCTGGGGCCACAGGAGGCCGCAAGGCAGAGCTGAGCAGTCGGGACGAAGACCGTGCTCTCTGCCTCGGTGAGAAGTGTCGGGTTTGGGGGAGGAGCCCCGGGCAATCATCACACCCCTGGACCACGTCTGCCCAGACGCAGGGCGTCCTCACTGGCGGTCGAATCTGTGCAGCCGTGTTCTCCTCATTTCTTCCGGTGACAGACGGAACCCATAGGAGGGGGGCGTACTCCTGCTGTTTCCTGTCAGGAGAAAGCACAGGGAAGTCACACACCGCCCACTGCTCTGCAGTCCCCGGCACTGCGCCCTCGGACTCCAGCGGGGAGGGGCTTGGGCGTCACCTTCATTTGAAGAACACACTTTCAACGTTCACTGTCAATGCTAAATTTCAACATCAAGTAAATAATTTTAGTTGTGGTCCTGTCTACGAACCTAGTTTGACTTGTTTGGAAGCTCCCTGACAATCCTCCCATTTATCTTCTCCTCCCCCATGTGCCATCATTTGCATCCTTTAATGTCCCCAGTGTCTCGAGGGCTCAGTGTATTTTTCCAAGGCTCAGAAATAACTCTGGCCGTCTGTGTCTGCCCCACCAAGTACCTGCTGGTTGCCCTTGATCAGCCTCGGGGTCCTCCCTTCCCCTCCCCCTGGCCTGTGCCTCCTGCACCTCCCAGCCTGAAATGCACACGCACCCCCGGGGCATCACGGACCGCGGAGCGGAGCGGGGCTGCATTACCATAATGACCAGTATCTGGGCAGGGAGACAAATGTGCAGGCGTGATGTGTGAAGGGCATATGAAGGATAATGGAAATCATTGTTGCAAAGGGTTTCTGGGGCTGCAAACACAGAGTTTACAACGATACAAGCATTTCAATCACTACACCAAAACACACGTTTTCAGGCATTGTGGGAGTAATGAAGGAATACAAATAGACAGTCCTTGACCTCCAGGCACCAGCAACCTGAATCGAATGAAAGAGATTCAACATCCTCCGCGAGGCAGCCGAGCGGGGCGCCACCAACAGACACCGGGAAGCAGCAGGTTAACTTGTGAGCACGTGGACCTAAAAGGCTGTCCCTTTCCGCCCCGTGACCCTGCTCACCCTGCGAACTCAATCTGAAAGGCCCCTCCCATCGCCTGCATCGACCACGTCTTATCTTTTTTTTTTAAATCCTCACCTGAGGGTATTTTTGCATTTATCTTCAGACAGAGTGGGAGGGAGAGAGAGAGAGAAACATCGATTGGTTGCCATCTGCAGGACCTCAACTGGGGCCAGGGATAAACTGCAAACGAGGTACATGCCCTTGGCTGGAATCGAACCCGAGACTCTTTGATCCACGGGCCGATGCTCTAACCACTGAGCCAAACTGGCCAGGGCCATATGTCTTATTCTTCTTCCTCGGCCCCATCCAAGCCCACCGCCTGCTGGCACTCCTGATGAGAGTCGCCTTCCAGTTCCAGCTCTTCAGCTCCCAGCACCTTCCTCTGGGTGGTCCTCAGGCAACAGCCACCGTGTCCAGCCAGAGAGGGCAGCCAGCGCTCACCCCTGCTCTCTCCGACGCGGGTTACGAGCTTTAAGTGGCAGGAGCATCTCTGACCGTGTGCTCTGCTCCCCGGTGCCTGTACAGCCCTGGGCACACAGTAGCTGTATGTCGCAGACAGACAAAAGGACATTCAACACTGCCCACTGAGGTCCGACACGCCTGCCTCAGGGGCGGGGTGGGGCGGGGTGGGTGAGCACTCTGGAAGCACAGGCCTGGCTGGGAAGGGTGGGCGGGCAGCAGGTCCCACCCCGAGGACACACGTGGACAGTGGACCCCGCCTGCGTGCTCTGCAGTGAGGCACCTTGTCGAAGGTGAACAGGTGACACATGGACGTGCAAAGATGGTATCAAAAGCAGTGTGTGGCAGTCAGTGTGCTCAGTCCACAGCTGGACTTCCAGCTGTCCAGACAGGGGGAGTTGTTTGAAAGGCAGTCAGAAGGAACTCCTTCCTATTTTTGCTTTTCCACTGTGATGGTGAGCCCCATGTGCACGCATATTGGGGTCTCCCTTCCCTTTGAGCTCCTCGGGGAACTGCCCCTCTTGACCCCTGACATCACTCAGAAGTGACCCGGACAGGCCTGGCCCACACTCGTCCCTGCTGGGGAAAGGCTGCTCAAGGCTTCCTCGGCGCAGTGAAAGGCAGGGTAGTTACAGTTGTGAGTACGTAGTTTATTCTTGTATAACTATGTATCCATTATTGTGTTATTTTCCATTCCAAGAACTGTAAACCCACTTGTGCCCCACCCTATCTACGTCAACTGACACACTTTCATTAAAGATGATGTCCAACATACAGGCTTAAGATTTTCACCATAAAGGTTAAAAAAAAAAATTTTTTTTCTTTATTGATATGAGAGAGAAAGGAGAGGGAGAGACAGAAACATGGATGAGAGAGAACATCGACTGGCTGCCTCCTGCATGCCCCCCACGGGGATCAGGCCCACCACCTGGGCGTGTGCCCTGACCAGGAGTCAAACTGGCGACCTCTTGGTGCATGGTCGACGCTCAACCACTGAACCACACGGGCCAGGCTCACCATAAAGATTTTATGAATGCTGTAAGATTAAAAGTTTTACTGGACGTGGCTTTTGACCTATATATGTGCAAAGGAGTTTCTCTTGTTCAAAGTGGTAAATGCTTTGAAATCACGCTGAAACTCGTGACTCCAACTGCCATTAGTTTATTGCTTAAATGTTGTAAAAGCCAAGTCCTGTTTTTCCTTTAACAGTTGTTTTTAACAAGTCTATTCTTAATTGAACTTAGGAGCACGGGCTAGGACATGACCCCCACTCCAGCTGGGCAGGGAGCGGCTAGGCCCAGCTGTGGGCAGAGTCAGAAGCAAGGCCAACGAGGCATGTTGACGCTGGGCCTCAGGGCACGGACCCTGGAGGCCGAAAGAGTGCTCAGAACCTACAGGGGCTCACAGCATCCCAAGGAAAGTGCCCGGCAGTTCGTGTCTTCACGATGGGAAATGCAGGGAGGAATCAGAAGAGGCCAGCTGAAGGCTCCTGGGCTCAAGCTCTCAAATGAGCAACTGGCACAGGAGCCCGCTGGCCCCGCTGCAGGGCACTCGAGGAGAAACGGCGCCAAGCCAACAGAAGCAGTGCCACCTGTCCAAGTAGGAAACAGACATCAAGAGAGGAACAGCCACTCTTTGCGGACAGAGCCCCGTTACAGTGCCCTATTCAATTAGCTTTTAGTTCCAATTTCACGATCCCCATTTTACAGATAAGGAAACTGATGCTCGGAGAGTGTCAGGGACACCCCTAAGGTCACACAGCTAGCACGGAGGAAGGAAAACTCGAACCTGGGTTCTCCTTCCACAACCCCACACCACCATCACTGCTAACACCCCGAGTATGTTAAACATCACACCCTTTTCCCCATGCCCGGTCCTCCTGCTCCAACCCTGAGTGTCCGTCCCTTCTCTCCGTGGCTATGTGGGGAGCTCACTGCGATCTGAAATAGAAAAAGGAGACCCAGCCTAAGCCCTCCACTCTGTGGAACTCTCCCATCATCACACACGTGACTAGGGAGCTCTGCACTGCGTCCCCTTAAATTCCACTGGCCCCAAACGGTTCACTTTCCAGGGCCACCAGAGGGCCTTGGGTGAACAGAACAACAACAGCAGCAACGTCTGACTTCCGTGGAGCCAAGCCTGACCTCACGCGCATTTCACGTCCTCCAGGTCGGCGTTTCTGATCATCTCAAAGCCACCCTGCGGCCTCAAGAATGACTTCATTTCTTCTTTGCAGGCTCTGGATACTACATGCTTCTCGCCCCAGCAGTGAAACGTTGGGAAACGTTTTCAAGTGTAAAGTCATATTTGACACTTTGAAGACAAGCACGTGTTTGATGTCAGCCGGCCACCCACCCACCGTGTCGGCACCTCTGTGCTTCGGTCAGGGCCATGTCCGGCTGCCCCCCGTTTCAGCTAAGCTCTGTCTTCCAAGTCCCCACCCTGTCGCTGATTTTTAGAACCGGTTCTGTATTTGCCACGGAGTCACATCATCTGCTACTTCTCTTCCTGACCTCCAGGGCTCTCTGCAGGTATTTCTCGAAGGGTCTTAGAAATGTGTTTCCAATACGGACGTGCATCTGCTAAGCACAGGGAAAAGGGCCTCGGCTGGGGTTAAAGGAGAGGCGGTTCCCAGAGGTGTGAAGGAAGGAGAAGTGTGGGTAGGCGATCGGGAGACGCTTCCAGCCCTGCCGGGAACCAGAGGGGACTCCGGAGCAAGTCCTCACTTCAGAGGCTCGAGTGGGTGCACTTGTGAGGGGACCCTGCTGAACCAGGCCGCTGCCAGGAACCCTTCCAGGGCCCTGGGATTAAATCACAACGTCCCTACTTTTTAGCTACACATCCTGGAGCCAGCAGGTGACCTGAACTTGGCCTTACTTTCCTTGCCTGCAGAGTGGGAGGAGTCGGAGCAGACACTTCCCTGGGCCGTGGGGAGGATCAGAACTGATGTCCACCACATGCTGAGTGCTGGGCCTGCAGGGAACGCCTGACGGCCCTGGGCGCCCTGGCTATTCATCTCCGACGGTGCACGCACTGTGTGTTACATGTCTGCCTGGTAGACAGGTACGAGGTAAAACGTATGAGGTCGATAAGACGGATGCAAAGCAAAATGACAAAAAACAGTGGCTTTTTAAAAGATAGAGCCCAGGTCTGTTTGAAGACCATTTGGCAGGGTTTTGCACAAAATGTGCAGCTGCCACTTCCTAAATACTTGCCTTCTAAGAAACAGGTACAAAAAGGGGAGTGACACCCTCCAGTGGGCGGCACACTCCCGTCCCCGCTGAGCCAGATCTCGGAACGTCTGCAGTGCGGGGTGAGACGGCCGCCCTGCCCTGGCGAACTTGGCACAGAGTGTCAGCATTTACGAGCCTTGCCTCTTTGTTCCTGTAAATGGAGGTCAGCCCTCAATCTTACCCGAAGAAACAGTGAGCATGCCTCAGAGAACCTCGAGACCGGCGCCCGGTGCGAGACGATTGGGCTCAATTACAGCACCAGGAGTGAGATCATAAGATTTATTGATTCGTGGTTCTTGATGGAAAAATGTTCAGTTCTCTACCCTTATGTATAATGCAGGGACTTCTGCGTCTTACATCTAAGGGAGGAGAAGCAATCTCATCCAGATAAGAATTGCTAACAAGAACACCGTGGGTTGATGGCCACCTGCCCTGTGGTTCACCATCCCTATAAATAGAGTTAATTGGCTGGTGTTCACGGGTCTTACCCATGATCTGATGAGCCCTCGCACCATCCGGTGAAATCATACTCGTGAAGTCGCAGGATGGCACAGATTTCCCTTAAACTAGGGAGCTAAAGAGGCAATCACTTTTTTCACTCATGAGGGCAGCAGCATGGGACCCGCACTTTTTCAAAATGTTACTGTATTCGAATTCTATAAATTACAAAGCCTCCAAAATGCCTTCTGAAGAGATGGTTGTTAAGTCAGTTACTGGTCAAGATGGGAAAAGCCTGAAAGGAAAGCCCAAGCCCAACAATTTAGCAAGACATTCTTTGAAGAGGGAAGGTGCTGCCCGGCTGGTGTGGCTCGGTGGCTGAGCGTCGACCCATGTACCAAGAGGTCGCCAGTTCGATTCCCGGTCAGGGCACATGCCCAGGTTGTGAGCCCAATCCCCAGTGCAGGGCATGCAGGAGGCGGCCAATCTACGTTTTCTCTCATCAATGTTTCTATCTCTCTCCCCCTCTCCCTTCCTCTCTCTCTAAAATCAATAAAAAAATAAAATATGAAAAGGGAAGGTGCTTAAGACAATAAGACCACTATATTTTTAAGTCACTAATTATAATTATCTATCAATCTATCTGTCTGTCTAAAACTAGTTTGAAATGCACCTAAAACCTCACAACTTTCATACACATGGAAGTTTAATCATGGTTTACAAGAAACATAACATTCAGATGTGACCTGACAGAGGGAAACTCATTTCCACCCCTCCACCGGTCAAGCCGGCAACTGTGGGGATGTCTTCGTTCCAAAACACAACCCGGAATGTCACGACGAGCAGCTGTGAAATGAAGTTCACAAGGGTTGCCACTTAACCTGTTGTGCTTTTCTTCCTCTCGGGTTGGTTCACTGGGGGACCGTCATGGCCACCACTGGCTTAAAATCAACGGGCGATACTCCAGTTAGCAATTCAAACAACCTAAAGTATCGGGTCCACTGGTCAGGTGCAGTGTTTCCTGCGATGCTGACAACGTGAGGTCTGACCTCTAGAACAGAGGGCGTGCAGGGAGAGACGATGGATGCTTGCGGGGTCAGTCTGCATGCTCACTCTGCTTCCTCCCCCTCCTGTCAGAAAGTGTCCTCAGGGCCTGAGTGACGGGCATGAGCCGAACACCTGGGACCGACATCCAGCGCTCACACGCCCCCACCTGCTTCCTTGCAGTCACTGCCCCTCGCCCAGGAGTGCCCACCAGCCTACTCCCCGGAGGGCGGATTCATTTGTCTATTTTTGCCCATGAATGGATTCGTACAACACGTACCCTTCCTAAGTGGCTTCATTTTGCGTTGTTTGTGCAATTCATCCACATTGTTATATGTGGTTTTTATTCTATTTATTCTTCCAAGTCTATTTCACAGATGGAGGAATTGAGCCTCAAAGATGTGAGTCACCAAGACCACACAGCTGGTCAGTGGCCGAGTCAAGATTCAAACCCAGATCCCTTTCCACATGGCTGCGGCCTTGAGGTGCCCGAGTTGCCTTCCCTGACCCCGAACCCGCATCTGCAGACCTGAACCTTCCCCGGGACCTGGGGACCGCGTCTGCTTGAGGCAGTGCAGACTCACTCACTTCCGCCTAGTGAGCCTCGCTGCAAACAGCAAGCCTTTGCTGTGCCGATGGCAAGTCCTGGGGTGAGGACTCCTATGGCAAGGCAGACGTGTTAGCCGTGGGCCCAGCTGCAAAGTCAGCCCTGGTAGTGGCTGTCAAGCCCTTTGTAAACAGAGACTGGTTTACGACTTCTTACAGAACTAGCTCTGCCGGGCCCTCGGCCGTGGTGTGTGTGTGTGTGGGGGGGTGGGGGTGGAGGAAGGATGGGGAGGCTGAGCCCGAGCCCGGCGGTGTTTAGGGGGCTCTGACACGCGCAGCGAGAACACACAGATGGATGTGGGCTTAATGCTAACGAACTTTTCTCGTTTTTAAATCAATTTGCCTCCAATCCTTTGAAAGTTCTCTCACCATCCTAACACTTTATCCAGAGGGAGTCTGACGACAGTGGGGATAACTTTCAAACACCGTTCACATGTGTTTAATGATGCTTTCAGATGCTTCAAGGTTCCCTCGATCTCAAACAGAGTGCCCCTGGTTAGCAGTCTGGAAGCACCCCCATTCCACATCGTCCCCGCCGATTCTGGAGACTAGAGAGGCTGACAGTCTCCAAGTATATTCCTCCCTGTTCCACATACTTTGCTACTGTTTTTTGTTTGTTTGTTTGTTTCCAATTCAAGGTCATCTAGGGACATTCACTGGACAGAAAACTCTTGGGAAGCTGGACGCAGGGCTGCCTGAGGGCAGAGGCTGTGTTCCCACCGCCCAGTGCACGCCAGGGGCCCCACCTGCTGGGCTGGGACAGCAGGGAACGTGGACATAGCCTTGTCTTGAGGCACAGACGTGAGAACATGTTTTACGTAGAATAAAGGACACTGAAGGGTGAATAAGGAAGTCATTTGTGGGGAGGGAGAGAGTTCTGATAAAAAATATATACAGTTTTACGATGGTTTGACTTAAGGATTTTTGACTTTATGATGGTGCAAAAGCGAGACACATAAAAAGTGACGTGAGGTCCTCAACACTTTATCGTAAAGTAGGTTTTGCGTGACGACTCTACCCAGCTGTAGGCCAGTGTGAGTGTCTATGCGTGGGCTAAGCTACGGCCGACAGGGCAGGTGTACTAAATGCATTTTGACTTACGATGGGTCGGTTTATCGGGGGATAACCCTGTAAGTTGAGGCGCATTTATACACAGGGGCACAGACAATGTCAGAACAAGGATGAAAACCCTTCAGGACATTGAACCCCACACTGCTCTCAGACGCCTGGGGCCAGGGCGGATGTGATGGAGAGTGCGGCCTGCGTGCTCACAGGGCCTCAGCGGGACCTGCACGGTGCAGGCAGCTGTCAGCTGTCCTGCCCCTCCTGCCGGCCTGCCCGTTTGCTGGACTCCACTCCGGGGACCCTCGGCCCTGAGCATTCCTGGTCCGAACGGGTACCTGCTGCAGTCTCCTCACGCCCTTTGTCAGCTCTGACCCTCCCGCCTTGATCTCGGGGACTGGGGGGGGGGGCTGCCACTGCCATGTTAAGGTGGGACCGTGGTGGGGGAGGACGGGAAGGGGGGGCTTCTGGTGGCCTCCTTAGAACCTGGATACAAGTCCCCCTGCCAACTTCCTCTGGCTTTTTGATCTTGGGGTTGTCTTTGAGTGAGTTTTATATTCTTCTATTTTTCTTTTGAAAGGCGAAGGTAGTGGGTAAGAGAGTATTTAAACTTTAATAAATCGAGTTCAAAAAGATAAAAACATTGCCCCCTCCGGGGACATGCTGGGCTCTGGCCTGGGCCTGCCACTTGCCGTAGCTTTGGTCCCGAGGAGCAGCTGCGGCGAGTTCTCCCTTCCTGGCCTCAGCAGCCCTGGCCCCAGGGGCAGTCCCCATCACACGGCGACAGAGCAGCACGGGGGCCGGAGTCGGGCCAGCGTCCGGGCCCTCTGCTAGCACACATGCCAGAGGTCTGCGCCAAGCCAGACAGGTTCGAGAGTCTAGGGTCTGGACAGATGCCCCGTTTGCTGCCCTGGTCCTCACACGTCAGGGCGTGACCACGGAGAACTTGTTAAAGACGCCGATTACTAGATCGCACTGCCAGGGAATCTAATGCACTGAGTGGGGGCTGGAGCGAGGAGGCTGCACTGCACGGCACCCGGGTCCTTGCATCGGATCCCTGAGAGGCTGTGGAAAAGGCACACACTCGGCAGAGGCAGGTCCGCAGCCTGGCGCCACCAGGACCTTGGACAAGTCCCTCTCCTCCGGGCCCAGGCTCCTGTCTGCACAGGCGGCAGGACTAGATCTTCACACCTCTGCAGTGACCCGCTTCCAGGGCTGTCTGTGTGGTTCCCGGTGAGGCTGCCTGGAGACGGGAGCGTGCCAGCGGCCACGCCAGCAGCCTGCCTCCTCTCTGGCCCGCGGCCTGGGCGGCTGCTCTGATGACCCTGCCCCCGTCAGCCAGCCTGGCTGTGACGTCCAGGGGCTGGGCAGAGAACGCTGGCTCCTTGGCGACGCCCTCAAACTCATTTGGTCTAAGTCACTGCCCCTCCTCCCGACATTTTAATCTTTAATGAACTTTTAAGTTTGAGGTAAGTTTAGGTTTATAGAAAGGCTACAAAGATAACACAGACAATTAAATTTTCCTAAGGTTAACATCTTACATCATCACGGTGTAACTGTCAACGAAGAAACTACGTACAGAGATGGGTACGTCACTGGGATTGTACCAGCTTTTCCACTAACTCCCTTTCTCTGTCCCAGGACCCAACAGCGCCGTTAGCTGTCATGTCTCTTCTGGTCTGTGGAGGTTTCCCAGGCTTTTCCGGTTTCCAGGACCCTGGGCACCTCGAGGAGGACCACCCAGGCAGCCTGGGGACCCCTCGATGTGGTCTGCCTGGTCGTTCTCATGGTTAGTCTGGGGTTATGAGTTTTGGGGCAGGCCCCAGAGGGGACGTGCCCTTCTCGTCACATCATATCAGAGGCCACGCTGTCATGGCGATGCCACCACGGGCACTGGCTCGAGCAGTGTTTGCCAGGTCCCCCCACTTTACACGTTTCTGACGAGTTCCGCGGGAGTAAAGCTTTGACCACCACCACCCAGGGTTACAGGACAAACGGGAAGAGGGAGGGGTGTGCCTGCAGCGGGCTTCGTCACTGCCCCTGTCTGGGGGTCAGTGGGACATGGTGGGGTCACCCCTGAACTTCAGGTCCCTGAATTCCGGGTGACAGTTCTCACACATACTGGTGGGAGCCCACGAATTGTTTGTGAGGGTTTCCCACTCAGGAGGCTTGACATGCAGCCCTGACCACTGTATTTTTAATGAGCTCCCAGGTGATTCTGGCCTACGCTAGTTTTGGGGAACCACCGATTTTTCTTTCAACTGAAAAGATCCTCGCTGGGTTGCAGTCCAGTACCTACAGGTGCCAGCAGGTGGTGCCAGAGAACCAGAACACTGACTCTGCCGAAGAAAAGGCGGGCACATTCCAGCCAACAAAGCATTCCACCTCGTAAGCACAATTAGGCTTCTTTTGAAACAGATGGGCTCCCACAGAAGCTGCTGCACCGAATGTTACAGGGCTGTTTATTGTCTAGACTAGGATCTGAAACCTGGGCATTATTTGCCAGCATCTAGCAGTTTCTACATCATGCCGGATTTCTCCCAGAGCAGAGACTGACAGGCAATGGGAGGGGTGGAGAGAGGGCCCTGGGCGCGGGTGCGGATATTTTAACCAGTTCTGAACTCAGGATCTACTCTTGCTATTGTGCATACGGCCTTGCACAGCTGAGTGCTTTCACTGGAATGATCTGTGTTGCCCTCACTCCAAATCAGAAGAGGCACACACACAATCTGTGGCAATAAGACAACGGATCCTGGATGCAGCAATGCTGGAAATGACGGATTTTAAACCTACGCAAAGTGGTTCTGTTCACTGGCTCACATTTTCACCCACTGGCACTTGCCCCCATCCTCTCTCCTTCTGCCCCTTCTTGCACCAGCCCAGCCGGAGGCCAGGAGGGGAAGTGAGGCGGAGAAGTGCCGTCAGTGCTCAGTGCTCGTTTGGACCATGCCTGGTGCAGTGGTTCCAGCACACAGGACCAGGTCGTACAAACTGAGCGCTCCAAGAGTCCTGGAAGTCCGCAGAGGCCTCTAGCATCCACAGGCCCTCCCTGCAGAGTATCTCTCATTCCTGCGCCTGTGAGCCCAGACCTCACTGCTGCTGTCCTGCTCAGCCCATGTTCAGAGAGGCCACGAGGTGTCTTTAAAGTTGGCAGCTTGGTAACTGGTGGTCTGGCCGTCTCTGCTGCTGTGCAGACCCCCGGTGACCCGAGGGACACCTACACATGCTTCCTGCTGGATGAGGTCCCGCCTGGGACAGCAGCTCCCTCCCTCCGAGGGGTGAGATGCCATCGCACAGTCCACCCTCCGTCACGCTCAGGTTTCCACTCCGAAACGACAACATCCCCACACGACTGCTTTGTGCACAGGCCCTCGGGTCCCCTGGACAGACAGGGGTATGCGGATCAGCGCTGACAACATTTAGACCCGTTTCATTTTCTTCTCACTCCCTTCCACTGAGTTTCAAATCAGAGACAGCCCAGTGCCCAGCTCTTTAAGCAAAGGCCCAAGATAATGCTTCACTACTTGAGAAACCACAAACCATTTGAAATGAGCCCATCTTTCCCTTAGGAATCTTAACCTTCTGAAAATAACCTTTAACATTCGGGCATGAAAAAACAAAAAAACAAGTCAACATCATCCCAAGAAATCAAGAAATAAGGAGAAACAGATGGAGAGTCAATAAGAGAACTTCGGGAAGGGACAAAGGAAACTGAGGCTGGGAACTTCTGATGAGAGAGACCACTCAGGGGTCAAGTCCAGGTCACAGTGGACGACGGTGGCCGGTAACGCACGTCAGGGGAATCAGACGCTGGGGCCTGGGGCGGGAAGGGGTTGGGGCGGCCGACCCTTAGGCTTGGTGATGGGCTGACCAGCCGTGAATAAGGTGGGCCACGTAACAGGTCCCACGCCTGCCCGCAGATGCCGGGTTCTCACCTGGGCGATCCCAGACCAGTGTCTGCAGTGGGGCCCAGGAATCTGCCTTTCCACAGGCACCTCCAGTCATGTGTTCCAGGCTCTGTCTGGCTCTGACCGGCACCGGCACCACACTCCATCTGGTTTCACCCAAGTCGGCCTTCTGTCCTGAGCCGAGACCCTGGCAGTTCCCCAGGTCATGCTATTATGCCCGCTCCGGATGACAGGATTTTAAAGGTGAGGTAGCAAAGCAACCCCACTCTCCTGAGCTCAGCTCATTGCAGGAGTGCCCCGGCGATGCTGTCAGTCACACCGTCGGAGCCGAAGCCGCTGGCCCAGAGGTGCTCAAGTCCAGGAACCAGGGGTTCACCTCTGGAGCCCAGGGGCCTGGTACATGGTGGGTGCATCATAAATGGCTGATGGATACACAAAGGACCAACTGACACGCCATCAGGACTGGGCGGAGGGAGACAGGAGGACCAGGCCAGGACAAGGCTAGAGGCGGGGCACAGGGAAACGTGGATCAATGGTGGCAGGTAGGGAGTCTCAGGTGTGGGGATCTCGAGAGGTTTCCAGCTCCCAGATGCTGAGAGATACACGCTGCGAGGAGCCCACAAACCCGGGTTCTTTTCCCCTATGAAACGCATGACATCTGCCTGAGCTCCGGGGTTCCGGATACTTCAGACAGTTTTCCGTAGCTGGAGATCGGCGGAGATACGTGATGTGTTAGGTACCTCTAAGCTGCGTGCTATCTTAAAAACGTGGAGAATTCAAATTGTTTCTACTTTTCAGATGCATAAGTCTATAACTAACACGTCCGGGAAAACCGACATCAACACATAATTGCAAAAACAATCCCTGACCTAGGAGAGTGTCCCTGAGATGGTCAGTGGCCAAGGAGAACATCGTGGTGCAAAGCTCTTTCACAAAAGCTAAAAGCCGCTTGGCAGCCTTCCCTGGCAGGTGGAATGAGAAGAAGACACAGTGTTCTGAGGGTGCATCAAACCAGCGGGGACAAGCTGGGGGCAGTGAGGGAACCACTCACCCAACCCCCTCACAAGCAAACAGCACGACTCGAGGGCTGTGGCCAGATGTGTGCTTGGCGGTTGAACACAAAAGCAGGAGAGGGAGGTGGTGAAAATAAGTCAAGAAGAGTGACGTCCTTGGCACAAGTATAGAGCCATGGACTTGAACGGCTACAGCCAGTGCTTTCAAAGCGGGGGTGGGCTCCCCCACGGAGGCCTTGCTAACTTGGAAGGTGAGGACACCACGACCTTTCATCCCTCCGGAGTGGATAAGCTCCGCGAGATAAGGGGCAGGGAGAGGCCACCCGGGGAAAAGACAAATAAGCAGGAGCTTTGCTCTCTGCTGCTCAGAGCTGAGACATTCCTCCTGCGGGTCAGGGTTAGCACAGTGACGGGCCGGGTCTCTGAGATGGGATGAGCCATCCTAGAAATACGATGGTCATTTTCAGGACATGCTTGTTCCTGTATTTGATGCTGTTCAACCTAACCCAGAGCCGAATTATTACTTATTGTGTGTTCTTGTAGGTCTGATCAACTCACTCCCACCCATACCGAGTTCTGATCTTGTGCCCCATTAAAGAGAGAGACAGAGAGAAAGACAGAGAGAGACAAAGAGAGAGAGAAACAGAGACAGAGAGAGAGAGACACAGAGAGAGACAGAGGGAGAGGACAGGCTTGCATTTGGGCATGCATTTGTGTGTTAACTTACACACACCTCTCTAACACACAGCCCTCCCAGCCTCAGAAAACTTGGGGGCTTTCTCAAGACTGTTTTCATCCCCTTGAAACGGCCTGCCTCTAACTGATTCAAACTGACCTCGAGTTACTCAGAAACGATTCTAAAATGGGCTATGCTATGGACAGATGGCACTGAAGGAGGCCTAGCTGTGGACAGAGTGAAAGCTGGCACTGAAGGAGGGCCTAGCCACACTTGTAAGAAAGAAGCTCTAAAGATTCGAATAAGCACCTGGCCTGTGTGCTCAGTGGTTGAGCGTTGACCCATGCACCAAGAGGTCACCAGTTCGATTCCCAGTCAGGGCACATGCCCAGGTTGTGGGCCACATCCCCAGTGGGGGGCATGCAGGAGGCGGCCAGTCGATGTTCTCTCTCATCGATGTTTCCATCTCTCTCTCCCTCTCCCTTCCTCTCTCTCTAAAATCAATAAAGAAAAAAAAATTTTTTTTAAAAGATTCAAATAAGCCTGGAAAGGGGATTGTGTGTGAGATGCATAGGTCCATCATAAAAATCATGGGCATTCAGAGCAGGCAGAGGGGACTTAGGACGGTGGCACCCAATCTGCTCATTTCGGAGACGGGAATGAAGCCCAGATAGGGGAAGAGGTTTCCCTGCTTTGCACAGCTGAGAGGGGCAGAGCCAGAGCCTCGGTCCCTCGGTGGTCTGGTCATATCGCCCGGCTCGCTGTTTTCTCTTTAGCCACTTCATCCTGCATCATCCACATTTGGAGTGGGCATTGGTGTTTTACAAACATGCCCCTCTGCCCCTGGCTCTGGTGGGGTCGGTTCTGGAGCCAGACAGATCCGAGATGGAGTGCCGGCTCTGCCCCCTTTCCTGTGGCCCTGGACAAGTTTACTCTCTGACCCTCAGTTTCCTTATCTGTGTGGTGCAGAAACCCACGTCACACATGTGCTCTGAAATACACGGATTAAAGGAGGGCAGCACCTGGCCCAAGGCAATCAAGGGTAGGTGCCGCCTATTTTGCTAATAACCCCTCTCCCGGGCTGCCCCACCCTGGGAATGTCCCCACCATACGTCCAGTTAGGAACACATGCCCACACCTTAGTCCTCCTGACACCTTCCTCGTCCTCACGGGCTCTTTCTCTACCCATCACCAAATCCTGTTTCCAACTGAACGCTCCCCAAGCTCGTCCACGCCTCTCCACTTCCTGTCCCTGGTCCTGCTTGTGCCTGTGTGAGCCCGGACTGGTGTCAGCCCCTCGGTGATCGTCGGCGTTCTCTCTGCTCCTCCTGCCAGCCCTTCTTCACACGGCAGTGGCAGGGCTCTGCAAACACACACCTCTCCTGAGCAACCCCATCCTCTGCCGAACACCTCCGAGGGTTTCCTTTCATTTACGAATAAAGATCAAAATGTGTACCCTGACCCAAAGCCTGCCCTCCCTCAACTCCAACTCACACCTATCCCTTCTCCTCTTCCTCTTCCTCCTGCAGCTCTGGGCTCAAACACCAAATCCTCAGGAAAGGGACTGCGCCCCTCTTTGCCCTAAGCTCTCACAGGTCACACGCCCTTTTCCAAGCACAGGAGACCGCAGTTATGATGGCGCGTGACTCTGATTATACCGGTAACGTGCAGCCCTGTTAGGCCGTGAGCTCTGCGGGGCGGAACAGCGAGGGCTCTGTTCACATCGTCTCCCCAGGGACAGATGGATGGATGACTGAATGCGTGAATGAATGCATGCATGGACAGGAGGGAGGGAAGTGTAGGCACTGCCCTCATTTTACAGATGGCCAAACTGAGGCTTGAGGAAGGTGTGTGATTTCCTGAGGGCTTCCGGCCAGCAAATAAAGCAGCCTGGACACCCAGGGGCTGGGGGGAGCCCAGTGTTCTTCCTATTGTGGGAACCGGCACCCACATCTGTTCCTTTACCACCCAACCTTCCTTCCCTATAAGCTCTGGCTCAGCCAAAAAAAAGTGTTTTTTGTCTTGTTTTGTTTGCAATGAGAGGCTAAGAAGGTATGGAAGGGGTCATAATTTGTACTTAAAGAAAAAATTCAAAGTTGAACAGTGCATATTTTGAGATAAAAAAAAATGACCCTGAAAAGGCACAAAATGTGTTAGCTGTTTAGATCCAGTATAACAACATTTCCAGAACCGCTTCTAGGGGTCTGAAGATAGTGGGCTAAGGACAACTGACGGCAAGGGGCCTAGACCGGTTTCCAGACATTCTCTCGGGGAAGAAAGCGAGGGCAGCAGAGCCCCGCCAGCACACTCGGCAACGTGACCCACCTAAATGGAACACACTTCATGAGTCATTTGTAGCTTTAAATACTATAGAAAAAAGAATTTATAAAACATGCCCAAACAGCCTCCCTTTGATGTGGGGAACTCTTTTCCGACCACATTGTTCGAATTTAAGTTGAAATGCAAACCCTTCATGTTTACAATGGTGCTCTGGGAGGAATGCAATATAAAAGTACAACTGTTACATTTCAAAGACAAGACTTCTAACCTCAGAACAATAGGGCATTCCCAGTGCGAATTTATGAGCTGTTAAACCTCAGAAGGTTTCTTTAATTAGCAATGAAGGCTCTTGACGTACTCCCGGCCTGCTCTAGGGGCTGCTCGTGATGTCATTTGGGGTGTACTGCTTTTATCAGGACTTTTCCTTACTTTTATTGACCTCGGACGACGACAATTGTGCTTCTCTCTGCACAGCGTCTGATCCTGCTAATTATGCTGCGGGGCCCGGCGGCATTTCACGGTTTACCGCAGCTCCTGGCGCGCTACAAATTATACACAATGCCCGGCCCTGCCACCCCTGCCCTGTGAACCGGGCTCGGCTCTCCAGCAGAAAACACCGACAGCCGAGGCGCTTTATTATTTAAAAAAAACCATACGGGATTCTTTCGGATTGTAAACATCTGAAGACATAACGTTCTCATGAATTCCAGCCAGCTATTTCGGACACACAAGGGGCAGGCCAGGCTGGGAAGCAAAGCAAATATATTTCATATTAATGTTTACAGAGAAGGGGGGGCAGTCCTGAAGGCAGGACCAGACTGAATACAAAACAGACTGAGGGGAGCACGCCGAAGTGCAGACAAAGGTCCGGGCGGGGAGCGCAGAGCTGCTGGGTGGCCGGCAGAGCAGAGGGTCCTGGCCTCCGGGGCCCCAAGCGCCTCATTTAGAAAACAAAGGCTCAGACCCAGTGACCACGCAGGTCCCTCGTCCAGGAAGGCGCAGCCGCAGGGGAGCAGTGGCTGGTTTTCCACGGCGGCTTTGGCAGGCCGGTTATCACAGCGCTAGTAACCAGCCTGGTGCCCAACACGAGGCCTCTCACCACTGCCCTGCTGGTCCGGGGCCTCTGAGAAAAGATGACGCGGCTTTAAAGGACAGGGACAGGAGAAACAAAGCCTCCACACGTTTCCATGAGTAGTATGTCCTCGTGGAAGACGATCATGAGAACAGGCTCATCAAGGCCTATGGCAGTCCCGGGTGCCACACACCTGCCCTGTGAATTCGCCCTGCTCCCTCCCCACCTCCCCTGGGGGAACGATGCTCGAGGAAGCAGCCCTCCCCCTAAGGGACCACAGTCTGCATCCGGAGGCAGCCAGTCCCTACAGAGCCGGGATCAGGAGGAAGGGAGGAGGGGGCTGGGGGCCGAGGCTGGGTGAAAGAGGTGAACGGTTGAGAAGTACAGATTGGTGGTGACAACAGAGTCACGGGGATGGAACGTCCAGCACAGGGAATAGGGTCATTAAGACTGTAATGACTGGACGGTGCCAGGGGGTACTGGAAACACGGGGCATCACTTTGTAGAGTATATGGTTGTCTTACTATGCTGTGCACCTGAAACCAATACAAAATGATACTGAAAGTGGGCTCTAATTGGAATAAAAAGAAAGAAAGAAGGGAGAGGGAGGGCCGAGGCCGGGTGTGGGCAAGGCTCACATCCTGTGATGTACAACAGGTGCTGACGGTCTGGGGACACTGCTCCCTGGATGCTGCCACGTGTCAAAGCGGCCGACATGTCAAAGTCTTGCTTCGGATGCAGGAAGCCACTGCCAAGCACACCCCTTCTCTCTATCTTCTGGTGGCTCAGGTCCTGGGCTGGGGGTGGGGGGCAACATCCCAAGATCCAGGATGAGCAGAAGGTGCAGACAGGACCCAGGAGCTGAGGCGCAGTGGGCGCTCACCGGCTGCCCGAGGCCCGGCCTGGAAGTGCTGTCTGGGCCCCTGCAGGGGAAAGGGTGGCCTGAGTTGTCACCTTCATGGTGTCCCTGGGGCCAAAGACTTGGGGGCCTTCAGCCCTGCCCCAGTCCACACTGGCCTTTAGTCTCCAGGTGAGAACACTGGGACTTGTCACCACATAGGTACTGCTATGCCTGTGGGAACAAGAGGACGGTTAACACGGGGGCACCAGTGGGCTGCCCCCCTGCACTTCCCCTGCTGCTCAGACCTAGATACGCAGTGCAGCACCGGCCCCAGTCCCTACGAGCATCACCGTGACTTTGAATGTGCCCGGGCGCCAGGGACCACTGCAGGAGTTCACGAAGAGAGGACTGTGAACAGTCCAAGCTGAGGATTTCCCAGGGGTTCTTCTTTACACAGAAGTGCCTTCCCACACCCTTCTGCACCACGCTTCCACAGTGTCCCTGCTTCCAAGCCACGCTTTCACTGAGGGGACTGACTGGTTTCTGTCAGGTGGGTAGGACGGGCCTGGCCTCCGAGCGGCCCGAGGGGAAATGAGGAAGGGTGAGGGAACTCAGAAGGTGGCCTGGCCGCCCCGAGGGAGGCAAGCCCGTGGTTCCTGAGTGAGGGCCTCCAGGGCATCTACTCCACAAGTTTTCCACTGGTCCCGCCAAAAAGGTTTGCTCCTTATTCCCTTTTATCATCCTGGCACCGCAGTAAACCTTGGGAGGCTTCCAGAAGTTCAGATCTGAAATCATATGGCAGAAGTGGAACTGCTGGCGTAAGACAAGAACTAACTCATGGCTGTACACACACTTTCCTGGCCACCACCGAGAGACCCGAGTCTCCCCACGCCCTCAGCGGGGTCCCTGCAGCGAGTGAGAGCAACTGGTCACACGTGGCCCTCGGAACAGAGGGTCTGGGCCTCATCTGCGCCGTGGGAGCACAGCCTGGGAGAGACGCCCGGGAACAGGAGCAGCAGGACACCCAGGCTGTCCTCCAGTTCTCCGATCATGCCCGCTGCTCCAGATGGGTCATCCCCTCGTGTGCTGCGGGCAGGCCTCCACCCTGCCCTCAGGACGGGCACCGACACTAAGGGGTATCTTGGTGCCTGGTGAGCCTTATGCAAATCACCTCCAGGCGAAAAATCCCATTTATTTTTCAGTCAACTGGAAAAATCAATGAGCCTCTTTTGTATATCTTCATTTAATGGACAAGAGACCAAACAGAAGTTACCGCCTGGACACTCAGGACTCAGAAGAGCGAGACACACACCACTGTGGGGTCAAGTCCTTGCTCAGTTTCACCACAGCACTGAGCCCGAGGACTGATGCCACTCGTGACAGGGTCCTCCGAGCTGAATGTGAAGTCCAGTAAAATCTGGTGGAAAGTATGTATGTTCTCAAACTTGAGTTGTCCTGAGGGACGATGCACCTCGTCTGACAATCTGTGTTCACTGGAAGACTCATCTGCTGCCTCCCACTGAAAACTGCTGACACCTCCCTGCGTGCTTCCTAGGTGTCAGTGTGGAATCAAGCACTAGCCAGGCTCCGTCTGACGCACGTCCCAAACAATTAGGGACAAAAGCCAGTTTCCCTTACCAGTCGCAGCCTCGGGGAGAACACAGCTAATTCTCTCCGTGTCATCTCTCCAGCCTCGCCTTTGTTTTGGTTTAGAACTTGTCATTTCTCATTCCACCAAATTTTCTGAGACTGTTTTTAATTTTTAGCAACTTGCCGCCTCTCTCCTCTTTCCTTAATTAAACAACCAGTATTAACTGAAAACAGTTATTGTGTGTCAGGCTAGAGAGAGGGGATATAAGGACAAGAGAGGTGCAGCTTCTTCTCTTGAAAAGCCTTGCGCCTAAGATGACTATGAATCTGTGGTTTAAATGAGCACATATATTCACACCTGTGCAATGAGACTGGTATTCGATGTCACAGAATTTCCAAAGCTAGCCAGGCCTTGGCGGTGACCCAGACACCCGCTGTCTCACAGATGTGGAAACAGAGTTCAGGAAAGTTCCGACATGCACCCAAGGTCCCTCAGCAGCTGTGCTAACTGGACCCGGACCCTCTCTCTCCCTGTCCACTGCCGACGGCGACGTGCCTGTGACTCAGCACATGGAACAACGTACGTGCACCAACGAGTTTCAGGCTAAAGAGGCCACAAGGCACCGTCAGCCTCGCATCCAAGTAACAGCACTGGGCTCCCCGAGAACGGTGGCTTTGCTGTGAAGCTGGGCTGCACACATTCACCCAGGCGACAGAGAACTCGGTTCCTCCGCTGCCTTTTCTTCCTACCGGTTCAAGAGTGAGCAAATGGCCCCCTAATTTCAAACCACAGTTCAGACCTGTATTTGATGGCACATTGTGCTCGGAATGTCAAGTGTTCGGCATCGAAGAGTCAGAACCCTAATATTTGCGTGGACTGTGACACCCGGTGCTGCGTAGGAGGAATCCTGGATAAGAGATACACTGGTCGCCATCAAGGCCAGTGAACCTGGGTACGGACTCCAGAGTGGGGCGAGGCTGGGAGCGGTCCGGGCCTCCTCCCCCAAGCCCTCGGGTCATCACAGGAGAGAGCAGCTGGGAGGTGACCAGTGAAGATTACAACCTGAGGACGAACACGCGTGCACGTCAGCCGGGCGTTGCCTGAAGGCGCAGAGCTGCTGGGGAGCCGGGGCCCACCGCTCTGTCGCTCTGTCGGGGAGGGAAGCAGGTCAAGCCCCCCTCCCCCCGTTTGGTTCGCTGTCCTTAAAACAGTAACAGCAGGGACAACAGAGACCTGGCCTTTCCAAGGATGACAGGCTCTAGAATTCTTAGACTGGATTCCTTTTGGTCTCGTTTGCCTTCTTCTCTAAAAGGAAAACAACTCAAAAATAAAATATCAGGAAGTCTCGCTGAACGGGACTGGGCGGGGAAGGAGTGAATCTGAGAGATTGCGCCCAGGAGCCGTTGTCCCTGACACTCCCCCGGCAACGGAGCTCTTCTCTAGATGAACGAACCCCAGCCTGCGTGGGGACAGTTCTGGGTACATGGCAGGAAAGGGGAGCACACCACCTCCCTTCTCCAGACCGCAGGACAGCGTCTCCCCTCGGCACCCACTTCAAGGGCACCAGCGTCTCCAGCCCAAGGAAACATCTCCCAGTTTCCTTAATTACTTTCTTAAACTGACACCAGGCGAATCTTGTTCTTTCTCCGGGGAGAAGAAACTCTGGAATTCCTGCCACAAACTGAGCGGTCTAGATGAGTTTAGTAAAAGGTCATTTAAGGAATAAGGATATATGGAAATACTGAAAGCGATGAGTCCCTCCCTGGGCTGAAGTCCAGAGGGCACAAAAGAAACTCAGGAAAGGCCCTGCATCTCTCTACTTCGAAGTCCAGAAAGTTTTTCAAAGAAATACAGAAAAATAATAAAGTAATAAATATGCAAAAATAATAAAATAAATCTAAAAAATACAGGGGAGAAACTGAAATGTTTTATTCGACAGGTTTCCTTCCCACCCCCCAACTTTAGTTTATAAGCAGAGAATTCAGTCTTTAGAATATACAAAGTCACTTGTGCATACATATATAATCCAACCAAAAAATGAAAAGTAAAAACCAAAGCCATTTCAAACATACTTCAAGAAAGGTGCCCCAAGGAGCGAGATCGTGATTGGAGCGGGAACAGAGAGACCTCTGGGCTCCAGGGATGTCTGTCCTGGTCACTGTGGCATTCCCAGTGCAGACAGCAAATGCATATTTGGTGAATGACTGAATTCCAAGGACTTTTCACGGATGGGGGGCAAGTTCCACCATTTCCAGCTCCTGCCTTGACCCAGAAACTCAGCCCACCAAGCAGCACTGCAGGTTCTGAGGTAGCCCCCGTCTTCCCTGGAGCCACTCCGTGGGGTTCATCACTGCCCCAAAGGTCTTGGGGTGCAGGGGACCTGGAGGAGCAAACTCCCGTGATCACCTGCACGAGAGAGGGTGGACCCACCTCCCGAGGGGCGAACTCAGGCTGAGGAAGGAAAGGACGGCTCTTCCCTTTAGACGACCCTGCTCTCTCCCCTCCCCTCTCATGTGGTCTCTCGGTATCTCCTTCTTTCATATGACAGGTGTGGGGGCACAAGACTGCGTAAGAGCGAAAGGGTGGCTCTACGGCTGAAGGCACAGTGCCCAGGGGCTATGAGCTTTTCAAAGGCCCGTGAAGATGTGTGAGACCTCAAGACCATTCATTTGCTCCTATGTGAGAAAAGAAACTGTAAAACTGAACGTGTTTAATTAAATGTCTATGAAATACACTGTATCAACCATGTTTAACTCAACTCATATATACATATATTTATATTCATTTACTTTAATATACATTTATATACTATGGATGGGACTGCATATATTCAGATGTGGGGTGGGGCTCCCGGTCCTCGGAGAACCCCCTGGGTGGACCGGACACCCCTGCTCTCATGGAGTTGACAGCCTAGTGGAGGCAGAGGCACACACCAACAGCCACAACCACCTGAAATAACTAGGAATGAACCTCTCACAAACAACAAACATCCCCAAACAAGAAACCACAGCCTTCAGGACAGTTTTGAGGACCACATTAAAAAAAGGGAAAGTGTTTCATAAGCTCAGAGAGATGGAAAACAAGTGTTAACCCCTTAAATCTTTGTTCCTCCAGGTGGTAAAAGTCTCTTCCTTTGTTCGAGGCTACACCTGCTGTCTGCACAGGACCTGGCGCTCCGAACAGACGCGCACCGGCCCGCCCAGCACAAGAGGCTGCGGGGCTCCCGATGAACAGACACCTGCCAGGACGCCTCATGTGCAGATAAAGCTTGGTCCAGACCATGAGATTCCAAAGAGACAGGGATTTTATTTTTTAAATAGCTATTTTATTTTTTTTAAAAACCCACTATTTTTCAATTAGCTTCAGTCCTGAGCAGACACCATCTATGTGCTAATTATGAGAAGCTGTAGACTAAATTAAATGTTTCTTCTCCCTTTTGTGGGCATTTTATGAAACACCTTAATCCCCCCAGTGGGCCGTGTTAGCAGGTAAAAGGGGATCGTGAACTTAGTTTTGGAAAGAGGGGATCCCATGGCGTGGCACAGAAACACACCCTGGGAGGCGATTTGGTTCTCTCATTCCTCCTTTTTCTGTTTTCCCTATTCTTCTTCGTGGGCACCCTTTGGGGAGCAGGGTGGGAGAGGGCTGGGGTGGGATATGACCAGGATAAAAGCAACCCAAGACACAACATAAAAAATGGAAGAGGGACAAGTTATAAACTTCTGCAAATAGCAACTGGCTGCTTTAAACATGTCCGACTAGACTCTCCTTCTGTTCGCGATCCCCTGCGTGTCTCCCCACAGGCCGTGTGCTAAGATGATATACGGTGTGTTTAAATAAAACAAGACAACGACCCAAGCAGAATTTAGCATGATGAAGAATGAAAACCTCCTAAAAATACTTTACAATGACTTCAAACATGAAATCACATTTACAAAATAGCATTCTAATGACCTGGGCGTAAGTGACTTAGGAACATATGGATTCCATTTCCTTCGAAATGCACATGGCTTTCAAAGTGAGGGGAAACTTGCTGGGCAGGACCAGCCTGGTCTGCAGAGCCCAGCTCCAAAATGAAAGAAGAAAAACCTGTCACCCGGCGCTGACTTCGGCATGTCTTTTCTGGGGCTCTTTTCAGTGACGGAGTCAACTGGCTACCCGACCTAAGACACTCGGAACGATTTTCTTGGAAATGGTTTCTCTCTCCTTCCCTGTCTAGGCACAGTACTCGATACGTTCATGATACGTGACTGTTCCCTCACCCCCAACACCACGAGCATCAGAGATGGAGGCCTGCTCCCTAAGAAAGGTCGAGCGCCTTGGGCCCTTGGCCACTGCAATCCTTGTGACAACTGAGGACAGCTGCGTGGACAGGGATGTTTTCATTTCCTTTTCCTCCATTTGGAACGAACTTTAAGAGAATACTACCATTTTTCCAAATTAAAGATGCCGATTTTCGGCAAAGCCCACGGCAGTCAGGCTGTTGCTCCTACCCAGCCTTTTGTGGGGGTGTTTTTTCTTTTCACCGCACAAAATGCAGCCACGGATACGCCTGGCGCCGCCAGCGCGATAGAATACTGTCGCGTTTCTCACGTTTCCTGCTTCCCAAACGTGCCCTCCAACGTCAGCTCGGTTCAGCAGCCCGGGTTTCGACAGGCCCCGCGGGTCACCCCGCCGCACACTAACGAGGGTGGTTTCGCGTGCTGCGAGCGGGGGCAGCACCCCGAGTTCCTGACTCAGTGGGTCTGTGATGGTGCGAATTTCCTTTCCAAACAAGCTCGCAGGCGACGCTCTGAGGCTGGTCGGGGGATCACTTTGAGAACCTGATGTAGAAGGTGGACCACCTCTTTGTGAGGTGTCCCCCGGTCCCCGACAGCGAATTCCATGAATGACATTATAAGTATTTCCTAAGGATGTCCTAGGTGCACCCTGTGCCCGTGAAAACCTGTCTCGCTGTTTTTTCAAGATCCGGTAACACACAGCGCCCGGTTCACAGAAGGACTCCTAAAGTGTCTGTTGAATTAACAGAGATTTATATCAATTGGCCTGGATAAAACATCTGAAGTAAAACACTCTTATCCCGCCCACAACTTTCTGCTTCTAATGGCTTTTTGGCATTCGTGATAACCTATTAGATTTCCTCTTTTCTGACCCATGGTTCTGTAACTTGTTTTAGGAGAAGCCATTACTTGAATAATTTTTTACTCCGTATCTCGGTAAATTTTAGTTCTTGATCAGAGATGGGCATAGCCTGCCTCCCCAGGGGACATGAGGAAATGTCCACGGGAGGGCTTTCTGGATGTCACAGTGACAGGTGCCCTGCGTGTTCTGGCTCTTGTCCTTCTCCACCCTCGTCCTCTCCCGGCCAGTCACAGATGGCGGAGGCTCAGACTCCTGGGCATGGAAAGAAGTGGGAGGATTTGAGACCTGGTTTGAGTTAACGCCCAGAGGGCCTGGTGATTGACCACATCCAGGAGGTAACACTTGATGAGGAACAAGTTGGAGACGTGGAAAGGTACTACAAATTCAGTTTTGTGCACGCTGCATTTGAGACACCTTTGAGTGGGTTTATACATAATTTCAGAAGCTCAGAAAGAGATCTGGGCTGCAGAGATCAATCTGGAAGGTGCTGGAATATAAACAGTAACTGAAGCCTTGGGAGAAGAAGAGAGGGCCTAGAATTAAGTCAGGAAAGTGGAGGACAGGTGAGGGGTTGACAGGCACTTATGGGAGCTCAGTCTGCTCTGGGGCCATGTTCTCCAAGCAAGGTCAGCTGCCAGGTGCAGGGTCTGAGAAGCCTAGTGGCTGGGTTCACCCAAGTCTGAGGTTCTTCCAGACAGGTGGAAGGACCGGGCAGCGAGGGTGTGGGAGGTATTTGTAAGATCGTAAGGTAACTACAACAAAAGACCAGACATCTAAGCAGAGTAGGGGGGAAAGACAAGAAGGGAAGGGATTGACGAATTGAAAAGAGGGACAAAGAACACCTGCAGCCGAGTACTCAAAACTTTAGGGCCACCTAGAAGTGGTCAAAACCTTAAGCAGTAAATCCATGAATGCTCAGAGCCCATGGATCCAGCATGAGAAGCAAGGGGTTCAGATACAGCTCTGCTGCTGAATGCTACTCGACCTTCTATCAAAGAGGGCCACCAGGGCATGGACAGGCGAGGAGGCACACCTTGCTTCGTTGTGCTTTGCTTTATTGTGCTTCATTTGTTTTTGCAAATTGAAGGCAAGACCCACCGAGCACAAAAGGTTCGAACTCGCTTTATTGTGCCGCCCGCTTTATTGCGGTGGCCTGAAACCACACCTGCAGTATCTCCAAGGCATGTCTGCACTGCAGTTCCAGAAATAGCCTTCCAAATCTGGACTTTGTGCCGCCGAATTACTTCCCAGTGACGTGCTTTATTGATTTTGCTGCAGATGAATTCACGTTAAGTTTTACCTGATTCATTTTTACCTAAAGTTACTCTTTAGCTCAGTTCTCAACTAGGGTGACGTTGTCCCCCAGGGGACAACTGGCAATGTCTGGGGCTATCTGGCTGTCATGCTGGGAGGAAGGGGCACTAGTGGCTAGTGGGTGGAGGCCAGATGCTACCCAGCTCCCAACAGCGCACAGGACAGCCCCCTCCCCCATCCCACCAGGAATCACCCAGCTCAAAATGTCAGCAGTGCTAAGGCTGGAAAATTGGGCTCCAGAGCAAAGGCCAACTTGGAGAAGAAGAGGGCTCAAACTGGGAACAAAGTAACAAGCAAGCGTCACATTTCCTATACCAGAAACATACCAACAGCCTAAAAAAAACGCTATCTTAGCTTTCAGAAAAGGGATCAAAATAAGTACACAAGAAGGTGTAAGATTTCGATATGCTAGGAAGCACAGGGGCACCCTGATGACTTCTTCCTCGCGCCCTCCTCCCTTTCTTGCCTGGCTTCTCCTGTTCTGTTTATTTCCCTCCAGAAAGCTGCCTGTCCTTCACCCATTCCTGCACACTGGAGACTTAAGTTCCAATGAGAAATTAATTTTGACAAAAGTCCTCTACCAGCAGTAAATGTGAAGGTCTGAAGAACTCAGTAAGCTGCTCTTTTGCTCACACACAGACATGATGAAAGACTACGCTGTGATTAAATTCTGAGCAGAGTAACATAATTAGCGAATTTATGAATGGGTCTTCTTTGCACAGTTCCACTGTCAGGACTAATTACTTGTATTAATTAGAACTGTCAACACATGAATATGCTTGTTGAAGCTGCTTCCTGTGGTAGAATACGAGACTTGTAAATATCAAGACACTTGAAAAGATGCGGAGGCTCTTTCATTTACCAGCAACTCTAAGTGAGGGAAGCACAAGGAGCCTCGGAACTGACAGCAAATAGATTCCGAGTCAATGCACTCGCTGTCTGTTCTTCCTTGCTTAGGCATTAGTCCTGGTGTAGCCTTTGGAAGAAATATCCAGTACATCGCTACTTTAGAAGGACTGTGGCAAGGATACGAAGAGAACCCTGCGTGTTACTGGAAAGTAGCCAGGATGGTTGGGGTGAGCAGGAAAGAGTTCCTGTCTCTCTCTTGATTCGTCTGAGATCTACCATAGAACAAGTTTGGGGAACTGCTTAAGTGATCGGGGAGAGACTGCTGGGAGATTAAACACCAGAGTAGGAACACCAGTTTTAACTCCATGTGTCCTTGGGAAAGTGGACAAGCTATTCGACCTCTCTGTGCCTTGGTTTCCCCATTTGAACATGGGCTAGCAAACATGGCAACAGCAGCAGAACTCGTAAAGGGCTGCAGTGAGCCCTGAGTACACGCTGAGGGTGTAGACCAGCGCCCAGCTCCGGTGTGTACAAGATGTTACTGTGCTCGCAATCGTCACCATCCAGGGTGGGGGTAGGAAGAGAACTGAGCACTCCTAGAATGAGGTCACTGGAGCCAGCAGGGTGATCAGAGCCCTGGGGTGAGGCTGGGTCACACCTCAACTCCATCACTCATTCAGTTTCTTCTAAGCCTCACCTGCACCCAGCCTCACAGGCTGCTGTGGAAACTGAAGGGGAAAGTGCAGGAAGTGGACCTGCTGGGCCTGCTGCATAAAAGGGACTGCTAACTGTTGGTGCTTACGTGCTCATCACTGCTGTTGTCTTTCTTTCTGCAGACGTCTCCGAAATGGAGGAAAATGGATGCAAAAAGAAAAGTTTTAGTAAGTGACCTAAGATGAGTGGAGACAGACATGGAAGAGGAGAAGGGAATGAAGAGGCGAGAAGAGGCACTGATTCCAGTTCCTTCTTCATGCCAGGGGCCCTCAGCTCATTTCGGGGCCTCTCAGCTCCTGTCCCGGGCCCCTCAGCTCATTTCGGGGCCCCTCAGCGCCTGTCCTGGGGGACCCTCAGCTCCTCTCTCGGGACCCCTCCGCTCCTGGCCCGGGGCCCTCAGCTCCTCTGTCGGGGTCCCTCAGCTCCTGTCCCAGACCCCTCAGTGCCTGTCTCAGGGCCCCTCAGCTCCTGTCCCGGGGCCCTCAGCTCATTTCGGGACCCCTCCGCACCTGGCCCGGGGCCCTCAGCTCCTATCCCGGGGCCCTCAGCTCCTGTCCCGGGGCCCTCAGCTCCTGTCCCGGGGCCCCTCAGCTCCTGTCCCGGGGCCCCTCAGCTCCTGTCCTGGGGCCCTCAACTCCTCTCTCGGGGTCCCCGAGCTCCTGTCCCGGGCCCTCAGCTCCTGTCCCGGGGCCCTCAGCTCCTGTCTCAGGTGGCTATCACTAGCCCCATGAGGAAGGTGTACTTCCCTAGCCACAAAATCCCCATAAAGCCCTAATTACCTTGTTCCCTGGTGAAGGACAGGCAGCTGGGATCCAGCTGGGCCTCGCTGTGCTGAGGCTGGAAGCAAGGCTGCCGACGGCTTCACCACACCCGACGGGCAGAGTCTAGCCTTCTGCCTACTTTCTTCTCCTTTTCCCCTTTACATATATTTAAAAACACAGTCATCAAACTCCTGACAGGCAGCGTGTGTTCTGGCTGGCTGGCTAAACTTCTGATAACTACCCTAAATACCATAAAATAATTTAAAAATTAGGGTCATTTAATGAAGCCATTTCCATTTTAATCCCCTGAAGCACCAACTTGGCCACAGTCCACAGAAGAGAGAATCGCCCTCGTCCTATGCTTCAGTTTACGAGGTCCCTCCAGACCCATCTCTCTGACGGTGTGAAGATGGCCCCTCCCGGGCGCTGCGGGGCACAGGGGGGACCACAGACGAGCGTCTGCAAAGACCTTCTATTCCTCGATACAGCACGATGTCACTATCAGAGCTGATTTCAACTGAAAATCCATTTCTGTGCAGAATTATAAAACCGAACAACTGATAAAATATGAGAAGTCAACGACCCCTAACTTTGTCTTGAAAATCATGCAACACCTTACAGATTCTTCTGGTCAGAATTTGACAGCATCCAGTCAATACACAGAAGGAAAATCTAGTTGGAGGATGTGCTGGACCCTTCCACAGGACAGCTCAGTGAAACGCACGAGGTGCGAGAACACCCACTGGCGTTGCTAAGGACACAGGAGGAAGCGAGCCGATCCACGCTGGTCACCGGTGCCCGTGAGAACTTACGTGACGTGCGTCGTCTCAGCTCGATGCTAGCTGCTCACCACATACAACCGTATCTAGTTTTATTGCACTTTGCTTTATGGAGTTTCACAGGTGTTACCTTTTTTTTTTTCAAAGGGAAGGCAAGGCCCTCTGCCAGTAAAAAGATTACCACTCGCTTTATTGCAATATTTGCTTTATTATGGTGGTCTGGAACCGAACCCGCAACTCCTGTGATAGAAACCTCTCCCCAGCAAAGCAAATGCAGGTGTGCAGGCTCCGGCCGACAGCGCTCAGAGGGGTGTGGAATCTTCAGCAATGGCCAGAATGTGCATCATCTCTTCGAAGAACTCAGTTATGTTTTTTTTTGTTGTTGTTGTTCAGATAGAGTAGGAGGGAGAGAGAGGAAGAGAGAGAGAGAGAGAGAGAGAGAGAGAAACATCGACGTGAAAGGGACACATCGAGTGGCTGCCACCCGCACGACCAACCAGGGCTGGGGACAAATTGCAACCGAGGTACATGCCCCTAGCGGGAACCGAACCCGGGTCTCTCTGGACCGCAGGCCGACACTCTATCCGCTGAGCCAAACCGGCCAGGGCTCAGTTGATGTTTTGATTGCATACGATGCGTAAAAAATGAAGTGGGGTGATATGGGAGAAAGAGCCCTTAATGTGAGTGGAATGACGCGGATGCCAGGACAAGCTCGGGGACGAGATGTCATGGGCCCTGGACTTGAACTGGTACCCACTGAAGGCCCCGAAAACAACCCGCTATGAAATGTGCAGCAGAAATCCCCACAGGGAGCTCCAAGCCGACCAGGAACACATTAATAACATCCACTGGAGCAACTTGACTTACATCTTCGTGATGACTATCTTACAGAAAGCTTATTCGATGAAATTTCTAATTTCATTTCAACAGGAATGAGTACGAGTACTAAAAACAGTCCACCAAGTTAACAAATTACCAGTAGCATTTAATAGAATGCTGAAAACTGTATTATTAACTATACTATTAAATAGTTGTTAATTAAAATATGACGGTGGTGACCCTACCAACACAATACAGAAGGCGAAATAATGTAATGATTAAGTCCACAGACTCTGGAACCAAGCCTGCCTGGGCTCCGATCTCGGCTCTGTCACTTGCTAGCTAGGGGACCTCGGTTAGCCTCCCGGTGGTCTAGCCTCCACTTTTCTGAAATGGGTGAATAGGACAACTCACCCACAGCCTGTTGCTGGAGGAAGTATGCACACAAGCACACACACACTCATGTGCATACACACGCACACACACGCATAAGCACCGAGAGGTCATTCACAGTCGTGCCTGATGTGCTGACTCAGACTCCATCTCTCCCCTGCAACCCAACCGCCACCCAGAGCAGAGGGACCTTAAATCTTGCTCTGATTTAAATCACCTCTGACTGTGCTCCCCTACTTGAACCTGGCAAGGCTCCCACTGTCCCCAGGGTCGAGTTCAAAACCTTTCAGCACAGCACACTGGGCCTTTCACAACCTGACCCCTGCCCGAAAAACATACTGCAGCCACAACCAACTTAGTTTCTGCAGTAGGCCATGCCCTCACCAGGGGGCCTTCATCCACCTTCTCTGCTCAGCTCACCCCTCTGTTCACTGTCCACTAGCTTCTCGTCCCTTCCAGGGGAAAACCAAAATCCTGAAATGGGCTGTGGTCTGAAATCTGTGTCAGATATAGGACCTGTGCCCACATTGCCCCAAACTTAGAAGCTACGTTCATTCACGGGAGAAAGCACGCTCACTGCCTGAATATTGCCCGCCGTATTTAGGACACTGTAGGTGATGACGGGGGTGCTGAGGTCACAGCAGCCGCTCGGGGAAAATCCGTGTTCCAGTCCGTGGCATCCTGTCTGGACACCTCTCTCTGCTGTTTGCTGCAGGAGCCATTTTGAATTTTTTTTCATGTTAAGTCGTCGCTTGTCTATTCATGTAACTGCAAAGGGCAGAGAAAGACACGCTTTTTAGAAAATACAGGCCTGGGTGCTTTTACGGACAGTGCTCATTTGATCTCATTATTCTGCCAGTTAATTGACAGGCAAGAACGTCCTAATTGCTCATTAATTCTGAAGATGTCCCCCCGGCCCGGTGTCAAGGTCTACGGGGTGCAGGGCGCACAGCGGCTGGATAACTGCTGCTCGAGGGGACGAAGCACTGGGGTCGCACAGCTGGGAAACAGCACAGGTTTTGGTCTGGGGTGCAAACAAGCCCATCCATAATACAGTAGAATCTGACGGTGCGTTATTTCCTCCTTAGGCTAGTAAGACGAACCACGCTGCTGACTGAACATGCTCGGGGCGGCCAGGTGTTTCAGCCCTTGCTTCTGGAAACCACTCTCGGCGAGATCGAAAGGCACTCCTTGGTGTCCCTGAACGTCCACCCAGCCCTGCCCCTGCAGGACCGTGACGAGCGCACGCGTGACAGACACAGCGCGTGAAGAAGCCCAGCACGCCACCGACCGCTGTGCCCACACACCGGGAAGCCCTGTCTACGTGCGTCTGTGACAGATGAACCACTACAGTGACAATGACCAGCATATACTTCGGGCTACCAAGGGGTAGGAAATGTTGCCACAACCTGACGAGTGTCATAGGGTCAGTCGTGTTCAAGAGGAGCCTCGCTGGGCCCGAGTTCCCTGAGTCAGAGGCTGGTGGCCCACCTCACCGCCCACGTCCACCCAGAAAGCGTCCTCTGCACAACAGTGAGTTACTCGGGGTGTAAAATCTGTCTTTGTCACAGCACAGTGGACCAAAAGGAGGGCTCTGCCGACCCCAGGAACACTGCTTACTTCAAGTCACAGTGAGGACGGCGGGTTTCTACACAGATGCCACTTCTCCCAGAAGACAGTCGTTAAAACGCTTGATCTTCCTTAAGGCCGATGGGCTACCTACATTTCATTTCAGCGTCACCCCGGTCCAAAGCAAACTGTTTCCTTTTAGTTTCACTGAGCTGAAAATCAAAAACCGCTGGGCTCTGGGTCGTTTCGGTTGATTTGTAAAGAATCCTGAACGCAACGATTCAAGTCAACCCGTACTTTTTCCAGCAACACAGAACTGTATTTTGCAATACAAAAATGCTCTCCCATAGAAAGGGTGCCAGACGCCTCCTTTCCGTGGGACCCAAACCTCCGAGCTCCAACCGCCGCGTACAGCCTTTCATGGAGATGAAAGGGGGCAGACAGGAAAGGCCTGTGCTCGATGGAACGCCCAGAGCTTTAGGTTTTGTGTACTGTAAGGTGAAACGGAGCTGCCTGGTGCCACGGTGCCTACACGGCGTGCTAACGCAGTCTCGGGCTGAGACAGAACCCACTGTGTTCCGAAACCCTTAAGAAAGGAGTCATTGTAGTAGCCAGGGAAAGCTAGCTACTCATAACAGGAGCAGCTGGCCTCCTTGCCTGAAATGTGTGGGTAATTTTAGCCTGGAAGGTTTGGAGGAGAGATAAGAAGGGAACGAAGGGGGTAAGCAAAAAGGAAAAGGGGAGACAGGATCTGGAGAGAGGCTAGTTCGGACGCTCAGCTCTGCTCAGTCGACCTCACCACTCTGATGGTTCATACGCAACCCACAGAGGCTGGAGGCAAACGCACGAGGTGCAGTTTTCGCTGCATTTCTCTACCACCACCCCCCCCCCAAACTCTTGATGCCTTAAATGGGATGAGATTGTGCATCAGAGAAGAGCAAGACCGATACTGAACATTATTTTCATAATATTATTTTGCAAAGGTTCTACACGATTTTGCAGAAATGTTAGAAAATGGAGTCAAGCCCAAACAATAAAGGTCACCATAATCTTATTCCTGGGAAATACGGACGACTGACATTTTGTTAAATATTATTCCGATCTTTTTAAATAGTACATTTACTAGGTCTTACACAAATAAATGAGTTTGTGACTAAGAATACTGCTGTGTTCTGCTTCTCGTCTGGCACCCTCTGAACCTGTTTCTCTTTTTCACGGCCGAGTATTATTCTAGACCGTGATTTATTTAACCGGTCTCCTACTGCAGCATGCTGAGGCCATCTGCAGCTTTTCCAAAGCATATACTTACAACATACTTTTAATCAGCTTAATATGCATAGTAATCTCACTGACTTTGCACAATTCTGGTCCTATACGAAAACAAAACTAGCTTTAAATAACAGACAGGACACAGGAAGACCCCTGGCCCCTGACTGAGATGCGTGAAGCTTTATAGATACATGGTATGCATGACTCTCACATCTGGCTCTTTGTAACTAAGTACATGAGAATTATAAATAGTTTTGAATCCCTGGAGAACTGCCATGTGCTGAAACTAGAGCGCTCTGAAAGCTATTTGCGGTTCTATAATAAATGGAAACCAACACATGACTCGTGATTTTTCTCGCCAGCAACACAACACAACGAAATGGATAAAATGACGTGTGCGACTGGGTGAGGCGGCTCGAGGAGGCAGAGCAGAAGACAGGGAGAATCCTCACGTGAGCAGCTCCCATTGACAAGTAGCTAGAGCCGTGAGAAATAGCTCAACATAAAGTTCTGACGTCTTAAGGCACACTTAGAGTGAGTCCATTTATTCTGTTTTTTGTTATGAATCATTTCTTTCCTAAAAGAAAAACTACTGAAGAACAATTGAGTCCTACGCAAATTCACAATGCAAATATCCTCAACTGAAATGTGTCCATATTAAAGCAATATATTTAAACTCATACGCTATGGTTTTGGGTAAAAACAAATAGCACCCCAGTAGGTGACTTATGATGGTCCACAGTAAACATTTGGGGGGCGTACCCTCTGAGGTACCTGCAATACAGGCTTCTTGTGTAAGAAGGGCATTCTTTCCCTATACAAACTATTTATTTCACGATTTTTATTCCTGCCAGGAATTTTTGCTTAAAAAATAATAACTTAGCCAATCCTATTCTACCCGTGAAGACAACAGAAAGGGAAATGCCACTGTTAATCTATAATAATACAGTCTTTCACTTTTAGCTGAGACTCCTGTAGTGGCTCCACCCCCCTCCCAGGTTTCAGTTTTCTGAACTGGTAGAGCGCAACAGAACAGGCGAGGATGCCTTCTTTTCTGGCGTTAATCACTCAGACCATGACCCTGGGCAAGTCAATTTCTCTGGACCTCTGTTTCACAATCTGAATTAATAAGATCATGACAAATGCTTTTCGTAGGATTCTGTGTGGGTATGTGAACCTTCCTAGCACAGTGACCAATAGGAAAAAGGCACTTTATGCTCAAGGAACTAGAAAAAATTTCTCCAAAACATTCACAGTGTTTTTTTGCTGGTGCCTATATTATGGGTTGCTGCAAGGGTACACCTCAAATGTTACATAATGTTCTCTGGGTGGTGGAATTGTGAATCCTTTTGGCTGATGTATATTTTCCACCGTGACTATGGGTTGTGCTTGAAGGGGTTCAGAAGAGGCCTCAAGATGCGCCGCTTTGGCGTGAGGATTATTTTGAGCTGAATCGCGACCCTGCAGGCTCATGATAAACTTTTACCTCTCCCTCAAGACTTGAAATTGAGACCTTGCCCATAATAAGAGTTATTACCAAAAATAACTTTTTATGTCCTATCTACAGGGAAGGACAAACTTCTAATTATTGAACATCTGCTCTTCTTATGGTCCAGTAAACGACCTTCCTCCGTCTGAAGCCCCGGCACCTTCCCTCGTCCCTAGCTCGGAATGCCACACACGGCGCATTCTCCCTTCTGTCTCTGCATCGCTCATGATGTGGGGTCTCTGACTCTCTCGCACATGTGGGGTTCCCATACATACATATGTAATGAAATTTGGTTACTTTCTTTTGTTAATCTGTCTCATGTCTATTTAATTATTGGACCAGCCAGAGGACCTAGAAGGGTAGAGAAAAACTGCCCCACCTGGATACTTTTATAACCAGAACAAATGCTACCCAAATCTAAAAGACCGTAACAGATGAGTCAGGCACCCATCATCGCCTGTCTCGGGACACCTCGAATTCAGACAGGACTTCCAGAAAAGGAGTTGAGGCCAGTCCATTCCCATGACAAAATGAAAGCAGGACCACACGGCGAGCACAGCACACACCTGACAGGTGTGAGCACACACATCAGAACCCGCTCTCACACTGTCTCCTTCACCTCGGAAGGCCAGCTGGTCTCTGGCCCTGGGGACAGGGGCAAGCTGAAGAGCCATCTGCAGTCAAGCCCAGAAGGCTGATGCTGAGGCTCACTCAGGGTAGAGCTCTGCCCTAAGAAACGGGGTCCAATCTAGCCCCTTCCTGGGAGTCCCAGGCTCCTCCCACCTGGGGAGCCCAACCTACTTCACACCTGCATCCCCAGGGCAAGACACTGTCAACAGTAAGGGGGCCAGAGTTAAAAGACAGACATATAGATCGTGATGCAATAGTAAGTCTCTTGATTTCTCAAGTCTGTTTTCTCACTGTGTCGAGTCAGGTGACACCTCAGACAGTGTCAGCATATTACGGTTCCATTTAAAAATGGTGTTCTCTTTTCTCGTTCTCTGTCATCAACTTTAACAATAATTAATTTCAAATATGTTAATCACAGGATCAAAGTAATACAACCCTCCTCAAGGTTTAAATTGCAGTTGTGTGCTTAACACGCTCAACAATGTGGCTCTTGTGGGCCCCAAAAGAGACCACAATGCAGAGTAGAAGATGAAATGTTACAACGCAGCCATGGAGAATGTTATGTGCACTTGTGATGTGTACTTACACTGCTTAGAAAAGGGTCAGAAAGGCTTAAATAAAAAGAAAATAAAATTTTATTGGTTGAAAATATCAACTACTAAGTCTGTGAAACAGTCTGGGCCTTCCCCTCAAAAAAAAAAAAAGATGCTATTTTATTTTGTTTCACATTTTAGTTTAGATTCATAGAAACAGAAACTTCTTCACACCCTCAATTGTTTGACCAACAGGAATGTAAGTTCCATTGTAAGTTTAAAGCACTATTTCATCTCTCTCTTCTAAATTAATACATTTTATACAAACGACAAGAGTTTCTTAACCAGGCCTATATTATCATTTTCTCCAATTAAATTTGATCTTATTAAACACCAACTATACATATTATAACTCCTGAGATTAAAAATTCTGTAGATAACATGAGTATCCAAATCATCGTTATTAGTAAATCTGACATTCTATAAAACTCTTCCGTACCTCAGGGAATCAGTTTCTGAAGCGGAGAATTTCACAGACGGATAAGTAGCTCAACTCATTTCAAAAGTTACTGTGTCTCCTAAACCTAATATATTGGTTAACTGAGGTGAATCACTTAAATCTCCTGTCATTCAGCAAGAAAAATAACATTTCTGGTTTGAGAGGAAAGAACAAGGTGTATTTATTTCTGTCGCCTGCAATGCTTAACAGTATCTGACATGCATGGGGCTCAGGTAGGGACTTGCGAAGTGACAGAATGGAAACCCAGAGCGACATGAGTGTGCAGGGTAATAGTTGCGAATCGCTTAAGATTTGGGAGCCCAACAGCAGTCTCCAGGTGTTGGGGGTACGGGGGGGATGTGGGTGGGAGGAATTAATTCGTTAGAGTTTTGTTTATACATTTATTGTTAATTCTACTCACTAGCATCTGAATAATGCCGGTCATTAAATAGTGATTGTGGGGGTAGGTGGCAGAGGAAAAACTATAAATTAATTCACACCTAACTATTCATGTCAATTTCCCAAATATGTTTAAATTTCATGTATCATTTTTATCTTATTGTTTTTATTATTTATTTATTTATTTTTTATCTTCACCTGAGGATCTACTTGGGGGTGAGGGGGAAGGAGGAAATGAAGGAGAGGGAGAGGGAGAGGGAGAGAGGGCGAGAAACATCTTACACGCCCCAACCAGAGATCGAACCCGCAACCTAGGTATATGCCCTGACTGGGAATCGAACCCACAACCTTTCAATGCACGGGAAGGCACTCCAACCAACTGGGCCACCCACCAAGGCTATTTTGTTATTTTCGCAATGGCTGGACTACAGTTACTATTTTTAAAGGATGGGACCTAAATAAGCCTGCTCCTTCCCAATAGGGATCTAAACAGAACTCTGGTCCACTCATTTTATTATTTCTCTTCCTGGTTGGGACAGTCACATGTTATGTCACAGATCTAAAAAAGTGGGTCCTTACATATATAGTCTCGAATCGATAACTTCATTCACTGAAATGAGTATCTCCAACACAGAGAGTAGCAGGTAAGAACCAGCCATCAAAAGGAAGTGGTGTTTTGCAATGAAATTGCTTTTAGATGATCTGGCACTTTTTTATTACGTAGAAAGTTTTCCTGGGGAAAACCACACCAAAATTACTTAAAAAGAACAAAAAGGTAAGTGGTCACACAGCATCAGCTGTCTGTCCCGGCCTGCAATGCTCCCGTGAAGTCAAGCAGCCAGCAGGAATATTTGCATGTGTTAGAAATTGCCAACTGCATTATGCCTGCACTGGGCCAAAGAAGGCTCAGATGCAACTGAATGAGATGCCACCATCTAATCCAGGTACTTATTGAGTTTGATCTGCCATAGATAGTTGTGTGAATTGGTCAAATCACTCACCAGTATTCTTCACATTTCCCAGTAACCCCATCTTCCTCTACCTATGCCCCTGACTCAGTCCATTACCACAGAATCATGAAAAAAGGAAGGGACTTTGAAGAGTACCCAGGTCAGCTCTTTTGTTGTAAAAAAATAACAACACAACAAAGGTCTGATCAGATCCAGTGACTCACGCTCAAGTGAAAGTCATTGGCACCCAGGACTGATCTCAGGCCACGAGGTCCCTCCTTCTCTGTGGGCCACGAAAGATGAAAAGAACATGAACATAATTTATTCCATTTTTCTGAAAAGTTTCCAGACAAACATATAGAAACAAGACCAATGCTGCTTTTAGATACCTTGGTGTAGCTTCAGTGTAAAGAAAACGTATACCTTAGTTGAAATGAATTCTGTCTTTTTTACTTAAAATGCATCTCAGTTGGTCCCTATGTACATATGGTATTTATAAACAGGATTCAAAGGTATCGTCAAATGATCTGTTAACAACAAAAGAACTAGATATTAATTCGAAACCTAAATACTTGTTTTCCGGTATGGCTTCCCTGGTCATTTCACATCTCGCGTCTGCGAGACAAAGCAGCCACCAGCTTCAGTCTGCAGACAAGAAAGACCGCTGGAGCTTATTCCCCCACCGTCTCTCACCTGGCTCCCCAGCACCCCGGCTGTACAGTGTGGAGAGGGGGTGACAACTGCTCGATCCGCACAGACAGCCGAGCGTGGCTGGGCCACTCGCCTTTCAGGAGCGTCTGGGACCAGCAGCATAATTACCCCACGTGTCGGCAAGGATTCCCAGCTGTAAAGTACACATGCGCCCGGCTGGCGGACAGAAGTTGAAAAGGACACAGCTTTGTACCCAGCCACCAGCTGAACTCGGTGGCAGGCTATTAAAAAAAAAAAAAAAAGGCACAAATTATACATGGAAGGATGTAGGGGAGGGGAGAGGAAAACGCAGTGAGCTAATGTTCCTAGCTGGCATCTGCCTTTTGACTCAAAGAAAGAGATGGCCCTTTTCCAAAATTTTTCTATTATTGTGGTATCAGCGGCCTCTTGGACTCGTTTATAAAAGCTGAGACTGCCAACAGAACGAGACACGATTTCTGTTAATAGTAGCAATGTGCAAGCCCCTGGAAATCACAGGGATTTCGATATTTCCTCTACAAAGGCTCCTTCAGTGTTATTAGTCCCAGCTTGAGCCCTAGGACTTGTAATTATGGCCAGGTACTGTTAAGAAATATGACAACAGCCAATTCTGAGGTTAAGAAGGTGCTACCTTGACTCTTTAATTTACTGTTCTAATATATTTAACTGAAGAACAGTTTGAAACTAATTGGCTTTGGATGTTTCTTGCTAAACTGGCATTCTCCCAAATGAATTTCTGTTAGTTAGCCCTTTCAAATCTCAGTATTGTTGGTTGACTATTACACTAACTTCCTACTCTGAAAACTGGGAATCAAAAGAGAAAGAATTAAGCATTTACCCAGCCTTTTTAAAAAGGACTAGAGATTCTACCTACTTCATGAGGGAAATATCTTTATTTAAAAAACAACAACAACCTAGTAAATAAATGTACCAGGAATGATAGATTCAAGACCCAATGAAGAATAAGGACTGCTGCCCTGGCCGGTTTGGCTCAGTGGTAGAACGTCAGCCTGCAGACCAAAGAGTTGCAGGTTCGATTCCGGCTAAGGGCACGTCCCTCGGTTGCGGTTTGTCCCCAGCCCTGGTCAGGGTCATGTGGGAGCAACCAATCGATGTGTCTCTCTCACATTGATGTTTCTCTCTCTCTCTCCCTCCCACTTTATCTGAAGATAGAAATGGAAAAAAGTATCCTCGTGTGAGGATTTAAAAAAAAAAAAAAAAAAAAGAGTAAGGACTGCTTCCAGCCTCTACTTGGGATGGAGAAAGCTGGAAAAAGTATCACTCCCATCCTTATAATAAACATAAATGCTGGACAACGTGCAAATGACTGACTTTCCCGAACCAGCAGAGAGCTGGGACAGCAGGGCACCCCACTAAACGGAATTCTGAAACGTCCAGGAGCTCTTGTTCACCTAGACAGACACTGCTGGACACTGGCAAAAAGATTTTATTTCATGTTGTTTTACTTTTATTCTTTAAATGTATCCTTATTGTTGGAAGTATTACAGATGTCTCCCCCTTTTCCCCCATTGACTCCACCCCCCCACTTCACCACGCTATTGTCTGTGTCCATTGGTTATGCATATATGCATATAAGTTCTTTGGTTTATCTCTTCCCATCTCCCCTCCCAAAAGATTTTAGCCAAAACTGTTAACAAATTGCCCAAGTGTGAGCTAGCAAGAGAGCACAGGATATATTCACAGACTATGTAACACAGAATATAAAGGGGGCTGCAATATAAAGGAATTTACACCCACTTTCAGCTCTTCTCAGGACCCCACTGGGTCCAGAGACAGTGTCCTTTGCCATTCCTGGGGAGAGAGCATCGGCTACGGCAGGAAAAGTTTGTATCAGAGGCTGCCTGGATCCCTCTCCTGTCCTCCCTATGGAGCAAAGTCCTTAAAGTCTGGGAGAAAGGCAAAAAACAAAACACAACCTCTACCCCTGGGGCGGGGCCGGAACACAGAGAAGGCCACGCCTCCCGACCCAGAGACAGTGATTGCCTAGGACTGAGGCCCAGCGTTGAATCACTGTGTTGTACACCAGAAATGAATATAATGCTGCATGTCAACTCTGGTTTAAAAAATATTTTTTAAAACCTTAGCTTATTCTATATAGAAAGAAAATATAAACATTGGATGGGGGAAAAAAATACCCAGAGCATACCTGCACCTGCCCCCCCTCCTCTGACTAGAAAGCAGAGTGAGAAGAAACAGCGTGTGGACCCCCAGTTCCGGTGCAAAGACAGATGTGGCAGCGAAGCCCGGGCAGATGTGAGGAAGGCTCCCTGGCCAACCAGCCCCACCCAAAATGGGTAACATCAGAGGACCTGGACCCTTCGGTGTACTGACGGTGCCCAGAGCCACAATATGTGTTCACTACCATTCACAGGAATGCTGTGTAAGTAAAAACAGAGTTACTGTAAGTATTCAACAGAACAAGTCCACGGGCAATCGTAGGCTACAGAAGACCTGGGCCACACAATCAACTGAGTTAATTTAATTAACATTTGTAGAATACGCCACCCAGCTGGACCTGGACACACGGTCTTTTCAGGTACACACGGCATTTCCACCAGGATGGATCACAAAATATCACAACCAGGTGATATTCATCCTGGGACACAGACCTGCTTCAGCTTTGAAAATAAAAATAGTTTAGCATGTCCACAGACTAAAGAACGAAAAGTATACAATAATCTCAACAAATGTAGACTGTTTTTACAAGTACTATCTATCACAGATCTTTGTCCACAAAAGGAAAGAAATACTTAGGTATCAACCTAAGAAGATATATATACATATTTGTTCAAAATTTAGTGGTGTGAAAATATGATTGCAACACGATACTGAATGAGAAAAAGTAAGGTATAAAACAGTATGCACTGTATGGTCAGAATTTTATAAAATAAACTCAAATCAAATATTTTTCCACAGGAAAAAAAAGGGCTAAAATATAATAAAGGTCTTTTTAAAACATCTCCTTGCTTTCTCATTCTTTTTTTTTTTTTTTAAATCCTCACCCAAGGACACTTTTTCATTCTTTGTTCAGATAGAGTGGGAGGGAGAGAGAGGAAGAGAGAGAGAGAGAGAAACATCGACGTGAAAGGGACACATTGAGTGGCTGCCACCCGCACGACCAACCAGGGCCAGGGACAAACTGCAACCGAGGCACATGCCCTCAGCGGGAACCGAACCCGGGTCTCTCTGGACCGCAGACCGACGCTCCAACCGCTGAGCCAAACCGGCCAGGGCTTGGTTTCTCATTCTTAACAAGACAATCATGAAGCGTTTCAAGGGAAACAAAACTGACATTAACATAAACAATTTGTAAAGCTTGGCTGTCACCAGTTACTGTACAATCCACTTCACGAGGTCTCTTTCGATCAGTTCCCCTGGAGCTAGATCCACGTACTCCTAAACCCACTGGAAATCAAGTTCTGGGGTCAAACACGTTTGGAAAGCATTCATTTAATAAATTGGTTTCTTGATTGCAGAGCTAATTTGAAGACCCCGGTGTCAATTGGGAAATTCAAGGGGGTATAGTTTGCAGAGCTTCCCAAGTTCATCTGAAGGTAGAACTTGTGGAGGGAGGAGTGAAGAGGGGGAGAGTCGGGAAGGGAGGGGAGAGAGCTGTTTGGGCGGACCGTTGAAAGCAGGTTACCGACATCACATTATTTTGCTCCTAAGTACTTTGGTGTGTGCCTCCCAGGGACAAAGGACCTTCTGCTACTTGACCGCAATACCACTGTCACATCAAGGAAAGTGACATCATTTCCCGAATAGCATCTAATATCTAGTCCAACTACAAAATTTCCCAGTTTTCTCAAAAAAAAAAGTCTTTGATGGCCAGTTTTTCAAGCTTCCCAATGTTACATTTGGATACTTCCTTTTAATATAAAAACACATCCTGCTTTTTTTATGTCATTTTCCCCCCAGGAGACTAGTCTCATTGAATTGTAGAAATCCCACATTTTGTCTGGTTATTTCTCCATGGTATTTATCCAGCTTGCTCCTCTAGTCCGTGTCTTTCCTGTATAGTGACACTTACATTTGATGACTTAATTAGGGTCATGGTGGACATTTTTAGTAAGAATATGTCACAGGTGGCGCTGTGTTCCTCATCTCGCATCATATCAGGAGACACACGATGCCAGGTCATCCCACTGCCGATGCTGCTACGTCTGATCAGTGGTTCGGGTGGTGACAGTCCAGTCTCTGTTACAAGGCACCTTTTCCCTTGGCTGCTGGCACGCCCACTGGGAGGTGGCACTATCTCACCATGTGCGTCCTTTTCTCAGCAACCTCCTAGACATCTCTGATGATCACTGCAAGACTATCGGTATTTCACTGGGTTTCTTGTTCGTTTTTATTTACCTCTTTTAACATTTCTGTACAGGAAATGTGCCCTTGGTGGTGTAGTTACCTGAGTTTTGACACATGCAGACTTGTGTACCTGCCACGACAATCCAGATGCAGAATGGAGCCACCGTTTGAAAAGATGCCTCGCGCTGGCCTTTTGTGGTCCTGAAGAAAGTTTTGTACACAGTCCGTGCTCAGCAGCTCTGCCCTAATCTACTTGGCCCATAACAGTTCCTGTCTCACCTGGCAGTGATTAAACTCCTGTGTGCATAGGAATAACCAGAATTTGTTAAAATGCAGACTCTGGGCCCTACTGCCCAAGTTCCGGATTCCAAGGCAAAGGCGTGCCTCTGGGGACTGTGGTACTGGCAGCCCTCCGACTACACATGACACAGTGACTACAAGAATGGCCGAAATTCTGTACCCCTCCTTCTGTCCAGGCTCTTTGCACGGTGACCCTGCAGCTCCCTCCATGAGGAGGTGGGGTCTGTTTCCCTACATGCTTGGCAACAAGCTACAGCGGAACGGACCCATGCAGCAGCAGAGGCCTTGCTGTTCCCACACTCTCCTGGGAACAAGCCTGGCTGGCCTGCTGGATAGGGCGTAGCCTCCAGCCTGATCCCCACCAGCACTGCGGACAGCAGTCAGTCAGGCACGTAAGTGAGGCCATCGGAGAGCCGCCAGCCCCAGCTGACCACTGCAGACACCTGAGCCTACCAGCAACTTCACAGAAGCCTGGCTCAGCTGACTCATACACTCAGGAGCAAGAAAAAACGTGGACTGTTTGAACCCACGAGGGTTAGTGATTTGTTACACAGTATCAGCCAGCCGATACACCTTAGTTCTGATGCTCTTCGCCTGAGAAATGAATACTCCTTCATCTCTTCCTGCCCACTTCCCCCGGCCACCATCATAACTGAAGCTTCCCTGTCCTGCTCACACTGCAGTAGTCCTCCACCTGTCTCCCTCTGCTGTCATGCCCACCTCCACGCACACGGCTGCTGCTAAGACCATATTCCTTAAAGTCAGGCCCCAAGCTGTGGTCATTTATGTATTCCTATCATCTAGCATCATGCCTGGGACCTCCCACAGGCGCTCTGTCCTTGTCTGCGGAACGCCTGCGGCCGGATCCATAACACACAGCTCCACCCACATCACTCCCCACACGGAACGCGGGCACTGACACCAGACACCCACCCACTTTCTGCCGGGCTGTCTAATTCCAGGACCTGTGACCAGGCCCGGCCTCGCTTCCCACTCTTCTTCCCCTTCCTCTCTGAAAGCTCCATCCCTGTGAGGGCCGGCTGAGCACGGCCCTCACATCCTGTCTGTGCCCAGACTGACTCCCCTCTGGACGGCCTTTCCACTTCCCTGCACACTCTATGCATGCTTGAAGGTCCAATTCAAACGTCAGCTCCCCTGGGCCACTTGGACACTCCCTGCCCCGTGCCTCTGGCACTCTCCTGAGCCTCGTTTAGGCACCTGGTATTATGTGCCCTGTGCGCTGGCACCTAGCAGGCACCCCCACAGACGGTGAACCGTTCGAGGGCAGACTGCATCTTCTCCCTCTCTGCAGTCGCTAGTGCGCCTAGCGCAGTACAGAAACAGCACAGCCTACAGTGATGCTTACCGAATAGGTGGTTTCCAGTCACCACTGAAACAGCAAGCACAGTAACCCGGACTCATAAGCCAAACCCAGAACGAAGATGGCAAAATAAATGCAGTGGTTGTCAAGGAATCAGTTTGTCAAAGGATCTTCTGGAAAGCCAGTTAAAAATACAAAGTCCTAGCCCGGCCAGTTTGGCTCAGTGGTTAGAGCATCGGCCCACAGACCAAAGAGTCGCAGGCTGGATTCCGGTCAAGGGCACGTACCTCAGTTGTGATTCGGTGTCCATCCCTGGTCGAGGTCGTGCTGGAGGAAACGAATCAATGTGTCCCTCTCCCTCTCCCTCCCTCCCACTCTATTTGAAGATAAATGGAAAAATATCCTTGGGTGAGGATTTAAAAAACAAAACAAAACCAAATTCCTAGACTCTGCCCAAAGAGAGAGAGGTTGGTTCAGGAGTTCTGGGTAGAACCCTGGGTTTGAATTCTCATCAAGCTTCCATGTGATTTCTGGGAAGGTTATGGCATCACTGACAGTGACAGAGAGCCTGCTTTTCAGACACGAATCCCAAAGTAAGTCCCTTTTGCATGCACCTAAGGTTTTTGTGAAGTTTCTTAACTTCAGTGTCAAAGCACTGAGTGCAGCAGGACTATTAAAACCCACTTGAACACTCCTGGTCTGGCAGCTTGTGACCACAGGTCGCTGGGAAGAGGGCTTACACCCCATTCTTTGTCATCACCGTGTGCACACATTTTCTCATCTGCATATCCCTTTCGTAAACTATTTAAAGTTTAATTTGCTACGAACAGTCCTTTTCCGGGCCCCCCAGGTGAGGCATGCTGTGGAGTGATGAGGGCGCGGTGCCTACCTCGGTCCCACAGGCTGGCCCGTATCGCCCTCTCCAGCTGCTCCTCCTCGCTCAGTCCCGCTGTGTACGCATCATAGTTCCTGGGCACCTCTGCGTGGTAGCCAGGGCTGCCGTGCGGGTAGTAATCCTGAAACCCAGGGTAGCCTACGGACACAGTGAAAGGTGACAGAGCATTGTCATGGACTGTTCTTTTCATGCTTCCTATTGTGTAAGCAGAGACAATAACACAAGTCATGTCATTTTTCTGAGTACAGTGATAATCCTCAAAATGAGAAGAGAGGACGAGAGAGGGCTCCTCCACGGGGTGGGAAATGCCTGTCCTGCCGCTGCAGTATCCACAGAGCTCGGCATGGGGCCACCGTGAGCGAGTCCTTCTGTGCTGGAGCGGAAGAAGACAGCAATTGAGGAGGCAGTCAGTGGTACTGGAGAGGGGACCCAAATGGGCTAATGACATACAAATGGATTCTTTCAGCTTAGAGGTGATTAATACATGGAGTGTTTTCAGTGACGTCCTGACTGGAGTCAAGGGAACGGTTGACATGATAGTTGATAAAGCCTTACTGCCCAGTGGCTCCATGTAACGAGAGGAAGACCAATGTTTAATACATACACATATCCTACAGGACTTCTGTGCTGGGCGTGACACTTAGGGCAACAGTAAGAATGTGGAGATATACACGCCAATGTCTCTGTAATTATAATTCCCTAGTGGAGATCATAGTTTCTATTAACAGTACTTTTAAGAAATCAGTTACTAGATAAAACAAGAGAAGAGACAATCTGGTCATTAAATAATGCGCAGGTACCAAACTTAGATACTAAATTAATAAAGGTCAATTACAGAGCCCAGTTCACTTTTGCAAGGTATTCCCATCAATCTTTTAACGACAGTTTGGTTTATTCCTTACATTTTCTTTAACAGCCCACTTTTAGGGAATTTGCTTGGAAGAGATTTTTTTTTTCCCGCAGAAAATTACCTATCTAATTCTGGTGTAATGGGAGAGAAGTAATAGTCTGTTTAATTTTTCCCCTTCTTCTATACCCTTTGAAGATGATGCTTTTCAAATGTTTAATTCATGTGCTTTTTTGTTGTTGATGAAAATCCCTACCCTTTCTATGAGTCTTGTGTCATGTGTCACCATATCAACCAACATCCAACATCATAGTATATGCCTGAGTTTAAGCTTCTTATTGCTTTAATAAGACTATAGAAAAACAAAAACAAAAAACCCTCACAATCAAGCCAAGAAGAGGAACACTGTAGGGTAGAACCTGGTAATATTCAGAATTTTTGATAATTGGTCCTGAAGCTATTTTAAAATGTACTTTTGTGTTGGTTATGAATAAAAGGCTTTCCTAACACACAAGATTGAGGGGGGAAATTTTTAACTATTTCCTATAAGAATTTTCAGGCACTCTAAAAGGCTTTATTTTCATATAAACAATGAAATGACAATGTAACGCACTGATCTAGTTTCAGCTAACATTCTAATGTAATTATATGTGTTTATAAAAATATTTGTCATATAAAGTATTTGTGTCTATTGGTTATGTTTTTATAGCAGCTTTACTGAGATGCAATTGACATCCTATACAATTCACCAATTTAAAGTATATAACTCAGTGGCTTTTAGTATATTCAGAGTTGTGCCATCATCATCATAATCAATTTTAGGACATTTTTAGCACCTCCCAAAAGAAACCTGTAGCCTTTAGCTGTCAGCCCCTCCACCCCTCCCAGCCCTAAGTAATCGCTAATCTACTTTCCATTTCTACAGCTATGCCTATTCTGGACAATTATACAAACTGAATCATACGATATGTGGCATTTTGTGTCTGGTTTATTTCACTTAGCATAATGTTTTCAAGGTTCACCCATGTTGTAGCATGAATCAATACTTCATTCCTTTTCACGGCCCAATAATATTCCATTGTATGACTATACCACATTTGGTTTATTCATTCAGCAGCTGGTAGACATTTGGGTTACTTCCACCTTTAAGTATTGTGAATAACGCCGCTATAAACGTCTGTGTACACCTTGTGTGGACATATGTATTCACTTCTCTTGGGTGAATACATGCCTAGGACTGGAACTGCTGGGTCACATGGTCGTTCTGTTTAACCACTCGGAATTGTCAGAATGCTTTCCAAAGCGGTCGCACATTTTTCATGCACACAGCAATGTATGTGGATTCAGAATTCTCCACATCCTCGCCAACACTTGTTATTGTCTATCTTTTCAATTATAGCCACCAGAGTGGGTGTAAGTGGTAACTCACTATGGTTTTGATATCTAACAATGTGGAGCATCTTTTCATGTGCTTATGGGCCATCTGTGTATCTTTAGAGAAATGTCTACTCAGAGTCTTTGTCCACTCTTACTGACTAATACTGCACTCTTCTCTCTTGGTACTATTTTACTGAATGTCCTTGAGGGTCACAAAAATGAATGATTTAAATAAAAATTAAGCCCTGGCCGGTTTGGCTCAGCGGTTGGAGCGTCGGCCTGCGGTCCAGAGAGACCCGGGTTCGGTTCCCGCTGGGGGCATGTATCTCGGTTGCGGTTTGTCCCTGGCCCTGGTTGGTCGTGCGGGTGGCAGCCACTCGGTGTGTCCCTTTCACGTCGATGTTTCTCTCTCTCTCTCTTCCTCTCTTTCCCTCCCACTCTGTCTGAACAAAAAATGAAGAAATGTCCTCGGGTGAGGATAAAAAAAATAAATAAATAAATAAATAAATAAATAAATAAATAAATAAATAAATAAAAATTAAATAAAATTGTTCAGGATTTTTGGGACGGGCTAATTCTGACAAGCCTTGCTACTGATGTAGTACAAATTAGTGAGAATATACTAACTACCTCCAATAACCCAACTTCCACATTCTCTCACACGTTTCCCACGCCGGAATATGAACATTATGATATTTAAAACAGGGCAAGGATATAAGTACATTTCCCAAATACTCACAATGGTTTAGGGCTGAAGTGGGATCTGGATGCAGTTTTAAATATGGATGCCCTTCCTCACTGGTTTCTACTCAACAGAACTATCAAAAAAATTCAGCTCCCACTGCTGTGGGACACACCCACCAAGTTTCATATCCTGAAAGACTGTGGCACAGCTACAAACCCTGCTTCTCTACTTTACGCACACACACACACACACACACACAAACACACACCAAGTTTCATATCCTGAAAGACTGTGGCACAGCTACAAATCCTGCTTCCCTACTTTACACACACACACACACACACACACACACACACCAAGTTTCATATCCTGAAAGACTATGGCACAGCTATAAACCCTGCTTCTCTACTTTACGCACACACACACGCACACACCAAATTTCATATCCTGAAAGACTGTGGCACAGCTACAAATCCTGCTTCTCTACTTTACACACACACACACACACACACACACACACACACACACACAGACAACTTCCATATAAGGACAAGTGGCCAAACACAATCAGCATGTCTACTTCACAAAGAACAAGAGAGAGGGACAACCCTTCTAAAACATAATAGAATATTTATGGATCAGTCCGTGAATACCATGGACGCTTCAGCAACCCCTGAATAGCAGACTGCCCAATTCCCTAAGAGTGCCCAATTATTTTATTGCAACAAAAATGCATATTGGGCACTTTCCCATATGGCTTATCACCACTTTCAAACCCCTGTGGAAAGTCATTCTGTTACAGAAGGTCTAAGCAGCATTTCTATCTATTTATTCGCGAACGTGTTTAGCTAATTCGAAGTCCAAAATAACCCCAGAGCTTGGAATACCCATCTTGTACAGATACCAGAAATACCACATACATCTATAGAGTTTTAATTTCCAGGCAAGTTTGCTATAATTTGAGGCAGCATTTTCTTGATATAGAAAAACATTTTTCTTCATATTATTTCCTTCAAAAATAAAAAAAAAGGCCCAGCCTTAATGAAATAAAGTCTACAACTCTAAACATCTGAATATTATAAAATCTAATTTGGTACTAGTCAGACAAAACACGGGGAGAGAGAAAGAGAACGTTTCAGTGCCTTAGTCAAAAGGATTCATGTGGTTAAAGATTCTATATCATCATCCGTCATAAACCATCAAGACCAAAACTCCCATCCATATCTATTATAATGAGAACAGGTCTCCTAGGACCAAAAATCTTCTACAGCTGTTCCACTGGCCCAATCAGGTATTTTTAAATCTTCATAATAAACATGGCTGGGAAAACCTAACAATCAAACACTTAAGATGAATACGTTTAAATTATATCCTGTGATGAATGCTAGTTTAATATTCTTTTGTAGCTATATACTTTGGCTGTGTAGTCAAAGAAATTCTGGTTATCGTTATTCTATTAACTACTCCTCCATCTGTTCCTTATACACATACCAGGACTTCATGGCAAAAGAGATCAAGAAACACCACCAAGATTAGAAAAATTGGTAGCAGCTTTTTAAACATTCATGAGGTTCTTTGACCTATAAAGACTTTTCTAGCTAAGGACGGCCATAGTAAGAATAAATCATTGCTTGTAAGAGATACATATGCTCTCGTAAAAGCTCCCTCGATGACCATTAGCGCGGCCACCTGGCCTTATGTAGGTCTGCCTTTGAAGAAATCCAATCCCTTCAGAGGAAGGAGTATAAATATGGTAATCTTACCGGGAGTAAGAAGAAAGGTAAAAGGGGCTTTTATTTTTGCCTTTAATTCCCTGGTCTGTGCGTCTGCTGTGTTTATGCCTCTTCCATATGAAGCAAGAAAGAAGCAAGTCGCCCCCCGCCCCCACCTTTTCTTTAGTAAGTGCAATAAAAAGGGGAGGAAAAGATAATAAGGGGAACTGCTCTATTTTGCAAGGTTAAATCAGCAGAATGCCCATCTCACTTCGTTGTCCAAGAGCAGGGGCCAGGAATCAGTGGCCTGCACTTTTAGTCCTGGTTCTAGCACGAACAGCCTGTTTGACCTGACAAATTACTTAACATTTCTAACCCTCCCTTGCCCAGTTGTCACACGGGTATCGGACTTGGGTTCTAGGAGAGTTTAAGCCATGTCTGTGCACAGATATGTTCTTCTTATTCTTTCTGTCCAGAGGAGCATTCCTGTTTCTTAGGGGAATTTTCAAAAATTAACCAGGAGAGAAGTGATTTCTCCTCTAGCTACTTCAAGGTGTTAGAGGCCATGTCGCCTGTCCAGTGGAGGGAATAAAGTCATTGCGAAGAGAGAAATCACCAAGGAGGTAGAACCAAAGCGGTCTTCCTATCCAACCCCATTCTTCCTAGCCATATGGGCCAATAAAGCCCTGTTATACTTAAGTAAGTGTGAACTGTTCTCCATACCCAACAGTCAGAAGGACCCAATGCTCTTCCAGATGACTGACCGTACAGTTGACCCTTGAACAAGCTGCGGTGAGGAACATTGACCCACCCTGCACCCCATGTAGTAAACAAGCTGCATGTAACTTTTGACTCCCCAAAACCTTAACTACTAATAGCCTACTGCGGACTGGAAGTTCTACTGTTAACATAAACAGTTGATTAACACATATTTTGGATGTTGTGTGTATCATATACTATATTCCTACAATAAGCTAAATTAGAGAGAAGAAAATGTTATTAAGAAAACATTCACAAAGAGAAAATACATTTATAGTACTGTATGTACTTACTGAAAAAAATCCACGCATACGTGGACCTGCGCAGTTCACACTTGTGTTGCTCAAGGGTCAACTGCACTGGGCATGTGTGCCGATAACTAACCCTGCGCCTCGTCTCTTCGGGTGAGTCCACAGACAACGGAAGGCGAGCTGACAGTGTCCAGCAGCTGTTCTCTCCTGCACAGAGGCCCCATTTCTAGGATTTCAAGGGTCCACATCACCAGCTCTGGAAGCTTCAGAAGTGTAGCCTTTCGCCCGGCCAGTGTGGCTCAGTGGTTGAGCGCTGACCCATGTACCAAGACATCACCGGTTCGATTCCCGGTCAGGGCACATGCCCAGGTTGTGGGCTCGATCATGCAGGAGGAGGCCAATCAATGGTCTCTCTCATCAATGTTTCTATCTCTCTCTCTCCTTCTCTCTTTAAAATCAATAAAGAAAAAAAATTTTTTAAAAAAAGAAGTGTAGCCTTTCTTCTTGGAGCAGCAACAGTCTCCACCTCTGTAGTCCCCAAACCTAGGTAACGCCCGTCAGGTAAGCCTATGACTGTTGTTACTGATCCCATTAGAATCACCATTAGAATCACCCATTTAAAAAAGTGTCCAAGTCCTTGTCTCTATCCCTATTCAGACTTAGCTGGTCTGGGGTGAATTCAAGGCAAGGATATGTTGTAACAGCTCTTCAGTGGATTCACACAGACAGCCAGGATCGATATTCATGATCCCAGTCTTTAGAACTACATCAAAAACATAGCTTGGCTGTAACTCCAATAACATCACTCTACTGATTACATCCTTCCCTGGCACCAGGACACATTCTGGATAATTCCAAACAGGCCTTCTCATACAGGCCTGAAGAGCCCTTTCTGCGGGAGCTTTCCTTAACTTCTACTCATTATGGAGCCCCCCACCCCCACCCCCACCCCGGGCAACCTCCAGGAACTGCAGCCCACTGCTCCCTCCCAGGCTGAGCACCGAAGACACTTCGCTCAAGCCGAAGACGGACTTCTCCTTCCGCCAGGAGGGAGGAACTGGGACTGGACTAGCCCTCTGCCATAATCAAGCAGAAGACTGGAGAAAATATATGAAGCAAATGTTTACAGGCTGTACAACAGGCAGTGCACGACTTTGAACCTTTAGAGAAAGGAAGTAAAGGGATGGCCTGAGGCACTTTCTGGCCCTCGGTACAGGGATGGGGAACTCCAGCAGCCGCAGCAGGCCCCCTGCATGGAGTTGGAATTTACAGGCCAAGTACAGCCAAGGAGAAAACTACCGGCACGGAGAAACCTCCAGAAATCTGCATGGAGTCCCCCTGGAGACCTGCCGACTCTTAAGTCATGTGTGCGCGCAGGTCAAATTCCATGAGACCGGGCCAGGAATGACCGAGAGCTAGAAGCTGAACAGCTCCCGGCGCTGGGGCAGGACTGGGAGACGCCTGTGTTTCATCTAGCAGGACGAGAGTCCTTGCTGAACAAAGGGCATTCAGGAGAGACCCCGGAAAAGACACCTCAGTAGTAGTGCAGAATTAGCCCTACAAAACAATTATTTTAGGCCCACCCTAAGTAATTTTAAAACAAGCCCCAGAAGAGTCAAAGTAATCATCAAGGAACTTAACTGGATGCCAGCACAAAGCCCAGTTTTCCTTAGAAGAAGGTAAACTCCAGCACTCAGCACGACAATGTATGTCATGTCTAGCATCCAATCACATCTTACCAGATATGCAAAAACTGTGACCCACAACCAGGAGAAAAATCAGTCCAATGAAACAGGTGCAAAGAAGTATATAGAGAGGGGACAGAATGCGCAGTCAGGGACTTCAAGACAGCTATTGTAACCAGGCTCACGACTGAAAGAAAAACAGGAGTATCATGAGGACAGAAACGCAGGCTATAAGCCAGGCATCAAAAAGCTACAACCTGTGGTTCAAAATCCACCCAGTGCCTACTTTTGTAAACAAGGTGTGACTGGAACACGGCCACACCCACTGGTTTTTAAGTTGTCTATGGCTGCTTTACAGCTACAGTAACAGGTTGACTAGTTGTGACAGAGACCATCTATATGGCCAATAGAACCCTCAGAATCTAAAACATGAGCTACCTGGTGCTTTACATGAAAGACTGCCCGGAATTCAGGCTACAGCAGTTTTCAGTGGGCAGGACTATAAGGCACCCAGTGCTTCCATGGCCTATGGCTTCCTGAAGACCTGCTACTGCTGCTGGCTCAGGATGTTACAAGGCAGCCTCCCCAGGCTGGAATGTCAGGACCTTAGCCTCCAACAGTCACATGCTTTAATGGGAAGTCCTTTCCACCTATTTACACAGACACAGAAAGTCACATGGTATGAACCATCAGAGGATGCCTGTCTTAGGATAAGCATGACTGTTCCGGAATGTGCAGTTGGGGTGGACTAGGGAGAACTGTGCATCTGAAACTGACTAACACTTAGCCAGTGATACGTTCTCTTAGGCTGACAATAAAGGGACCTGGGTCTGGTATGGATCTTATCATGTCTGAGAGACCTCATACCAATGGTTCAATGTTTGCATGTCATTGTTATCTCCCTTCCTGGTCTTCCCTACTGACCCACCCAGATATGCTCCCTGGGCTACCCTCCACCCAGCTTTCAGACATGTCAGAGGGAGGTACAGTTACATAACATGGGAACTAGTCTACAACAGCATAAACTAGCATTGCCTTAAAGGCTTCCACAGTGGCTGGCGAACACTATAATTTTTTAAATTAAGTTAAAATGTATTAAATAAAATAAAGTGCTTACCTGAATTATTAAAGTAGGGTCGCTGTCCTGGGTAACCATTACTGAAGGAAAAAATGCCTAGATATGAAGGAAACAAACATTTTAATAGTAGCTATAAGCTTGTTCTACCCCCAGTTGTATTGAGGTATAACTGACAAATGAAAAATTGTATATATTTAGGTCGTGCAATGTGATTTTTTTAAAAAGTTGTACATGTGATGATTTAATATACATATACATTATGAAATGATTGCCATAATCAAGTTAAATAACACATCCATCACCTCCAAGTTACCATATTCTGTGCATGTGTGAGAATTCTTAAAATCTACTCTCAGTAGATTTCACGTATAGAACACAGTATTAACTACAGTCGCGATGCTGTACATTAGATCCTCAGAACTTACTCCTCTTACAACTGGAAGTTTGTACCTCTGACCTACACCTCCCCACTTCCCCCAGCCTCGGCTACCACTGCTCTATTCTCCGGATCTATGAGTTTGAATGTTTTAGATTCCATATCCAATTAAGATCACACAGTATTTGCCTTCCTCTGTCTGGCTTATTTCAACATAATGTAAAGTCATCCAGGTTCATCTATTTTGTTGCAAATAGCAGGATTTCCTTCTTTTTATGGCTGAGTAATATTTCATTGTGTATGTAAAGTTGTATCATTGTGCACATATAAAGCTCATATATATGTGAGATATCTATATCTATATCTGTCTATCTATCTATCTACCTACCTACCTACCTACCTACCTATCTACCTACCTACCTATCTACCTATCTACATTTATAGCTCACAATGCCTTTATCCATTCATCCATCAACAGACACTTGGCTACTGTCAATAACGCTGTAATGAGCATGAGAGAGCAGAGAGCTCTTTGAGATGCTGATTTCATTTCCTTTGGACATATGCTCAGAGGCAGAACTGCTGGATCATATGGTAGTTCCATTTTTAATTCTTTGAAGAACCTCCATACTCTTTTTCCTCCACAATGGCTGTACCAATTTAAAATACCCACCAACGGGGTAACAGGGTTCCCTTTTCTCCACATCCTCACCAACACTTACTTATCTCTTGTCTTTTTTATAACAGCCACCCTAACACTTCCTGATTTCAAACTATACTGCAAAGCTACAGGAATCAAAACAGTGTGGTATATTGGCATAAAAACAGACACATGGACCAATGGAACAGAATAGCCATAAGGCTTTAAGTGCCAACCTTTCCAATTAGGAGGTTCTCTATAACAAAGTCCAAGGTCATTTCAAATGATTTCTAAACATTTGTTAAAATGAACTCTCTTGTTTGTGGCCAGCACTAGAACATGTGGGAGACAATGAAACCCTAACTTAAACTCTCAGAAGTTCTTTAAAGGTTCCTGTTGATAGTCTTTGCTTTCCAAGGTACCAAACTTGGGGTTTGAGACCCCCGCACAAGTAGAGATGCTCTGGCTATAGAGAGAACTTTCCCTCAACAGGGCTGTTAGGAGAGCCATGCTCCTTACCCTTCTTAAGAGACATTCCCTTTCTTGTCCTTACCAGGGCAGTAGGACAGGCCATTCAGCACTGCTGAAGGAAGGGAGAGAGGGAGGAGTCACAGGACACACCTTTAAAGTGATGCTCCTCTTCCAGGAGTAATCAGACAGCAGTCTGCACGTGCTTGGTTATTTTCCCCAGGGGTCCTGTGTCACCTCAACTCCCAGATCACTCTAGATCTCTAGATCTCCAGATCACTCTAGATCTCTCTCCGGCTTTCCCCGAACAAAGGGCACAGAGATCACAGGCTATTTGTAAATAGCAGTGAATGTTTGTTCCAACTTTCATTTTCTATTGTATTCATTTGAAAATAGAATGATGTAGAAATAAGTCTCCATAGAAGAAAGGCAAGGTTTTAAGATGGAAAGCCAAGAGTTTAAGTAATATAATTACAGGGGAAATCATCTTTACACACAAAATACTTGCCTACATTTTGTAATGTGTGCAAAAAGCATTACTAACCACTTAATCTGCAGACACACATAGAAAAATGAAACAAAACATTAACCTCCTGAGAATCTTTTTTTTTTTTTTTTATCAGTATTGAGAGCATTTGGGCAACAAAGCTCATTACTCGATTTCCATTATTAAGTTACATCAAAAGTGTAATAAAGCTGGACACGTTCAATAAATGAAGCGCCCACTGCCTCCTCCAAGCACACACACTGGAAACACAGTAATAAGCACATGTAGAAAAATGGGATCTGCTTAGATGCAACACAGCCTGTAAAAATCCCCCAGAAGCAAACACAACCTGCTAACAGAGGCGACAGCCCAGTGCCTGGAAAGCTCTCTAATACCATGAGCATTCGCTGGTTCCTGAGAATACCAGCCATCGCCACAAACTGTGAAAACAAATTATGTGTGGTTCAAGAAAAGGTAAAATAGTCTCAGAAGATTTCCCATGAATAAAAGATGAAATATGGGGACTCATATGGCCTTTAAAACTAGTGTTTGCAAAACAGTGTCCTTAAAAGTCATAAGCGGTGTCAATTTTAAATTGAGGTCTACAAAAATTCATCTATTTCTAAATAAAGTAAAGTGTTTTTATGGAGCATCAATGTGAAGAAAACAAAAAGAAAAAAAAAAATTTATTTTTTTTTTAACGCAGGAGCCAAGCTTTAAGCAGTAACAGACTTGGCTTGGCCTGGCATGAACGTGTCTCTCCCACCAAGGACCTGGTGGTCACTCTGAATTCTTTCAAGTACTGGCTTTGCACTTCTGCACAGATTTTTCTTTTTCAACTGTGCCTTGCACATATACGAATTCATGGAATATTGTAGCATGATGCATTACTTTAAACCCACATTAGTTCTCTGCATTTTCAAGACAAGTGTGGTTCTCGGGGAGCAGTATTCATGCTGAGGGCATACACAGACACTATTTGTCCCTGAAGAAAGCCTCAGGTTTAGAACTGGGTCTGCAGCCTCTCTGGAGCTGTGTGAGGAGCCACACCAGCTGTTACACTTCTTGGTTTAAGAAGAGACTACTAGGAATTCCTACGCAGAACCACAGGGGAAATTGGGCTTGCTTCTGTTCCCATGAAAATGAAGATGAACTTCCAACTTGTCGTGTCCAAGGTGTTTTGTTCTGTACCTGCACAGGTCTCCATGATTTTCTTCAGAGGCCCGTGAGTGTACAGGAGTCCCACAAGAATCCCGGCCAGATGCCCGGCGAAGGAGGTCCTAGGAGAGAAGGAGACCCTTTGTGAGTGTGTGTTCTGCCGCTGATTACAGACAGCCTGTCTTCTCATTAGCCCCGTGCATGTCAATTAGTCACAGTCTGCAGGCTTTGCTCCACATTGCGTGTTTTATGTGAGCAGCATTTAACAGTCCAGAGAACAACACTTCCCACCTTGGGGGGGGGGTGAATAACCACCACATGTTTAAAATGCAATCTCCCTCGTTGCCCAAGAGAAGTGGGCTGGCCCCTTCAGAGCAGTGGAAGCGTTTTGTCAAGACAACCTATTCTATTTCTTCCACTTGTTTTCCGCGGCTCTTATCACAAAATGTAAATGACAGTTTTCTCTGAGTTAAATCCTGACTCGTCCAGCCACTGTGCGGACGGTATCTACCTGTGTTCGCAGCAGAGCATAGAGCTGTGGCTTATACATCACGCACCGGTGAGGCCGAGAGCAGGGGAAACTCGGCCGACCAGATTGAGATGTTCACACGCCCACCCCCAACGTCGCCTCCCTCTAATGTTGTCTTCATAGGCCACTCAGCAAAAAGACACAGCGATGCAAACTTCAAGCTCGAAAGATGAGTTAGGGCATTCGATTGGTTCCACTCTTCTTAAGCTGGCATCTAAGACTGGCAATCACTTACACATATAAATTCAAGGCAAGCCCCAGCTAAGGATATGCTGAATGAATACGCGAATAAAGGAAAGACAATCAGCCAGCAGGTCTCCCTGCCCCAGCCCTTGCTCTCACCTGGCCCCACACACAGCCAGCAGTGACCTGCCTGAATCAGAGGGCGTCATGTCACTGACACGTTGTGAAACTCACATTTCTCTGCAGCCTGTAGTCACCGCCTTCCCACACTCGGCCTTGCCCATCCTATCCCTTCCCTCCACCTTCATTGTCTGCTAAATCCATGCCCCCCACCCACACCAGACCCCCCAAGTGCCAAACAGCACCCGTCATGAAGAGCAGGCCCCAGCTGGCGTCGTTCTTCCCTCCCAGCACCCTCCTTCGCCACAGAACAGATCCGGCCTTTTGGGTAGCAAACATGTTTACATGTCTTCCCGTCTGTCTGTCTCTCTCTTACAAACCTCCCCCCACCCCAGGACAGTCTTATTCATCTGTTATGCTAAATTGGAAGCTAAAAATAACAACAACCGGGAAAGGTCAAGTGTATGAATACATTTCCCTGGCTTGGGGAAACGGCTCCTAGCTCCAGAAGGGGGCACCTGGAAGTTTTCAAGGGGCCAACGTCAACTCCAGGAGACTGTGACGTTGGCACTTTTCACATATCTATCACACCCACCTAGGACGGTGCCTGGCACAGGCGACACACTCCAATGTGTGTGGAATGAATGGTTTGAGTGTCCCGGGATGGTTCATCAAGGCCACCAGGAGGCACGTTCAAACCACTGGGATCTTCAAGTTGGAGGGCTCGCTGAGCCAAGGCAGTGACGAGGCTGAGGCTCAGTCACTCACATGAGACCTAAAGTCAAAACCCCTCCGTGTCGTGTCACCACCATAGCTGCAAGCAGCAGAGGACAGAGGCCCTGGAGCACAGACAAGACAGTGACAATTAATTTCCATTGTCTCAGGGCGGGCAAAAGACTTGCTGGCTCCCAGGGAGAAGAACGGCAGTGGAGCCCTTCAGAGAAAAGGGGAAAGGAAGCCCTCTGTAGACAGGATGGCACGGGGCATGTCACCATCAGCCAGTTCATCACGCCATTGCCCAAACAAGCCCCGGCACACACCACACACACACACACACACACACACACACACGCATTCCTCCAGGAGAGCTATTATTTTCATCCAATATATCTACCTCCCAGGATGTGTAACCTGATAATAAAAATACGGGATCAGACACTTGGCTTCCCATTTCAGGGAAGAACAGCATGAACTGTGCTTCTCTTTAGCTTTTCCAAAAAATAAAATAAAATAAAAGAGGGCTTATTTTATTCTACTTTTAGGCTAAATAATACACTCCAACTAGTTCTAGGAATGGCAAAATAAAGTAGTAGATTGAGGGATTTAAAAAAAAAAAAAAAAAAGGCCAGAATTAATTTAAAAAAAAATAATAACCTCAATTTATGGAAAAGAATAAAACATCAATATTTTTTAAACTTTCTAAACTAATCTTTATGGTGGATCATATAATTATAAAATATAACAGAAGAAAATTTCAGTTTAAAACCCCAACCTAGCACAATCAATCAATCTTGAATTTCATTTACAATTTAGAGTACAATTCAATTCAATGAATTTCTCATCTCTCCACATGGGTTTGTAGAAGTTTTAGTTGTAATCTAATTGTCCTAATATAATTGTGAATAACTAGGAAAGAGAAGCTTATCTTCCAATACTCAGAATTTTTCACAAATTCCCATCTCAAAACTCTAGCTGTCCTTATTTCATTTTGTTACCATTGTAATTAGCTAGGTATTAATAACAGGAAAGCAAAAAGGAGGCCAGACACTATAAGCATGGCCATCTGGGCAGCTTCACCAGGAAGCTGCAACTTCGCACTCCCCAGGGACCCACCAGTCCATCCCCTGCAGGTCACTGGGGGAAGGGGTCCAACAAAGGGGAGGTGGACGCATGCACAGTAAAGTCAGGGTGACTTAGGGAAGGTGCCTGTCAGTCTATCCTGGAAACAAAGACCATTGGCTAGAGGGGTGGGGCCAATGTAAGCCTGTGAAATCTGGGAATACATACTCTGCGGACAAAGGAATTCTCTCTCCCTTGGCTCTCCTGTTCCCATGGCTGTGCTCCTGCTTCCATGCACTGGCCTGTGCCCCCTCTGCAGTCATGTGGCCCTAGAAGTTGCATGGCCCACAACCATGCGGACCCCACATGCAATGGGCTACAGCTGGGAACACAAACTAAGCTAGCCTGATGGGGGACTGGACTGTGCTCCAACATGGAATAGAAACTCTGGGCACTGGCTTTAATCCTAGCTCTGGTGAAGACACTGCTGGACTTCTTCCATGGTGGGACAAAGGGAGAGGGATCTTGGAAACTCAGGGGTTTAGCCCGGCTGGTGTGGCTCACTGGTTGAGCATCAGCCCATGCACCAAGAGGTCACCAGTTCGATTCCCGGTCAGGGCACATGCCCAGGTTGTGGGCCTGATTCCCAGTGGGATCGGCCAACCAATGTTCTCTCTCATCGATGTTTCTCTCTCTCTCCTTTCCTCTCTCTAAAATCAATAAAGAAAAAAAATTTTTTTTAAGAAACTCAGGGTTTTAATTCCACACAAATAAAAATCATTCATTCTCCCATGCAAGTCTCAGGAAATTCCTCTTCTCGTGACATCACAAGAAGACCACTTCACCGGCAATAGGTGGGGACATGGAGAGCTCCCCACTGACAACAATTTCAGCTCTATAAAGGTATTCTTTTTAAAAAAATATAAGTAGGAAGAGATTATGATCTTATTCAATCAAAATTGAGAATGTCTCAATAGTACACATAAAAAGGGGAGAATTCCACCAACGAGCAAAGGAAGTATATGCTCATTTTAAGAGGCATGTTAACTTTCTCCATGACACTGGTAACCATTTGACAAGGAGCTCCTTTCTCCCTCTATGAGATACCCTTTACCCTTGTCCTGGGAGAGGAAGTGGACCTGCGGAGAGAAAACGGAAATGGAACTGGGGCCTGCCTTCTCCCCAGAAGCACTGGGATTAGGGCTCCTTATCCTGGCCCCTGGGGGTGCTGAGGAGGCAGAAGGGGGCCCTGGGGAAGCAGACATCTGCGTGCTCTCATCAGTGGCTGGGATCCACCTTCAACTGTTCCAGTTTCAGAAACAGATTGTGTTATTATCATAATTAGACATGCAAAACAGACATTTGGACGTGTGAGGTATCTGAGGAAACCTGTGCTCACAGCAGCCCTCCTGAAGGTGTGCGCTCCACTCAGTCCTTAGTTCTGCTCAGAGAGTGACGCCTCAAGGCACCGAGGATTTGGTTACAGCCTGCCTCCCTCCATCCGAAGTCAGAGTAGTTCCCCAGGGACAGAACCAGCATATTCAACTCTATATTCATGACCACACCTGACACAGTAAACGCTGGACACTAACTCTCAGTAAATAGCTACTGAGCGAGTGCAGGAGTGGAATTAAAATGGCACACAGAAGGCACGAATCTAACATACATTACAACTGTTTTATAAAAACAGGTGTCAATGGTCACCAGTTAACAGTTGTATGAGGATCACATTTCACTGAGAGAGGTAATAATTGAACATAACCCCCACCCCTTAGACAATGTATGACACAAAACATGTGCTCAATTAATAAAACAATATCACAAACCCTACTATTATACCCTAAAGTGAGTCACTTAGAAGCTTTCTTTCTTCTGATAGCTCAGTAGTGACTCCCTTTAGAAAATGCTAACAGCTATCACCAACCGCAGACTGTGCTGGTGAGATACAGCCACAGGGACCAGGTACACCACCACTTCACACAGCCACACGGGTGTGCACCGCACACACAGACGACCGTGAGAGGGAAAATAATTTGTCCAGGGCCTCCACCGTTCCACAAATGTTAGACATAGCCAATATCCAAATCTAGGTCACCAAATCTCAGCTTCAGAGCGAGGATCGATGTAATTCCATTTTAACAGGGGACAGTACCTTCATCCAGTCGGTCTTAAACTTATTCAGGCTCTAAGCCCTTTCAGTGTCTGGTGAAAGCCATGAACCCTGCCTGCAGAGAAACTACAGACACACGATTACTTTAAGTTCACAGGTGGCTTGAATTCCACCCCTGGACCTCGCGTTAAATACCCCAAAGTGAAAATAATCATGGCAAACAGAAGAACTGCACATGGAGCCCCAAGTCTAAGTAGTAATACACTCAGTCGGCAAAACATCTCATTTGTACTCAAATCCGAGCAGAGGCAGCCATTTATTTAGATTACTTCAGCTCATTAACCTACTTCTGAGTTCAATCTCCTCTTTGCTAGAACCCCACTTTCCATAATGCTTTCACTTAGGGGCCGAGGGCAGGACACTCTGCTAGTCTTCATACGTCCAGAGGGTCTTTATTTCAGTTTCCTATGTTGATGATAAATACAGGCTCTCGTGGGGCTGCTGAGCAATGTCCATCAGTCCTCCGCAGGCAGTCTGTCTCTTCTCTCACCTTCGAAGACTTCCCCTGCACTTTGGACATCCTGTCATTACTCCACCATCATTCCAGCCGCCGCTTCGTCTCCTTTACCCACCGTGACATTTGCTGTGCTTTTCCAGCTGAGGTCTCGTGTCCCCCCCCACAAGTCTGAAAAACTGCAGAAGGCCACTGTTTGCGTCCTGTGGACGTGCAGACACGCGGCGTCTGCACACTATCTACTCCACACAGAAGGGCTTGCCACGTGTTTACAGAACAAAACAGAAACGAAAAGAAAAGACGTGGAAAGTTAAAATGAAATCAGCGTTGCCGCACACGACTTCTAAGGGACGCTGCCGGTGAAAAGGTGATCATGGAACTAGAGATGAAGATATGCCGATTGTATCTCAAAGCTGGGGAGAAAGATAGTGTGGGTTTCAGTTACGCAAACCAGAGGCAGATAGTAACACCAGCACAGTGTTCTTCCCTGTCGTGCAGTGTCTCCGATCCTCACTCCTCTGGGCTAAGTGACTATGCAGAATGTCCCCACGCTCCGTCCATGGTGAAGGAATCAAGGCTGAAGCTGTGCTTGAATGCTGTGACGGGCTGTGGAGGTCCTCTGTCAAACGGCCAATTCCTTCCACAGCTGAGGCGGCTGCCCTCTCAGGCATAGCTCCGAGAGCAGAAAATGTGTTCCTCTAAGACATAATCTCCCGGTGTACGCAGAGCAAATGACCTCGTTAAGGATGCAACCTGATGGAGACAGTGCTGGACAAGGTAAGAAAGCAGGTAAGGAGCGAGGCAGTCGGCGAGGGGTGGCCTGTGGTACTGTGCCTCCCCTAATCTCCTCCTGGGAGAGCTGTTGCTGCCAGCGGGCACTGAGCCGATCGGAAGCTCTGGGGCTTGGGTGTTACAGCAACAAGAGGTGGCGACAGTTTTTCAGGTTATTGAACATTAATGCCGCTAGGAAAGATCTTGACAGGATTGTTCTACCCTAGACAGACTGTTCGTCAGTGGTTTTCTCCCCTGGGTCCTGACCACTGTCGGAGCACACATCTTTGACTTGGTCTATGTTCTCGCTCTTCACCACACCTCCCTCGGGACCCCACCCGCCACCTTTGGCCACAGAAGTAAAAACTGGCCACCTTCCAATATTATATCCCCCCTAAGGTGGCTATATTAGCAATGCAACCTCTTCTATCCACACTGATTTATTAAGTATGGCGCCCACGTCAGGCACAGGGCTGGGAGCTGACCACTGACATCTACTTAAGTCCCAGACAAACACAATCGGGACAGAAACAAGGATACTGCAAAAGTAGGAGAAGCCCCTTACAAAAGAACTTCCTAGATCAAAGGTGATGCCAAGCAACTCCTTGGCTCTCAATTCCATGTCCCTCAACGTGGCAACAAGATAATCCCACGGCTGGTTCAAGGAGGTCACACTCATTCATCAACAAGTATTTACTGATCACTACGTGAACAAGACAGACAGGGTCACTGCCTCACGGAGCTTACAATCTAGCAGGGGAAACACACACACACACACACACACACACACACACACACACGTGTGACAGTGAACTGTGGTAAATGTAAGAAAGAGGCTACTTTCCCTCGTGGTCTGGGATGCCTCAAGCGGCACGGACAGTGACATCCACGGGATGTGGAGCTGGCAGCCCCGCGGCGAGGACGGGAGCTCCTGGGGAAAGCACATGTGTCAGCACCGTGGCCGGGAAGAACCTGGTGTTTTGAAAGCACTGATGGGGCTACTGAGTGGCTGGAGCTCAGTTAGCAAGGGGTAAGGACAGGGGGTACCACGTGAGATGCTTTTGGAAAGAGAGGCCAAAGAGACCAAAGGCAGATCCCAGATAGGCCTGCATGCCGTGGGAAGGAATCTGGGTTGTCTTCTCAGCACGATGAGAGGCCGGTGGAGAATCTCAAAGAGTGATCTATTCTGTCTGCTGGGAGAATCGACTCTAGAAAGGCGAGAAGGACGGGAGTGAGCAGAAGACCAGTAAGGCAGCTAACGTGGTCCCGGTAGATGGCAGCTTGGAAGAGGGCGATGGCAGCAGTGGTGGGCAGAAGTGGGTGGCTTGGTGCCCACTTCATTGGCAGAGATAAAAGGACTCGCTGATGGATTCATTGGGGGAAGGGAAAGGAAGAAACCTAGGCTTCTGGCTTGGGCAATGGGAGGGATGATGGAACCACCTACTTGGGTGGGCAGAGAATTGAAGAGCTCAGTTTCAGTGTGTTTACTTTGAGATTCCTACAAGACAGCTAGAGGTGTCTGGCAGAGTATCAGTAGGTAGCTGGGTACCAACTTGGAAAGGGAGAGGAAAATGATTCAAAAGATTATGTCTATGTTTCACTTGACTCCTAGAATACTTGTATACATTGTAGCTATAGTGTTATATCTATCTATCTACCTATAACATAGAACACATTACACACACACACACATATACATATCTAACAACAAGATTTATAGGAAATACATACATACAGTAACAGTTAGTATGGGGTGTAACATCCCCCTTTCTAATTCCCAAACCTCTTGTTAGGGTGCTTTGGGAATGTCGTTATTATTATTTTTATCAGAGCAGACACTGAGCGAGGCTCTCATGTAAAGAACAGACTCTCTCTCCTCAATGTGGTGGACAAATCGAAGTATTTTTGTTGTTGTTGGGATAAACGGTTGAGAACACTTTCTCCCCTTTCTGGCACCTGAGGGTGTTTTCAAAGAGCCCTCCAGATGAACATCATAATCACTAGCTTTGCAGTATTTACCAAGTTTCTTTATAATCTGTTGTTCTTCAAATCTCCCTCAAATCAAAATAAAGGTTGTGCCCAATTAAATGAAAGCACAGGTAAGCGAAACTGTACACACAACAAATGAAGAGAATCTCCCCACGCATACGCTTCATTGGGGCACAGATGGCGGAGACTCGGTACAACACTGAGTGAGGACTGTGTTCTTTCCCTCGTCAGACACTTCAGAAAAGCAGACGCAACCTGGAGGTCCCGTTCCCATACCTTCCAGGCTCACTGTTGAGTAGATTCCATTGCCCAAACGCTCTCCACCAGCCGGGCACCACCCACGCCCACTGCAGCCCTTGGGACGATGGAGGAAAGGGGTTGTGAGCACAGGGACTGGATGCAGATGGCCCAGGGGGGAATCCTGGGTCTGCCCGTCGGAAGGAACGTGACCCTTCACGAGGCCTCACCACGGCCACAGCCTTAGCCAGGCCTCTTCCTGGCTCGGTCAGCTGTGCCCTGCTCCAGCCTGTCGTCACCACCATGACAAACGGGCAGTGCTCTGACAAGCAATCCACATGCCTTTCGGTAGCTCGCTGGTGTTCCTGTAACACACAAGCGAGGCGTGCTCTACCCATGGTGCACCTCTGCCTCCTCTTCAGCCTTCTCTCCACTGCCAGCCCTCAGCCCTATGCCACCCCGAGTCTGGGCCATCTGCAAAAGTCCCTCTTCCACCAGTCAGGACTTTGTATGCACTGAGCCTCCTGCCCCCCACATCACCCCGCTGAGCCCCAGCCAAACAGCCTTCCTGACCACAGGGGGCCAGCGCCTTCCCTGAGGACAGGGCGGGGCTGCTCCTAGGCTGCTGAGACATCCCCATGTCCTCTAGCATCCGGCTCTGTCCTCAGCGGCTGATCTGTCTGCCATCACCCTGCTGCTTAATCCGAGCGGCTCTCAACCCTGTCATCCCCAAGGCTCCCTTAAACTCAGATATTTGGTAAGACTCCCTCTATTTTCTTGAAATGGAATAAATAACTCACCTACACACATATTTTTAAAAACGCCGACAAAGCCACGCATACAATCCCAACTCAACATAATGCTCTAGCTGTAACAATAAGAAAAATATTCAAAAAGTAACCTAGTCAAGTATTGCGAGTTACACAGGCTGGGGCAAAGGACGACCAGAGGCTGGAAGGGGCCTCTGCCTGCAGCTGTGCGGATTCTGCACAGGCGAGAAGAACAAAGGCAGGTGGACAAAGAGGGGCCTCTTGTGACTTCATCATCACATGCAGGGTACCACTGGTGACATGACTTTATGTGAGGGTAAGTAACTTTTGACTTCAAATAAAGCAAAGTAAAAACTTCCATTAAGTTACATTTACAAATCAATGTACCTTTTCCTGGAAAGTCGCTGAATATTAAATTCACGCCAAAAAAGGAAAACCTTTGTGTTTATATGAAAAACACTATTAGGTCTTAGGCTCAGATCATCATAAACAGCTTTTTCGAGTACATAAATGTCCTTTCAACAGATTGGGGTGGAGGTGGGTGGATAGGACCATCTTGTTGTGGGGGACTGTCTTGCAAACCATAGGACAGCTAGTACCTCCGGCCTCTGCTCACCAAATGCCAGTAGCACCCCACTATCATTATAACCAAACAACAACCCTGCAATTTTCCAAAATCCTTCCTGGGGACCAAGCCACCTATCCCAGTGGAAAAACCACAGCAAACACTTATTAAATGCTTGTTGAATTGATGACCTTTAATCATTAGGCCCCCCAAAATATTTCTTTTCAAAGTACTTCTCATGTGACTACACTAGGCACAAATTCCGAGAATTCCAAGTAAATCTACAACATCTTGAACTGATATGCACGGAAACTTCCCACCACGACGGAGATGCACATGGGGAGCTGGAGTATTCGAAAGAGGCCGTGATCACTTCCACATTGCGCTGTGGTGGAATAAATACAACTTGGCCCGTGAAGAAGGCTCTGCCATCTGCTATGACTATAGACAAAAATATTTCTGGATGCCACATGAATGATTATTTGCATATCACCTCCAGCAAGTAAAGATAATATGAAAGAGAAGTTGGATTGTTTATAGCCTGATTTTAACGTGTGCTGGTGTTATGAAGCAAATAGACGGTCCTGGGAGCTTAGCCTTTAAAGGTCTTTTCAGAAGCAGAGTCCTACCTGGAAATCCCATGGCCCTGGGGCAGCTGGGCTCTCCGAGGTGGCAGTCACTTACGACTAGCTTAGGTGACCTCACTGAATGGGAGCTCATCACAGGGACACAGAAGGAAGAGAGGGCAGCAGGGAACAGTCTCAACTGTGAACTGTGGAAATGACTTCTAAACTTGCCCTGTACCCACAATAACATGAATGAATGGGCTGCTGTTGCCAGGTTGCAGTCTCGATCCACTGGTTCTCAATGCCAGCTGCAATTAGAATGAATCTCTTAAAGAGGATTTTTTTTTTCTGTATTGATTTTAGAGAGAGAGGAAGGGAGAGGGAAAGAGAGATAGAAACATCGATGAGAGGGAACATCGATTGGCCACCTCCTGCATGCCCCCCACTGGGGATCGGGTCCACAACCTGGGCATGTGCCCCAACTGGGAATCAAACTGGTGACCTCCTGGTGCATGGGTCAACGCTCAGCCACTGAGCCACACTGGCTGGGCTCAAAGAGGATTTTAAAATTACAGCTCCTTGGACACTACTCCCAGTAATTCTGCAAAAATTGCTCTGGGGTGAGACAGACCCTGACACTGTTTCTTTTTGTTTGTTTGTATGTTTGGTTATTTTTTTGGTTTTGTTATTTTTAATTCCCCAAAATATTTTCATGTGTTGAGGTGGCGCATCACTGATCTTAAGCCAAAGATTTTTTTGTTTTGTTTTTGTTTTTATCCTCACCCGAGGACATTTTTCCATTTTTTGTTCAGATAGAGTGGGAAGGAGAGAGAGGAAGAGAGAGAGAGAGAAACATCGATGTGAAAGGGACACATCGAGTGGCTGCCACCCACACGACCCAACCAGGGCCAGGGACAAACTGTAACCGAGGTACGTGCCCTTAGCGGGAACCGAACCCGGGACTCTCTGGACCGCAGGCCGACGCTCTGACCGCTGAGCCAAACCGGCCAGGGCTTAAGCCAAAGTTTAAAAGCTAACGGTGAGCTTTCAGCTGCCATAGTAGGCCAATGAGAAAAACATTCTGAGTAGGCAACGCTCTTCACCCTACAAATTACCCAACAGGAGGGACATCTGTTTCCCTTCTTGGCAAATTGGTCCTAATATATTCTACTGTAATGCCGCAAGAAAGTATAACTTTGAAAGTTCACTTAAAGAAACACATGAACTTACTTCAAAAGATGTACAAGTTCTTTGGACTTACAAAAACCTGATCATTCCGCGAGTGGGCCCCATATCCAGGAGAGTCATACGCACATGGCCGACGATGAGAACAGCAGAGTTAGGGAAATCCCTGAATCCCGAGGCCCAACACCGAGATTGGGAAACAGAACTGGATCATAAAGGTAGCCTATAATTTCAGAAAAATTAAACTCTGCCTGTGGTTGAATCTGGTCTGAATCAACACTCTGACTACGAGTGCCCCACCTGACTATGACCCAGAGACCTGGGCCGGTCACTGGCGTTACACGCCGCCTCTGCAGCAGCACGGCTGGTGCTCCTGGAAGGCACGGTGGATGGTCAACAGCCTAGCACAACCGCCAGTACACGCTTCTGCAGACTGCCCCCCAGAGCAGGATCTGCAACCTGCTCGGCTGAACACCTGTGAGCGAACGTAACCCTAACGAGGCCGTGAGGCCCATGTGGACCCGTCTCAGAGCACTGTCACCTTCAGAGAAACAGTCCTGCCTCCAGTGGAGACCCACTGGCAGCGAGGGCACAGGGCCTGCACCCGGCCAATGAGATGCACCTCGTATCTGATCTTTAGAATCCAGTGATGAGAGCCCTAGGAGGCCGGGTAATAAGCATCCACCCAGTTCTCACAGGTTTTCCAGCCCAGCACTACTTCAGTATTCTCCACAGTTCTAAAAGCTACCTGATCTCCTTCCAGTAAGTCCTTTTGTGTTTAAGTTTGCCAGAGCTGCTTTCTACCATTTCCAACCAAGAGTTCCCACTGGTAGGAATACATACAGGGATGCTGAGGAAATAAGTCCATTTTCCCTAGAATTGCTCCCCTTGGGATGATGTAACACAGGAGCTGCCTGACACTTTTGTTGAGAAAGCCTGCAGCCACGGACCCAGGTCAACACTGCCCAGGCTCCTGACCCACAAATACCATCACAGCAGAAGCATGTGTAGTTTTGGGCCACAACATTTGATATAATTTGTTACACAGCAATAGATGACTAATACAGAAGTCAACACAGGAAAAAAAAAAATAGAGCCAGGATATAGAGACAGGATTCTGATGACACTGCTTGAGCCCCGGAGTCCCACCCCAGCAGTCTCTGAAACCCTGAAAGGTACCACTGGAAATGCTAATGACGGAAGCTAACAGAGGTCTTCTTGGATCAAGGAGGCTTCAGCTGGGTTCCTTTAAATTGTAAGCAAACCAATCTTGACTTCGGTGTCCAAAGATGACAGAGGTCATGAGGAAGCCACAGATCTCAAAGTCTCAACCAGAACTCTGCTGTGCACTAGTCCAGCTCCAGTGTAGACTAGAAGACTCCGGGTGGGACGGGGGACTTCAGGATTCAGATGTTACCACACTGAAGAAGTATTAACCCAGGTGTTCCAGTCACTGAGTTAGTTCCCAGAACCTACACCCATGTCGTAGCTACAGCTCTGTTCCTCGTGTGTGGGAGATGATAAAAATATTATTGTGAGAAAATACACAGAAAAGTGTTCCACAGAATGCCTGATACAGATATTAACCAAAATGTGAGTCCAAATCCAAATAGCTTCCATTTTTTTAACTGAGAACCACTATTTTTAAGTACTCATTTACTTTCTCTATTAAAGAGATTTTCAAATCCATAGATCCTTCATTCAGTAAGCTGTCAGCAAATACGTCCAAGGAGACGCAGGACTTACGTGTCTGGAGGACTTTGATACGCGCTGACTGGCTTAAGCCTCGTCACCGTTCTCGTACCCACAGAGGACAACTCAGAGGCACTACAGTGGTATAAGCTCTTCCAGTGAGCCCTTCACTGATTTCTGGGCTTTTCTTGCGTTATCTTTTTAATCCTCCCCGACAAGCCCATGACATCGGCACTATTATTGGCCCCATTTTACAGATGAGGAACTGAGGCTGAGAGAAGGAAGAAAAGGCAAGGGCCAGGGTTGTGAAACGGAGAGCTAGGAGAACATGGGAGTGGTACCGTCCCCAGCACTCCCTCACTGACGGCTACCCCTCCCTGCCTTTGCTCAGCCTCTGCATATCAGGGATCGCAGAATTAGGATGTAAAATCTGCAAATGAGGAATGTGAGAACAAGACTCCAAAGTGACTGGGAGCAATACAACTGCTCATGTCACACAGTCTAACAACACAACAGGGCATGTCTGGACCCACAAAACACTTCCAAAGAGTGAAATAATCTACTCTGGTTTCTAATTTGCATTCCTCAACAACATTTTTCAAAGACGTTATCTGTCTTCTTCAAATCTCTGAAAGATTTGTTTCACCATGTGGTTTTCATCTCCTTTACTATTTTCTCAGACTTTCAGCTGCCCTTGCCTCATCCAATCCTCATTTGACCGTAGATTCTTAGGTGCACCTTAAGAAAACTCAATTGAAACTAAAATGCAAAAATCTATAAAATCCAGATCCAAAGGGGACCTCAAGCCATCATTAAAAATAAAGCCCTCTGCGGAGGATCTCAGAAGAATGTGGAGCACACACGGACAACCTCCCTCGTTAGCTGGGCCATCCACCGCCCACAGGTGGGGAACCCCCACTCGGCTGAGCCTGTTCAGACAGAATATGCAGAATGGGTCAGCGCTACAGTACTTCAAATACCATTGCACACGATGTGTGCACAGTGTACAATCAGCATGCTCAGGTCGCCTGAGAGCCTTCATGTGCAGTGTGTGCAGAGGGACACTGGAGTGGAATTTATGAATTTTAAATGAACTTTTACCATTTCTTAGGGCAAATCTTTAAAATCACTGCTACAGTGCACAAAGTTTTCAACTTAATGTTCCAAGACAGGGGTTTTCACCCTCTCTGTGTCTGTCTAACTACAATCCTCCAATTACCGTAGCTGTGACCAGTCATTTCCTAATCCCTGCATACACACCCTACGTCTTTGGCTATGAAAGTGAATTAATGCCTAACTCTGAGATCCTCAGATTAGCAATTTGATCATTGCAGAACATGACTAATACTGCTATTATTAGTCTAAGACACTGACTGAGGAAAACAAAACCCAGTAACAGTCATGATAATGATGATGATGAAGAAAATGTTTTCCACCTTCAGAAAAACCAGCACTCTTTATGGGCAGGAGCAAGGATTGTATACAATGCCATGCGTTCCACTTAGCCTTGGCACATAAACACGTTTTCCTCTATCGTTCCTTAAGAAAGGAAACCGGGGATAAGAGCAGCAGAAAAATGAGAGTCACGAATAACGAGTCATTGAGAAATATGGCCAAGACTCCTAATAATCTTGAATTAGGGAGGAGACTTAATATTCCACAATGCTGCTCACCAGCTCACTACTGGCTGGATGGACAAGCTCTGAGGACGCAAACACTCATTCGAAGTGAAGTACTATCCATGCCCTGTCCTCACTTCTCATTCAGCAGCACCTAGGAGGGAAGAAAAGGAAACGAGGCTGCCAGGAGTCAGCCATCAAGTCAGACAAACCAGACGAGGCTTCATATCAGAAACCAAATTCACCGTAAGTGTACATGTTGTATCTGTGTTGAAATGACTCTAAGGCAATTCTCTAATGGGAAAACGCAACAACAAAAAATTAGGAACAGTGAATTTCCATCAACACTACACTGGTTATTAGTAAAAAGATGGATCGGATAGTGTTCATTTTTAATTCATAGACTCTGCTTGTATATTCAGTACAAAAGAGCATAGCAAGCTTATAAAGTCATTTTTCTGCTGCCTGCTTAGTGCTGAATTATTTAAAACTCATTTGAAAAAAACACACACACCTGACAGCTTTTAAAATACTGTTTGACAACAGCATTTTCAACATCTATAAAAATATGTGCTAGAAGAGCGGGTTCTGAACGCACTCTTTCATTAGCAAGTCCACAAGTATTTTTACCCACTGGTGCATCACACTTCACAGGAGCACTCGGGAGGAGCCAGAAAGGTGACCCTTTGTTCAGAGCTGAAATTACTTGGTATACATTATCCAGTGGATTCATACCACCCTCAAAGTCCAATGAACTGGTTCACCAAAATCTGCACAATGTCAGTTGCACTGGAGTTGCTCTTCGAAAGTTACAGGGTCATAAGTCCTCCACAAACTGACACTATAACTGGGTGTTCTCCAGGTAAGACTGGATCAAATGCTGCACACCTGAAACTAATACAAATAATACTGAATGTAAAAACAAACAGACAAACAAACTGATCAATAAACTCTACAACTTCTGATGCTATAGTGGTACAGCAGCTGGAATACATCAGGGAAACTCAAAAGACTTTTTAAAATATTACATAAATATTGTTTGGATCACAAAATTTCCATGTTTTCTTTGAAAAAATTTGGTTTTTATAAATTAATTCAAAGCTTTAACACACACACACACACATGCACGCACGCACACACTCACACACACGGTTATCTCTTAAGACACAAAAAGACTCCCCCCTCTCAAAATATACATCCTTCTAGAGTTGATGTAGCTTTCTGCATTTCTATGTTTCTATCTTCCTTTTCATATCGACTGTTCCAAGTTTTCCTTCTAAGTTTTGTAGTTCCATTTGCGACAGGCTTCCTACTTGACTTGTCTTTTCAAAGACATGGCTCTTCAAAGATGAATCCTACATTTTTTCCCCCTTTTTAGTTCATTAAATTTTGCTTTTATCAGTACCAACTCCACGTCCTCTAATCTTTTGTTATTTTTTCTAGCTTCTTAAGTTGAGGGCTTAAATTATTTCCTTTTAAACTTTGCTATATAATAAAAAGCATTTAAGAGTTTGCCCTAGTCCACAGGTTGGATATGGAGTGTTCTTACTACTGTTCATTTCTAAAGTCTTTTGTAAAAATGTATTCTCAATCAGGGAGGTATTTAAAATTCCAAGTGAGTATGATTATTGGGATAGTTGTTTTCTTTTGCTCAGATTTAGTTTTTTAAGTCGCTGATATTTTGTGATCAGAGAATACGGCCTCCGAAATGCCTGTGTTTCTGGAGGCAGTTGAAGCAGGCTTGGTAACCTAACTGTCTATCTCACACAGGGACGTGTCGTCTGTGTGCATGGAGGCCATGCACGGCTCGGCCTTGCTCGCCCAGCTTCTGAGATGCCTTCTCAAGTCTTCTGAAGGCTCAGTTTCCCCTCTGCTCATTGGCATCAGACTCTGCCTTCTAGATCTCCACTCAGATTTTGGATCTGAGTTCCTTCCTTCTGACCCCCTCCAGACTTCCAGACTCAGGTCAATAACTCAGCTATTTACACTTTGCTTATTCTCTTTAGTTGGGTCGCCATCCCAAATCCTGGCTTTATTTAACAAACATTTATGAATACACTTCTTGAGTAATTATGACATGCCAAGTACTGTTTTAGGCACTGAGGAAAAGCAGCAAGGCCATATCCTTGCCCTCCTCGAACGTGGGAGAGACAAGTAAGTTAGGATTCAGGAAAATACGCTCCTATGTATTTACATTTTAGTAACTCAATTTTCAACTGCAATTTTCTACATGCTCACTGTAAAGAATTTGGCAAAAACAAAGTGAACGAAAAACAATAAATAATTCCATAACCTTACGTTAACCACTATTAATATTTTTATGTGTTTCTCTCTAGTCCTTTTATGACTATTCTTACTTTGGAAAAAAAAATTCAAATCATGCCCTGGCCAGTTTGGCTCAGCGGTTAGAGCATCGGCCTGGGGACCAGGGAATCCCGGGTTCAATTCCAGTCAAGGGCATGTACCTCAGTTGAGGTTCGTCCCCGGCCCCAGTTGGGGTCATGCGAGTGGCAACCAATCGATGTCTCTCTCACATCAATGTTTCTCTATCTCTCTTTCTCCCACTCTGTCTGAAGATAAATGTAAAAATATCCTTGGGTAAGGATTTAAATCACATTACATATAATACTTTGTATTCTACTTTCAACTCTTATATAGAGAATTTTCCAGTTCTATTAAAATAATTTCTAGCCCTGGCTGGGTGGCTCGGTTGGTTGGAGTGTCATCCTGTACACCAAAAAGTTGTTGGTTTGACTCCTGGTCAGGGCACATACGAGAGGCAAGCGATCGATCAATGTTTCTCTCTCTCTTCCTCGCCCTTTCTCTCTCTAAACACATCCTCAGGTAAGGATTAAAAGCATAATAATAGTAAAAATTTCTAAAAATAGCATTTTAATGGTTGTATAATATTCTGTTGCATCACGATTAATTCATTTACGTACTATTAGATCTTTAAGTGACTTCCAATTTTCCAATACTTCATGACAATAAATATGCTTATGTCAATTTTTTTTCCCTGGTTATTTACAATTGGGATAGGTTCCTAGAAAGGTAGTCACTGAATTAAAGAGTATAAACTTTCACAGCCCTTGATTTTTTAGCCACTGATTGATATTTTTTCTGTACCATGTCCACTGATGGACTTCCCAGTGTGCCTATTGGTGTTTTTCTTGCAGTTATTATTGCGCATCACAGAGATGTGACCCTCTGCTTCCTATTTCTAACTCCCCAGCTTTTCATTTCGATCTATAATGCATTTGGATCTGAAAAGACATTTTCTTGCTTTTGCCTTCATTTGAGTTTGTGTTATTTTTATGTATTTTATGTATTTCTTCCCAACTCAAGAATTGAAAATTTTCCCTCACACATTCTCACTTTTCAGAGATTATATTTAAATCTTCTAAACACAATCTATTAAAACTTTGTTTTGGAGTCCAGTGAGGTAAAGCTCTACCTTGACTTTCTTCCAAATGATTAGGAAATTCAAGTACCATTTACGAAATAACCCTATTTTCCCTACTGATTTTTGATATTATCTTTCCTATGTTATGGTCTATTTATTTATTATTATGTTGTGACCTACTTTATCCTGGAGAAATGCAGAAAAACAAGGGTGTTTTAGAATCAAAGAACTATGATAATGTAAACAATAGAAGAGACATAGATTACTAGAAATAAAACCTATTTACTTGACCTATGTGTTATAAATGACTACAAAATTAAAATGCTCCTCTCTTGAATTCAGAGGGGAACCATGTCCACTTAAAGAGAGATAAATTAGAATCAAATTATTTTATGTTTCCTATAAGCTAATGAGAAGCGCACTTGAAATGGAAGGGATGTTCAGAGGCTGCAGACTGCTCTCAGCTGGTTATCACAGAATAATTGATGTACTAATGATTTCAATTCATAGCGCAGACTGTCTGCATTTTGCATAATTTGAACCAAACCTGAATGTAAATGGAAAACAGTCCTCTTGCCTATTTAGCTCCCATGACGTTTAACTAAAAATCACTTAATACTGTGGAAGAGGAAGGGAGAAATTAGCAAATACAAAGAACTTTCTATTTAAAAACATTTCTCCTTATACTGAAATGGGAAGGATTGAGTAAATACATCCGAAATCTCCAGAGATGTGATTTATCATCTTATTAGTTGAGAGTGAATATTTAATTGTATAACATTTATCTGCAATAGTGTCTCTTGGAAAAAAAAAATCCAAATAGGCCAAAGTGCACATTCTAAATACTCCAAAGGGAAATAAATGTGCTTCACAGGGTTCATTATTTTTTAATGAAAAAATATTAAGTAGAAAAAAAAAATCGAGTCAAAATAATTGTTCCTTTTGGTAATTAACTTTTGAGATTAAAAACACCCTTTTTCTGTAAAACACATTACAGAGACTCTTCAATTTAATAAGATGCACTTATTGATATCACCTTTTAACCCAGGATAAATGACTTTTCTCAAATTAAAAAAAAAAAAAAAGTATCTTTTTAAAAAAACCCTCAGTCATCATTACCTGAGACATCCAATATAGTAAACCCAAATCTTGCACCTGTCACCAAGTCACCAGAACTGATCATTAACAAGCCTAGTTAGTTAAGTACAGATTAGGTAGGTGCTGCCATCCACACACCCACCCTTACATCACAGCATGACGGCCAATTAGTTTCAACCTGGGTAGTGAACCTTATTCCTGCCAACTCTGAGTTCAACTGCAGAACAGCTGCTTCCTTATTTCTACCCACTGCTCTTCTCTGTTATTCTGCACCAGCCAACTGGGCAAAGAGGCCCCAAAGAAGGTCTGACTGATTTGAAGACAGCAGGAGTCCTCCACGCTGTTGCGTTCGGGTTGGGATGGAAATGTCTCATCTCTACCTCTGTGTATGACATAGACACCTTAAAGTGGAACCACAGCAGGACTGTCCAATTACAGAAGACAATCTGTGTTCAGACACCTGAATTAACACTTGCTTAGAAACCATGCTATGTGGCTAATTGAACACTGCTTCCGAATCACCTGAGGACAAATGAGAGGAAGTTCACGCTCATTCACACAGACATTCAAGAATGATACTTTATAACTCTTTGTCAAAAATAAGACTCCCTGTCACAACGAAGAGACGCTGCTATGGTGTCCCCATCCTACGCTGAAGCCCTCATTCCCATCGTGATGGTATGCGGAGATGGGGCCTCTGGGACATAATTAGGTTGAGATGAGGCCATGGGGGTAGGGCCTTGCTGATGGCATTGGTGCCCTTACAAAAAGAGACACCGGAGAGTACGGTGGCTCTCCTCACGCTTTCTCTCCCTGCCACCTGAGGGCACAGTGAGAACTCTACAAAGCAGGAAGAGAGTCCTCACCAGAAACTGGCCATGCTGTCACCTTGGTCTTGGACTTCTAGCCTCTAGCACTGGGAGGAAATGCACCTGTTATTAAGCCACACAGTTCATGGTATTGTTGGCAGGGCGGCCCACGCTAAGACAGGAGGGAGTGTCAGGAGATAGGAAGACTGAATGTTACGTGTCGTCCTGAATGAGGTCCTGGAACAGACAAAGGACATTAGGTAAAAACTAGAAAAATCTGAATGATGTATGGGTTTTAGTTAATAATAAGGTGTCAATATTGGCACGTTAGTTATAACAAACGTACTATACAAACGTTAAGATAAAAATTAGGTAAGACTGGGCGCAGGTTATATGGGAGCTTTCTGTATGAAGTCCCAATTTTTCTGCAAATCTAAAATCATTCTGAAAAATAAAATTTATTTAAAATATATACATACATAAAACCTATGTCTTCGACCTTCCCCAAAACAACCCATCATGTCATTTCTCTATTTGCCATGTAAAAGACTTTCTGCTCTTAGCTATAGTTTAGAATAAATCATTATCTATTAACAGCAGCAAAAAAATTCCCCATAAGCATTGTCTAAGTTATTATTTATAGGACCTGAAATTGTAGTCTGTACTTACGGTCTCTCAGTATATATATAATCTAAGAAGAACCTCTTGGAATTTAATATCACCACCATTAACACTAAACAATTACAGCTTCCTGAAAAGGCGTACAGGACGAAAACAGACGCACCACGCACAGGGAAATACAACTTACTAAAAAAAAAAAAAAAAAGGTGTCCCATTTCACTAATAAAAAGAATTGTAAACAACATCAATAAAATACTTTCGTCACATATAAAATTTCTTGAAAACGTCCGAGAATATTCAGAATGGCCAGGAGGTGAGGGAGTGGGCACTTTCATGGGCAGTCAGCAATGTATATAAACAGCCTGACAGTAATTCAAACATTTAACCCATGATTCCATGTCTGGGAGTCTACTCCAAGGACATGTTCAAGCCTGGGAGCCAAGATAATGCTTTAACAGACATCCTCACTTGTAATTTGAATGATTAGATAGTGAAATTAGTGAAAGAGATGATAAACTAAAGGAAGCACAACAGGCATCATTATGCAGCCATTAAAACAGAGGCTTTTGAAGAACTGTACTTATACCAAGTTAAATGAAAGAGTAGAAGACACAACTGTGCACAAGGGTCAGGGTGTGGGATAGCAGAATGCTAACAGTAGTTTTCTCTGGGTAGAAGATAATGGGAAATCTGTTTTTTTCGTCAAACATTTATATGCCTTTGCCCAGCCGGTGTGGCTCAGTGGTTGAGCATTGACCCATGCACCAAGAGATCACTGGTTCGATTCCCGGTCAGGGCACATGCCCAGGTTGTGGGCCCAAACTCCAGTGGGGGGCATGCAGGAGGCGGCCAGTCGATGTTCTCTCTCATCGATGTTTCTATCTCTTTTCCTTTCCCTTCACCTCTCGCTAAAACCAATAAAGAAAAATAAATAAATAAATAAACAAATAAATAACATTTATATGCTTTTAACTCTTCTATAATGAATATGTTGTTCTTTCAATTAGGAGTGAAGAAATCAGGTTACACATTCATTTAGATCCTACTTCTCTTTAGTTTAATTATTTATGTAACTTAACCATTTAAAAAAATGTTATACTAAATCTCTTATCAGAGAACAACGAAAGAAAACTCAGTATTGAGATAAAATTGTCTTTTCTGTTCTCCATGCACCTCCTGTTCAGCTTGGTCTTCTTCCTACAGCCATCAAGATGGGCTTGATCGCTTTGTCCAGATGTCCAGGCCAGGGCTGGGTCGTCCAGACCTCTTTCCACAAGCTTGGACTCCAGAGCCAGACAGATGACTTACCCCCTGTCCCTCAAACAGTTACAATTCTAATGGGACGGAAAGTTCCCTGCCTCAAGATTTCTCCTTCTCATCTCACAAAAAACTCCACGTAATCATAACTCTGGTTAAGTAATGCTCTCACCTCGAGTCCTGTTCAACCGTAAGCCCTCCTGGGAGACAGACAAATTAACGAACTCTTTATAACACACACAACTTTCCTTTATGGGGGCCGCAAAGACAGGAGGGAGGAAATGTACAAAGGGACATCCCCCTTCTTCACAAACTCTGCTCAGGACAGTCTTGGAATGTTGATTCAAACTGAACTCTTTAACAGGCTCCAAAACCACGTTTCCAGGAAATAAATCAGAGGTGAGTATCAATTCCATATACATTTTTCATCCAAGTTTAAGAGAAAAATGCAACAGTCTCAGTAGATATGAAGAAAAAAGACGTGATTGTGCAATATAAACAGAAAACCAGTGCTTCAGAAAATGCTCATCCTTGACAATAAATAAATAAATACATTCGTCTGTACACGCACACACATAAACATACATACATATATATGCACATCAAACAACTTGGCAACATTATACCTACTTGCACATTATACCTACTAAAAATCGTTTGTTTTCTTTTAATGGTTTTTTGTTTGTTTTTTCCCTAGAGAGAGAAGAAGGGAGAGGGAGAACGAGAAACATCAACAAGAGAAACATTGGTCAGCTGCCTCCTGAACATCCCCTACTGGGGATCAAGCCCACAACCTGGGCATGTGCCCTGCCCGGGAATGGAACCAGCGACCTCTTGGTGCATTGAACGATGCTCAACCAACTAAGCCACTTTGACCAGGGCAAAGTTTTTTTAAATAATGATACTCAATGTATCATTGAGGCCAACTGGTGCTAAAATAGACAAAAATGACATAATACATTGGCATAACTTCTTGAGAAACAACTTAACCCATCCTTGAGAACCCTAAATCCCAGACAGAGCCCTCTCCCTTCAACAAGCTGCTGTAACTGCCCAACCCTGAGAAGACCACAGCCCTCCTCAGCCCTCACCCACCAGGCCACTCTGTTGAAGAAGCGTCTCTCTCAGGCACTCTCCATTTGGGTATCATTGAATCATTTACATATTTATCACTTGCTTGTTTATACAACCCCCAATATATAGCTTAACCCTGTGTCCATTTCTTTTTCTACTAAGCTGTTGGTAATAGTTCTACATTCAAAAAGTTTAGAAAGAAATATTATCCTACATTTGGGGGAATACACTAACTTTGACACCACATTTTCTTTGCTTTAGATAACCCCTTCTTGAATTTTCAAAGGATTTTATTAATAATGTTGTTTATAACTGATTATCATTTCTGGTTCGGGTAAAGCCTCGCCCTCTTAAGCACACACCTTCACATACTAACAGCTATGTTGGGAGCTGGCATTCATTAGTAAGCCTCGTGAACACATAATATTCGTCTAACAAAAGACAATAAATCAGCAGAAATCTGTCATCACAGCCTGTTCTCACAGCCACCAGGTCCTGGCAATCCAATCTCTTCCCACTGAAACGCGCTGACTCTATACATGCATTTATTCACCTCTGGCATAAACAACTAGTAGGTGCTTCAAAGGGACACCTCTCAAAATGTGTGTACTGTGCCCCACGATAAAAATACACGTTAGACTCGACCCAGTACACATACACACATTGCTCAGACAAAGGTTCCTTAAAATAATACTTATCCTTACGACATTCAACACTAAAACTATAACATTGCTTCTTCTCTTCCTCTTCCTCTCTCTCTCTCCTTTTTTCCTGAAATGCTGGCTGTGACCCACTAAATTGATTTCAGGCTCTTTTAAAGGGTTAGAACTCACCGTAGAAACCACTGCTCTCCAGCCCGTCATTTGCTGGGTGATGTTACGACTCACAGTACCACAGCATCTCAGAATGGACCCATCCCCCAGCCTCTGTCCTTTGCTCCGGTCTGTTCACTATGCTCCCTCCCTCACTCCCCAAACACTGTCCTTTGTACCCTGCTTTTCATTTTACCTTCCCTCTTTTCTCTTCATTCAACTACTGTTGCCATGACAGCTTCTGCAGAACAAATCTCCCCAAATGTAGTGGCATATAACAAGTGTTGTCTCCGACTCAGCTTCTGGGGGTCAGGAATCCAGAAGGGGGACAAAGGGGCAGCCCAGTCTCTGCTCCACAATGTCCAGGCTGGGCAGACTCATGGCTGTATCTAATGACTCATGTTGGTGTTGATGATACTGACGGCTGGGCCTCCCGCTCAGAGTATGGTGGAATCAGGGATGTTAGACTTCTCCAGGGGCAGGTGTGTCGGCTTACCAGGCAAGAAGCCACTTGCCTCAGAAGTAATGTGGCACTTCCGCTGCCGTCTGCTGGCTACAGAGAGTCACAAATCCACCCATTTCAGGGCCAGGTGAATAAGGGGATGCCACATCTTGGCAGTGGAATGAAAAGTATGAAGAGAACATATGGAACAGGAGCTGCTGTGACAGCCATCTTCTACACTGTCATTCCCCAACCTCACTGCTCACTCCCAGGCAGAGATCCTACGGTCTACTACACATCTAGGTCCATATCGGTCTCAACTGGTGCTTCAAAATGCAGTATGCCCTAGCTGAACTCACTGTGAGGCTGAGAAGTCCCACAATCTGCTATTTGCAAGCTGGAGATGCAGAAAAGCCAGTGGTATGAATTCCAGTCTGAATCCAAAGGCCTGAGAACCAAGAGCACCAACGGGCAAGAGAAGACCGATGTCTTACCCCAAATAGGCAAAGAGAGAGAGTTCCTGCTCGCTCTGCTTTTCGTTCTCTTCAGTCCCTGGGTAGACTGGATGATGTCCATACACTCTGAGGAGGGCAATCTGCTTCACTCAGTCCACCAATTCAAAGGCAAATTTCTTCTGAAAACATGCTCACAGACAGACCCGGACATATAGTTTAATCAGCTATCTGGGCATCTCGTGTACCGGTCAGGTTGACACACAGAATTAACCATCACACTGATGTTCTTCAACTTACATTCATTCAACCATAAGTATTTACTCAGTGCCTACTATGTGTAAGGCAGATGATTAAAATACAAAGATGAATAAGAAACATTTCTTAGTCACAAGAAGCTCCAAGCCCAGAGAGGAAGTAAAGAAAAGGAATAAATGATGTTGGGAAAAGTGCTTATGGTGGAGAAATCTACACTATGGGAACGAGGGAAAAGAAGTAATGAACTCTGCCTGAGGGAGTCAGCAAAAGCAGCACAGAACAGATATTACTTGATTTGGGTCTTGAATGATAACCAGGAATTCACAAGGAGAAAAGAAAAGGATAAAGGTTACACCAGGGAGAGAAAAGGGAGACAAACTCCCAAAGGCCCAGACATACATGATTGGTGTTTTGGTATTTCCTCATCATCTATTCAACTTTGATGGTGCAGTTGTCTGAATATGACCCCCCACCCCCACGGGGAAAAAAAAAAAAAAAAGATGTCCATGTCCTGTGAACTGGTGAATGTGACCTTATATGGCAAGGAATCCCCAGGTGTAGTTAAGGATCTTGAGATGGGGCAGTTACACTGGATTACCAGGGTGAGTCTTAAATGCAATTACAAGTGTCTTTCTAAGAGAGAGGCAGAGGAAGATCCGACACAGACAGGGGAGGAGAAGGCAGTGTGACCTTGGAGGTGTGGAGTGATGTGCCACAGTCCAGGATGCTGGCAGCCACCAGAAGCTGGAAGAAGCATGGAACAGAATTCCCCCCAGAGCTTCCAGAGGGAACACAGCACTGTCAACACCTGGACTTTAGCCCAGGGACACTGATTTCAGATATTCAGCTTCCAGAACCATGAAAGAATAAATTTCAGTTGTTCTGAGTTCCCAAGTTTGTGGTAATGTGTTACAGCAGCAGTGAGAAACTAATACAGACGCTGTCCACTATCTGCCTCTGGTGTTATTTTCCGGCATCCATGGAAACTCTGGAATAATCTACCTTCATCTCTACCCTACTTCCTCCGACCATCCTGGGTAATTTCACTGCCCATGTAGACTATCCATCCAACAGCTAAACCCACAACCCTGTAACCTCCTGACTCCAATGACCCTCTCTTCTACCATTCCTCAGTTTCATACCCCTACAGACACGCTTGGGACCATGTCACCAGTAAAACAAACTCCAGGATCCTATCTTCTGATAGCAGTTCCCATTCACACTGCTCTCTGTTTTCCAATCGACAGAACCTCCACTCCTCATCCCTCCATCGGCCCACAGTCTATAGGCCTCTGCAGTGTCATGTCTCCCCTTTCCCCACGATCCTCAGTGGGACAATCCTCTCAACAGAACCCACAAGTGAGTTTGCCAAGAAGCTCATGAAGCATCAGGCCCCTCCCTTGCCAGGGACCCTTCACAGCTGTGGGAGGGGTACAATCAACATGTTCACAGGGTCCTATGTTTTTGTAAAATTTGTGAAAATGAGATATCTTAACCACAATCTGCTAAGACTGCTATCTCTTTCCACCCCAACGTCCTCCCTGTCACACTTCCTCCCAGGCCAGGTGGCACTGGAGGAGCCACAGACGTGTTCAGGATTTGAATAAAGGAAGTCGAACTGAAGATACATTAAGTTTGGGCTCAGTGGGGCTTATGTATATGGTTCAGTCATTTCAGTGCAGGATTAGGTCACTGTTAGTCACTGCTGTGTAGAAACAGCTTCCAGAAATACTCTTACTACCCTCTGTGCGTCCTTGGCTGTAATTCTAACAGGGAACAAGGAAGCGGACGTCCCACACCTCTCTCGAGCGTCGGCCAGCATTGGAGTCAGAATCAGAGTCTGGAAAATTCTCCCAATCACCAAGCATGCAAACTGTAAGTGGAGACTTCAGTTCCCATTACCATATAGCTAAAACAAATTCAGCAGAGGTTCTCTGTCAGGGATGCACACAAGAACGCAGTGCATGAGATTATAAAGGCACCATCAGCTTTCTCTTTCTTTTTTGGCAATCATGCAAAATAAGCTTTATTAGAATCCCTGTGTTTGTGCTACCAAACAAATATTTTCAAATCCTAGTAAAAGCTGTAGGCAGAAGTAATTAATAAATTCTTGGATTTGTGGTAATCCAATTAATGGAGAAGAGTGAATCATAAGAATATTAGTACTGATATTTCTTGTTGATACAGCACAAAGTATTGGTGTCCATGAAGAAAACATAAATCTCGTACTACGCCACCAAAGACCACTGACGACACCGAAATCAATTCAAAGAAACTTGGAAAGAACGCTGCACAAGAGAACCTGAAAGCCCTGAAATTTTACAGCTTGTATGTAAAAACACCTCGATATCTGACAACAACTCTAAAAATGTACATGAGTTGAGAAAGCTTTCCTAAACTCTCAATAATAAAAAGATTGACTTTGATATGGCATGCTCTTCCTTCCACAGAAACGCCAACGCCCAGTTAACGTTGTATGAAGAGACCAGTGTATGCAAGCAGAACCTGTGGGAGAGAACATCACAGAGGCATGCCAGGGAGTTCGCATCATTTTCACAATTTTGTAATGTGTATAGTATTGGTCGGCTCTTAAAAACCTATAAACTTGTGCTTTCTTTTCTCACTTAATTTTTTTTTTCTTTTTATCCTCACCCGAGGACATTTTTGCATTTATCTTCAGATAGAGCAGGGGGGGGGGAACATCGATGTGAGAGAGACACATCGAGTGGTTGCCACCCACACGACCCCAACCCGGGCCGGGGACAAATTGCAACCGAGGTACGTGCCCTTAGCGGGAACCGAACCCAGGACTCCCTGGTCCGCAGGCCGACGCTCTAACCACTGAGCCAAACCGGCCAGGGCTCACTTAACATTTTTACTTTTTTGTATCTAATTTTGTATTTCTTTTTCGAGGACCCACAAAACTGAATAAGCTTCAAACCTGCAAAACGGAGATCTGCCCTTGACAGAACACCCACTTCCTCAATTCTTGGCCCTAGGTTGTGAACTTCCAAGCCCAGATTGACCCACATGATAAATGTGGAGGGAATGACAGGACCAGGAAGTCATCCTTCACGACTTACCATGAAACAACCAGTTCAGACAAGGGCCGTGAACAATATTCCTAAACCATAAGGAAGAAGGTTACTGAAAACAAGCTATCTACATGATGCCCAAATATCGCTCCACAGATAACTTGCAATTACCAAGGGACAGATGTCCCCTTACAACAGAGGCTACCTTAATCAGGTGAGTATGCTCAGAATTCCTAATAGAGGGGCAATCTGGTATCATGGCCTTCCTGATGTGATGCAATACAAAGTGTACGGCATCACCCGGTGGAGTATTATTGCCCTGAAACAGTTTAATCAGAATGTAATTAAGCCATTAGGCCTACCTCCAGTTCACAGAAAAACAAGTTAAATACCCTTACAAGCAAACACGCAGAGAAATCTAGAACGTGGGACATTCTACAAAACAAGAGACCTACTCTCTTCAAAAACTTTCCATGACATCTATTTTTAATGTCATGGAAAAATATGAAGGTGGAAGTAAAAGAGAACCAAGAAATATAATAATGAAATACAATGTGTGAACCTTGGCTCGATCTGGTCCTACCTCATGCGCCCCTACCTCCCTGCCCAAAAAAAAAAAAAAAAAAACAGTTACAAAAGATGTTTTGAAAACTGGGGCCCTGGCCAGTGTGGCTCAGTTCGTTGAGCATCGTCCTGTGCACTAAAGGTTGTGGGCTCGATCCCCAGCTGGGGGCGTGCAGGAGGCAGCCAATCAATGTTGAGCTCTCACACAAATGTTTCTCTCCCTTCCTCTCTCTCTAAAAATCAATAAAAAACTATTTAAAAAAAAAAAGAAAACTGGGTAAATTCAAATACGAATCAATTAATACTAGACAACACGGGAATTCTGTTAATTTTCTTCAGTATGCAGCAACAGCAGTGTGGTTATACAAAAGCATATCTTTATCATTAGGAGAAAATGCTGAAGTTTTTAAGGGTGATGTTATCATGGTGTTTACAACTTACTTTCATATGGTTCAGCAACTTGCTGTGGGGAAATTTTTACAACTAAAAAACTGGAACAAGGAAAAAATATATTACGTTCACTTTTCTCATTTGGTCGATCTAACCAAGAGGTTTTTGGTAGGGTCTAAGTAATTCCTCTCCTGAAGCACTCGCAGTGCTGCAGGACCCAAAGCCAGGGGGCTCATGTTTGCAGAACTGCCGTGTTGTGCCAGGTGATCTCCTGGAGTCCAGATGTGGCCGTGGCTGCTTGCTTTGTGTTTAAGAGTAGCTCATGGGAACTTTAGACGGCCTCACTCAGGATGGAAAAGTCAAGTAGGAACAAGGAACAGGAAGGGAGAGAACTCGAACAAACAAGATTAACGAACAGCTGGTTTATTTTATTAAATTTAGGAAGAAAAAGAAATCAAGCATGATTCCCTTCAGGGACACTACACACTTTCAGTGATGTATCTCATAATAAAAATGATGAGTTAAGTACGGTCTCATTAACAAAGCACTGTCATATGGATTACCTCTTTGATTCCTTAAAACTGATATGAAATAGACAAGTACACTCCCATCTCACAGGTGAGGGAATGAGGCTCTGAGAGGCTGTATGGCTTGTCTGAGGTCCCACCGCCAGTATGTGCGCCCAGGTCCTCGCACAACTGATGAGAATCCTCTCGTGTGGTCACCAAGTGGCTGTCCTACTCTGGATAACCTGCATGTCTCTGAGCTGCAGTTTTCAGACTAGATGGCCTTAGGCTCACAGAGAAACTGTAGAGGTTTATAATCTGGGCTAGTATTTTGGGCTAGAAAGTAACACTTGGCATCAGATCCCCCTTCCTTCCATCAACAGAAGGTGGGAGGGGTGAGAGGTGGGAGGGGGGCCAGAGCTAAGTGTGAGAGGAGGCAGCATGCACCCCTCCCTCCTGTGCCAACTCCAGAGCAGGGGTGCCACTCCAGACACAACCCTCTCCCAGTGTCCCAGGACACGCAGGGAAATGAAAAGACCAGGTGAAGCAAAGCGATCGCTGAAACGAGGCACACACAAGTACTGTGAAGAGCAAAAGCACCCGCAAAGAACTTCAGTGTGGGTACTTCACCATGCTGGTCAAGTCCATGCCCCTCACAATACCTGACGGTTGCTGTTTAGAGAGGCTCCCCTCCATAAAACTCCTAACTAGGGGAAATAACTAATTCCAGGGCTTTCATAAAATACAGAGGCCCACCAAATGTTTGCTTGGCAGATTTCATTTTTTCTCCCGAAGGGCAGCTCATTAAGTCAGATAATAAAGCAGGCTTTGTTCTGAAGATTTACAGTGTTTTCCCAATGAAAATTCTAATTGACAACCAGCAGGAGAATAACAATGTAGAGCAAAGAGCTCTGGTTTCCCCCATTCTTCCAAGATCCATCTCAGAGAAGCACTTGCTTCTCAGGTTTCCTGGACCAGCCTTTAGCTCGGTCTTTATCTGGACGCATGCTTAAGTAGATGCTTGGCGATCATAAGTGCATCATACAAGGTAGTCAAATCTTAAAAGACAAAAGATGTATTCTTTCACACCTCAAAGATAAGAAATTTCATTGAGTTCCCAGGTCCCTCCATGCAGAATAGGCATATTACATAAAAATACAACCATGCCTTGCTTGTCCATGTAAAAAGGGGGACCCTAAAAAAATAAAATGTATGATGAGAGTCTTCAGAAGGAGTTGAACGAGAATATTAAAGGCGCTGCTATTCAAAGGATTCATTACAGAATAAAAAGTTCAAGCACCATTGGGAGTGATTTTCATATGAATGTTGGGTGTTGCTGTCACATACAAGTCCCTGCACAGAGAAGCAAGTCACATCAAGCAAGGCGGGAACTGTGAGTGACAAGGGTAGAGGGAGGGTTGTTCAGATAAGGGGCAGACACTACAGGACCCCTTTTCAAAGAAAACTTTGAAGATTCTGTTAAGCTTTCTTGCAGGGACTGTCACAAAGTAACAATCCAGTTGCAAATGAGGGGTGTGCAGCCACTCACTGCTTTTGTGCAGCCCAGCTGGCCAGGCCCAGGACGGGGATTAGCATTAAAGAAGGCCTCAAGGTTACTGGGCTGACACACAGCCCAAGGAGAATGTTCTCAGATGAAGTGGGACACCCAACACAGTCACACAAACAAAAGGCAAAACAAAACAAAAAAAAAACATGCCTGTCTGAAAAGAACAGCAGAGAAAAATATCCTCCTTACTTTTTCCTGACTCTTCTTCAATCTCCCCAATCTCCAAACAGCGTCCAGGTCCCCACAGTAAAAATAAACAAACAAACCATGGGTTTCCAGTTGCATTATACAGATTTAGAGAAGTGAAGCTGGGGAAAGAAGTGGAAAAATAACACAATTCACCCTCCTTTGTTTACACAGAAAGCAGAGAAAGGGACCCAAGTGGAAAGCCCCACGCCAGGCAGGAGCGGCCGGCCAGCAGTCAGGAGGCCCGAATCCTAATTAGTCTGGTGTGTCTACCAGGAGCTGTGTGATGGGTCCCTTAGACTTCCTGAATGTCCTTGTCCTCATCTGTCAGCATTCCTAGACACCAGTGGTTCTCAAACTGTGTTGCTTGGAGCTCTAGGGTTCCGTGGAGGTGCCTTTGAGGCAGACACAGCAACACAGGGGTAAAGCAAAGGGAATGGGGCCCCATGCTTCCTCTCAGCCCAAAAGGGTTCACAGTTGACCCATTTTATATATCAAGCTTGTGAGTAAAGCCTTCTGTTTAAAGAGTTTATTACCGAGACAATTCACAACTAAAATGGTTTAAATGCATTGGACCAACATACCTAGTGTTTTTTTCATGTTTATTTTTATGTGGTTTCCATGTGCCTCTTTGGATGATTGTAGTTAGAATTAATGGATTGATAGCCTGGTTAATATCGATCCTCAAATCTGTATATCAGGTCCTCCTTTTCCTACTTAAAAGGCGAGGAAACCAAACCTCGGATAATTCAAGTACACCCAAGTCACACAGCTCGGTCAGTGACAGGCTGCAAACTCAGGAAGCCTCCTTACAGTCAAAGAATACATTTCACTGTGAAAAACAATCAGCTGCCTCATTATTATCCCAATTCCTTTCCACAGAACATCAGGTCCTGCATTTGCATGCTCTCACAGGAAACACACACTTACCCCGGAGAGATGAAATAAATGGCCAGGAGTTCGGCCCAACACCCGAACCTGCTGGGTACAGGAAAGCCCAGGATGTTGACAAAGCCTCCAGGGCAGTAATGGTTGTTAAGGACTTTCAAAGCAAACAGCACTCCTGAAAGAGAAGGAAGCACACAACTATCAACAATCCAAATGTGAAGATAATCAACATTTACAAAGAAAACCAGTTGAAAGAGAAAAGGATTGTTTGACTACATCCAACTTTCTGCTTCCAAACAGCACTGCAATTCCTCACAAGTCAACCCAGCGTTCAGTAGAAAGACAATGTTCAAAGCAATCATTCTTTTGATGTTTCTTAACAGAAGTTAATACTGACTTCCAGCATGCTGCTAAATATATAACACATAAAATGAAGACAAAACACCAGCAATGGTACTGAATGCCACTGAATCATATACTTTAAAATTGTTCATTTTGCGCCATGTGAATTTTAACTCAATAGAAAAAAAAGTATGTTAAGTCACATGTATTTTTTTTAACCTCTATAGAATGATGTCGAAGGAAGGACATATTTTCTTTCTTCTCCCACAATTAGATGCATGAGGGTACATCTTAGAGGGAGTGGGGGGGACGACAGCAGGGGAAGTAAAGGGAAGGGTTAGAGTTCCTTCTGTTTCAGGACCATGTCCCTCCCCCTCCTTCACATTCTAATATTCAGAACACCTAATTTAAGCCCTGATGGCAATTTCAGTCTTATGACGTATACATAAAAAAAGAACCAATGAGTGCAGTTCGGTCCCTGGCCCTGGTTGGGGTCATGCGGGAGGCAACCAATCAATGTGTCTCTCTCACATCGATGTTTCTCTCTCTCCCCCCCCCCCCCACTCTGTCTGAAAATAAATGGAAAAATATCCTCGGGTGAAGATTTATAAAAAAAAGAACCAGTGAGGGTTAAAGGGAGAGGCAATGCAACCCGTGGTCAAAGTCATGTAGCCTCAGTTCAAATTCCAGCTTATCACTTACTAGGTGTGTAACCTTGAGCAACTTTCCTTACTTCTCTAAGTCTCGGCTTCCTCATCTATCAAACCAAGACAACGCCAGCTCCCTAGCAACCTGTTATAAAAATTAAATAGCGTGAGTTATATGGAGTGACTTACCTTGGCTCCTAAAACACGGTGAGCGTGCCATGGTAGCATGGGATGCACTTGTTTTAATGATGTTATTAAGGGACACACTCATCTTTTTACAGAACTCCCCATCACAAATACACCTGTGGGTCTCTCCCTGGTGCCCCCGTGATGGAGCCAGTACATATTTCCAGTATTGCATCTCCTACAAAACTCCCTTTGAGCAGACCGTAGTCCAAACTGTCCAAGAGGAAAATGATGCAGAGCAAAATCCATGTCCCTCCTGTGCACCAATCAGCCTCCTCTCCAAAATACATCCCCCAGCCGCCCTTACCCACTCAGAATTCACTTCCTTCACCAACCAGGGACCCAAGCCTTGTAAATGGACAGCAGCCGCACCTCCCTCACTGTCTTTAAGCCTGCTGCCTTAGAAATGTGTCTGCCTTACCTGAGAAACCTACACCACAATTCCTTTTGAAGCCAGGATCGCCCATAAATTCTGCGAGAGCAAATTCCAAGAACAGGTACACCACCCCAGTGAGTAGGGAGAATGTGGTGATAACATAGGCAAACCATCTGCTTCCTAGTCTTCTTTCCAGATGGATTCCTTTCCACAGCATAGACACCATATTGAAATACAGATGCCAATCGTCCGCATGGTGAAAGGGGGAGAGCAGTAAGCGCTGCCACTCCTTCTCCTGGTAACACTTCTCCACGCTGAGGCAGGAGCTGAGCAGCGGCTTCAGTGGACTCAAGAAGAACCAGATGTTGACAGCCAAAGCTGCTAGGGTGACAGGTGGAATGTTGTTGATCCCAACATGGAAGATTTGAGAAAGCAGCAGCAGGAGCCCAGCATTAACTCCTCTGGACCTCCGCTGCATGGTTGGGTATCAGCCCAGTAATGGGAATATGTGGAATCCAGGGAGGTATGCGGAAAGCTGAACCTGAAACATAAAATAAAATGCACATGAAAAGCCAGCAATTAAGAATTAACGCAACGATAAGACATACTACTCACTTAAAGATGAGCTTACATGATGTATACCCCACCTCTCATCATTTATTTTCAGTGTCTTCCGGAGAAACATTCAGGACACTGGCTGATGTCCTTCCTTCATATTACATTCTAAAACAGAGATTTTTACCCCAAATTCCAAAGGACCTGTTAATAGGTGGGTATGCCTTCTCTGACAAATATGCCATGAAAATATGACTTGTCTTCCTTTTAAGCAAACCTGTAACCTAATTTTTTTAAAAACCTACAAAGATAGTACATAAATATTTAATAATGATTTCTACTTCAAATGCTCATAAGGATTCTTTGCCCCCTTCATTTTTCCAAAGAAATATTCAATTTTGATATTTTAGATAGCGCTTGCTCCAAAGTGTTTAAAAATCAACAAGCAAGTTTTGAAATACAAGCATATATATAAACGAGTGTTGACTATGAAATGAATATTGTTTTGTCCTGCCCATCACATACATGGAAAGTTTTAGAGCGCTGAGTTATAAGAGAGACCACTGAGGCAAGATCGATTACAGCAATTTATCTACGAGCTGGAAACTGGTACAACGCGTTTGGTTTTGGAAGCGATTTATGTATTCTAATCTGTACCCGAACCATAAACCAGTTACCCCAGCTCAAGGAAAAGCAGGCTAATCCCTGCACACCCCACCTAACAAACACATCCTCCCCCACACTCAATGTGCCCGGTTCGGTTCCGCTGGACCATGCCTTCCAAGTCTGCCCTGCCGCCCACACTCCCCATCTCAGGACACAGAATCTCCAGGTACCGTGTTGTTCAAGTCAAGTACCCTGTTCTTTTCAGTGATGTAGAAAACACTCTTTACACATCCTTGGCCCTCATCACATCACTATCTCAAAAACCTACCCATAAGACTTGGTTAATTCTTCCAGTTTGTTATTGATCTACTTCCTCCTAACTCGAGGGCCACTACGCTAGTCTAGGCCACTGTCATAACTTGCCTGGATTCCCACAAACTCCCTAACTGGATTCTCTGTTTCTCTTCTTACTCCCACCCATTTGCTACTACTGCTCAGAGTAATAGTCATCAAGCTACAGTTGGGTTCCCCTGCAGTAAGTCTTCAGTGGCTTATCATTCCAGTTGGAGTGAAGACCAAACTCTTCGCCATAACTGAACACTTGTGATTAACAGTGCCCTGCCCACCTCTCTGGTCTCATCTCACTCTGGTCTCTGCCTCTGTCACTGTGCACCAGCCATACGGGGGTGCCCACGCCAGGAGCTCCAGGATTACAGCATAAATGGCCAAGGGCAGAACTGCTTTATCCATTTTGATCACCACTGAATACCCAGAGCCTAGTACAGTGACTGGCATATAGTCAGTGCTTAATAATTATTTGCCCAATGACTATGACTCAAGATGAGTGTTTTTTTGGTTGCTGTTTTTTTATCCTCACCCAAGGACATTTTTGCATTTATCTTCAGATAGAGTGGGAGGGAAGAGAGAGAAATATCGATGTGAGAGAGACACATCGACTGGTTGCCACCCACATGACCCCAACTGGGGGGGGCTGGGGACAAACTGTAACCGAGGTACGTGCCCTTAGCGGGAACTGAACCCGGGACTCCATGGGCCGACGCTCTAACTGCTGAGCCAAACCAGCCAGGGCTCAAGATGAGTGTTTTTAAATGTCTTCATTGTACAATAAATGAGAATGAGTGAAAGGGTCTGAATACCTATGAGATGTTTACCTCTGAGAAGTTTTCCTGCAACTGTAGCAACCTTCCCCAGAACACTACACACATTGTTCCACTTACCATTTTTAGTCCCTGTACAGTGTTTATAACATTTATCTCAACTTCACAGAACTTAACCTCTGATCCATTTCAAATGTATTAATAGGCTGCTTTGCCAGAACTATTTGATAAAAAATGGCATTTTAATTATGTAGTAATACACACCAGACAGCTCTATATCAAGGCTGTGACAGAGAGAAACGGAAGACTTCTTGAAATACTGATAGGAAAATTAGCCATATTTGCTTTTAATGAGAAATTAAAAATTTAACAGGTATGTAATAAGAAAAACTAAGTGGCTAGAACAAACAAAAGAAACTGAATTCATAACTTGGGAAACCAATGTGTCTCAAGGGGGAGAGAAAAGAGTTTTATAAAAAAAGAAAATAAACTAATTATAGTGATTTTCAATTCTACTAAATAGTGATTTTCTATTTTCTAACAAAGCAGAAAATAGTTCATCATTATCATTTACTAGGGAGGTATATACCTCAAGTTTCAGATTAAATGTTCAAGAACAATTTAGAGCATTAACTTGCGAGAATATACAACAGTTATAAATTATATTTCCAATTTGGCATCTGATAGTAACCAAATTAATTTCACAAGAAAGAAAGAAACTACAGTCTTCATGGGAATAATCAAACACTGTTCTGAAAACAGCCTTCCAAAGCACTAAAAATGCAACAAATCTTAATTATTCACTGAGATTTTTAAAAATTGTGTGTTTTTCTGTAAGACTCAAGAAAAGGTCAATCATTACATATTTGAGATAGATTAATGCTATTGCCATTATTACTATTTTCATGCATTTGGTCAATTTCATTTACTAGTTCCATATATTTTAAGTATACGCCCTAAAAAGTCATAGGGGAGAGAGTAAGTAGGTTTGTTCAAGTCATTTGGTAAGTATTTATCAAAGGTCTACTATCATTCAGGTTCAGTACTTTGCTAATGCCTGATTTCTAGATGCTTAAAGCTTTGTTTTTTAAAAAACTGAGATATAAGTCACATACCACGAAATTCACTCTCTTCAAGTGTACAATTCGGTGTTTTATAGTATACTCGCAAGGTTGTGAAATGAACACCACTATCTAATTCCAGACCATTCTCCTCACCCCAGAATGAAACCCATCAGCTGTTGCTCCCCACTCTCCCTCCCCCCTGGCCCCTGGCAACCACTCATCCACTTTCTGTCCCTATGGATTTGCCTATTCTGAACATTTCAGATAAACAGAATCATACAACATGTGGCCTTTTGTGTCTGGCTGCTTTCGTTTGGCATAACGTTTTCAAGGTTCATCTATGTTGCATCATGTATTAATAACAGTAGTTCCTCTTTATGACAGAGTAACATTTCATTATACGGAGATACCACACTGTACTTGTCCATACATCAGATGAGGGACATCTGGGTCGTGTCCCCTTTCGGCTATAAGCACAGTGCTGCCATGGGCACTCAGCACAACTCTTTCACAGGAACACAGGTGTTGTTTTCAGTTCTCCTGGGCACACGCCTAGGAGTAGAACTGCTGGGTCATGTGGTAATTCTATGTTTAACTTTTTGAGAAACTGCTCAACTGTTTTCCAAATTTCTGCACTATTTTACATTCCCTCCAGCAGGAGAAGAAGGTTCCAATTTCTCCACATCTTCAAGAAGACTTGTTTTTTGTTTTCTTGCTTTTTTTGTGTTTTAGATAGAGTGGAAGGGAGAGAGGGGGACAGAGAGAGCAACATCGATGTGAGAGAGACACATCAACTGGTTGCCTCCTGCTTGACCCCAACTGGGGCTGGGGATTGAACCCACAACCCAGGTACGGACCCTTGACCGAGAATTGAACCTGCAACCCTTTGGTGTTCTGGTTGACACTCTAACCACTGAGCCAAACCAGCCAGGGCAACAATACGTGCTTTCATCCAGTTTTTAATCACAGCCATCCTAGTGGGTGTGAAGTGCTATTGATTTACATTCCCCTAATGACTACCGATGGGCACTTTCATTGCTTAAAATGTAATATAAACACACATGCTCACAGGTACACAGAACCATACAGACAAGCACTCTCTCTCTCTCTCTCTCTCAGAAATAGTTTAACAAGCTCAGGTCAAAATAATGCTTCAGAAAGAAAAATGAAACTACAAAGAGATCGTCCAGGTCACACTGAAGAGTCTCAGCACTGCCCTCCTCTGATGTGACGTGTTGAATGGGATGTCGTTCAACAGCAGGGGCAGGGCTGAGACCAACACATTCAGCTACAGATATTGCAAGATCACTTTCTGAAAGAAACAGAGGGTCACTGTGCTTTACTGCTTCAAACAAAGCAAATATGCTGTGGGAATAGCAGATTCTTTACGCGAAACATAAAAACTTCCTCTGCCTTTTAAATCACAAGAGCTGGACAACAAATCAATGCATCATAAATACCACATGAACTTGGTCAAAACATACACAAAACACTAGATGCTTTTTCCTCTCTCTCTCACCCTGTTTCTGGACAGTCTACTCTCTCCAGGAATGAACTGAACTGGACCACTTCTTCTCCTGTAACTCCCTCAGAAATCTTATCACTCACGGCTTTCAAATCCAAACATAAGAAATTATTTTCTCAGCTCGCTACTCTAGGACCAACAGATAAAAACGTTTTTTAAAATATTTTTTCTTTATTGATTTAAGAGAGAGAAGAAGGGAGAGGGGAGAAAGAGAGAGAGAAACATCAATGAGAGAGAACATCGACTGGCTGCGTCCTGCATGCCCTGCACTGGGGATTTGGCCCACAACCTGGGCATGTGCCCTGACCGGGAATCGAACCGGCGACCTCTTAGTGCATGGGTTGATGCTCAACCACTGAGCCACACCAGGCAGGCTAGATGAGAACTTCTTAGTCCAGCACAATAATAATAAAATTATCTGTTCTCCTAATGAAACTTCTTAGCATAATTTTATTTTTCTAAAAGGCACTAGCTTCTTTAGGCCCCAAGAGAACCTAACTACAAAATGCAGATTTTCAAGGTAGTTTTTGAAAATAAGAAAACTGTATAGTATAATATGTATTTGCATTTAATGAACAAGAGGAATTTATTAACTAAAGATTTGCAAAGTAATTTTTTCCCTCTTTTAAAATACATGAATGCATCTCAAAAAGCTTACACAGCTTCGGTGCAATACGTAGCTGTATGCATAACATGTAAACTATTATTTTAAGACTTAATATTTAAATAAATATTAATATAACAGTTTCACATCATTACACCGTGTTCAATTTACCACAATGCATCAGCTACCTGAGTTGATAGGTCAATGGGGAGTCCTGGGGTGCGAGCTGGAATCTTCATCAGAGGACCACAAGATGCCCTGTGCTCGTGGAAGGCAATCAAATGAATGAAAACTGACTTCATGAATAAAAAATGAAAACGGGAATCCAATTATATGAAGAAGGTAATGGGAATCCAGTCTTTATGAATATTGTGCCACTCCCAGTAATTACATTCCAGTATCTATTCATAGAACCATCTACAACTGGGACCCCGTTCCAAAAGAAACTGGGGATTGAGAGCATTTTCCCCTTTGAGGGGTGGCTGAGACCTCCATTTACACGGTAGTTCTCCACGATTCATCATTATAACCATGTAAGAGATTGTCTCATTTGGCTCTACATAACCATTAACTATCTCCTTAATGCCTGCTTTCCTCACCTTAGTAGGCACTGTCCCACCTCTTTTATAACAGCCTGTCTTAAGTATCAATGCCACCCACCTGGAAGGCAGAATACCTGACCTCTGGTGAGGTATTTAAGACCGCTAAAACAACAGAAGAAAAGAATGCTCCAGACAAGTCAGCAACATTAATAAGGGCATAGAGTAGGTGGTGACAAACCCGCCAAAGTCCACGCCCATCACCTGACGGTTTCCCCTGTCCACTTTATACAGTGTCTGACTCGATCTGATTTAAATCCAGCCTCATCATGTTATCTCCCTGCCCCCAACCCATCATGCTTTCTCATCTGTAACAGCTTTCCCTACTTCATCACCACGACACAGAACAGTGTTACAATTAACAGAAGGGACTCTGGAGCCAAATGGCCTGGGTTCGATTTCTGGCTCAATTGCTTGGAATTGTATGGCTGTGGGCAATCTGCAGGGGAATCCCGACAATTTGAAAACTTTAGGTAAAAAGCACAGAGTTGATTAAAATGAACTGGAGAGACTGTTCCCCCAGTGAGACATCACTCCCTCCCAGCTGGTTCTGCTCCTCACTTTGCGGTCCTGAATGTCCAAGATCATCAAACTCTTGAACGGTCCATTTCTTCGGGTTGAGTTGGATTAAACAGCCTTGCGGAACAGGAAGCTCAGACAATTCAAGTCTAGTCTTAAGACTGAAATGTTCTCCCCAAACACAGAGACTGAGACACCGATGGAGAAAGAAACAGAGATGCAGAGAGAGTCAGAGAGGAAGAAATCGATCAACTGTGCCTGGTGGAAGTAAGTTTCACTTCTTTCTAGCTTAGAAGAGGCTAAATTTTAACAAGGTCACCAATATGATCAGTCAGCAAAGTAACATACTGACCATCTATCAGGCCAGGCAGGGTTTTAGGCTCAGAGGGAGAAAAGGACAAAGTGCACACAACTGTTCCTTGTTTCAAAGGAGTTCAGAAGTTGCTTTATTCCCTGCACATCATCAGAGAGGTGACAATGCTTAACCCCCACAGGGTGACAAAGAGTGTAGGTCTAGAGACAGAACTATCCCAGCTTATGTTCTAAGTCACAGAAAAGTCTGCAGTACACAGGAGCCCTCTTGGGCGCACACATACTGTATTCATTTACTGCAGCCCATTTGTGGCACAGCTTTCAAGCATCTTCGTCGAGATGAGGGAGAGCATTCAGAAAATCATACACAGGCACAGGGCTTCTTATGTCACCTCGCCTTGCCTGTTTGCCCGTCTGTAAAATGGGTTGGTATGAGGAATCAATTAGCATATTCTTGATGGATGTAGCTAGTTATCGTTATACACCATTGTTATAATTTAGACTTCTCCCAGAAGCAGACTCTGAGACAAGGGTCTCTGTGCAAGCAATTTATTTGAGAGGCAACAAATACCCTGATAAGGTTGTGGGGAGGCAAGACAGGGAAAGCAAGGCAGTCAAAAATGTATGCATTATTAAGCAATCCATCACTATGAGTGACTAGAGCATAATCCCACTGAGAACCCTGAGAACTAGTGTAGTTACGCCTCAGTGCTAGCCCCCAAAGGCTAGGGGTCTGCCTTAACTCCCTGTCACCTGTGGCTTGCCATAGCGGGCAAAACAGGTGTCAGAGGCCACAGAAAGCACTCAGGCAAAGAATTGCAGGTGCTAGAGGCTAGAAGCCTGTTGGAGCACTACGGCTAGTTAATGGGGGCAGGGCCAGCCACTCCTTGACTGGGCTCCATTACTTCTGCTGTAGAGCTTGTTTTAAAACAGGAAAATTTATTCAAATGTAATTAATACGCAGTATCAGGGAACAATGAGCATTATGCATATTTTGCATCTGATTATGCGTAGTTTCATCAGCAAGAAGCACCAGGTGAACACAGAAAAGTGCACTCAGCAGAAGCACACTTCATGGAAATCCACAAAATGTATACATTTGCACACCTCAAACCAGCTACCTCAAGTTCAGAGAGTGTATTGTGAGTTACACCCAACCATGTCTGCAGTCATGACTTGCCATTCAATTCCAGTAACCCTCCTTTCTCCACTGACAATAATTCACAAGCTGCAACCCTTCTGACAACCACTTCCACAAGCCCTTTTTGAAGGGAGAGTACCATATTTATTGTAGCACTTATGTATGTTTTGATTATTTAAGGTGTAAAACGGTGCTACCATTTTATTAGATTCCGATCTCTTTTTTTAATGTACCACTGACGAAGTGTTTGCGTGTCTTGCTCCTAACGCTATGTGCCCCATAGCTCTGTGGTTTCTACCGCCTGGTTGTGCTCTGGATGGCGATGTTCGGGATCACATCCCAGCAGAGCCGACTCTCCCACTAGCAGAGCGTGTGAAGGAGGGAGGACAGCCTCCACCAGGAGCTGGTTGGTCCTCTGTATCCCACTTCCCCTCCATGTTTACCACTAGCATCCCATTCTTTAACCAAACTCCCCAAAGTCAGAGGCTCTCATCACTCAAATACTAAAAATACCACGTGCTCTGAACTTTCTCAGACAAACTAGAGTAAGAGGGGACTACTTCTCTCTCAACCTCTCAAATATGTCCCTATTTTTACGCCTTCTCTACCAAAAGTTGTTTTGCCTTCCTTCACATGGAACTTAAGAACAAGATTCATTTAATTTGGGGCATTTGTTTACTTGACTAGATATCCTAAATGTGCCAAGGTTTCCTGTCCGACTGTAATTAGTGAATGACACAGACGTTTGTATTTGGCCGGATGCTTTCAGTAAGCGAACTCAGTTCACGTACACTCATTTCATCAAAGCAGTACAGAGGAAAATAAGAACCCAGGAGCACATGCCCTGGCAACCACGCAGCCCAGCGAACAAGCTGCATTTACATGCACTGTGCACGTTTCACTTCTGGACGCATCAAGGTCAGACCACTAACTGTCAGTTGCAATCAGCTTCCAAACTTCTGGTCAATTACCTGGTTAATAACAGAAGACAAGGCTATGACATCGTGACAGTTATAATTAATTTACACAGATCAGCTTCCTGTTAATCAAATGCATCTTTAAAAGCATTTAATTATTTTTCACCTAGAAAGCAACACCCAGCTTTGTTCAATGAGAAAAGCCCCACCTTGCTGAACCCAACGTCAAAGGCCGCCAGGCTGCTCCAGGACACGTGGGACAACGGGCTTCGCAGAGCACACGGCCGCCCTGCAGGGCTGCTGCCCCCTCACAGCAAACGGCAGCAAGGACTACGGGCAATACGACACATCTCAGCAGCTTCCCAACAGAACGCAGCCATCAGGCAACTGGGGTAAGCAGACAGGCTCCAGGAACAGAAATGTCCCAGTGCCCTTCGTCAAAATGATACACTGGGCAAGCAGTATGAACGTAGGCCGTATAGGACGGTGGTTGAGGGCATGGTCTTAGGTGAGACCTCTACGCTACACCAGCTATGTGACCTTAGGAGAGTCATGTAACTGCTGTTTCTCACCTGTGAAAGGAAATAATGCAGGCTCATTTGGTGCTGTGAGCATTAAGTGAGATTTTATATATATACATATATACATACATATACACATATATATTATATATATATCATATATATAAATAATAAACTGGGAAATGACAGTGTTTTCAATCATATAAACAAATAAATTAAAATAAGACAACATTAACAATTTAAAATAGCTTTAAATATTTTTATAACTTAGTAGCCAATTAGCATTTTCTGGGCTTTCTACAATTCAATTTTTTTTTTTTAGTCCTCACCCAAGGATATGTTTTTATTGATTTTTTAGAGAGAGAGAGAAACATTGATGTGAAAGAGAAACACTGATCAGTTGCCTCCCCCACATGCCACGACCAGGAATCGAACCCACAACCTTTCTGTGTAGAGGACAATGCTCCAACCAACTGAGCCACCCGGCCAGGGCTATGACCCCACATTTTTAAACTGCTTCACGTGATTCAATTACACACACATTTTTTAAAACAATATGATAGGGTATGTGGAAGACACATGAAAGTGGAAATTATTTTCTAATTACAAAAAATTTTATAATAAAACGTCAAACCACAGTTTCTGTCAAAATTATCTTTAAGTTATCACTACATTTGAGAATTTAATGACCCTCCATTTTAGGATTTAAAAAATCTCAATATGTCAGACGGCAAAATTTTTATTTTCCCCTCCTTTTTAAAGTGTTACTATCTTAACAGAAATGATTAGATTATCTTCACACATGAAGAATGAAACTGCTGGATTTTGTACATAGTCCTGACTTATGCTCCACAGCGAGGTGAATTAGTGCCAACCCCAATTCCGATCCATCACCACGTATGATTTCCAGTATCAATCATAAGCCAGGTCCTTCTCTCACAGACCACAAGTTTTAGTGTAATGAGGGCTCATTAAAGTTCTTCAACTGACAGCCCATCAGACGTAGTCCTGAAACCAGGAGACACGCAGGGAGCAGCAATGCGGGCACCCCACCTTCTCTCCCTTCAAGAGGATTTAAGTAATCGCACTCTCCCGTTTGCTCCATGCCAGATTTCTTTGTTTGTCTACCTAAAATCAATGAAAAAGTGATAGCCATCACACCCTTTAAATTAACGTGTGTGAGGATTGCTAGTGAATTATTTATGTAACTGAAACCCACAAGAACTAGTCCAGAGAGTGAAGAGAATGTCACAGTTCAGAGATGTTGTTTATGCTTCCAGAAAGCACACAGGATGCCCACTAAATACTAGGTGGTAGGGACAGCTTGGGACTTTCTTCCTGCCCAGAATCAATACCTCACTCTTTCAGTAACAGGATTCCACCTCACCTCCCACCCCCACTGGATGTGGTCCTGGGGGAACCAGCAATCAAGAGTGCCAGTGACCAGAGCTGGAATAACTCTCTCCCTGGAATCTAAAACTTGCGTAGAGACACGAAGACCAATGACTCCTGGAGCTGACACTCAGAGCACTAACTTAAAGAATTTCCACATCTACCAGGTCTATGTGAATCTCAAGAGCTCACCAAGCTGCTGTCCTGTACCAAGGCCTGGTGCTTTGGTTTTCCTGCCCATCCTCTGAGCTTACCTACACACTTCCAATCTCTTGCTCTTAAATAAATTATCTGGATAAACTACTTTGTTTTCATTGTTTGCAGTCAAAGAACCCTACATAGAACACTAAGGCATTTGCCAAGTGCTGGCAAGCAAATCCTAGTTTTTTGGTTTTTTTGTGTGTTTTTTTAAATTTTTTTCTTTATTGATTTTAGAGAAAGAGAGATAGAAACATCGATGAGAGAGAACATTGATTGGCTGCCTCCTGCATGCCCCCTACTGGGAATCGAGCCCACAACCTGGGCATGTGCCCTGATAGGGAGTCGAACCGGCAACCTCTTAGTGCATGGGTCGATGCTCAAACAGTGAGCCACACCGGCCAGGCTCCTAGTTTATTATTACGAGCATCACCAGCTCTCATCTCCACTGAATACAATATTCTAGCCCATAGAAGAACCAAAACATGAAGGGTACATGGCAGTATCTCAAAGGTCTGCTATAGGCATGCCCCAAGAAACAAGAGTGCAGAACAAGGATGTGAGTGCGAGAGTAACTTCTGCATAAGGAAGGCAAAGTCCTCTCAAAGTCATAGACTTAATGTATACACTTGAACACTGGATGAAGAATGTCATTTCGGGCGGAAAAACAGATGGTCTAAAATCGGCTTCTATTTATACAAGGTTTATGTTTTTAAAGAAACTTCTAATTATTGAAGTGATTTTCAAAACATCTCACTCCCTGACTTTGCTCTTTACTGAAAATAAGATTAGTTTAAACATTTAATAAGATGTTATCACCTGATGAAAACTTCTGACTAGAACTTTTGGACAATAAATCCATTAGGTTCATCCACTAAAAGAAAAAAGAACGAGAGCCTCTTCGATCTTACAGCCTTCAGGAAGGCTCATGGAAGCATCCTGCATGCTTTTCTTTGGAAATATTCACTTCTTGTTTCACCATCATGCAATTCACTCACAGACATAAATCACCACATTCCCCTAATCATGAGCCTAGAGAAGAAAACCAGTGAATGTGAAACTATTGCAATAATAGTAGTAAGCATATAATTTTATACCTCACTGTCTATATTCCTTCATTCAATACTAGCTGAGCATCCACTAAGGGACAAGCACGGTCCTTTCAGGCAACCACAGCCTGGAGAAGCAGACACACAAACAGCAACATTGTAGTGTGATAAACAATTGTAATATAGAACTGTATATAAAAATGCATGGAATGTTTAGAAAAGAGCAAAATTAAGTGTTCAAGTTTTGTATGAGGTGTGTGGGGGAGGGGGAGAAACAAAGAAAATATAAGGGCAGGCGTTACCTTGTGGGCATTGGGGAAGGAGAATATGAAATGACCCATGAAACTCATAGTCAAAAGCTGTGGAGTCATCTCACAAAAATAAAATAATTTAAGTCATTTGGTGAACATATAGCTAAAAGCTGGAAATTTAAGGTTTCTTATTAATACAAAATTAACATACCTTGAAAGAAAGGAGGAAATCTTGACTACTTTGGTATGAAGACAGGGACTTCTGCTACATGGGCAGTGTGCACAGTATTTATTCCTAGTTTGTTCAAACTTGGAATCACAACTGATTCAACACACATAACTGCAAATTGCTGGTATTTGTAACATACAAAATGTAGCAAAATTTCTTTCACAGTGTTGCCCAGGAGACTTTCCCCAAGGGGAAAAAATCCAAAATTAGTTGTACCTGCCAACACACACACTCCCCTATATATTATTTATATAGAATTGAAGTCATTGTAGTATGTATATAAAATTCATTCATAACTATCCTGATATTGTGACTCTGAATTAAAAATGCACAAGCAGCCCTGGCCGATGTGGCTCAGTTGGTGGAGTGTAGTCCGGTGCATTGAGAGGTTGTGCATTTGATTCCGGTCAGGGCACATACCCAGGTTGTGGGTTTGATCCCTGGTCACCCTGGTCAGGATGTATTCAGGAGGCAACAGATCAATGTTGCTCTCTCATAAAAGCATAAGCAAATTAACATCCTGGAGAAACAGCTGTTGTTGCAATGACAGCACTCCTGGAGCTGAAGCCAGATTTGCAGTCAATTCTGGATGCCACTGCTTACTGTTATGTGACCTCAGGCAAATCATATAATCAATCCTGCTGAGCTTCTTTATCCATAGATTAGAAAAACCTCACTTCCTGGAGTTATTGTGAAGAATAAATGAAATAACATATTATGTGAAAGCAAGTAGCACACCCCCAAAGTTTGTTTTCCATTCTCCCTTCCTCTCCATAAAGTAATGGGCCTTTTCCTCCCATGGAATTTACCTTTATTGCTTTATAACTATTATGTGCATGTAACAATTTCCAAGAAAGTAGATGGTATCTAACACCAACATGGAAACCTGAATGCACGCATGGTTAGCTGGCTATCACCTAGATCCCAAAGGGCTCTTGCACACTATCTATTGCTTCCTAGAAATTTGATACATTTTCTTTTCTGAATACAGCCAAAATTATCCACAGGCTTTGAAATATCACCATCATGATGTTGCACAGAGCAGCTGGTTGACTGAAAGTGACTCCCCCTCCCCCACACTCCAGCTGTCACCAGGAAACCCTCCTCACTGGGTGAAAAAAGATAATGCAATATTACTACCGCTATTAATAACAATCTAATACTTAGCATTTACAATTATTTTTCTTAGGAACGCTATCAACTACAAATTAACTCTAAGAAAAATCCTTTGCCATATGAATGCAAACCAGCTTCTTTTATACAACAAACAAATCTAGGGGCAGTAAATACAAATTTAACGCTTTTCCTTTGACTCATTGTTTCTTTTTCCTTGAGTCATTTGTAACACTAAACAACCACCAGTTAAAATATTAAATAGCTTTATCAGTGATTTAGCTGTCATACTTTGAGGGATTTTTAAAAATGTTTTGTTACTCAAAAAATGTGCATAGATGCCTATTTTTGTAAAATATGGGTCCAGACTGAAGGTTGGATTTTTTTTTTTTTTAATCCTCACCCGAGGACATTTTTGCATTTATCTTCAGATAGGGAGAGAGGGAGGAAGAGAGAGAGAGAAATATTGATGTGAGAGAGACACATCGACTGGCTGCCACCCACATGACCCCAACCGGGGCCGGGGACAAACTGCAGCCCAGGTACACACCCTTAGCAGGAACTGAACCTGGTCTCTCTGGTCCGCGGGCCGACGCTCTAACCGCTGAGCCAAACCGGCCAGAGTTGGATTTTTTTTTTTTTAATAATCACTTCTCTGCATGAGAAGCTATACTACATGTTGAACATTGCTGAAAACCTTGGCCATTGTCTTCAGAACATGTTTGTGACTCTCACCCACAAGAATGCTTACTGCCATGACTTTTTTAGGTACATATAGTTCATCTCCTGAGGATTTCTATCCCACAGATGAAGGGTTTCATACCCAGTGTCCTGGACACCTAGGTTCCAGGGACATGCCTCAGTGTGTCCCTGCAGAGGCCCTGTGCCCTGCATTAAAACCTTTCAGCTCCTGAGTGCTACAGGTGAGATTCTGCTCCCTGCTGAAGAATCTGAGGCCCATTGCTTAGATGACAATAACTGCAGCATAAAAGGAAATCTGTCTCTTTAAAGCATTATTTCTCTTTTTAATGGTTTTTTCAAATAATGTTTACATATACATGTACATATCTAACTTTACATAAATGTACAGATTTATCCCCATCCCTGTATTACACAACAAAATCATGACCTGGTATGACTCCTTGCAAGTATTTTCCATGTTATTATATTATATATATAAATTTTTATCATTTTTTCAAAAATGGAACATAAAAATTTTCACCTTGCTATCATTAAGCATTCATATTGAAAAATAATTATTTCAGAGCTAACAGTATTTTCTTATATTTTAGTGCATGTTTTGGTGAGGTCTCATCTCCTCTAACATAGTGTCCCCTTCTGTAACTGACGGTCCCCATTAACTAACTGAAGATACTTAAATATTAATCACCCCTTGACCTTCACCTTCCAGTAAGCACCTCCAAAAATCTTATAGAAGTTGCTCTGTATGGTGATAAAACTGAAGATAGTGTTTTTCTACAGGTTTAGAGTTTCAACTTTCTCCAAGTGTTTGTTTTCTCTGGTTCACAATAATGTGAAAGCTTCGACTTTTTCCTTCACCATCTTGGATCATTCAAAACGAAAAGCAGTGCAGTTAGGTAATAACAAAACTACCTCATTCATAAGGAGGAAATGAATGAGATAAAGTGAGGTTTGAGGTGGTAACTACCTTTTTCCACTGTCCACCATGCAGTAGCTATTGAGCCTCTATGCTTAACACCTGGTGGACATATTCTGCACTTTATTCGGTGTTATTCAATGTCCTGAGGCAATCACACATCATGACTCCTATCTTATAGAAGAGGAAATTAAAGTTGGGAGGATGTTAACTTGTCTAATGGACACAATCAGTATGTAGTAGAGGCAGAGTTGAAACCAGGGTCTTCCTGACCCCAAACCACTGCTCTAGATCTGCCTCTCTGAAACAGAGAAAGAGAACAATGTTTGAGGTGAAAAATGAATGCTTTATGATGGGACAGCATTACCTAAATTAATTATAGCAGCTGATATCCAAAGTGACTCCTATTTATCTGAAAACTCTCACCCACAATATCCAGGAGCCATGGCATGGCCTTGGGAGCAGTGTACTCTAACCAAAGCCTGTTGGTTAGGCCACAGCATGGCACTGACCCTCCTCAACATTGAAATACGTCTAGGCTCTAGGACAGCTGCTTCAAATCCTGAATATTTACTTTTCTCCCCTAAAATGGCCCCCTGGAAAGGGAAAAGTGGTGAGTAAACACTGTACCCCATGATCTGAAAAAAACAACAGGTGGGGGGCACGTCTATTTAACTCCTGTGATGCTTCCAGAAAACGGAGGTATGGAGAATGGGTATGATGAGGCCTCTCTGCTACAGGAGCTGTATGCTTTGACATGTGGGAAAGAAAGATAAGGATAGAAAACAGCTTCAGCCTTGTCTTGCACTTGCAAGTCACTGCTCCATAATACTTCTCAGCTCTAAGGCTAATTGGTGAGTTACCCACCCTACCCTCTTTACCAAATTGTGGGTCAAAAGAAGACATAATTAAGCTGAAAAGACCAGAAGGCCAAAAAGTTTAAAAGTACCCTTTAACACAATTACTGATGTGATTCTTTAAAATCCTCCAGCCACAATACTGCTGGTATTAGTCAGTACCTGTTGCTATAACTGTTAACTGAATATCCGGAATATCCTGCCTCCAATAAACAACCTTGATTCTGTAAAATACAACTGGGAAGCCAGAAATAAAATGCCTTCTAAGCAGTGGTCACAATATCCGTGCACTACAACTCATATCTAACCCAATGGAGAATCCTTCCACCATAGTCGTAACGGTTCTTAAATAACACCTCATCTTTGAGTGTTTGCTGTGTATGCTGGTGTTAAACACTTTTCCTGCATTTCCACATTGAATACCTGCAGTCCTATAAAGTAACCTGTAAGTGAGATATCCAAGATCCTACACCTAGGAAAGGCTTCACCTGGATCCATTCCATTCTGTAAAGTTCCACTGTGACTCCCAAATGGCTGTTCTTTATCACTGTGCCAGTAATTCCCAAACCTGAGCACCCAGGTGCACTGGGCTCAACTGGAAGTCTTGTTGAAATAATTTCTGACTCAGCAAGTCCCCCAAATTTGCATTTCCAACAAGTTCCAGGGTGATGCTGATGCTAGCAGTCCTGCGACAATTTAGGAATCCAATGCAGCGCTATCCTTTGTAAGATCATCTCTATCCCAAGCCCTGTCATGCCAGCAGCAAATTAAGTCTTTAAAGTTTATTAGAACCAGTAAAAAAAAAAAAAAGACATAAATTTGAGACATTAGAAAAAATTTTAGGAAGACATTCCAAAGGAAAAAAAAGAAAAGAAAAAGCGGAGGAAAGTCCAGCTGTCACTGAGTGTACTGCAAAGGGCCCCACACACATACGGAGATGGCTCAATCATGAGCAAGCAATAACTCATTGCGATAGCACCCCGAGTCTGGGACAGAGGTGGTGATCCGGTTTTGGAGAGGCTTTTAAGTTCTGGGCAGAAAGGATTTCCTGCCGCCTGTTGGGAGGCACCACTACTGGGCTGGGCTGTGCTCGCCGCTCACTGGGTCCGAGAACTCACTGTTCCAGGGGAACCTGAAACTGAAAGCTGCGGCTGATGCAACGTCGCTGTAAACTCCTGCTTGCAACCGGTCCCCGTAAAACTCCCAGGAAGGAACCCCTTTCTCCGAGGGCCTGGGCAGGTGTTCCCGGCGCGGCTGGCCTCCGGGGCGGTGAAGACCACCCTGGGCGGGTCGCCCCAGGAAGCGCCGTCCCGGACCGCCTGCCCTGGGTGCCTAGGAAGCGGAGGCTACGCCTCCCACCCCGACCGCCCTGCTCCCATCCCCACCGGCCCCGGCCCCGGCCCCGGCCCCGGCCCCTCGGGGACGCCCACAGCCGCCCCGCAGCCCCCGCGCCTCCGCTGCTCCGCCGGCGCCGCGGCCCTGGGAAAAGTCTAAAAAAACCGCGCTGAACCGGCGACGCGAACGGGACCCAACAGACGCGGAAACTCACGCTCTCTACGGCCCGCCTGCGTCCTCACGTCTCCGCGCGCGCGCGTGCGTCATCACGCAGGGGCGTCGATCGCTGACGCTCCTGGTGCCCGCGGCCCGCCGGCCTCCCTGGGAGAGGGTGGGCGATGTCGGGGCGCGTGTCGGCACCCCGGGGGCGCGGGAGGCGCCGGGCGGCGTACATGGGGTCGGCTGGCTGCTGCGCGTGCTCAGTTGCGCGCAGGCTGGACGTCCGGGCCGCGTGCACGGCAGGGCACAGTGTGGAGTCCCCTCGCCTCATCCTGCAGCTCCGAGAGGAAAGTGGATAATAATTGTCTTCCCTGCTGTAAATAACTATCGCCCTCTACCTTGCTGAAAGCGAAAGCGAACAAGCGGCCTGCGCTGGAGGGACCAGACAAGGAGACAAGCAGCGAGTGGGCTGCGCGGTGGCGGTGAACCGGTCCCGCCCGGACCCAGCTCTGCTGCAAGCTCCCGACCTGCTGCGAGGAGTCAGACGCTGCTTGTGAAGTGGGTGGTGTGACAGGAGCTTCCACCTTCATAAGCTATTAGCAAACAGCGTAAGAGCTGCGTACTCAGGAAGGAACCCACAGTTACCATGTACGCCCCCAAAACAAGATCATGGGTGTACTTTTCACTCCCCAAAGCTTGGGTCTGAGATTGCATTTCTTAGTCTGTTTGCCCATGTGAGGGCTTTAGGTATTAAGTATTTCAGTTAATGTATCATTTGAGGGTATTTTAATCACGGGTCCTGCTTCTACTCTAGAACAAGGCTTATGTTCAGTGGGAGTCAGGTCAAGTTAAATGCTGTAATACTGTACTTATTTCATACAATATGAGGAAACTCTTGCTGGTTGGTATGGAATGTTCTAATTAGGATTTAGATACCCCTTTTCCAAGGAGAAATCCAGATGCAAATAGTTTCATGTTGCTTTGTATTTATTGGAAGTTGTGGCAGCTGTGTTTAGCTAGCTTACTTAAAAATTGCCAAAATTAGAAGAGTTTGGGTTATCTTTTGTTACTGTGTATTGCAAGAATTCTTCATAGGAATTTTATTTTGGAGTTTGAAATTTAAATGAAAAATTAGTTCATGTACAGGGTATGTACCAGACTCTCAAGTTTTAAAGAAGATTCCTAGAAATTTGCAAGTATATGTTCTTTCAGCCTTACAAGTCATCCCTTCTAAAAAAGTGTGCTGATTAGAAAGTGTGGCTGGCCAGGAGAAACTGCATTCCTGGAAACAGAAAGTCAGTTGAACTGGAGGGGGTGGGGAGTGAATTGCCTATGGAAGTATTTTATATATTTCCCTAGAAAAGCATTGATATGATTTCTCAAAAAGAAGGGGATCTAACTTCTGATCTATGGTCCTATGCATCATTTCAATAGTAATCCTATTTTTTATTCTCTAACACGCTTTACATCTTTCTTTTATATATATATATATATATATATATATATATATATATATATTCTTTATTTATTTTAGAGAGAGAGGAAGGGAGAGAGAGATAGAAACATCAATGAGAGAGAACATCAATTGACCACCTCCTGCACGCCTTCCACTTGGGATTGAGCCCAGAACCTGGTCATGTGCCCTGACTGGGAATCGAACCAGCGACGTCTTGGTGCATGGGTCGACACTCAACCACTGAGCCACACTGGCTGGGCCACTTTACACTTTTCTATAATAGCATCATTTTTTGTATTTGTATCTTAATACATCAAATACAGAGGTCATTTTAAGGGAGCCACAAATAAAAAAAACCCAATACAGTAATCTCATTAAATGTTACTATAGTATGTAAGGATTAAGAATATACTTAGAGCCCAGCTGCTGTGGCTCAGTGGTTGAGTATCGACTGATGCACCAAGAGGTCGCCAGTCCAATTCCTGGTCAGGGCACATGCTCAGGTTGGGGGCTGATTCCCAGTGGGGGTGTGCAGGAGGCAACTGATCAATGTTCTCTCTCATTGATGTTTCTATCCCTCTCCCTCTCACTCTAAAATCAATAAAGAAAAATATTTTTTTAAAAAAAGAATATACTTAGACAATTACATTTAATTTCAAATATTATTAGTGAAAAAAATCATATAAATTTGAGAGGACAGAAAAAGTCTACCTGATACCAAAGTCAGGTTTGGCTGCCTGCTGCTTCAAAAGCCAAACTCCAGAGGGAGAAGCTGGTGCAAGGAAAGATGGTTTATTCAAGTGCCAGCAGCCTGAGAAGATGACAGACTTTCATCCCAAAGATATCTTAACATCTCAGCACAGGCAGGCGTTTTTATTAGGAGGGACAGAGAAAACAGAACAAATAAATCAGGGGAAGGGGGGCTTTAAGTTTCTATGTGTAAGTCAGCACAGTCTTTTCCGATAATTATCTTGAATCTGGTCAAACAGAGATCCCTTTTTATTTTTTATTTTTTTTAAGAGAGAGAGAGCTCAATTTGTTGTTCCATTTATTTATGCGTTCATTGGTTGCTCCTTGTATGTGCTCTGACTGAAGATCAAAGCTAACCTTCTGAACTACACAACCAGGTGGTGGAGGTACAGTTTTTATAGTTAAAAGTCAGCAAGTCTCCCAGAGCCAGAGCATTGGGTTGCTGGAGTCAGCCTCCTCCCCAAAGCTAGTTCCTGGAATTCTTACACAAATATGCTGCGTATCCACATGTTACATATTAGTTAACAATTCATCTTTAACAGAAACACTTTTAATAGAAACAGTATTAAAAGAATAGAGGAGTGGGTTACATACCTTTTTAAAAATTTAACTATTTGTCCCATATTATTTATTGAGCAGACAGGAATATATCTTAAGGTCCTACTAAAATCATCATGTTGTATCATACTCCAGTTCCATTTAAATTGTCAAACAGACGACTTGGATGATAACTGTATATCTTAAGCAGCATCCTTTCACCAAGGAAAGGCTTAAAAATACCAAAGAATCAATGCCATAAATTCTTTAACATAAAAGTTATGCAATTGTAACATTACCTTGTAAGATTACTAAAAGTATTCATGAATCTTAATCATGAGAAAAAGCAGCATTATGTACATTGTGTATAATATTTAATACCTGAATAATTTTCTATTTTTATCAGTTTTGCAGGAGAGCAACAATAAGCAATCTGACTTAAATTAAGTATTCTTGGAAATTGGTTCTTCATTACAGAGGAGTTGTGATAACAACCTTTGTACAGTTCATAAATCTAGGGTTGGGACTGGCAAGGAGGGAGATGAATATCATTCTCGGCTTTCAAAACCAGGCCTGAAAGTGAGAAAACATCAGGTAACGACACCATGAACAAATAACACAAATGGATTGTTTTTTTTAAAGAGGAGCTTGTTTGGGTATCTACTTGCTTTTAATGAATTGAGTATTTGTTGTTATACCCAACACTGTACCAAAAGATGCATAAACTGATCAAAGAATTTATAGCTTTCTTGTGGAAAAGCATGCAAATTAATTCAAGAACAATTTAAAAACTATAAAGGTATACAAAATTGCATCATGTATTTATGATGATGATAATAAGACTAACAACAATGCTTAACAGTGATAGATCATGCAAACAGTAACCATAACAGATTTTCAGTGGCTATACTGATACCAGACAAAATAGACTTTAAGACAAGAAATATTTCTAGAGACAGACATTTCATAAAGATAAGATGATCGATACATCAAGAAGATACAATAATATAACAAAATACCACAAACTGGGTGGCTTAAAACAACAGAAATTTTTGTTTCACACTTCTAGTGGCTGGTAGTCCAAGATCACTATGTTGGCAGAACCAAGCTCTCGGAAACATGTAGGGGAGAATCCTTCCTTGACTCCTTTCTAGCTTCTGGTGATTTGTGGGCAATCCTTGGCGCTCCTTGGCTTGCAGCTCCATCATCTTCAATCTTTGTCTCTATCATCACATGGCGTTCTCCCCTCATATGTCTTTCTCCTCTTCTTATTAGGATGCCAGTCATAGAGGATTATGAGCCCAGCTAACTCCAATATGACCTCCCTTTAATTACATCTGCAATGACCCTATTTCCAAAAATGAACACAGTTTGAGGTACTGAGGATTAGGACTTCAACAGACCTTTTTGAGTGACATAATTCAACTCATAACAGACTATAACAAGTAAATAAATTCTTACTTCAAAATATTTCCAGAAAGAATAGCTCAGGCCCACATGGATTCACTGGTGAATTCAATCAAATATTTAAGGAAGAAATTATATAAGCATACTCTTTCTGAAATAGAGAATATTTCTCGACTCATTCTATGATGATGTTTATTGCCCTGATAACAAATTTAGGTAAAGACATTACAAAAAGAAAGCTACAGATAGATATCCCTCATGAACACACAAAAATTCCCAACAGAGTGCTAATAAACCAAATCCAACAATACCTAAGAGGGATTATACCATGAATGCAAGGTTGGTTTAATATTTTTTAAAAAATTAATGTCAACCAACACTACATTAATAGAACAAAGGACAAACAACATATACCATCTCAGTAGATATAGAAAAGCATTTGATAAAATCCACAAACACATGGTGAAACCTCTCAAAAAAGTAGGATTAGAAGGAAACTTCCTTGGCCTAATAAAGGGCACCTATAAAAAAATCTATAGCTAATTTCATACTTAACTGTAAAACACTGAATGCTTTCCCCCTAAGATCAAGACAAAGCAAGGATGTCTGTTCTCACAACTTATATTCAAAATTTTACTGGAAGTTTTAGCCAGTGCAGTAGAAGAAACAAACAAAATTAAAGACATCAGATTGAATAGGAAGAAGTAAAATTGTCTTTATTCACAGATGACCTGATCCTTTATGTAAAAATGTTAAAATAAGTCACACTCAAATAAAAACTACTAGATTCGCCTTGGCCGGTTTGGCTCAGTGGTTAGAGCGTCAGCCTGCAATCCGGAGAGACCCAGGTTCAGTTCCCGCTGAGGGCACATACCTTGGTTGCAGTTTGGCCCCAGCCCTGGTTGGGTCGTGCGGGTGGCAGCCACTTGATGTGTCCCTTTCACATCAATGTTTCTCTCTTCCTCTCTCTCTCTCCCACTCTATCTGAACAAAAAATGGAAAAATGTCCTCAAGTGAGGATAAAAAAAAATACTAGAATTAGTAAATGAGTTTAGCACAGTCTCAGGGTTCCAGATGAAGATTTTTTAAAAGGTGTTTCTATATACTATAAACAGTCCAAAAAATAGCATTAAGAAGACAATTTCATTATGAATAACATCACAAAGAATACAATACTTAGGAGTAAATGTAAAAAAGAGGTACAAGACTTGTACACTGCCAACTACTTAAAATGACTAAGAGAAATTGACATCACGTGTTCCTGGACTGGAAGGCTCAATGTTGTGAAGATGGCAGTTCTCAAATTGATCTGTGGGTGCAACACAATCTCAAAATCTTAGCCGATTTTTAAAAACAGAAATTGACAAGCTGATCTTTATAATAGAATAAAATATAATAGGCAAAACAATTTTGAAAAAGAAAATTGGAGGAATTACATTACCCAATTTTAAAATGTACTCTAAAGGCACAGTAATCAAGACTACATTATTGGTGTAAGAGTAGGCATAGAGACCAATGCAGTGGAATTCAAATGAGCCCTTATATGGTCAGTGGATTTTCAATAAAATTGCCTAGGCAAAGGATAGTCTTTTCAACAAATAACGCTGGGAAAATTGGACATCAATATGAAAAAAGACCATGAAGTTGAACACTTAACACAACACACAAAAATTAAGTCCAGTGGAACATAGGCCTAAATGTAACAGCTAAAGCTATAAAATTTCTAAAAGAAAGGACAAGAGAAAATCTTTGTCATACTGGTTAGGTGAAGTCTTTTTAACTAGACACCAAAAATACAACCAACAAAAGAAAAGATTGATAAATTGGACCTCCTCAAAACTAAAAATATTTGCTCTTTAAAAGACATCATTAATAAAATTCAAATCAAGCCACAGATTTGAAGAAAGTATTTGCTAATTTTATATCTGAAAAAGGATTTGTATCTGGAAAATTTAAAGTACTCCTACAACTCAAGAAAAAGAAAGATAAACTATTCAATTAAGAAGTAGTCAAGCCCTGGCCAGTTTGGCTCAGCGGTTGGAGCGTCGGCCTGCGGTCCGCAGGGACCCGGGTTCGGTTCCCGCTGAGGGCATGTGCCTCGGTTGCAGTTCGTCCCCGGCCCTGGTTGGTCGTGTGGGAGGCAGCCACTCGATGTGTCCCTTTCACGTCGGTGTTTCTCTCTCTCTCTTCCTCTCTCTCCCTCCCACTCTATCTGAAATGGAAAAATGTCCTCGGGTGAGGATTAAAAAAAAAAAAAAAGAAGCAGTCAAAAGATTTGAATAGATACTTCACCAAAGATGAATAACTAATAAATATATTAGCCTGGCCAGTGTGGCTCAGTGGTTGAGCATCGACCCATGCACGGAGAGGTTGCTGGTTTGATTGATTCCCAGTCAGGGTACATGCCCAGGTTGTGGGCCCAATCCCCAGTTGGGGGCATGCAGGAGGTGTCCAATCAATGTTCTCTCTCATCGATGTTTCTCTCTCTCCCTCTCCCTTCTTCTCTCTCTAAAAATCAATAAAGAAAATAATTTTAAATAAATATATTAAATAACTTCCCATCACTAGTCATTAGGAAGTTGCCAGTTAAAACCACATGAGATATTACCCCAGACCCCTTGAGTGACAATAATTTAAAATAAAATAGTTATGGCAAAATTATGTAGAAACCAAGAATCCTCACACATTGCTGGTGAGAATGTAGAATGATGTGGCCACTTTGGAATATAGGCTATTTTTTAAAAACTTAAACATACATTTATGGACCCAGCGGTTCAACTCTTAGGAATCTATTTTATAGCAGTATTCACAATAGCCCCAATCTGCAAACAATCCCAATGCTTATCAACTGTTGAATGGATGAATAAAAAGACACAAACTACTGATTCACCTACAACGTGAATAAACCTCAAAAATGGTATGCTAATTGAGAGAAACCAGACCCAAAAGACTACATTTGTGTAACTCTGTTCATAGGAAATGTCCAGAAAAGGCAAATTTATGGAGACAAACAGATCAGTCGTTTATTGGAACTGGAGAGAGGAACCAAGTTAACTGTAAATGGACGTGAGGGAGCTTCTGGGGATGATAGAAATGTTCTAAAACTGGATTGTGATGATCATTGCCCCACTCTATAAATTTATTAAAAAGCACACAGACTCACTATACACAGACGACGGGTGAATTTTATGGTATAACTTCTACCTCAACAAAGCTGTTTAAAGAGAAAAGATAGCTAGTCTGTGGACATGTGTGGTCAGTTATTTACAAGGCCTACTAAAGAGTGAGCATTGCAGGCCCACCCAGGGCCTACCCCTCTGCGTGCTATGTTCAAAACACTATTCTTGAGGTGGAAGATACGAATCAGATAGGGAGGCCACGCTCTAGGAACTCTAGTCTTGTGAAGGAGCCAAGATCTCATGGATTTCAGTGAAACCAGAGAGAAAGAGTTTTCTGCTGTAAGAGGTTTAGCTAAATTAATTTTAGACTTTGGAGGAAGAGAATATTAACTGGAGCTAGAGAGAGGAGGAAATAATTTGTGCAGTTGACATTTGAATGTACAAGTGGAATTGGACCTACTAAGATGAATGGAAGAGCATTCCAAGCCAATAACTAAGTGAATAAATAAATAAATGGAGAAGAATATTATGAGGAGTCACTACAGACTTATGTTTTATCAGCATTTGAGCAGGGTATTATTATTATTATTATTATTATTTTATCCTCACCCAAGGACACCTTTGCATTTATCTTCAGATAGAGCAGGAGAGAGAGGGAGGAAGAGAGAGAAACATCGATGCGAGAGGGACACATCAAGTGGCTGCCACCCACACAACCCCAACCAGGGCCAGGGACAAACCACAACCGAGGTACATGCCCTTAGCGGGAACCGAACCCAGGGAGCAGGGTATTATTTTGATCAGTAGTAAGGAGTGAAAAAATGTATGCCATGATGTCCAATATTCTTAGTGTATGAGCGTTACAATGTAGATACTGGACTAAATGGAATGGTGACTTTATTTAGAAGAATGGTGGGAAAGGTTGTCTGTAGACTGTGTAAAATATGGAGAATATTAAATCCTACTCAAAGAAAACACCATTAATAATAAAAATAAAACCAATTAGTATGTCTTAGAAATTCTTATAATGACCTTGTCTTTGAGTCTTTATGTGGAAATATGTGCTTTAGAACTCAAATGGTTTTTCATTGGCTTTAATGAAGAATGTAGAATTAAGAATCTATAATGATTGGACTGCCAATGAGAAAAGTCCTGAACGTAATAAGGTATTACTAAAACTACAAATAGGACCAATGCACTTGCAATAGATTTGTGATGGGTGGTTAATTATCCTGACATTATGGTCATTATTCTAATTGCATATCAGTTGTCACTAATCACCTCTCAATATAATGGAGCTGAGAAGAGCTGTGATAACACTAATAATTCGTGTTACTCTGCAGGATTTTGATGCTTACAATTTAATTGTTAAACTCCTGTCCTTAGACCATACACTCCCTGATTTCCAATCATACCACCAACAGATGATTTTATTTCTTATATGGGGGCATTAATCCAATGAAGCCTCTTTCTCTCCTCATGTATTTTCTACTTTTTTCCCCTCCACCATAGAAGGTGAATAAGCCAGAATGTCTTTCTCCCTGTCCCAGTACCATGAGAGAACAGGAATATAACATGGGAACCTATCAGTCAAAGGCTCTCTCTTGGGACTTGGACTCCTAGGAGGATCTGGAGATAGTTAGAGGCCATAGTCATCTCAGTGCCAGAAATGACAGTGCTTCAGTGGGTGTGCTGGAGGCTGAGTACCCCCCAAAGCACCCAGGGAAGAAAATGGTGTTAGCTTGACCATTTCAGGAGATGCTGAACTTCAACACAACCCTTGACCCTCTACTCCTGCCAAGACCTAAAGATGCAAATTTTATTTTCTTACAACTGAATATTATTTTAGTAAATTTAAAAATTGTTTTCTCTCTCCACTAGCATCCTATAAGATCTCACTATTACCACTGTGACCTCTACATGTTAAGTAGGTTAATGCATTTAGACCTCTTCTCAAAGTGCCAGGCACACAATAAATACTTGGTACAGGTTAACTACTCTAACTACTGTAGCTGCCATTTGTTGACTGTCTATTATGTGCCAGGCACTTCACCTGCATTTTATAAATGGGGAAACTGAGCATCAGAGAGTCTAATTTGCTCAAGTTCACAAAGCTGGTGGGCAGAAGGATTAATGGTTCAGACTTTCTAATATGTTATTTCTACTCTGAATATTTAATGTCTAGCACTGTGTGTCACTGGATGCCTCATAGTCCACATACAAGGTAATTTTGTTTTTATTCATGTACATGTTTACATCAAGTTTTCATTGTTTCATTATCTAAACTATAAAAAGTTGAAATGACAGCTATTCACGATCCACTTCAGAATTATTTTGAATGAGTGTGTTTAATTTTCTACATTTTTCTATTTTAGGAAGTATTTTTTTCTACTGTTTTGGTTAAATCTTCCTTAATCTTGTTTTAACTCATTATGATTATTATCTAAAAACTACACTGGGTTTACAGATGTCCCACTGTTTCCATGTTTCTAGGATAATAGTAGGAATATTGTTTGCGAGTTCCTATTTCTTTCAAATAATAATTCCTAAATAAGCAGTTTATTTTCATAATCATTTCTTTAACAGCATTTTTTCTTTTACATCTGCAAATGCCATTCTTTTTTTTTTTTTTATCAACTAAATTTCTGATGCTTCCATGACTACAATGAATAATTTTGCTCCAAGTGCCAAATCACATTTTCTCCAGGCCAGGTGAGACCTCAGAGGAGCCTTCCTAACCCACCACATCTCCTCAAATCTGGCAGAATGTGTCATGAACACTGTATGTGTGCTTTATGAAAAACTAATTTAGATTATGAAATTTTAGGAAAGGGAGAGCTTATGGATGTTCTTGCTAGGGAAAAACATTCCAAAGGGAACTTGCATCAAAATATGGGAGATGAGGCTGTGAAGGCTAACTTCCCCATCAGCCCCTAGTCCATCAGGGATTTCAGGACCTCCTTTGGACATATATGAGCACACATACACAGAAGTATCTCCACCACTGCTTGCTAATAATTAAAATCCCATCAAAAAGTCCTTTCCACCCCAAATTAAACGTAACATATTTACAATGTGGGGCTGTTGAGGGAACACTTAGGAGAGAATGAATTTCAGTTAAAGGTCATGGGTCAACCTGTCCACCAGAAAGTGGCAATTCTGGGCGATGACTAGAGGAAACTGGAGGCAGAGGTATCTTGGGTGGAAGGAACCTGGGACAAAAGACACAGCTGAAAAAATTGCAGAATTATTGCTAAGGTTCTACCCAATTTACAACAATAGGGTTAGGAAAAATAGAAGCTATCGGATCGCAGTGTAGGGGTGGGGAGAATTTTTTGACAAATCCTAGAATCTCAGAGCACTCCACCTCACATAATTTAGATTTTTCTTGTTCTGTTTGAATGTAACACCTGATGTCTAACTACAGAGAAAAAGTTTCACACAGTTCATTGTTTATTTGTCTTAAGTTATAAGGATGCCAGTCTTTAAGTGAATGTCAGATCACACACGTTTTCATGTTGCCAATTTTTTAAAAATGTATTTGGAAGTAACTGCAGACTTTATAGAAAAGTAGCAAAAATAGTCCAGAGAATTCCTGTACATTTACAAAATGTTTTAAGTGGTAACATATGTTTCTCCTTGTATTTCTATTTCTCTCTCCCTCTTCCTCTCTCTTTCCTCCCCTCTCTCTCAATATATGCACACATAATTTTTTTTCTGAGTCATTTTTTACAGACTAAATTGCAGACAAGATCCTTTTCTTCTGTATCCATTTTCTTTAAAAAAAAAAAAAACCCCAAGGATTCATGTTATTGTTATTTTTTAAAGAAAAAAATTAATCTTAAATTTCCAGAGTAAATCTAGCACATGATTCTAGCCATTGTAAGCCACCCACATTTGAGTGCCAAGCGCTCAGTCTGAGGAAGTGTTGACAGCTGTCCTAGACCACACACCCACATATGAAGTAGAGCACAAACTGGACTTATAAACAAGACGATGCAAATGGCCCTTTGGGATGAACTGCCCATATGACTCAAACATTCCTTTCTTCATGAACACAAAAGAACAAGCATTCCAACAGTTAAATTCATTTGACTAAATGATAACCCAGAACATTCATTAATTGAATGAATATAATATAAGCCACAAAGGAACAAGATACCAAGGATGGGGTGTGGGGTGTGGTAGTAGCTCTGATAGGCCATGGTAGATAACGTTGTGTAGACCTTTAAAGCTTTTGGAGGCCTAATGGTAGTTTTTATTACTATTGTTTTTTACTTAGAACAAACAAGAAAGCATAGAAAATTGGAAAGTGTACAAAATATTATTTTCAGCTCTACCATTAGCCACATTTTGGCTTTGAGTAAGCCATTTAAACCCTACAAAACTTAACATTCTCAACTGTGAGACGAGGGGCTCACATAAATTATTTCCAAAGTCTCCTTCAACTTAATATTCTGAGATCTAGAAAAATAAAATAAATAGCATGTTAAAAATATCAAAGATGACAATAATATTGAAATGTGACTAGAAGTAAGAGTTGCAGAGCCAAAGGGAGGATCAAGCTTTGAGATCTTGATAAAGAATCACCATAATCACAGGGGAAAAAAATGTTTTAAAGTAATTAAACAAAGTCAACAACTGTGGCACCAATTCAAGTAAAGAATAAGTTGATTCTTTTTAATAGGAAAAAAATATAAAAAGTTTATTCACTGCCTTTAAAAAATACAGAAAACTTTATTAATGATTACTGCATTTATAAGTAGCTTGAATTCAGACAAAACAAGCTTCTGTCCTAGCCCTAGCCGAGGGAGTCTGTGATCTAACCAACCTCTTTTTTTTTTTTTTTTATGAATTTATTTTGTTACAGATGTTTCTCCTTTTTTCCCCATTGACACCCTCTTCCCCATCCCTCCCACCCCGTCCCCAGCTTTGTTGTCCATGTCCATCGGTTATGCGTACATGCATATAAGTTCTGTGGTTTATCTCTTCCCTCCCCCCAAACCCCCTCTTCTGAGGGTTGTCAGTCTGTACCCTACATCCACGTCTCTGGGTCTACCCTGTTCCTCAGACTGTTATGTTCATTATATTCCACAAATAAGTGAGATCATGTGATATTTGTCTTTCTCTGCTTGGCTTGTTTCACTTAGGATAATACTCTCAAGGTCCCTCCATGTCGTCTCAAAGGATAAGAGATCTTTCTTTCTTACAGCTGCATAGTACTCCATTGTGTACATGTACCACAGCTTTTTTATCCATTCATCCACTGATGGACACGGGCTGTTTCCAGATCTTAGCTATTGTAAATAGTGCTGCTATGAACATGGGGGTACATGTATTCTTTCTGGTTGGTGTTTCAGGCTTCTTAGGGTATATTCCTAGAAGTGGGATCACTGGGTCAAATGGCAATTCAATTTTTAATTTTTTGAGGTAACACCATAGAGTTTTCCACAGTGGCTGCACCAGTCTGCATTCCCACCAGCAGTGTACTAGAGTCCCCTTTTCTCCACACCCTCGCCAACACTTGTTGTTTGATGATTTGTTGATGGCGGCCATTTTGACGCAAATTAAAACAACACTGAGGTATCACCTCACACCTGTCAGAATGGCCGCCATCAACAAATCATCTAACCAACCTCTTAAATAGGGCAGTAATTCTTCCTCTGTGACTTACTGTCAGGCTTCATTGAGATAAGCCATATAAAATGCATATCTTAGAAATTAGTGCATAGTAAGGGCTCAAAAAAAATATGAACTATAATATCAACCTTTCCATCACTCATAGTCCATATTTTGCTTTGGGGAGGAAAAGAAGAGCAAGAGAGGCAGAGACGAGAGGGTGGGGGTCCCAGAAGCCTAGAGGAGGAACAGCCAAGGTCAGACGGGTGCTGGGGTTCTGTGTGCCCATCTTCCCGGACTAGGTAACAGGCCCTGTTTCATTAACATTGTTCTTTGGGACACCAGCTAACTTTGATCTGTGTTAATAGCTTTTGTGATCTTTCAGAAGTAAAAGTTAATGTTTAAAGAACTATTTACTTTTCTGTGGATTTTTTCAGAGTCTGCACCTGAGTACTGTAAGATTCAGCAAGAGTCTGGGGAGTGATGACTAGCTATTGACTTAAACAATGCTGTGCCGTGGATGCTATTTTCATTCGCCTTACCTTTCATTGGCTGACTAAAGCTCCTTACAATGAAATTGAGACAAGGGTGCACTACTTACTTTTTAAGGAAGTTTTTCTTCGGTCCTATGAAATACTGTTCAGTCGGTACCAAAAAAAGAACCACCCTCGCTGGTTAAAATAAAGGCTACTCATTTACTGAATCTGTGCCTTGTACTTAAGCCGTCAAACTACATTTATTCTCCTAATGAGTCTATGAAGTAGGATTTTTGTCTAATTTTACAGATAAAGAGCTCAAAAACCAAGTTCACACAGACAAAAAGTAAGAGGGTTGGAACCCAAATCCAAATCACCACGAATTCATCCACAGATCTTTAGCAGTCCTAGCTGCAACAGAGACCTGAATTGCAGGAGAAAAATAATACCATAACATGTAGCTTTCAAAATTAAACCTCGATTTAATATTTTATGAACAGATTTCACCTTGAATTTTCTTGAGACTTACTTTCAGTGCACATGATCAAGGGAATAAAAAGCTAAGGGAAAGACTTATTTTTCTAGTGTCAGGTTATATTTAGTTTTGGGAAAGGGGCAACCTGTTCAATTTTCAAGGCCCTGCAAAGAAATAATGTGAAATATTTTAACTATTTTTTTTTTTTTATGAAGTGAAAGAAATATAGGACATGTTGCCCACTGACTATTCTTGGACTGTTAACCAGACATGATTTACTTAAAGTGAGTTTTTTAGAGTGGTTTTTAAATCATTATTTAATTTATTAATTTTTTTTGGTAAAATACTGTAACCAACTGTGTTTTCTGAAAGACAGCAGTCTCTATAAGCAGTACATTTCCTTGTGCTGTAAAAAACACTCTCAAAATAAAATATGCACATCAATTCGACATGGCAAATTGTGTAGCCTCTTAGAAAGACTTGAGTTAGATTGGAACTTCTTTTGATTAATGGGCATTCTTTAAATGAATTAGCCCCAATTCTGCTCGGGAGCATAGTATAGGCATCCCAGGAGAATGCAGTAGAACTCTTCTGAATGTGGAATATCTGTCTTCATCATCAAATACTGTTCAAAAGCAATTGGTTTTGAAGTACCCTTAAGACAGGGGTCACAAACTCCACTGCCTAGAGGAGCTAGGCAGGAGATATAAATGAGTCAAGTGGGCTGGGTGGAGGAAAGCATCTGAAGCATCATGATGACAAGTGGCACCTGACATTGGGCCATGGTGTCCAGGAGATGATCTGGAGTTGTGGGATTATGGCAAAGTGGCCATCAAGAGGGGCAGCGCCTTTTCCATTTTGGCTGACTGAGACCATGTGGGAATCGAGGTCCCATGCTCTCAGAGCCTCTGATTTTTAAAGAGAAATTAGAATTTTAATTTTCGATGCATCATCTTCTAATGTTTAATGTTGACAATTTAAAAAATACTGTTTGAGTAAATTTGAAAAACTATCATGGATCCCATTGGCCAGCAGGCCATGAGTTTGCAACTTCTGATTTAATGAAATAAGACAAATAATAATAGAAATAATACCTGAAAATGATCTCATAGTTCGGAATTCTGATACCTCTCTATTAGCCTAAAAATAACGTTAAAAATGCACTTGAGTTATACCTTACAAAAACAAACAGGAAAGCCCTGGCCAGGTGGCTCAGTTAGTTGGAGCATCTTCCCCTGCACCAAAAGGTTGCGGGTTTGATTCCCAGTCTGAGCACATACCTAGGTTGTGGGTTCGATTCCTAGTTGGGGCACGTAAGGGAGGCAACTGATCAATGTTTCTCTCTCTATCTCTCTCTTCCTTCCTCTCTCTCTAAAATCAATGAAAACATATCTTGGGGTGAGGATTAAAAACAAAACAGGAAAGACGGTACAGACCTAGGGACCTATGCGAAACCATAAAGTTTGTTTATCAATATGTGAACTGTATACCACCTACTTCAGAATTGACTGAAGAGCTTATTTAAAATGTACATGCTGAACTTGCATGTATTAGGTCTCAGGTGGCTCCTAGGAACCTGACTCGGTACAAGCACCCCAGTCGTCAGATGATTCTAACATAGCCTTTAATGGAGTTCCTCCCTTTGGGGATGTGCAGGCAATGTGGTCATTTCACAGCCAGACTTAACTTCTGTGTCTTCCTTATTCTCCCAGGCAGAGACAGTTCCAATTAAAGGGGGTTTAGTTTTGGATTCCTTGGATCCCTATTTGGTTGGGTGATCCAGATCACATCTGTGCTTTGGGGTCATTCAGTTCTGTAGTTACAGGTTGATGCTTCATAATGACAAATGTCTACTTCATTAGTTTACAGTTTATGGTTGCTCAGTATATGTCTTCATTTGGCTAATGTCTTAGAGGGTTATTTCCTCTTGCCTCCCTACTGAGTATCAGTGTAATGTACCTGATCGCTGCCCAGTAAGTAATTTTTGATTGACTATTATAATGCATTAATTAGAACATCATCTACTGGGCCTACCAGATTAACTGTCTGTGACTGAACTGAACAATCATTTACTTTAACCCACTAGGCATCCTAGTTAAGCCAATAATTTGATGAATTTTTAGCTCTCAGAAAATTATTTGATAACATTTGACCAAATGAGCCCATCCCAAAATAATTAATATAACTTCTGACCTTGCCTGCTCTCAAATTCAGGGAGTAAGCACGCTATCGGGAATATAGAACTCATTATGCGCTCTTAAACAGCATAAAAATAGTATCATGAGAGTGGTATAGTCACACCATTTTAGACACTGGAAACATTAGCGGCAGAAAATGCTGCTAGACTGACATGTTCAATGAACTACACATTTCAGTCTGTCTAGGGAAAACTGCAATTGAAATGTAAATTGTTATTCTGCTTCAGTGAAAAATGAACCAAAATGCAAGTTGTCTTTTAAAAACATTGAGATCAAGAAAAGGCGTTAGACCTGTGCTTTCTATCTGGTGTTCATACCCTGCAAACAACTGAATCTTAAATATGGGGCACAGTTTAAGAGATTATTCATCCCTTAGCCTAGACTTAACTGGGCTGTTTCTGAAGCCACTCCAAGCGTCGTTACACAAAAGAAATTTGCGACCTCCAAGATAACCTTCCCCGTAAGATAGACTGATAATTTCTCGCACAGCTTGTCCTTTTTCATCATCCCCATGCTACTCTGGTTAATGCAACCAGCCTTGCAATTCCGAATATTCAAATGTGCTATTGGGTTTGGGGGCACAACGATGGGTCTTGAATTCACCCCCACAGAGGTGAAGTAACATTAAATTTGTCACTGCCTCGTCTAAGTCAGCAAGACGGCACTGTATAATATCTTTAGAAATACTAAGTCGAGAAGTCCATGGGGAAGAAGGTGAAAAGAAGGTCAGCTGCTGACATAAAATCAAGCTCCAGATGTGATGATCCTTTGTCAGAGGCTCTGTAGCCTGCAAGTCAGCATAATGTTACCGAACCCACCTCCTAGCTGAAGCCAGACGCGTTGAAAAAGCCAGCCCCACCTGCACACCAAGAGCTCGCCGTCAGCATCACCTCTCTAGCTAGAGACACAGAGCAGATCTTTTAAGAAAAATAACTTAAAGCTCTAAATGGCCTCTTTTATTTTCTACTCCCCTCACCCCAAAGTGTTGACCTGTACTATAATGTCTGAAGAATCCGTGAATATGTTATAACTTACAGAGAAAAAAATTAACCTTTGGTAGCCAGAATCCTGAAAATTTTATTTGGAAAAACACCTGGAAAACTCAGTCTACCATTTGTTGAGAAACTGAAGTAAAAAAAATCTTTAGTTTTGCTGGAAACAAACATTGTGACAACTCTTCAAATAACCTTTTCCCTCAATAGAACACACTTACCAGAAATGGTTTAAACTAGAATGAATGAGGTTTAAACAGAAATAGGAACTTCTAATTTTACTTTTACCTTCTTTTACATAGGCAGAGTTCATGGTATTAGAGTCAAGCAACCTTGATACACTTCAACTTATACAACATAAAAATTCCAAAGGACTTCTATGCTACCTAGAGGAATTCGGAAGTGAAGTATTCAATACATTTTTAAAGCTTGGATGGACTGTATAGAAACTGGAATATCTGACATGCTGGTCCTTATTTTAGAAAAGAGAATTCCCAAACTAGATGGGAAGGGGGGTTCCAGAAGGCAGAATCTAGGCAGTTGTTCATGATAAAATATTATGTTAGAAGTTAGAAAAAATAGCTTCAACGGTGCTCATTGCAGAAATTAACTTGTCAGATCATTGCTGATGGGAAATTACATGATGACAACTAATGCCTTCAGTTAGCAACAGTTAGAGTTTATAAATGAGGATCACGGGGGAAAAGTTCATTAGGTTAGGTTTGGGCAAAGAAAGGAAAAGAAACTCACGTCAGTTATACCTACAAAGTGATCAGGTGCACCCTTAAAAGAAGGGTGTCGGGAGGCGCTTCTTCCATGGCCCCAAGCAGTCTCTGAAAATTCTTGCTGAGCGGCCAGCCTGAAGGCTGATCTATCTCCTGACCCTGAGCAGTTTCTGTTACTGGTCCTGTAAGCAACCCAGTAGATCAAGGTGCCCACAGTGTGACTGTCAGCAACTGCTTAGGGACAGAGGGTGGCTTGTTTGCTTCTTGCTGCAATTTTTGCTGCTTGTTGAGCCCCTGGCCCAGGGCTCCTCCCTACACTGCAGCCCACTCTTTGGACAGCATCCATCTTGGCCACTGCATCCCCCTTATGGACTTGGGGAGACAGGGAACTAGCGCAAACATGCTGACTTCTAGCTTCAGCTTTCTGTGAGTTATAATAAAGTCTTTCTTCTCTGAAAAAGAAAAAAAGTGATCAGATGTCCTAGGAGCCTCCCAACACTCAGGATTCAAATGCCCATCATCTTTGACTACTGTCTTAATGATTGTCCCAAACATCCAGTCTGTTTTCAAAGCCATCATCTTCACCTCTGAAGTTTCCTGCACCTTCATTTCCACCACCACCAACCAAACCCTGACCCTCATCATTGCATTTAGTCTGTGGAAACAGACTCCTAACTAGCCTACCCTTGCCCAAGGTTTCTATTTTATTCTAGTCCCTGAATCTGTTCATGTTACTTCCCCTCTTTATCATACCAAGTGCTCCTCATTACTAATGAAATAAGTCTAAACTCTTTGATCTGCAAAGTCATCTATATGGGCTCTCAAATTTATGATCCAATAATGTTCAATTCTGCAATTCAGTACTGAGTGCCTGCTACGTACCAAGCATATGGTACTAGATGTTCAGAATGAGTCTCAAATAAAGAGGACACTCTTCTCCTCATAGAGTTTGTAGTTGCCACTTTTTTTTATAATGACTATAATGATGGTTTCCAAGTGCTAAATGCTTTATATGCATAATCCCATTTACAGACAGGACACAGGTTCCCTCTACTCTGGTCCACACGGAATGCCTGCTTTTCTTCATGACTTCTCCACTGTTGTTCACATAGTCCCAGGCCTGGAATGATTTTTTTTAGCCACCTTTATTTACCCCAAAACAGCGGTGAACAAATCACATAAGTTCTCTGCTTTCTGAGAACAAATGTAGAACATATCTGGTAATATAACAAGAATAAAGTAGGTTGAGAGAGTCAAACTGACAAAGTCTTGCTCCTTCTTGAAGGAAGAAATTTCTGTGATCCTCCCCACTATATGGACTGTATGGCAGGCCCTGTTCTGCAGTGAGGTGGGGGTGATGAGGAGCAGGGCTACTAATACCACTCAAAACACATGGTTGAGAACAACAATCATGATGATGACTAATATTTACTGAGCCCTCAAAATATAAGCACTATCTGTTTAAAACCTCACCATGATTCAGTGAGATACTATTATTCCCATGATATTGATACTTGAGACATGAGGGAGGTTAAATGAGTTGTCAACACATACAATGATGATATGTGGCAGATCCAATGGAACCAAGGCAGTTCAGTTCTAAGGCCTAAACCAATTGCCATTCCATGACTTGACCCATAGGACAGCAAGGTGCTTGGCAGAAGATGGAGTGAGTGAATGCTGGGTAGATGTCCAACAAATTTCTATGTCAATTACCTCCCTGTCTCCAGTCTTCTCTCCTCTAAATCCATCCACCAAAAATACATGAGTGATCTATTTAACATGGAAGTCCAACTTTGTCATTATTCTGACTAAACAATTCAATGGCTCCCACTACTGGAGAGAGAAACCACCATTATACATTGCTCTGTAATGGAATTTATGAGGTGGTGTGTCCGTTTAAGACAGCAGTTCTCAACCTGTGGGTCGCGACCCCTTTAGGGGTCAAATAACCCTTTCACAGGGGTCACCTAAGACCATCGGAAAACATATTTCCGATGGCGATTCATAACAGTAGCAAAATTACCGTTATGAAGTAGCAACAAAAATAATTTTATGGTTGGGGGTCACTACAACATGAGGAACTGTATTAAAGGGTCGCGGCATTAGGAAGGTTGAGAACCACTGGTTTAAGAAAACTTCTACACCAGATCTAAACACCTGGTAGAGAAGAAAAAGTTTCTTTTGAGAGTTGTATTAGCCGTTATGAAGAGAATTCTCAATGGACGTCATTGGTAGACTGTCAGCATGGATATTTCATATGCATCCACAGAAATCTGCCTTTGGGGAGGCATCACAGCAAAGTCAGGGCAGCTGAGGGAGGCAAGAGGGAGAATGATTAAACACAGGGGCTTTGGAGGCAGAGTTTGGGATCATGGCACTATGACTGCTCCAACTGCCTTCCCTACAACAACCTCAAGTGCAATTGGAAGAAAACATCTTCCTCACAGGGTTGCTGCAAGGATCGAATGAGATAACATATTAAAGAGCTTAAAATAATGTCTACGTGGAAATTCCTAAAAACGTGACAATATTATACATCATTCAAGTTTTCATTATTTTATACTTTAGTAGTTATAGTAGTTTAATTCAAGTAGTAACCCATGAGTATCGTTTTAAAAGACAAGCAATATACGAAAATATGGAAGAAAGGAAAGGTAATCCTCTTTCTGGGAAAACCATTGCTAATATTTCTCATTAGCCCTTCTAGAATTTTCAATGTCTATAAAAATATACAGGGGCTTTACCTAAAAAACATAAACAATAGCAATTATGATAGCTTTGCACCTTGTCTTTTTTTCCTGTGAAGATTGTTCCATAGATCTACTGAATTATCTTCAATGGCTGTGCGGTATGTCAGCATGTAAATGTGGTTAACTTATTTAACAAGTTCTCTATTGATGGACATGTATGTTATTTTCAGCCATTGTCTGTGACAAAATTCATTTCCATGAATATCCTTGTATGATTATTTCTACAGAATTCATTTCCAGAAGTGGAATTACTAGGTAAATGGTATATGCATTCGAAATTTTTATAGCTCTTGTTCAACTGCCGTCTGAAGAAGCTGAGAGAATTTGTACTCCTACTCAGTTGTAGTATAGAGAAGTTATCTAAATACATTCCTTATAAACCACTCAATTATCCTAGGCCAATTTTTGCACTGTCCCAGAAAACCCCAAGCTATATTCTTGCCTCCTTGCCTGTGATATTATTTTGCTCTGAGCCTAGAATTACCCTTTTTTAAAATTTGTCTTTCTAAGTCCTACCCATCTGCATTAGTAGGATACTCAGTTGCAAGTGACAAAACTCACATGAAACTAGCCTAAGGAAAATTAAAAGGGGGATTGAGGATAATTATTGAAAGGATTCTAGATAATTCATAGAATTGCAAGGTGAGCTAGAGAGTGCAGGGCAGTTCTAAGGACCTAGGACTGGAACCTGTACACACCCCTTCTAATTATCTATTTTCAACCCCACTTATCTCTGTGTGACTTATTTCTCTTCTATGGTAGATTGATGGGTCTCATAACTGTCAAAAATGTGAAAGTTTACAAAAATGGTAGCAAATTATAAACATAAGACTTTAAAATGGGTTTTGCACTGGCAGCTTTGGCTCTTCCTACTTTTGGTGTCTTCTCGTGTGTCATTAGATGAAGTTCAAAAGCATTGGGTGAATATCCAGAATAATCATCCCCCCCAAATATCAGGGAATCAAAATTCCACTGTTATTCTTTATAATAATATACTTTAAGTGAAAGTTGTCCAGCAACAATTCCAGGATCATCTCTCCCCCTACCTATGTGATTGGAATGCTTCCTAAGTGCCCCTTCCTCGCGCTCTCCATGGTCCTGAACCACCCTGCAGTGCTCTGTGGTAGCGTCAGAGAAAATGTGCCGGGGGAGGGGGGGTGGTGGCAGGGGGCAGATTAGGGAATAGGGCAAGTGAAGAACCTGTTAAGGGAGAAAAGAAACAGTTATTGTTCTGTCAATTTTTAAATACTCTCCATCACCAACAAAGAAACCACAACCGACCTTGGACAAACAGAGAGAGCAAGCAATTTTGTGGAAGGCAAATTGTCCATGTGCACAAGCAAGGTCACCTGAGGGAGTGGACAGATCACTGCTAGGCAGAAGCAAGATGGATCAACTGCCATTTGCGGTTTACATGTAGCAAATTGTACGTGGATTATATTTATTTTGACTTTTATATCATGATGGCAAAATTTCAGAACTAAAACAATAATAAAATCTCACAATTCATAGAGATGTGCTGAAGTATATATATATATTTTTTTTATCCTCACCCGAGGACATTTTTTCATTTTTTGCTCAGATAGAGTAGGAGGGAGAGAGAGGAAGAGAGAGAGAGAGGGAAACATCGACGTGAAAGGGCCACATCGAGTGGCTGCCACCCGCACAACCAACCAGGGCCGGGGACAAACTGCAACTGAGGTACATGCCCTTAGCGGGAACCAAACCCGGGTCTCTCCGGACCGCAGGCCGACGCTCTAACCGCTGAGCCAAACCGGCCAGGGCTATTTAGTAGTTCTAGAAAGATTTCAAGAGTATGGTTTGCACTCTTTGGCAAATTGTGTGTCTACTAATGATGTAGCCATTTTATTTTACATAATTATATTGTTGGTATTGACTTATTTTACATAAGATTTTACTTCTTACTTTCCAGCTTAAAACTAAATGCTGGTATGGATATTTGTCCATTGAATGCACTAAATTACTTTCCATTCATCTTTAAAAGTAATTCAAGTTAAAGGGGAAAGCTATTATTTATTATCTGGGAAAATTTTTAATCAGTAAAGTTTTAAAAATCTAGAAGTAGATTTCTAGAAATAAACTTTCATCTACATTTTTTTTAGCCCTAGCCAGGCACCTCAGTTGGTTAGAGCATTGTTGCAATATGCCAAGGTTGTGGGTTTGATCTCCAGTCAGGGCACATACAAGAGTCAACCAAAGAATGCACAAATAAGTGGAACAATAAGTCAATGTTTCTCTCTCTCTCCTTTACTCGCTCTAAAATCAATATAAAAAATAGAGATACATTTTTAAAAAGGTTTGATAAAAATTAGGACACATTGGAAATCTTTTCTATGAATCTCTCTCTCTCTCTCTCTCTCTCTCTCTCTCTCTCTCTCTTTCTCCCACTTGCACTACCCTCTCTTAAAATTTTAAGAAATGTCTGGAAGTCTAGATCTCAGAGACAAGCAGGCTAAAGTCCCTGGTGACAATTATCTAAGTATGACATTGAACATACTTCAGTACCTTTATCCTCATGGCAATTTCTCTAGTAAAAGTTATTTAGAAAATATGAAATGTGTTGACATAATTATTCATGTAATCATGACAGATTTACTGTACAGACTTACTGTACTGTACACATCTAAGGAGTGAACTCTAGTGACTTCTCTGAAGAATGGAATCACACCCTAAGCATTTTGTGTGGACCTAAGATCCACATGGATTGGTCTTACACATTACACACAGTAAGACTGAAGCCTGTCCAATTCCACGGTCTCCTCTGGTTTGACCATCAGCAGCCATGGGCTCAGCTCTTTACTCTCTTCTCCCGGACATGCTGTCTTCCCTTTGCCTGAAGGAGAACAACCTCCCTAGTCGCTCTTCTTGGTCTCCTTTGCTGGTTCCTTTGTCATATTCTGCTCTCTATTTTCTCTTGATGATCTTACCCAGTATCATGGGCTTTATATCCCACACATGCTGACAGCCTTCCCATTTACATCTTCAGCCCAGACCCGTCTTTTCAAATGCAGTCTTATTTATACAAGTGCCTACCTGATATCTCCACTTAGAGGTTAAACAAGCATCTGAAACTCACATGTCTAGAACTGAATCTTCTTGATCCCACTCCCCCACCCCACCCATCCCTGTACCTGTTTATCCACAGTCTTCCAATCTCCGGTCTTTTTTTTTCAATGATTACAAATTCTTTTATATTCTTCCCATAGACAATTATGGTCTAGGTTCCATCCCCTTTGATCTGGCCGGGACTGGTGACCACTTCACCAACAGAATACATACAGTAGAAGTGACGCTGTGATGTCTGAGATGAGGCCATAAAAGGCCGCACCAGTTTTGCTCAGTTCTCCTGGAGCAGCCCCTTCTTGGCATGTTTGCTCTTGAAATGCCCAGTCTGCAGACTCTCTCCTTTGGAATTCAGCCTCCATGCTGTGAGAAGCTCTAGCCACACAGAGAGACCAGATGTAAGTATTCTGGTTGACCCAGCAATTGAGTCACCCGGCCCAGGTGCCAGACACATGAGTGAAGAAACTTCCAGATGATTCCAAGCCCCAGTCATGAAGTGTCCCCAGCTATTCATGCCATCTCAGCCAAGGTCCAGACATCAGGGAGCAGAGATGAGCCATTCCCACAGTGTCCTGTCTGAAGTCCTGGCCCATAGAATTCTAGGGCATAATAAAATGGTTGATTTTTTCAGGTACATCCTCAACCCAGGGATAGATAACTGACACCCTATCTCAACTGAAGCCAACTTTACCTTTCCAGGTGCACAGATTAAAAAAAACAAACAAAAAAACGTTTTTCTCTCATATCATATCCAAACCACCTACAAATCCTGATAAGTCTACCTTCAAAATACATTCAGAATTTGACCACTTCTTATCATCACTGGTCTCTCGATTGGATTTCTGCAATTGCCTTTTAACAGGTCTCCTTGCTTCTGCCTTTATTCCTGCCTCCTCTTCCCCAACAGTCTATTCCCAACAGAACTGCCAGAATGAGTCTTCAAAAGCTGGCAGATTATGTCACTGCTCTATTAAATGCCCTCCAGTGGCTTCCCATCTCATTTAGAGTAAAAGGCAAAGTCCTTAGAATGGCCCACGAGATCTTTGATCTTACCTATTGTTCTATCTCTAGTCTCTCTTCCTCCTCCGTCCTCCTGCCCCACTTCTCTTGGGCCCTGCTTCCTTCTTGACTGTTCCTGGAGTGGTCAAGTGTGCTCCTAACTTGAGACCTTTGCACAGGCTATTTCTTAACATGGAATAATCTTCATCATTTTTCCAGTTGGCTAGTGAGCTCACCTCCTTCAGATCACCTTTCCGAATGAGGTTTACCTGGACCACCAATTTATAATCACAACCCTCTGCTACCACCAACATTCTCAGTCTAAAAATTAAATGATTGTAATTGAATTTTTTTTCTTTTCTCCCATAGCACGTATTGCCTTTTAACATACTAGATATCTTCATCATTTAAGATGTTTAGGTTGACTGCCACTTATCTTTTCTTACTATAATTCAAATTCCATGAGGGCAGGTACCTGTATGCTTTGTGCTGTAAGTATCTTAAGCACTCGAAGCAGTGACTGATACATAGTAAGTGCTCAAAAACTATTTGTTGAATGAATGAATGAATGAGAATGAGACCCTAAGAGTTTCCTCATACTGGGAGAAATTTATCTTTGGTAAATTGGGAAATACAAAGGAGCAATATTTTAGCTAGTTTTAATGAAAGTAGTGTTGATAAAATGAAATTAGATTACTAATAAGTAGTTTTTCGATGTCTCCTTTATAAAAGAGGATAATTCCTTTCTCATTTAGCATCAATTCAAAACTGATGCAAAAGCAAAATATACATTTACATGAATATATTTTATGTCTTTTTTTAGAGAGAGTGGAAAGGAGAGAGAGATAGAAACATCATGCGAGAAAGAAACATCAATCTGGCTGCCTCCTGTACGCCCCCTACTGGGGATCGAGCCCTCAACCCAGGCATGTGCCCTGACTGGGGATCTGGGAATTGAACCAGACCTCTCAGTCCATGGGATGATGCTCAATTCACTGAGCCACACCAGCCGGACGACGTGAATATATTTTAAATGTATGTATGTCTACTTCACCTCTTTCCCCAAAGTACTTTTTAAAAAATTGATTTTAGAGAGAGATAGGGAGAGAGAGAGAGAGAAACATTGATTTGTTGTTCCACTTTTTTGTGCAGTCATTGGTTGCTTCTTGCATGTGCCCTGACTGGAGATTGAACCTGCAACCTTGGCATATGGGGACTATGCTGTAATCAACTGACCCTGTAAAGCCAGCCAGGGTCCCCCAAATATTTTATACACAGAGCAAAGTCAATGATATCAACTCAATATTCCAAGAGAATAAAATTGGAAAATAATAAATGTCTATTATTTTAAAGAATATAGTAACTAAATTACATTTACTGTTCTTAATTTGCCTTTCATCTGTATTCAGATTTCCATTGTCAAGATACATGGAAAATTTAAGTGATCAGATTTCATTGCTTAGCAGGTACCCATTGGCTACGGTTTACAGAAAAAGCAGTGGGAAAATCATATGTAGTTGGTACCAAAATAATATAATTTAAATGAACTAGAATCTATTGGAAGCTATGTGAATTTCCTTAGGAGATTCTGTGGATAGTACAACCGAGGAACTAGAGATGGTCATTGTTTTGCTTTTGAAATCATAAATACTCATATAGTGAGGGAAACTCTAGGTCAAATTGTTTTTAAAACTGTAGGTCATGACAACTTAATGTGCTTGGAAATTAATGTAGTGGGTCTCTGCAAGCATCAAAAGGAAAAGAGCACGAGAGCCAGAGAGGGAAAGAGAAAGAAAGAATGACCCTCCCAGGGAGAAGGGGTAGGCTGTGTTCCCGCTGTGTACAGGGCTTGATGGACAACGTGTTTATCAATGTATTTTTACTGTGGGTTATAGTCAAAAGTCATTAAGTCACTGCAGAATAAAACTATTGATCAGACTGGTAACAATTACTGGAGGTCAATCCACATGTATTTTATAATACCCTCATTTAAAATATATGTTTTTTGACATAGTCTAAAAAGTGTATTTCAAATCTTAGCACACATAAAACTCATGGAAGTGGGGTGGGAAATGAGCAAAGTCCATGCCAGCCTACAGAACGTCTGATTTGTAGAGTCAGGGGTGGGATGGAGGAAGCTTTGAGTTTAACACGCCCCCAGGTAATTCTGATGTGGGTGACCCTTTGCTCACGGGTAGAGCTGCACGGGACACCACCACAGGTAGCGATGTAATGATGAATGTCTTGAGTTCAAATTAACTCATATATTCCTAATCCACACATACAAATATTCCTAAACTTCTAATCAGTTGTTTTTCATTTTTTGTTTTTTCCAAATGAAGGACCTTAAAGTCATGAGCCCCAGTTTTAGGAACTGTTAAAAGAATAGGAGGAGGAGGGGAAGGAGGAAAGAAAAAAAAAAAAAAGATACACATTGTTGACTTTGTGGTTAAGGGGAGAAGGTGTGAGAAAAGTGAGAAGCTGTGGGTGAATCAGTGTTCTTTGTTAGTAAAACCAACTCGTTTTACCTCCACACCCTGACTACTGACTAAAGGGCATTGCAATCCATCATCACTGACGTTCTTATTTAAAAAAATGAGCAAGTAAAGTTAGAGAATTATTTTGAAGACAGTCTTTGGTTATCAAATTTCAGAATGAGTACATTGCACCAGAAAGACAACCTGAAGGTACATAATAGGGTGAAATGAACAAGAGGTGTGATAATGCCCCTACATCCCCTGGGCATGTGCTTTTCTAGGTAAAACACATGTCTCCTTAAATACAAGAAACAGCTGGAGGTTTTCTTTAGCGTAAATGACCAAAAGAGTTGGTGGCATTATCTAAGATGACAACCTGACTGATTACCCCCCCCAGTCCTTATCACAGAATGTAAAGAAACTGGGAATATAATTAAGGAAACCAAGAAAAAACATTTTTTAAAGAAAAAGCGAGTCTTTTAGATAAGTGTCAGTTATTAGAGACTAACCTAAAAATCAGTAAAATTTATAAAATGGAAAACTTAAACAGTGGCATAGAGTTTTCATCTTCTCCCTTTCTTCCAACCTTATTCATCAGTTGATTTCATGCTTTATCTATACCCAAATCAGCAAATGTTTTAAAATTGTCCATTGAGGGCATTAGTCTCTGTGAAATCCTGTGTCCGATCTCAGTGCATTTGTCTTCTCTGAGTTCTCCAGGACAGATGAAGGATGAAATCAAGAAGAGTATAGGTCTGGATTCTTACAATCCAAATGCCAGTAATTAATTTTCCTCAAAGGTTCTGAAACTCACCAGGCATGGGCCGTTGTGTGCTGCCCCTATTTGTGGTAAATAGCCCACAGGTGAGACTCCTGTTTACTGATTCAGGCTATGCATTCACCTGTTCCCAAGGTAGTTAAACATTTTCCTTTGTGCCTAAATCAACGATTCTTAAATTTTAGTATAAAAAAGAATCTCTTTGAATGCTGCTTAAAATGCAGATGGTTGTGGGGGCGGGGGCAGCATTCTCTGAAAGACTGGTTCGGTAGGACTTGGGAGGTGGCCAATACCCTACATTTTAAATCACACCTTGGAAAACACTAACACACGTTTAAGAAAAAAAAATAATGCTTCACACTTGTCAGAAGAAAGATTTGATGCCTGTGATTGAAAAGAAAGAAGCCCAAATGCAATAATACCTCAGTTAAGTAGAGTTTTTACTGCTGTTCTTCTCTTGATATATGTATATATATAAAATACTAAAATGTACAGACCCTGCTTGCATGTCACAGCACCATATTACTGTGCCTCTGAAATAATCCTCGGTCATTTAGAGCTGTGCTACTGAAAGGGTGGTGCCCACCCCCACCCAGCCAAATCAGCATCACCTGGTGTGTGTTAACAATACAGACCCTCTGCCTGCCTAGACCTCTGGAACCAGAACCTGAATGGTAACAAGACCCTCAGGTTTAAGAAGCATCGATGGAGCAGATTCTCAAGCCCAATGTGACCTTTCAGCTCACTTTTAATTTCCCTATTTCACATTCTTTAATCCAAAAGCGAGAGAAATTTTAATTATAAGAGAAAACAAGGTTATTAAGGGGAAGGGCATCTCTGGGCTCCCAGATTGTACTGTTTGTGATTGATGACTTTAAATCAGAAGGCAGTTGATTGTTTTGGGATCTCATTTACCCTGTGCCTACTTTCTCATCAAAGAGATCACAGCACTCGGCAATTGTATTAATTTATCTTGATCTTCACTGAAAGCTTCCTGTGGGCAGGATCATGTCTTAGATAGCTAAATCCTCAGTGTCTAGTCAATGCCTAACATGGGAAGGTGCTCCAAAACGTTGGAATGGCAACAAATAAGCAAATAAACAGCCAATCGCTTATCTGAGTTATATCCACCCTTCAAGTTCAAGCTGATGGCTCCTCTCCTTCATAAAGATTTCTTCAGTTATTTCATTCAACACACACACACACACACACACGACTTTAGTTATCAATGATCTTTATTTTGTATCTCTCTTTTTACCCTATCCAAGCTGTAAAAAGGTATCTCTTTTTATATATTTCACACTACTGCCTTGCAGAGTAGTCATTCAAATATTACGCTTGAACTATCTTAAAATAAAAATAGACATTAAAATGAGAAAATCTACAAGCTTTGATTTTCCTTCAAGCATCATTCTAAATGCCAAAATTAATTCAAGAGATGACAATATTTAAACAGCTCTTCCAGCTGTGACCTATTTATCTTAAGTAAAACATCTGTTTTGATATATGAAATACTTTCTAATTTTCAAGTGGTTGGTGATTCCTTTAGCCAACTCAATTCTTATTTCTGCTAGGACAGTAGTTTATACTTCTCCATGTTGACTATATACAAAATGTTTAATTTTTAAGAGTTGATAGCTAGAGATCACTTTAGGGATACATGTAATAATTTATGAAGTCTGTATGATGTCCCTGATAGCATCACACAGACCAATTTTCCATTTTAAAGTTAATTGTAGAGATGTTGCTCAATAGTTCATCCCATGGCATGTAAAGTTTCAACTCCTGGAACCATAACTGCATTTGTGAATATCAGCATAGCTATTCCAGTGTTTCGATGAGTCCTTATTCAGCTCTCCTTTAGTTTTAAAATACGTTTTAGTTTATTATACAAATCATCTCTAACTGTCCTATAGATGGCAGCATTGAGCAATATATTTCGTACTAGGTGGCTTTTTGGTTTCTGCGAATTTCCATTTAGGAGTAAAATTTTCATACAGTGTATATCATCACAGTATACCACAAGACTAATTTAGCGTAAAGTGACAGGATAATACTTGTACCTGCTTAAATTACTTCACTTAGATTCTACAAAAGCATCTCTTTCTGTTCTGTATATTATGTGCACAAAATGTGCATTTCCTGTGATCTCAACCTATTAATAAAAAATGTGTAGAGAACAAATGAACCTTCCACAGTATAGTTATAATAAATATTAACCACCTTTAACATTGGTAGTAAAACACCAGCAAGTAGGAAGAAATGATAATACCTAGTACCTTATGAGCGATTATCTTCCACATAAATCCCACTCCTCTGAATACAAATTGTCAGCAATCTGGCTTATTTCATGATTTCTAGCCAATACATTAGCCACTGAAGTTGAGTTTTTAAAGCAGAATTCCTTTCCTACTGAGATATATTTTTAAAAGCTTTAGAAATAATATGTCTCCTAACCTTTCTGTGAAGGTTATTGTAGAATATTTGAAAATTAAATTGATCTTCTTGCCCTCTCCTTTTGGGAAAGAGTTCAGTATTTTGTTTTCCATGGAGGTATGTTCCTTTTATTTTGCTTTTCTTTTTGGGGAGTGGGGGTGAGATGGATCATTTGAAAAGTAAAAGTCTAGGGATTTAGATCGTTTTCCTATAAAATATGAGATAACCCCCACCCTGCGCTAAACGTAAAACTGTAAAAGGCCCTTTGACCTTAGATTACATTGTTACCAGTAAACAACCTTTTATCATTTTTTTCTTGCCAAGGGTGAAACTTCAAACAGTTACACTTTACTACTAACTTCGTTTCCCTACTCCACCCACCCCTTCCCTGCTTCGCATAAAGCACGCTATACCCCCAGAATCTCGGTCACTGTTATTGCCGCCTAGTTACCAGTTCTAAATATATGCTATTTATAGCTCTGCTGTAGTGGGAACGTGTGCCCACATCACCAAGCTGTCAGAAGGAGAGAGGGCGTTCTTTCAATTCAACAGTGTGTACACAAATTATAGATTAACCAGGTTTAGATGAGGCTGCATGATGGCAGGGAACAAAAAGGTGAAAGGAGAAATGAGACGGGCTTCGGTTGGGGAGCGCCCCTTTGCAGATGCCGAGTCTCCGGAATTCACATTTCACACGATGCTGAATGGCGCCTACGGTTCTTTTTAATTTTTATTTTTTCTACGCTTTGCAACCTACCTTGGTACCCCTACCATCTCTCCCCACCTCCCCTCCTGCCAAGCAAGGCTTGAAAGACAGGGAGCCCCACCAATCAGCAGGCTTCTCCAAGAAACTCCCCCGCCCCTCACCCCGCATTAGGCCCAGGCGCGCTCCTCTGCGGCCCAGCCCCGCCGGCCATAGAGCGTGCCCAGCGCCTGGACTGCTGCGTTTTCCCCGCCAGCATCCCGCAGTGCCTGAGAGCTAGCGGCAGACCAGGTTCTCCCGAATGGAGAGGGGAGGAAAACCCCGAACGTACCGGGAATGGGGTGGGAAAATAAGATAGCATTAAACCCAGTGACAAACGTCATCTCTGTAGGGTCCTTAATGCCAGCTGGGCAAGCAGGGGACAAACTACCCGTTTATAGGTCAGCTTAATTAAAAAAATAAAATAAAAACTTTGGGGAGCGTTTGTTTGTGGCGACTGATACCGCAAGGTTAACTGTGTAGGAGTCTCTCGAAGTAGACCCGCTGCTGACCTGTTCTCGGGAAGTACCCATGTTCTGTACCGTGGAGCGGGCACCATCCTTGTTTTTCCCCCCGATTATTCTTGTAGTCAAGGGTAAAAATTTTATGGGGTAGTTCCATGGGTGTGGAAGCTGCGTGTGAAGCAAACGCTTCGGCCAGTATTTACACAGTGGGCCTTACGAATCCTCTGTAGGTCCCTAACATATTTTTAAAATCGCAAATAGATTTCAGAATATGATAAGGGGCGTCTCATTTTCTCCCCTTGCCGTCACCTCTAAGTGTGAATCCCCGCCCCTCGCTAGGATGGAGAAGGAGAAGCCGTGATATTTACATTTTCTCCCTAATTGATGAGCAGCTAACCTCACAGCGCCGGGCATAGGGTGCTTCCCAGGGATCCCTCTTCCCGTTTTTTGGAGTGACCAGGATCCCCTAATCTGTGCCCTTGGGTGTCCCTCTGCTCCTTCGAGATACCTCCCTGCAGCAAATGCAGTGATTCCGAGAAGCAGGCTGGCCCACAAGTTCCTTAGGAAACCGTATAAAAATCCAGATCCCTCACCACGGCCTATCACCCCGAAACGGAAATGCAGTTTTTATATTCCCTGGGAGAGAAAGCCTTGACTAGAAACCTCCCTCCCGAGGGGTCGATCTTACCTGTTAGGTAAGATGCAGCCCAGCTCCCGCGCCCCCTTCTCCCCCGGCCCTCCCACTCCGGGCTCTGTAGCCGCAGTGCACCCCCGCCGCCCCCCACCCTCACTCCTGCGTCTTCCCGAACTCGCCCCCACCCCCTGTCTTTTTCCCAGACTCCCTTCGTGCTTTCGGGTAGCCACCCAAACACCCCCGCCCGCGCCCGCGGCGGGGATTCCTGCGGGCCGGGGGCGCCCTGGGTGGCGCGCGGGGAGGAAGGTTCTGAGCCCAGGCGGGCGGCCGCACAGGGGCGCTGGCCGAGCGCTGCGCGGAGGTCGGGCGCGGGCGCCGCTGCGGCACTGCCGAGGGGCGGAGAGGGGCGGGCGCGGGGCGGGCTCGGCCGGGAATGTAGAGACCCGGGCGGGAGCCTCCCGGCGGCGGCGGCGGCGGCCGGGCTGCGGAGCGCAGAGGCTCCGTCACGTGTTTTTCTCCTCCGAGTGAGACGGCGGCGCAGTCGGAGGGGCCGGCGCACGGAGCCAGACGCCGCCGCTTGTTTTGGTTGGGGCTCTCGGCAACTCTCCGAGGAGGAGGAGGGAGGAGGGGAGAAGTAACTGCAGAGGCTGCGCCTCCCGGGGAAGAGGCGTCTTCCCCGACTCCTTCCCAAATCTACCCCCTCGCCTCCCGCCCTCGTCGTCTCCCCTCCTCCCCTGCCGACTGGAGCGAGGGGCAGGGATGTGCCTGTCCCTCTGGCGCGTCCCCAGCTCCCCCGGTTGCCAAGTAGCGTTTCGCGTGGAAAAACCACTTTCTCCGCCTGCCGAGATGGGCCCGAATGGGGGCTGCAGAGGACGCGTCCGCGGGCGGCGGCAGCAGCAGCAGCAACAGCCGCAGCGCCGCGGTCTCTGCAATTGAGCTGGTATTTGGGCGGCTGGTGGCGGCGGGGACGGTTGGGAGGTGGGAGGAGGCGGAGGAGGCGGCGAAGGAGAAGGAGGAGGGAGAACCCCGTGCAACGTTGAGACTTGGCAGCTCGCCTCCCCCTGCCCAAGGATATTTAATTTGCCTCGGGAATCGCTACTTCCAGAGGGGAACTCAGAAGGGAAGGCGCGCGCGCCTGGAGGGGCAACCTGGGGACCCCCGGGCGCCGTCCTCCGCCTGCTCGGGACTCCAGCTCAGGCGGCGAGAGATGCATTTACGCTCCTTCCCGGAGACTTGGCTCTGGGAGGATCCGGGCTGCACTCCCGCCGGACGCACTGCTTCTCCCCCAGGCATGAAACGCCTGTAAACTCTGGTCGGGGCTCTCTCCTGGTCACAGCCGCTGCGTCCCGCTTCGGCCGCCCTTCCTCAGCGCAAGGGGCAGCGTGGATTTCGGAGTCGAGGTTTTGGCCACCTCCAGCCCTGTTTGCATGCTCGGGGCCGCGGCGAGGAGCCTCCGCCCCCCACCGGGTGGTTTTTCGGCGCCTCCCTCTGCTCGGCGGTGGTGGCGGCGGCAGCATGGCGAGCCCTCCGGAGACCGAGGGTTTCTCGGACGTGCGCAAGGTGGGCTACCTCCGCAAACCCAAGAGCATGCACAAGCGCTTCTTCGTGCTGCGGGCGGCCAGCGAGGCGGGGGGCCCGGCGCGCCTTGAGTACTACGAGAATGAGAAGAAGTGGCGGCACAAGTCGAGCGCCCCCAAACGCTCGATCCCCCTTGAGAGCTGTTTCAACATCAACAAGCGGGCTGACTCCAAGAACAAGCACCTGGTGGCCCTCTACACCCGGGACGAACACTTTGCTATCGCAGCGGACAGCGAGGCTGAGCAGGACAGCTGGTACCAGGCCCTCCTGCAGCTGCACAACCGTGCCAAGAGCCACCACGACGGGGGTGCGGCCCCCGGGGCCGGAGGCGGAGGGGGTAGCTGCAGTGGCAGCTCTGGCCTTGGCGAAGCTGGGGAGGACTTGAGCTACGGGGACATGCCCCCAGGGCCTGCGTTCAAAGAGGTCTGGCAGGTGATCCTGAAACCCAAGGGCCTGGGTCAGACAAAGAACCTGATTGGTATCTACCGCCTCTGCCTGACCAGCAAGACCATCAGCTTCGTGAAGCTGAACTCCGAGGCAGCGGCGGTGGTGCTGCAGCTGATGAACATCCGGCGCTGTGGCCACTCAGAGAACTTCTTCTTCATCGAAGTAGGCCGTTCTGCGGTGACCGGACCTGGGGAGTTCTGGATGCAGGTGGATGACTCAGTGGTGGCCCAGAACATGCATGAGACAATCCTGGAGGCCATGCGGGCCATGAGCGATGAGTTCCGGCCTCGCAGCAAGAGCCAGTCTTCCTCCAACTGCTCCAACCCCATCAGTGTGCCCCTACGCAGGCACCACCTCAACAACCCTCCACCCAGCCAGGTGGGGCTGACCCGCCGCTCACGCACCGAGAGCATCACTGCCACCTCTCCAGCTAGCATGGTGGGCGGGAAGCAAGGCTCCTTCCGTGTCCGTGCCTCCAGTGACGGTGAAGGCACCATGTCCCGCCCAGCTTCGGTGGACGGCAGCCCCGTGAGTCCTAGCACCAACAGGACCCACGCCCACCGGCATCGGGGCAGCTCCCGGCTGCACCCCCCACTCAACCACAGCCGATCCATCCCCATGCCTTCTTCTCGCTGCTCTCCTTCGGCCACCAGCCCGGTCAGTCTGTCTTCTAGCAGCACCAGTGGCCACGGCTCCACCTCTGACTGTCTCTTCCCACGGAGATCTAGTGCTTCTGTGTCCGGTTCCCCCAGTGATGGTGGTTTCATCTCTTCCGATGAGTATGGCTCCAGCCCCTGTGATTTCCGAAGTTCCTTCCGCAGTGTCACCCCGGATTCCCTGGGCCACACCCCACCGGCCCGCGGAGAGGAGGAGTTGAGCAACTACATCTGCATGGGAGGCAAGGGGGCCTCCACTCTCATCGCCCCCAATGGTCACTACATTTTGCCTCGGGGTGGCAATGGTCACCGCACCCTCCCAGGCACTGGCTTGGGCACGAGCCCAGCCCTGGCCGGGGAGGAAGCAGCCAGTCCTGCCGATCTGGATAATCGATTTCGAAAGCGGACTCACTCTGCGGGCACATCCCCCACCATTTCCCACCAGAAGACCCCATCCCAGTCCTCCGTGGCTTCCATTGAGGAATATACAGAGATGATGCCTGCCTACCCACCAGGAGGTGGCAGTGGAGGCCGGCTACCCGGCTACCGGCACTCAGCCTTCGTGCCCACCCAGTCTTACCCTGAAGAGGGTCTGGAAATGCACCCCTTGGAGCGCCGTGGAGGCCGTACCCGCCCAGACACCTCCACCCTCCACACCGATGATGGCTATATGCCCATGTCCCCAGGGGTGGCCCCAGTGCCTGGCAGTCGCAAAGGCAGTGGGGACTACATGCCTATGAGCCCCAAGAGTGTGTCTGCCCCGCAGCAGATCATCAACCCCATCAGACGCCATTCCCAGAGAGTGGACCCCAATGGCTACATGATGATGTCCCCAAGTGGCAGCTGCTCTCCTGACACTGGGGGTGGGCCCAGCAGCAGCAACAGTGTTGCCCCTACTGGCAGTAGCTATGGGAAGCTGTGGACAAATGGGGTTGGGGGCCACCATTCTCACACTGTGCCACACGCCAAACTACCCCTGGAGAGCAGTGGTAGCAAGCTCTTGTCTTGTACAGGTGACTACATGAACATGTCGCCAGTGGGAGACTCCAACACCAGCAGCCCCTCTGACTGCTACTACGGCCCCGAGGACCCCCAGCACAAGCCAGTTCTCTCCTACTACTCATTGCCAAGGTCCTTTAAGCACACCCAGCGCCCGGGGGACCTGGAGGAGACCACCCGGCACCAGCACCTCCGTCTTTCCTCCAGCTCTGGTCGCCTTCTCTATGCTGCAACAGCCGAAGATTCCTCTTCCTCCACCAGCAGCGACAGCCTGGGCGGGGGATACTGTGGGGTGCGGCCGGAGCCCGGCCTCCCACATCATCTCCACCATCAGGTCCTGCAGCACCATCTGCCTCGAAAGGTGGACACAGCTGCGCAGACCAACAGCCGCCTGGCTCGGCCCACGAGGCTGTCCCTGGGGGATCCCAAGGCCAGCACCTTACCTCGGGCTCGAGAGCAGCAGCAGCCAGCCCTGCTGCACCCTCCGGAGCCCAAGAGCCCAGGGGAGTATGTGAATATCGAATTTGGGAGTGATCAGCCTGGCTACTTATCCGGTCCCATGGTATCCCATAGCTCACCTTCTATCAGGTGTCCATCCCAGCTCCAGCCAGCTCCCAGGGAGAAAGAGTCTGGCACTGAAGAGTACATGAATATGGACTTAGGGCCCGGCCGGAGGGCCACTTGGCAGGAGAGTCCTGGGGTCAAGCCGAGCAGAGCGGGCCCTGCACCTCCGGGGACTGCTAGTATGTGCAGGCCTACCCGGGCAGTGCCTAGCACTCGGGGTGACTACATGACCATGCAGTTGGGTTGTCCCCATCAGAGCTACGTGGACACCTCTCCAGTTGCCCCCGTCAGCTATGCTGACATTCGGACAGGCATTGTGGAGGAGGCGAGCCTTCCTGGGGCCACAGGGTCTGCTCCTTCCTCATCCTCAGCAGCCTCTGCTTCCCCCACTACGCCTCAAGGAGCAGGGGAGCTGGTGGCCCGCTCTTCCCTGCTGGAGGCCCCACAGGGGCCCGGGGGCATGAGTGCCTTCACCCGGGTGAACCTCAGTCCCAAAGGCAACCAGAGTGCCAAAGTGATCCGTGCGGACCCCCAAGGGTGCCGGAGGCGGCATAGCTCCGAGACCTTTTCCTCCACGCCTAGTACCCCCCAGGCAGGCAACACGGTGCCCGTGGCAGGGGGGGCTGCAGGAGGGGGCAGCAGTGGTGGCAGCAGCAGCACTGAGGATGTGAAACGTCACAGCTCTGCTTCATTTGAGAACGTCTGGCTGAGGCCTGGGGAGCTCGGAGGAGCCCCCAAGGAGCTGGCTCAAGTCTGTGGGGCTGCTGGGGGTTTGGAGAATGGTCTCAACTACATAGACCTGGATTTGGTCAAGGACTTCAAGCAGCGCCCTCAGGAGCACCCCCCTCAGGCGCAGCCTCCCCCACCCCCAACTCCTCATCAGCCTCTGGGCAGCAGCCAGAGCACCTCCACCAGCCGCTCCAGCGAGGATGTGAGCCCCTATGCCAGCATCAGTTTCCAGAAGCAGCCGGAGGACCTCCAGTAGCTCAACTGGACATCACAGCAGGTGCGTTTCATGGTGACAGAGTCAGAAGACAAAATTGCTTTCAACCTTGGGCTTGAATTCTCTTTCTCTTTGCTTCTGCCCCTTCCATCTCTTTGCTGCTTCTTTCTGAGGGAGTGTACTCCCCGGGGGTGGGGGGATGGGGGGTGTCAGGGCACATAAGATGCTCACCCCACATTGACACCTGGCTGATAAACTTATAAACCTGTAGGAGCAGCCACATAGGAGGACTGTTTCATTTGAGGTTCCCAACTGTAGTATTTTCAACACATATATTCTGTAATACCAATTCTGAGGTTTGTGAGGTTCACATATAAGAACCTCGATCTCTTTATTGCGGTTTACTTTTGACTTATGTTTAGGTCACTCCCTGGAAGGGACAATTCTTCTACAAAAATATTTGTTAGAACAGGGCTAAAACCTTCATTTAAAGTCATTTCTCAGAGCTTTTATGTTGATCTTGATAAGTAGCTCTGTGTACTTTAGTTTTGTGTTTACTTAATACCAAGGCAACATAAATAGCAGAAGGAAACATTGACTTTTATTCACACTCCCCTAAAATGATTCAGGAGTAAGAGACGGTTTAGACTTACATATTTAGAAAGAAATACCTCTCTACCTATGAACTCTTTGGAAAGTAATTATGGATGATACTTTCTTTTTGTTCCTGAACCAGGATTTGTGAAATATTCGCATGCCGACCCACCACCTCACAGGCATGGCTGCTTTTGTATGGGGTATGCAGTGAAGTCTGTATGTGTCTGGGACCCATTATTAGTTAAGAGTTATGGAAATTCAACCCAGCGTGTCTGCTTCACAGTTGTTTTTCCAAAGGCCTGCACAGACATCACACAGATCATTTGGGGGCTCCTATGCATCTTCTGTAAAATTACTTAACATTTTTATGTTGAATGAAGGAGTATTAAGTCTGGGAAATGGAGGGGTTTACCTGGTACTCTTCATTTTGAAGATATTTATTGTTTGCCTTTAAGTTCAAGAGTAAGACGCCTCATTAAGTGTTGCAAGTTGGCTTTAGGTCTTCTGTGGTTAAGGCTGTATTGGAAATGAAAAGCATTTGTAATAGGAAATTAGCTTGCCCTTCATTCTGTTGAGCCTATTTTCTGGTGGTCATAATTGTGGGGAGAAGAGAGGAGTATAGTTTGCAAATAATGTGATGAGTTGGCAAATGCAAAAGTTTCCAGCATTTGGAAACACTTTATTCTGACAAACAGTTTATCTTGTGGTAGTCTTTTTATATAAGCTTCACAGAATGAGCTTTTAGAAGCATTATTCTTCTTACTATGTGTCCATTCATGGAAATTAATTTTTGCATTGGGTTCCTATTGATAAGTATTTCTTTATTATGCAGTCACAGCCTCCTAGATTCTAACAGTTTCCAGTATTTAAGAGCCATGTCATTTTCTGTTTTGTAGAACAAGATGTAGGCATAGGAACAAACAAAGATTTTAGGTGATAGGATATATTATAAAAAGCAGTTGTTTGATCAATATCCAGCATTTATTTTCATAATTCTCCAGAAGAGATTGAATTGTTTTTATCAACGTCCACAGTGAAAATCTTTGAAAGACATTTTGGGGCACGTGAATCCTTCTAACATTTTAATCATTTGTGGCGTAAAGTCTTTTATTTATAAAGTAATGAAACTTTGAAGGAAAAATCCCCAGCAAAACTTAAATTTTGGTTGTAAAGGAGATGAAAGAAGAGGCTAAGAAGCAAATAAGTTTTTCTCACCTGTTTTCTTAATTTGAACAGTTTTCTTTTTATAGAGTAGAATAAATAATATTTGCTTTGTAGGAAATTGATGACCAAATTGAGTTCTCATTTTTAAAAAGGGCTGATAATCCTCCTAATGTGGAAGATACGTTAAAAACAAACCAACCAAAGCAAATAAGCTTCTGTTCTTAGCTTTCTTAGGGAAAATGTAGTATTCTGAAATAATCATATAGTCATTCCCCTAATAATCTTGGAGTAGCTGGAGACCATGCCTTAACAGCACCACGCCAGACAGTTCTACAGTGTGTATTTGTAAGATGTAAATGGAGAGAGATGAGGGTGTGTGTGTGTGTTTTAAATGAGACACCAAATGCTACTTGGCACAGGTACACCCGGAATTCTGCTTGCTTGCTTTTGCCCTGTTGAGCTTAAAGATGTGATTTGAGAGTCATTTATCTACTGAAACAAAAAAATCAAACCTGTCCTTGGCAAACAACTTTTCCTAGAAATATGTTACTTGGTGCAAACATCGTCTTTCAAACTTCCTGAGCAATGAGTATTTTGCCTCTCGCTCCCGTTTCTCAGGTGAAACCTGAAACAGGAAAGGGAAGGTGCTGTGAGGCCAGGGATGTGCTCACTTCTCCTAACTGATCATTTTAAACATCTCCGCTGGTCTCATGTTTTTTGCTGTCTGTTAAAGGAGAACATGTGTGCATTTTGCTCAGGTGCCTTGTGCTTCACCTCCTGTCCAGCCACTGTTTCTGTTTCTGGTCCCAGGTAGGCCTGTGTCTCTAACTTGGTTCCCACCTGGTGGATTGTTTCCCAGTATCCTGGTCTCCCATTCCCTTTGTTTCCCACCTCTTATTTCTTGCTCCTGGCGTACCCCCCCTCCTGCCCCCGTTTTTTCCTCTCCATTCCAGAATTTCGCAGTACTTGTGGCCTACTCTGCAGAGAGTAAACTGAGAGCCCAGGGAGGGCAAAAAGGCCACAGCAGCCCAGCCACCTTTAATCAGTGTTGACCTCAAATTCGGGTTTTCGTTTTGAAACTGCATCTGGGCAAATAGAGCAGGCTTTGGCAAAGACACAGACCCAAGCCATCTTTTCCAGGTTCCTTTTGTTTCGGGTGAAGGTTTCTGTACCTCCATGACTACCCCCATCTCACCCTGCCTCCCGGTCCCCTCACTGTGTGGCCTTTCTGTCTGGCTCAAACCCTCTGGCGCTGGCACTTTCCCTTTTCCCGGGTCACCCCCGCTTCCTGCATTCCTCCCTATTTGTTTGCCACTTGGCTTTCCCTTTCTCCTCGCCCCCTTTTGCCAGGGGTAGAGGATTCAGCTGTGAGGGCCAGGCCGCCCTCTGAAGTCTGCCACCCTGCCTATCCCCGGTGGCCTGAGGGCACCCCAGGTGGCCCGCATCCCTTCCCCAGCAGTAGTGGTGGGCGAGCCCTGCCCTTGGGGCCAAGCAGAGCACGCACTGGTCTTCGGGGGCGGGGCAGACGAAAGCTGATGAGCACCCTCTAGAGCCAATCAGCGCGAGGATCAGCCTGAGGGGCGGGGGCGGGGCAGGGCCAGGGATGGCTGGGGTCCCACAGTGGCCGCCGGCCTGGTGCCCAGGGCGGCCTTTTCCCACCCCTCTCTCTCCACTCCTTCCCTCTGGAGCTGGCAGAACTGAGCCAAACATGAGCCCCTCCTGCCCCCTCCCAGGGGATGTTCAGCACTCAGCCTTCTGCGTGCATTCAGACTGGAATCCTAAGAATGAGAAAGTCCAAGCAGCCCACTTGACAGAGGCCGGAGACACACACTTCCTCTCATTTTTAATTGAGAAAAATCCGGGCCCTGACCATGTGACGTGCCCCATTTTGTTTCCCCCTGGATGCTCGAGTTTACTAAGACGCCCCGTTTCTTCATCTTCCTGTCTTAAAATCCGGGAGCAGGGGGAGCTTCAGCACGTGGTTGTGGGATTGAGTGGGTTGGCTCAGGATTCGCACATTTACATCCCTCACTAATGGGAGGGAGGAGGAAAAAAGACGGAGAAGGGTTAGGGATCACTGGAAGAAAACTCATTTGGCTTGAAATTGCATTAGGGTCAACACTATTGAGTGCCTGCAGTTTGCAAAACATGGACAAAAACTGACCCTCCAGGCCAAGGGAGCCCACAGTGAAATGAAAACGTCCCATAAAGATGGCAAATCTTGGGAATCTAGAAATGGGCTGCAGTTGGTCTCCTTTCTGAGATTGAAGGAGATAGGCTCTCAAACACAGATTTGACAGCCCACGACAGGGCAGGCTGGCGAACTGACTTTGAAAACCTGCTAGATTTGTGTTGTGCTCCCTCAAATAATCAAAATTATGTGAGATTATTACTATATGGGATAGAAACGTTGAGATGTGTCCTTTCTAAAATAAAGGAGGAAAATGAGAAAGAGAAATACTGTGGAAGTAGTTTCTTCTTCCTCTCACCCCATCCCTCTCAAATAAGCATTTCTCCTTAGCCAACATCTCTGAATCATAACCAAGGGCAGCATATTTCCTTCGGTGCGGATAAAAGCATCCTAAATAAAAATGTAAGGAAGAAGGACTGCCCTGGTGTAAATGCTGTGCCCTGATATGGCTTCTGAGCTGTGGAAAGGAGTTTCTCTGTTGTTCCAGAAAACTTTGAACATCTAGCAATCTTTTTAATTTCTGCCATTGTTTAGGTGGCTTTATGTTAGAAAAAATAAGTCCATAAAAAGTTCCAGATATTGTAGTCATTTATCTGATTGCCCCCAAATAAATACTGTCTCCAGTATTGCCACCCAATGAGGGATTTGGAATTAAAAGTGCATGCCCCCCTCCCACCTCTACTTTTTTGTTGTTGTTTTATCAACATTTCTGGAAAATGGCTCTATGCTATCTTGACTGATGCAATGGAAAAAGCAGCTCCTTGGAGCCAGAGAGCTTGCCTTGTAACAGCCTGTGCCCTTCACTAGATGAGTGACCTTGAGCAAGTCACTTAAGTTCTCTGGACCTATTTCCTCATTGGTAACTTGAGAATTTTGTTCTAAATTATTCTAACCTCCTTTGCAGCTCTAAACATAGGACTATTTTGGAGAAAAAGGACTGATAGTCTTTAATGGGTCAGTTGTAATGAGGATTCTTTCTGAGGAAGCTGCTGATGGGGTCACAGTGAATTTCATTAGAGTATTCTGTTTTGTTCTGTCCTAGCTTTTGGATCAGACACTCTTTATGGTTTGATTAAGGGCTGATTTTATCCTTTCTTGTTTAGAGGGGACATATGCAGGTTTTAACTGACCTTAAGACAAATCCTCCTGACTGCACCAGTCTGAATTTTTGGAACTTTCTCTAGACTGGATTAGGCTTCTCTCTCTCCTTTTTAAACTCAAATTTATGTGGGAATGAAAGTGACCTGCTGGTTCTGCATCCTGGGTCAACTGTTGGAAGCATCCTTCCCCACCCCTATGACATTATTCTGCTTATTCTGTTGGAAATCACCCCTTTTTGAACTGGTGGTCTGTTTATGGATAATGTTTCTCATTTGTACCATCAGAATTCTTCAGTGAGGTATTCACTTGAGGGAATGGAAAGGAAATCTGAGAGGCCAGTTGGGGTCTATAGGAAATCCTCTACAGTTTTTTGTGTAATTTTCATTTTCTCTGTTAGTTGTGTGAAAAAGCTCAATATTTTTCCGACCAGAAAAATGATGATCACCCAGCTTTCTTGTGCTTTATGATTTTTGATTAGTTGAGCTATATACTACTTTTCAGACTGAGTGTTATCTTGGCTGTTGAGTTGCCTGTGTATTCAGAAGTTCCAACCCTTTGGGCATCTCCATGTGGATTTCATCAATCATTAGAATAGTCTATTGACTCTTTCATTCAGAACTTCATTGATTTATCTTTTCCAGTCCTCCTGCTGTAATCAGATATATTTCTTAGCTGTATAGGATATAAATGATTCTTTTCATTTTGGTGGGTTGATAATTTAGGATAATGGAACACTTCACAATGTTAAGGTTTTGTTTTGCTTTGTTTTGAAGGAAGCCATTTCCTCAATTATTTCCTCATGTTACAGTTACTGGAATTGTATTCAAGGAGAATAGCTTCTTGTGAATTCAGTTTGAAGTCAATTTCACACTCAAGATTCCATAACTTTTTTTCATACTAATACTTTTTGTGTTTAATATAATAGATACTCTACCACATTTATAATTGTATAGTTGATTTATTTTATTACCTTACGAGTCCATAACTATGTAGCAAACTTCAAACTCTCTTTTTAAAATATTATTGAAGTACGTTCAGAAGTTGTAATCACACTGAATGTTAATAGAATTACATTTTAATATTAGTATGGTATAATAGTGTATTAATTTCATACTAATATGAAAGAAATAGTTATAAAAAAGTTACTGGAAAGCTTTCTAAACTATCATTTATTTACTTCTAATCTTATCTTGCATTATGGAAATGAATCTCTCCCATTCTTAATTCACAGAAAAAGGAGGAAGATGGATTAGATAAGTATAATATACTGTCATCAATGGGCAAAGGAATATTTTCCATTTTAATAATATCTTGCTGCAGGCTCTGCTATAATCTGTTAAAATAAATTTGGTTGGATAAATGTTATTTGTGCTTCTTCAATGAGTCAGTGATCTTTGAATAATAGAGCTTTTTAAAATGATGTGTTTGTGTTGAAAACGCTGCTTTTCTTTTTCAACTCCCTTTCTGCCTTTTCATGAATGATGGCAGCGGAATTGGGTGTGTGGGTCAGGCTATAATTTCAATCATCTCTATCTTCAAGCAGAGAGGAGATTTTGTGGTTTGATTGTCCCTATCCTGAAATGTTTTATTGGGTCAGTTGAGCTGCACACATTGCTTTCCTTTTGTCATTCCATGTTTTGCCCCGGACTCTGTAACATTCTTCAACATCCCACCTACCCCTAACTTGGCCCAGTAGAGCCAACCTCATATACAGTGGACATTAATTGGTTGGCCTGCAGAAGATACCAGAGAAACACTGTGTAGTAAGGGAAAGGGAAAAAACTGATCAACTTTCCCCCTTTTTTCCTGTTGACCAAATATACTTGATGTAGCTTCTCTGGTCCTCCTTGACATATTTAGGTCATGTTGCTGAGCAATATCACTTAATCTTGAGAGGTTAATAGTTATGTTTGTTGAAATGATCAATGAGGCATTCTTCTTTTCTTTTTTTTTTTCTTGCTGTCAAATATATGTCGGGTGGCAAACAAATGATACTTTGTAGAGAAAGTCATGATTCTTTTATAAAAGAAGGTTATGATCTAAGTGAGACAGGCAAAATTTTAAATAATTATAAAAATATAGCAGTTAGTGGAAAGTGAAACATTCAGTAATTACTATGTCTTTAACTATTTTTCATTTGCTATTCTTTAATGATCACTTCCCTGTTCATTTAAAAATTATTTGAAGAGCTCTATGGCATGTGATACATAATCGCACTTACCCTTGATTGGAGGGATTGTGGGAATAATGAGAAGAACTTGAGCATCTCCTCTGCAGTGTTAGAGGCCACCCACCCCCAACTCCAACACAGATGATCTGACCTTGGCCACTGAACCACTATTTCTTGTTGGTCCTCTCTCCCCCTTTCCTCAGGAAACACCATTGAGCACCTGTTGTGTTCAAATGGGCACACATTTTGTTGAAAGAGGATGGGGGTGGATACTTGGAGGAAAATATGGGATTGAGGGGAGTTCATCCAAGTGATGACCAAATGTCTTATGGCACAGTTTATCTGGATTCAGGTAAATCAAGATGCAGAGCATGCGATCCATGGAAGTCAGCACTTTTCATGCACTTACAGGGCGAAAGTGCCTCTCCCCCAAAGCATCCTTCTAACCGTGGGTCCTGCCTCTCAGAATGCCAGTGTGCTTATAGTTTATAAGTCTGTTGACATGCTCATTGGGAAGAGCGGTCCATTTCCAGATATTCAGCTAGCAAACACAGTACTGGCAAGAAAATAGAAAAAGAGATCTTTTGGATCTTTTGTCCAAGTGAAGCAGCCAGGAGAGGGGTCCAGGTGTTAAATGAGCAGGAGTTCAGTAAGTACTTGTTAGGGATTGGTCAGGGTTAGGAAACCTGGGGTGAAGGTGGGGGCTGCAAAGGAAATGGTGAAGCCTTTTCTTTTGGTCTTCGCAGCTCTCTTATTCAAGGACTTCCCCCCCCTTTCAGTGGGTGGTTTTGATTTGTAGTGGTGAAAGGCTCTGACCTCTGACCCCTGCTTCCTGAGCTGCTTCTTGCTGGGAGTAGAATCTCCTTTGAGAATTTGCCATCGCTCTCTTAAGTGTGCGCACTCTCTTCCTCTCTGTTTTGATGATGTGAGTCCTGTTTGTTTTGAAGTTTGTAGTAGCTCCTTCCAGAAACATAAAAGAGCATTTTGTTAAGAGCACCACGTTTTATGATAGCTTGCTGGGCCAATCACACTATTTTTCTCCTTTAATTTTTCTGGTATAGGCAATCCATGCACATACTATAAATTTCAAGTAGTTAAACATTTTTTTTTTTAAAAAACGTACAGAGTGGAAACTAAGGCTCCCTCCCACTGCTGTCACCCAGCTTCTTTTCTCGAGGCCACCGTCAGTGCTGTTTTGTTTGTTTGTTTATCTTTCCAGAGATGAACTGCTTAGTAATAAGTTGATTGAATGATCTTTGCTCAAAGTCCCAAATTTCTGCATTAAAGGAACACAGCAGACAGTACACTTCTTACAATAGACTCACTGCTTTATTTTTTTGTTGTTAAAGGGAAGAAGAAAAGTGCTCTTTACTTTCCATACCTCTTTGGGTTTTGTGTTTGTACAAACTGCTTAAGAAGGGCAAGGTGTCTGAATTTTAAATACTGCCATTTAAAATCTTTATTTGTTTACTTTCTTCCCCTGTTCACTTCCATGGCAGTACTCAGGGTCTCCCTCTCCATCCCCTCCTCCATCCCCTCCCCTCCTCCTCCCCCACTTAATGGATAACTAGTTCTTAATATAGTATAGTAGGATTAAATATAAAGGTTAAGGATCCTTTTGAAGACTTTCTGGACACCAAGGTCTCATCATTTTGAGAGTTCAGAAGAATGAATACTTTCTATTGGGGCAGTCTTTCACCATTTCCAATTCTAGGAGCAGTACTTTTTAAAAAGCTGTTAAAAAGTTTGGTCTGCGAAGCTATCTAGTTTCTTCGGTGCATGCATCATTTAGCTTTGATGTGTAACAAACCATCTGCAAACCGATTGCCTTAAAATACTATCGTATTCTAGGCCACAGTACTGGGGGTGGGGGCTGGGTTCAGCTGGGCAGTTCTGCTCATCTCACTGGGGTGGGTGAGCCCCTGTGGCTGGGGCACTGGAGGGTGAGTGAGGGCTGGGTGGTCTCTGCTGGCTTCCCTCACTTTTCTGGTGGATCAAGCTGGCTGTCAGTTGGAGCTTGCTGTTGCCTGAGCCACAGGTCCCCGACAGGCTAACCCGAACTTCCCAAGGTCCTGGATGAGTTCCTGGCAACAACAGAGGACAAGCATGCACACGTTCTCTTCCAGCCTCTACTTACAGCACATTTGCTGCTGTCCCATTGCCCAGAGCAAGTCACAAGCCACGCCTGGTTTCAAGGGGTAGAAGAGTAGATACTACTTCTTGATGGGAGAAGCCAGTTGTTTTCTGTTTTATACAATACACATATGTGTTTATAAACAGAGTTCTTTTTTAATCCTCACCCGAGGATATTTTTCCATTTATCTTCAGATAGAGTGGGAGGGAGGAAGGGAGGAAGGGGTGGGGGTGGGAGGGAGAGAGAGAGAGAGAGGGAGAGAGAGAAACAAAGATGTGAGAGAGACCCATGGATTGGCTGCCTCCCGCCTGAACCCAACCAGGGCCGGGACCTTGACTGGAATCGCACCAGCGACTCCTTGATCCGAGGGCTGACGCTCTAACCGCTGAGCAAAACCGGCCAGGGCTATAAACAGAGTTTTTTATGTCACCATTATTAATAGTCATGTATCAGTTGCATGTTGAGCATTTAGAATAAAATTATTCTTAGATGTTTATAATGAACATTCTCAGCTTTGGGTGAAACATCCGTGATTTCCTTGCATTAGGGTGGTATCACTTTTTCCTCTTCATGTTTTAAAAGTTTTATTTTTCAATTATAGTTTACATTCAGTATTATTTTGTTTTCTTTTTCAGGTGTTTTCCTCTTAATTTTTCTTGGAAAACCACAAGAGCTATTCCCTCAATGAATCTTGTGTTGAGTTCACACTGTGAACCAGGCATAGAGACTGAAATGGGCGTGTCCCTGGCTTGGTGGTGTTCCAGGAGGCAGAACACAAGGAATTAAGCAAAGAATTGTGTTATGTACAATGTGGTCTGATGAAGGACAGTGTATTCAGAAGCAGCATAATGGGGAACCACTTAAAATGTGGGGGCAGCAAAAACAATTTGAGAAAACAGTCAACAGTATGGTGATGTCACTCAGGGTTATGAGGCAGAAGCGTGTTTTTCTATCATGTGTTCCTCGGACCAGGTGCAGATTCAGGCCCTGGGATGGCGTCTTTCCCAAGAGTTTGATTTTTCGCTTGAGAAGGCCTCTGATTTGATGAGTGAAGGCTGGAAGGGAGCTCACCTCTAAGAAAAATATGAAAAAGGACACTGAGGTTTCTAGTACCGGAGGCCGTTGTCTATATTTTTAGTGGTGGTTGGCGACACTATTTAGGCTGTTTGTCCTAGACCAGAGGCTTACACTTTCTGACACCCTCAGGTGGCTCACCTAGGCTTGGCGGTCAGTGTGGAAACGCAGGGAGCCCTGAGCCCAGGACAGTAGGTGTCCCGTACCATCCTCTTCTGTCCCTTGACCAGGACTGCCCCTTCCCCGGTACGCAAGCTGAGACCTGCTCAAAGAACTGGACCTTCCCGGGGTGAGGTGGGGAGCAGGGACCAGAAGTGGAGTCGGAGACTTTTCAGTGGTTTGACAGAGGTGTCCCACCTGAGCACACATCCAGATCTTGGTGATGCAGAGTTGCTAATATTCGGAAAGCAAATGGGAATGGCTGTCTGTCTGGGTGCATCCCAGGCAAAGCCAAGGCCGTGCCTCTGTTAACTTTGCCCCAGATCTCCTACCAGGCAGGGCGCACAGTTTTCTTTGACCAGAATCTTGAATGCCTTAAATGTTCCCGAGGTTACAGAGCAACATGGGCACTGAATAAAATGAGTCATGGTGGGAGCAGGGGAGGGAGACCCCCTCGTATCTTTTGAGGGGCTGGTTGAGTGTGTATTTTTATCTTGATCTTGGCAATTGCCGCCTACCCCCCAACTCCTCCCTTGCTTTCCCTCTCCGCCCCCCTCCCCAATTCCAGCATGCTCTTTGAAGCACAGCTAAACAATAACTTCCTTTCAAAAGCTGATCCCATTCCCTCTGGTTAGATTAAGGAATATAAATATTACATTTGTTTAAAGAATGGGTAATGACTTAATTTCTGAAAATATTTTACTTCCGCTAATCGGGTACCCTGGAAGTCATTGAGATTATAATGAAAACTTCCTCTTTCTCCTAAACTTTAGTGTGTGTGTGTGTGTGTGTGTGTAGGAGGTGGGACAACAGAAGGTTAGGGGGTGGAAACCACAGTCCAATAAAAAGGGTTATATTCCTAACACTAGGTCTTTAAAGATATTTGCAGCCTGAGCCGTTGGTCCCTCGCAAGTCCCTGCAAGGGCCACCTTCAGAAAGTGTGCAGGCTGATTGTTTCTTGGGCCTTTGAACTGGGTGAAGAATGTGGCTCAATAGGGAAAAATGAATGGCTGCTGCTTTTAGCCTCCGGCCTGAAAGTCGCTGGAGGAATGTTATTGTGTCTTCAAAGCATGCGTCCCACCAGGCTGTTTTTTGACAGGCTTTTGAAAAGCCTCTTAGCATTATCAAGTACACAACAAAACCTATGCCACCCAATTCGAGATCGAATTCACTGGTTACTTTTAGGCAGATTTTAAATTACTGTCTCTTCTCTCTAAGAAGAGACCCCCCCCCCCCCCCCCAGTGCACTGCTCCTTCCCACCTCATCTGAGATGATTTGTGGTTTCTCACTAGATAGGAAACGCCAGGATTTTGGGGGTGGGGGGTGGGGTGTTGGGGAATATTATTTAAAAAAAGTAGCAGCAAGAAGTATTTAGGAAGGTACACAGAGTGCTTAGCTCTGAAGAGTTCAGAGTGGGTTTCTACTATGTTAGTAACATTGCATTTGCAATGTAAAATCAATACATTTTCATGATCAGAGAAAACAGAGTATTTTACTGACTGGGTTGAAGTGTACCTAGCACCCTGCCTGTCTTTCAGCAAGTGGACCTCTTCCTGAGAGATGATGCAAACGCCTGTTTTTGCTGGAGTGGAGTTACTGGTTTCATGGCACTCTTTCCTACTGAAGGTTGTGAGCTGTTTGATAGTAGACTCACTATTTGTTCATTTCATGTCTCCGGGATCTGAGAAGGTGCTCGCGCAGAATGCTTGCCAAGTGGCAAACTTCTTTATCAGTAGTTCAGGAGAAAGTTGTTGAAGCAGGGGAGAGGGTGGCTTTAGAAAGATCCCAAACAAAAACAACACTGTGGCTATATATATATATTTTATTACCTCGAACCATTTCATTTGCCAACTATTTAAAAATTAAATTCAGATTTAACACTATATTTAAAAATAATCAACCAAAATGACAGGCGTCCTTGCATTCTGATGTGAGTGGCTAGGAGAACTTGGGTACAATGAATTACAGTTGCATCATCCCTATTTCTGAAATCCTTGGATACTTCCTCTGTTCCCCAAACAGTTCTTTTCAAGATTGACAGAAACTTTGCTTTGTCTTGACAAGATGTATTTCTCTGCTTTCAACAGTAGTTCATCAACTTTTATTCTACTAATAAAGTTCTTCTGATGTTAATTGTAGCTTACTGATCTAGGTCATCACATAGCATTTTTACTGAGGTTTAAAGATATCAAAAGCAATGAGAAAATTATTTGTAAAGCAATCATTGTGTTATAGTTACCTCTGTTTTTAAAAGGAGGTTGGTTATTAAGATTCATAGAGTCCCCTTCTAATTTGTCCCTATTCTCTTTCCTTTTCTTTCTTTTGGGTTTATTGTTGCTAATTAGTCCCTCTGCTAAAATATGGGTAATGTCTGGGAAGAGGAATTAAATTTAAACAAGTCCATTTTGCCGACGTGGCGCTTGTTAGCTACTCTGCTAAAAAGGTACCTTGGCATGGAAAATTGAACCCAATTACCAAGATATGAGACTTTTCCCCTCCATTGCCTTTCTACACTAGATTGAGACTGGGCTGGTTTGATGACCATAGTAATAGAATGTATTAGTTCATCAGCTGTTACAGCAGTTCTTTTTGAACATTGCTTGAGATTTCAAGTATTAAGCCAAAACGTAGGATTCAAGCAATTTTCCATAGAGCAAGACATTGATCATACTTTAATATAAAACCCTGCAACTCCTCAAAATCTGTAATATAAATGTATTCTGTTTTGCTGTGAATGGGACTTCAGTTTTCTTGGCCTTGCATAGTCCTTTGACATTTATGTTACTTTCTAAAACCTGACCATTGGTGCTGCTTTCCAACAGGTGTGTGTCTGTTATAGAGCTCGGAGGCTGGTTCTCTCTCTGCTCGTGAGGTTGACTAGGTTGTGACTGCATAGTGCAATGAGTTTGGCATTTGGTAGATACTATTTGTTGTAGATACCGCGTGAATGGATGTGGGACCATCTGTTTTTAAACCACAGTATGGGAAATATGCCAGTGCCTTCTTTATCTGTAGACAGAATCATATTCTATTCAGGAGGACAGAGAGTTTTTCTTAACTCCATTACCACTGTCTGGCACTTGGTGGGTACTTATTGTCTTGAAGTTTTCCATTCATTCCATAATTAAGCTGTTGTCATTACTGAACGTGGACATTTGAAGAAATCCTAGCTGGTGATGAAGATAGCGGCGGGGAATTGCTGAAGGCTCGCGTGTTTGTAGACCAGGCAGGAGAGGATGTTTTGGTTAATTGATGCAACAAGGAGTTAGTGAGTTTCTACAGAGTGCCAGCATATTCCTCAGTTCTTGAGTTACAGCTGTAAAGAGAACAGACAGAAATCCAGGCCCTTGAAGGCTTCTTTCTTGAGGCAGTTTGAGTGAGAAGACTATGAAGGACCAGCTTCCCCTGGGGGGATAGATGAGGCCCACTGAGAGAAGTAACAGGGACTTCTGGCCCCTTTTATGGACTTGAGGGGTTGACAACATTGATTTGTACATGGAGTTTCACTTAAAACTCATGATGTCCTTTTGCCTGGATATAAGTATGTGGCTGACACTCCTAGAGCCTTATCAGTGGTGTTTGAGGATACCCTGTGACTCACCAATGAAGCAAAGTCAGGTTGTTCCACTGTAGTAGGGCAGGATATGAAAGGGAAGAAAGTAAGAGTTGAAGTTGATGTGTGTCTGCTTGGGAGAGATTGTCTTACATGAAAGGCTAGATCTGGAACAGGTGACAAGTAGAGGGAGGGTGTGAGGAGTGTGTGACATCTCTGGGGGTCCCTGAGAAAGACTGGGACTGGCCAGTGTGGCCACCAATGTGTATTGGGCCAGGTGTGTGTGTTGGAATCATGAACCAGAGCTTCTGTTGTACTGTTGGCTGCTAGTACTTTTCACTGGGGATTAAGAGTTTTCTTTTTTTTTAAAAAAAATATGTTTTTATTGATTTTTTAGAGAGAGAGGAAGGGAGAGAGAGATAGAAACATCCATGTGAGAGAGAAACATCAATTGGCTGCCTCTTGCACGCCCCCTACTGGGGATCGAACCTGCAACCCGGGCATGTGCCCTGACTGGGAATAGAACCGGGACCTCTCAGTCCATGGGACGACACTCAACCACTGAGCCACACTGGCTGGGCAGGAGTTTTCTTTTTAAGATTATTATGCAAAACTGGTTATATGTAAATATACTAACCCTTCTTTTTTGAAATTTTGTTTGAAAAGTCTGTTGGAAAAGTATTTAATATGTTTGCTTTTCTCTACACTTATTCTTTGTATAAAATGTCTGGGAGGAAAAGACCAATAGCTTGAAACTCTTGATATAAAAAACTGTTATTTTGATATTATTATGTATTTTACTAGTAAGGATCTTCAAGCATATACCTCTTAGATCCATACATCTCAAGAGGAAATCCCACAGTTTTGAGCTAACCTTTCACCTGGTGAACAGCTTTTATGGTGAGGGAGTTCCTTCATAGGACTTACATCTGCCGTTCTCAAGAAGGCACTTTCTTCATTCTGAATGCGACAGTGATGGAAAGTGATGGCCCCTGTCCTTTTTTTTTTTTTTTTTAAATTGAGGATATAAATTATAGTTTTATCAGAAGATTTAAGTTTTTATAACACAAAAACCAACAGTAAGGCACAGTAAGATTCTAAAAACAAATTAAAAAGAAAACACAATGAATGTATTTAAATGTGCAGAAGATAAAACAGAAAATCCTAACAACCTTGGTAGTGTTACTAATTAGTTTGCTGCAGAGGAAATAAAACTGGAAAAGAATTTAAACAGAAATTCTTAGAAGAAAATAGCCATAAACATAAAATGTTTTATAAGTGATTAGACAATGCTAATTAAAGTAAATATGACTTTCTGGGTTTCTAATATAATATATATTCATTTGCTGAAATTTAATTATAGAGTCAATTTCCTCTGAAAGAAATTTTGCATCATCCAACTTTTTGTTTTTTTGTTTTAGAGAGAGAGGAAGGGAGAGAGAGATAGAAACATCTATGTGAGAGAGAAACATTGATTTGCTGCCCCCTGCACGCCCCCTACTGGGGATCAAGCCCGCAACCCTGGCATGTGCCCTGACTGGGAATTGAACCAGGACCTCTCAGTCCATGGGACGACACTCAAGCTACTGAGCCACACCAGCTGGGCTGCATCATCCAACTTTTTAATAAAAAACCAGTAATTTATCAAATATAATTTACAGTTTGGGGTTCTTTAAAGTGGCCAGGAGATGTAAAGATATTTGAAAACCATTTAGAGAGCAGAACACATCAATATTTATATAATTACCTAAACTTGTTTTATCACTCACTTAAAAAACAAAACAAAAACAAAAAAGCATTTCCTTGCTTTCTGACACTGCAGGGTGCTCCAGGCCATCTTGTTTATTTCCTGCCCTAGAACTGGCATCACCTGGCCCTCCAAGGAGCCCTGGATTCTTTAGTTGGAAAATCACATTAGAAACCCCAGGATCCTGGCACTGAATGCGTTTGTTGTACTGGGGTATCATTGCTTTTTTGCCCTCTTGACTTTCAGAGCAAGGAAATGTATGTGTCTATACTAACCCATATATATATAGACATGTCTATAAATATTTCTATATGTGACTCTCTATATACCAAGCTAAGCATGAGTTTATTCTGATGTCTCTTAATACCAGTCAGTTTTCTTATGGATCCCTGTAACCTCCTCCCCTTGCTTATCTGTCACCTCCCACTCCAGCAGGGAGAAACCTGGCTGTCCCATCCTTCATCCATTTACTTGTTCAGTCCCACTACATGTATAGACATAGCAGTGTCAGAGTTGTTCACCCATGTTGCTGTGGGAAACAGCTTGATCACCGAGAGTACAGTGCTTCTGTACAGGTTTGTTTCGTTTCATTTTCTTTTGCCTTTAGTCTTACAGACCCACTTCATTTCCAAAGGTACTAAGGTCATCCCTGACCCACCGTGCAATGAGATTTTTGTGTGCATTTGTAATACATTTAGATTCTTTTAGACTCTTCTGTCACTTTCTGCATTCACCCGGGATAACTGATCTCTTAAGCAGTTGTTTTAAATGGTTTACTCTTTATGTTCTGAGGTTCTATGGGTCTTGGCACAGGCTTAATATCTTGTATTTACCAATACAGTGTCATGAAAAATAGTTTTACTGCCCTAAAATCCCCTCCTTCCCTCTCCCTGGTCTCTGGCAACCACTCATCTGTTCATCTTGGTAGTTTTGCCTCTTCCAGAACGTCATATAATTCAAATACTATAATATGTATAGTCCGGCCAGTGTGGCTCAGTGGTTGAGTGTTGACCCATGCACCAAGAGGTCACCAGTTCCATTCCCGGTCAGGACACATGCCCAGGTTGTAGGCTTGATCCCCAGTGGGGGGCATGCAGGAGGTGGCCAGTTGATGTTCTCTCTCATCAATGTTTCTATCTCTCTCTCCCTCTCACTTCCTCTCTCTCTAAAATCAGTAAAGGAAAAAAAAATAATATGTGCAGTTATGTGATTGGCTTCCTTTATCTAACACTATGCACTTAAGATTCATCGATGTCTTTTTTGTAGCTTGATATTATTGCTGAATAATATTCCCTTGTAAGGATGTACCACAGTTTGGATATCCAGCTAATGGACCTTTTTTTTTTTTTTAAATAAGGACTATTTTTTTTATTGATTCATTTTTTTTTTAGAGAAAGAGGAAGGGAAAGAGAGATGGAAACATCCATGTGAGAGAGAAACATCAATGGGCTGCCTCCTGCGCGTCCCCTACTGGGGATCAAGCCCGCAATCTGGACATGGACTGGGTACCGAACTGGGACCTCTCAGTCAATGGGACGACGCTCAGTCCACTGAGCCGCGCTGGCCAGGTCAGCCCATGGGCCTTTTATGCAATGTTTCCCTACATGTCTTTGAAGACCTTTCTGGAGTCAGCTCTCAGTTTTCTGTTCATATTAACGATTTTCACGTTTTACTCATCATTTTGATTTCTCAAACCTGCAATCAATTTTGTGGTTCTTTCCAAAACCTGTAAAGAGTTGCACACCTTTTAGCTGCCCAGCATTGGCAAGCATTCCATAGCAGCGAGTTTGAGACCCACCCCGGGTACCGCTGGAGATGTGCGTCCTGATTCTCCACATGCCCCCGCTGTAATCTGCTTCATGCCCGTGTTCATCTGCTCAGTGACCACAGGGTTCTTTAGATGTTTGTACCACCTTGGGGCCACTGTGGTCCTCAGGGCCTTCTTAAACTCTCTTCCTCGAAGGACCTGGCTATTTCGATTTTTTTTTTTCTTTATTGATTTTTGAGAGAGGGAGGGAGAGGGGGAGAGAGAGAGAAACATTGATGAAAGAGAACATTGATTGGCTGCCTCCTGCATGCCCCCCACTGGGAGTCAGGCCCACAACCTGGGCATGTGCCCTGACCGGGAATCCAACTGGCGACCTCTTGGTGCATGGGTCGACACTCAACCAGTGAGCCACACCGGCCGGACTCTACTGGTAGTCTTTTAAAAAAATACTTTATAGGCCCTGGTCAGGTAGCTCAGTTGGTTAGAGCATCATCCTGATACACCAAGGTTGCGGGTTTGATCCCCAGTCAGGACATATACAAGAATCAATCAATGAATGCACAAATAAGAGGAACAACAAATTGATGTGTTGTTTTTTTTTTTCTCTCTCTCTCCCTTTCTCTGTCAATAAAAAAAATAAAAATAAGTACTTTATAATTTGGCCTCAGTATAGGTATTTTTGAAATCTTTTTTTTTTTTCTTACCATAATTGGTCCCCAGGTCTGAGGGAATCAAGTTAATTGAGTTAATTTGCACTTGGTCGTCATCAGTTCTGGGCGTCCATTGGGAATCTGGAACCGGCCACAGGCTTCTGCCTGGTCTGGGCATGGAGCTGTTCCCACCTGGCAGCCACAGGTCCGTCCCTGTCTGGATTGGTGTTGTGGGGACAAGCTTTCCTTGCTGGACTGCAGGGGGCTTGTTCCTGGGTTTATGAAGGGACCACTCTGGTGGGTGAATCGGGACTTACCACCTTTTTTGTGAAGAAAGGCAGCTACTTGGCAATTGGCTAAAAGGGGCTTGAAGATCATGTTTATAGTCTTTCAACACTCAACAAGTTTTGGGGGGCATTTACTGCATACAGAGTGTAATCGACCTTATGGCTACTATTCTGGGTTGGCTGTCACTGACCCAAGCGAAAATTCTTCTTACCCCCGCTGGGGTGAACGTGCTGTGGGGCAGGGAATGATAAGGGGGCCAGAAAGGCACAGATGTTTTGTTCAAATACCAAAACCCCAAAGAAAAATAATAAAATCAGGCCAGGTATGCCCCGTTGTCCCATTCCACAGAGTCCTTTAAAAACACAGACATTGATTTTTTTTTTTTTTCCCTCTCCCTCTGAAATTGTCTCAGCTTGTTGTATAATTCTGGCACTAGAATTCCTGGCATACTAGATCATAAAGATCAGAGCTAGGCATCTTTTTACCTCTCCGTGTCTGTTTTCTCCACATACTTAAGCTTGGGTTCCGCGTGTAATTTTTCAAACACATTCCCTTATAATCAGTTTTGTTGTCTGTACTTGTTGACAGGGAAAGCCTGTGGAAACGTCGTTTAAAATATAAGACCCAGGGGTTTCTTTATACACATCCTTTTCAACAAAATGGATCTCTGGATAAAAGTTGTTTTCAAAACTGTTTAAAAATTAATTGACCGGAAATAAATCTTATGTTCTCTGGTGAACCATATATTAAAAATAGAAATATATATTTGCTAATGGCCTTTGTTTCAAAATGTCCAGAAATAGCCCCATTGAGTTCCTAGGTCATGGACTAGGGACATTCCCAGTGTCCGCTGTAGAATCCTGGGGATTTGGCACGTTTCAGATGGTCAGCAAAGTCTGGAAGGAATGGGTACGGCTGGGCTGTGTTTACATTCAGAGTGTTAGCAACCCTCCCGAGGACATATGCTGGGCTATTTATGAAACAACTTCAGCGGCAGATCAGAAGATTCTATTTTGGGAAGTGTCCTAAATGTGAGGTTCTGTGGTTAAAGCAAATTTAGTGTCTTACAGATAAGAATACTTAAAACAGGAAGCAGTGGTAATTTATGGCTTCCTGTAGAAGTGTTCTTATCGGTACGATAAGCTTTAGGTTTTAGTTCTGCTTTCCTGATCTGCTTTTCTTTCCTTATAATCAGCTTCTATAAGAGGATTAAATTTTTTAAAAAAAATTATCGTAGGGAGAAAAAGGATTTACTAGCATCATTTTTTTCCCTGTCTTGATAAGATTCCCTCATTTCCTACAACTCCAATGGTATTTGCTCAACTAAGAGAAAAAAACGGTATACTACTGTTCACGCGGACCATCGGCGTATCTGTTGTGTGTGTGCATGCAGTGTTGGTTCTGTATGTCTTGTAAGTTAAGGCAAGTTGACTATTGTACGTGAAGAGTCAAATGATAAAACAGAACCAGCACGGGTAGAAAAGAAATGTGAATTTTATTCCTGATTTTGCCACTTCCCGAGATCCATCCTTCTTCCACCTCATTTTCTGGTCCATTAAATTGGAGGTAGTAATATTTCCCCAGTGGCTCTTCTGGTGTTGTTCTGAGGATCAAGTGGAAGGATGAATGGAAGTGCGGCTGTCAACTATTCAGCTGCCTTTCAAACCTAAGGTTTGTCGTGGGTTAGGTCCCACCACTCCCCTTTCGCCCTCAGAACACGAGGGGGCTTTTGGTTTATGTCCCTTCCTTATTAAAAATAGTCCTCAAATTCAGCCTCCTCCGTTTCTTGGCTGGAAGAGTTTGTCATGATTGAGTGCCTGAGAAGACGCATCCACGTTGACCCTGTAGCTCAGATGTTTGTTTCATGAAGTATGAGGGTTGTACAGTGAAATTCTAGGAAACCGGGTTGCATTTATTAGCTTGGCAGAGAACAAACAAAGTTCTACATGTGGCCTAAATTATTTTATAAGCTGTAAGTATAAATCAGGATTAAAGACTGAAATGTATTTATTAAATTTTAAAAGGAGGGATGTACATGCATTTTGTAGTTCCTGTGGATTTAATTATATACTAAATGCGGAAAGTAAAAGTATTACTGGGTAGCACTGGATGTTTTCTTCAACAAAATCCTTGTTGGTACATATCTCTCCTCTGGACTGTCAGTACTTTTGGCCAGAGGGATCTGGTGTTATGGGCTGAGCCAGGCAGAGGGATCACCAGCTTGAAGAGATGGGTAAAGGAAAGACAGTAGCCTGATTCCCCTACTGAGTAAGGGCACTGGATCAACTCTTTGAGGTTGGTCATAGGATCTTATTGATGCAATTTATTTGTCCCAAAGAAAGGAAGCTTTGGAGAGTGAAAACTAGCTAACTCTGCTCTTGACTTTTCACTCTTGCTATTCCAGAATGACTTTGGTGGTGTTGTGATTTTAAAGGTTACCATGTTTTTATGGGGGACAGTGGGTATTTAGGTGTGAGTTCATTCTTGGCCCTGACTTGCCTTTGTCAAGGTCACAGGTTTGTGGGAAGGATAATACGATAGGGTCCATGCGGCTGTAGAGGAGTTTCAGCTGGGTCCCTGTGCTTGAGTGCATGGTATTAGCCAGCTATCCAGAACAATAACTTCAGTGGCTCACTAGACTCATTTATGTTCCAAAATAATTTCAGAGCATTTGGCTCCATCCATCAAGGAAAAAGAAAATAGAAAATGAGAAGAACAAAGGAGAAGGTTGGAGGAGGGGTTAAATTCATATGGCAGTTTTATAGATTGTCATCGATCATAGTGATTTATAATTACCCAGGGGTCAGGAGTTAGAATTTCAGTGACTTGCTATTTTGTTTTCCATGTAGAGCAGATTATGGAAAGTGTTATATGAGTCCCTTGAATTTATTAAGAAAAATATTTGGGCTAAAAGTATCCTTAAAGATGATCAAGCTTAAAATGTTTATTCTATAGATAAACTCATGACCAGAGAAGTTAAGTAGCTTACTCAAGGTGGTGCAGCTGTTTTATGGTAGAGTCAGCAACCCTGCCCCCCATGTATTATCTTCATGATGCTTTCCCCCCAAGCTATACTACATAAAGACGTACATGGGTGCAATGCTTTGTCTATTTCATATAATATATATAGTATATGCTACACAGATGTTACATATTCACATATACTTTACAGAGTATTTGTTATAGATTTAATTATTCTTTCATTAGTTCCTCGAATGTTTATAATTGGGGACTAAGACTTAGTTTTTGCCCTCATAGAGTTTATATTCTAGTAGGAGAAACCAGCAATAAACATAAAAACTTATTTCAGGTAGTGGCAAGTACTCTTAGGAAACATCAGCCCATGTAAAGGAATTTATGGGCCAAATCCATGATCATAAATTTATCAAAGAATCTAAGTGGACCACTCTCAAATGTAGTTTTAATTTATTGTTTTTGAACTTTTTGTGTTTGTTTGGTTTTTGAAAAATTCTGTTGGGTAAGAAGTATTCTGATTTTCAAAGATAATGTTTGGAGGAAAAATTGTGATTTATGAGAATAATTAAAGGATTTAAGGGAGAGCTTGTTATATGAAGTTTCCTTTTTATATGTAGAGTGTTTGATTATTAGCCCTACTTGAAAATCATTTATGAACACTGGTAATTAACTGCCTGTATCTATGACTCAGTTAACCCTACCATAAAGTTTTAAAAATGCATTTATGACTACTAGGACTTTATTAGTGCCTTTTTTTTTTTTTTAACTGCCCATTTCCTTTCTGGGAAAGGAGTGGATTTTTCAGCACCTGCAGTGTTCATCACGTAGGAGAGAGTGAAACTGTGATGGTGTGTTTTCGATGACTTGAAAGGCCAGACCTTATTAACAGCAAGGCCTTCAGTGGACGATCCATCTTAACTAAGATAAATGTAAGTGTGTTATCAATGAATGAACCAAGTTCATTCAGAAATGTTGGAAGACTTCATTCCATAGATTTGTAACTTATTTTCATATGTACTTGTTTTCCCAGAGTCACAGATACAAAGTTGTTGGGAAATAATGACCAGAGGAGTCCTCCTCATTATCTTCCCTGTTCCCACTAGAATGATAGCTTTGTTAAACTAGTTTACCCTCGAACAATGTGTGGATTCAGGGTGCCAACCCCCATGCAATCGAAAATCCACATATATCTTTTAATGCTCCAAAAATTTAACTACTAATAGCCTACTGTTGACTTGAAGCCTTACCGATAATGTAGTCAATTAACACATACTTTGTATGTTATATGTATTATGTACTGTATTCTTACAATAAAGTAAGCTAGAGAAAATAAAATGTTAAGAAAATTTTAAAGAAGAGAAAACATATTACAGTATTTAGTTTTTTAAAATCCACATATAAATGGCCCCATGCAGTTCCAACCCATGTTGTTCAAGGGCCAATGGCACTTTGATGTTATAATGATGGGTTGATAAGTTGCTGCCTGTCAAATGGAAGGTAAGTCTCTAGCCTCCTGTGAAACTCTTTGGAAGCCTAAAATGACATGCCCTGCATGACTACGTCTTCCATCCGTGGACTGGTTGGCTAGCAGGACAGGCCCAGAAATTCCTTTATGGTTCCTTGGGTGCTGGAGGCCGGCATTGCTTTGGTCTAATGGTAGAATTTGAAGACACTCTAAGCCATCTTGTTTGAGCTCCTTTTTCTTTGTCGGTCATTGACCATTTGAACCCAGACTGTCCTGATTTTAGTACGTATCCTGCATTGCAAGTGACCATCCCTTGGCTGGGGAAGGGCTGGTGTCTTTAGCTGTGTTCAGTTTCATTGTCTTATTATAACTTTTTCCTGCCTCTGCTCAGAGGATTAAAATCTTTGGCTAGTTTTCTGTGCTTTAAGAGCATACTTGTGGTCAGATCAATTTGGTGATGATAGTAGTGTTGAATTAGGAGAATTCTAGTACCAGTTTCTAGGTTCTGATGGTCTCTTCAGTTGCATAAACACCATTGAAATGTATTGAATATAATTACATAAAATATATAGAATGTGAGTGGCCCTGGTATGCACAAAGTGTTATGACATTGTTGTTGGGGAATGGGTCATTGAAGGCACCATCTGTCCTGCCTCAGTCAGCTCTGAGGACTTTAAAGAATAATCAAGTTCTTGGTGAATTTCTGCAGTATCCAGGTTGGTTTAGTACCAGTGAGAGCTTAGTTTCAAATGGGTTTTAAGATCAGCAAACACAGAGGAGTGGTCAAGACAATTTTACCATGCAGTGTCTGGTATATAATGTGGTATACAAACGCCTACGTCTTTGATGAGCCTAGTGATTATTCGCTTATTATGTTCATTATTAATTCATTATTTCGTGAAATATATTTGTACCAATGCAACTAATATATGTTCATTCATTCATTCATTCCACAGATATTTATTTGTTAAGAACCTACTATGTGCCCAGATACTGCTTTGGAAAGCAGACACTCTGTAGTGAATCAGGCAGAGTAATAGGTTCCTGTTCTCATGGAGTATACCTTTTTCTAATGGAAGAGGCCAATGATAACCAAGTAAACAAAAATGATATCATATCAGGGAGTAAGCACGGCACAGAAAATCAAGTAGTGTAAAGTAGTGCAAAGTGCTAGAGAAGAAGGCATAGGGTGGGCTATTTCTGGTACGAGGAACAGAACAGGACACTGTGCTTCAGCAAACACCTGAATGAGGCAAGGGAGAAGTCATGTGACCGCTGGGGAAGAACTGTTCTGACACGTTCCAGAGTATCTGGAGTAGCAGAGAGAGGGGTAGTAGGTTATGACCAGATCTTGGAGGGCTTCGCAAGTGTTTTGGACCTTGGTAAGTGGTTTGGGTTTCATTCAAAATGTGATGGAAGCCCCTTAAGAGGTTAGCACATGTGTCAGGACCACCCAGCATGCCCACCAAGTTTTATATTGGGGAGACATGAAGTTCTGTAGAATCTCTTACTCCCTGTGTCTTCACTTTTGATTGAACCCATCAGCTGGGACTTCTTAGATAAGAACTAAAGCCACCTCTGACCTGGATTTTCATTCCCAGCATCATGCAGGCATATTTTAGGGGTGTCTCAAGGAGATTTCATCGTTAATCTTGCCACAGCAGCATATTGCCCAAGACCCTGAATGCCCATTGGGCAAACCAAGCCCTTTGGATATGGTGAGTACAGTTTAGTCCGAGTTCCAGGCCTGTCCGGATACTTGGCCACCGACTTGATGATAAGACACACATAATCTGGTTTCTTTAAAGCCAGATCACAATTTTTCTATAAAGTTTGGCAAAGGCCCTTCCTTCTGGGGTAGGATCCTTGACTTAAGTCTCCCAGAAGGAGACTAGCTGTAAATAATTTAATGCAGGTTTTATGTATCTTGATTTGGTTGTTTTTGTTTTGGAAACCATGTCACCTGACATGACCCGTTCCCATATTGGCCCTGTTAGTCCTTGAATTTATTTCAGCACTCTTTTCATCTTGAGTGGTTTTTTTAGATTATGAGATCCAAATTTAGACTTGCTGATAACACTTGGCTGCCAGTTGACTGGGACTGAGTGGAAGTCTGTATGTTTTAGGAAGTACAGTATTAGGTCATTTTAATCCTTTAATCTTCCTGTATGCTAGATACTGGTCTGCTCTAACACCTACCTTTCAAAGCATTTGTTTTCTGTGACTTTTAAAACCTGTAATGGGAACATATGGCAGCAATCAGGTAGAGTGTGTCAGCTTTGACTTTGGTTCTTTTTGAAAAACTGGATCTTACCTACTTCCTGGAAAGTGTTGGCCAAGTTCACTTTTAGTGATGTTTTTGATACACCTCTTGCTTATAGGTGTTAATTCTGTGATCATTCTTGTTTTGAGCTGCGCTGGACGGCTGGCTGTAGTGATTTCATGGGGACATGCTAGTGGGTTGACGAAAACCTAGATAGGTGGGTGGCGGGGAGGGTGGTGTTGAGAGAGTGACCTTCATTATCTGAGTTCCTGCAATTATAAGGATTTAGTAGGGAAGTAGAAGCTATAAAAATATTCACTAATGAACTAACCACTTCTAAAGTCTCTCCTAGCTTATTATCTCTATACTTAACACCAAAGACAACACCTCTGTCAGTTTTATTCAATATTGAAAATGAACATTTTGCAAAAGATGCAGGATTTCATGAAGTTAGTGAAAGTGATGTGGAGGAACTGTGGGGTTCACTGGTGGTCAATGACAAGGAAGGATCTGGCAGAAGAAGATGAATGAACTGTTGCAGAAACCAAATATAATGACTCCTTTAGTACTTCTGAGGTGTGTAATAAAAATACACGATTAAGAGAGGCCCTTGGGGGAAATTGATAAAGCCTTTGACTGTTTCCACAAAAGTGATCCTTTTTATGATTTTTCTGTGGAAACCAAACAGAAGTCAGAGATGAAACATGAAGAAAAATCATCCTCCCAAAAAATGAACAGTTGATCATTTTTGTTCATCCGAACATTTGGCTAGTAGAAGCAACTAAGACATATTTGGCTAAATGTAAGATAAAATAGCTTTTTACTGTATATTATAGTTTTAATCTTTCTGATGTTTTTATTTTCCAATATGATAAACCCTCGTTTACTATAGAAATTGGGTCTCTGTTGTAAATGGATTTTACTTTCAGAAGTGGTCTTTTTCTGGTTCCAGTTGTGTTCAGCTGGTATAGACATCCTGTATGTTGTAGTGAAACCCGTTAGGCAGCTCGTCGGTTTCTGATCTGCTCACATGTAGGGGAGCATTAAGATCTTGACAGCCGCAACACAGCCGATGAATGGTGGTTTCATTCGTGTCTACAGATGATGCTGAGGTTGCTACCACCGTGATCTGCTTTAACTCTTTTTTCTAGGATTCATAACTGCATCCTCATTTAATCTCTCCTTTTTTCCGGTCTTCCTGTACTTTCCATAGCAATTTAAAACATCTATATTTAAAAAAATAATTTTGTTGACTTTTTAGAGAAAGAGGAAGGGAGAGATAGATAGAAACATCAATGTGAGAGAGACACATTGATCAGCTGCCTCCTGCACGCCCCCTACTGGGGATTGAGCCCGCAACCCGGGCATGTGCCCTGACTGGGAATTGAACCGGGACCTCTCAGTCCATGGGAAGATGCTCAGTCCACTGAGCCACACGGGCTGGGCTAAAAATTCATATTTTAAAATCTGATTCTTTGTTGCATTCCTTTGGTGATTCTTTGTTATTGCCAAATGAATCCTTTTATTAGTGCAATAAAAGCAAAAGCAGAATATTATTTAGAAAATCTGGTGTGGGGAGAAATCATAAAACTTATTTTCAGATGGAATAGACATGGTATTGGATTGTGAACTGTTAAAGTTTACCCATTTTTCATCATTTGGCATGAAGTACAGTTATATATAGGGATTTTCATTTTATTAGTATTTGTAGTTCATTTACTGTACAACGTTGATACAAATGAGGTTACTAAGCGATTGCTTAGTGATTGGCCCAGAGATTATCATATTAATTAGGCTATTGTCATACCCTGAGATTCATTGTTGGTATTGACAGTGAAGAAAAGGGTAACTTCAGCATTACTAAAAAGAAATTTGATTCAAAAGTCAAAGTTTTTGTGAATGGAGGATTTATATAGGGCCTTTTTAAAAAATTTTTATGCCATTTAAAGTTGATTTGAATTACTGTGAGGATAATAAAGAATTCCCACTGGAATGAAACTTATATAATAATAGAAACTAAGAGAGAAAGCCCACGAAATGTTGATACATTGGCCATTGCAAATCAGATGCACTATAATCTAGTATTTTGGATTGCTGGTGCTAGAGAAGGAGATAATTCTATGTGGTGCTGTTTTCTTTTGGAAAGCAGATGGCATCTTTTTAAAAATACCCTTGAAATTTAAGCTCTCGGGGTTGCTCGTTTCATTTCCATGTTGGCATTCGGAGGGAGTAACCACCGGGATCTGAGATGTGGCATCCGTGGCACTTTTTGTGGATTTTGTTTGTAATATTTTTGTCATAAATGTAGACAGTAGCCTTCCCAGAGAGCCTTAATACAGGATTCTCTGAATCTTGCATAATTTCAGAACTGAAGAAACCACAACATGGTATAAAAAGAAAAAAAGAAACACCCCAAATATAGTAATTTGAATAAAAAGGAACTCAAAATAGGATGGTGGGGAAATGTTTAGGGAATGGTGAATTAAAACTAACAAGACCCTCCAGTATGAGGCCCTCAGCAATGCATTCTGTCCAGTTCTTCTGTTCCTGATACTCATCATCTTCCCTCTTGACTTTGCAGGTGACTTTGAACAGATTTTTTTCCCCCTTCATTTATGTTTCCATTCAGAAAATTACTGTACATTCTGATAATGACACAGAATCTTCTGACATTAGTCTTGTTCTCTTATGAATGACCAAAATAGTAAGAATAACAAATACATATTTATACTTTGGCAAACCACTTGTTTGCTATTTTCTTTGCCCGATTCCTTGCATTATAAAGGTGTTTTCTGTATGGAGGGTTATTGTTCTGAGCTGATTTGGTTTTCGTGTTCAGTCCCTTTTGTTTTCTTATTCCTGATTTCCTATGAAATCTGTAGTTTTGCTCACATCACACGAGGTCAGGAGTCCACAAACTAGAGCCCCTGGCCCCAAATCTGGCTGTCACCTGTTTCTATAGTTTTATGGGGACACATGTTTTTATTGATTTTAAAGAGAGAGGAAAGGGGAGAGAGAAAGAGAGAAAAACAGAAACGTCGATCGATTGCCTTCCATGTGCACCCCGACCAGGGATCAAACCCGCAGCCTGGGTATGTGCCCTGACCAGCAGTCGAACCAGGAACCTTTCGGTGCATGGGAGGACACTCAGCCAGCTGAGCCAGACCATCGGGGCCATCCATTTCTGTATGGAATGCCTGTGGCTGCTTTTGAGCTATGACAGCAGAGTTGAGTCACTGCAGTAGAAGTTGAAGGTAGAGATGGGAGATAACACTTACACTGTGTTATTTTGCTCTTTACGTTGTTTTTCATTTCTATGGTTTCATGGCATTTTAGATGGTTAGATCACAGGAGGCATGAGTTCTATATCTTTGTCAGTACAATGTGACATCTGTGATGACTTCCCAAAGAATTCTGGGCAGTGATTCTAAGTCAGGATGCCACATTCACATGGTGATCGTCCGTACTTATGTCCACGAAGAGCAAGGGTTTTGCAATATAACTAACTTAATAGATCAACCAATTTGAATCTGTGTTTTTCTGGAAAATAATGATTGCCAATTGTTGGAAGCAAGTGAACCCTAGGGAGCCTTTTAATTTTATTTAGAATGCTTCTGTAATGAGCAAGGCCTGTGTATGAGTTAGACATTTGAGCCTTGTCTTGCATGCTTTTCGGGTACTGGGAATGAAGTACCCGTGCAATGTAGTAACCAGGGGTCTTAGCTGAAAAGAATGAGAAACTTTCATTTTCCTGTAGTTTACAATGGAAAGTAATGCCACTTGGCAACCCCTGGTACTCATGACCATGCTGATGACTTGGTCATGATTTCCAAATTTACATTCATGAAACAGTCATTCAGCTTTCAAGATTCACAATCTGTGGCTTAATTAGGTCAGACCACTCTTCCTTGGACGGATTCCTTGGATTGGGAACATTTCAGGTTTATTGAAGTACCAATAAAATCCTAGTTCTGTTCAAATTTTAGAACCTGTATTATTTACAATCTAGAACTCTTGCTGGGAAGAAGAAGCTCTTTGAAACATCAGCCAGCCTTTATTCAGTATAGGGTTTGATAAGTAGCAAAACTTGTCACTGTGAAGGACAGTTGACCAGTGTGGAAAAAGTGGCTAGGAAGAATTACACAGGAAAAGATCAGGGCTAAAGTGGATACTTTTCCAGCTTTTTTTCTGAGGCTCAGCTCTTGGTAACTGGTTTAGAATGACAGTAAAACCCACAACCAGGAGACACTGTTCACATAGACAGTGGTGTACACAGCGCCCCCGGTGGTTGTACTGTCACATCTCAGTCACAACAAAAGCCAGATTTAGTACCAAAACTCCTTCGAGAGTAATTCTATGTTGTTGTCGTCGTTAAATTATCTGGAGCGTTGGATTTTCTGGCTCTGCTTTGCCCATTACAACCAATAGTTCGGAATTGGGATTGTCTCTCTGTTTGCATTCCTGTCCTCAGCGAGCTAGGGGGTGTCGCTTGATATAGAACCCAGCTTGATGTCTGAGTTTAGCGTCACATCCTGAGCCAGCAGTGAAACCTAGAAGTATTGGTTTTCATGGAAGCAGCGTGGAAAAACCTCAGCAATTCCCGAGTCTCTGCTGAAACGCACATGTGTGAGTCTGCGCCCCGAGCGCCCCTCGCAGGGCTGGGTTTCGCAATGCTCCTTGCACAAGGTTGGCTTGAGCGTTACGCATATTTGCTCCCAAGGCTTCTGGTGACGGTAAAAGACAGCACCTTGGACTTCAGAGAGCTTCGGTGGCAGGTTTTCAAGCTTTGTTCTTGCAGTATCTTTTCAACAAGGAGTTGTTTGATACCTGATAATAGTACAGCATTGAATGGAAAAAGCAAACACACAATTCATTTCCTTGCTAGCTTAATGTGAAAGTGGGAAGGAGGGTGCTGGAGGGATTAACCATTTAGCCCTGTGTACGCAGGGGCACAAGTGGGTTGCTTTCTACGTGCCCAGATCCCTGACAGCTGTGTGCTTGTTCATCTTCCACAGGGGACAAGGGCTTTCCTCTGACGTGGAGACATTCCAGATGGACAAGCGTGTCAATGCTAGGTTGCATTTTTCGGGCTTACTAATGGAGCCACAGCAGATTAAGATGGGGAAAAAGAAATACGGCAGCATGTATTTGTAGGGAAGTGTGGACTAGACACCCTTAGACTTGCCATTCATCAGATCCTCTTCTATTGACATTTCATAAACTAATTGGGTATTTTCAACTCTCTCAAAGGATTAGAAAGGAGATTCTCAATGTCACCGTTTGTTGAAATAATATTTCAGGCAACCTTTTAGTAAAGCCACTGATTGAATCTGGATTTTTAAATCAATTTTTAATCTTGTTTTAGGGCAAACAATGCGAGAAATAAATACTCCGCCCCAATTTAATTTATGTACATACAAAAAGACTTTTGCTTGGAGGGTGGGCTTCTTCTGTGTGTGACTTTTCTTTCTCATCTAAGCCTGTGCACAGGTTTTAACAGAGTTCCAGAAGGCAAAGCATTTTATTTGACACACCGTTGGATCTTGATGACTTCATTATCCACGGCACTGGTGCCATAGTTGTGTCTTACTGTGACTTTTGATTCTGTTGAATTTCCTCCAGTGTGAAGAAAGTGCCGTGTTTGAAGTTATTTCCAAAAAGTAGTTTCTATTTGTCTTTGCATGAATTAAAAAAAAAAAAAGAGAGAGAGAGAGGAAGGGTTTCTATGTTGTTTTACATTCAGTTTTTGAATCCGTTTGAAAACATGTATCTGCTGTGGTTGTAACAGCTCTTCTCTGCTCACATGATCTTCACTTGGCCTCAGTGAAGGAGTACATTTCACTGCATGTCAACATTTTACTGTGTTATAGGAACCGCTGCAGAGTTCTGGAATGCGGCTTGCTTCAGCTGCTATTTGGTGGTTAATGGCTCAAGACATCCGCCAGCTGCCATGCTTTGCTGGCTATGTCCAACCTCTGTAACTTCAGACCCAAGGATCCGGTACTTATTTGCCCCTTTATTAAATGCAGGTACCATGTTTAGAAGTTCATTGGCTTCAGACATGCATAAAAGTTTTCTCTGGACAAAATGTGTTTTTTTTTTTGGCTTTATAGAAAGAGCTTTTTCATTTACCAACATGCGTGGTAAGAATACTGCGGTTCTATCGCACATTTATAGACAAGCATTTGGATGTGACTTTCAAAACCACGTGGATGCTTAACGAACATTACTTGGTAGTTGTGACTTTTATTTGTGCTTTGAGCCTTGTGTAATGTTCTTTTCTTCCCTGAAATAGACAGATTTGGATATTAGGGCTTATTTTTTTATTATCCCCCATTGGGCCTCTATGAGTCATATTCTGGGCACGAACAGAAGTAAATGTATAATGGCACAGCCTCTTTTCATCCACAATTACTGGATAAAATAATTTGTAATGTGCACTGAGCATTTTTGCTAAAGGAATGTGCAAAATTGTCTTCAAAAACAATCCCTGGCCTTGGCCAGTGTGGCTCAGTTTGTTGGAGCATCATCCCATACACCGAAAGGTTGCGGGTTCAATCCCTGGTCAAGGCACAAACCCAGGTTGTGGTTCAATCCTGGTTGGGGCGCATACGGGAAGCAGTTGGGCAATGTTTCTCTCACACATTGATATTTCACCCCCCCTTCCTCTCTCTCTAAAATTAAAAAAAAAAAAATCCCTATATCTATCTATCTATCTATAGAGCCTCAGAAATTCTACTTCCTTGGATTTTATAGGAATATTAGATTGAATTGTGTTCTAACTGGCTGATTGTGAGGTTGCTACCAATTGCATCTGATAATTTAACTTCATCCCTTCCCTGTTTTTTTTTTTGTTTTTTTTCCCCCCACCCTATAAAAATGATGCTCTTTATGTCTCATTTCTGTATTTCTGGCAGTGTATAATTTATACACATAAACATATCTTAGAACATTTGGGAAACCAAGAAAGACATCAAAGTCATAGTCTGATTGGTTGTAATTATTTCTGTATTACATCAGAGTTTTAACCACATGATGATGTTGGGATGGAGAGGTTCATGCTCTTAAGGTCTGGTTTTTATTGGATGCATGTTTTATTTATTTTATATTATTTTTATTTATTTATTTTTTTATCCTCACCCGAGGATATTTTTCTATTTATCTTCGGGTAGAGAGAGAGGGAGAGAAAGGGAGAGAGAGAGAAAAACATCGATGTGAGAGGGGCACATCGATTGGTTGCCTCCCGCATGACCCTGACCAGGGCCAGGGATGAACCGCAACTGAGTACGTGCCCTTGGCTGGAATCGAACCCGTGACTCATTGGTCCGTAGGCTGACACTCTACCACTGAGCCAAACCGGCCAGGGCTGGATGCATGTTTTAAAGCTTAAAGGCAACAATAGAAATCAAAGGTTGTTGAACTGGGGCCACCTCGTTTTCTAAGCCTGTGTATCTATAATGATGCTACAAGTATTTATGGCACCAACTGATAGAGAGAAGGTATTCAGGGGAAGGAAAAAGGTTGGGGGGAGGAAGGAGGAAGGGAAGGGCTGAAAGGACAGAGTACACCACCCTTAGAGTTGCGTCCGGTGTCACCCAGACCTGGAACCACCAAGTGCACCTTGAAAAAGCTTTTTGGGTTATTTTGATTTGTTAAACCAGTGCATCCCGTATCTTACAATAGGGAGCAGACACTCAAACTAGATACCATGTTCAAGGTTACGTATACGTTTTAGAGTTTTCTGAAGACTCTGAGATGAACAAAATTAGAGTTCTCCGTTTGAGCCATTCAGATCCATTGCCAGCCGACCAGAACAATACTCGTAACTCAGCTGTTTATATGTAAACTGTATCATATCTTAAAGCACACGTCATTGTTTTCGTCTCCTCCGAGCACAGCCTGTTTTGATCTACTGAGGGAATATTTTTAAAAAGTGGATGTCTAAGAATGTAAACAGTTGGGCAGGGAGAGGCAGCTGCCTCTGATTGACTTTTAGTCTTCTGTTCTTTCCTGGCTTCTAATGGCCAAGGGCTTCTCTCTACCTATTACAGTGCATGGCTTGGGACGCTGTCAGTATACTTCTTCTGGGCTTCGTTTTGGCTTTCTAAATAAAGGACGGAAGGAAAAGTCGTTGGGTAAAAATATCCCGGAGCGTCCCAGGCCTTGCCCTGGTCCGAGAGGGAAAGGCTTCTGCTTTATGGGGCCAATAAATGGCAGGCCTCCCGCTTCACGTTTTGGCTCCGTTTGTGTTTGTTTGTCAGAATCTATTAGTCACACTCAGTTGCTTGTATCTACTACTGTCTAGACTCTTCAAGGAACGAGAGATTTCACAGCGAGTGTTTTTACAGGAGGGCACATCATGAGAGATAAAAGGGGGCTTTGAGGATGGTAATCTCCTTTGCAGGCTGTTTTCCAGAAGGGAAGGTATTTCTGATCTCCAGGTGCCTAGGATGTGAAATGTTGTTTTAGCTGAGTTAGTTGAGGTTTATCAGAATGGCATTTCACTATGAAATTTCTCATTTACCCTTTGTAAACACGAAGCTTACCCCCCGTTTCCTTCCATAAAAAGAACTTTGTATGTGCCAGTGGACCCTGTTTAGATGAGAGGTCTGACAACACTTCCACCCTGCTCTTCACAGCATGGTCTGTACATTTGCAGTTAAGAGCATGGGTTTTGGTCCAGCCCGTGTGGTTCAGTGGATTGAGTGTCATTCCATGGACTGAGAGGTCTGATTCGATTCCCAGTCAGGGCACATGCCCGGGTTGCGGGCTTGATCCCCAGTAGGGGGCATGCAGGAGGCAGCGGATCAATATTTCTCTCTCATCGATGTTTCTCTCTCTTCGATGTTTCTCTCTCTCTCTCTAGAAAATCAGTAAAAATGTATTTTTTAAAAAAAGAATATGGGTTTTGAACCCCAGTTGCCACATTGACTAGCTTTGAGATCCTGAGGGATTTACTTACCCTTTCTGCATCTTGGTGTCCTGGTCTTTAAAACAGGAATACAAATAAAATCTCAGGATGGTTGTGAGGGTTACATGAAATAATGCACATTAAAACTCCTAAGTAGTACCTGACATGTAACAAATGTTGGCTTGGTTGTTGATGGAGAGTCTGAGAGACAGAGAGAGAAAGAGAGAGAGAGAGAGAGAGAGAGAGAGAGAGAGAGAGAGAGAGAGAGAGACAGAGAGAGAGAGACAGAGAGAGAGAGACAGAGAGAGAGAGACAGAGAGAGGTAGGTGTGTGTGTGTGTGTGTGTGTGTGTGTGTGTGTGATGTGTTTACCCCAGGAGTGGAGGACACAAGTATAATTTGAAAACAATTATAATCAATATTAAAGTGGCTTTATTTTGTTAGCCATGTTATTTAATTTGCAGCATTACAAATTAGGTTGAGTGTTTTTTCTCTGTATCAAAAGGAGGAGATAACACTTTTGAAAGGTTAGCAAATGCCCTTAACTTCACTTCACTCACTGCCCAGTGTGAAGGAAATTTTACAGAAGTGTAAGAGCCCGTTTCTCTGTGGCTGAAATTGCGCTTCATCCAGTTGTATGCACCTTAGGATATGTGTGAACACACACGATTTTCATATAGATACTTTTTGAGACAGTATAAACAATTTTTTATGGAGTGCCAATTATGTCTAAAACACTATGATAAACTGAGTAGAAAGTTACAGAGAAGAACCCTCGAGAACAATTTGGTAAGGGATGCTCATTAAATGAAAATTTATTCACAGTCTCAGAAAATTAAATTTCCTGGCATGTTTAGAGTATGGCATGACTCCATCGCACCTAGGTATAGTTTTACCTCTCAACGAATGAGGTTTAAACACTCTCATGACAGAAGTGTAGGGTGCTTTCTCATTGCTAAGGATCGTCCATTTTATTTCATTTTATTTTATTTTTTATTTTTTTTCCATTTATTGATTTTAGAGAGAGAGGAAGTGAGAGGGAGAGAGAGAGAGAGAAACATCGATGAGAGAGAACATCGATTGGCCGCCTCCTGTGTGCCCCCCACTGGGGATCAGGCCCACAACCTGGGCATGTGTCCTGACTGGGAATTGAACCGGCAACCTCTTGGTGCATGGGTAGACACTCAACCACTGAGCCACACCGGCTGGACAAGGATGGTCCCTTTTAAACAATGGATCAACTATTCAAATGATCGGTTCAAAGCAAAGTTGGAAGCACCTCTCTACCCCATGATAAAAGAGTTGTAACTCGGACAGAATTCCACACGATGAGTGTCATGGTTGGGGTTTCAGTGACGCTGTTTTTGAGGCTGTCCTTTCTGCAGGCACGTCAGCAGTGTGGCAGAGAGCAGAGGCCACGATGTCAGGCACCTTCCTTCCCTTTTCCTTTCCTCTTTCTGCCCGTCCTCTCCCACTGTGGTCCCTGGTGGCTTCTTGCTACCGGATACAGTGAATTAATTGTTCTATAATTGCTTAATTGTAGGAGCTTGTGCCTTTATAGTCACCATCTCCTTCACTCCTCATAACAGCCCAAGGAGGTGGGCACTTTCAGCATCATTTTACCAGGAAACTGCAGCTCTGCACCGAGAACCAGTCAGCCGTGCTGGGGGAGCGAGGGTCTCACCGCTGTCTGCATGGTCCCACAGTTAGTGCCGGGCAAGCCATTTCCATTCCTGTTGTATCCCATAGTCCTTGGCGAAATGTGTCCTCACTCTGTCCCAACTGGCTTGGAAATCAACTCGTGTGAATTGCACTGTCCAGCAGTGGTTTGGGAATCAGCTCCTGGGGAGTATCGCTGGCCACATCATCATTTTCCTGTCATTTCCTAAAGCCATCAGCAACGTGTGCTTGCCTTGCCCCGGCTTCTCTTCCAGACCAGTGACACTGGTCAGAGGGTTGGGTCAGGCCTGGTGAATGAAATGGCCACCAAATGGCGAAGGCCTGTGCACTGTTGTAACACCTCATTGACGGGGAGAAAGTCTCGTAAACTGACTTGTCTCGGGCTGCTGGCCTTCCTGTAGAAATGGGGACCAATTTGCTACTGTCTGTTGACCTGAATGGAAGTTATTAGCACACAGAGAGCATTCTTCTGTGCTTACGTTTTAGTCTTTTCCAAATTTTGATACCTTTGTATCATGATGGCTTTTCGGCTTCCCTTGATATTACAAAATGTACTAGTTCTGGGTCTTCCTTTGCACAAACTATGATTCTGGGGATGAGATGTCTGCGCATAGACGCATCCTTGTTCTTAAGGAAGATGGTGGAGGCCCTGGCCAGAGTGGCTCGGTTGGCTGAGCACTGTCCCGTGCACCAAAAGGTCGCTAGTTCGATTCCCTTTCAGGGCACGTGCTGAGGTTGTGGGTTTCCCATTCGAAAGAAACAGTGTTTCTCTCACATCGATCTTTCTCCCTCTCCCTTCTTCTCTCTCTAAAAATATAAGTCAGTAAAAACATATATATTTTTTAAAAAATAGGAAGATTGTAGAGGATGAATTAATAATGCTCAATGGCAAAATGGAAGCATTTACCCCCCCCCCCCCCCCCCCACACACACACACTTGTGACATGGTTTTACAGGAAAAATTTAAGGCAATTTTTTTTTAGCGTAATTAAGCAAAGTTCATCATAGGGCTATTGATTAAGTGTTAATTATAGCCTGTTGCTATTAGGTAGTACCTGTGTGGTTGGGTTTTATTTTTGAAGGCATTTAGTCAGCATCTCAGGCTGTGGTCTAGAAAGAAGAGAAGCTATTGTTTTCTTTGTGTAGTTTAGGGCCACACTGCTTCTGCGGCTATATTTAAAGGGGCTCTGTTCTTATTGCCCTTACCTTACAGTTCAGTCTGAAAAACTTGGTATTGAACCACCTGGAAATCGGCTTGTTTTTTTCCGTTCATTGTCTGACTTTTAGAATTTAGAATCCTGTGTACTCAGTGCTGATGGTATCTGTGCCCTTCTCCCACCCTGCTATTTTTCTTCAGGTTTAAGTTTAGGAAGAACAGACCTAAAAGTGTCTTCCTGGGAAGACGTCTTATACTTACAGACAGCAACTGGACTTTCTATCTCTGTCTTTGACTATTTTTTGTGTGCGATAAATTATCTTCCAAGCTGGGTGTGTAAGTCAAAACCAAACCAAACCACCTCTAGGAAACAGTATCCCGACTTAGGAGTAACTTCTTAGAGAATAAAGTTAGTGCATGAATTGCTACAACTTGACTAATTTTGCAACAGAGGAGACCTACTCCTTGATTTTTTTTTTTTTTACTCCCAGATATTTGAGGGCCATGAGCATGACAACCAGTCACTGGTGATATAATGTCCTTCTCTTGTTATCTCACTGAGTTTAGCAAAGAATCCTGAAGACTAGGTATTTTCCCCATTTTAGTACATTGTGGAGGCGAGGGAGATCGAATGACTTGGCCAAGACGATAGAGATTGCTGGCTAAGGTGGCCGAGACGCAGACCCGGGAGCAACGATGAAATGTACCTCCCTATGGGGTCGATCTCTTTCATGGCCCATTCAGGTGGAACAGCACCTCACCACGCTGCTGTCCTCAGACTGGTGCCCACAGTCTCCCCTCTAGTCCTTGCTTTGGCATTGCATGCAGAAGGCTCCCGTTTTCCTATGAAAACACGGGCCAAGACTGATTAATCACATTAACTAGCTGTCTTCTAGGAACAGGTCAGGAGGGAACAGGGCACAGCAGAGGGAGGGCTGTGAGCATGGGGAGGCACCCACTGGGACTCTGCACCCATGGGTGGCAGTCAGAAATCAAGGAGGACCTCAGAACAGGAATGCCTCTCCCCTCACACTCCTCCCTGGAACGGGCATGGACACCCGAAACAGTGGACAAATGTGCCTGGTGGCTTCTTCTGTTTCCTCCGCTGAAGGCAATAGCTCTGGAGCGTGGGTTCCCAGCCTCGGCATCATGGACACGTGGGGCCAGGTCATTCCTTGTCGCAGGTGGTCTTCTTGTGCATTGTAGGAAGCAGTGGTGTCCCTGGTCTCGACTCACTGGGTACCAATGCATCTCTTCCACCTCACCCCAACCCTAGCTGTGACAACTGAAAATGTTTTCAGGCATTGTCTTGAGGGGAAACATTATTGCCACCCATGCAAAGTGAGAACTGCTGCTCTGGAGATTTAGGGAAATGCTTGGAGGCTGGGTGGGCATGTTTCAGCTGAGGTCCTGGTGACTCCTGCCCAGCACTCCAGTGAGCCCCAGGGTCACCTTCACAGACCCCGCTTCTCTCCCTGGGGACTGTGACCCCTCAGGATCACTGATAAGTATTCTCACTAAGGATCCTTTGGTGAAGAGTTGTCACCATCTCTTGATGAAGAATTTGGCACAACCGTCCCCAGGATGCTTCTAGTGGAGCCAGGCAACCAGCTCAGCACCCCAATAACAGGACGCTTAATTCAGTTAATTACAGAACTTTCCAGAAAAATGCCACTTTCTAAATGAAAAAGAAAAAGTCTGAGATGTTAGATAATGGAGGAAAGAGAGAGGAAGAAGAGCAAAGTGAAAGTGAGACTTGAGAGAAGAAAGCAAAGGACCAGGAGTTTTGGGGTCCGTGGGTGAAAGGTCAGCTCGCTTTTGTCAACTGGAAGAATTTTGACTCCTTACTGGAGGTGATGAAGAAATGTTTGTGTTTTGTAGTTGGTTAGCAATCCGCCCCATTGTCTGCCTCAAAGACCTCAGCGATGCCTGCGGCCTACACGTTGTCAGTCATTTCAGATTATCTTGGTGATTTCCCCTCATCCAGCAGCCACCATGACACGTGCATCAGACAGCACTTCCAGTTTTCAGCAAGTCACGCAGGCAGCATTGACTGGCTGTGCCACACTCCTGGGCCTTCAGATGAGGGACTGGGAGAAGAAGTCGGCAGCAAAAGCCACCCAGTCCTCCCCTGACAATAGGAAACATGCTTTAGAACCTGGAAATGGTGCCCAAGCATCTCACAAACATCCGTTTAAGCCCAGTCGTGAGAATTCTTTGCAAATTCTTGCATATAGCGTCGTAAGTCTTTCATTAGCTACTTGGAAAGGGGTGGGGGGCTTCACATGTCTCATTTCTCCTGGGAAGGCAGTCGATGTGGCTTTCCACGGTGCCTCTGTAGATAGCATTCATTTACCAGCTGCGCAAAGATACTCTCATGCTGTCTGTCTTAATATTTAATTCGTGCTGGTCTCTTTGTAGGTCGGTAGGTCTTTTTTTGAAAGCGTATCACAGGGTTATATTTTTAGCTTCTTTTTCTTTTCGTTCTCCCATTTTCTCATTACCTACCTTCTCTCTGAAATAACGTTGTCTCTCTTCCCAAGTCACATTCTCATCTGGGCTTCAGCTCCAGGCCTTTGATGCCCTCTAGTCTGTGGCTTCATCCTTGCTCGCCAGTTCCACCAGGGCATTTTGGGCATTTGGGGTATCCTGAGAGATACGAGATCTAAGGATTTCTCCTTCTTAACAGGAGTAGTTCCAATAAGAGCTAATGTGTGAGGACTTATTATTTATCAAGCACAACGATAAGACCTTTCTGTGTATTATCTCATTTAACCTCGTTGATAACCCTATGAAAGGAGTACTTTTACCCCCCCCCCCCCCACATTATGAAAACACTGAGATTCAGGAGGGTTGGTCACTTGCCTAAAATCACAGAGGAAAGAGCAGTGAGAGGAGAGATCATCTCAGTTATCTTAGTCTCCTTTCAGATTTTCACTTGGAAATAAGTTTTGAGTCAAAATGGATCAGTCTTTAAAATAGCTCCATCTTCATTCTCCTTTAAAAAAAAATTTTATTTTTCTTTATTGATTTTAGAGACAGAGGAAGGGAGAGAGAGAGATGGAAACATTAATGAGAGAGAACATCAGTTGGCCGCCTCCTGCACGCACCCCACTGGGGATTTGGCCCACAACCTGGGCATGTGCCCTGACTGGGAATTGAACCGGCGACCTCTTGGTACATGGGTCAATGCTCAACCACTGAGCCACATCAGGCCGGGCTCCATCTTCATTCTCAAAATAACCTGTTTTGGGTTGTTTCCTAAATTGCATTTGAGAACTCAGAATTGCATGTGGGTGCTCACATAGCACAGGTAGCGGCAACTGGAAGGAAGCACACACTTACCACATTCCAGTACTGTAAGCAACAGCAAGCTGGTCTCCAAGGTAACCCAGTTAAATAGAGGTCCCACCCATAATCTAGGATGGATGGTACAGTTTCCCATCACCCTTAACACTGACTTTTAACAATTGCTCTCATAGCCCAGAAATCTTTATGACTTGCATTTTTTGTTATTATTGTTAATCCTCACCCAAGGATATTTTTCCATTGATTTTTAGACAGATTGGAAGGGATAGAGAGGGAGAGAGAGAGGGAAACATTGATGTAAGAGAGACACATCGATTGGTTCTCTCCCGCACGACCCTGACTGGGGCCTAGGTTCAAACCCACAACCCAGGTACATGCCCTTGACCGGGAATCGAACCTGAGACCCTCTGGTCAGCGGGCCGATGCTCTAACCGCTGAGCCACACCATCCAGGGCTTGACTTGCATTTCTTTAAAAAAAAATTCTTAAGGTAAAATGAACGAGAATTGTGGGTGTAATATGCTGCCCTATGCTTATATATTTATGAGCAGTTTCAGTTGGTTTCAGAGAGTGCTTTTTTATTATTTAGATCATTAAAAAAATAAAAGAAAGAACAGCTCACTTCACTTCAAAGAATCCTGGATTAAATTCTTCCCAACATTTTCCTCTTGGTATTCTCAAAGCAAGAAGGAAGACATAGGTTAAAACCTTTTAGTTTGTGATTTATGAGAATGGTTTCCAGGGGGAGTTAATCCGTTGTGTGTAGTAGGAAAAGTCTTCTACTGGCCTTGAACTTCCTAGGAACACTTGGGAATGGTTCTGTCCTCTGTTAGACCAGTTTAATGGCCAAAAAGCCTACAGGAAGGCGAGCAGGGCCACACAGCTGAGCTACCTCGTGGTTCCTTGTAAAGATGCTTGTTCAGTTCAGTACATTTTTCTTGCATTACCAAATTCTTCCATAAAGTCAACCACAACCCATATTATCGGGGACTCCAGCTAAAACTTGTGGTGAGTAGGAAATAGATTAAACATAGGTTTTCCCTTTTCTCCAGCTGCCAAAAGTGATGTCAGTGGTGTTAATGATCCTTACCTCAGCCCGCTGCAGACCCAGGGCCTCTGTGCGAACGCTGTTCTCTCCCTGGTTCCCGCACTAGCGCAGAAGACTTGATGATGGTTGATAAGAAGCAATTGGGTAGCGGGACCATGACTCAGATGTAAAGCCAGGCGCTTGCTTTCTTGAAGCAATTTGTGATACGCCTCCAGGGAGTGGGCAACGAATGCCAAATCGATTTAGTCTTGAACAGAAAGAGTCAGGCCACAGGACCAGGTCTGCTGAGTTCCCTTTTGCCTAATTCTAGCATCGGAGCTGCAAACACATTTTACCATCCCGACATCCCATTGTAAACTGAGTTGTGATTTGAATTTCAGTCTACTGGTTTGTATCCAAGTCAGACCCATAAAACCTATATCCCGTATTTCTGAACATTACAAAAAAAAAAAAAAACCACCCGATGTGAAATTACAATCTAAACCTTCAGAAATGGAATGCAGTTCCTCCAAAGGAGAAGACTGCAGAAATAGCTCCCATGAAAGCAGAAGAAGAAAGACTGATGTTTTTGACTTTCTTGCTCAGGTGGGGAAGATCATATCGTATTACTTCATGTCTTTGCGTAACAGGTTTATTTGGGTTGAGCTCTGTGCAGATGACAGCTTCCTGTCCCACAGCTTCCTGTCCCACAGTGACCTGGAATGTGGCCGGATCCTTTTCCTGTGTTCCTCTACCCTGACTGTTGTGTACATGGGGACATGTGCTCATTTTGGTAGAAGTGAGATTTGAGCCGTTTTGACTCACCTCTGGAGGGGCTGTTATGGAGTTGACCCCATTTGCTTTATCTTTTAATTATCTACTGCGTTATCAGCGTGCTCCCGGTTCATAAAAGGAATGGGAACTAGCTCAAGTGACTATTCTTTGGCTTGAAAGGTTTCTGGATGTTTGTTCAGATTTCCTTAATCTATCACTGACAGAACACATTTAGTTGTTGCAGACCATATGTCGTGAGCTGCCTTCCCTGTAAGTCCCTAACCCTCTTGAAAACCTTCCAGAACCTCCTCCTGCCCTCGGTTGCCGGGGAAGGAGAAAAGCACACGCTGACAGAACTCACCGCAGCGGACCCCAGCGGGAGCCCGTGGGCTTGATGCTGATGTCTCTCCTCGGTCCCTCCCTCTCCTCTTCCCTTTTCATAATACGTGTGCCTGTCTACATGGGTGGTCTCCTGGAGTCACCAGCCCTGCCAGAAGGTCTTTCACTGGGACAAAGGGGGAACTGGAGCGAGATGGCCTCTCTCATGTTGGCAGGGCCGTCTGAGTTTTCTTCCTTGGCAGCCCCGCGCGCTGGGAGGGCCGGCCAGCAGCCTTGTTATTTCCAGTCCCTCTGCCATGTGACTCGCACCAGGCGAAAGTGCTATTTAAGCAGCGCCGCTGGCTCTGCTGATCTGTTACCCTTTGCCATTTACGACCATGAAACCAAGTCTTTCCAGCTCAGTTCTGGCCTAGTTTAAAAAATGTTGGTTTCCTTTCTTCAGCTGAAATGGCTTTCTCCTCTCAACACCAAGTAGCAAACATCTCGGTCTTAACCTCTAACTTGACTTCTTCAGTTCAACGCTAACTTGAGATTTCATGTAGATATATGTACACATGTATATATCTGTGTAAACATGTTTAGTGGTTATGGTCTTCAGGCGTTAGAACAGAATGCTTTTTCAGCACGTGGGTCTGTCGTTGCCCAGAGTCTCAGCTTGCCCACACTCCCCAGCTGCACCTTGGGAAAAGCAGAGAGAGTTTCTCCATGTCCCAAACTGAAGCTCTGTGGATTTAGCTTCTTTCCTTTTGCCTTGGTTGATTTCTGTAGCCAGCAGAGCTGGGCTGATACGGCTTTGTCCTCCCTAGGTGCTGTCACTGAACCCATGTGGTGGAACCCAAGCTCTCAGCCAGGAAATTCCTTTAATAAGGGGTTTTACAGTCCAACAAGTGGACCAGTGGTCTCGTTTATCCACCTGAGATTGCATGGTTGTGAATGTTAAAATGAGGAACACTTATGTAGTCCCAGAACTATAAATATATTTGATGCTGATGATTCAAAAAACAAAACAAAACAACAACAAAAAAAACCTACTGGGCCCATTGGCCAGATTTCAGGTATGCTTAAAAACAGTACTTTTGCAATATTTAATAAGGTGTTTTATTAAGAGGTAAGCATTCCAAAAGACTTGATCAGCTCAGAACTGGTGGTACCGCGAATTGATTGCATCAGCATCAGTGAGAGAGCTGAAGAAATGAACTGTGGTCCCGGCAGTGCTATGCAGCGGACTAGAACGATGAGAAATAAGACATGAGCACACCTGGGAAGATAACTATAGAGAGACATCACTGGCACCATGCTCAGCATCCTGCAGAGGACAGGGTGACCCACTGATGTCTGCTCTCATTCCTTTCCACTTTTTCTCCCCTCCGGCTCTTGCAGATTCTTGGCCTGTGCTGTTCCCTTAGGGACGTAGGCTCTTGGAAACTAAAGCCAGGAAGCCAGAGGTTTTTCCCACTGTCAGCCCGCCGTACTTCTGCCTCTACACAGTGAACTGGGAGTATGGGAAAGGGATGGAAGGCTTAAAAAGTTGGTTAGCCCAGCCGGTGTGGCTCAGTAGTTGAGCATTGACCCATGCACCAAGAAGTCGCTGGTTTGATTCCTGGTCAGGGCACATGCCCAGGTTGTGGGCCAAATCCCCAGTGGGGGGCATGCAGGAGGTGGCCAGTTGATGTTCTCTCTCATTGATGTTTCTATCTCTCTCCCTCTCCCTTCCCCTCTCTCTCTGTAAAAAAAAAAAAAAAAAAAAAAAAAAAAGTTGGTTAACATTTTATATATTTTCTCATCACATATTTTTTTAAAGAACGGGAAAGAGCTAATATGATCAAAATATTGTTTTTCTCTCCTATTTAAACATTTATTTTGATACTATAATTTACACTCAAGAATTTTTCTGTGTTATGGTCAAGAATGATTTTTAAGTCACAGCTGTTTATGTTAAAAGAAAGAAATATGCTGTTTTGACACATTTCTTTAAGTGGAGGAATTTATTTATACGATTTTTTTTCTAGCTGAATCAACAATATAAGGTTTCAAACAATGATCTCCTTTGAAGAAAAGTCATTACAGTAGTTTTTTTTTCCAAGCATAGTTAGATGAGGAAGGTTACTTTCTGGCTACATTCAGTAGATAGTAGCCAAGCAACTTAAAACATTTTACTCCTGTTTTCTTAGTAAAAGATGAAACTGCTAGTAATGCTGTAACCAGGTCTTTATAACTATGTTGCACTTGACTCAACAAATTGACAGCAAGTGTCAAGGGGTTTAAATACAAGATAAAAACTCTTAATCAATGGCTTTGACTAAACTGCATTGTGGAAAGGGTCCAGATCCCTCTATGGTACTCAGAGCATAACCTTGGGCTGTTTTCAGCTGTTTTTACAGCGAAGACTCATCGGGAGGCTGACAGCGTGAAAAGCAGCTGAAGCTTTATTTGTGTTTCAGCTCTAGTAGGCATGGTTGAAGTGGGTCGAGTCCAGAAGATGTAAATTCCTACCGGATGCAATAATGCAATAAGCCATAGGTCTCAAGTAGCATTGCTCAAGTGTTGACTTATTTGATAATGCTTCAAAAATTACATTTTTCATTACTGGCAACAGGATGAGGTATCTTATGAGAAGACACACAGAAGGGTGCAGTCGATGCTGGCGTGGTGATGAAATTTTGTCAAAATGTAATTTCCTGCTACTAAATCTCGTGACAGGTGCTTCGTATTTCTGGGCTCCCATGTCATTCCCCAGGGATGTAACCAGAGAACATGTATCACAGGAGAATCACCATTTGATATTTGCACAGCTTTTTTTCCAAGTAAATGTTTTTTTTTTTATGTCCAGTTTATGAGTGCTACTAATGAGTTTTTGGATTTGTGAAACATCATAGCGATATTCGCCTTGTGTGGTTGGTGGGAGTCAGTTGGGGTAGGGAGTTGTATATATAAAGCGCATTAAACATGTGTATACCTAGGTCCTCTTTTTCGTGCATATCATAGTCTTTATCATTGCATTTTTGTCACTGAACAGATGTTTGTTGAATTAAAATGACTGTGGGAGCCTAGTATGGGAATTGCTTTTTTTTTTTTAAAACAAATTCCTAAATTACAAAAATGTATGATTTACATGTTTGCCTCTGTTCAAGCGAGTTCCTTTATTCAAGCTCAGCCCTTCCTGATTACACCCGTGCAGAGGCAAGGATATCAGCAACTGAATTTAAGTCTGTAACGTTATGCAAGTTCCTTTCCAACAAACTCATCAGGGCAATTGTGAACAGCTCTGTTTGGGGAACTTTAGTTCTGGAGTCTTTTGGCTTTAGATAATACCTCTCTGGGAACCATTACCCAGCTTAATCAGCCTCTTTATTCACCATATTTGGCTCTCAAAGCTTTTTGGCTGTCTCCAAAGATCAAATGGGTCTTTCAAGGGCCAAGACTGGCTGCTATAGAGACCATTCAAAAGAATATACCCGGGGCTGAGAAGGTACTTGCAAAAGAGAGATGGGAACTTCAGAAGGCATTCCAAAAATGCCCGAGCAGTGGCCGCACGATTGGAATAAGGATTACCCCAAGGTGGCTGCAGTGAAAGACAGGTCTCACTGAGGGATAGCTGTGAAAAATCCATGTCATTGCTCTAGCTGACCTTTATGGTATATTTACACACACACACACACACACACACACACACACACACACACACACCTGTGCAAGGATAAACAGATGTGAACTTCAGACATTCCCTGTAAATGTTTCTGGACCAATATTGCCTGTTTATAGCCGTCCATTCCCATTCCCACCGTGTCAGGATTGACCTGCCAGGCACTTTCACCTTGGCATAGACTCCTGGGTTGATGGCAACCGTAGGTACCGTTAGTGGCTGAGATGTGTGTTGATCAGGATTCATGATAGAGGGCTTTGCACAGTAGATGCTAAGACATTGGAGGGAAGGGAGATGTTGGAATTGATATATCCTTTTGTGTCCTGCTCTTTGAACATACATGCTGCTGGGAAATTACAGGGATGGGTTCGTAGTGCCCCAAAGCAGCCAATTCCCATCACCGGTGAAGCTGTCGATGTTTCTCTTCTCCTCGGGCTCCCCGGCTCCTCCCTTCTGCATCCGTGCAGGTCGGCCCATGTGATGACAAGACTGGATACAATTTGTTCCTGTGCTAAGCTGTTCACAGCCGTTCTGGAGGAGAGCCAGATATCAAAGCAACACGTGACCTTCACTTGTCCTTCATTTCACACTCAGCAGTATGTTGGTGTGAGCCCTTTAATAAAACGTGGCCTTCCTGCCTCGTGCTAGGCCAGCACTGTGATCCTGTTCGTTAAGCTGTACCTCGATATTCTGGTAGGAACATTCTGATGGCTCGCAGTATGAGTTCAGGAGAAATTTGAAGCTAAGAGATCTGTAGACCATTCTCGGGGGTTTTTGAGGGGATGGGTTAGCCTTTCATTGTAGAAACCATGCAGGCCATCCCATTTCTCTGGCAATTAAGGGATACGCCTGGAGTGCATTTTTGTTTTTAGGTATTGTCTCCATGTCAAGTCGTCCTAATAGGCTGTTTACCTGTTGTTTAGGGGCAGAGTTAACATTTTAAAATAAACAGAAATCTCATAATACTAGAGTTCTCACTCGGTAAATTTCAACTTACCCGAGCCATTATGTAAATGGTGGATGCGGACTGGTCCCAGCTAGGCCCTCCTTCAAGAGGAGAGAGAAGAAAAACCAAACAGTTATATTGCTCCACAGTTTCATTGTGTGAGTTTAAGAATCCATCCCTGTCCTTGCCGCCGACATGGACGATCACCGCTGCCCTTTGATCATATCACAAATCGTGTCCTGTTTGTCCCTATCCTTAGATAAAGGTGTCCTGACCTCAAGGCTTTTCACCATCCACCCTGACCTGCATGCGTAGATTTAACTCCTTCTACCCCTTTTCAGATAGATTTCCTGGGCTCTCAGGAAGCCACGTCCCTCAGCGGGCCTGTCCGTGGCTGCGCTCCTATTGCCCTGGGCCTTGTTGTGTTGTGTTGTGTGCTTTCCATGGAGTGTGCTTTGCCCCTGTCATTCATTCAGCTCCTAAAGTGAGTGTCTGCTCTGAGCCAGCCCTTGTGCTGAGCTCTGGAGATATGACACAGAGATAGAACTCCGTGTTTCTACACCCCAAAGTGTTTTCTTCTTCCAAACCAGGCCAAGTATGTCAGCCAGGTCCTGCCCTTCTATTCCTAGCAACGGTATCTGTCCCTTCCTCCATGCACCTAGAGCTTTCTTCCTGTGCGTCTGGCAAGGAATTCACCCCTTTCTGCTCTGCATTCCATCTCTTTGTGAACCGAGCTTTCCTTCCTTCCTAGAATTTCTAGAAAGCAGGGCCTGGAGGAGAATTCAGCTTTGGATTCCCCATACTATTTCATGCAACCATTTTGCTAATTCAACAAGTATTTATTGATTAACTGCTCTATTCAGGACTTTCTATAAATATCGATATTTATAGAGAACTTTAGAATGCATAAAAATAAAATATGCACGTCAGAAGGACTCTCTAATGTTGCTACTTGAGAGCCAAAGAGACTTTATGAAGTGGAAAAGAGGGGTCCCCTGCTGGAGGGGCAGGGATAAAGTCCCTTGAGGTCTGCCTTTTTTTTTTATCCTCACCGGAGGACATTTTTGCGTGTATCTTCAGATAGAGCGGGAGGGAGAGAGGGAAAAAGAGAGAGAAACAGCAATGTGAGAGAGACACATCGAGTGGCTGCCACCCACACGACCCCAGCCGGGGCTGGGGACAAACTGCAACCAAGGTACGTGCCCTCAGCGGGAACCGAACCCGGGGCTCGCAGGTCCGCATGCTCTAACCACTGAGCCAAACTGGCCAGGGCGAGGTCTGCCTTCTTGAATTGCATAAAAGAAATGGGCTTCTGCCAGAGTAATTTATTTCTATTCGACCTAAATCAGAATCTTTTATTTATTTTTTTAATTTAATGATTAACTTGGTCTGTTTTGCTTGGGGTTCCTTTTGATTCTAAAATGTTCATGTCAAACAACGGTAGGTTAAAACCCAATTTCAGAGTTTGTAATGTTAAGCCTTGCAACTTCGAATTTGCAGATGACTTTTAACCAAAGGGAGATTCAGCATAGCCTGACTGCACCCTGTGTATTCTATTTTGTTCTAGCTTTACAGAATAACTGTAATGAACGTTTTTGTTTTGATCCTGAAAACATCAAAGCGCTGCGTATTTTTGTGTTGCTAAGACTCTGAAACCTCCGAATCACATCGATTTGTTTGCTGACTTAATATTGACTATTTTGAGTTTGTGATTGCTTTGGACGCTTGCATTTTGAGAGAAAAAAAAGAAGTTAAATACAGTTTGTTGATTTTATTGAAGCAACAGTACTGTCTGTGCCTGTGACTTCAGTTCATCTGATAGGTGCTCTTTTTCAGGCAAAACCCTCCCAAAGTGGTTTTGAGATGCCCGGGTGATGCATTCTTTCCTTTTCCTTTTCAGAATGAAGACCTAAACGACCTCAGCCAATCCTCCTCTTACTCATGGGTACCCAGACTCGAACTGTTTCACGATTCACAACCAGGACCTCACATCTTCCTCCTCAGTAGATGGTACGAAGCATCCATTTCAGTTTGTTTACTTTACAAATCCTCAGGACTCCGTTGACTGAACTGCACGTTCTTTATTGTGCCAAGCAAAAAAATAAATAAATAAATAAAATTAAAAAAAAAAAAAGCACTGTGATACCAGGACAATGAGTCTGCGTCCACTTCACCTTCCACCTAAGGACTTAGCTGGCCACGTGAGCTGATGTGCCACTGCCACGAGAGAATGGGTTTCCTCTCATCGCATCTACAGGATACATTTCATCTGCTGCTGGAACTGTGTGCGACGAAGCATCGTGTAAATTATTTCACACAAAACAGTTCGCTTTGGGTGGAGAGAGTATTAAATATTTAACATAGGTTTTGATTTATATGTGTAATTTTTTTTTTAATTAAAATGTAACTTTTCTTACAGCGCACATTTTTTTTTTTTTTTTGGATGTGTAACTGAGGATTGCAATGTTCTGTTGTAAAGAGTGGAGCAAATGCTTAAAACAAGGCTGACAAGAGTAGGCTAGGGTACGACCCTTGTTTTAAGATTGTAATTCAGAAAAGAATAATATAAGAATCATAGTGCCATAGGTGGTCCGCAATTGTATAGTTCTATTTGCTGATACTATCTCTTGTAATATAGCCCTGGTGTTGAGCTGAGATCCTTACAAGAATTGCTCTTACTTTTGTATTTTTTCCTGTAAGGCAATAGGCCGTGTTAATTGAACTGAAGAAGGGTATAGTCTACTGGGTATTTTCAAGTGTCAGCTTAAAATTGGCAATTGAATGGAAGCAAAATGATAAGAAAAGGAAATCAAAGTCTTCCATTGTACATACTGTACAGAGAAGGAGACACGGGGGATCCCTTCAAATCAAAAGCTCTCTTTGGAATGGACAATGTGGGTGTTTGTAAATTCTGGAAATTTCTGTCTATTCATAATAAACTAGAAACTGTTGATCTTTTCTTCTCCCCTCCCCTACTTCTGTCAGCTGCCTGTTCCATAGCCACCGTTTTCTTCTGTGCACACCTTAGGGTATTTCCTTTCCTGCCCTGTCTCGAGAAAGATGCTAAGACAAGTGACAGCTTGTCGTTCATTTCTAACCAGAAATTTAAATTCCAGAAAGTAGGGTTTTTTTTTTGGTTTTTATTTTGTTTTAATCATGACCAGGGCTACATGTCACTTTCATTAAGAGCTTGTCTCATGTTTTCTGAGCACTTGCAGTGTCCAGGATTTAATTGAATGTAATCTGGCCCATTTGCCCTGGTGGACACTACCTATTAGTGATCACTTAATAGAACCCAGTGTACTAAGTGCCCATCCAAGCTAATTTATGAGCAGCTATTGAAATATCCAGCCAGCAGTGAAAATGTTAAACCTCTTCTTCTTTGGAAAGTCCTCACATCCTGGAATGTTTCCTTGTGAAAAAGAAGTGGCAACGGACATACTTAAAGATATTGTCGATGGAATCTTTAGCCATTTCACCAGGGAGCTTTCTCTGTGTTGAGGGAACGAATGCCAATGTCGGGCTCCCTCGGAGTCTGTGCAAACTCTGTCCGAAATTCGCAGCCTTACTGTGGAAGGAGCAACATATTATCGCTCGGAAGAGCTGTGCTCCCTGGGCCGGGGTCAGGCTAAAGGAAGGGGCCGGGGTTGGAGGTGCAGTGAGTGGCTGCTGCCCCTCATCACCTGGCCGGGGACCCCTGCTCTACTCAAAAGGGGGTGAAGGTAAACGGAACCCCTCACACTGCGGAGGCTTGTGTTGCTATAAATGTAACCGGATGGCATGTACCTCACAGACTGGTACAAAGTTCAAAGTGTTCATTGTTGCGGATTCTAAACATTTGCACGCTCATCAGTTTCGAAGATAAATAGGTCTGCAGTCATAAGAATCCATTGTTTTCAAGGCACTTGCTGAATTACATCATTTCCTATTAGGAGAGAACACTATCAATTATAAAAATCTGATATGAACGTTTATTTTTTTAATTTTAATTTTCTTTCTTTCTTTTTTTTTTTTTTTTTACTCTTTTATGAAAAACACTTTGTGGGTCAAACTAACTTTCATTTTTCCAAGTGTTCTGACTCACACTCTTGCTAGTAATGGAGGTGACACACAGGCTGCCCTCTCTTCCAGACAGAAATCAATGGACAAAGTCAGCCCCAATCTTTTTCCTGTCAAGCTGCTTATTATTTCTCAAGGAACCTAAACTTTGAATGACTAGTACCGAGATACCCCTGCATGTGGAATCATCAGCGTATCTTGGGTGCGGACAGAAATAAGCAGACTGGAAAACCCATCTCTTGGTTCCTAGTTCTCTGAGGTGTTGTGCAGTTAAACAGCATAAGGGTAGACATTCTTATTTAAGCTGCTTCCAGTGGTCCCCGAGCTGGGTTCGACGGTGGTATCAAACTTCACTGACTTAAAACTGGAAGTTGCTGGTAGTTGAGGCAGAGAAACTCATGCTTCGGCTACGGGAGGGGTCGATTTTGAGCAGCATCGGCTGCTGAGTCTGTGAGTTCAGTTTCTGTTGGTGAGACTTGGCTTTTTTATCCATTTCAAAGTATTTGTAGGCCAGCCAAGGGCTTACGTTAACGGGGATTCAAGTGGCCTCTGGTTAACCTATAAGTTCTTGGCTTTGTCTTCGTGAGACCAACCTTTCATGGCATTCTTTTTTAGAGACGTAGGCAGAGTTTAAAATTTTTTCCTTTGTGGAAAGAACAAATATATTTCATGACTTTGATGATATCTTCATTCTGGACAAAAAAAAAAAAAAAAAAAAAAGGTCCTAGAACCAGCTTGAAGTGAATCCATTAATGATCAACCAACTGCCTGAGTCAATAATGACAAATCAGTACTGATGTTACATTGGTGGCTATTTCTTGCTCACTTTCAAAGGTCAGGGACTCTCTTGACTAATCTAGGTTGACTGCAAAAATGGATTTACTAAAAATCATCTAGCCAGAGGTAGAGATTTTTAACTTTTCCTTCCCTGACTATTGTCTCCTAGTGAGCTATCTTTGAAATTTGAGACAGAGTATTAAGAAACAAGCTTACTACACTGTAAGAAACAGGATGGTGCAACCCCGAAGTCCTGTTTTGTTCCTGAATGCAATATGCCACGCAGTTGAACATTTTAATTTTATTTACGAAAGGTTGTTTAAAGACGGGGAAAGGGAGCTCGTTGTCCCCGGACACAAAAGAGCCGCGAAAAATGGAATCCATGTGGAGTGCTCCGTCTGCTTTGGCAGGGTTCTGTGGGTCAGTCTATCACACAAGGAGGCGTTGAAACCCCGGACACTGGGGGAATTAAGACCTTGATTGAGGAGAGACAGAACCCTTTGGAAGGCATGTGAAGGAGAATGGATGGAAGCCAACTATGAAATCGCTTCTTTGCAATGACTTGACAGGGGAGTTAAGTGTTCCTAGGACATGGTGAATGTTAGTTGGCGGTGGTGTTGCATTCATATAGGCTGCTGGGAAACTGGAGAGGAATAAGCATGTGCTGCTAGGGCTATGAAGAAATGTGACCTTGCCAACACTAAGGAAAGACTCTAGTCTGTGCGCTCCGTCATGGAGAGCAGAAGCAACCTTCTTGGAGTCAGTGGAACACGAAGGGTTGAAGCTGGTGCCTGTGTCATTCCCAAAGCCAAGACAGAGAAAACCTTAGAGGCCCTCCCACGGCTCCACAATCAGTCTCCTCAGTGTAGACAGAGAGAGTGTGCGTCAGGCGGCATGTTGGGGCGTCCCTCACTCTTGGGAACCAGAGCATCACGTTAGTGCTGGGAGGAGGTGGAAGGATACCGAAGGTGTTTGACCCTACTCTCGAGGACTTTCAGTCGGAAGGAGCTGATTATCAGCTTTTGAGATTAGGACAAGTATGTCTTAGCTGGGGAGTTGTCTTCTTTTCCTGGCTTGTTGACGGCCTGACACTTGGGATGGATATACCAAGAGCCCGGGTGTTTGAGACGTTTCCGTTCACCCTGCCTTTCAGTGTCTCTCTTTGCTGAAGTGGCTCATTTCCCCAGTGTTAACCAACATGCCACAGGATAGAACAAATTTGGTAAACAGGAAAACTTGTCTGTATTTGTATAGACAATTTTAGTGCTGACTCTTGTGGGTTTTTTTTTTTAGAACTTTTCTATTGGATTAAGAATGTAGTTCCTGGAACAGTCTTTCTTGCAAAGCTCTTTCTTCACACCTCTGGCTACAGGGTGGGCCAAATGAAATACATATATATTTTTTCATTTAATGTATGTGCAGTTTGGTCTGTCATCCCCAGATGGTGGTGCTGCTCACGGTGCTACTTCATCTGTGTACAAAGGACCAACCCGTGGTCTGTATCGCTACCAAAACATTTATTGTGTATATGTGTATAACATATGTATTATGTATATATGTAATGGGTACCAGGCCAGGTATATATTTTTATTTAGAAGTGTTTCACTTTTTCAAGTTTTCTTTATAGTGTTATGCTTATTTTCAGTTCCCCCTCTCCCCCCCACCCCCCCGATTCTGTCTGGTACTTAGAACTGTAGTGTCTTCATCATTAATTAAAGAAAACTGTCTAAATGAATTCACGGATGTGAACGCTACTGATCCTTAATGTCTTTGATTATGGGACCTAAAACAGAAACTGCCAATTAAGATTTGCTGGGGCGTGTGACTGGGTCAGAGCAGTGTACACCGTTTAACACACTTTAATAAATGATTTTGAAACAGAGAGGTTGGCTTCCCCTTATCCCTCTCCGGTTGCCTTTCAGTGGCCAAGGGTATGAAGAAACTGACCTCGGAAGATGTGTGAAGCTGCTCTCGCTGCCCGTGCTGCAGTGGGGAGGGGAGGGGTGAAGAGACACGTGCTGTTGAGAGGCACTCGAACAGCCTAGTGGACCAGCAGTGTGCACAGATCCCAGGAGTTGTTCAGACGAAGATTGGCACTGGGGTGGGCGGGGCCTAGCTTTCCTAGTAGCTCCCAGGGCGCCAGCTGCTCACCCTGGTCTGCCACCAGCTGACGGCAGCGGGCAGCGAGGCAGAGGTGGCGTTTCTCAGCCTTGGCTACACGGCCGCATCACCTGGGCAGCTTTTAAAGTCACTCAGTGGCCAGGTGACTCCAGAGTAGCCGATTAACTTTGTCTGGGGTGGAGCCTGGGCATCCGTCATCGCTGCTGCTGCCCTCTGTGCCCTCCAGAAGATTCTAGGACACGCTCAAGGCTGAGGACCACTGCTGGGAGGCATTGCCCCAGATGGTCTGATTACTAGAGTCACTTCTGAGGAATGCTGATTCCCTGAGCTGACTGGGAACCAGTGTTTCTACAGGTGACTCGTGGTGTGGTTGGCAGATTCGGGAAATTTGGGAGTCCTTTGGATCGTTTCACCACTAGAAGGGATAGGACACCTAGGGATTTATTTTATTTTTTATTGAATTCATTGGGGTGATGATTTTTGAAAATAATCAACCATCTTAGCAATACAGAAGCAGCCAGCTCCCCCACTCCCCACAAATGGAGCTTTCTTGCCTAAACAATGTAAAAGAGATTTGTTTGGACAAACTCAAATGAACATTTTGGATATAGGTTCAAGATTTCTTATTTTATTTTATTTATTTATTTTATGACCATGAGACTCCACTCTTTCCACCCTGATTTGGTGTTTGGGCTGGAGGGACCTTCCTTCTGCCTGGCACTATATTACAGATGCTACTTCCACTGTTGTTGTTTTTAACATTTTCTTTTCCTTTATTGATTTTAGAGAGAGCAGAAGAAAGAGAGATAGAAACATAAATGAGAGAGAACATTGATTGGCCGCCTCCTGCATGCCCCCCACTGGGGATCGGGCCCACAACCTGGGCATGTGCCCTGACCTGGAATCGAACTGGAGACCTCTTGGTGCATGGGTCGACGCTCAACCACTGAGCCACACTGGCTGGGCTCCATTTTTATTCTAAAGAAAAACAAAAACAAAAACCCACCTGTTTTTTCCCCTCTCAGTGGTATTACAAAGCAAATATTGCCCTAAACTCTTTTGAAATTACACACAGACATCACTGATTAGTATGAATTTGAGGGCAGTCTAGTGAAATGAATTAATGGTGTAATTTATAGCATAATGGTCTTATTACCTTCACACGTATACAGAAACAAACTAGAGTGAGTGCCACGTTGTCAGTGAAAGGCCTGTGAGAATTTAACAGCCATCAAGAGTTGCAGTGACCTCACTGGTTCCATCACAAACAATAGCAATGGTCACTCTGACCCATGCTAGGTTAGCCACCAGGATTTACATCAACGATCTCAGTTTACCCCTCCAGCAACACAGAGGCAGAGACTGTCATTATCCTGTTTCCAGATGTGCAGACAGAGGAGAGAAGGGATGTGTCTGGCCAAGTTTGTATTCTCATAGACACCATGGCAAGTCTCTGATTTCTAAGTACTTAAAAAAAACTATGGTCTGTACATTAAAATCTATCCCTCCGGCTGCCTTGTGTTACTCGTTTGCTGAGCAAATATGACCCATGCGCCTGGAGTAAATCTCTGCCCAACTGGTAACTTCCACCCTACAAAGTATCAGGGCCTTATTGCATTTGTTTCCACCCTGTATCTTTGTGTCTAGCTTAGTTCATTTGTGTCCAAAATCACATTCTGGTTCTCCATTGCTTTTCTCAGTAAGTGCACCTCATTTTAGCAACAGAACAGAAAGAGCTTTATTTTGGGGACACACGAGGGCAGTGAGAAAACCATGCTCAATCCAAACGCCTGTGTTGAGGCATCAGGTTTTACGTATTATCACCCGTAAACTCTGGGACACCAGAACTGACATTCTCTCTCCGAGATACCAATGATTAGCTAAATGACCAAATTGGCAATAGCGAAAATGCGGGAGGTCAGGTGAGTTATGACCTGAGCTGGAGAATGAGCCCTCACCCGAAGGAAAGCATGGTTGACGCTCCTCCAAAACGGGAATCTGGTCTCTGATACACTACCCCGTGGGAGAGGGACAAGTGTCCTGCGACCTGCAAACAGATTCACGGGAGAAAAGCATATAAATGTATTGAGTGTGAAATTTACACGACACAGGAAATTGACATCATGAGGAAACGAAGGCCTGAAGGAATAGTCGGACCTGAGCGTTTCCACGCGAAGTCTGATGAAGAGTGAACACACGTGGACGAACACGTGAGGTTAGGGAGCACGAGTTCAGGGTAGTCAACCAGGGGAAACTCAGCAAGCCTGTTTGCTGCTGCTTCAGGTTCTTCTAGGCATCTCTTTGTCTTCAGAGATAAGGGTGCTCGTTTCCCCTGGGGGGCGGGGAGGGCGGCTCCCACGTGGGGTTTTATGACCTGTGTCTGGAAGAAGGTCAGAGTGACCTTCCTCCTTCTGCTGTTTTCTCAAATTCCTTCAGCTGAAAATATTCAAAAGCCAAGGCACCATATTTTGGGGGAGCTTTTCCTGGACCCCGCCAGTCCCCGTTGCTTCTCAGAGCTTGGACTGTGCACCAACCGCACAGAGTTTCCTGAGGGTTTGTATGGGTTTTAACACAGGCCTCAGGAAACCATATCAGTAATAAGTCTGTTTCCCAACACACACACACACACACGCACACACACGCACACACCATTCTCTCCAGGGTTATTCCAAGCCCTGGCCTGGGAGGAGTGCGTTGGTGGAGTTCACTGCCCTCCCTACGTTGCTCCAGATCTCAGTCACCACAGCCCCTCACTGTACACGAGAGAAGAAATGATACTGCTGAAGTTCCCTGCCGCTCCTGAAAAACCAAATTCAACGATCCATCTACCAGAGATCAGTCACAGGAAGTCTAAACTCACGTAGCACATAGCGCAAAAATAAGAGCACTGGGTAAACTTGCCCTTACAGTATTAGACAGCATTATCCTGATTCTATAAAGCAAAATCCCAAACGAAACAAAATACTAAGAAGTGGTCTGTCAGATGGCATTATGTATGATTTTTATCTTTTCTAGTTTTCTGTGTTTACAATGATCATATCTCCTTTTCATAATGAATATGAAAACAAAAATATTTTAAAAAAGAAAACCCAAAGGGGGTTGATGAGAATCTCAGTAAATTCCCACATGTTGATGTTACCATATATCACACCACTTTGTGATTGATGAATCAGGGCTCAGCCAACTATGGCCTGTGAGCCAAATTCAGCCCAGCTGCCTGTTTTTGTCTTTTTTTTTCTTTATTGATTTCAGAGAGAAAGGAAGGGAGAGGGAGAGAGAGATAGAAACATCGATGAGAGAGAACATCAAATGGCCCCCTCCTGCATGCCCCCACTGGGGATCGAGCCCACAACCTGGGCATGTGCCCTGACCAGGAATCGAACTGGCGACCTCTTGGTGCAGGGTTGATGCTTAACCACGGAGCCACACTGGCCGGGCTGTAAATAAAATTTTATTAGCACATGGCCGCACACATACGTTCAGGTATTGCCTGTGGCACCACAACAGCAGAGTGGAGTAGTTTTGGGGAAGAACTGGGGCTCTAAAAGTTAAATATTTACAATGGATCCTTTATAGAAAACATTTGCCGACATGCACTCCCCTGGGGATAGATGATTTTTAAGGGAGAGAATTGGCAGGAGGCCAAGTCCCTTGCCCTGGGCTTCTGAAATCCTGGACCTGCTAAAGGAGCATCTCAGAGCTCCAAGGCCACCATCATCACACTGTTGGACAGTCTTGCATCAGCCCTTCATTCCTGGGCACTGATCACTGACCTGCTAGAAGAACTTCTTTAAGTTTTGTCTGCAAATACTGAAACTCTTTTACAGTTAGGCATGGAGAGCTGAGCTCCAGTACTAGATCTCGGAGGATACGTTTTTTCTTGACACTTCAATTTTTATAGATTAATTGCCCCCACAAAGGTAGGAGGAATCAGTTACAGGTTGTCTTTTGCAAGTAGAGGTTAGATTTTCTCAAGAAATTCCGAAGGAAGGTTCCAGTCGATCGGGGTCTCCAGGGCGGTGGGACCCGGACCAGGGGCAGGGACCGTGAACAGCCACCCTTCCGCAGGCTCCTTTTCTGCCTTGCCATCAACTGCAGAGCTGAGAAAGAACATCTGTGCCAAGAACATGAAGTCAGGTCAGGAAAATAACACCTGGTAACCTATGAGACGAAGATGAAATATTTGAGGGTTATTGGATTAAAAAAAAAAAAAAAAAGAACCGTTGTTATAAATTGAATCATTAGGGAGTCAATGCCTTCTTTTTTACCAAATCCTAAAATCCCAGTATGTTTTCATTCATCACACCCTCAATATTATCGAGGAACTATTATAGGCTGTGTCAGAGATAGGGCACAAGGACACAGTCCCTGCCCCTGTGAAGCTCCCCTAGGAACTCTGGAAGTCATCGCAGATCTCAGCTTGTCTGGACCACTTGTATACAAGGAAATTGGATTTTAGTTCCACTCCCATTTAACGTGACTTGATTATATAATTATATGTATACCAGGTGGATGAAAATGGATTCTGAAAGTGCTTGAGCACCCCCTCCAAGAGAGTTTTGGCACACTCTCGGGGGCCCAGTATTCCGAGTGTGATGCTGGTGCACACATTTGAGAAGTCATATCCTAGAAGGTTGCTGAAGTTGACCTGGATAGCCAGCTAGGTGGAGAGTGGGGGACAGGTGCAGCCCCAAAAGGGACAGCAATAGGACCAGAGAGTGGAATGCAGGCAGGTGGGAAAAGACTCCCCCAGCAGACTTTCAAAGAGGCCAGAAAGGAGGAGAGTCCCAGAGGGTTACTGCTGGATGGAAGCCTTTATTTATCTTCTAGTACGTCTCCTTATTTCCCAGTAAAGTCAAGAAACCAAGGTCCCCAGTCTCCTGCACACGAACTCAGAGCTCCTCCCGGATCAGAGACAGCGAAACCCAAGTAACACCCACAGCCCACTTACTGAGCACGCTGCTACATGTCTGTCACTGGTCTTGAATCAGCTCTTGTGCTCATATAACCCTCATCCCAAAGGTTTGTGGATATCACATTGACACAATACAATAAACTACAGCCTGAAAGGGAACTCGTCTAAGGTCCCTTGATGGATCAAGTGTAGACCTGGGATTCTAACTCAGTTCATTCAACTCTTTGAAAGTTTCAATAATGAAAAGACATGGAAACTGAAAAACAACAGCAACAAAACATGTTCTTTAAAATCCTCCTATGTATTTATGACTGGGTTTGCAGAAAATGTCATGTGAAAATTCTTTTTTTTTTTTCTTAGAGAGAGTGGAAGGGAAGGAGGGAGAGAGAGAGAAACATCAATGTGAGAGAGATACATTGACTGGTTGCCTCCTGAACAGAGCCAGGGATCAGGTGAACCTGCAACCCAGGTACATGCCCTTGAACTGAATCAAACCGGTGACCCCTTGGTCCGCAGACTGACTCTCTAACCACGGAGCCAAACTAGCCAGGGTGCCATGTGGAAATTTTTTATTTGAAGTTTCCATACTCCAGACACAACCTGTACCCCTCCCCCAGCACCACCTCCCTAGTGCAACTTTCTTGTCTAGTTCTTTTGGAGGCTTCTGGGTGAGCTGGGGGTGACGCTGCTGCTCAGCTGTTTCATTAACGCTCTACTGTTAACGCTCTACTGTTAATTAAGGGCTTTTCCTCACTGTGTTAAGTGCAGCCTTCCATTTACTTTTCACAGAGGATGGCAGCCAAATGCACACATACACACACATACACACATAGACACACATGCATACATGCACACACATACACCATATCACCCATACACACATGTACACACATGTGCACATGCCCTACCACCCATGCACACTCACCTACACACATACACACATGCACACAAACACCGCCACACATGTACACACACGCACATACCACACCATCCATGGGCATACATGTACACACACATGCACACATGCCCATATCACCCATATACACACATGTGCATGCATGCACAAACATGCACGAACACACACACCACATGCACATTCACACCCATGGCACATCACTCACACACACACATACACACATGCACACCACACCACTCATACACACACATGTACATACATATGCATATCACACCACACCCCCTACACACAATTCAAGGAGGAAATGTTAATGATGCATCTAAGACAGCCAACTAATTTTTTTTTTCTCATCAGCAGCATGTTTCTGGTTTAAATTCAAATTGTTCATTCATTTGGCATTCTCCTCTCATCCCCACCACATACCAGCTACTCCCATTAGCAGGGTCCCATGCCCCATATGTAAAATAAATGTAGAGTTCTGAATCTGGCTTACTTCATCTGTTCAAAAATATAATACGTTTGGCTGAGCTAAACAAACTTCTTCCTGAAGAGAGTAACCCGACTATTTGTGTCTGCTGAAATGTTTGACAGATGGGATCTGATGGGGAGTAGTTCTTTGATGATCGTGTGACTACTTCAGTTCTCATCTCTGCTTTGCCACGAACTAAGAAACTTTGCGCCAAGCAGGCCTCTCTGGCCCTCGGCTTCTTCGTTTATAAAACAGGAAGGTTATCTGATCTTAACCTGGGGTCCAGAAGTGCGTCAACACTAAAATCAAATGCCCTGGTTCGGCTGTGTGCACTTTCTATTCCAGGGGAGAAGACATTGTGACTTGTAGTGAATTCACCAAAAGCTTCACAGCAGAGAGATGGCTTCTCACAGTCATAGCATTTCACAGTTTCTATGATTCCCTAGCTAATGTTATAGAATTAGGGACTGGCCGAGGGCAAAAATATCATGTCAGCAAAATTTGTCCTAACTTTTCTACCCATTGGTGAGGTTGGTACTGTCCTTTGCCAATGCTTTCGTGGGACCCGGGGTCTTTCTGGCATGGAGAAAACACATCTGATGACTAATTACTTTCCCCAGAGGAATATTTAGTTCATGTATTAGATCTCAGGGTATTTGCCTCAAAAAGGAAAACTTACCCAGAAGGAAGAGAACACTTTAGCAAAGGGGAACTTACTGCTAAAGATGGGATTTTAGGCATCCGCATGGGGTGATGTTTGGTGGGAGATGTTGAGTTTAGCTGGGGCTGACTCAGGCACTGAGCTTTGGAAAGGAATTAGATAGAGTGATCCCTTTCCCTCTAAGTAATTAAAAATAAAACTTGACTCTGACGATGACATAAAACTTGCATGTTTGCTAAATTAAAACAGCTTCTTTCTAGACTTTCTGAATGGTTTCAATGCTGTGTGTGTTCATGAAAGCTGAACTTCTGTTCTCCTTTGTTTTTGGCGGGGAGGGCAGAGGATGCCCTCGCGTCCTGCCTGGGTGGGGCGCCCTGGTCCTCACATCTCTGAAGTCATCGTTAGTAGGTAGCCGCGGACTCGCCCATGTGTGAAGTGGGCTCTCACCCACGCTACAACGACCCTGGCGTAACTGTTGGCGGAAAAAGAAGGAAAGCGGGAGAGGAAGGAAAGAATTTCCTTCTGGCTGACAAATTGCTCCATGTCACTGCTCATGGGACATCTATTTTCACTCCTCCATGCCCAGCAATGGAGTCGATCTCCACGACACGGAGAAACCCCAGAAACCCCCCAAAGAGCATTTCTCTTTGGAGATTACAAACTCAAATTTTCTTCTCTAGGAAACGACACTACAGTCTTTCAGGTGGGAAGACCTACTGTGTATGTTCCGTAAAAACGTTGACAGTGTCCCTGGACCCAGCCGATGAAAACACACCGATCAGAGATTTCACCAAGTCTGCCATGTACATGTCCTTCCTGTGGTCATGGAGAGATGCGTTTTCATCCCAGCACTGGAATTAGTCCTCGGCCAAGCTGGAAATCCCGTTTACCAGCTAAGAGACTGGGGACATTGCTTAACTCCTCAGAGCCATAGTTTGACATCTGTGCCCCGGGGAGGATGGTGATACTTCACAGAGGTTTGGTATCCCGCCACGTACAGAGCCTTGGGCACCCCTTAGATGGTAGGCATCGTTGGATGATGGAATTCCAAATGTCTTCACAACGTTTGGAGACAGTCTCTTCCTTTGTGCCGGAGTAGTTTGGTTTATCGCTTTATAAATGTGAAGTTTAAAAGGCCATGCACAGCAGGAGTGCCTCCTGCTTAAAGTCTCCCTCCGGCCTTTCTGGGGAAGAAGGCCTGTGTTCCAAGGAACCCTGATGACGGAGCCACAGCTGGGATCTTTGCCACCGTGGCGCTACTTCCCAGAACATACGCGGGTAGCTTTCTGCGCACAGAGCCGGTGCCCCCGAGAAACTGGTCATCACGAACAGTGAGCATGCTGGCCAGCTCTACCTTTAATTCCAGCCGCTGCGTTCCCTCAAGATACGAACTGAGACGAGCAGGTCCCACCCGATCCAGGGTGCTCAGTCTTCAAGTCGGCCTCAGGTGTGGTCCCAGGATCTCACACTCTCACACTTCTTGGTCTTCCCAGCTCAGCCGTTCTGTTTGGAACCAGGGGCCTTCTGGAAACGTTTGTCTATTAGCACACACCCCCAGTACCACTGTGCCAGTGGGGGTTGGCCAGGCTGGATTCAGTTCTTTTTCTACTTAAGATCCAAACTAACTTTAAAATACTTAATATTCCGATGATGTATTGCAGAACTGTGCCCCTGAAACCGAGATCGTTTTCTTAACCAATGTCACCCCGATAAATTCAATAAAAAATAAAAAAGTAAAATTATAACAAAAGTTTTATTATTTATTTATTTTCTTTCTTTATTTTAGAGAGAGAGGAAGGGAGAGGAAGATAGAAACGTCGATGAGAGAGAACATCGATTGGCCACCTCCTGCATGCCCCCCACTGGGGATTTGGCCCACAACCTGGGCATGTGCCCTGACCAGGAACTGAACCGGTGACCTCTTGGTGCATGGGTCAACGCTCAGCCACTGAGCCACACCGGCCGGGCTATAACAAAAGTTTTTAAAACATGTTTAAGAGGGGACTGTGGGTCTCCTTTGTTAGTAGTCTGGCTTCTCACCACAAGGTGCTCTTAGGGAGGAGGGTGTCCAGCGGACCCTGCAGGCAGGTTCAGCCACCCCGAGGCTGTGCAGGGAGTGGTCTCTGCAGGACAGAGGGGCAGGCTGTGCCCAGCAGCCCCCGCCTCCCACCCCTCTTCTTATCTTGTTCCTTGTCTCCTGCTGCTTTTCATTGCCCTTTCCCTCCATTTTTTGGGCCAGGCCAACCATTCTTGGCATTTATTTTAGTTTTGTGTGGCAGCCTTGACTTGCTGCTCTCCTGGTTTTTCCCTCCCTTTACCAAGGATGTAGGATTATTTTTCTGCTTATGCGTTCAAGGGCGTCAGGAACACTGTGTGCCGAGGGCTGACCCCTTGCATTTCCCCGAGGTGCTTTGTTCAGTTGCTTGCGAACTTTTAATTTTTTCCAGGCTTGTGTGTTTTGTCCAGACTACAGCTTCTCTGGAGCTGGGCTGGCCTCTTTGTTTGGGGGAAGCTTGCTGCCGCACAGTTAGACCATCTGACAGTTGTTATCTGCGACCTGAGAGACAGAACTGCCAGCGATGAGAGCCAGAGGCAGCGATGAGCTGCTCCCCTCGCAGACCTCCCGGCTCCCCAGCCCCCAGCGCCATCTGGGACCACCCGAGGAAAGAGACCAGCGTGACACCAAATGTTCACAGGAGGATGCAACATTTCTCCACCCACCAAGGCCGGCCCCGGTCTGTCCAGAGTCCCTGACAATGGTGAGAACCACCAGATTCGTCTGGATGGGTGTCTGCTGTGATCGGCTCTCCCTCCTTTTTCTCCTCTCCTGTGTTCCTCCTTCTCTTTCATCTCTCGATTGCACAGAAATCTGTGGACTGGCTGCTGCGGGACCCCTCTCCAGGGGGCAGACACATGGGAGATAGAGTACCGAGTACAAGCCAGTGAGTCACGTCGTTGAGGAGGCTCCCCGTCACAGTGGGAATAAAATCCATGCTTTCCTTCATTCACTTTGCGGCCAGCTCAGTCCCGCTCAGAGCCTGCACAGTCTCTGTCCCCGACCTCTGAAATGCTCCGGGACGCTGGTGGGTGCCTCCCTTTCCTCCTGAGCTCAGCCCAAACGCTGCCTTCCCCGGGTGGCCTTTGCTTCTGTCCCCTGCCTCTGCCACTCTTTATTGCACGTGCTGGGCTGCTTTCTTCACAGTGCTGGCTTCATATGAAATCAGCTCTGTATTTACTTGTTTGCTTGTTTATTTACAGCCTTCACCCGCCCTCGCACCCCAAACATTCTATCTTTTCTCCATGTGGCCCCCAGGGCCTGACACATAGTTTGTCCTCAATAAAAATCTGTTGAACGAATGGATAAATAAATACTTCAAAGGGGACATAAGCAATAACAAAAATAACATCATAAATGATGATGATAATAATAATGATTGACTTTTTTTGGTATTTTACCAAGAACTGTGTTTTATGCGTACTATCTCCAAACTTCAAAAACAATTAGGAGAGAGGATATTGTTTATATATTTGGCCAAAAAAGGAGGCTCCCAAGACTTTGGAATTTTCCCAAGGCCACCCACCTAGTGAGGGGTGGGCCTGGGATCCATCCTCAGACAGGTCCGGCTCTAAAGCCAACAGTCATTCTTTTGTCTTGACCGTGATGTCTAATACACGTAAACAACTCTAATAGAAGCCAGAGAGCGATAAACTCCAGGAGAGGGACAGATAAAACCACATGGGAATTCGAAGGAGGAAGAAATGGCCTGTGCATGAGAGGAACAGGAAAGGGCTGTGACAAGGTGATTTTGTTTTTCTGGATCTGTGCCCCTGGAGACTGTAGGCAGGGAGGTAGGACAATTGGTACACTTGAAGGTGGACTGTGAAATCCCAGGTGTGTTGCTTGAGAACACCAGAAGGCTACCATGGTGTGTGTGTGTGTGTGTGTGTGTGTGTGTGTGATCATAGTATCGGGTAGAAACATGAGAATGACAAGATGAGTTTCAATTCTATTCAGAGAAGGGTACTAGCTGTAGTAGGGAGTATTTTTTTTTTATCCAGTTCTAATTTTGATTCTTATTTAAAGACGAAAGTACACATCTGTATCAATTACAGGAAGAGCTTCATATAAACAACCATAATCCCACATTTTTGTTTAATCAGACCTCACTATTTACCCACCAAAAAAATGTATTTTCTTATTGAGTCATATTTTAATTTCAGATCTAGTCTAAATGTTCCCAGGCCCGTGTAACCTGGGGTGGGGGTGGGGTCACACGTGACCGCTTTACCACTTAAACCCAAGTTTTCATGATTCAGTGTCCCCATCTACTCACGTAGGACTTATGTCCCCTGCAGAGTCTCTGCCCAGATTGTCCTTGTCTTCGGGGCCACGTCCGCTGTGCCGGCAGACAGGTCCTTCCTGCCGCTCTGCTTTGCCCTCTCTCTGCTGCTGGGCACGACCGTCTCCAGGACTCAGCCTGTGTGCTCTGGACCAAGCCTCCACCTACTGCTCCAACCCGAAGAGACCCAAATAGTCCTCCCAGCACCAGAGCCACACACTGTGTTCCTCTAAGTCCACAAAGGCCTTTCCTCGTCTGAGGGCTAAGACCCGTGGGGGAGGGCCAGCCAGAACGGAAAGGCCTGGCAGCCATAGTAGATTGAGCCTGATACCAGTATGTTGTTAGAAGCTGAGTGTAGACGTTATGAACCCAGATGAGGTCAATGTGATAGTAAGCGTACAACGTAATGGGCACTGTGCAGGGACGCTGATTTCTGGATCTTTCAGACATTATAGACAAAATCTATGATTTAGAGCTGAAAAAGCAAATGGGAGAAGTAAAAGTATATTCAAAGTATAAAGATAAACATTATGCACTGCAATTGAATAATGGAAGAAAAAGCAGTGGGGAGGAAACAACTGTAAGAATTCTGATTTACTGATTGCCTTTCCCACTATAAGTAGATCACAGTTTAACATGATCAAGAGTGTAATTCAGAACAAGGATCTAATAGTTTTGAATGTACATAAGCCTAAAAACATAGTATCACCATGCATAAAGAACACATTTCAATACAATGAGATCTAGGCAGAAATACTTCACAGGAAGAGACTTCAGTGCACTCTCTTCGTCTATGGAAGATCAAGTGAATAAACTGTAATAAAAACAGTAGAAGACCTAAATAACAAAATTAACAAGGGAAATCTAATGGATATATACATCATAGTCTGGTCCATGAAAACAGAGCGTCCATCTTTCCTCAAGTATTCATGGAACATTCACACATACAAAAACAACCGTCTATTAGGACACAGAGAAAATGAGTGAAGCCCTAAATGTGATACCTCATTTGCCAAGTAAGCAGAGTGGAACCCACAGAAGTCGGGTGGCCTGTTTTACTTGCTGTCAGAGTGAAGCTGGGACTCAGGTGCCTTGCGTTTTCCTATTGATTCATTGGCAACCTTAGTTATCATTTGTATAACTCATCTTAGGCTCGTTTCTCGCCCCTGTCCTTACTCAGGTGGCTCTTCCTTAGGGAAGAATTGTGTAATAACTACTTCACAGTTCTTCCAAGCTCCTTTTCCCAGAGGGCAGGACTGGATCCCTGAAATTCATGGCCAAAGACTGAAAGGAAAACTAAATTCACCCATGTGCAGAAACATTTTGCTTGGAGTCTTATTCGGATGTTATGTATCATATAATAACTCCAAGGAGTAGGAACTTAATTCTGGAAGCTAAGAATTTTCAGCCATTTGAGGGCCTGGGCAAGTTTTCTATTGGAATAGTAATAATAATAATAATAAATAATAAAGCTAACACTTGTGGGGTTCTCTCTATAAACAAGGAACCGAATAGATGCTGTACCTGAATGAACTCATTTGACCTTCACAACAATCCTGCAAGACAGATACTGTCATGAAACCCATTGTAGAGAGGAGGAAACTGAGACCTGCAGAGTTAACGTGCTCAAGTTCACAGAACTGGTCAGTGGTGGAGCCGAGCTGCAGACACTGGGAGTCTAACTCCACACTCACATCATTGTTTCTCAGGTGCCTCTGTCGTGAGGATTATTTTTTTTTACACCTCTGATTCTAGCTTCCTTCCCTAATTCGCTCACAGCCGCTGAGTCAGAAATGTCTTCTATTTGTGTTTCCGTGAGTTTCTGAGAGCAGTGAGTTCCGATGGCAGTCTACCAGCAGTTAACGTTTCCTGACACTGCATTCCTCCCAAGTCTTCGTTTGAGACGAGATCAGAATGCCGCAGGGTTGTTTCTCTGGGTCAGGTATGTGGTTTTAGAGAGAACAGTTCCGAGTAGTAATATTTTGGTAACGTGTACTGAGTGTGGGTTGTAGCCATAGGAGTAATATGTTAATTTGTAAGGATGTTTTTCCTTAGAGAAATTAGTTATTGAGTATTAGAATAACTCAAAGGTATTAAAAGTCATACATTATTATGACTTTAAAATTTTTTCTAATTTAATTTTTTATCACCATTTATCCCCTCTATGCCCTCTTTCCCCTCCACCCATCCTCCACCACCCCCACAATCACCACATTGTTGTCCGTGTCCATTAGTTCGCTCTTTTTTCCCTTCTTTTTCCTCAATCCCTTCAACTACCCCCCAACTCCGAGCTCTCTACCTACTCTATGTGTCTCTCTCTGTTTTGCTTGGTAGTTCAGTTTGTTCATTAAATTTCACATACGAGTGAAATCATATCGTACTTGTCTTTCTCTGACTGGCTTATGGAGAACACGTAGCATAATGTTCTCCGGGTCCGTCCATGCTGTCACAAAGGATAACATTTTCTTCCTTTTTATGGCAGAGTAGTATTCCATTGTGTAAATGTACCACAGCTTTTTTATCCACTCATCTACTGCTGCTTACATTGCTTTTCAGTAAAAATAGTAAGAAAATTAAGTCGATACTTTTTTTGCTTAATATAGACCTTAAGGAATCTCTTTTAATACATAAGGATGGTTTATAGTGTACACACCAATAAGCATCTCGATTTTTACAACAAATACATATGTTGTAGGGCTTAAAGTATTTTTTCTTTAATGGCATAGATATTTTTGCCACCTCTTATTTACAAAAATATGTTAACTTGCTTACATAACAGGATGCTGGGTTTTATGTGGTGTTAAGATACAATAAATGCTCATATAATCTATCAAAACGAGCCCCAAATGAACCCAAGACCTTAGTGTAACAGCTAAAATGATCGAACTCGTAAAAGAAAACATAGGTGTAAATCTTCACGACCTTGGATTAGGCCATGGTAACACAAACAAATAAAAAAATATAGAAATTGAACTTCATCAAAATTTAAAACCTTTAGGTTTCAAAGAATACTATCAAGAAAATGGAAAGACAACCCACAAAATGGGAGACCAGATCTGCCAATCATATATCTGATAAGAATCTAAAATTAAGAATAAAGAACCCTTATAAGTCAACAACAAAAAGACAAAATACCTAATTAAAAAATAGGCAAAGAGTTTAAATGGACATTTCTTCAAAGAAGATATACAAATGGCCAATACACATCGAAAGATGGCCAACATCATTCGTCATTAGAGACATGCTCAGCAAAATCACGAGACACCATTCCACACCCAATAGGCTAGCTGAATTAAAAAAGAAATAATAGCAGGTGTTGGCAAGGGTATAGAGAAATCAGAACCTTCATACAGTTGAGATTGTAAAATGGTGTAGCCATCTGAAAAATAATCTGGCAGTTCCTGAAACACAGAGTTACCATGTAACCCAGCAATTTCATTCTTAGGTGAAAACATATATCCACACAAAAACTTGTACATAGTATTCACAATAGCCAAAAAATAAAAACAACACGAATGCCCATCAACTGATGAATGGAGAAACAAAACGTATTATTCAGCCATAAAAATGGATGAAATACCCATGATGAGTGCTGCAATATGGACAGACCTTTAATTCTTTAAGCTAAGTGAAAGAAACCACACATTGTATGATTTCATATCTATGAAATGGCCAGAGGAGGCAAATATATAGGGACAGAAAGTAGCTTAGTAGTTGCCAGGGGCTGTGGGGTGGGGGGAATGGAGAGGCACAGCTAATGGATTCGGGATTTTTGGGGGGCATGATGGGAATGTTCTGAATTGGATACTGGTGATGGTTGTACAACCGTGTGAATATATTAAAATCCACCAGATTGTACACTTTGAACAAGTGAATTTATGGTTTATGAATTATATCTCAGTTTTTAAAAAAGATGTAATAAATATCCGATACCACCTTTAGCTATGAGAAGATCATTCTGTGCACATTTCAGACATCGGTTGCAGTTACATCTCTCAGATTCCTTACCCAAGTGGGTCTCATCCAGATAAAGGATATAAAAGGGTCAAGCAGGTGGAAATTAGGAGACGATTTGTCAGAAGGAATCTTGTGGAGAGAGCTTTGGGGGAAGCCCCAACCCTCTCCCAGGACTGGGGTGGGGAGTACGTTCCCCTTTGAGCGAGGTCTCCTCTTACTTGGAGACCTGAGTCCCAGCAGTTACAGGGGGCACAGTGGCCAGGTGCGTGACGCAGACCTAAACAACCCGACTGGCTGTGCAGGGAGGTCCGGAGTGACACTGGGAACGGCAGACCCTGCCTTCGGATGGGGGGTTGTGGGGCATGACTCCAAGGTCCAGCTGTGGGGCCCTTGGCTGCAATATGTCCTGGAGATCCCAGCTGTAGAGACTCTTGGAGGGCTGGAGTGGGGCCTGATGAAGGAGGTCTCTGCTCCTGACCAGGTTATATTTGCAGGGTCCCAGCAGCAGGTCTCCAGAGAACCCATCAAGGCACTCCCCAGTCCCAGACGGCATGGGAGCATTTTTTGACAGCAGTGAGCAAGTCAGAACTTTTCTCCTGGTCACTTCTCCTTCTGCTGAATCTTGGTGAGGCCAGAAGCAGCAGTTGGTAAGTCAGGGAGGAAGGACCCGTTTCAAGAGGTCCCAGCCAAGACTCAGAGCGGGTAAGTGATTTGCTTGATGTCACACACTGTTGCTGGTGGAACTGGGTTCTTTTTCAAAGCCCATCGCCAATGCTGCTGACCTGAGAGAGAAGATAAACATCTGTACAGCAGACAGAGACATGTTTGATTCCTCGTGGTTAATTTGGAGCAGTCCAAGGCAGGGCAGTGATGGAATCCAGAAGGAACAGCAATGTGTGAAGGGTTCGGGAAGGAAGCTCAGCCTTGTGCAGGCCTACAGAACGCTCGCATCTCGGAGTTTTCCAGGAAATCCTCCGTGGTGCCCAGGTTCTTCCCGACCTTACGGCACTGCCTTCCGTCGAGATGCACGCTTTCCTTTGCACAGATGAGAGAACAAGAGGAAACCCTTGCAAAGTCAATAACAGAGCTGGCAGCCTGCTGAGCGGCACATGCCTTTCCTTAGCAGGGTTGTGACTGTGGAAAATATTCACTGATAAGCACTTTATCATCTATGGCACTGCATCAATTAATTTCTTTAACAGCCAATGCTCAGCACTTCTACAGGTTGGTGTTAGAGACTTCATAGGTTTATTTCAGGAGGTGCTTACGTTGTGATAGCTTCCACACATTTATATTATTCATTAAAGCTCAGAAAAGGGTCTAACAGTGCAGACACATGTTTAGCGCTCAGGGCAAATGAGGGCCTCTGAAACATGACATTTGGTCAAATGTTTGGACTTCCATAGGACTTGACCATCACATATAGAATAGTTATAGTTCTAGCATTATTTTGATTGCTTTCTTGAAATACTCCCTTAAAAAAATTGGTCATCTCTATTTAGACTTTAAAAAAGATGATGCTTATTCTATACTTTTCTATCTATAGAGAGAAAAACAAATTTCATTGCATTGTATCCTAAAAAGAAGAAACACTATTTCTTTTCATTTTATTTATTAAAAAAGATTTTTTTCTTTATTGATTTTTTAGAAGGAAGGGAGAAGGAGAGAGAGACAGAAACATCGATGAGAGAGAACATCGATTGGCTGCCTCCTGCATGCCCCCTACTGGGTATTGGGCCCACAACCTGGGCATGTGCCCTGACTGGGAATCGAACTGGTGAACTCTTGGTGCATGGGTCGACACTCAACCACTGAGCCACACCAGCTGGGCAAAAAGCAACACTATTTCTAAGCTATACATAAAGCAATGATGTTTCATCTATTTTGAAAATGCAGGTGAGTGCAATTAGTAAGTAAGAGATTCTGGCGTGTAAACCCTGAACTAATCCAGTCCTTCCATTTTACAGATGAGGACACGGAGGCCCAGATGTGCAGGGTCCAAGGTGGGGTTGTCCAATTCCAAGACCAGTCTGCTGTCTGCCACCAATGCTGTCAGAAGATCGGAAGTGCCTGGAAAGTAGCCAAACACCATGTATCAAACGTCTTGAACAATTTCTTCCAAGCTCTTACTCAAAGTCAGCACGACCCAAATGACAGGAACAGAGTTACCACGGCGAAGTCTCCTTTGTCCTCTGTCTTTATTGCCCTCCTGTCGAAGACGAGAGGAGATTCCTACCTTGCTCTTGATCTGCAGACATCACCTCGACACTGACTTCAGCTTCTCTGCACCTACGTGGATGAGGTTGCCGTGAAGCAGTGGTCTCGGGCCGGGGCAGGGGAGAATCTTGCCACCTGTTGTTGAGGAAAAGCAGATGACCTTAATGGACTCTGGGGCACGGGAATCCTGTAGAAGCCTGCCCTGTTCTTACATCTGCCTACAAGCCGACACTCCAAAGGGCAGAAGAAATGTGCAGTCTTCTAGCCGTCAGCCGTGGCATTTGGTTGACCAGCTATTGTCACTCTTGGTTCACAGAGCATCTGGTGATCAGGCTTGCTATCTATTTAATAAAAAGGAAGGCGGGGATACTAAATAATGCAGACTAAGTTGGTTATTCATAAATAGGCATGAGACTGTGTATTCATTTCCTATGGTTACTGTAACAAAGGACCACAAACTCGGTGGTTTAAACACACACACATTCGTTTCCTTAGAGTTCTGGATGTCAGAAGCCCAGAATCAGTTTCCCTGAGCCAACATCCAGGTGTCAGCCGGACTCTGTTCCCTCTGAGCCTCTAGTGAGGGATTACATTAGAGTTTAGCTGGGTGATTCAGGATAATCTCCTCATCCCAAGATCCCTAATGTAGTCGCACCTGCAAACTCTCTTTTGCCATATAAGGTAACACTCACAGGTTCCCATCCTCAGTATCTTGGGGGAAGGGGGGACATTATTCAGCTGACCACAATCTGAAAGGTCAATACGCTTCCTCATGGGTACATACACAAGCTGCTCCTTTTAAGCATAATTAATGCTACGGGCTGTTGGGTACCATCAGGGCACAAGTATGCCGTGGGATTCTAGACGACTAAAGAGATTCATCTACTTTCCAAAGGTAATTTACACCCAAGGAGGGTCCCGGGAGCCACTCTGCTTTTTATGCACAGCAGCTGCTCCCACCACTTTACATTCCAGCTGCTCTCCTGTCCTGGTTGCCGGAGCCGGTGCAGGTGTGGAGGTAAGGAGAGGGAATGTCTTTCTCCTCGCGAGCTCTTCATGCGTCCAAACGCAAGTCTAATCACCGCACAGTCGCGCTGACTGGGGGCCCCGCTGGCTGGGATCCTTCTGGATCCTGTGTGAGGCCCTGGGCTTGGCTGCTGTCCCCTCCACAGTTGGGAGCCCCCCTGTGACACTGGCCAGGGAATTCCCTCTCCATTCGCTTGGCATAAGCCTTGAGATTTAACCTGCAAGTGCCTGCAACTTCTGGGGCTAAGGATGCTACATGTGGAGAGGTGAGTGAATCTTATGGCAGGGTAGCACTCAGGATCCTGGTAGGAGAACCTGCTTTAAGGGTCAAGCGCCCAGGCTCTGGAGTTAGACTGCCTGGGTCTGAATCTGGTCGGTGGGACCCTGAGCAAGTCGGGAAACCTTGGAGAGCCTCGCTTTCCTTACCCTCCGGGGCAGTTCTTAGCCTCCAAGGTGGCTGCAAAGATCGGACGATTAATCGGATCAAGCTCTTAGCATGGGGCTGGCATCTCGATCCATGGAAGCACTTTGGCAAAATGGGTTCAGCCACAGGGACTCCTGGGATGTGGATTTGCCGGAGGTTCACCGAGGATAGGCTGAGCGTCTGTGTATGGGGTGGGGGGTGCGCTGCACTCCGGGTCCCATCTTTAGTCATATGTATGGAGACTTGAAAGGAGTCCGTGCTCCTGGGGAAACAGATGTATAAAACAGAGAGCTCGACACCCGAAAGAGAGTGAAACCGATACAAACGTTCTCGTGGACGCCACAGGACTAAGGCAGCTGGATCAGACTGTTGGGGTCCAGAGCAAGAGAGCAAGAGAGAGGCCCTTGGTTGCGGGAAGGAGGGACAGTGTTCTCGAGAATGCAGGGCTCCAGACACTTGGAAATCCCTGCAGCCACTTTGGATTCTCCGAGTTGTTTCTGTTTGCGATGCTTTGGCATCCATAGTGCCAGGGGGAAATGTGGGGGAGCTGCGTGTGCCGGGCCAGAGCTTGCTGGTTTGCGGGCCTCACGGGAGCGGGCTCAGGAGGGGCACGAGCCAGGGCAGTGGGCATCCCTGGAGAAATCTCTTCCAGTCTCCTGCCTGCGCCAGGAAGGGTGCGTGTGTAAACCTGGAGACAGACCTGGAGCCTAGCAGGAAAAGCAGGCTGACGAAGGTCTGACCTTTCAACGTGCACCTGTCACTGTCCCTCTTTATGGCCATGGGCACCTGACTCCCCCTCCCCTTGGGCTCGCCTCTCCAGGTCGGGGTGTGTGTATTACTTTTCCAAGGATACCCTATGGCAAAGGACCACAAACTGGGTGGCTTAAACAATGATTTACTTTCTCATGGTTCTGGGGCCGGAAGCCCTAGATCAAGATGTTGGCAGGGTTGGATCCTTGGGGAGGCCCTGGGGGAGACCGGGTCTCTGCCTCTCTCCTAGCTTCTCACGGTTGTTGCCAACCCTTGCTGCTCACAGGCTTTATGGCAGCATGGTTGCTGTTCCTGCCTCAGTTTCTCCTGGCCTTCTCCCCTCTGCCTCTGTCTCCCCCTTTCTGTCTCTTTTAAGAGCTCTCCTTACTGGATTTAGGGTCCACCCTGATTTTGGGTGGTCTGATTTCGGGGTCCTTTATTACACCTGGAAAGATTATTCTAAGTAAGGTCAGATTCTGAGATTCCAGGTGGATATCTTTGGGGGACACATTTCAACCTAATAAAGTGACCATATAATTCTACATTCAACTCCAGACACGTTGGGATTGACAAATGTGAACTGGACAGAATGCCAGTCAAGTGCCCTCCAGGCAAACACCCACCGTCCTCCCCGAGAGGAGCCCTGTCAGGCGTGTGGGTTGGCAGAGGGGATGGGAGCACGTAACTGTCCTTATACCGCCTTCGGAGCTTTTCCAACTTTCCCTGGTGGAAATTCACGTGCTCCGTGTTGAGGGGTCTCCTTCAGGGACCAAAGCTGAAATCACAGTCACTTCCCACTAGTCCATCAGCTTTCCCCCTTCCAAGCTTTTGACGTCCTCTTCTGCTGTTCTTCTTTTTCTATTAACCATCTTGTTGTTACTTTAATGGGAAAATGACGCTGAGGAAGACAGTACGTCAGGAGCCAGGGAGGAGTGGAGAGGAGGGTGTACGCTCCATCTGCTTTTGTATGAGAAGCTGTGTACAGCCCAGCCGCTGGGGCTCGGCTGGTGGGCGCGCCATCCCATACACTGAAAGATTGTGGGTTCGATCCCTGGTGGGGTGCGTGTGGGAGGCAACTGTTCAATGTTTCTCTCAATCTCTCTCCCTCCCCCCGCCCCTGCCCTCTCTCTCCCTACCTCTCTCTCTAAAATCAGTAAGCATGTCCTTGGGTGAGGATTAAAAAAAAAAAGATATGTGCAATAGAACACTGCATTTTGTTTCTATTTTTATGTTAAAACACAAGAAATGAATAAGTATAAGGGTAACCTCAACCAATAATTAAAAAATTGCAATGGAAATGACAATTAATACTTATATTTAAATACCAACCCAGCAGAGTCTTTTCACAGTGGTACTGTGCTCCTTACTGTGAGTGGGGTTGTGGGGAGAACAGGCCGTGTCAGCCACCGCTGGGGAAATACGAACCAGCAGACTTCTCTGGAGGACGAGCTGACGTTAACTACCCAGTGCTTGAAAACTGCGCGTGGCCGTTCACCCAGTCCCACCTCTAGGACGTTATCTGGAAGAAAAACAGAACAGAGACTTGGTACCGATTTATGCAAGAGGATCTGCATCCCAAACCACGTGTAGGCCAGAATCAGTTGAAACGTATGGTAATAATTAGGTAAATTCAAGGCCATCCACAGGAGAGCATGGCATGCCGCCATTCAAAACCACGTTTTAAAGAGTATTCAGTGACGTTGCCACGTGATCAGCAAATTGTTTAAACTATAAGAAGCAGGTTACAAAGCAGTATGGTCATATGATCCCCAATTTTAAAAAGCCAAACAATGTTAGACATTGTAAAAGAAAAAGAAAATAGCTGGATAGTTGTCAGAATGCTGAAGTTGGGTATCTCTGAGAGATGAGGTTACAGGTGGTATTTATTTCTACTTCTGTGTTATTCTGCATATATAGATTTTTCCACAGTAAACATGTATTAATATGTGTTGCTATTATATTAAGAAATCACCCCCCAAAAAGCAAAGATAAAGAGGAAAAATGAGCACAGCAGGAAAAACTAATCTGAATCTCTGTCTCTTCCCTTCTCACCCCATTCCTTGCATGGTACAGGCTCAAGCTATTTAGGGAATGGAATCTATAGACGCTCCCCGGACGCCACCCTCTTCCTACCACCTGTGTCCTTGGAGCCCAGCCCTTGGTGGCACTGGTTCACAGACTCTCAGACCCCCACAGGGATTCTCAAAGCCTGGCTTGTTCACACGTCATAGTTGGAAAACCCTCTGAACCTCGGAGATGAAAGAGATTGCTTTTCTTTTAGCTACCAATTTAGAACAAAATTCAAACAGCCTTTTGTATTGCTTTTCTATCTTTCCAGAGTGGCCCCTTTCTGTAAGTCACCTGGTTGGGAGGGCAGCAATAAGTTGTCACTGGTCTCTCTGCAATGGCTGCAGGACTCGCACCTCCTATGACCAGTTGAGCCTGACATTGTCGCCTCTTATGGAGTCATTAGCCTCACTCTGAAAGCTAATCTTTTGATTAGGCAGATAATCTTGTACTTCTTTGGCTTTGGGTATTGATAAACTATTTGAAGCCTTTTTTTGTTTGTTTGTTTCAAAGGTGTTGACTGATCCACTCCATATACTTCAGAAAACCCAACACCAAATTCTCCCTTTAGCCAATAGTCTGTCTCCCCCTAATCCACTCACCGGGCTGAGATGCTATCATTTCCGATCCTGATATCATGCATTGTTCCTGTCATTCACTTTCACCTCATTGATTACGCCTTCAAGGCTCCCTCCTCCTGTTCAGCTTAGTTTCTTTCTCACCTTCATTGTGTGTGTGTGTGTGTGTGTGTGTGTGTGTGTGTAACACAGACATAGAGGAAAATGACAGTAGAACAATTAGACGTGTTTGCACACACTTGATCATCTGTTTGGGATTAAAAATGTTAGATTCTCCTTTTCGGTTCCTCCATCAACATGTATGTACTGCTCTTTTGTTTAGCTGACCTTAGGTTCTGAAATAGCAATTAAGGCACATGATCTGATAAAGTGCTTTTCTCTAGTGTTTAAATATCTCTTTGGTCCAAGTCTTACAAAGGGTAAAAATGAAAGAATGCTTTGGTTAAAAGTCACCTGTATTGATAATAATAAAATTCTCCGACATTAGGACCGTGTTAGGAAATCTTCAGCAGCCTAGGGCTACGATTGTCCGGCCACCCATTGTGTATGTGTGTGTGTGTGTGCACGTGTGCGAGGATCATCTATTTTGTATGTAAGCAGCATTCTATAAACAAGTCCATGGGTACTAGACTATGTAACATCTCAACACTCAGCTTACATTGACCCATCCACTCATTAATTTACCCTGAACATTTAACACTGACAGCAATTGTTGGGGGCAGGTCACTGCGTGCTCGTTCAGCTGCCAGGCGAAGGCATGCTGAAGAGGGCTTTGTAGACTGGGAAACTTATATTTTTAAAAAGTGAATTACTTATAAGGAACACGATGTAGGCGTTTTCAGAATGAGAGTTCCAGATTCCTGCGGCTCAGGCGGCTGTGTTTCTCACCGTCCTACCTACTCCGTTGTTTACCCGACTATAAAAGTCGTTTATTGAATATCATTTTTGAACTATTGAAATATGGAAAAAGTTGGAGAAAAATAACTCCTACTTTCAACACTCGGAGACGTCTGTTAAGATTTTTGACTTCAAATGCTTTTCTGTGTATATGTGAGTATATGAGATCATGTTGAATATGTAATTTCACATCCTGCTTTTTAACTTCACATCATACGCTAGGCATGTCTCTATGTAACTAAAAATGCTTACGAACATAATTCTTAAAATTATGCAAACTCCACTATGGCAGAGATCTTTGTTTTGCTAACCAGTGTCCTTCAGGTGCCTAGGGTAGTGCCTGGACATAGGGGGGCTTCGTAGGTAGTTACTGACTAGGTCTATATATTATGAATATACCCTAATTTACTTGTTCACACTCTGGTCATGAACAGTTTCTTTTTTGCTTTTATAAATCATATTCCTATGAATGCTTTTGGACACATTTATAAATCACCTACCTTGGGAGTTATTTCCTAAAATTCGATTTCCTAAAAGTATAACTGGGAAGTTAAACAGCACAAACATTTTTTTCGGCCCTTGATGCAAATTGTTTTCCAGTATGCTACCCAAGTTCAAGGAGACAAGATTATGTAGCGATTACAGATGAAAATAATCTCTACATAGATAGTGTTAATAGGATAATCAAACCATGACTTTCCTGAAATAATTTAACCGAGTTAGCTTACTAATTAGAGGGGACAGTTAAGTCAATATGTCTAATTGTCAACTTCTCCCTCTCCTCCTGTTAACACTTGGAGGGTTTATTATTTCTTCAATAATTGCATACTGAGTGCTAAATATAAATCATGTGCTAAATTCTGGGGAAACCATGACAATCACATTCTCTGCCTTTATGGGACTTGGAGTTGATTAGTGGAGACAGGGCCCTATGAAGGGGTAGCACCACCTAGGAGTGCTGAGTCAGAGGGAGACCTCAGAGGGAATTTCTTTGAGTATCTGAGAGGAAACTACATGTAGATGGGATAGTCAGCATCACTAGACAGAGTTTGGAAAGAGATGGGACTTGAAGGGACCCATGCATGAACTCAGTTAAAGTGTCAGGGACAGAGATTTGGATAGACTCAGTAGAAAAGCTCCAGCAGAGATACTGGGTTCACCATTTCACTCCCGGAGGCCTTGGTTTCACCTGTAAACACTGTAATTCCAAACCCAGCTCTAGCCTTCTTTGAAATCTAAGCATCAGCGGTCTCTGCCTCCCAGTTTAGAGGTGACCTCTAGGCTACCTCACTGTGCCCTCTGTGAGCTTTGTGTTCACAGACAAACAGAAGTTTCAGGGGGCTTCCTGAGGTAGTCCATGATTAGCTTTTTCAAACAAAAATTTTTATAATAAAAATTAGTGAAACCAAGCCTCGATTCACTATGTGACTACTCATCTGCACATGTTTTTCTCGCGATGTGTTGGCCATGCCCAGAGCCCAGAGCATCGAGGAGCACATGTTGGCTCCCTCCGCACTATTCCTTAGCTTAAAGTGTGCCTTGGAATGCTACAGTGCCAAGTTTATGTTATTGCACAGATACTGAATATAATTCCTGTTGCTTCTTCTTTTTTGGTGTGGGGTCATGAATAATATTCCATCCATGTTCTCTCCTAGATGAGCAGTGGCCTGGGACATTTGTTGGATGATATTAATGGGGCCAGGAATGACTGCCCCACGCCCTTTGGTGGTGATGCTCAGTCACTGAAGGAACAGCTCTGAGAGGTAGCATCTGGGGCAGAAAGTGAAAATAAAATCAGATGAAACCATCCAGCTGGTTTGTCAGTCTGCAGGACCCATGCAGAGAAAGCATTCAGTCAATGGGAGGGAAACCAGATGAGACAAGAGGATTAGGAGTGGAAGGGAGATAGAGCGTGTGCTGTGAAAGTGGGTATAGCAGCTTATTATAGGTACCTCGTCATTCTGATGATGGCAAAAGTTACCATTAAGAGTGAAAACTGGCCCTGGCCAGTTTGGCTCAGCGGTTAGAGCATCAGCCTGCGGTCCAGAGAGACCCGGGTTCGGTTCCTGCTAAGGGCATGTACCTCGGTTGCAGTTTGTCCCCGGCCCTGGTTGGTCATGTGGGTGGCAGCCACTCGATGTGTCCCTTTCATGTCGATGTTTCTCTCTCTCTCTCTCTCTTGCTCTCTCTCCCTCCCACTCTATCTGAACAAAAAATGAAAAAAAAAAATGTCCTCAGGTGAGGATAAAATAAAGAGTGAAAACTGGACCTGGCCAACTATTAAACTGTGCTAGAAATGGGATCCTGGCTGGTCAGAAGCTAGTCGCAGATTTCACTGGAACTGCCACACCGGCTCAGGGCCAAGGAGCCCATGGCAGGACCCCCAAGTCATCTATACACTCTTCCAGCTCTTCAAGAGACACTGGAATGAATGCTCAGGGCTGGGTATTGAGTAATAGCATATGACTTTGGTCTGTTGAATCAACTGTGATCACAATAGATTTTATTTGATTGGGCTTTGTTGCCAGGGAGCTCGTTGATAGGAGAGTTGATGTCAGCCTTCAGGGCTGCCCAATAGATGGCCTTTTTGAGGCGAAGAGCCGTTCTGGACAGATGATGAGATGACAGAGTGCTAGGTTTCTCTGCTTTGGGGGAGAACTGAAGATGAGCTCAAAGAGAAAAAAAAAACATCTCTTCCGTGAACTTTAGATCATTGTTAACAAGAAATTGGCATTCCTCATATCCCCTTCCCCGTCTTGAAAGCCAGCGAGAGAGTCGTCTCTACCCAACCGTGATTATGCCAAGGAATCTGTGTGGCCACCTTATTTGTCTGTGAGCGTTTGCATGGCTTGAATGTTACTCTTTCCTCATATTATTGTCTCTGCAGCTAACTTAGCACTGTGTGTACTAGTTTAAAATTCTCCTTTGGGGACTGGAACCATCTCATCTTGTACTAGCTGTTCCTTTTTTATTGAACAGTAGCAACTGCACTACCCAGTTTTAAATCCATATTTGGCGAGTTCTCCGTCCAGGCAGAAGGGCCAAAGGAGGTGATGGGGCCAGCGTTACGTGACTTTTTATAAGAAATTTAATTCTTTATTTCAAAAGAAGTCTGCCGAGTGATTACATTAAAAATAAATATATCTGCACTAACATCGTTTGACTCAAATTAGGATAAGCTATGCTTTGAATTTAGATGAGATGAATTGTTGACCTGAATAAAGATTTATTCAATATGCAACAAACATGTATTGATTTCTCACCATAGGCCAGGAATTGTGTTAAATACGATGAGGCTTATATTGATAAATGAGATAATCCCTGCCTTCAAATTACTCCCAGCCTCTTCAGGGAGACATATAATAAAAGATTAATGGCACATTGTGATTAATATTTAGGTGTAAGTAAGCCCAGGAGGCTATGAAGCTATTTTGGGGACTCCAGACAGGGAACACCAGGCTCAGAACATCACCCATTGAAATGCCAAAGACTTCTACAGTGACCCACATAATCCTCAGTTCTCTGAGCACCTCAGATGCTCTTTACACGTTGCAGGGTTTGATACCACGTTCTCTCCAGGTCTTTCCTCAAAATTCACTTTCCTACTGAGGTCTCCCCTGATCATCCTATTCAAAATTGTACCTTCTGCCTGCCCCCCTCCCCATTTCTCACTCTTCTTCTATGCTATCTTTCTTTCTCTGTAGCAACCATCATCATTGGTTATAGAACCAACTGTCTTCCTCTCCCCTACTGGAAATGTGAGCTCCATTCTTACACAGTTGTATCCTCAACACCCAGAACACCGGCTTTCATGTAGGAGGTACTCAGTAAATATTTGTTGACCAAAGGCAAGAATGAGGTGTTTTTTCATTTGCACAAACTTAAAGATATATCTAATGTTCTATTGATTTTACTTTTATTCTTCCTTAGCCAAGCAATTTTAAGGAAAGAATATTAGATAAAAGTTAGATGGAAAAAGAGTCGTCTTGCAATTAATTAATGTTTGATGAACGCCTGTTACATACTAGGCACCGTGTTGGATGATATGATGAGTACAATGCAGCTCAAGAGAGATCTGTGCCTTGAAATGTCTTATATTATAACCGGTGAAAGAGATATAAAACAATGCCCCCAAAAAAGAACACACAGGAAAATAATATGAGATTTCTCAAGCAGAGAAAGAGAAAGAGCTGAGGGAATGTCTAAGCAACCTTGGCTGAGATGGTGAAGGGTAGGCTGGTTGGTCAGGAAAACTTTCTTGGAAAACATAAATCTTGACCTTGGGTGTAGGATTTGAGGAGAAGGAACTGAAATGTGTGGGGCAGGGGTGATGGTGGTAGGAATATGTCTGCTGCAGGACACATCCTTGTGGGGAAGACACGCAAAGCACAGCTCTGGGGGGTAGCTGCCGCATGAAACAGCCCTAAGATACACGAAGCTTCTTGAGAGGGGTTATGTTGGAAAGCAGTGTGCGTATTCTAACAATACTACCTTTGTTCCAGTTATTGAGAAACGCCCCTTTGAAAATGATCTTCAGAGACTAATTTGTGCTTTTGAACGTTCTCACTGGGGGCATCCTTCATTAGTGGAGAACAGATTTAGTATTTTGAGAAAAGCCATCATAGTTCAGGGTCAGGCTGAAGACTATGGACTGAATGTTTGTGTGACCCCCCTGCCCCCATTCATATATGAATCCCCTAAATGATGGCATGAGGAGGTGGGGCCTCTGAAGGTGATTAGGTCACAAGGGCTCTGATGGGATTGATAATGGGATTAGTGCCCTGATAAAGAGACCTCAGAGACTCTCACACTCTCTGCCAGGTAAGGTGCAATAAAAGACATCTGTCTGTGAATTAGGAAGAGGCTGTTACAGACATGCAATCTGCTGGCTCCTTGATCGTGAACTTCCCAGCCTCCAGACCTGTGAGAAATCAATGTTCGTCGTTTATAAACCACGAGTCTATGGGATTTGGGAACAGTAACCTAAGTGAACTGAGACACTGGGTTAAGAACGTGACTGAGCAAACCAAGCAATACTGTTTGGGCCTCACCTGAAATGTGATTTTAAATAAATGAGTAGATTTTCAGATGTGCCTCCTACATTAGAACTGAAAGCAACTTCAAAATTGGGATTTAAAAACACATTAAAGAGCCCTGGCTGGTTTGGCTCAGCGGTTGGAGCATCAGCCTGCAGACCAGAGAGTCCCGGGTTCGGTTCCCGCTAGGGGCACGTACCAAAAAGAAAAAAACAAAAAATCTTTGAAGAGAAATCTGTCTTTGGCATAAGTCACCATTTTTAAAAAATGAAACAAAATTTTTTTAGAAAGTTTTTAAAATGTTTTTATTGATTTTTTTTTTTTTTAAGAGAGAGGAAAGGAGAGAGAAATAGAAACATTGATGTGAGAGAAACATCAATCGGCTCCCTCCTGTGCGCCCCCTACTGGGGATTGAGCCCACAACCCAGGCATGTGCTCTGACTGGGAATCGAACTGGGACCTCTCAGTCCATGGGATGACGCTCAATTCACTGAGCTACACTGGCTGGGCTTAAACAGAAAATTTTAATTATAGTTGACATAGAATATTATATTAGTTTCAGGTATACAACATAGTGATTAGACATTTATATAACTTACAAAGTGATTACCCCAATAAGTCTAGTACACATCTGACACCTTACCTAGTTATTAAAATATTAATGACTACATTCCCTAGGCTGTACTTTACATCCCCGTGATAAACCACCTTCCACGATGATTATTTTGAGAGCCATTGCTCATTTGGATGAATAATTGTTTTTGTTTTTGTTTTTTTAAAAACAGTATCACTCCTTAATAAGCCCCTTTTCACGATTGTGAATATGGATTTCTTTCCATATTCTCTGCATTTCTTCTATGAATCCTTTGCGTGTGGAAATGTTTTCTCTGCTTCTATATTCATTGGAATTGAACCAATTAGCTGTGATGATGAAAAATGACCTTTCTTGACTTAAGAACAACATAGGGAAAAGAGCAAAAATTCAGCTCCTATTTAATTACTAGATAAATAATGTTAGCATGGTCAAAGGAGTAATTAACTTTGACTTTGTCCTTAATGAAAGAGAAGAGTCAGGCAATGAGTATGTCATAGGAACAAGAGATTTGGGGAGTTACCCATTCCAAGTCTCCTATTCCTTTGCTCTGCTATACTCTACAGACAGACTTTGGTCCCCTGGGGAGATGTCATTTCCATGTTCTTCAACACTAAACTCTTTCATTTTTGTTATTATTTATTTATTTTTTGGTGGTCGAGGGATTATAATCATCCAATCATTTCTATTTTACATATACATGGAAAGACCAATAATCAGATTTAACATTTGGAATCCATAGAATTTATTCATGTCTAGGAACTTGCGGAAGATTTTGACAGGACCAAGAGCTGATGGATAACACTGAAAAGGCAGACTTGGTTACCGTGGCTTTGAAAGTCATTCACCTCCATGTGTCCACCCCAGCGTGGACCATCAGAGAGGGGAGATGAAAGTGAAGATATCAACCAGGCTGGAGTTTCTCCAGCTGCTGACAAATAGATCCTCAGTGCCAGGGACCACTTGGTAAGAACCAGCCTCGTTAAAAGTGGCAAGGTCAAGTTTCAGGAATGGCAGTTCAATTGTCGTGTCGTCTTAACATCCACAAGACTTACAGCCTGTAAGGCGTAACGGAGCCCCCTAAGTTACACGGTCCTAGAACTCCCGTGACATTAAGGTAGAGAGGGACCAGGAAGGATAATTCATTTTCCCAAATTTGCATTTAATTAATGTACAATTTATCGCTGTTGCTCAATGTGGGTTAGACTTATCTCTGGGACTAGAATGCAAGTTCCTTGCATAGAGTAGAGAATATTTCCACTTACACTCTCTCTACTTGGGTTGGTAAATGTTGGACTCATAGGAGACACGCAGTCGATTATCTATTGAGTTACTGTAAGGGTCTAATCATTTGTAATTATTATTGGGTCTCCCAATACCTGCAGAAATATAGGGAGTGCAGAAATAAAAGGAGTTCCAGCGGGGAGCATGAAGTGCCTACTGCCACAGGCAAAGAGCCAAGAGCCAAATTATTTCGCAGCAGACTTTTCTACCATCCGCAGCTCTCAGAGTTGTGTGAGACGTTTAGCTGCATGGTTTTTGCTCTTAATCCGTGATTGCCGTCAGACTGGTAATTTTAAAGGCGATGTACGAACTGGTGTTTAAGTGGGAAGAGAGAGGCTGTGTATTTGCAATGAAACTCAGGAAGAGCAGGAAAACATGAGCAAGCTGGCACTTTGTAGCTCATTACTACCCTTGCTGAATAAAGCAATAGATGCTTCCAAATTGCTTTGAAGGGGTTGCCAACTTCCTGGGGCACCGTGAAACCTGACACTCCGCCTTTAAACAGTGTGCAAGTGCAAGAGGCAGAGCTGGCGAATTCATTCAGGGACTTCCAAGCTGTGTCTGAGCAGGAAATGGGAACAGGGAGACGGAGAACGGAGGGGAAGTGGCCCCTGCAAGGCTCCCGGGTTGGATGTCAGATCGGGCGACTCGCGGTTACGCAGACTTGAACTTCACAGATACATAAACATTGGTTTCCTCAAAGGATCTAAAGGGATTAAATGCAGGAACTTTGATCTCCTTAATATATATATTTTTAATTTAATAAGCTCATGGCTGAGTTAAGTGAAAGCCAGCTCAACCCACATTTAATAAAACACGGATTGGACTACCAATTTAATGGATGCATTTTAGAAGGTGGAAATGAGTGTCCCAGTAATAAAGGAGAGTAGGTCAGAGGAGTGTTTTCCGTGCTTGAACTGAGATGGCTACCGCAAGAGACCCGCTCAGCGCTCGGGTGGGAATTGTTTCCTGTTATCTGCCTTTCCTTCCCGGGCAGGGGTCCATGGGTTGAGGTTCCTGAAAACACCCCATCATTTTTATTAGTGTGGCAAGTGCTACCCAGGAAAAGAAGGAAGCCTTACCTCCAGACCTTAGGGCCTTGGCGATGCACCCACAGGCTCTGTTGCCCTGGGAGAGAACAGGAGAACGAGGTTGTTGTCTTCGCCTCATTTGCTTGCTAACGAAGTGGTTTAGAACAAACGCTGACCTTTCGGCTGCTCATGGCCTGCTGAATTGTGGAGGAGAGTCAGAAGTCTGAATCTGTGACTTGAGCTATCTCTGAAGCAACAAGCCACTAAGTCACAAGAGCAGAACGGTGGCTTCCTCGTGCCCCACGCGGGGAGGCACGAGAGAGGAGTCTTTATTTGAACGCTGGTCCAGCAGCAGCAAAACTCCTCTCCCTAAATTCGTCATCTGGGTACAGTGCAGATCCCCGACTGTTTTACCATGAAAAGTAAAATCCATATTCTGCAGCAGCATCTCTCAAACTTTCTCCAGTGAAGGACATGTGCTATACCCTCCATTGGATGAGTTCCTGTCTACTATGGTAGCCACAAACCACGTGTGGCTGCTGAGACTCAGGAACTAGTTTGGTGTTCCTTATGTTTCAAAAAATATTTTTCATTATTGATTTGAGAGAGAGAGGAAGGGAGAGGGAAAGATAGAAACATCGATGAGAGAGAACATCGATTGGCTGCCTCCTGCATGCCCCCCATTGGGGATCAGCCCGAAACCTGGGCATGTACCCCAACTGGGGATCGAATTGGTGACCTCTTGGTGCATGGGTCGATGCTCAACCGCTGAGCACACCAGCCAGGCAAGTTTTATTTCTTTTTAATCCATTTTAAGTAACCATGTGTGTGTCACGGCTTTTATACTGGATGGCACAGTTCTAGAAGGTCTGTGGCAGGGATGTGACCACCTGTTTACTGTGCAATTTAAACGTGATGGTGTATGTTTTTAAAGTGGGAGCTTCCGTTTGTTTTTCTCCCGAAGCTGCAATGCTGATCATAAAAATAAGACATGTCCCCACAGTATGATAAGGCCCTCATTAAAAACAAGAAAGAAAAGCAATGAAAGGAAAAAAAATATATAGATAGCTGTGATTACAGGTGTTCCTAGAGAATGACTGATGATTATTTCTTGGCCAAACCCTTGCTGTGAGGAGAGGGGTGCTGTCTCAGCAAGCACACCGCTCTCCTACTGCCATTCAGTCTGGGATGCTGGGTCCCTGCACTTTTATCTGTGGTGGAGAGCTGTCCAACTCCCTTCGGAGACGCATCTCCGAAAAATCAAACCAAACAGAAAGCAATAAAGCAGAGAGAGGAAGGTGAGCTGGGTGTGGGAAAATGCTTTAATGACTCAGGTTTCAACTTGCTACCAGGTGGTTCCGTACGTGACAGTAACTCACGCGTTTGGAATTTGGAACACACTCTCTCTGGAAGCACTTTCATAATTTGCTAGTTTTCAAGGCTAATATCTGGTAGCCTATTTTACTTATGATGGAGTTGGTGTACAGATTATTTGCCATACAAATATTAGAAAATAGGTCTGTGGAATGCTAATTGTTCATGGAAACCCACATGAACAATTAGCAATATTGCCCTGGCCAGGTGGCTCAGTGGGTTGGGATGTTTTCCCATACACCAAAAGTTTGTGGGTTTGATCCCTGGTCTGGGCACATGTGGGAGGCAACTGACTGATGTTTCTCTCTCACACTGATATTTATTTCTTTCTCTCTCCCTCTCCCTTCTTCTCTCTCTAAAATCAATACAAAAATCAGCAATATTAATTATTTAATTCTGCTCTCCAAAAATATGTATGAGGTTTGAAAAATTTGAGTAAGAGATCATTTTTAGTATTGTTTTGTTTGGAAGTGTTGAATACCCAAAGAAAAGCCGATTACACCTTGAAGGAGAGGGAGAATTAGAAAGATATTTGGGGTATTCTAGATTTATTTTTCAGCATGTTTGTACTTATTAACCCTAGTCCTATATTTCACTTTTATAGAGCATTTCTATCTATAGAGCATTTCTATTCAGTGCCAGGAACTGAACTAGATTATTAACATTAATTATTTCATGCAATTCTCATGACAACCCTATGAAGGAGATCTTTCCCCCTCTGCCTTGAATGGGGAGACCAAAGTTTAGAGGTGCAAGAACTCACTCAAGGTACTCTCTCCCCCATCCAGATAAAAGCTGACAGTTCGGTTTCTTTTTACATTTTTTTTCTTTATTGATTTTAGAGAGAGAGGAAGGGAGAGGGAGAGAGAGAGATAGAAACATCGATGAGACAGAACATCGATTGGCCGCCTCCTGCATGCCCCCCACTGGGGATTGGGCCCACAACCTGGGTATGTGTCCTGACTGAGAATTGAACTGGTGACCTCTTGGTGCATGGGTCGACGCTCAACCACTGAGCCACACTGGCCTGTTGCGTGCCAAAGCCCCTGCCCCTTCCATTACAATAGAGCATAGGAAAATGGAAGACATGGGCGGTATGATGACTATGAGCCTTTGAGGAGGATTAAAAGAGGCGCTGAAGAGGGTATTGGATGAGTTCCTGGACTGCAAGAGAACTTAGGAAAAGAGTTAAGGGCTGGTGAGGAGTGACATAGGATCAACCATGGGGCAACTGGCTAGCAGAGGGCATCTGAATGTTAATATGCCAGCAGTTCCTAACACAGAAACACCTCTTGTTGCAGCCTGTTGATGAAAGTTCATTACCACCGAGGAAGAAGTTGAGATAACCTGTGAGCAATGACCGTCAGACCCACTGCTGGGAATGTGTTAGGTAGTTTGTGGGTTTGCAAAGCCTACCTTTCCAGGGATTTTGCTTTGGAGAAAGAATGCTGTCTCCGTGCTCAAAGGGTAAACTATGCCAAACGATATATTCATTCATACAATCAAATTTTTTTACTACCTGCCACACATTGTTAGTCCTCCACATCCCACAGATATTGGATGAGTGCCTATTATGTCTTCGATGCCACGTAATACAACACCAATTCCACCTACTGGACAATGCCTTCAAAATGTCAAATTTTATTTCTTCAACCTCTTATTTTGATACAAGCTCCTCTCTCCCCTTTGTCCCACAGTACTGTGTGGTATGAAAATGCTACGTAAAGAAAATGAGAACATTTTCCTGTGGTGTATTTATAACTTCTTTGGATTTAGGGCTTGACATGGCTGAACAGAAAACTAAATATAACCAGCATTTGTATTTTCCCTCCTAAGCCTAGTGGGCATTGGAAAGGAAGGAGAGAACACAAGCTTTGTGAAAAAGACTTCCAGTGTTAATAAACAGCTGTATGTATCTCAGGGAAACAGTTTGCAACTAAAAATAGAGCCGATCTAACTATAGCAACCCAGAGCATTTAATACCCAGATTCTGCACAGGCAGAAATAAATTCCAGAAGGGTATACGAGTAAAGAGGGTGGAGTGGCAGTGTTGAGGGGCCAGAAGAACTGGGGCCCCAAATCCAGGGCTGCATTAATCCTCACGTGAGCGACAATCAAATAGCCCTACTGCCTTCACATGAGATTTTCTGTCTCAAAGACAATTAGAAATCAGTGGGTAACAATGAAGCTAAAAGAAAAACTGTGCACTCAGGCTATTTTTAGCACACTAAGCTGCATTGTTGAAAGAAAAAAAAAATAGCTGGGGAGAGTAAGTAGAAAAAAAGGAAATATAAATACTCCAAGGAAACAATAATATATAATTCTTTTTGCATAACTGTAGTTTACTGAAGATGTGAAATATGTCCAGAATGTAAAGGATATTAGTGTTAAAGTGACCATCTTTGTATTGTATTAACGTTTGTTAAACTCAGGTATCTAGAAAGATGCTTCCTAAGATGAGTGATAACTTTAATTTTGTTGTTGTTAATTAGTTGTATGGACTGAACTCTGCCCCCCTCCCCTCCAATTCACATGTTGAAACTATAACCCCCAATATGATGGCATTTGGAGGTGAGGTCTTTGGGAGGTAATTAGATTTAGATGAGATCATGAGGATGGGGACCTCAGGATGCAGTTAGTACCCCGACGAGAAGAGGAAGAGACACCAAAGCATCTCTCTCTCTGTCTCTCTAAGCCAGGAAGAGGTCCCTCATCAAGAACGGAATCTGCCAGCACCTTGATCTTGGGTTTGCCAGCCTCCAATGCCTGCGAGAAGTCAAATTGTAAATGTCTGTTTAAGCCACTCAGTCTGTAGTATTTGGTCATAGCAGCCTGAGCAGACCCGCCATCACTGCCATCCAGGTGTTAAACCTATGAATCGGATGGTATTGTTCAGTAATGAAGGAAGGACTAAGGAAGCATTTTTGTTCCTCTCTTTATTCTTTTTTATTTTCTCTTTGAAGACTGAAATCCTTTGGAAATGTCAACAAGTAAAGACATTTCCAAATATAGATATCTCCTGATACTCACTTGATCAAATGTTTAAGGCATTTCCACAATGGGTAGACTTTTTAAAATAAAAAAGCAAGACTTGAAGAGCTAAGCATTTCCGCAGGTATGGCAGTTTAATACTAAAAAAAGGAAGCGAGAGACTGCCAGTGTTTACATGTGGCCACGCCTTTGTTTTGAAGTCGTAATTGGTATGATCTTGGCAGTGGAGGATGACCTGGTTACACACACACACGCACACACACACACACACACACACACACACACACACACACACGCATACATTAAGGAATAAAAACTTCCACATTGAAAGATTTTGGGCATGGTAATGCTTATTTATAATGTATTTGGTGACTGCCCTCCTTGCAACAACAACTCTGATTAACTTGAGAAATTAAAACATAATTATTGTTTAAAGAATGTAATCATTCTTCTCGATCCTTCGCATACACTCTCTCATTTTTATTTGTATTTTGCGGTCAAATTACAGTGGCAGGTGTAGCAGTACCGTGTTACTGATGGAGAAACTCAGTAACAGAAGTTCAAGTAAAAGGTAATCTATTTCTCTCTGTCAAATGTGTCCTCAAAAACTTATTAACTTTTTATTTCTGGAGGACTCAGACCAACCATTCTTAAATTCTCCTGATGCACTTATTTTTCTGCTTCTTCTTTTTTTTCCCAGTGATGAAGGGTCCAGAGCTGAGGAAGAAATTCCACTGCTAGTCTCAGATGTATAACCCAAACATGGGTAAAAGCAAGGAAGAACTTACAGGACTGTGCATTGCTGAAGTCTTCTCAGTTAACAGTGGAAAGAAACACAATGAGAGAGAACAAAATACACACATGTGGGCAGCCTCCTTCCCAGACTGAAGACCCATCAGGTAGAATTGGGATGATGTTGGTTGGTCTGTTTCCCAGGTTGTTTTAATGCAATGTGAATAATATCAAGTTGAAACATGAAATCGCCACTTTTATGGGTCAGAAATGGTCAAATGTTGGCAATTTCTTACGGTTATACTGAGAATGGCTACTTCTATGTGTATATAGTACAGGTCGATTGTAAAATGGACCAATAATTGCTCAGGCATTTTTAACGTTCTCCTTTCCCCCTTCTTACTTGACTGCCATGATTAGTTGACATTTCTATATGGTACAAGCTCCCTGAATGGACTCAGATTTTCCTGAAACACCAAAATGGGAGGGGGGTAAAGAAAGGGTCTACCTATGATAAGTTTTTATCATCACAAGTATTAAGAGCCTGTGGCATAGCCCTGGCTGGTTTGGCTCAGCAGTTAGAGCGTCGGCCTACAGACCAGAGTCTTGGGTTCGATTCGGGTCAAGGGCACGTACCTCGGTTGCAGTTCGGTTCCCGGCCCTGGTTGAGGTGGTGCAGGAGGCAACCGATCGAGGTGTCTCTCTCACATCGAGGTTTCTCTCTCTCCTCCTCCCTCCCTCATGCTCTATGTGAAGATAAACGGGAGTATCCTCGGATGAGGATTAAAAGAAAAAGAGCGTGTGGCGTGGATGAATTCGGCTGTGTGCGGACATCCGCAGGTCACTGTCTCTCACACACGAGGAAGGGTGAGTGTCGTTGTCACTGTTACAGGAATAACCAGGAACTGGATCCGACTTATTAAAGAAGCCAATCATTTTCCAATTTCAGTAATGAATTGTTTGCAATACACCTTATGCCTAATACCCATGATGTCCTGACCCTATAGCTGGGAACACCTGATGTTGGCTGTCAGACTGTGGGGACTAAGGGGTTAAACTCCAAAGCCTTAAGCATGGGCCCCAGGGAGCATGTGTAATGGGGCTGTCCAGGGGCCCTCAAGAGGTCCCTGAATTCCCTGTGTCTGGGAAATCCCTTTCAGTGTGGATCCAATCTGTAAGTCAAAGCCAGTTGCTTTAAAAGCCCTCCCAAATGCTGCATCCCTTGGAGGAGGCTAGACAGGGCCTGGATGGCGGAGATCACTCACGCTGCAGCATCAAGTCTGAGCGAGGAGGTCTCATAAGCATGACCACCAGGCCCGCGTCAAACAGTCGCCAGCATTTCAGAGAGCATCAAGGGAAGGCAATTATAGGAGGCTATGGTTGATAGCGACTAGACATCTAAAATTGCCACGTAACGCAGCTGCAGACTTAGAATCACTTGCAGCTGGTACAAAATGCCTTGCTGCAAAGAAACAGGCCTAGACCCCCTGGAAATGGGTCCACAGCAGCAGGAGAGGATGCCTGCAGGCTAGGACAGGGACGGGATCCGTAGGCTCACGTGGCTAAGACTTTTCCACCAATGCCTTAGTGAGAAAGGCTTGGGAGGGAATGCCAGGACTTGACAGAACGGCACTGCCGTTTGTTTTTCGGGTGTGGTGGTGGTGCTGTGGTTCTGCTGGTGTGTGTGGGTGCGCTCGCTTATTTGAATTAGTAATCTTTCTCTGTTTTTTTTTTATTTCATAGCGTGGGTTTCATCACTTTCAGTGGACTCTTTCTAAAGTCTCAAGTCTTTATAAAGTTAAAGAGTCCGTTCAAATGGTTAATATACATATGTGTGCCAGGTAGAATCAACTGTTAGGTTCTTACAAGGTCCCAATCCTCGGAGGAGGCCCACGGGACGAGTTCCCCTCACAGTGTGCACCGTGCAGCGTGGGCGGGCCCACGATCTATCAGCACAAAGCACACTTGCTTGTGCTCACGTACTCACTGCTCACATTTGGCAGAGAGAGGCAGGGACCCACATTTGCATATTCTTTTTTTCTCAGAGCAGAGTTTGTGGAGGAAGAGAATCAAACTCTAAAGGCTTTCGAAATAGCTGTATACACGAACAAAGCCAATTGGATGTCAGGATACATTGAAAAAAGGACAAAGACTTGAATCTTAGGAACAAATATTTGGGTTATGACTTAAATTAACAAAAGCTACACCCCCCCCCACCCCCCCGCAAAAAGAGGAGTAGAAGACCAATAAAATACAGGTGAAGACTTTAAGAATAGGAGAGCATTAAATGACCCGTTTTTCTCTCTCTCTCATAATTTTAATTTCTTGGTTGGACAACAAGAAAGTATCGTGAAGGGAAGACAGTATGAACTCAATAGGTCGTGGACACTCAGCGTCAAGTCGAGTCTCGTTGCAATAAGACTTCGACAACCTTTCGCTGGTGAGAAACACACTCTGAGCAGCTCAAATAGAATTCTGGAGCACGCGTTTCTAGGCTCTCTGCTGTCCGCGAGAGATGAAGCGTCCTCTCTTGCTGGTACCTGCAGTGTCTTAGCTGTTTCCCAGGGAAGAAACGGCACCTGCGCCTGCATTGAAAGCAGAGCTTGAACGAGGAGTCCAGGGCCAGGCGCTGGGCCGCAGGCTTGCCAGGCTCTATAATTAGCAATCTGGTCGTAGATGATTCTGAAAGGCATGCATTTCAATAATGCCTAAAAATATTTGTGGAACAAGGCAGGGCATAAATACACAAAACAAAAATTAAAAAATGATGCGTTTTGCACAGTTTAAGCAATTTGTGATCAGAGGCCAACAACAGAGAAAGAAAGAAAAGCCTCTCCACCTGCCAGTGTAGAGGTAGAGATGTCCACTTTGCAGCTTTGATTTTTAGGGCTCTAGTGGAAAGATATGAATGGATTCATGAAAAGGAGGGAGGAGACATTAAGCCTAAAGAAACAAGCTGATTTATTTGTTATCCATTGACACCTCTTAGGGCAGGGCTCCATTTCTACGGCCCCTCGTTTCTTCACGGAAGGGCTTCCATTAGAGCAGAGGTTATATTTTGGGGGGGGGGTCTTTTGGAAATCTGCCAAAGCCTATGAACCCCTTCTCAGGATACTGCTCTTTAAAAAAATATTTTTTAATTGATTTTTTTAGAGAGAGAGGAAGGGAGAGAGAGATAGAAACATCAGTATGAGAGAGAAACATCGATTGGCTGCCTCCTGCATGCCCTCTACCAGGGACTGAGCCCGAAACCTGGCATGGGCCCTGACCAGGAAGCGAACCAGGACATCTCAGTCCACAGGACGATGCTCAACCACTGAGCTACACTGGCCGGGCAGGATACTGTTTTTAAATGTATACAATACAACATATATTGTAAAAGAAATGAATTATATGAAAAAGCCATTATCAAAATAGTAAAATTAAATTAAATTTGTGATATATGTGTTCCTTCAAAAAAAGAAATATTTTATTGTATTTTCAGAGAGTGGGGAAAGGAGAAGGAGAGAGAGCGAAACATGGATCGGCTGCTTATTGCACACCCCCTAGCAGGGGTCAAGCCTACAACCCAGGCATGTGCCCTGACTGGGGAATTAAACTGGCAACTCTTCAGTGCACCAGATGACGTTCCAACCACCTGAGCCACACGGCCAGGGCTCATATATGTGTTTTTTAATGCACTAAATAACACAACCTAGCAGCAGGGCCGAACTTCCCTAATCTTGAAGTCCCAATGCACACAGCGAGCTTCCGGCTCTCTCCAGGGTTGTATCGCGCTGTGGAAACATCTGAGAAGGTTACTGTTGATGAGTCCCATGCACTGCTCGTATTAGTCTGGCTTATTGCCTCCTTTCATAACCGAAGGAAATGCTAACTTTCAGCTCAAGGTTAGTAGGTCAGGTACAGGTCAATGATAATAAAGAAGTAATATTTTTCCCTCTCCAATTTCATAGCCTCCTGAATTCTCTCCAGGGACCCGTTGTTAAGAACCCCTGGCCATGCTTCCTTCGTCGTTTGCACAGGAGGAGGGTAGGCTATTTGCCTGATGACTTTGGGAAGAGAAACAGCCTCCTAGCTCCACTCTGCTGTGCTCTACCTCTTGCTGGCTTCTTTCTTTTTCATCCATCCTGTCTGCAAAATGCATACCTTCCTGCTGCTCTCTGTCCGGCAGAGTGGCCTGCTCCTATAAGGGGGTCTGCAGTTTTGAATCGTGCCAGACCCTAAGGGGGCAAATCTGTCCCTATTAGGGATCACTGTTTACAATCCTTTGCAGTGGTACCAAGTGGTCCAATCCAGCTTTGATCAGCAATAAAGCTGCCCGTTGGTCTCCCACTTTCTGCTGTGGTCTCCCTCTTCTGTGCCCCCCCCCACCCCCAGCGGATCCCCGGGCAGCTCCAGACTGTGGCTGAAGAAGGTAGACTCTGGAGGCAGACAGCCTGGGTACAAGCCAGCCTCTGCTATGACTGACCTGGGACTTTGTTAAAGCAATGTACTTCTTGGTTTCAGTGATTTTCATTTGTAAAATGGGATGATAATAGAACCTACCCTGTAGTGTTATATGAGAATTTAAGGAGTTCCTTCACATAAGGTCTTGGAAAGGTATTGGGAACAGGATGCATGATCAGTAAAAGCTAGCTGCTAGGATTCTGCATGGGGTGTGGAGAAAGGTATGCTATTAGATTGAGCCCCCAGCCCCAGCAACTTTTTCCCGGCATCTAATATATCTGGTTGCCTGCTTGGATGAATTGAACTAGATACCTACCAGATCATGTCTGCTTGTGCTGGATAAATACAGTGTCACACTAGGCCTATTTGGGGGGAGACATAATCCCAGACTATGCACTGTATGACTGTGTTGGTTATTAAAATAGTGAGACATAAGTCTGAACTCTATGAAATTGAAGTTTTGTAGGGCAAAAATGATTAAATATCAGTAATTTCATCTGACACTTCCATCCTGGTTGTTAAATAGGCACGGCCTCCCAGTCCCCAAAGCAACCCTGCCCCCAGGATTCCCTAGAGCTCTCCAACCGAAGGGCTTCCCAGGGTCTTTCTGTGGTGCTGAGACTGGCATCCTTTCTGGCTATTCGGTACCTTATGGTTTTTCAGGGAGGGTTTCTAAGAGTCTCTTACTTACGGAGTAACTGACGACTTCTGTTGGATATTGAGACCATGTAAGGTCCTCAACTCATGGTTTGGATTTTAATTTTCCTAAGCAATAACTTAAACAAAGAATTCAAGGCCTCCCACGGTTTAATTGGAAACATCAAGGCATCGTGACATTTCTTGAACCCCCTATAAGTCTAATGATCTGAGATCTCAAACATGTTAAGATTTAAAGTCTAGTTCTCTAGGAGAAGCAGAGCATGAGGGCTGACTAAGCAGAGGTCCCTCAAATGGTGATCAGCGGGCACCTGGCCCATGCCCACCTGCTGAGGACAGCCTCCTGGGGTGTGAAGTCCCTGTGCCCAGTGGGAAGAAACAGACTGGACCCAGGGATCAGGTTATACAGTCGTTCCTCGCCACTTCACGCTTTGACTTTCGTGGCTTCACTCTATCGTGGTTTTTTTCAAATATATTCATTAAAAAGTTGATCGAGACAGTGACAATGATACAGCGTGTGCTCGGTTGTCTGAGTCAATTATACACCCCTGTGTTATAATTAAAATAAAAATTACTGTACATATGGACTGTAGGCCTATGTATTTGAGCACCCCAGGAATCCTTCAACGCCAGGTGCAACCGCTAGAGTCTGGAACGGATTAACCGTGATAAATGAGGGACGACTGTAGGGTTACTTCCTGGCACATGCAAGCCCTCCCATGACCCAATCTGACATCCGAGCTAACTTGGGGGAGCAGACCACAAAAGAAGAATGATTTTGGCTTTTCAGAACCTCTCAGATTCAGCTCTATTCCCTAGCCTCTTCTCCAACAGGTCATCCCATGTATTTTCACGTCTCATTTCAGTACTCTTTGCCCTCCCGAAGTATCTGGTCCTTCCACCCTTCATCGCCGAGGTGTACAGCCAGCCCAAATGCCACTTCCTTCTCGAAGCCTCACGGTGCAGCTTCGACTGCCTGATGACCCCCGGACCACGCCAAGGCTGCCCACAGCTTCCTTCCCGATGCCCGAGACACAGGTCAGGACTTCCTTCTTCAGAAGACTAGAACTGTAGGAGGAAGAGGGTTGATGGGCACAAACACTAGTTGGGCTCCTGTTATGAATCAAATACTTCTGAGAACTACTGTTTGATCATTCATTGGGCAAATATTTACGTCCCAGGCATGTTCTAGGCCCTGGAGATAGAGTGATAAGCAGGAAACAGTTCCTAAACTACACACAAATCTAGATCTTTCTGTTTGTGAAGCAAAACTTTTTATAAGGTTCTTTGCTACTTCTCTCTTTTGTGAGATCGTGTACCCAAACGCAAATAAATACGGAATGAGAACGAGGTATATTTGTTCCACTGTCAACATCCCTCCTTCTCCAAACAGGGAATTGTAATCACACCATTCTTCCACCTCAACCTCTCACACACTAGTATAAAATATAAGGGCCAGCGACACAAACTGAAATAAAAGGGCCCAGGGCATAGGTGCCTATTTTCCCTTGTGAGTTAAGAGCCATTGACTTCTCCCATGACTCAGTGGACTTTGGTGTGCGAGGCCCGTGACAATATCAAGCATTTGTCACTGGGCTACAAAGGCAGTGCGTAGGCAAGCCAGGCCACCTGCTTGGAGAGGTCTGCTTAGTTTGCCAGCCAGCGTGTGTAGCTACGGAGAGGTCCAGACTGAACTCAGCAGTGAGCTCACGCTCAGATAAGCAAGGTCAGGCGTCCCTGGGGGCACTGGCAATTACAGAGAAGGCAGCTCACTGCAGCCCCACAGATAGCTTGCCATTTGCTTCTTGCTTTCTTTGGGCTTGGGGCCAATGCTGTTCAGGGAGAATTATATTGTGATATTCATTTACCAAAACAAACAAACAAACAAACAAAAAAGCCTCTGCTTATCTTACTGCAAGTATAATAAATAATCTTATTCATGTAAGCCATTTTGAATTTTACAGATCTAGGGGCCTCACTTTTCACTTTTAAAGCAAGTCGTTTTTAAAAAGTTGTTTGCTTTATGTTTCTTTTGCAACTGTTTGTGTATATTTTTATATGTGTGGTTCACTGCAGTACATGTCAGCAGTTGTTTTTTTATCGAGAGGAATGTAAATGCTAATATTACCAGGTGAATATATTATATATAGGGTGTCCCCCAAAATGTACACACAAGACATGTGTAATGATAAAGCCAGTGTTTATAAAGATACATTTCATCTTCAAAATGTGATAGAATCTACAGACACCCTGTATACATTTTTTGGGGGGACACTCTGTATGTGAAGTATTCTTTAGATCTTTGTGTCCAAAGATACTTTTGATTGGAGAAGTTTCTCAGACAGGCTAGTGTGAGGTTCATGTTTGGATGAGGATATTTCCAAAGAGCTATGCATATTAATGTAGTAATTTCTAATGAGCAAAATGTCTTTCAAATAACCAATCTAGCTCTATGTCCAAGGAGCGATGTCTCTAATTGCCCCGTGATAAACTAGGAGCGAAACCCACAGCTGGATAACAGATAGCGGTGCAATCTGTCAATAAAACCAATACTGTTATGCCTCACCAGCTCTGCTCACTTGTTAGAGCGCTGAAAGCAGAATTTTAATGGGGATTCATTTGAAAGACAGGCACGCCGGAACACATCTCTGCTTGTAGGGTATGATGTGGTGAAATTCGTTATCCCTCAAAGCTGATCATAAAGGGGCAAAAGCACAAACAAAAACATTCAGGTAAAAAGTTTCCTCCTTTGAAGACTCATGTGTCTTAAAGGAGGACCCGGCTCGGATTATCGGCACTCAGATCAAACAGTTAATCGCGCCTGTTTCTTATGCGGGGACACTGTGTACCAGCCCGATGTGATTACCATTGAAACAGGCTAAACGTCACTGCAGGTTGGTACACACTTTCATCACACTGGGATCCTCGGTCTGCTTTATGATGTTTATTATTAAACATTTTGTTGTATTACATTTGCTGAACTCCTAAATAATTTATTAGGTGATTTGAAAACAGATTGCTCTGATTTGTAGAGATGGACGTGGCCTTGGTTTTATAGTCAAGGTGAGTGATTGAACATATGGAAATCACATTTCAGAAAGTCATGGAGCAAAGAGATCGAGACCCAGACCGTCAGTGAGACTGGTCACCGTGGGCTCTCCCACTGCCCTGCATGCTTCTGTGTCGCTCTGATCACAGCCCTTTGTTTTCCTTTGGCTGCTAACCCGGCCCATGGCACGTGACCTTGGTGGGGCTGGTGGCCACAGTGGCCTGCCCTCTCTTGATCACAACAGCCAGGCACATGACTCAGTGTACCCCTTTGTCATGGCTGCAGCGATCGGTTCAGTAGGAGCCCATCACTGGTAGCATCCTCTAGAAATTTGCTGTTGGAGTTAGTCCTGTTTGGCTGGCATTGCCGAGCTGAGAGGATGTGGTCGGAGGCCACCAGGAGACATCTCGGAGAGACACAGGTTGAAGACCAAAGCTAGGTCAAGAGCGATGAGCGATGGTGAGCTGGAGTGCTGAAGACATACTTCAGGTCCTGACACCAGCTGTGTCTGAAACCGGCGACACTTCCAGGCCTTCTGGACACATGGAATCACCTTCTTGGTAAGAGCTAGTTTGAGTTGAGTTCCCATCATTTGAAACCCAGAGTCATGATAAATACTGAGGATTACCTGTTTGTTGAGGAAACATCCAAAGCAGACTTACCTTGATCAGAAAACCTAAGTATAATGACTACTTACAAATCCCACCTAAACAGGGGTCCCTTCTGCTAAGGTGGAAGGTACCAGGTGAAAAATTGTCTTGCTAATTTGACAAAATATATTGACGTGTTATTAGAGACTTCCAAAAGCCACTTTACACTCTTTCTGTTTCGGTTAAATCTTGTGTTTTTATAGAGGGTATCCTCTTCATGAGACAATTCATTGCTGGCTGAGTGACATAGCGAAGTGACACGGGAAATGCTAAAAGCAGACTCACAATACAAGCAGAAGGCAGCATCCTTTTTCTCGTTTGGGAGGGATAAGTCCTAGCTCAGAATGGTCCCAGTCTCAGGGCGGTGGCTGCTCTCGGAATATGTTACTACTGCCGGACTTTCCCTGAAGCCCCTACGCCCAGCTCTTTCTGATTTAATTTCCAAATGTTCTGACCCAGCTGGCTGACCCTCGACCTCTGTGCTTGATGAACCTTCACACCTTCATCTCCTCTTGATTTGGCCATTTCTTGGTCTTGACCTGATTTCTCAGTCCCACCGTCCTCACTTCCAAACTGTCATCCCTTCCGAGCTGTGCCTGTTGAACACAGTGCTTTAGGTAAACCTTCTCCTGGACTGACCTACACTTCAGGACTCTTCCTTCCCTCACACTGGCTTCGAGACGTCGGCTTGCCTCCCGCCTGGTCTGTCATTCCTAGGATGTGACACGCGAGTCTTTCAGGGAGCCTTTCCCAGTCAGGTCTCTGAGATCTAAATTTTCAGAGATTCGTTCCCTGGTCTGCTTTCCTCCTTTGAGAAAATGCTGGTATCTCTGGGAGAAGTGATTTTGTTTTTGTGGCATGTGCTAGACATTGTGAATGACTCTACAAAATCCTCCCCACCCTCAGTGCCCCCCACCCCTGTGTGAGGCAGCAGTAGGGATTGGGGGAATGGCCCATCTCCAGGGAGGGAGAGACCCTGAGTAATCTCAGCCACGTATGGTATCTTCTTCCCAGCAGCAACTGGTTCAGAAATTCAGACAGAGCACAGCTTTCCATGTAGGGCTCTGGGGCAATGGCCTGTGATGGTGCAGTCAGAGAAGGCCTCGATTCAGTGTCTGGGGAAAGCATCTTTCTCTTCCTCCCTCTGTGTCCCCAACCACCTGCCCCTCGGTGGGTATGAAGGAGCAAACACCGGCTGGTGGTGAGTACATGTGGCTCTCACCACGGAGGAAACAGCCTTAGGAGGCAGCTGACATTGTGTTTCGTGGAGCAGACAGAGAGAAAGACCCTGAGTGTCTCATGACATTGTCCAGTCCGTGCTCCAACCCTTATCAAGACCTCCAGATAAGTGAGTCCTCCACTCTGCATTCAGACCCTTAGAACAGAAAAACCGACTGCGACGAAGACAATGGGTTCATTCGTGTTCTTGTCTGTGGTCAGGTTTTGAGTCTAGGAGAATAAACGGAGCAAGGAAGGCAGAGAGAGAAAAACGTTTCTCGGAAGGGGACAGACTCGGTTAGAATATAAAGGGTGTGAAAAGCACCAGAAAATAAACCTTTTATACCGCGAAACATGCCGGAGGGTAAGCATTCTATCCGAGGAGCCTGGAGATATGATTATTTCCCCCCATTAATCAGGAATAAAGGCTCCTTTCCTGAAATTATCCTCGAAACCCTCTAAATTGTGCTACGTGGATGGAAGACTTGTCCAGTGTTTGCAGGCAAAGGTCATGAAGGTTGGGTTACAAGTCCAGCCCATAATAATAATGAGCTAACATTAATATTTATAAACCACTTTCCACTTTCCAAAGGGCTGTCACTACTTGATTTCATTTGAGCCTGAAAAAAATTCCCTGGAGTACATTTGTATCATTTATTTTGTACAGACGAGGCAGCTGAGACTCAAGCAGACAAGCGGAAAGGCACAGGACTACGAGGTTAGTGGCAGGGAGTGGGGACCCTGGGCCAGGGTTCTGACTCCGCCTTCGCTGCCCCGACCACCCCACAGTGCGTCTCTGTCGCTCCACGTGGCCTCGCTGGTCCCTGGCTGGCAGCTGCTTCCTCTAAGTTCAGAATCAGTTTTCCTTGTTGGCATCTCCCTGGGAAGGCAGCCCCAGGGCCTTCCTTATCGGTTTGTGGTTGCCAGACTTCCCTACCCATGAAAAGGGCTTTATTTCTTGGCATTTAATCCCCTTCCTTATCCAATCCCTCTTCTCCATTACTTCGCTGGGCTTCCTGTTGGTTTTGCATTAGGAACACCCGGGCCCGGCGACTGGAGTCAATTTCTGCATTTGATTCAAAGGAAACTCAATGGAGTGAATTCTACACAATGGTGAACTTAGTGGATCATTACATCTTAAGTAATTCCCAGGAAACGTAGTGAAACCAGAGAAAAAGGTATCCTTAATCCTAAATAATATGAGCTGGGAGTGCATAAGCTCTTTGGTGTTTGAATAACGCCCGGGAGACCACTGATGTCTCGCCGTAAATACGGAAGACAGAAAAAAAGAATAAAAACTAAAAAGGATTAACAAACTAGGATAGAGGGAGAGAAATACGTGTGCAAACGCGGGGGGTCCAGGAATATGTATAGGTGACAGTTTTGTGACCTCTACATTTTTTCTCCCAGTTTTGAATGAAATTAGGCATTGCTTAGTAGGCACAATTAGCCGTCCGGGGAGCCCCTTTAATACCCCCGAAAGCATGAAAGCAGCCACTGGCGTGAGCGGACGACAGAGCAGCAGCTGACAGATGGTGGCTCCCGTCCATCGGCCACTGACTCCTGGACAGTTAATGTGGCCCCCAAACACCTATTTGTCCCTTTGTTAATGTCACGTACAGAATTCAGATAAATTACAAGCTAGTTTGGATCATGTCTGGAGTTGTTTACTTCCCTTCTCCCAAGAAGCCCTTACGCGTGAAAATGGGAAGTAGAGGTTAGGAATTCAGAGGTCAAATGATGTTTCCGTGGGTTTTCCCAGCGCAGATTTGCATCTTCAATGGCCGAAATCCCTTCCTCCCTGCGTTAGTGAGGCATGCGATTGTTTCATTCTGTCTCACAGATATTATGATCTAGCTAAAATGAAACTTGGATGAGAGTCAGAGGTCAGACGTGTCAGCCAGGGACTGCTAGGTCAAGGGCACTTCCAATTCTGTTTGTCCTAGACCTCTGGCCCTTGTCTGTGGCTTACGATGTCTTTTGAATCTCCTTATGTGGAGATCTGGGTGCTGGGGTGTCTACACTCAAGAAAATAAGAGGGTGAGTCCATTTACACTTTAAACTTTGTCTTTTGTACCCAGGAAGCAGCCAATTTATTTAAAGCACTGATGAATAAGAGGAACTCTGAAAGGGAACATTTGACTCATCCTTATCTTTACTTTTAGGATGATGATAATCCTTGGAACCAAGGAACGTTAAAATAAACCACGCGATAGTGGGTCCATCTGATTAGCTTCGTTAGTAGAACAGTGAGATTTATTGGCACTGATTAAAAGTTGGATTTGGCACAGATCTTAATTGTTCATATGCAGAAGGTAATATAAGGGAAACTTTCAAATATAGCAGATGAGAGCGTTATCAGTGTGGGAAAACATCAGCCAGGTTTCTTCTTATAACATGAAGCTGTCACACAGTCTATTTGTGTCGTAAAATGCGTTCAAGAGAGCAGACACCATGGTGTGCACACCCCAAGTGGTGCTTCTCTGTATTGATGGAGGGGAACTTGGTCAGTAGAGCGAAGATATCAATTGTGCAATCATTCTGAATTTGAATTCACTTAAAGAAAGATCTTCAATGTTCTAGCTGGCTTTTACTTTTTCTGGACGTCACAGGTCCGACCTCAGTGCCTTGGTGCGTATTTTTACATGGCACTGCTCAGCTAGGCGGGGTGTTTTCCCCCCACTTGTTAATTTCCTATCCAATCCAAAGTGAAGCTTAGGTGAGGGGTGAGGGTAGGATAATACCAGCGAGTCACAATTAGATCAAGGGATATGAGCAAGCTGGGCTGCCAGCGCATGCCATTTACAGCTTTTCTCTCTAAGGGTTTCTGATCTCTGTGTGTTTGGCAATGCCCAGAGCAGAGGGAGAGGAAGGTCATCTTCCCAGTTCCTATTTTGGAGAGAATAGCAGATATGGCCACCCCATCGAAGAGTCCCCGTGATTTAGCACACAATAGAAATGCTTTCCCATCCGTGATCTCATTTAATCCTTTCAATACCTGGAAGGGGAGGGATATTATTGCGTTTGACAGATGAGGACAAGAAGCAGAGAAGTTAGGTAATGAGCTCGAACTTGCACGGAACGGAAGCTGCTGAATGAAAGCGTCACAGCTGAAACACAGACACGTCCTCCATCCAGCCTGTGCTTTGTGGCTGATTGCGCTGCTTTCTTTCTAAATATTTTTTTTCTCTATTGATTTTAGAGAGAGAGGGAGAGGGAGAGAGAGAGATAGAAACATCGATGAAAGGGAATATCCTGGCAGCCTCCTGAATGGCCCCCACTGGGGATGGGCCCACAACCTGGGCACGTGCCCTGACCTGGAATCAAACCAGCGACCTCTTGGTGGATGGGTCGACACTAAACCACTGAACCACACTGGCTGGACGCGCTACTTTCTTAAAAGCAAGGTTTCTGAAGGTAGGGAGCCGCTGGTTACCTGAGTCTTTCTGTATTTGTGACATTCTCTCCTTACCACATTTCCCCCTTGCTTTTCCATCCAACTCCCTGCAGCAAAAACAAGGGGCTGGACCAAAAGAGACACTAGTCACCGATTTAGAAGTAAAAGAAGCTAGTCTTCTAAAATGGGCTTTAGAAAGCGATTGTGCCGTGTTCCCAAACTCTAAACTCAGAGGCTCATCTTTCCCTTTGAGCAAATGATCAAGGCAATCATTTCGATGGGATGTCCTCTGAAATGTAGATAAATCTTATCTCAGAAATTTGGGTCCAGAAGACCCGTTGTCATTTATTTCCACCTGCATCTGTCTCTCTGGGTCGGACCCAGTGTTTCTCACACTTGCTGTGAATAGAACCCATCCAGGGGTGAATCCATTAGTGTTCTTTGGTTGTTAAGGAACAGAAATCTTCTCTCTCATTACTATAAGCGGCAAGGACTTGGGCAGCTCTCAGAACTAGAGGGAAGCCTGGAGAACAGGGACAGAAAAAGCGGAGGAACAGGCAGTTCTAGGGGTGTAGGTAGGAGGAACTAATTTTATTTCCTCTCCACACTCAAATAACTATACTTCACATAATTATCTAAAGTAGTCAGAATTCTAAGCTGGGCCTCAAGATTCATACTTTCTATGTAGTAGTCAAGGTTGTTCAGAGGGACACAGAATTAATAGGAGATAGACAGATGGATAGATAAATAGATAAATAGATAGCTAGATGGAGATTTATTATGAGGGATTGGTTCACATAATTATGGAGGCTAAGAAGTCCCACAATCTGCTGTTTGTTACTGGACTGAAGGGGTCCATTTGCCTGCACACATCGAAACCCAATTAGACACAAATAGGACTTTGCAGCCAAGAAAGTAAGGGTTTATTCATTGAGGAAATGGCCCACCTGGAGTCACAGGTGAGCCAATGCTCAAAGACCAGGCTTCCCCATGGCTTTCAGGGGATGGGTTATATAGGGGACGAAGGGAGTTAGGGTCATGGTCTCTACTGATCGGCTGGCACTAGGGTAGGGTGATCATTGCATCTGGTCCTGATGTCAGCCATGGCATTGCTTCATCTGGTTTCACAAGGATGTGGTCAGTGGGGTCGTTCTGGAGCTAAAACACCACTGAAGCCTAGATATTTTCTTTAGTTTGATTGAAACTCTGTCTCTGTGATCCACGGACACAAGGCTTTGCTCCTAAGGTTATTTGATGCCGACCAGAATCTCATTGTCTCAAGGGCTTAATAATTAAGGGAGTGGATGTGCAAGGGAGAAGGAGGCAGGTGAGTCAGGGTGCTGGATGAGGCCAGTTTGAATCAAAAGGAAAGCAAGGAGAAAAGGTCATATGAAAGAAATGAAGTTTCTGAGTGGTTACGTTTGCCAGCTGGAGGACCAGGAAAGCTGGATGTAGTTCCAGTTCAAACCCAAAGGCTCAATAACCAGCAGCTGTGATGTCCAAGGGCAGGAGAAGATGGATGCCCCAACCTCAAAGAGAGCAAATTCAGCCTGCATCAGCAGTTTTGCTCCATTCAGGCCCTCAGTGGATTGGATGATGCTGACCGGCATTGATGAGGGTGATCTCCTTTACTCAGTGCACCGCGCAAGAGCTAATCTCTTCTGGAATCACCCTCACGCGTATACCCAGAAATAATGTTTACCAGCTATCAGGGAATCCCTTAGCCAGTCAAGCTGACACATAAAATTAACCATCACAACCTGGTGTACACATCCTGCGTACTCCCCTCCCCTCGAGTGTGGGTGGGACTACGAATATCGTGAGGAATTACTTCTGCGATTGGCTTACTAATAAGTTGATTTGAGTTCATCAAGGAGGAGGATTCCCTCAGGTTTGTGATCTAATCAGCTGGGCTCTTCAAAGAGGGTTGGGCACTTCCTGGGGTGAGAGAGTCTATGGGAGAGTCTTTTGCTGACTTCAAAGCTGAAAACTGCCACAGACAAGGCCATGTTGCAGGGAGCTGTGGGCACCTCCAGGAGCTGAGAGTGGCCCTGACCAATAGCCATCCAGAAAGGGGGACCTCAGTCCTATAGTTGCAAGGAGCTGAATTCTGCATTAAGCAACCAGCTTGGAAGAGGACCAAAGCCTCATGACAGCCCCAGCCAACACCTTGATTTCAGCCTGAGAGAGCCTGAAGAGAACCTAGCCACACTGTCTGGATTTCTGACCTACAGGACCGTTGAGATAGAAACAAATATGGTTTTAAGCTGATCAGTTTGTGGTAATTTGTAGCAGAGCAATAGAAAATGAATATATACCATCTATATGCTGAAGACTCTAGACTCTATATATTTCAGCCCAGACCTCCCTCCTGAACTTCAGTCTGATGTCCTGCCACCTACCTGATAGCTCTGCTCAGATGTTTAATAGATATCGCTAGGGTGTCTTTTCTTCCTCCCAATTCACTCTTCCTGTAGCCCTTTTGTGTCAAAAATGACAACTTGACACAGTTGCTTAACTCAAAAATGTTGAATCATGTTTCACGTTCAATCCAATTTGAAACTTTGACTCTAGCTTCAAAATATTTCCAGAATGAACCACTTCTCACTTACACCTCTGCTCTCACTCAGATACATGCCGCCAACCAGTTTCACCTGGAATAATGTCATAGCTTCTCATTGGCCTCGCAGATGTCACTGTGGCTCTCTTACAGTCTCCTTTCAACACACCAACCAGAGTGACGCTGCTGAAAAGAGAGCTGGGCACTCATCAATGGCCCTCTGGGAGGTGGAGCTCTTGGTCCCATGTTCCATCCCTCTCTTTGCCATGTGCCTTTTCAGTCCCTCTCACAGGCAGTGAAGTAGGCTCCCCCATTTGTTGACTTGGCTTTGGTTGGGGCATCTATCTTCTCCTGCCCTTGGACATCAGAGCTGCTGCTTTGAACAAGTAGACACAAGTGAGGAGATGTGCAGAAGACAGTCTCAGTTCTGAGTTTGGACCTTAAAAGTTATGATGTTTCTCCACTAGCTCTCTGCACACTATTGCTCTAGAACATGTCCCAGCTGGCCCACTTGCTCAAGGGGGCTGAGGGACGCTTGGCACTGATGTGGACCCAATCTGCCACTGAACGCTGTCTAGTTGAGCTCAGAGTAGATTTGGCCCATTCTAAGCTGACCTGTAGGTATATGAGCAAAATAAAGGCTTGTAGTATGCCACAGAGAGTCTGTGATTATTTCTCTCCAAACAACAGCTGATGGAGACAGGCTCAGAAGAGAAGCCAATGTGCTTCCTACAGGATCCTGCAGGTCCCGTCGCCACAATGGCCCTCCTCTCTTCCCTCACCGTCCCCCTTGCTGCGTTCCAGCTGCCGCGGCCTCTTTGCTGATCTTCGACCTTTCCAGCCTTTGCATTGGTTTCCTCTGCCGGCGGCTGTCTTTCTCGAGAGTCCGGTTTGCTCACTCACTGCCTTTGGGTTTTCACGCACAGGTTGTCTTCTCAGCGAGAGCTGCTTGCGATGGTCACCTCCTCCGTTTTCCAAGCCTGCCTCCCGGCCTGGGTCTGTTTGCTGTGGCTTATTACACTGCTGTGTGTTTTATTGATTCTACCTTTTAGTATTCCCCTCTCCTCCCGAAATGTATGTTTCATGAGGGTATGGATTTTTTTCTGATTTGGTTACTCCTGAATTCCTAGTTCTTGGAATGGTGCTCAATAATAGTTATTAAATAAATGCAGGCATAAGTGATACATTTCTGACAGTTTTATGGGGAGCCAAGTTCTCCTTCTCTCTCTCTCTCTCTTTCTTTGTTGTATATCATTCTGCCCAAGAACCGATGGGAGGGACTAGGCCGGCTTGGCCCTCAGCCCCACTGCTTGGCCAGGGCAGAGCAGGCCACCTTGATTCACAGTGCTCCGGTTGGGTGGGGAATTCCCACAGGGGAACTGGGGGTGCTGTGGCCTAAACCAGGGGCCACGGTGAAAGAAAGCTGAGGAGTGGAGGGTGGCCCGACACAGGGCTCCAGTGCCCGCCCTCGCACCCATGCCGAAGCTTCCTTCTCAGAGGGCCTGCTGCTCACATTTTGAGAACATCCGGTGCCATAAAATACCTTTGAGAAGGCTTGAGAATCTCAAAGAAAGGTGGGGGAATGTGAGTCTCTGCTTGGGCAAGGGGAAGAGGGAACCCCACCTGCAGACCTCTGAGGAGATGAGCCCTGAGACCTGGAGAGGGATCAAACAGGAGAGAGTATCCTCAGGGGTGTGCAAGAGTCTGGACTGAGCCTTTCATCATCCCTCTGGTCTTGTCCACCAAAGTCACTGGCCCAGCCTCAGAGACCCGCTGGGCTTCAGCTCCTCCGTCCTGGTTGGCAGGTCAGAGGTGAAAGGTGGCTTCCACCTGCTGCCAGGGCTGCAGCGTGGGACACGTTTTCCTGCCGCTGGGTGACGGTCCCAGCAGCATGTTCCCACTGGCATCCGTGCTGTGAAGTCGCCGTGACTACAGTGCACTTTCGCTGCCCTGGGCACGGAGCAGGCTGCTGTGGGTTGGCCCCAGGACCTGACCGCACCGCGTAAATGTGGGAAAGAGCGTTCTGAGCCACAGACACCGAGGAGCTGACCCGTTTTGGAAAGCAGATTGTTTGTAAGTTGGAATTTGTCTGTACTTCTAGAAAAAGAAAATTACAGTCTCTCCAGGTAACGTGACTCAGCATTTACCAGCTTGCTGAGATTGACTTCCTTCCTTAAGGATCTCTGGGTCACTTGGATGCAAACATTAATTTGGGACTTGTCCATCATGAAGTTGAAATACAGTCCTTGACTTGCACAATGAGAAACACTTGCCCTTGTTCCAGACCTTGCTGCCAGCACTCAGTTATCCATCTTCAACGTTTTCTGTGCAAAGCAAATAAATACACTGCTCATTTAGATAACTCATGACAAAAATTAATTAAGGAGGTGAAATTATGCGAATAACTGTGAGCCCTTTGGAGATGGTTTTTCATTTAAATTAATTCCCTGATTTTGCATTTTGATAATGTGTTTATGAACTAGTTGCCATCTTACCTACTGTGATTAGTTTAAGGCATGTAAAGGTTTACGTATAATTTTAACACCATAGGTATTTCTAAGTCCTGGAATTCAGGTTTGAAGGGTCAGAGTATTTGAGTAATGATAACAATAGCAGCAGTGGAAATGATAGTAAAAAAAAGAATAACAATCATAATAATCCCAGAAGCAGTCATTTGTGAGAATGTATTATGTGCTATGGACAGTGCTAGGCACATATGTTATTTAAGCTTTAAAATATCTGATTCTTGCCCGGCTGGTGTGGCTCAGTAGCTGAGTGTCGACTTATGCACTAAGAGGTCTCCGGTTCGATTCCTGGTCGGGGCACATGCCCAGGTTGTGGGTCTGATCCCTAGTGGGGGGCATGTAGGAGGCATCCAATCGATGTTCTCTTTCATCAATGTTTCTATCGCTCTCTCCTCCTCCCTTCCTCTCTCTCTGAAAATCAATAAAGAAAAAAAAATTTATAAACATGAATAAAAAATAAAGTATCTGATTCTTCTCATTTCAGTCAAATGGGGGTTCCTTTAGGGAGTGCAGGTCTTAAAGGCAGATGGATGTGGGTCTGAATTCCACCTCTGCCACTTCACTGGCTGTGTGATAGTGAGCCAGTAACTCAAGCTCTCTGTAGAGTGGGGATAACACTTTCTATCCCACAGGATCTTTGTGGAACTAACACTAAATGCCATGATGTATATAACAGACTAGGTATGGAGTCAAAGAATCATCTCTTAATAGTGGCTCTTAACAGTGATAGTAAATCTATCACCTGCAGCACATAGCAAAGCTCCTTTTCTCTGAACAGTCAAAGAAGGATTGAACACGTGGGTAAACTTCTATCCCCCAGGGCTCAAGGAGGCAGCACCCATATTTTGATTTTGACTGATCATCACAATTTGCTAACCGTGAATAAACATGAAGATGAGGGGAACTGCCAGGACTCGGCCCTTAAATACATCCCCAAATCTAAGATGGGCAGATCATCAGTTCTTTCTTCTGGATACCTTATTTATTTATTTCAAATCCTCACCCGAGGTTGTTTTTCTATTTAGCTTCAGATAGAGTGGGAGAGAGAGGGAGAAAGAGGGAAACAATGACGTGAGAGGGACACATTGACTGGTTGCCTCCTGTGTGACCCCGACCAGGGCCAGGGACGAACTGCAACCAAGGTACGTGCCCTTGACTGGAATCGAACTCCTAACTCATTGGTCCTCGGGCTGATACTCTACCACTGAGCCAAACCTGCCAGACAGAATACTTTATTACGTCTCCACTGTGGTTTCAGTCTTGGAGCTATACAAGCACCATCAGTGAAAAGCAGCGTTCGTGGGGGGTGGGAAGCAGGAAAGACACCCTGTAAAAAGACCTTGTCTAAGACAGTTGTAAACACTGGAGAATGATACAGGCAAATTCGCATCATGATCTATGAGAGCAGAAGGCATGGTGATGATTTTCCCATAAGAAATACATCTATTTTGGGATTCTAAGTGGTTTACTACTTTCTGTACCATGGGAATCAACACAGTTTTTATTTACTGACTCACAGTCCCTAGAGTCATTTTTTTAAACCAAAAAAAAAAGGAGATAAAGAATGAAACAATGAGGAAAAAAAGAAAAAAGAGGAAGGGAGGGGAGGGAAAAGGAGAGCAGAGGAAGGTGAAGATAAATCAGCGTGCTGTTCACAGAGGTTTAAAGTTAAAATGTAACATTTCACTTTGTTCTAATTAAGTAACGTAAATTTGAAACTGTTCCGATTATTTAAGCATTATTAAAAGCATCAGTGCAAAATGTGAGTGTTCATTCAATCTGTATGCGTCCTATGAACCTAACTGTAAGTGTTGGTTGAGTATTTGTTGTGTGTCTAACTTGGCCAGGTTCTGGGGAGACAGGTAGCGTTATCCATGGACCAGTGTCGCTCTCTCAGTGCTCGTGATCTAGTCGGGAATATAAAACAATTAGAACATTAGCTACTCTATCATTAAGAAGCAAAATTAATAGCAAGGCAGTATGATTTCATTCCACAGGCTTCTAAAAAGAAAAAAACAGTGACCCAGTCAAGTACCTCTGGAAAGTTCTGCAACCTACCTCTTCTAGGAGAATCACCATGTGTATTAGTATAGCCAGCTTCCCTCTTTCATTAAAGGAACCGTCTTAGCCCGGCTTCCCTCCAGGGCAGAGGCTGTCAGACTGTGTGCACAGAGTTTATTAGGGAATGTGAACCCAGATAGCAGCAGCAAGGGGCAAAGTGTCAAGGGGAGTGAGGAAGGGAAGGGAGGACAGGAAGCGTGTGTTACTGAGTCTGAGTCACCCACTGAGACGGGCACCCGGTGGTCAAGTTCGTGAGGCTTTCTGCTGGAAGATGACATCCAAACACGGGGAAGCAGAGAACAGACTATTGGGAGCCACTGTTTAGTTTACGACTGCAGACCTAGCACAGGTGTCTGGGAATTGTCTACCCAGAAGGCAAGAGGGGGAGCTTTTGTCCATGGGCTCATGACCCGCCTTGGTCAAGGGTGACCCCCAAATGGGTTGATTCCCTGCTGCTCTGGGTTGCACATAAATGATTGCTGAGGGATTCCCATGGCAGATTTGTGCTCTACAAGCACGGCCAGAGGAAGTGGGTGGACCCAAGAGGATTTGGAGAGGTTCTCAAGGGCGAGCCAATCCAGACACTTACTGAAGCTTTGAAAATTCTTGTTACCTGTGATCTCGTGGAATTACGATTCTGCTGAATACAGTTAGGTAAACACAGGGGTGTTTTCTTTGATAGGTTTGGGAGCTGGTCCAACGTTAGACACGGCTCTATCCAGGGGCTCAAATAATATTTCTCAGCTCTCTCTTCCGTGGCTTTTGCCCTGCTTTGCTATGCTTTGGTTGTATTTTCCGGCAGGCTTCTTCTCCACGTGGTAGGAAAGATGGACCGTGGGAAGTCCCACTGGTTCCCTTGTCCCACCCCGTCTTCAGTTTGCTCCCAGCCTCACTTGCAATTTGATGTGCGTATGTGGAGTCCTGGCTTACGGAAGGCGGGCAGAACTGAAGTGTGCCACCCTCCCTCATGAACCTTCACCGTGTCTCCATCTCTCTCTCCCCAGCTGCCCGTAGACTGCAGGGGATCCAGCGAGGACTCCATGGCCCGGGGATGGACAGAGCCTGGGTTCCTGATTCACCACGCAAGCTCCCCTGCCAAAGGATCACAGTGGACTGTTAGGTGAGCAAGGAAAAAAATGCCTACAGTGTTCAGCCGCTGCGATTGTGGTGGTGTCTGTTACAGCAGTTAGCCTGACACTCCTCTCAGGATTCATATGTCCCGATCAGTTCTTGAAAACAATTCACATTCTCTCAGTTTCGGTCATTTGACCATCCACCAGGCTAATCAGACGTTCCAGGGGACGGGGAAGGGAGGTTGAGACACTGGATCCCCATCAGAAACAGATGGAATGGGAGCAGGTAGGTTTATAAAGTGAAGAGAGATGATGGGACAGAAACAAGGAGACACGGAAGTTGTGACAGGACCTCCATAGCATCTCATTCCAGAGCTGGCGTCTCTCTACTGTGTGACCGTGGGCGTGCCACTCACCCACTGCGGGCCTTGGTTATTCCCCTGGGACAGTGGGAAGAAGGGGTTAGATGACTCCTGGTGTCTTTTTCAACTTTGACATTGTTTAGTAATAAAGTGACAAGATTAAACGGGACAGAGTCTACTCGTTGCTACGGGGATTGAGTGGCCCTGAAGAGGGTTCTTCTGCCCCCTTGCCCCCCTCACTTTTACAAATGTCATGGGAAGCCTGGGCTGCCACCTCCCACCCTTGGCACGGCTTTCTACTGTGCCAGTGAACCCAGCGGGTCAGGGTCACCCACATGCAGTGAGGACGGAAAGCACAGGCGGCCCTTCTGAATGCTTCGCACCTGCAGAGGCAGAGAGAGGACCAGGGTCAGAGCTTTCTCCTCGCAGGACGACCTCCCTGGTAGTCCTTCCTCACGGATCTGGATCTTCCTTCCTAAACAGTGGGTCTGAGGAAGGAAATAATGATTCTGCCCACTTGATAGACATTAAGTCAGAAGGGGATTGAGTGCAGACTTGAAGAAGGCAGAGGCGGGGTCGGTTCAGCAGCTGGCAGCCATGTGAGGTGGGCGTGGGCAGAACGGAGAACAGCGGGTTAGGGGAGGGCAGGTGGAAGCCCAGAGAGCGCTCCCAGGAGCACGCGACAGCCTTGCACTGGGCGAGGCAGCGAGAAATGGCACTTCTAAAGATTCACAGGGAAAACAGCAAAGGACAAAAATAAACAGTAATCCTCACACACTGAGTCACTTTGGAGCAGCTATAAGTTCTTGGCCGCCTCCTCGAGCACACGACAGAATGTACTGAAAGAGGGAAGGAGGGGAATGAGTCAGGAAAGACAGGTTGAGGTGCAGATCTAGCTGGCTGTGGACAGGTGACCTTGACCCTATTTCTTTGAGGTGGGAAATAGATAGCCCAAGCGGTTGTATGTTTAAAGGGAATTGTTTTAATGATGTCTATTACTTTTTCTCATGTTAATCCGCTTTTGTGGCAAGTCTCTCTAAAGGACCCTAATCAGGTAGCTGTGGTCCTACTTTGACTCTAAGCTGATGATCTTTGTATGTCAGGAAGGCTGCTGGGGTTGAGCTCAGACATCTTGTCGTGAGGGACCGAAGGGTGTCCTGGGAGAGGAATGCCCTTGAGACAAGAGCTGGGCTCACATTCTAGATTCAGCAGAAAATGACTCAGTGTTCTGGGGGCAGGGTCAGGCCATGCAAGCAGCTGAGTGGGGACAGACCGTGTAAACACAGATCTGAGTCGGTGAGGGTTGGAAAACCAAGAACTTAGGAGAACTGCTTTCCCCAGAAATATTGGAGACATTCTCTTCTTCCTTGACCCAACAAGTATTTGTTGAGCAGGACTTTGTGACGGTTCTGACACTTGTCACTGGGGTTTGGTGGTAGTTACCCACCCTCGTTTACTTTCAAGGGAGGGGGGTAAGACCCCTCCCCCAATGAACAAGGTCAACCAAGAGAATATCATCTGGTGATAAAGAAATGATCAGATTAATGAAATTGAGAGGCATCAGGGGCTTGTGGGGGCAGGATGTTTTGACACCTGAAAGAGGACAAGGAACCCACCCCGGGAGGAACAGGTGTTTCGGGTCGTGGGAATAACAGTTGCAGGGGCCCCGAGGACGGGTGGGTGGACCTGCATGTCCTACGTCCTGAAAGGAGGCCAGAGCCAGCAGCAGTGAACGGGACAGACAGACAGGAAGTGAGCTGGGCACCAAGAGCAGGGTTCTCAGCCTCAGGGCTAATACTGTCATCTGGGCCCAGAAAAGTCTCTGTGGCTGAGGCTGTCCCCTGCATTCTGGGATGTTTTGCAGCATCCCTGGCCTCCACTCAGTGGATGCCAGCAGTACCCCCTAGTTGTGACAGCCCAAAATGTCTCCGGACATTGTTACATGTGTCCTGGGCTTTGAGACCACCGGCTTAGAGCTGTGAACCCCCAGAAGGAATGTGGAGCACCGAGGAGGGGAGCACACGTGGACCGACAGAGGAGAAGGAAGTGCCGGTTCATCGTCCGTGCCTACTGGCCGGGCCATGGCCCCGGGGTATAGTCTAATACTATCTTCGATGTCTCTGTGAAGATCGTTTTTTAGATAAGATTAACATCATTTTAACCAGCAAAACAGTTTTATTTCGTTTTAAAATAGTCATCGATGGGAAAGAGATGAACGGTGAAATCAGTAGACATGAAATTAAAGCACATCAGCTTCCCTATTGTGGGTGGGCCTCATCCACTCAGCTGAAGGTCTTAGAAAAAAGACTGACCTCCCCCTTCCCCCACAGAGAGGGCGTTCTGCCAGCAGAGTGCCTTTGGCCTTGAGCTGCAGACCAGCTCTCTCCTGGGGGACCAAGCCAATGGGCCTGCCCTGCAGATTGGGAATGTGTTAGTTTAGATAATTTCATGGGCCAATTTCTTAAAGTAAATCTCTCTGTCTAACCAATATATAGAGTAAGTAATAACTAAGTACGTAAATAAGTAAGTCAAATATATAGTAAATAAAATAATGCAATCCAGGGCCTTCAACATCTGACGATTACCACTGCCTGCGGTTAGGGGCCTGCGGAGGAGTATTGGGGAGCTGGGGACACGGAGATGGCTGGAGCCCAACCGAGAGCTTTGAGAACACAGCAGGGAATGCATGCTTTGTCAAGGAGGGCAGTTTTTTGTGGGGGGTCGGCAGCAAGGCATTCTCAGGAGTCACATGGTTCAGGGGGGCCTCACGGAGAGCTGATAGAACATGGCCGTACCTTGGTAGGGCAGAGGAGCTTGTCCACGACACAGGCACACAAGGTCACCTCTGGTGACACTTCTACTAATGAGCAGGCAGGACTCTGAGGCAGGCTGGGCTGGAAATTATGTCAGGGGAGTGAGAGTCAAGGAGATACAGCCAGTGCTGTTTTGTTTTGTGATGTTCTTGAAATCCAAGGCTGATGGGGGGGTGGGATTGGGGATGTAGATATTTGAGGGCTACTTTGTTTTAGGTGTAACTCAATGACCTGGCAGTCTCAAAATGGTGCACAGGTGAGGACAGACCATCTGCTTGCTGCCTGATTCAGAGGTAACAGTTCCCAGGGCTGCAAAGGGACGCTTGCACCCAGCGATGGCCATCTCTCCCCCGTTCCCACTTCTCCGAGCACCTAAAGAGGTGCTTACATAGTCAAGTGAATTCACCTGACTTTTCCTGGACAAAAAAAAAAAAAAGACACATCATCTCACTTATTATTTGGAAGTTGGATTCTCTCTTAGGGGAGGCCAGAGGGAAGAGGAAAATCCTGCTAGGAAGACACACAGGTTTGCTGATCTGCAGGGGAGATTGGGAGATGTTCCCTTTTATAGATGTTGGTTTTGGAGTGAGTTCCAGCATTCATCACGGGGAACCATCCAGTGTTCTCAGTAACCTTGCTGCTGGCCTTCAGGGGAGGCTTTGGCGGACTCCACTCCTGGGCTCTGTTGCTGACCCAACCTGAAATCCTTCTTTAGGTCGAGTCAGCAACCTATCCCATGACTTTCGGGGGACAGGTTTTTAATATAAGACCATCAAGCAAAAGGCCTTTTCTGCATAGTGTTGAGTTGCCCAGAGGCTATGACCGGGGGTTAGACTGAGGTAAAAATGTTCAAGAGATATTGCTGCAAAGTGCTGAGTAATGCAACACTTGGCTTAGTCATGCCCTTCAAGTATTCATGGAGAGCATATAAGACCATGGGTAGTTGAGAATAAAATGTGTAGCTTTTCAGACTTTGGGGTAGCTCAAGTGAAAATAAATCCCTTTAAACATTTTAATTTCCATTGACTTCATATTATAAGATGCACATTTTTTGTCTTTGCATTACTTTCAATATAGAAACCCAATGTTCTATAAGTACATAAAATTTTTCTTAAAAATTATTCAATTTATAATCTAAATATAAAAATCTCAAAAAAAAAAAAAAAAAGGCTGTGTCAACACATAGCTAAGCAAGTAGGTCCGATTTTTACTGTTCTGGCCTTTGATTGTTTGTTTTGGCTCATTCTAGACCACTGGTTCACGACTATTTTTACCCCCACTGATACCGCTCATGGCTCACTTTCCGATTGGTCATGGCTGCTCCCTCCGGATGCGTCATGGACTCCAACAGCCCCCCTTTCTCACATACTGATCTCAGACACCCCAGCGCCGTGGTGACCCCACACCATGGTTCACAACGGCTGGTCTAGTTCACTAGATGGTTGGTGTATTAGTAAAGATGTGACCTCAAACTCTAACTGGTAGGTTGTCTACACATTTGTTCATTTCAGCATTTTATTTAAATAGGAGACATAATTGGACCAAACATTAACAAAAATTAATATTCCTTAATGAGGGAGTGTTTGTAGTAGGCAAAAACAACGTTTTTGTACTCAAGAAAAGCCTGGTTGTGGTCAAATCTAAGAGGTGACATCACTAGCTCTGTGACTGAGCGGATTACTCAACTTATTCTGAGTTTCAGTTTTCTTATCTGTAAACAGGGGCGGAAAACAGTCGACTAACACACCCAGGGTTGTTGTCATAGCCGCAGGCACTGAGACGAGTGAAAGTGGGTTGTAAGGTTTAAAGCGCCAGGCTTCGTAAGACGGCATTCAGTCACAAATAATTACTGAGCACTTACGAATCTGCTGGCATTTTGGATGTAGGCTCCAGATTTAATATCCAATATAGAACAAAGAGGTAAGACATGGTCCCTGCCCTCAGGGATTGGACTGTGGAGAACAAGAAGAAGGATGACGAGGAGGAGGAGGAGGAGGAGGGGGAGGGGGAGAAGCCTATGAAACGAGAAGGAGTTATCGCCTGGCCCCTATCTGAGCAGTAATGAGAATTTAAACTCTGTGATGAATTAGCTTCATAAAGATTTAAATAGCATTGATTGAATTTTGGCACACTGGGTTCACTGTTGTTTTCTGAGTCAAGGTGGGAAGGTTGACACCTTCACTTATTAAAATAGAACACTTTTTAAATTATAAAAATAACCTATACTCATTAAAATGAAAGACGAATAATTCAATAAGCAGAAATTGCAGGTCCCTTGGCTTGACCTGAGTGTGAGTGCTAGGTCTGCCCCACTACCTGTGGATGAGACCACTCAGACTGTCGGTCTCCTCATCGTGACAGTGAGGTCAATAAACACTAATGCAAAACCTGGTGAGAATGAAGAGAAAAGAGATTTAAAAGGCCACGCATATTTGGTGGGTATTTAATAAATGTTGTGCGTTTTTTCCTTCCTTCATTTGGAAAGTTAATTTGAGTGGAATTCACTGTATATGTAATGTAGTGAATTGAAAAAAGCCTGCTATAAGTATGTGTTTGGCTCATTTCAGGTTCCATTGATACATAACCGATGTCTCCAGTTCCCGAGTGCCCAGTGCAAGGCCCTTCCGTGACATCTTACAATGAACCTGCTCCGGAACTTTGCAGATAGGTGATCATTAAGGCTCAGGAACTGCCTACCCCTCCCATCACTCAGACTTCTTTCGATTTTTGAGGAAAGGGTACATTTAAAAAGTTGTCTTAGGATGTTCCAACTGTGCTTCTAACCTCCACTTCCAATATTTTTGGCCTGAGACATAAAATGGAGCTTTACTGCAGACACAGTAACCTCGGACAGCTGCCCAGCTCCCTGCTACTCATAATTCACAAAGGATTGTCTGCCATCGCAGGAGTACCGGATGGTGGGAGGGGTTGCCACGAGGAGCACCACGCATCCCTTTTGCTGAGCCACTAAATTCTGTGGTGGTTTGTTACGCAGTAAAAGCTAACTGATATAGTTTTCATTTTGTGCTAGAGTGAAATTTCTTTTTTAAAAAATTTTTATTGATTTTTTAGGGAGAGAGGGGGAGAGAGAGAGATAGAAACACTGATGAGAGAGAACATTGATTGGCTGCCTTCTGCATGCCCCCACTGGGGATTGGGCCCACAACCTGGGCATGTGCCCTGACCAGAAATCGAACCGGCGACCTCTTGGCACATGGGTCAATGCTTAACCACTGAGCCACAACAGTTGGGCAGAATTTCTGATTTAAGCTCCCTGAGCATTTCTCTGACTCCCTTTTTTGGAGTAAGGAATTAATTGGATATTTCTGCTGGCAGAATTAATAGGTTTCTTCTCCCTAGCATTTTCCTGCGATAGTTCCTAAACTCTCACAACTGGTGTATGTGTGTAGAGCAGAGTTCAACTGGTATACGGGTATATAATAGAGTTTGGTAGTGTGGTAGGATCTTTAAAGTTTAGCATAGAAGTCTGGATGACATAAGACATGAGACTTTGAATATCCATTGAAGTAGTTCTTCCATGGGTCCCTAAAGGGTTTACATAGGCCTGGGCCCTGGCTTCCTTCACATTTTTGTTCAAGTAAATGCAGGTTCTAACTGGCCAAGTGGCCTCAGCAGGTGATAACTACACTCATTTCCTCCTGCATTCATAACCTACTGCCGAATTTCCTTGACCTCAATGGGGTCACAGATTTGAAGAATTACAGAGCTATTTAATGGAAGTGAAAGAACAATTTCAGAGGAGATTCATAGATTTTGATGACTATGAATCATACCTTAAGAATTTGTGGCTACCTTTGAAGTACAAACCACAGGATGTATCTGATTGATTCAGCATCTGCTCTGTTCCTGTGGTTCAGTTTCCAAAAGACCCGAGTGAGCTGAAAATGAACTGTGCCTACCAAGAAGACTATCAGTAAAAACATTGGGTATATTAACCAGAATTGTTGTGAATTTCCTGGCCACACAGCCCAAATCTTGCCGAGGTTTGGGTTTTATTGGCTTTGTAGAAATGTTTTCTTTCATGAAACGGTTGCAATCAAAGCTGAGCCTCTCTTGGGGATACAGACTGTGATTCATGAGTGAGATGTGCCCTAGCTTAACATACTCCTGAGATTCTCCAGAATAGCTCAGTTGAATATAAGTTTTCTTATTGGCTGATCAATGTGTACAAGTGACTGGCACCTGACCTATAAGAATGGACTTTTGAATATGTTTGGTTGAACAACTGTTTTTGGCTTGCGTCGTATTGAGTGAAGAGAAAGTGTATCTCAGAGTTTCCTCTAATGAGAAACCCAATCCAGTTACTGTGCAAATCTGCCAGATATTTCAGCGTTAAACGGATTAATATGTTCATTTTCTTGATTTGTTTAGTTGAAGGCTCTGGTGGGCTACATGTGGGGATTTCTAGGCACGATGTATTATGTGAATCGATGAATACATTAGCTGGGAAAATCTAGTCTTTACCCACCTGCAACCTGAACATTTTTGAAATATTTTCCATTATAATTGAAAAAGATACCACTTTTCAACTGACAAATCACTCCATCCTTTATCAAAAACATCTTCCCTTTAGAAGCCTAGTTTTATTTTGGCAGCAGGTAGAGACTGTACCTTCTAAGGGGTGACATTATGCTTTTGGCTCAGGCAAATGTAGTTTATTAAACATCTAATGAAAAAAATTAATCCAATGACTATTAGATTAGATTATTATTAGTAGTAGTAGTAAAGACATTAGTGAGCACTGGGCAAGCACTAAGTAAAATTATCTATGTTGGTCATCTCTTTTAATGCTCACAACAAGCCTGTGAGGTAGGCACCATTATTATCCTCATTTTCTGATGAGGAAATTGAGGCATGAGGAAGTCCAATGACTTGTCTAAATGGCGTAACTAGAAAACGGAAGAGTTGGGGGCCCACACACAGTTTTGTTAGACTCAAAACTTGTAGCCATTTAGAAATACTGCATAGTATTAAACAAAGTACTAAATCTTTCCTTTATCTTATTTTATCAAAACATGGATAGCTAGTGGTAACCCTAGTGGAATTCTTAGCTGAGACCCCTGTAAGAAGAGGCAGATTAACAAGAGAAAAGCACACAAGTTTATTAACATGTAGACTGCAAGTATACATGGGAGATATCCAAGCAAAAGATGTGTACCTCAACGAGGCGTTTTGGAATTCAAGCTTAAATGCCATCTTAATAGGAAAAGGGGAGGGAGGTGTAGGCCTCTTAGGGGAGAGTAGATTATTTTAGGAAAGATGAATGGACCTTTCGAAGAATAGATGGGAAACATGACAGTTTGTAACAAAGTCTGTCTGTGGTGGTGTCAGCTTCTAGTCTCATCTTCTGTGACAAGAGTCAACCTTCCCTGGTTGATGAAACTCCCAGGGAGGAGATTTATGACATTTGAGATCCTTTTGGAGGATCTGTCTTGAGGCAGATAAGGGGAGTTAAGAGAAAGCCTCTCCCTTCATTTGCTGTTTTTCATATGCTTACAACTCAATGTCATCCATATACCAGGGTGGTATATTTTGGGTCGGTATGTCCTGTGATCCTTCAAAATTTGATATCAATGGGTTTAACTTTTGGTTAAGTGACTTTGAGTATTGACTCCTAGAACAGAGTATGGGATGTGATGTCAAGTTTACCATCTCTATTGGGTCATACTCTGAAGGATCTTTTAGACTAGATTCCATTCATGGCAGAATATTTTATTATAATCCTAGTTGGGGAGAGAGAGACATGGAGAGATTGGAGAGATGGAGGGGATGGGGAGAGAGGGAATGAGAAAGGAAGAGAAAATGAGAGAGAGAGAGAGAGAGAGAGAATGAGAGAATGCTGCCCTTACTACTTCCATCCAGCTGTTGACCATCCTGCATCTCTCCAGGGTTCTTTTCTGTACTTCCAGGACATGTCAGTGCAACTCTTAGTATTTCAGTTGCATTGTCTGGAAAATGTAAGGATGGAACCCATTGTAAGGTGTGGTTTCCACCCCTTTTCATTCTAATTAATTTTATACATAATTTAAATGGTCTCATTTGGGTTCAATCAGTCATTCCCCCTTCATGGGTAGCCTCAGTTGGCTGCCTATACCTCAATTTGCCAAGTAGGTGTTAGTCAACACAGGAGGTACAGTTTGTGTACCCCATGTAATGAAGAGCCTATAAAATGTAACCTTCTTAGATCAATCCCTTATGGGCCTTTTCTTACAAAACGGACTCCTTTGCCCTGGTCAGGTAGCTTTGTCAGAGAATACACCAAGGTTGTGTGTTCGATCCCTGGTCAGGGTAATACCACTGTAATAACCTGGTTGTTAATTAACAGGAAAGGAGCAAAGGGAAGACTAGATATTACGGGCATGCCATCATGCAGCTTTGCCAGGAAGCTGCAGTTTAACACTCTCCAGGTCTGTTTCCCCACAGATCCCTGGGTGAAGGGACTGGACAATAGATGCATGCTCAGTAAGGGCTGGCTGACGTGAGTGGGTGCTTGCCTGTCAAGCACACCTGGAATCAGGTAATTGGCCAAAATAGGTATGGCCACTGCAAGGACTCGAAATCTGAGATACTTAAGCTCCTGAACAAAGGGAGATCCCCCTCTTGGCTCTCCTGGCCTCCTTGCTGTCTTGCTGCTCACACCTGACTCCTGGCTTGTAGGGCTCTCATGCCCCTGCAGTCACCCATGTGGCTCATGGCCATGTGGACCCCACACATAATGGACTAATGGACTGTGATTAGCCTGATGCTACACTGGACTCAGCTCCACCATGGAACAGAAACTCTGGACGCTGGCTTTGCTTCTACCTCTGCTAAAACCCCGGTTGCCCCTTTTCCAGGACTGGCTTAAGGGAACTGGGACTTCACAAATGGAGGGATATAATTCTGTGCAAATAAAAATCACTCATTCTCAGTTCGTGTCTCAGAAAATTCTTTTCCTCGGGATATCGAAAGAACCCCACTCTCACTAGCAACGGAGAAAGGCAATCCGTATAATTCTCTGGTAACAAGGGCACATACCAGAATCAACCAATGAATGCATGAGTGGGTGGAACAACACATCGATGTTTCTCTCTCTAAAAATCAATAAAAATTAAAAATATAACAACTGACTTTTGGGGTGGGGCCACAGAGCCAGTGCCTTTCCCAACCAAAATATGTTTGTGCCATTTCCCTGCATCTGGTTAGGGGAGGAGATCTCAGTGCTTGGACAGGTGTGAGAAATTGACCCTGAAAATGCAAACCCAGTGGAGCATTCGCAGCGCTGCAGCCGGTCTGCAGCTGCCTCCGAGAGCCTTGGACAAAGAGGAAGCTCCTGGCTCAGGAGGGTGACTCACTGGAGGTTTGCTGGCTGGGTCCCACACCCGCCAGCCTGCGGAACAGGAAGGCCCTGATTGTGCTCGATTGTTTTCCTGAATGCCTTTCTCAACAACAGCAAAAGGAAACATTACTGTTGGCTTCACGCCATCCAGGCCACTTGGTACTTGAGAGTGCCTAGAATGTAAGAGTTGGGCTCGGAGAGGCAGAGCCCGATGCCTTCCGTCTGTGTTTCAGATTAACCGGCTGCCTTTCGCCATGAACAATCCGGGTGATTTAAGACAAAGGGAAACTCCCTTTACTAGCAGCAACCCCCGACCCCGGTCTGACCATTTGTTTTATGGGCCGTTCATGTCCAGTAACCCCATGGGGGGCCTTGACACCACCACCCACTGAGTTGCCTGAATAAAATATGACAGGCCCTGCCTGCCAACCACCTCCTCCCCTCGGATTGCTCCGGGGAGACTGGGCAGGTGCGGAAAATGTGGCCTGGGGAAAAGAGAAAGGAGGAAACCAGAAGGTTCCTTAATGTGCAAAGGGAATAGAATCTGGTTGCCTGGAGGTCCCAGCATCTGGGTGGAATTAGGCACAGAGAGGCCTCAATGACAGTGCTTCCATCATTGGCTGCTCCTAGAGGACCGTAGTCCCCAACTCCACCCCGAAAAGTTTCCCGATCGTGTTATTGACAAAGGGGCCATATGCTAAACCTGACAAGCTCAGGGGAGGCCTGTGTGGTGGGCCTTACAAACTCAGAGACTGAGAGTAACCACAGGAGGGTCTGAAATGGAAACTTCCTAACTGAAAGTGAGTCATGGCTGGTAGTCATGTCCTAGGCCATTATCTTCCTTGACAAAGGTCAGTCTTCCCCTTAACTGAGCCTGTCTTGTATTTTTGCATCTAAGGTAATTTACCTTTGGAATGTCAGAGTAATCTGCTTTTCCGGACCCCTTAGGGCAAACCCAGGGGCACCAGAGCACAGACCCAGAACCCTTCATTATTATGTTGTTCCCGAATACCATCTCTGTGCTCTAAATGTTAATTATTAACTAACCTGTACCCACTAATGTAAACAAACAACATCTCTTCATTTAAATTTTTATCCAATCTCAGAGCTTTCCCTGCTTTGCTCTCTCCTGCCTCCCTAACTCACCAGCGATGAATGTCATGTAATCCTCCTTACGTCTCCTCCTTTGATTCTAATGTATAAAATAAGCTGTAAAATGCCATTCTCCACAGCATTTCCTTAGTCTGTTGAGATTTTGCATCCTGGCAACTGTCATCAGGTTGGTTCAAATAAACTCATAAAAATTCTCTAGAGGTTTGGACATTTCTTATGTCGGCAATTGTTAGGCATCTCCCGCATTGTGGCATCCCTCCTGTGCTCAGTGATCAGTCTGGATTGTTCTTCCCGGGTGGGCACCCTGACCAGGCCCTTTGCCTGTTCCTCAGCTGAGGCTGCCCCCTTGGAGAAGGTACCCCACTGGGCTCAGGGGCCAAACTTATGATGTTGTTGATAGCAGAAAAGAAGTCTGGGGATAGGGTGGTAGGGATGTTTCTCTCCTAAACTTGGGACTGCTCTGGGCTCTGAGAAGCCCTCGTTGTTCATAATCTAACAGTGTTCTCCACGCGTGGTTTCTCTCGGGGGCTCATGCTGGAGGCCGTAGAGTGTGGGTAGGGAGGTTAGGGGCACAGCTGGAGGCAGATTCTGCACCTGCTCTGTTCCCCTCCTCAGGTTCTCCTGCAGCAGCTCTGCCCACATCTTCAGTCCCAGGCCAGCTGACACACAGATCACTTCATGCACAGCACGTAGGTGAAGGGTTTGGGCTCCCCTGTTCTGACAACAGAAAGCTGAAATCCATGTAAGCTCACCTAGAAATCCAGCCGCAACTTATTCCATATTGTCCAGGCGTTTTTATCAGCTTAAAGCAATGTGTACTCCAAAAAGGTGGATTGCCAAAAAAAGTCCCGTGTTCAGAATAGTTTGGGCAAGTACATTAGCGCAAAGCAAACCAGGCCTTGGCTGCAGGACTTCTCAGAGATATAACTGCAGCTGTGAGCTGTGGCTCTGCAAAGAGGCTCAGACACGTGGGGTTAACTCCTGCTCTCGTCTGGCTAAGTGCTCCTCTGCTTCCGCAGGGGGAGCTGGGGCAGGTGCTTTTCCTTCCACCCAGTGGGGCTTTCTCAGAGAATCCAGCTCTGTGGCTGCCTCCAGATCCCCTATCCCCATGGAGGGACCGGGGAGGGTCCAAGGTCTGGAGAGGGGCGGGCCTACAGCTTTCAGAACACTGCGGGGTAACGGCCAAGCTGCCGGCAGGTGGAAGCAGCCCACAGTCTGCATTTAATGCCTTCATCAGGAGTGGGGCAGGACAGCCATTATGATGGCAGCTTCCAGCAGGGGAGCAGTGATGGGACATCAGGCTGCCCTCGGAAAGGGCCACACACCTTGTCCTTCTGGCAGAGCTGATTGGTAGAGGCAGGGCTTCCCGTGGAAAGAGCCAGGCTTGGGCAAGCTAGGGTGCGTGAGCTCACACAGTACATCGAACACCACACCAGCCAAATCCCTACGAAACCCCAAACCAAATCACACTCTCACATTCAAGCAGCGCATCTGTACACACATCATACTGTCAGTTGGTTATAACCAGCTGGGATCGGCTGGTTCATCTCTTGGGGTCAGAGTGAAACCTCATTACGGAGTTTACCTAGAAGCCCAGACCCAGGGGGCCAGGGGTGGAGGGGGAAGTTCTAGAAAACACAGTCAATACACAATCTTGTTAACATTGAAACCATCTCCACCTTTTCCTTTTTAAAAAAGAAACATCTTCTATTAAAACCTCTTGGAAAGAACAAGCTCCTTTAGGAAAATGCTCATCTATAGAGATTCCAACTTCCTTTGTTCTCCTTACAGAGACAGACGAGATCAGCGGAACACTTCACTCAGAAATGAACAACAGCCAACCATGTGGAAACATGACAAGTAAGTGGGTAAGAAGCGTCACCTCCCAGTTTCCTTCCCCTTATGTGACGCTCCGAGTGAGTGAAATGAAGGATAGAGTGCTGGTTGGAGGGAGGAGGTGGAGGGACGTGCCAAGCAGATAGCCCGGTTCTGGCTGAGTGGCTAGTGGATGGCAGACGGGAGTCACCGAGAACAGGGGCAAGGGAAGCAGACCCATTCTTTGGAAGAGAAGGGAGCTAGGGCATTCCTTCAGGCAGGCTTCAGAGCTGTCTGAGCGGAGACCTCCCCTAGGCAGGCAGATAGATGAGTCTGGAGCTCAGAGATGTCTGAGCTGGAGGCATACCTTGGGTCGACAGAGAGCTGAAGCTGGGAGTGTTCTCGAGGTCATCAGAGACAGTTGGGCCTGAGCAGCAGAGAGGGCCTGGGCTGGGCTTGAGGCGGAGACCAGATGGGAGACGAGGCAGGAAGGCTCAGATCCAGAGGGCCGGAGAAGCACAGTTACACCTTCGGTTGGTTCTCCCGGGAGGCACGCACACCTGCCTGACCCAGGAAGGAGAGCAGAGCAGATTTGCATCAAACAGTTAAACGGGGCCTTCTTTTTCTTTACAAATGTTACCTTTCCTTAGTTATAAACTAAATTAGTGTTTTCAAAGCACTTTTCCAACAATTTTTTTAAAAAAAATTATGTTCTTATAATGAACCAGTGAGGAGGTTGTGGAAGATGTGATGAGTCCCCGCTCCTTTTCACTGATTTATTGAACCATAATTGACAAATGAAAAGTAAGATGTTGACAGTGTACATCATGGTGATTTGACATGTACATGCTGAAACGATTCCCTGTTGAGATAATGAACACACCCACCACCTCACATGTTTACCTTTTTGTGTGTGAGAACATTACGTTCTACTGTGTCAGCGAATTTCAGTGACACAGCACCGTGTTATCAATTGCAGTCACCGTGGTATCCGTGAGAGCCTCAGACCCTATACATCTTAGAACTGAACATTTGTACCAACCTCTCCCTATCCATGCCCCCACCCCTACCCCTGGCAGCCACGTTCTGCTCTCTGTTTCTATGAATTTGGTGATTCCACATATAAGTGATACCATGAGGTGTTTGTATGAGCCCCCTTTTAATGATAAGGTAGTTGAAACTCAGCTGTGGGAGAGAAAGGGTCATTGGAAGTGAATGTCACCTGACACTCATGTCTTCCTAGCTCTCTGTTTTCCCTTCACTTGGGCTCATCACATTAGGACTTGCAATCTTGTAGCTACACGTGTTTGCCTTTCCTACTGGATTGGAATGTATTCGAGGTCAGAATGGGTGTCTTAACGGTCCCCCTAGACCCCCCTTCTCCATCCAGCACCTGGCTTTGTAACTTTAAAGTATTTGCTACATTGGGGGTGAATCCAATGGATAGCAGGGCAAAATCATTTGTGTTTTGAATGCTATGAAGCTTCCCTCTGCCCCTCCCGACTACTCAGCGATGGTGGCATCCACTGGGGGTGGGGGTGGGGTGCTGTCATCAGCGTTAAGGGGACAGCAAGCTGAGATCAATGCCTTGAGCAGGGGAGGCTCCTGGGGAATCTGCAGGGCCAGAGCTCAACAGGAGTTTGGGAGCAGTATGGATTGTTACCCCAAACCTCCCTCCATTCCCTACCCCCCCTTTCCTTCTCCCTGATCCTACATAACCACATGGGAATTTGTTTCTGGAAATGTGAAACAGTCATCTTCTCATTTCTTTAGAGTTTTTTTTTTTTTTTTTAATCTCATTTTCGGTTTTTGTTTGTTTTTTGTTGTTGTATATTTTGTGCAGTTTTGAATTTATTTCCTCTGAGTTTAGAAACTTGTAGAATTCCTGATATTGGCCAATTTCTGCCCTGGGCTAAAGAAAATGAGGGCCATTTGGATCTTGCAGGGGAGGGAACACAGCTTTGGCTTCAGTCGATCTGGTGTGGACCCTGTGTGACCTCAGGCAAGTTACTTAACCTCTCAGGGTCGTTGCTTAATCTGGAAAAGAAATCCGATTGCCTTTGTTAGGTACATAATGAGAATTAAGTGAAATAAGACCTAAAGCCGGCTCATACTGCAATATTATGTGCTTGATAAATGTTTATTTTCTGTCTACTTCCTCTATTTTTAACTCTGACACATATTTATTATGTAACCTTGAGAGAGATCTTTCAACATGTAGGCGTAATATCAGCCAGTATCTGTCATTTACCACGTCTTCCTTTCCTCCACTACCCTGTGATTTCTCGCAGGAGATTCTCAACACCTTGAAGATAGAAGGATATATTTTACTTTTTAGGTGTTTTTATGTCCGATCAGCAATGCTATGCTCGTCACCAAGTAGGTGGTCTGACATTTTTAAACTAACTTTTCTTTATCGAAGTGTCATCACTTGTCATGTGGTGATAACAACAGTATTTGCCCCTGTGTACGAAATTAATTAAAAAAAAATCCATACATCTCCTCAGGTATTCATGGTGGAGATCTAAGGCGGTATTATGGTTACTATTGATTTGCCCACGAGTCCCCTAATCAGAGGGCACTCAGATCTATACTGATCACTCTTCTCTCCGTGTGGCTGGATCCCCGCACAGTCTGAAAATGAGTGAGCCGGGCAGCTGTGCAGACTCGAGAGTCAGAAAAAGAGACTGTACGATCTGTGGTCCAAACAGAGTGGAAAGGGAGCTGTTCATGATTGTGTTGGTTCAACAGTGGAAAACCAGGACTGCCCAGGGCAGACCATGGTCACTCGGTTACAGCAGATGGGTACCACGGTGGACTCCGCCTTGTGACAGCCACCCCAAATGAACCTCATTGCTACTATGTTGACTGAATGTGGCATGCCCTCCTCAGATGCTTTTAACGGGTGCACATCTCCACCACTGCCTGTTAGGCGTGTTGGCTAAAGTACGCATATTATATCCAAGAACCACCTAAGTAAGAGAAGACTCTGAGTGCAGGAGCAGAGAAATCACACATCCTCTTTGAATCATGAAGCTCACAGTGTGGACAGGGCATCAGGTGCGGTGCTGCTGGCTTATCTCACCTGTTTCTCCCCTAGTCCCTGGGCAGCGTCATTTAAGTTCTAAGAATTGTCTCTGGAAGGCAGCATAACCATGTCACTCTAAGAGAACTCACTACGGTGTACTTTGTAGAGTTGGGAGAGGTTTCTTTGCAAACTGTTAGAAGATGCATGAACTACTGGGGTTATGGATTCTTTAAATTTGCCCTCATTTTGTCAGAAGTTGGTTCTGTGGAACATGAGATTTCAGGGAGGCCCATGAACCTGTGCCCAAGAAGCAGAACAGGTGAAGAGTATGCGCGCGTGTGTGTGTGTCCTGTGTATGTCCACGCACGTGTGTCCATGAGAGTGCGTCTATCTGTATGTGCTTCTGTGCATGTGTGCACATTTGCATGTGTGTGTGTGTGTGTGTGTGTGTGTGGTTCTTCTGAGACCCACTCAGGACTCTGCTCTTTCTCTTTGCCTTCCCTCAGCTTGGGAAACCTTTTTTACCCTGGGGCAATGCTCGCCTTGGATCTGTTACAGTTTCCTCAGGGATGGATAACCTGTCTGCCTCAGAGGCACTAGCATTTTCTCTTAATGGGGTTAAGACCTTGGAACCCCAAAGGCTAGGAGATGCTGCCGCAGCAATTGCTTGGGGGCCAGGACCCCTGGGCCTACTCTGCTTGGACCGGGCAGGAGAGGGCCTTTCCACGAGGTAAAACCGAACAAAATAGTGTCTCCAAAGCACTGGAGTGGAAGAACCAAGAGAGATGAGCTACAAAGTAGGACCTCACCCAGGCCGGCCCGACAGGGTAGTAGCACGGGGCTGAGCAAATCACTCGCGAAGGAAAAGCCCCACATGTGACCATCTTGCACCAATGAAGACCAAGTGCTTCTCTGTCCTGCCGTGGGCACGCCTGGCCCAGCCCTCCACGACCTTCCAGGAGGAATTCAAAGCAGCGGCCGCTGCCCTGCGGGGCGCACGTCTGCTGCTCGGTGTCCCGCACCACGGTGAACTGGGAGCTGCGGCTCAGAGCAAGCGAGGCTGCGGCCCCAGCCCCAGCGGATCTTTCCAGGGCTGCGTGGCTGAGTCACTGCCGTGGTTTATGCTCCCTCGGCTGAGCACGCGAAGGTTGTTTAGACGTCGTGCTGTTCTCTGTTCCCTTCACAATCCTCTTCCAAGGCAAACGTCCAAAGGGGTGAAAGGTGCCCAGGATGGAATTAAATAACACGCTGTCTTGTAGATACACAGTCGCTGCCGCACTGAGCTGCCGTGAGCCCCAGTTTTCAGTGCGAAGGATTTCTTTCTCTGTTGGTCTGTCTGTGTCTCTGTTTCTCTCATTTCCCCTTGTGGGGCTGTTGAATGTTTTCCCACCCTGGTACCTTCTCTGATGATGGAATACAGACCCCAGGCAGGGGCGTCTTTATGACCAGGTCCCAACTTACCTGGCTTGCAAACAAATCACCATTTCCCTTCCTTTCTTCAGTCCTCTGCAGGCTACATTCAGAGCCCCTTTTTCCTGGGAAAAGAAATAGTGCACTGAAACAGGAACTTTTTTTTTTTGACCTGCCAGCGTTGTAGGTCAAATAGCCTGTAGGCACTGGATTTGGGAGGAGTGGCCATGAGGCCGGGCCATGGTAAGACCTTTCAAACTGGTGCCACCGTCGTCGTTGGGCACACAGAGGTGCTGTCACATGGGGAGTCACTTTACAGTTTTTCAAGCCCTTCTGAATATGTATCTGATCATTCATGTGAACTTCACAACAGCCTACAGGAATAGATAAGACAGGTTTTTCCTGTTTTATGAATGAACAGCAGTTAAATGACTTGCCTAAAGTCATACAAGTAGTAAATAGAAGACCCGTGCTTTAGCCCAAATCTTCTGATTTCAAGTCCGATGCACAGCTTACTAGAGTAACATAAAATTATTTCTTCATTCGAATTCTTGTTGGATACACTTGTGCAAGTGGGCTAGCACACTAGATGGCTTTTGACAGGTGTAACATCCTTAACATTCTAACAGGTTGGCTTATATGGTAACTGGTGTGCCTTCTTGATTGATTTCACCTTCTCAGTATGCAGCCCTCTTACTTCTGATAACAAAACATTGATTTTCCTTTGAGGATGAGACGAAATATTCCCTGTTATATGTAGATTTGGTGGGACAGTGCCCTGGCTGCTCATTGGCCGAGGGCTGAGCAGAATTACACAGGTAGACTCTGTCTTGGGAAGTTGAATCTTTAGCTGAGTGACTTGAGGAAGCGAAAAATGTCTCCATTTCATGGCAGAATCCTCAGAGACTATGAGTTTCTGTTACCTAGGTCTTGAGAGCCTTCCTGGCCCTCATCCTTCCTGAGGCCCGTAAGGTCAGATTTTTCTGTGATTTTATTAATGTCTCCCTACCCTTCCAAGGAATACCTTTTGTGATCCGTTTAACCAGATTGATTTTAGTTGCTTGCACCTGGAGGTCCCTAACTTACATAGGAAGTAAGGAATAAATTGAGAGGAGAAGCAAGATTTTTCTAGATGAGTCCTTCCTTTGTCTCGGGTCCGTGGAAGAAGTATACTTTCCCACCCGGTTGATGTTGGACTTGGCCATGTGACTGTCTCTGGCTTCATGGTGGGCAGAAAGCACTTTTTGATTTGGGGTTTAGAATGTGATTTGCTTTGGCTAATGGGATATTAACAAGCGTGACTCAACAGAGACTGGAAGTGCTCTTGCCTGGTAGGTCTTGGGATCTTATGTTCAGCTGTTGCCATGAAAAGAACATTCTCGGATTAGTCCACAGGTTCCAGGAAGAGGATGAAAGACACACAGTCCAGAGCTACCCAGCCAAGCTGCCCCAGCCTAGATCAGCAGATCCTCAGCCAATCCACAGATATGTGAGCTAAATAAATGTTTATGGTTGCATGCCACTGAGATTTTGTAGCTGTTTGTTATGCAACATTTTTGTAGCAATAGCAAACCTATACAGGAATTTCTATTAATAAGTGCTGTCCTGGTTGCAAGGAAAACCTAAAACATGTGGGCCTGGGTGGTGGTGTAGGTTGGAAAAATGTTGAAGAAACTATCATAAAAGCCCAAAGAAAGGGTGACTCATGTTATATAACCATGAAGCACTTGGTATAACAATCTTCTGTGGTAAACTAGAAGATAGAAATGTAACCAATGAACTTGTGGACTTGGGCAAGATGGTTTTTATTAGAATGTTGAAGCATTAGCTGGCTTTGTAAGCTACATATGATGAGCTCAGAAAATAGCTAGCTGGTTTGAAATAGAATGTTGAGGAGCCATAGACAACCAGAACTTGCCAGTTTAGGAAAAAAATAAGTTTCTTATATGACCTTTCCATTCACTGCGAGATTCCTAAATAAAGACCTCACTTGAGAGCTTAGGTAGGTAAAGTTCAGGTGTTCCAGCAAGACTTGGCCTTCCACTCCAGGCTTGATCCCAAGGCTTAAAGAACAAAAGAAAGGCTGGGCTATAACACCTTAAAAAACCCTTGAAAGAAATCAAATGGCAACTAGAACACCCTTTCAGCTGGATGTTAGAAAGCTTAAGGGTGTGTCCCACAGCAGCCTGAATCCACTACCAGAAATTAAGTCTAGAGAGAGAGGCATGTCTTGAAAATAGTGGTAGGTGTGGTTATGGAATATTAAACAGACAGCAAGTTAACAACATACAAGTGTAGCAGACATTTATTTATTTAAAAAACAGTTTAAAAATTCTAAAGAAAGAGCTTTTCCTTTTATATATTCAAAATGTCTAAGCAACTGAGACCTAGATGTGTGTCATGTAAAAATATGCAGAGACAATGCACAGTAAAGAAATAGAAATTCTAATATAATGATATAGAGGTTAGAATAAAATGTCAGACATGTTCCTTTACTGCCAGAAATGAGCTGAGATTATTATTGCCATTAGTGAGCGATAAATACACAAAAGGTAACAATAATAAAAGGCAAATATCAGTGATGTGGGGAGACTTGCACAAGGCATGTGATAAATATCAAAAAACAAACTCAGAGCAGGAAGTTCAGAATTAGAGACAGATGAAATAACAACACTTCCAGTGAGATCTTTGAAACTGAAGAGACAATGTTGAAAAACAAGGAAGACCAAAATGAAAGTTGGCTAAAATGAGTCTATCATGCCTTGGGTTTTCTTTAGTCCATTTCATAACTTTCTATTCCCAAACCACCAAAATTTATGAAGCTAAACATGGGATTAATGTGCTAATGCTACCAAAAAACATAAGTTTAACCAGAAAAAATTGTTTGCCCTTCCTGATCTCTTACCAATAAAAATTAGGACAGCTTTCCAAAATTTTTGATGTAGTTTAATGCATTTGGCCCATTTTTAGCAGCGATAAAGACTTTTTGTCTTCTATTTTCTAAAACTTTCTTATTTTTCTTTAGTGGGTCCCTTTCCTTGTTGAAGGAAAATCCAAAAATCAAGAATCACCATTAAATGTCTTTTCATAGCTGAGTCCCTAAAAACACAGTCCAACATGGTAGCCACTGGCCACATGTGGCTATTAAACATAAAATGAATTTAAATAAAAAATTTAGTTCATCAGTTATACTCTAGGCACATTTCAGACACTCAATAGCCACATGAGGCTAGTGGCTACCACACGGAACAGTGCAGATATAGAATGTTCTAGAAAGAAGAGTGCTGCCCAGAATATAATACAGTGCTTTGTATATCATAGGTTCTTAGAAAAAATTTATTAGCTACAATTATCACAATTAATTGCAATTTTCAAAATCTAAGTTAGAAAAATATGCAGATTATACTGTGCCAAGGGACTGTCCTTGTTACCAAGGGGACGAGTGCCGTCCTGGGGCACCTTGACATATATGTTTAGAGAGGAGGAAGCAAGGAGGAGTGAAAAGGAGCAAATAAAATAGGAGAGAAACTGAAACCTGGCAGCCATGTGAGGCAAGATATCAAAGAGGGAGTTATCACCTGGCCAAATGTTGCTCATAGGTCAAGTAAGATGAAGACTGGGAATTAATCATTTCTGGCTTTATTTTTCTGATAGTTTCCTGGTAACACAAAATAATATATTTACACTTCTCTCTCTCCCTTTTTTGTTTAATCCTCACCTGAGGATATTTTTCCATTGATTTTTTTTTTTTTTCCAGATAGAGTGGGATGGATGGATGGAGGGAGGGAGGGAGGGAGGGAGAGAGAGAGAGAGAGAGAGAGAGAGAGAGAGAGACATCGATGTGAGAGAGACACATGGATTGGTTACCTCCCGCACGACCCCGACCAGGGCCAGGGATCAAACTGCAATCTATACTTCTCTTTTTGTTTCCCATTAAATATATCAGTATTGATCTGCTCTTAGAGGTGAAAGATTTGTCTTACTCCCACTTTTTAAACCCTTCTTTATAAGTTATGCTATATTTAGTTTATGATAACCTATGTAACTGTGCACTATGCTAACACTTTGCCTTAGTCTGTTCAGACTGCTAAAAGAAAATACAACAGACTGGGTGATTTATGAACAACATAAATTTATTTCTGACAGTTCTAAAGGCTGGAAAGTTCCAGGTCTGTGTACCACCGTGGTCACGTTCTGGGAAGGGCATTCTTCTTGGCTGCAGGCTGCTGACTCTTTGTATCCTCGCAGTAGAAAGGGTGAGGAGTCCCCTTCATAAAACCACTAGTCCTGTTCATGAAGGTTCCAGCCTCAAGCACCTCCCAAAGGCCCCACCTCCTAATGCCACCACCTTGGTCATTAGGTTTTCAACAAGTAAATTTTCAACAAATGAACATTCAAACCATAGTATACTTTTATCTCTGCTTTTTGATTCCTCACTTTTAGGTGCTGTTTCTTTGGATCGTCACTATGTAAGTTGAGAAAATTAGCCTGCCTATACAGAGGTGAGTGAAATTAGGCTTACAGTTGTTCATATGGAGAAAAATACAATAATTAATAAATAAAAATACGAGAATAAATTGTTTCTTGTACTCACAGCTGTACACCTACTTTTGCCCACTCCTGTATGTGGTCAGCCTTTCTTTCATCTGCCTGACGGCTGACTTCCACTAGTTCTAACTCCTTTTACATTATTCAGATTTTTAGCATTTACATCCTACTCTGTAAGTGTAATTAAGCTTCTCATACTTCATCTATGTCCATAGGTTGATTACAAAAATGTAAATACAATAAATACAAATTATGATGTTGCAAGTCCCCGTTGAACTAAGTATTATAATTATTAATTGGTCCATTAGATTAGAAAGTCTGTTTACTATGTAAAATCATGGGAAAATGGTACTTACTTTAAACATTATAATTTATGTTAAGACATTTGCATGATTAGACATGATCATTTGTTCATATTCTAATATAAGGTCAGGATATTTTCTTTGAGAATGTCTAACAATGGCTATCTAAAATTTGTGATATTTGAATCCCAATATATCATAGAAGCAGGCTGTACATAGAACAATATATTTTGGGTCTCTATACTGCCAGACTCCATGAATGGATAACACTGTCCACTAATTGACCTATTTAATGGCATGAAAAGAAAGTTGGTCTGAAAAATCCCTTTTGATGTATAACTATTACATTCCTAGAGTAGGCACTGTGTTGATCACACTAGAATTGTTTAAAGAAATAGGTACACATGAAAAAGCTATTGCTTTTATGCTACAAAAACCCCACACATTTCTTAGTGTTATTCAGTGGTAAAACAATAATGAAAATGGCAATACTAAAGTAATAAAAATCCGAATTATCCGCAAAATAGTAATTGAATAGTTTTTAGGTCTATGGCACCATCCTCTGCATGTAAAATTTCTTCATTAGCTTTCCATAGCATTTCTCCATGGTCGTTTAAGTCCCCTCCCTAGAATTCCCATCTGAAAAGTGAAGGAGCCGCTTTAAGAAAGGGTGAATTGAGTTTTTGCTCTGTGCTCCTCAGACAGGTTTGGGGTTAAAGTCCAAGTTTGGCAACTCTGATGTTCTAAATTGTTTTCAAGTAGTATTCTCATCTGAAACTATACTTTATTTTGTCAAGTAATAATAATACTTAATGAAAAAATTTTTAATCATTAAGTGCTACTATTAGAACAAGAAATACGTTCACAAACCCTTCTGGAGTCTTGCCATTTATGGGTGATAATTTGGGGTAACCTGTAAAGCCCAAGTACTTTTTTTTTTTATGTAAGAAACACCCTGGTGTTCCTAATACCTAAAGGTGTACTTTGCTAACATTTTCTCTTATTTGCCTTTGGACTTTTCTTTAAAAAAATGTTTTTAATTGATATTTTAGAGAGAGAGGAAGGGAGAGAGAGACATCAACATTGATCGGCTGCCTCTTGCACACCCCTTACTGGGGATCTAGTCCGAAACCCGGGCATGTACCCTGACCGGGAATCGAACTGGGACCTCTCAGTCCGTGGGACAATGCTCAATCTACTGAACCACACTGGCTGGGCTTTTCTTTCTTTTTTATAAAAAAAATAAAATGGCTCCAGTTCTCTATATAAAATTCTACACATACACACTAAGGACAAAGGATGATTTTCACAGTGTAGGAGTTCTAAGAGAGAGAGGCCCTGATTAAACAAACAGTAAGCACCACTGTATCTCTTACTGAAGGAACAACAGTGCTGGGGTGATGTTTTCCAGGCAACCCCACGGCATAAATCTTTGATACCACTGCCTTTCATGTGACATTTATATATAAAAACAGTTTCTAGAGCCATGAAACCTTTTCTCGTGTTCATGAGGGTGTATTAGGGCAGTCGATGCCTGTGTTCTCATGATATAACTGCTCACAATACACCAGCAAATAGTATCAAGGCGTTTTGCTTGTGCTCTGTGTTTGGTTCTCATCAGAACCAAATAAGGGGCTGATGCCCCAGTTACAAGACAAGGTCAATGGCAGCATGACAGCAAGCCTTACACAGACGTGCTTGTACACTCTGGTGTCTAAGCACCAGTGAATTGTTTTGCATTAGGGCCTGAAGAGAAGACTTTCTCTTCATAGCCCTCATCAGTTTTAACAGAAAATCTAGGCAGAATATATTTGACTTCATTTAAATGGAAGAAAACTGGTCCAGGGATAGATCAATGGGCATGCTATATTAGGAAATAATCTGCCCAAGTTAGGGAATAGAGTATGTTTTAGAATCATAGATGGGGACAAAGGCCATTGGGAAGGATCTCCCCTTTTATTGAGTAAACTAGAAAACCAATTTACAGGAAGATTCAGCAGACTGTATTGAGGCTTTTGATGGCAGATGATGAAAACCCAACTCAAACTACATTTTGTGAAAAGGATAATTGATTGACACAGTTAGTTGGAGAGTCAAGGAGATGCTCCTGGCTCTGAGCAAAGGTGGCTGTAAGCCTCATAGCTGCACTTCCCTCTGCCTGGCTCCCCTCTCATCCTCTCCCAGGAGGTGGCACAATGGCCCCAGATGTTCCAGATGCACGTGGCCTTCAGTGTTCATGGTTATCGAGAAGGAGCAGCAACCTCTAGTGACAAGGGTCCTGGGAACATTGCAATTGGCTCAGTTTGGGACAGGGGCTCATTCCAGAGAAATGGGCTCAGTTCTGTGGGTGACCTAGCCTGGGTCATGGCCACTCCTTTGGCAGGAAGGTAGTATCAGTTCTATCTGCACTATGGGGTCTAAGGAGGTTTCTATAGAATGGTGGAGGGGTCACTCCCCAAAGGAAGTGATGCTGGACAGACCAGAAAAATATATGTCCATTATAGCTAGTCAGGTATAAGTAAACCTGAGGTATGTGAGTCCCAACTCTGTGTTTATTTGTATTGGTTGATTCTTAGTTTCTATTATCTGCCTAATTAGTGTTTCTAGAGATAGTAGATATGTGTGTAAGTGTTTAAAAATCAGCATACATTGCCCTGGCCAGTTTGGCTCAGTGGCGAGAGCGTCTGCCTGTGGACTGAAGGGTCACGGGTTTGATTCCTGGTCAAGGGCATGTACCTGTGTTGCAGGTTCGATCCCCAGCCCTGGTTGGGGTCGTGTGGGAGGCAACAAATCGATGTGTCTCTCACATTGATGTTTCTCTCTTTCTCTCCCCCCCCTCCCTTCCACTCTATCTAAAAAATAAATCAATGGAAAAATATCCTTGGGTGAGGATTAACAACAACAACAACAAAATCAGCAGACATATCTCCACTTGGGTTTGGAAGTCTAAGGGTTAACAAAGGAGTAGGCTGATGAATGGAAGGAGTTGTCTTTTTACTAGGAAGTTTATAAATGGAATATAGACCAAAATATATTGAGAAACTTTGTCACTAAGGCAGGCTGTCTTCTCAAGGTGGTGTCAACCAATGGCCATTGGTGATAATTCAACGCCAACAGAAATCCCCATTTTGGGGTGCAATGAGGACGGAAACTTCATTCAGTGCAAGACAACCCTGGTGATACAGCATGACTGTGAAAACAGCAAGTCTCTGAGGCAGCCCTGGGGCCAGGCCCCTTGTTAGCTAGGCAGCTCTGGTCTGGTCTGGTCTGCTCTGGTCTGTTCCTCTCTGCTTTGCTTCATTCTGCTCCAGCCTGCCTCTCTGCTCCTGCACCGGTCTGGTCCACTCTGCTCCAGTGAGCCACTACAGTGTTTCAGCTCTAACTCTAGCCAAGGAAACATGGTCTTTGGTCTTTGGTGGAAAGAAAAATGTGCTCCAGAGCCAGAGGGGAGCTGGCTTATATTGACAGATGTCCCCACCCCTGGCCCCTGATTGGTCCATCCTTATGCAAATGAAGATTCAAAGTCCTCTCAGTTTGATTGGTCCAAAAGGCACTGTCCAGAGCTGTGCAGCTCTGATTGGATGAGGAAAACCTCAGTCCTACGGGTTGAAATAGGATTCCAGGCACCCCTTTATAAGGGCTGGCTGGGATGGCAGAGACAGTGCAGGCCAGCAGCTCAGTGCAGGCCTCTCCCTGAGTGTGGTTTGTGTGAGAGGCCCCTGTGCAGAAATGGCTGCTAGACTCTGCTTTTTAAAATCTGAAACCAGTTAGCCACCAGAAGTCCTTCTTAGTAGGTCTTTTTTTTTTCAGGGCCCACAGTGGTTACATGGGAACTACTATAAAATTCAACATTCATCTGAGCTTTAGGGCAATAGCTGATGGGAAAAATAATAAATGCACATTTGGGATAAGGAACCTAATGTCTGGAGTTTTATCTGAGGTTATTGAGTGTAAAGGAAGAAAATCATAAAACAAAACAGGCAGTGGTTTGTGTTTTCATGAGAAAGAAGATGTCTCTTGTGATTTCTATCTCCTTTGCTGGGAGTCCCAGCTGGAATAACGACATTTAGCAAGTGACATTTAACAAGGGGAAACTTTTTTAGTATTCTGGAAACTTACAAACCTCAAAATAGTTCTGCTATTATCTTCTTAGTTTTTATTCGATGAGGTCTACTTAAATGCCCTCATACTTCAGTTGAGTAAAGCCGTAAGAACTAAGTCTGCATTGGGAATATTTCTTTTATAATCTATGAAAGAGTTAACCCATGAACACATTTCGTTTGAGCCTGGCACCACTGTGGTGTGTGAGGGAACGGGAGAGAGATGTCTGTCTTTCTTATCAGGTGTCAATAGATTTTCTAGTACACACCACTTCGCACTAGAACCATGGTCCTCAGACTGGAACAAGCACCAGAATGCAATAATCACTTGGAAGGCTTGTGAAAACCCAGATGACTTGGCTTGGCCCCCGCTTTCTGACTCAGTAGGTCTGTGGTGGCCCGTTAGTGTGCATTTCTAGCGAGTCACGCTGTGATGCTGCTGCTGCTATCTGGGACCACACTCGGAGAACCACCCCTGTACATGCATTTCAGAGCTCAGCTCCGGATGAGGCCCCAGGATCCACAGTTCCAGCCGAGAGGTAGGCTGAGGCTGTCCTGGGGGCGGCAGTAGCCAGAGTTTCTAGCGGTGGTGATGGTCTGATTTATGGCAAAGGCATAGTTCCAAGAGGGAAGCTGAGGGGTGAACAGAGGACTCCAGCTCATGTGTGGAGTAAAACGGCGGGTGTGCATCCTTGGGAAGACGTACCAAGGACTAATTAGGTAGGCTGGAGGGCTCTCACCAAGCACCCTGGATTATAAGAGCAGGTTTCCCGGACTAACTAGGCATCTGAGTGCCAGTTAGGATAGACATCTAGTTGAAGAGCCTGGTGCTTGTGATGGGGTCACGGGAAAGGCTGAAGCCGTGGATATGTGAACTCCTAAGAGCTTACCTTGACCAGGCTTAAGACACCAAGGTCACCTCTAGTCCCATGCAGCGGGGAGATTGGTGCTGAGCTAAGACTAACTGACAATGCAGGCCTACCTGTATCCGAAAGCTGCCTGCCCAGGGCCAGCCGTGGTCATGATTGGGGTAGGCAGGATCTGTCTGAAAAACTATTTTGGCTGTGAAACATTTTTTGACCTTGACATACACTAAGAAGTACACAATGCATTATAGAATGGCACACACACACACACACACACATGCACGCACACACACACAGAATTTTCCAAATTAACATTTTGTTTACCATGTGCAATGTGCTCTATTCTGCTTTGTTGCATCTATTCTATCACATTCTATTATTGCATGAAAATAACCCAAACCGTTTGCTCTCCAATAATTCATGTTACGACCCCCCTGGTGGGCAGAGACCTTCAGTTTGAACACATTCACTTAGAATCTACAACCTGTGCTTTGGGCAGCCCCCCCCCCCCCCTACACACACCCCCACACGCTGCAAGTGATTTTAATTCAGGTGTTTCCCAAAGGCCATGTTTTGACTGTCAGGAGATAAAATAATTTATTTGAAGGGGTCCCTGAGCCTCTTCCACACCAGCCCACGTCAGTGACTTGACATGTGATGGATGATGAAGTTGTTTTTCATATTTCTTCTCTTACTTGATTAATGGTCAAATTTCCAGAACTTTCCATGTGACTGGTCTCAAGCTCTGGCAGCCTGGCTTGGAGCAAGGCCTCCACGTCCCCAAGGCAGCACAGTCTGTGAGAAAACGAGGATCGGCAGGGAGGGGGGCGACAGAAGAGGCCGAGGGGCACACGGGCGCTCTGACTCCTTCCACGGCGGCCCCCGTGGGACCACCCACCTGCTCCCTCACAGGCATTTTATCCTCAGGAAGTTCACAAATCAAAATCCGGGATCACAAGTAGCAAGTGAATTTTACCTGGCGAGATAAAGACAAATGCAAAAAAAAAAAAAGAAAAAAGAAAAAGGAAATACTAGGCCATTTCCAGTCAGAGGTACTAAAAAGGGGATTTAAACAACACAGTCATCCTAAAAAAAAAATACGATTGTAAGACATACCTAAGGAAGGATACATGGTTTTGAAGACCTTGCTGGCCTGAACTATGGCTCAGTCTCTGAGACCTAGAATTTGCCATCCAATAAAGTCATTTTACGCCTGTCTGGCTCAGGGCCTGATCGTGAACAGGACGTGGAGGCTCTTTGCTCTTTAAGGGCTGCAGAGGAATTCCACGTGAATTAGGCAGATCTGTGCTTTTCAAAACAAACTTTCTTGTGATCCTCTTGTGCAAATGAGAGAATTTCCCTCCAGCTAATTAGTACCTTCAGTCAGAGAGAGAGAGAGGGAATTTTTTTGGCATGCTACTAAAAAGGACAATAAATATTAGCACCTTACTAAAAAACTAAATAAGTAGGACTTCCCAGAAGTCCAGAGTGCTTTGATAAAGAATCAAGTTCTCTGCAGATTGAAACGATTTATTCTCAGGCAATTCAGCCAGAGACATTTTTCTCCAGTTACTAAAGGTCTGACAGGGAAGAATCCAGAATGACATATTCAGCAGGAGATCTCTTGGAAGGTCCTCTTCGTTCCTCTTTGGGATCCAACAACGGGACAAAGTTAGAAACTAGGAAACATTTGTCTGGCTCCTCATCAGAAAAAGAGATATTTAATCCCCTCTCATATTACATGCAGCTCTACTCAAAATAAAGCAGCTGCTTGGGAGCTGATTTGAGCCCTTTCCTGTTTCAGCAGATCCATTTCTGTGTGTGCGTGCGTGTGTGTGCGTGTGTGTGCGTGTCTTCTTCAGCCGAGTCTGACTTGTCAGGCTGAGAACATATGTGTGTGTCATTCCAGAAAGAATGCACATTCATTTTCCTCCCATTTAATGTTTGAACATGATCACAGTCACCAGATGGGTCAGAAAAACAATGACAGCATGGCATAAATCTTCAGAGGGTTTATCAATCTGATTGAATTGAGAAGAGAAAGTGGATTTTGCTAGAAATCCAATAAACTCTCTCCACCTCAAAGAATTAGGGTTGGTACCAATTTTCTCCTTTATTACAATCTCTGCCCTTTTGCTTTCTGTCCTCTTTTCTGTCTCATTTCCTCCATATTATAAGGCTCATTTTATTCACTAAAGCTAGTAGGGGAACCTCAGTTCTTTGAGGTGAATTAGTCAGAGATTGGAGGCTGGAGGCTGGCAAACGAACTAGAAGAGGCTTGGAGCTGGACAGACTGGAGTTGGAGTATAAGCTCTTTCTCCAGCCCACTGTGTGATCCTCGAGCCTCAGTTTCCCTGTATAGAAAATGAGGCTAACCTTTCCAGTGGTTGTGAGAGTTAGAGATTATGGATATGAAGCACCGAGCGTGACTTCTGGTCCAATAAAGAATGTCGATTATTACCTTGGACACCCAAGGTTAGATTTGTTAGCTGGAAGTTTATTCTCTTGAAGGAGGCAAGAATGGTTACCCAGAGGAGAGAAACATTCTTTACCAAAGACGTTAATAGTCCCGTAGAATTTAACCTGATTGTACTGTGGCCCTGACTGCAGGAATAGCATGTCCAGCTCAGTGCTTTGCTGTAAGCGTCGAAATGTTAAATTTGCTATTGAGTATGAATCAGAAAGTTGCAAGTCATTGCCCTACATGCAGTGTTAGGGAAAATCAAGCTCTATTACTCTATTTTGCTCCAACGTGATGCTTTTCAAAAAATAAACAGTTAGTTCTACCAGATACGTTCTGTTGGAACTACCTAGACTTCTGGTAATCTTCCCCCACAGTAACTCTAGCAGACAGAGATTTGTGAAATTACCTACCAAAGACATCTGAGGTTCAAATGCCTTCATTTTGGCCGCTACACTTAATAGCTGCTAACATAAAGGTTTCAGTTAGGACACTGTTCTTTATGGTTATTTTTCACTGGAGAAAGTAGATGCCATTCTTATAATGACATATAAAACAACAGAGGAAGATCTTCAAATTCAATAAAAAACAGGATTAGTTTTATGATTACATGTTGAAATTTCATATTTAAGGAAGAAAAACTCTTTGAGGAGGAAAAGTTGGAATGGAGCCACATGAAGAAGCCAGCCATGCCAAGATTGGGCAAGAACAGTCCAGGCAGAGTAACCATGGGGTGCAGACACCCTCAGGTGGATTGGTGTTGAGGAACAGAAAGAAGAGGCCTATGGCTGGGATGTAGTGAATAAAGGGGGAGAGGTATGGGGTGGGGGCTAGGGACCAGAACAAAGGAACAGGTAGATTCAAGAAGGTTCTTGATGTGGGTCAGGATGCCACTGACTGTGTTTAGGCATGTAATGAAATCATCACTCCTGCAGAGTGTGGATTTAGAGAGAGTCAGGTATAAAAGCAATGAAATCAGTTAGGAGGCTATTGTAGTAGTATAGGTAAGAGATATTAGCGTCTGTGCTAGGGAGTCTCAGCAGAGCCAGAGAGAACTGAATGGATTCAGGATGTATTTAGGAAGTAGCCTTTGAATAAAATGTGTTGATGGAACAGCTGTTGGGAGCAGAAGTGATGAGGCAAAGAGAAAAATCAAGAATGACTCCGAGGCTTTTGGTTTTTCCTAATATGGAGTGTGGGTCCCATCACAGAGGTGGAGAGAAGGCCATGGAAGGGAGTTTCCATCTGAGACTCTTATTTTGGTAAATTACTTTGAATCCCCTTGTGCCTAAATTCCTGCCTTGTTAACCTAGCCGCACTTCCAGGTCCTTGAGGCTGGGAGCCTGGCAGGATCTTGCCAGCTCCCCTTTCTGTCTATATTCTATCCTCTTCATGCTCCCTTGAGCCCAGCCTGTGATGAAGCTTCATTCTTTACTATCAAACACTTTGGCCATTTTCCCAAGTGTCTAAATATTGCCTGCTCCCAGGTCCCTGTCTCCAAGTTCTCTTGGAACTGTTTCCATCGGGAAAGTTCATCATCCCTTCCTGGACCTGCCCAGTGACAGCTGCTTGCTGGCGTTTCTCTCTGCTGCTTGTCACTGTTGGGTTTGGTCAGGACCTCCCCCACCCAACACACTTAACCACATGCCACCATTAGCCCTAACCCCCACCCCAATTCCTGTGCCACCTTAGAGAACATAACCAAACTCAACTTATAGGCACCTTCAACTATCCAAGCCTACAACTATCACTCATTCTTCAATCTAATATTAGAGACAACTAATATAATCAAAGAAAATACATGGAGGAGAAAATAAGACATTCCACCGGTGTAAAGAAAAGCAGCAGTCACTGGCCACGTGGCCTCAGAAGGCTTTGGTTATATGTTGTTGAGTGTGTGTGTGTGCGCATGTGTGTGCGTGCGCACGCACAAACGCATGAGTAACATTTATCTATGAATACTTCCATTCGTTAGTTGCTCACTTCACTCATTTTCTAGGAGAAAACTTAAGTTTTGCCATATTGTCATAAATAAACAGACACTGAGGAGTCGACTGTGTGCTAGGAAGTAGGGATACCAGTTTCAATTCAATCGCTTGTTTAACTAATATAATTGAACCCATGCTGTGTGTCGGGCACTGCTCTGGCTCAAGACTCAGCCCTGGACATCTTTGCCCAAGGTGAGTTTTGGAGGTTTTCTCTCTTCTAGGAACTCGTAAGGAGTGACAGATAAAGTCCTTGGTGACCATTCTCCACCACAATACAACTCAAATTCAAACTACACTAAACCATAAAAGAAATGTAAGAAAGCCCCCAAATGGACTGATTTGTTTCCTGTGGTGATAACATCAATCATTTTGTTAAAATAAACATCAATTATCAAAATATTTCTATTTTTTGTTAATGTTGCCTCTTTTGGCTAAGGACCCAAGCACATCTTCCTGGTTGGTAATCCAGCACTGCTCACCATGAATGGAAGCAGTAGACAAGCAAATAGATTTGAATAAATAATTGCAATATAAAGAGACACACCCTATACCAGAATTATCTGGAATGACAGGAATGTAAACAGTTTTCAGTGTGAACACAGCAGTCCCCACCCCACCCCACCCTCCCTTTTTGCCTTCAATTCATATCCAGGGGAAATGATTTCCAGATTCAGGGCAGAATGGAATGTATGAATGTGAATCATGACTCTCCCCCCAAATAAGGTAACATATGTCTGTTTAGGCTTTTTTGTATAAGGTGAAGGAATAAACTCAGAAATATCTGCCTGTACTTTTGAAGTGTGTAGGTCTTGTTATTGCAACCCTGAGGTGTGAAATGTTTGCACTGTGTCTGAAATGAATGATTAGGATTGCTGCTAGTTCAACCACTGCCTTCATTGCCATTTCCCCTTCCTCACTAAGTTTTAGTTTGTTTGAAGGATAGCATCAAAACATTGTTTTATCAGTTAGTTTAGGGTAATAGACTGGGGTCTAACTCTAGTCAGTAAAGGGAAACTTTTCAGACTTGGAGTTAAAGTTCAATCTGTTTTTCTTGGCAAACAGCCCACGAGGGAAGTAGAATTCATGGAAGAGACTTGTTGGCTGGACAGCGCTACACTCCAACAGTTGCTATGAACAGATCACAGAATGGAATGATCAAATAAATGTTCACACACGACGGACAGGATGGAAACATTTCCTTTTCCTCGCATATCTCTTTCTGCAAATGCTGTTCTCAGTGCTCTCTCAATATAGCACGCCTCCCTCATGGTGAGTGAGAGAGTAAAGACCTCCATATGGATTCAATTCTGGTGTTCATTTAGGTTATAGCCGTCAGGAATGTATTTCCCCCGAGACTCGTGTTTCTGCTTCATGTTGAAGGTGATTACTTGGCATTCGGATCAGATTGGTAATGATTTCTTCCTCTCTGATGTCCAAAGACAAGAAAGAATTCGTGTCTGGTGCCAGCTGTGAGATGACTGAGAACCGTGGCCAGCCAAGGTAGCGCCAGGATACCCATCCTGGGCCTCATAAGCTTGACAGTGGTCTTCCCTCCTCCTGTCATCTTGGTACCAGAGAGAAGAAGGGGGTCACAGGAGTAGAAAGAGTGAAAGGAAAGAAATTGGGGAATGAGGATCCAAAATTATGTCATGGATGGGCTTGCTCCTGCTTGATCATCCAGGGGAATTGTCTGCTGCTGTTGAAAGGAGGTCACCTCTGGACACAACCCCATTGCTCCTGAGTGCAGGCCGTGCACTCTGCTGCCCAAACGGAGCCTGTGCTCAGGTGGAAGGTGTGCAGGGCATGGAGGCTGGGTAGTGTCTAGAGAATGACACCACTCCCGATCCGTGGTTCCCCTATGTCCAGTCACCTTGTCTGGGCCCTACTGAGTGTTCAGTAGAACTTCTGCTTCCATTGACCACCCCGCCCCCATCTCCCTGGCATACACACACCTCTTATTCCTAACTTATTATTTCAGCACAGTTAACGTTTCAAAAGTATTATCTCCCCAATATCACTTTCCTCTATCATCCCGTAGGGCTTATGGGGGAAGAATAAGAATCAAAGTATCAGTAAAAATACAAACGTGTCCAGAGATGATAATCCTATTCAGAGATAAGATTAAAAAAAAAAAAATACGAATAGAAAGGTAAGAAATAAAGTTGAACTTCAATTGCTCAAACATATAACGAGAATACTAGTTGACACCCAAAGAGCAGTCCCAGGCACTATGTGTGTGTTTTGCTTACATTAACTCATTTAAACCTCAGCATGACTCAATGAATTTGCTATAATTATTCTCTCTCTTTTTAACAGATGAGGAAATTGAGGCATGGAGATGTTAAGCATTTACATTTAGATCTTGAGTTGAGCCCAAGAGTCTTGTTTCAGAGTCTGTGTACTTAACTGGGACTACCTGTGGGTGTACCCTTCACAGGCCTAAGCAAGAGGGCACTCTGCATGATAGGAAAACCATGTAGATTTGAATTCAGATGACTGTGCTGCTGGACAGTCACTTCACAAATTTGAGTCACAGTGTCCCTGTTAGAGCATAGGGATAATGTTTCTGCTAAAATAAGTCTTGTGTTCAAAGAAAACTTCTGTGGGAAGGCACCTAGCTCTAGGCCTGGTGCAGAATGGACATGCAATGGTTTCTTCCTCCCTCCTGTGTCCACACACGTTCTTACCCATCAGATTCTGTCTTCAGGGATATTGCTGCCTGGCAGAGACACTATTTTTAGTGTCTGCTCTTAGGAAAATCTTCCATTTAAAAATATTGATTGTTGAGGGTTGTACAGTAATGGCCCCCAAAAGATGTCCATGATGCAGCCCCCAGGACCTGTGGATTTATTAGCATTATGTGGCAAAGGAGACTTTGCAGATGAAAGGTTGCTAATCAGCTCAAGTTAATGTAGGGAAATAGTCCTGGAGTATTCTGATCAGCCTGACAGAAGCACATGGACCCTTAAAGGCAAAAGGGGAAGGCAGAGGGTCAAAGAGAGATGCAGTGGAAGAAGAGGCAGGAGAGATTCAAGGTGTGAGAGGGACCTATCCACTGTTACTGGCTTTGAAGATGAAGCAGGACACTCCCCAGCAATCGCAGGTGGCTCCTGGAGGCTAAGGATGGCCCTCAGTTTTCAGCCAGCAAACAGGGGCTCAATCTCACAGTCGCATGGCCAACAACCCAAGTGCACTTGGAAGTAGCTTCACCCCCACAGCCTCCCGAAAGGAACACAGTGCTGCTGACACTTTGATTCTAGCCTGTGACACTTTAAGCCGAGGGCTCAAGTTGAGTCACGATGTTCCCTGACCTTGGACCTACAGAACTCTGAGATAATCAAGGTTGTTTTAGACTGCTGAATTTGTGGGCGTTTGTTATCATGGTAAGTGAAAACGAATACAAGTATCTAGTTTGTCCCAGGAACTCTGCTAGGTCCTGGAAATTCAACTGGGAGCTACTCAGATTGCTGTCTGGTCAACAGGCTCACCAGAGTCCTGAGATCAGCAAAGACCATTTCTTTTTCCATCTTGTTTGCCAACTGTCCCTAAAGCAAGCTGCTTGCTGGTGTGTGCCTCAGGCTCCACAGCTGTCAGACATTCAGCTGCACAGGTTTTTTTCTCTGGAATTGAGGTGTAAACACTTGTGAGCTTCTCCCATATGGTCCTCAGATGACCTGTGAAAAGTCAGCCACCTCCTGGCGCTGAAATGCCTGTCTCCTCCCAAGGTGGCTGTGCCCTGTGCTCACAGATGTGGTTTGGGAAGATGCCTCCTCCAGCTCAAGAGGAGCACGTATTTGATGGGATAATTAAATTAGTTGCCTGCATTAGTTGTTAGAAAATACCTCCATGTGTCTTTTCTTACTGTGGCTCCTTTTGTCATTCTTCAGACAGTGGTACTTATCAATTGAAGGAAAGAATGAAAATGGACAAGGCAACCAAAGTGTTCTCTCTGTACTGATTTCAAGCAAATCTGAGATCAGCAGACAATTGGTTGCAACAAACCAAGGTTACATACCAACAATTGCAATTATCTAAGAATACAAAACCCTGCCCTCAGCAAACAACCTTAAGAACTGAACAAATATTTAGATTGCCCAGCATCTGCTGAAAATCCACATGAAACGTCTCCAATAAACTGAACAATGCTCAAGAAACACTTGGGCTAAATAACCTGAAAAATATTCGTATTTACTGAAGAATTCCATAAATCAAAGTCACACTTCCTGGAACATCGTCTGTATGGAGAAGTTTCTTCCTGGGATGGGCTTTTCCTGACCATCTTGTCTGATTCAGTGCACTAAGTAAGTCTCCTTCATCCTATATATTTTCTTTAGAGGACTCAACACTGTTTGGCATGATCTTATTTAAGGGTTTTGTTCGTTGTCTCTTTCCCTTTCTTGAATGTGAGCTCCATGAGGGCTGGACTTTGTTTATCAGTTGAGATGCCTTCATGAAAATTACCTACCGTAATTTTCCTCCAGAGAATCAACCTTCCTCTGCCCGTGTGTTTTCCAGGAAGTGGAAGATACCCTGTGCTCCAGTCTGGAAGCATGTGTAGACACAGCCCAAACCAACCAGCACATTCCATCTGTCTGGCTAGACAGATGGGTTTGTTATGGGCACACAACCAAAGTCATGCCTACCAGGATAAATGTGATCTAATTCTGGGACTTTTGTTTGAGCTTTCCCACTGTCTTAAGCCTGAGAGGATGTGGGAGCTGGAGCTGCTGTTACCATTCTACCTGCAAACAGAGTTTATCAGAATGGATGGAAGGCTGAGCTCAGAAATGGAGGAAGGGGAATTCTGATGAGATAATTCGACCCTAAATCCTGTCATGACCAAGTCAGCGCAACCATGGAGTTTTTACTTACATGGACTAATAAATATTTTTCTCAGAACCAAGGAGCTCCAAATTGAATTTTAATTGATAATCCAGATAAGCCAGAGACATATAAAGTACTGGGGAATTCATCTGTACCTCATTCATCTGGGCACAAAACAACTGCAATTAAAAAATTATGTGTGTGTATGTGGTGGTGGGAGTGTCTACCAGCCACTCATCATCCTGTGTTTTGGGGTTCAAAACATTTAGAAAACAGGAGAAACAATATAGTATATTTGCTACTCCCTAAAATAGCAAGTAAAATCTCTGACTTGTGACTTTGGACGTTATGTAACATTTCTATTTTGCCCACATTGGCAGCTCTAAACCAGTTGGGTAAGAACTTCCTACTCTACATAGTGAATATTATGAAACTTAATGCAAATTATTGATCAGGTACATTAGTTTGAGTTCACATGATATTTCAATGTTTTATTACTACTTTCCTATGTATTCAGGTTACTAAGAGATGACCAATGGATGTAATTTACAAAAGAAAAAAAAAAAACCCCAAACTCTGAACATAATTACTTCATGAATGTCCCATTAAGGAAAATTGATTGATTGCTGTATTACACTGAGAGAGACAAGATAACTGCGTTGGTGGGTATGTAGTGGATGGAGGGAGTATAGTAATCTCACTGGTCCTGTATCTCAACCTGTGCCTCAGTGAGTTGCTTTTATTAAAAATTTTAATGTGAAAAAAGTAAGAAAAAAAAAGGGAACAGCCTGTGTAGAGAATGATATAGAGGCAAGAGAGCAGGCTTGGAAGAGGAACCTCAATGTGCTGGAAGGAAGTCGGGAATGAGTCATCAGTCTTGCTCTTGACCATCCACCGGGCACATACTAAAGTTTTAGGCATTTGTTAGCGAGAACTTTTTGGTTGGATCATAGGTGAGAGCAAGAAAGATTATTTGGAAGCTCAGACCTTGATAATCTTGAAAAACTCATGAAAAGGAGTCATCGTAGGGACAGATGCTCAGGACACACATCCAAAGATATGTCCTAATCAGGGTGCATCGGCCTTGAAGGAGATCTCGGCAAACACCACAGACTGCACCACAAGTATCTTCAGCAAGTGTCCAAAATTACTTCACACAAGATGTTTCGCTGGACAGGGAAATGTTGACGTTTCAGAGGCCTGGCTGGCTGAACATCTCGGCAGGTACTGGAGACCTGGGCCCAGGCAGACCAGTACTTTTCCCCCCTGTTTGGACCAAACACCTCAGCGAAAGGGCAAAAAGACATCGATCTAGTAAATCAAGAATGAAAATATCAAGACTGACTCAACCTTGAGCCAGTAAGCAACTGACTTGAAATTCCTCTGATTCTGTAACAGGAGTTAAATGGCTTCAAAGGAAGGAGGTATAAATTGGCAGTCACTGTGGAAAAGGTGCCCCCTACCCATCCCAGGTTTGGTCAGTGAAAGGTTGGCAGATGAGGGGCAGCCACCATGGAGAGACTAGAGTGATGTACAAAGGCATACAGCCTGAGGAAGTCTAGCCATAGGTGATAAGATGGAATGTGGATGGGTGTGCGGAGTAACTGGGCTGAAGCAGGTGGTCCCAGGAAGGTAGGATACAGGACTCCAGAACTGAGAGCTTTGGCTAAACAAGGCAAGGCAAGGACTCTTTGTTTTAAAAGACTTGGAGTAGGGAGTAAGACCCTAAGAACAAAAGTCAAATGTGGAAGAATTAGATAAATGTTATCTCTACACAACATACACAAGGCAGAGACTGTTGGGCCAGGCAAGGATCTCCCATAGCTGAGCCTTGCTTATGTGCTGTTTTTCCCCTAAGGTGAACTTTTCCCCTAAGATTTCAAGTGTGAAATCTCAGATCAGCAGATCAGAGAGCCATGTGGGCAAATAGGACGTAAGTTCATTCTAGATCTTTGTTTCTCAAAGTTCTGTTCATGGCCATTCTCTTTTCTCTTTCCTTGTTTTTATTCATGGTTTCAGCTTCCAGTTATATAATGGGATTTTCCTCAGCACTCTCTTTTTCTCTCTTGATGTATCAATTTGATCTATCTTCAATCAATCAATCAATTGATCTGTCTATCTAAATTCATGTTAAAATTTGCCGTCAAATGTCCCTGCAATGTTTTTGGTAAGCTATCTTGAAAGACTACCCTGTTGAAGATGAATGACTTATGTGAGCTAATTACTCATTCATTCATTCCTCTATCCATCAAAAGCCTATTTATTTGATGGAACTGAAAATTCTTGCCTTTGTGGAACTTAAAATCTAGACCTACAGTTTCATTTCTTAGTCTTGAATCTCATAAACATTTCAGATTCATTGTGCTCTGAAGTCATGTCACAGTTGTGAAAAACAATTTGTTGTGTAGTATGGTTGGTCTGACATGTTGCATATTTCAACATTAAACAAACAACTTTTTGATCTGAGAAAGCTCAGTGAAGGTGTTCACCAGTTTTCATGACATCATATAGATAAACTGCTGTACCATAACTCCTTTTAAGCAGTCCATAAATTAGTGATGCTCAAATAAAAATAATAACAACCTTAAAAAAGTTATTCTTAATAGAGATATATGTTTCTTAAGGAAATACAAATAATCAAAAATAATAAAATCACCTATAATCCTGCTACCAGAGACAATCAGTGCTAATTCCCCAGTGTAGTGCTCTTCAGTTTTTTATGCATATATGTAGCTACCTCATACTGTTTTGTGCTTTTATTTTTACGTTATATAAAAAATTACCTTTTAATATTATTAAATATTTTTCCATCAGATAACTTTAGTGTCTACTTACAATCCAATTCTATAGATATACTGTAATTTATATAGGCAATCTCATATTGCTTAAATATAGGTTGCCTCCAGTATTTTCAGTTATAAATAATGCTGTAATAAATATCTCATAATGTTATCCTTGTGTCCATTCATGATTATTTTTTCAAGGACAAATTCCTCGAAGAATGTATGCATCAAAGGATATGCAAAATTTCCAATGCTTTTGCTATATGTATTGCAAATTTCACTCCAGAGAGATTTTACCCCCAAATTTATGACTTACAATTATGATCAAGTCTTTATTCTGCTATGAACTGGACTATATAAAGCTCTCCTGATAACTGATGGAGTTGAATCAGTTGTTAAACCTTCTATTTTTATCACATGTACCCCACGTCTAGCAAATGAAGTGGAGTATTTCATATTCAGAGCAAATATCTGAAATTCTGGTGGTTAGGTCCTACTAGATCATGTGTAATGGTGTATTAGATAAAAGTATTTTCAAAAATTTATGAACTATATCAGTGGTCTGAGCCTTGATGTCAGGTTAAACTCATGTTGATTGGACTTTTAGGTGGTCGTGGGACATGGAGGATTTTGAAGCTCTAAGGCTTTCATATTTTCATAGTAGTTCTGGTTATAAGCATTGTTTCCTTAGCCATCTAGACAGAAAGCAGATGAAATTGGTGGCTATTCCCCATTCCCCTCATTGTTCTTCTTGACTCATGTTAAAGCCAAAATTTTTTGAAATTTCAGAATGTGGGTTATGCAATCTCTTTTCTTGTCTTTTTTTTTTTTAATTCCTTACGGCACATCTTTACACATTCTCCCTAATTTCTCCACCGTCTCCAAAGCAGATCTGTAACTACTTGCAGTCTCCGAGACTGGAAAGAGCTCACTTTTTGGTGGGGAAACGTGGTGGATTAAACATGGTCATGTGTTCTCTGCTGCTCCTCCCATTAAGCAGTGGAGTCTCTCCCTTTCCTCTTGAATTTGGGATGGCCTTGTGATCTGCTTTGACCTGTAAGAAGTGAAGGAAGTGATGCTATGCAAGTTCAAGGGTTGGCCCTTAAGGAATATAGCGATGTCTACTTTTCTTCTCTTGGAGTGCAGCTGCCATGCTGTCAGGAAGTCCGAGACAGACTGCTGAGTAGTTAACCTCCGAGTGGGGAGAGGCCTTGGAGAATGAGAGGCCACCTGAGATGTCCCAGTTCCAGGCGTGCTCCTCGCTGAATGCTGCTACATGGGTGACCTCAGCTACCACCAGTGGAACCGAGTTGGTTCATAAAAGTATGAGAAAAAAAAAATGTTATTTAAGCTGGTAAATTCGAGGATGGTATGTTATACAATAAATAACTGAAAGAGCCTTGGCCAGTTTTGCTCAGTGGTTAGAGCATCTGCCCGTGGACCAAAGGGTCGCAGTTTCTATTCCCAGTCAAGGGTACGTACCTGAGTTGTGGGTTCAATCCCCAGCCCTGGTTGGGGTCATGCAGGAGGAAGCCAATCGATGTGTCTCTCTCATGTCAATGTTTCTCTCTCTCTCCCTTCCACTCTATCTAAAATCAATGGGAAAATATCCTCAGGTGAGGATTAACAACAATAAATAAATAAATAAATAAATAAATAAATAAATAAATAAATAAAAACTGAAACAGAAAGACAAATAAATATTCAATTTTAATTCACAATAATATTGGCTATAAAAGAAATAAGTGACAGAACATAAGTAGATATCAACAATTTTGTAGACAAGTCAACAAAGGCTTTAGTGGAGAAATGGTGCTTGACTTGAATTTTGAAGAATGAATCAGAGTTTCTGGACAGATGAGGAGGAGGAGTCTTTAGATGGAATGAGCAGCCTAAAAGATGACTTGGAGGCATGAAATAATGGGACATCCTCAGGGAGCTGATAACCTAATATGGACAGAAGTTTAATCTGATGGTCTAGTGAGCATCTCTTTGTTAAATGGGGAGGAATAATAACAGTGATTTGATACTATATATATATATTTTTTTTAATCCTCACCTGAGGATATTTTTCTATATATCTTCAGAGAGAGTGGGAGAATGAGAGAGAGGGAGAGAGAGAAACATCGACGTGAGAGGGACACATCGACTGGTTGCCTCCTGTACAACCCGACCAGGGCAGGGGACAAACCACAACTGAGGCACGAGCCCTTGATTGAAATTGAACCGCAAGTCATTGGTCCATGGGCCGGTGCTCTAACCACTGAGCAAAACTGGCCAGGGCTCTTTTTTATATTTTTAAATTAAAAATTTTTTTTCAATTACAGTTTCCATTCAGTATTATTTTGTATGTTTCAGGTGTACAGCACAGTGGTTAGACAAGCATATACTTTACAAAATGTTCCTCCGATATTTCCTGTACCCACCTGGCATCACACATAGCTATTACAATATTATTGACTATATTTCCTATGCTGTACTTTACATCCCCTTGACTATTTTGTTATTCCCAATTTGTACTTCTCGATCCATTTTCCTTTTTACATTTTTCTTTCTTGTATATCATTTTATCAGGGGAAAAGACTTTGTAGCCAACACATTTCACTCACATTCTACAGCGCCAAACATTTTCTCAAATATTAATGAGACAAAAGGAACTGCTTTTGTTGAAAAGTGATGTCTGATCCTCATTTACTATCCTAGCTAAATGATTAATTCATTCCAGAAACAAAAACAAAGACACAGTCATATTATAAACATGAATTCCTCAAGAAACTCGTCAATGGACCACCTAGAAGGCTCTTGGGGACCACCAGTCAGGATTGGTCTGGGCAAGATTATGACGTGGTTGAAGTTTATCTTAGTGTTCCCAGCCTCCCATTGCTGTGTCTTCAATCTGGTGTCTCAGTAGCACCAGGTTCTCATTTTCTCTATGACAATCTGCTTCCAGAAAGGATCAGACACACATGTTCTTACTTAGAAGTATGACCCCAGAAAGAGGGGTATTGCCACTCTCCAAGAGGGATGCCCATTTTACTTTGAAGACAAGAGTTTAATTTATGCAAAAGGAATGTTTCTGTGATGGTGGATTTTTATTTTTATTTTCTGAAACAAGAGATTCGGTGTGAAAGAATTTGGCGTTGTGGAAAGGGAGAGAACATGCTGCCTTCTCAATTTCCCCGTAATCGCATCTTGTTAAGAGATTCCCAGTGCCCCTCATAGTTGATCCATGCAAGGAGTTACCAGAAGAAGTGTGCTATGTTCAAGCACAAAGCTAGGTGATATGAAGAATGCAAGGTTCAAATACATTCTCTGCCCTCACAGTCTAGTAAAAGAGATAAGAATTGATGATGGATGACAATAAAGCAAGCTAGAATAAATTATGAAGACATACAGAAACAACTATATGGGGGCCCTTTAAAAAGAAATAATCAGTTATTCCTTTTAAGTCACACAAGTGGAATAGTGGTTGGGGTGGCGAAAGGGTGTGGGCAAGAGAAAAATGTCTGGTCAATATTTTCAGCCCTGTATATGAGGCATTAGAAATGGAAGCTCATGAAGTTAAGTAACTTTCCAAGGTAACCTAGCTAGTGACTGGCATGGGTGGAACTTAAGGTAAGTGGAGGCATGTAATGGGAAGTAGGGTGGGGGTCACACTTGAATCCCAGGCTAAGGAGTTTAGTTTCATATTCTGGAAATAAGGGGAGCTGTTGAAGGTCTCTTGTTTGTTTGTAGGGTGGAGTGTATTGGTGGGTGAAATACAATATGATACATATTTAAGATGGTTTCTTTGACATCGTGAAGGATGGATTAGAAAGGAAAGAGATTGCAGTCTAGGAGACACATTACAATGGTTTAGCCAACCAATTAGCCACCTGTTCCACAAAAATCTAGTGAGCATCTACTATTTTTCAGGCATTGTGCAAAGTTATTACAATAACTCAGAAGAGTGTGAGATACAGAGTGAGCTAGAAAGATGGCAGTAGGATTTTAAAGTAGGAGATGGGATCATCCTTCTGATAGCTTCCCCTTGGTATTTTTCTCGAAGGCAGGGCATGGTCCTTCCACAGCTGTCCAAGTTGGCTCGCTGCCTGTAAGAAGGGGTGTGGGTAATGGTGAGGCTCTGGGAAGGGCCTTTGGTCTCTGGCAGTCAGCACTGGATGGAAGTGGAGATTCTGAATCCAGAGTTCTTCCCTGGAGCCTAGAAGCACCAGAAGCTTCTACATACCTCTCCATCTCACTTATGCCTCCTCTCTAAGATCATTCTGTAGTTTATTCTGAATGCCTTATTCCCAGGGCTATGTTTCTCTGTAGAATAATAAAGGCCTAGGAATTAAACAGGGAATTAGATTCAATGCTACTCTGTAAATTACAGAGAATAAATATCTAAACACAAAAGTTAACCTCAAAACATCTAAACTACAGATACAAATACCAGCTTCTAGCAGCCTTTGGAAATGTTCTCTCTCCAATAGCACTAAGTTGGGAATGTGGTCAAAGAATTAGGAAGTCATTGATCTAAGTGGATATCCCAGCTGCAGGGGTTCCCCGTCAGTCAGTAAGGGTGTGTGGAGGTGAGCAGCGGGTGAGGGGTTGGGGATCAAAGGGGAACAATGGCAGGATGAAGCAGCCGTCCAAAGAACTCCAGGGCTGTTGGAATATCACCAGTTTGCATTTATTTCTTTCAAATTTGTTAAATTTCTTGTTTCTCCTTTCCCATCTGACCTCACTTTCCTACCATTTCTTTAAAATAAAGAGCACATTTAAAGTTGTCTCCTAGTTGCAGAATTATTGTTTTTTCCTTTCATTAGATTAATGTTTCATTTAAAGTACAAAATGATCTTTTGTATTCTTTTGCCTCTAGTAGGACTATCTTTATCTTTGAGCAATGTCTCATCAACTTAAGAGAGTAGGGTTTTATGGGATCAGTTTAACAGAATATAGGAAGTGATGTCTTTCATACAAATATTTCTTTCTATGATGTCACTTCAAGAGAATTAATTCTACTGCCATGCTCTAAAATCAGGCCTACAGTGTCAGTTGGGAGGCAGCATCCTGAGTGGAGGAGCGTCTGTGTGCTTGTGATCAGAGACCCATTAGGGTGGTCTCTTCCATGGCCAGAACATGTGGGTCTGGAGGTTGGAACTAGGAGTAGATTGTCTAACTAGCAAGCCAATCATTATTTTCTGCTTTCCAATTGGTTTGGAGCTCTAGCTTCTTACGAGCAAAACGTTTACACCGGGACCTGTTACAGTGGTTTCATTAGATTGAAAGGTGAGACCGCTACTTGGCCATTTTGGGCTCCTTGTGCTACCATAGAACAAATTTCATCCAGCTGAGGAATTACTCAACCTGGCAACATGGCAAACATGGCAAGAGGTCCATGAAGACCTAAGTTACAAGGAAGATCGTGACCTCATGATCAGTAATAGTCATAGAAAATATGGATATTTTTCTTGTTACATATGTATTATCTATTTTCTTCTCTCTCCACCTGCATCTTATTATTTTATAAACATTTTGTTGGAGGTTGACTTTACAGATTAGTCTTTGGGTAAAAGTTTATCCAGGAAAGACCTTGACCAAAATTGAGGGGTAATTGACATAATGTAAAGGTGGATGCAAAGACTCCTGGGACTTTATGTCTCCTAATTTAGGGAAGAGGATGAGAGTATCTTTGTTTGTAGGAAGATCGTTGCATCTGGTCAGGCTGAAACATATGTTGCTTCTATTGATGCATAGAAGCCCAAATAGCTGTAGAGGGCACGTATAATACTGAGTATCCACAAGTGTGGAAGGTGCCAGCTTTTTTCTATTGTCTCTTAGCCCCCAACCCACCTTTTTATGTTCTGTTGGGTGGTGCTGAGGCTGGGATTGTGCAAACCATGTTTCTGTTTTGCCAGCTGGCTCTCTGCTCTGCTATTAGGGAACACTGGAGAGAGTCTGTAAATCCGGAGAAGAAGAGAATATTTCTTCCTGTGTGCTTCTGGTTCCTGTGGGATTGGCCCTAGCAATGCTTCTTGATTTCAGAAGCAACAGGGCTTTCTTGTAGCAGCAGGTGAGTCCAACTTGCAGCTTTCTCAGCAATTACAGAACCATCCTCATATCTCTCAGAGACAAGAGCGACTGGTGGATGGTGCCTTTTCCTTAGAGGTCTGGGTCCCTTCTGCAGGGCTCCTTGGCAATATTCTAGAAGTTTCATAATTGAATTTATGAATGCAACCTTTGTTCTGCCAGCCCTAGGGGTGGCAGCTGCTTCCTGCAGTGGCGATCTCTGTCATACTTGGGTGTTCTCTCTTGCTGGCTTTTCATTTATGTAGGTAGATGAGGAGTATCTAGGAGATAAGATTCATTTTGAAAAATGAGTGGAGATTTTCTTTATAAGAAAAGAATGGAGACTCAAATGTAGATCTTTTGGTCCTCTCTGCTTCCCTTAGCTGCAAAGGAACTTGAAACGTTACCAATAAGCATCTTTTAGCAAGACACACAATGTCAATGTTATTTTGTTGTTGTTATTGTTGATGTCATTGTTTACCTACTTTATTTTTATACTAAGCTCTCTGCTCAAATAGCCTTGTATTTACTGTCTCCTTATGAGATATAGTGGTTAACAAGACTGTTTGGTAGAGACATCAGCTTTAGACAGGGCATCGGCAATCCCCAATTCTGACCTCTCCACCCTTGACTTACTGAGTGCACAGATGAGACATGGCATTTCTGTAAGGTAGAATCCTCTGGGGTAGGTGGCGAGAAGGGCACCTGCTCTGGTTGTTCATGAGTGTGAGGTGGGAACTAAATACAATCGTGTAGGACGCAGGACTCGGTCAATTGTAAAGAGCTGTACACATTTCAGGGAATGATCACCAAAGCTGAAGATGGTCTAAAATGAAGACATCGACCTTGTCTGTCTTGCAGAGATACTTATTGGTAACTTTTTCAGGTAGCTGGCTTCTTTGCAGCTAATGGAAACTGAGAGGACCAAGAAGTCCACAGATGAGCCTCTGTGCTTTTTTTAGATAGAAAATCTCTACTCATGTTTCTAAATGAACCTCATCTCTTCCCAATTGCTACTTCCAAATGTTACCCATGTTCTATTTTAGTGTTGCCCAGCTATGATAAAAATGCCAATATTATTATTGTTGCTATTTTGCTTTTATATTTTAGATTAAATCTGGTCCTCTTACACCGGAAAGCATGCTGGGTTTGCTTGCTTTAGGGCCTGGGGTCTCATTCCATTTTGTCCCTCTTGCTGGCTCTATACCAATTATTCTTCTCTTCCTGTTTCAAGTCCTTCATCTGCTAATTGGAAATAGTAAGTCTTGTTCTATCTATCTCATGTATAAACGTGCTTTGTAAATTCAGAAGTGCCGTAAGGGATATTACTCATATTGTTGGTAATGTTTATTGTGATAGGAATTTAGGGATGTTTAAAAAGAATTCTGTAAGCAGTGTCTGGAAATAGCACCTTATGAATTAGCAGTAAAATCTGCTGTTTCAAATCCTTTCCATGGGTGTATATGAAATACATACTTGTAAAATACATGGTATTGAATGTCAACAAAGCATTTGTTTTCCTGGAACAAGAACAGACTGAGCATATTCCCAGGCAGTTCTGAGCTCATGAATTTGTCCTAATACTGTGACCACTTCCTTGTGTCTGAAAGAGTGACTCCATACAAGAAACACCCACGTGTCGAGAAAGGAAAGACTGACAAACGAATACTCCAAGATTCCAGATGCAGGAACAGCTGATTCCGAGGTTTGAAATATCAGAGGCATCTATGCTGGAGGTGACATGCATCAGGGAGCCAATGAATAGCAGTGTGGGCAATACCACAGACCAAATTATTTCTCGGAGGGTCTCCAAAATAAAAGTTCACTGACCGAAGCTTACCTGCCATACATTTTTCTTTCGGCTACTGTTTCAAGCTGCTTCCAGACACAGGAGGGAAATGGAGAATGGAGCCTGTTATCTGCAGGGTCAATGTCGCAAGCAGAGAAGGCTCATTACATTCTAATTAATTCACAAAAAATCAGTTATGTTTGACTTATTGGTGTTGGTTGTCTATATTGATTGGATTCATTGTATAATTGCTAAACTGTTGAAAGATGAAAGGATATTGTTCACTTAGGAAACAACAAAGACATAATTTGTGGGTGTGCGTTGCTTTTATTTCCACTGTAAAGTTAATCAGATTTAATAAGACAGTCGAACCAACTCCTGCCAAAAAAACACAAACGGAATGTTTAACAGTTACTGAGTCTCCAGATCGCATACCAGGCTGCTTCTTGATGGAAGGGCCATGGTTTATACATAGAAACAAGGGCTAATCACCACTCCCTCCCTCGACAGATTACTGGCTCTCTCTCAGTCCCATCGTGAACCTGTGAATATCGTAAGATGAACGAATTTTGGCTTTTTATTAGATTTCCCCTTGGATACATTAGAAATAGTTTACAGATCTCCCCAACTCCCTCCCAAATCATTCTTCACCTTGGAAAGAATGTCTTTCTGTAAGGCTGCTACTTCAGGTAACATTCTCTTGCTCAGAATTTCAGAGGTATTTTCAAAATCATTAAAATGCCAGAAAACTCTCACCTGTGTCTGTAGGTAAAACCACTTAAACACATATGGCTTTTTAGATATTTTACTTCCAGGCCACCTGAGGTTTTTTAACGAGTTAGCTCTTATGCCTGCAGCCTGGACATAGCACGGGAATGTGATTTGCAGCACAGCCTATAACATGGGAACCGAGGACCTCTTAGTGCGTCCATTGTGTCTCAGGGGATTGAATGTACTCCCCACTGAAGGAATGGTCATGGCCAGACACGGGGGTGGGAGCGGGGAAGAGGTCAGCACTGACTTGCGGTCATCCCTCTGGGTCATTGCTGGAATTGGGCTGGCCTGAAATAGGGGTCTAGCAAGGTGTTCACTCAATGATATGGTGCACTGGGCCCTATTTTGTGTTTTGATCTGCTTTCAGAGGGAAAGGCAAGTATTTTATGCTGGTTAGGCAGCAATGGCTCCTATCTGAGATGGCTTTTTGACTCATATAAGTGCTGATTAGTGAACAGTCACACCTTTAAAGGTCCTCAGTGCTGTTGTGCATTCTCTGTCATTTGACCTTCGTGCTGGAAGGAACTTCAGATGTAGTCTCCAGCAAGCACCTCACCCCGTTGTCAGAGGGCCCCGAGGGATTGACTGACCGAGAGCTTGTAGCTGAGACAGGTACTTTGATCTTAAGTCTGCTGCCTGTAGACTTTTCCAGCAATTACGATGTGAACAGAACAGAATGGCTACTTCTGTCCTTGAGATTTATGAAATCAGTGTTCTTTTTAAAAATATATATTGGTATTGATTTTTAGAGAGAGAGGAGGGAGAAGGAGAAAGAGATAGAAACATCGATGTGAGAAAGAACTAACGATTGGCTGCCTCCTGCACGCCCCCTACTGGGGATTGAGCCTGCAACCTGGGCATGTGCCCTGACCAGGAATCGAACCGGCAACTTCTTGGTGCATGGGACAATACTCAAACCATTGAGCCACACCAGCTGGGCGAAATCAGTGTTCTTTATTCTCTGAAAATATAAACGAGTCATGTCAAATTAAAAATGGCAGCAGATACTTCTGTAGAAGAACATTTTATGGAAGAAGGTAATATGTTATCTATCATTGCATAACAACTTACCCTAAAACTGAACAGCTTAAAGCAAAACACATTTAATATCTCACAGTTTCTGTGGGTTAGGAATCTAGGAGTATCTTAGTGGGGTCCTCTGCTTCAGGTATCACATAGTCAAGGTGTTGAACAGGACTGTGGTTTCATCTGAAGGCTCGACTGGGGAAGGGTCCACTTCTCAGCTCACTCACGTGGTTGTTGCCAGCGTTCAGAACTTTGTGGGCTGTTAGACTGAGGACCTCAGTTCCTCACTGGCTGTTTGCTGGAGGCAGCTGTCAGTTCCTTGCCACAGCGGTCTCTTCAACATGACAGCTTGCTTTATGAAAAACAGCAAACAAAGAAGACCAGGGAAAAAGAGAATGCTAGCAAGACACAAGTAACACTTCTTTATGACTTAGTCTTAGAAGTGACCTCCATCACTTTTGCCATATCCTGTATTCCTGTTCATTAGAAGTAAGACCCTAAGCCCAGCCCATCTCAAGGGAGGGGCCCCCACAAGGGTGTGACTACCAGGAGGAGGAAAACGTTGGGAGCCAATTTAGAAGGTTAACTATCTCAGAGGTTTTGTCCCATTTGTCACATATTTAACCCATATAAAACCTCATTTATTTTGGTTTGCTAGAGTCAATCACAATGCACAGTGACAGGTTTAGTTCATGCTGTTATTTCTAAGATAGAGATGGGAGTGGAGAGTGGATAATCCCCCTCCACCTCTTGCACCCTCTTCAATCCCTATCCTCCCACCTTGAGGCATCCAAGGGAAACTGGGTTCCCAGGAAGTGCTTCAGGCTCTCCAATGTCCTTCCAGGTCCACAGCCTGGAGGGGGAAGCATGGAGTGGCTGTGTTTGGACTTCAGTGTCAAGGGTTTGAATCCTGGTTTCACTCCTCAGAAGCTGAGGGATCTTGAACAATATTATTCTGACACTTTCCTCATCTGTAAGATTGGGCTAATTATTCCTGCCTACCAGGGATAATTTTGTTTTTACTCTAGGTCCCTCTGAACTGGAGAGTTGTTGTGCACTTAATATTTGGGTTCATTTAGTCTACTAGCTCCGTATATGTCTGTAAATTAGGGTCCAGAGCAATACCCACCCCAGAGGAGGAAACAGAATGGATGTTGAACTGCTTAGCGCAGTGGTTGCCACATGGTATGCCCTGAGTAACCCTTAGCTTCGATTATAATAGTGCCTCCCCACGACGGTTCCGTAAGAAAGGTACTTAAACTCCTGACTTTATTTCCTCATAGTAATAATAGTAATAGCTACCTTCTCAGGGTTGTTGTTAAGGGTAATGAGTTAAAACATATAAAGTGCTTAAAACAGTGCCTGGACCATGGACAGTGCTCAGAGAATTCCAACAAATGTGAATATTGTGTTTGAATGCTTGGTCAGTGTCTCTGTAATAGAAGATCCTTACCTAGTATAAATGCTTACATATACAAGTAATATGTATATAGAATATGACTCATATATAATACATTATTGGTATTATAATCTAGATTATATTATTGTCTTCTTGTGTTGTTCAAGAAGAAAGAGTCTCCCAGGTCTAGCACAGGATTGGCTAACATTTATTTGGGAGATAAACATGATTCCCTGTGCGTTATAAAATGCGTATAGAACCAGCCTTTCTAAAGTAGTTGTTTGCTTGGATTTAAAATCACCAGCATTTATGTTGCTTCCCTCTGCAGATAATCAGAGAAATGATACTGTGAAGCAGGGCTTATGGGGGGGGGGACCACTATTCACCGGAGGGAAGAGCAGTTTGATCGATTCGTTTGTCTTCTCAAAACCTTATTTTTTTAAAATAGCATTAATCTGACATTTTGGGTGATTTCTCAGTAAAAACTTAAGAAAATACCTATGAGTAATTGCACAAATAAATATCTTTTATTGTTTAAGAAAAAAAAAAGAACCTGAAAAGTACAATTGACAAAGGAAAGAAAATTATAATCCCATCTACCCATCTTTTTAAAATCTCTGCTAACAAAACCCAGAGATTGGCTGGTGTGGCTCAGTGGTTGAGCTTCAACCCATGTACGAGAGGTTGCCAGTTCGACTCCTGGTCAGGGCACATGTCTGGGTTGCAGGCTCGATCCCCAGTGGGGGGCATGCAGGAGGCAGCCAATTGATGTTCTCTCTCATTGATGTCTCTATCTCTACCTCTCTCTTCCTCTCTCTCTAAAATCAATAAAGAGAAAAAAACAAAACAAAACAAAAAAACAAACAAACCCCAGAGATTGATTTAGCCTCTGCACACACACACACACAGGGGAAGAATGAAGTGTGAGAACTAAATATTTAAAAAAATATTTTTCTTCTTTTGGCCACTATCCACTCACACATCACCTTCGTGATGAGCCTGAGGTCCCCAGTGACGATGGATATACATTATGGTATCACATTCAAAGGGCCTTTCATTCACAGGTAATATTTTTGGTTCCAGGCACTCATCTCTTTGCTGGTTAGTATTTTGGTCACCAGAATGAACAGACACACGTGTTCTTTGATGTTCATTTGACTTGCCTTCTTATGGTTGCTGCAGAAAGTTGGTCCTGCTTTAAACACATCAAATTCACCCATTATCCTCAGAGAGAGAGCCCAGTTTCCTTCCCTGGATAAAAGCTCTATAACAAGGGACACTCCAGGACAATGAAGAAAATGAGAGCATTTAAACAGCCAATAAAGGATATTCAGAGCAATATTTCATGAGAGAGAGAGAGAGAGAGAGAGAGAGAGAGAGAGCGAGAGTATTCATGAAAGGGAGGGAGAGAGAGGAAGAGAGAGAGGAGAAAGAAAAATCCCTTTGTAAATAGTCATTGAAATGCAACTTCAAATACTCCGTATTTCTGGGAAGAAAGCCTCTATGTAAAAAAAAGTAGCATCCCTCCAGTAAGTTCTAAATTAAGTTAATATAAAAACAAATCCAAGCAGAGGGCCAAGTCTGCTTTCTGGAGGCCACTGTGAGAGTAAGACCTTGGCAACAGTTTCCGTGAGAAAAATTGGTGGATTGTGGGAACCTAATGATTTCTCTGGGTTTACTTCTGCCTCAGATCTATAGTGAATCAGGGCATCACACCACTATTTCTCTCTTGCTCTCTCTCTCTTTAATCTTCCTTGAACATTTTCTTTTGTTATTTCAAAGTAAAACAAAATCTCCCAATCTTCCTGCCTGTGGGGGCCAAAAGGCACGGGAGTGGATTTGTCACAGACCAGTCAGTGCTATGGGACTAGAACAGCTTAGGTGTCTGTAATGCAGATGAAAGGGGGTTGCCCAGCTCAAAAAAAGAATGTTTTCCTTTGACTGTACCTCAGGAAAGGTCAAATAGAATTAAATTTTTAAGTTGACCAGAACAAAGATAGATGACTTGATTTTCAGTGCAAATTTGGTTATGTCGGACCAAGTAGCACCAGAAATATGATCGATTAACCTCTAGAGAGTCAATGGCATATTTCATTTCATTCCGTTTGGTGTCACCGTGGGCACTGGGCTGTCTTTTAGGATGATGGATTTACAGGGATTTCCAAATGTCTATTAATGCCCTTCACCCACTTGGCTGAGATCAGTCATCTGAATAAATGGTTTGGAGATTTTGTGGGAAGGTGCTATAAAAGGAGTCATGGGTTGCTCTTGTTTGGAGCAGTTATTGTGTATATGGGTAGAGAGGAGACTAGAATTTGAGGATGGATGTTGTCGAATATGGGAGCAATATTTGAGAGCCTTGAATCCTCTGAAGAGTTCAAATTAAAAATGTCTATTTTGACATTTTTATTTTTCTACCTATTTTCTGGATGTACATTTTTCTCTAGTTTTCTTCATACATGTTTTATTTTATATATTTCCACATGCTTTGCAAGTTATGAAAATCCCAAATTCTCTGTACCTGATCACAATGGAGTTGTTATGAATGAATTGTGTAAGAATAAAAACAAAATGGAAAGTGTTTAGAGAAAATAACAATCATTGTGGAAAACGATGGTCATTTCCAACCTTGACGTTCTGAGCTAGAGCTGAGGAGAGGCATCAGGAGTGTGTTGGCTGCTATAATCTTCTCTAAAATAGAACTGAAGATGTTGACTGCAAATTGCATTTTTCATTTCCAATGGCAATAACATTTAAAATGAATAAATATATAGGTCCAATCATCTATTAAAAGATTGCTATATATTAGGGACTGTGTGAGTTAAATGATCATTTTGGACTGTCTACCCTGAACATAGTATGTGGAGGGGAGGGGCAAGTGTCCACACAAACTGTAATAATATGTGCTACATCTAAATGCTGGACAAGCACAGTACACCATACATTCCAGGGAAAACAGCAAAGGATGGACTGAGTCTGCTAAGAAGAGGAAGAGGGAGATGGGAGGAAAATGGAGAAGACCTCACTAAGAAGGTGAAAGCATGAGTGTTGAAGTGTGTGTAAGATTTAGTCTTTCTAAGAAACAGGGTAATAAATGAAGGAGGGAGTTAGGAAGGAGAGGAGAGGATGTGAGTGATAATAAGCTCATTTATTCAACCAATGTATAGTTAGCTCATGTATGTGCTGGACACTGTTCTAGCATATTCAAGCAGTGTTCTGGTATAAGTGTGTGTGTTCCTCAAGAAACTTCGTGGAGAGCTAATGAATAAGACAGATAGTGCCAAATGCCAAGGAATAAAAATAAAGCAGGGGAGGGGAATATGAAGTCTTGGGAGGGGGGTTGGGACTTTTAGCTCAGTGGCCAAGAATGTTTTCACTGAGGACCAACATTTTGAGTGGGGACCAGAAGGGAGAGAGGGAGCCATGTGGTTCCTGGGAAAAGAACATTGGAGACAGAAGGAAGAGCAAGTGCAAAGGCCCCGAGGTGGGAACAGGCCCTGGAGGGTGCAGGGGTGGCTGTGGTGGACTTTTCTCTGAATCAGATGGGAAGATGCTGGAGGGTTTTGAGCAGAGGTGTGGCATGAGTGAACATGATTTCACAGGATTTCCTTAGCTCCTGTGTTGATAGCCTACATTTTTATACCACTTCACAGTTTCTTAGGTGCTTTCACACACCACTCCTCATTCCCCTGATGAAGGAACTGAGGCTCAGGGAAGTACAAACACCTGTCCTGAAATCTTACAGTGAATGAATAAACCGTCCTGTGCAGGATCGAAGTTGGAACTGCTTCCATCACATCTCACTACCCTCATGGTATAGGAAACCACACAGGGACACTCAAGAAACGAGAAACTTCCCAAATTTCAACTTGTTTATATTACTTTAGCTTTCTCTCCTTTTCTTCTTTTTCAACCCAAACCACTTTCTCTATGAGTTGCTGTCCCCATTGTGTACGTCAAGCCTGTTTTGGTGGAATGCAATGGCCTCATTTTTCATGTTTTAGTGTATATATATATGTGTGTGTGTGTGTGTGTGTGTGTGTGTATGTGTGTGTACATACACACACACACATATATGTTTATTTATAAATATTTAGTCTGTATATATATAAATTTCTTAAGGAGGGCATTGGTTAATATGGTTGTTTTGTGCAATTTTTTTCATGCTTAGTACTTAATTTTGAAATGTTAACATATTTTTTTTTAAAAAGATTTGCATTTTCTGTTTGGTTCCATATTTTAAACAAAGAAACAAGAACAATTATGAGAACAATAACTGACCAGCTTCATTATCATATATCAGTATGGCCCCGACAATCTGGATTCTGTTTTGCTGCTGAATGTTCTTTTCTCCTTGATCTTCTGGTGATTTCTGGTATAGTAGATTTGTTTTTTTTTCTTACTAAGACATGTGGCATTCATGAACTCAGGGACAACAAGGATTATTTGGGTTAGAGCTGACTTATTTCTTCTCTAATTATATTTTTAGAAGGCGGCATGGGGTCATTGAATGCTACTTCCCTAACAGTACCTTCTCTCTCTCACCCAGAGTGTCTCCTCAGCATGGACTTTTTGGAGAAGGGGTTCTTGTGGGGGAGCGTTCTTGCTACACACCAGGCAAACCCATCTTCCTTATTGTCAGTGGTAGGTTATGTGCCTCTTGGAGCCTATCCCACCACGCTCTGTTGGAGTGCCTTGGATCTCTTCTCACCGCCGTCCCTGGGTGTGGGAGGGTTAATTAATGAACACTTAGAAAGGGCTTTGAAGATGAAAGTGCTCTGCCATGCCACCACCTTCTCTTGGCGTCCTGTCTCTGCCTTTTACTGTGGAGAGGTCTCTCCCCGCCCCTTCTCACCAAGGCGGAGACTCTGCTTGGACTTGTAGGGATAGTGTACTGGACTTGCAAAGAAAGAAAGTTTAGGATTTGCAGTAGAGAATAAAAAAGACCCAATGGAAGCATTTCTTTCTTTTTTTCTTCCTTTTTTTTTTTTAGTTCCTGGACTTGCAAAAACATAGCAATCCCGTTTTAGGTCAGACTCGTTAACTTCAGATGTTCTTTTGACTTGGTGGGCATTGTATAGGTGTAATGGATTTATATTCTAAACCTTTCTATAATCCCAAATGCCCTTTACACCATGAGACAATGTCCAAGTTAGTCATCTTCAGTGATAGTCACGCCCCAACCCCACTCCCACCCCGTGGACTAGACCGGCTGCCTCTGCCACTCTCTCCTGAGGTTGGCACCTCTCTCACTGGGGTTCCATCCTCACTCTTCTGTCAAAATAGAATCTCACACTTCATAATACCTGCTGACTTCTTCCTGACACCACATAGAGAACACTGTAGCATCAACATTTTTCTAGTTTGAATGACCCTTCTCATAGCAACATGCTATCCAGAAAGTTGGCTGGTCATTGATGGGCTCTGGAAGGTTAGCTGATACAACAGATACAGCCGCAGACCCCTCTCAGAGGTGTCATGTGTGCATGGCCCTTCTACTGGAAGTACCACGGAGTCTTACTTCTCCCCACTAGTACCTGTGAGTGCTAAGATCAGCCTCAGAGTCCCATGTCCTATCACTGCAGCCCCTTTTAAAAAATTGATTTTAGAAAGAGAGGAAGAGGGAGAGGAAGAGAGAGAAACATTGATGTGAGAAAGACACATCAATCAGTTGCCTCCCATACACACCCCGACCAAGGACTGAACCCACAACCCAGGCATGTGCCCTGACTGAGAGTCAAACCCGTAAACCTTTGGTGCACAGGACAACCCTCCAACCAACTGAACCACCTGGCCAGTGACCTGAAATGCCTTTTTGTAAATGGAAGGCAAGAGATATTTTTGTGAAAATTTCAAAGATGTGTAGAATTCAAACCAAAGGAAGGCTATATTCCTTAATTATCAGAGAAAATGGTGATGATTTGTAAACAGATATATAGGCAAATACAGTATTGCTTTAGCACATTCTGACTTGATGAACATGACTCCTTAGTATGGGATTGCTAAGTGAGCATTTAGGTTTGAGATCTTGCTTGCATATTTTATTTGCTCTAAAATTGTGTGTATGTGTGTTTTAAAGTAATTTCTTTTTCAGGTCCTTATATCATCTCCTTATATTTACTTCTGTTTTTTTGTTTGGTTTAGAGTGGCTTTACAGAGTAATTATCATGATAGTCACCATTTATAGAGACCTGCAACATGCCAGGCACACATATGATACTTTCCTTCCAATATTTTATTTAATCCTCATTACTGTTCTCTGAAGTAGATTTTACTATTCCCATTTTATAGATGAGGAAATGACTGTTCAGAGAGCTTGATAATTTGCCCAAGGTTATTGAGCTTGTAAATGACTAAGCTGGGATCTAAGCTTGGACCAGAGTGTATCCAGACTCTATGCCTGGAGTCCCTGCTCGAACTGGTATCTCACCCTCATTGGGATGGCATTTACTGCAACAAGAGAAAGTTTATTCCCCTCTGATGCATAAAATGCATGAAGGATGTTACCATCCACCCAAAGTATCACCTAGCATAGTGGAAAATTTTAAAAAAAATTCTAGTCTCTTTGGATTGTATCAGGTCCATACTGGCTGAGGTGACATTAAAAAGCCCTTTGAGCTTCAAGACAGGGCAGGGCAAAAGTAGGTTTACAGTGTGAGAACGTGAAATACAGAGTTTACTCCTGTATTATTATTTATTAATTGTTATATTATTTCCCATATAAACAGCTATAAACCTACTTTACCCCATGCTGCATGTTCACCTGTAGGATGAGGATAATGACAATACTCACCACACGTGATTTTTATGTGATTCCGTGCAGGACGTGTCATGACTGGTGAGTTACTATGTCAATTCAGTTAGGAAGCAACTACCTTATTTTTGATGAGAGATTATGAGACTCTGAACTAATGATAATTGAAAGGAAATGATATATATGAGAGAAACTGTTTAGATAGAGGGCTTGCATGAAAAAGAGGACATTCCAATGGAGTGTGACTGTGAGGTCAAGGTGATTTCACCAAAGCAGGTACCGCAGGACAGGGAGCAGGCTCGTCAGGGGAGATGAGGGTTCCATTTGGAATAGTGTGGGTTTGAGATCCTGGAGAGATTTTGTGTAGAGATGCTTGGCAGAGCTTTGCATCTGAAGTTTAGCCGAGAGAAGACGTAAGTAAAGTTATAGGTTTGGGAGCCATCTGTAGAAAGGAGATATTTTGAGATATCAACGTGGATGGGATTATCTAGGCGGAGAGTATAAAATCAGCAGCAAATTCTGGACACAGAAACTTGCGAAAGCCTACACTGAAGGAACAGGCATTTAAAGGGGATCCAGGGAAGATTCTGAAAAGAAATGGCAGGGGGAGAAAAACCAGGCAATGAATTCCACCAGCAACAAGGAGAGGAGGATTTCAAGTGAAGGTTGACATCAGTGTTGAGTTCTGCAGGAGTTTAGAAGCATCATGGGCTATGATTATGCAATCAAGAGTCTGTCGGAAAATTTTGAGACATAGCTTTTGAAGAGGAGTGGGAGCCAAGACCACCTTGCAAGAAGCTACAGAACAATTTTGTGTTGACATGCTGAGGCCAGTGAGTGAACAGTACTCAGATCCATGTCAAGTGAGATGTTGAGTGTGTCTTATCCATTCAGGAGCCAGAGGGGCCAAAATACTTGGTTGGGTGACTTTGTGTCTTGGGTTGAGTTCCATCAAAAGCCGACTCAGGTGAGAATTTGAGTACAAGTAGTTTATTTGAGAGATGATACCAAGAGGAACCAATAGGGGAATGAGAATTAGACACAGAGAAGGAAAAAAAAATTGGTACAGGGTATTATGATCAAATTACTGCTATGGCAACCTTGGTACATTCCTCCTGGTGACATCTGGGAGACAATATAAAATACACCTTGGACTTTCAGAAGGTAAGGACACCCAAGTAGTTATCCTTCAACTCTTATCTGTGTTGACTGAGGCACCTCTGACCTGCCCCATGCCTGAGGAGAGCACCTAAAAACAAAGGCCCCAAACCAAAACAAACCTCAGCTAGAGTCACATGTGCTTATGATGGGAGGCTGTCCATGTGCACAGTGAGTTCAGAGTGCAGTGGGCAGGGTCTAAGGGCTTGATACATACACGGGACACTATGGGTGCTTTAGTATGTGTGTATTTCAGCCCCATTTCATTCTCACAACTTTTACATGAAGAAACCAAAGTTCAGACAGATTAAGTAACATTGCAATGAGCAAGAGACTCAGTTCTTCAGATCATCTCAATACAAAACACCCCATTGGGAAGTAAACCTGGGGCATTCATGGGGGCAGGGTTGGTATAGGGGCCAGTGGGGTGTTTGGACAGATCATCTCATCGAAACGATGCTTTTTATTTCTGAATTGGCGCTTTCCTTCCTTCCCTCATTTGGAAGGGCTAATTAATAGCTTGGTTTTAAAAGGGTCCCCTACTGGCTTAGAGGCTGCACATGAAAATCAAAATAACTAAAAGAACAATGAATTGTGTTAACAAAGATTATTATTATCTCTTCTAATTATTTATGTTGTTAGAAACTCAAATGTAAGATTTGCTATGATTATCCTGTAATTCTGGAAATAGAAAGTGTTCTGCTCCTCCAGCCCCACTGGGTTCCCTGTGTCCTTCTTCCTGGTCCTCTCCCTGGAGCTGCGTCCTTTGGGTCTTCTACCTGTGCTCATGCCTTCAGATCCCTTCTCCACCTGCTGCTGTTTTAGGGCTCTGACTGATGAACTCTGCCCTTCCTGGTTGGAACTCTGTTTTCTTTTTCTTTTCCATTCATCTTTTTGCCCCCTTTCCTTAAAGGTCCCTTTCTGTATCTACTCCGGAGTGGGGAACCCTTTTACTGCTAAGGGCCATTGGATATTTATAACATCATTCGCAGGCCATACAAAATTATCAACTTAAAAATTAACCTGCTATATTTGGTCAAACATTTAATTAACTCACCCCTAATGTGATGGCTGGAACTGCTTTTCTTTGGTGAGGCGTGTGATGTTAGCTGGTATTGGTTCCTCAGGCTCTATGTGGCCCGCGGGCCAGATGTTCCCCACCCCTAGATTCTACCCCATTAATCCTGCAGCTCAGCCAGCTGTGCTGTTTCTGACTTTCTCCATCCTCTGATGCCTTTCTCTTCTGGGTCCTAACCCTCAGGGTCTCAGCACCAACTCCCGCTAATCTGATCAAGATAATTCTGGTGAATGGTCTCTGTGAGAGGGACCAGAGCAGCAGGAGGCCCCCCCAGGCATGCCCCTTCCTTCCAGGAAGGATCTCTCTGTGAATAGTTGTATTGTGTTAATGATTTTTCAGTTTGGGTTTCATGTTTTAAAAATGTAAGCTATAAAAATAACAGCAAAGAACCTTCTGAGAAAAAGAATGTAAACGAGAACCCTGATCGATCTCCACCATCCTGGCACACTGGTTATTTTCTTTCTTCTATTCCCTGCAAGTCTTGATTCTAGGATGGGGTTTTGATTTCTGCATTTTTAAACTCAACATTATTTCAGAACCCTTTAAAAGCTATCTCTACACAATCATCCTAACTTCCTGTTTAATAACTGATTAATATTTCATCGTGTTGGTGGTACCATTTTAACAATTCTCTTCATGGAAACATGTTTTCGTTTCTTCTAGGACAAAGGCTCAAAAATGCAATTGCAGGGCCATAGATACATTTGATTTTGAGAAACTGACAGACTATTTTCCAGAATGGCTGTACCATTTTACTTCCCACTAGTGATATGTGAGAAACAGTTTCTCCACAGCCCCCTCAGCATTTGGCATTTGTTATCATTGCTGTTTTATTCTATTCATTTTAGTAAGGTTGTCTGCAGTCTCAGATCCAGCTCATTGTTCCACTGAAATGATCACTGATGCTCCTTCCACCTTCATGGGGTACCATGTCCCCAGTGCAGCACATGGTCGTCCCATTAGATGACATGATGGAACTAACCACCCTGCTTGCCAGTAGTCAGTGCGGTTACTGTGCATTTCCCACGGCTGGCAACGCCCAACACCTTTCCATGCGATTTTCTTGTTGTCTGTGTAGCCTTCCTAGCTAACCGTCTGCTCATATCTTTTATCTGTTTTTATTAATAAATGGGATCGTTTATTTTTATGTTATATTTTTTCAGTGTGGCAACATATGCATAACATGAAGTTGACCGCTTTAGCCATCTTCAAGTGCACAGCTCTGTAGTGTCTGGTACATTCACGTTGTTGCGTAACCAACACCACTGTCCGTCCACCTCCAGAACTTTTCATCTCTGCAAACTGAAACTCTGTACCCATTAAACAACTCCCCATTCCCTGCTGCCCTCCACCCTGGGCCACCACCATTCTCTTTCTGTCCCTATGACTTTGACTACTCTAAGGATCTCATGAAAGTGGAATCATTCAGTATATGTCGTTTTGTGGCTGGTTAGTTCACTTAGCATTATGTCTTCAAGGCTCATCCCTGTTGTAGCATGTGTCAGAATGTCCTTCCTTTTTAAGGCTGAATAATATTCCCTTGTATGGATGTACCACCTGTTTTTTATCCAGTCATGTGTCAATGGACACCGGGGTTGCTTCCACCTTTTGGCCATTGTGAATAATGCTGCTGCTAGGAACACGGGTGTCCAAATAGTCCAGGTATATTTTGGTAAAGTTTCCCGTGGGATTTGAATACATAACAAAGGTTGAGAACCATTGGTGCAGGGCAGTCCCCGAGATTGTGAGGGGCCAAGGAGAGGCATGTCTCCTCAGTCAGCCAGATCCAGGTGTTCCATTTATAGTACTTGCCTTATCAAATAATCTTTGTATATTCTAGGTACAATTTGTTTGTCAGATATATGATTTGTAAATGTTTCTCCAAGTCTATAATATTTCCTTTAGTCTCTTAACAGGGTTTCTCATAAAGAGTTCAATTTATCCTTCCCCCCCCCCCCCAAGGTCATGCTTCTGGTCTGCATCTCAGAACTCTTCACCTAGTCCTAGGTCTGAAAGATTTTCTCCTATGTTTTTTTTCTAAAAGTTTTATAGTTTCATACATTTTAGTATGTGGCTCAGCCTGAGTTCATTTTTGTATAAGGTGTGAGCCTTGCGTAGGTCAAGGTTCACGTGGCTTTTTATCGAGTAGAATCTTTTATTTAGAACAGGAGTAGAATTAATAAGGCAGAGAGTATGTATGTTTTTAAAAATACCTGGGTTTTATTTCTAACTTAGGGGATGACTACGATGTTGGGAATCTCAGGTGCTGGGATAGTCAAACTCAGTATGATGAAGGCAAACAGCAACGTCACGTATGTAAGTGAGGTAGTTACAGAGCAGGTGAGGTCCGGGACCACTCCGCAGAGGACCGACAGTGCAGGCTAGCTCCCTGGGGACCGTCCCAGATCACATCTATTCCACTGAAATTATTAACTGCCACTCCCCCCAGCAAAGGGTACTGGTTCCTTCAATACAGAACATGTCACCCAGCAGGATCATGTATGTGCCCCTCGCTTTACATATGCCCAGCTTGCTTATTCCATGTTCCTACTCTAACGGAAGCACCATAGGCCAAAACATCTTATGGACAGGCATATCTCGTTTTACTGCTCGTGCTTTGCTGCATGTCCCACGTGTTGCGTGTTTTACAAATTGCAGGCAAGGCCGGCCACCAGCGCAAAGACTACGGCTCGCTTTTTGTGATGGTCACTTTATTGCGGTGGTCTGGAACCGAACCCGTGCTCTCTCCCGGGTCTGCCTGTGTCAGAGACTAAATTGGTGCGGTGACTTTAGGAAAGTGTACAGACGTTTCCTGCTGGAAGGAATCTTAGGGGTGCTTGAGATGAGCTAACATTTATCTAATGCTGATTATGTGCCAGACATTGATCTAAGAATTTTACAAATAATATTGCTCCCCACAGCCTTTATGGTGGGTTTTATTTTCTTATCTTCATGTAAAGGCAAGGCTAGTTCTGGACAGAGAAGTTAAGTAACGTGCCCAAGCTTGTGTGGCTGAGAAGAATAAAGCTATAACCCACCCCCCCGGGGCAGGGTGGAGGCTACGCTTATCCTCTGCTCATCCAGCCCTCTCTCCGTGTTCTACAAATGCAAAGACAGCCGTGAAGGTTCATCCACGTAAAGGGTCCACATTGCAACCAGGGAACAGCGCTATCTGGCAGGTAAAACAGGCGACGCAGTAATAACGCCAGAACATTTCTCTGTGTGTGGGGAACACGGGTCCAATAAAGGCCCGGGTTATGGTTCCAGCTACACGTCGTAAGACCTTGGGCAAGTCACTTAATGAACATCAACCTCCTTGTAAAAGAGAGATGATGGAAATACCGAACTCACGTGCAGTGTGAGTGTCTGGGCAGGTGACGGTGTTAGTGGTGGCATCTGAGACACCTGACAGAAACCCGCGGGGCTGGTTTGGAAGCGGTGTGACGCCTGGCTGGTTGTCTGTGTTGACACCTTGGTTTGAAGTCCCAGTCCGTTGTTTTGTGTGTCTGTCTCCTCTGAAACAGAGAAGCTTTCCTGTCGCAGGCTGCTCTTTCAGCGGTAGGGACAGAAGTGCCCCGAACGCACATTCAGCAGCGCCGGAGAGAGCGGCGGACATCGGCCTTGTCTTTGTTTTTGAAGCAACTGTGCCCTTCTTGCCCATCACGTCCCTGAGTGCTCACAGGTACGTGTCCAGTTTGGCCCACGCCTAGAGGTTGGACAGAGGCAGTCCTGACACTCCAGATGGGAATCCCAGGATCCGGGCAGGCCGCGCGTGGCTGGGAAACGTGCCACGAGCTCTGAGTGACCTCCTCAGGACAGGATACGTGTCCCTCTGTGTACATGGTTCCAGAGTGGTTCTGGTTAAGTAACTTAGCTGCTCTGGAAGGGTTTGAAGAAAAACAACAGGGGATTCAGTTAAAAGTAAAAGAGATCTAAACAGCACTTCTAATCTAGCTCAAAATTCGGCCCAGGGCAGGTGGGAATGGAAACACAGAAGGGTCACGTTTATTCTGACTGCGTTCACGTTGTGGAAAATACGCATTAAATTTTGCTGTAGACAGGCGTGATGGAGAAGCTAGGGGTGTGTGAACCAAGGTACCCAGGGTCGAACCTGGCGTGAGTCTCGGGGCCACGACGCACCAGCCCGGGCCAGTTCCTTTTCTCTGTGATTTGGTTTCCTCACCCTCAGGGTGGGGATAAAACAGTCCCTATCTCATGGACTGATGGCAAGGGTGAGGTGAGGGAATCCATGAAAAGAGTTTAAAACAGCAGCTCGCACATCGTGAAGCCACAGCAAGTGTTGATTTTTTTTCGGATTATCTAAAAGCACGTGCTTCTAAGTCAGCTTTTCAGTAGAAGAGATTGTTAACATTTACCCATAACATCACATGGGACATCCTGGATCAGGTCAGAGGTTCTCACGCTGTCATGTAGGAACAGTTTTTATGTCCTAATTTCAACTGTTCTAACATGCCTGACTGGATTGATTCGTTTGCAAAGTGGTTCGGTGCTGCAGCCACATGAAATTGCTATGAGAGTTCCGAAAGGCTTCCCCTCACCTCTTCTTCTTATAACACCAGGGGCCAGCAGCTCCACTCCGGGTACCAGCCCCCGTCCATCGAAGACACTGAGTACATGGTCTAGCTTTCACCCTTTGCCCTTTGCTGTCTGTGGCCACAAGGTCTGTTGTTCAGCATCCTTTCACCTTTGCCCTGGAAACGGCATCCCTTCCCCTAGGGGACTGCCCTTCTTCCATCCCGTATGCTCCAGGGGCCCTGGGAGCACAGGGGGATCCATCACTGTCCTGCAGGAGACAGATGGAGACATCCTTGAACTGGTAATGTGAGGACAATTTAATGGTGACACCGTTCACACAGTTCGGGGGGCAGGGTGCAGAGAAACAACCAAGAGGTGATGCGGGACTTGGGAGGGAGCAAAAGTCGGCTCTCTTGCCACCTCTAAGCCTCAAAGGCGAGGGGAGGATGTGGTTCCCAGGCCCTGGAGAAGGCAGCCGATAGATAGGGCCGCCTGATGGCCGCTGAAGAACAATGACTCAGGAGCATCACTTAGGGGGGTAGACACCATCACCCCGCTCTTCTCCCATTCTCCAGTCTCAGGTAAGTGCCTCCAACTGGCCAAACCCACCTGGAAGCCAGAGTGAACAGAGCATTTGTGGCTGTCCATGACATCAGCCTCTTGGGCAGAGAGCAGAAACAGGAGGAGAGTGGGACAGAGGGTGACCGACCATTCCAGTTTGCCTGGGGCAGGGAACTTTCAGTGTTAAAGCTGGGCCAGTCCCAGGCAAACTGGGACCATTGGTACCCCTAGATCTAGAGAAGCAAAGCAGTGGGGGCATAGCTCCAAGTCTGGCCGATCATAATGTATTCATTTTCTTAGCCACAACAATGTGTCCACTTTGTGTATTCAGCACCCAAAGCAGTGTGTGTGTGTGTGTGTGTCCCATGGGGATGGTGAGTGATCAAATCCAACTAAGTCTAAGAATGAGTGTGAGGCCCAGGCCTCAGTGACATCCCTGGGTGTTCTGGGTAGAGGGCTGGCCCACTGGGGGCCTATTGTGATTGGTATCATCTTAATCATACTGAACAATTGTTCTGGCTGCACTCTGGATCATCTGGGGAACTTTTGAATATCATATTATATTCAAAAGTTCCCCAGATGGAGCCGTGGCTGAGGTGGTTCCAAAGCGCAGCTGAGTTTGAGAAGCAGGATGACCTCAAATGGGGACACGAAGGGACTTCTCTAAGGTTAGAGAAGGGCTTCAGAGCACTGCCAGGGATGCTGGGCGCAGGCTGAGCGCTGTCCTGCCAGCTGGGCTAGGGCTTTGTATGATTGTCCTGCCTTGGTAGGAACTAAGACCCCACGCATCTCAGGCTCTCCCGGGGTCCCCTCTGGAGAGGATGAGGGGAGGAAGGCCTCTTCCAACACTTTCCTGCCCTCGAGTCGTATTTTAGGAGGACGAGGCAGGGTCTCCAGTGGGAGGCTCCGTCATGCCTCTGGTATCTGAGGGACAGCTCGCCATCGCAAGTTCTGGAGGAATGCCTGAGCCACAGGGCACTGGGATAGGTCCATTGCATATGTTAGCTGGCCTTCCCGAAAGCATTTGGAGGAATCATGGATACTGTTATGTAAATATCACCTGCAGCATGGGGCCAGGACTAGGGTGAGGCGAGAGCCGCATCTAGGGGGTAAAGTTGAAGGAGGCCTCCCCTCTGGCCCTGACGACAGGTGCCTCCTTAAATCTCACACCCTTGTTACCTTGTCTCACCTCCTCTTCACCTGTGCTACAGCTCACGCGTCCTAGGATGACCCATGTGACAGGCAGCTCACATGTAGTTTGTTGCTTGTCTAACTTTAGGTGGGGAGAGGGTAAGGATCTCACTCTGCAGTCCACTATTTGTGTCCCTCTCTCCCCTCCGCACTGACTCACTGGCAGCCACAGCCCGTGGGCCATGGCCTCTTCCTCCTTGCATTGAGTTACAATTGCTCTGATCGATCCACCTGCATCTCTTGGAAGTGATTCCTTGGTAGGGCCCCTCGGGATGGATTCCTGGAAGTGCCACAGAGCCTTTATTTTAAGACAGACCAGTTCCAATATACCTTTCAAACTGGAAGGTAAGCTGGACCTCACCTTCAGCAGTCATGAGAGGTGACTGACAGCCTTTTCCTTTGAGGTGCCTCACTGAGTTTCCAGTCAGTTGCAAACTTACTCTTCACATTTGGCAAAACTCAAGTCAGTTTCACAAGATGTCGTTTCAAACAGAAACTTCATTTTATTATATGGGTTGACCTTTTTATACACAATAGCTGATTCTATAGATTCTATTCTTCAAATTGTCTTCATTTCCCATAATGAATTTGAAAGTTTAACTGAGTCAGTTTATATATTTGTGTGTGTGTGTGTGTATGCTTTTTTTCTCCCACATCAGAATTCAATATTATTTCTTACCAACAATGAAGACACTTTCAGCCCCTTTGTCATGGGAGGTGTTCATTATTGGCATTCTGCAGTGAAGAGTGTTTTGGAACAGGGCTCTGGCTTTTATTGGTGTTATGGGGTGCCTAGCACTTTGCAGTACTTAACACAAGGGAAGCTATAACAGCTGCGTTGTACTCATCACGCAATAAAGGCATTGCTTATCTCTGAACACACTACACAGCTAATGCTTAATCATTCTAGTTCTAGTGTCTAATGGCCACCAGCCAGACCGTATCCTGACCTGACCCTTTTCATTTACATAGAGCAACATCAACCGATGAATCCACACTAAGGGCCCCATTGGTGGATGGCTCTTGGCTATTGTCTATCATCCTGGGACAAAGAGACTAGGCTGAGAGAATCAGGGGAGCATAAGAACTTCAGAGACTGAGGGATCCTTTCTCTGGAAGCCTGTTGGCACTGGATGGACCCCCATCAGCTGGGTTCTAGAAGATCTCTGGATATCCCTGCTCTTGGAAGTTCTTCATTCCTTTTCCAGGAAACCAAGGACACAGGTGCATTGCCTGAGGTCACAGGGTGACTCAGCATCTATTGGAGCTTCTGATTCCCATTTCTGGCTCAGGTCCAGGGGGTATGGATAACCATTAACAATGAGCTTTAATTTTCTTTTTCAACATTAAAAAAGCTTTGGAAATCACTTTCCCTTCACCACCAACACTATTGATTTTCCAGTATTGATAGATTTTTTTTTTTAAAGACCATTTGCATGTAAATTGAGCAGACAGGCAGACCATTTGCATTTATATTGGCAGGGTGCTCATTGTCATTAATTATTTATCATGTTAGTTATCCTGAAAGGTGGGCTCCTTGGTCTCCATTTTCCAGCTGGAGCAGGTTTCTGAGGAATGTGTTGCTAATTCTAAGTCAGGTGGCTTTTGTAACTCAGGGAAGACTAGAACACAGCTTCCTTGTTCTTATGTGCTTACTGAATGCATTTGTACATGGGTTTTCTTTCGTGAAAATACTCAGCAGCATTTTGAGATTTCTTCACTCACCGTAGTGATGGAAATCTTTGGTTCCTTTGTTGCTTGCAGTTGGTGAACTTTTACGACAAAAATTTTCAACCATTCACAAGAGCAGAGAAAGCAGACACATCCACCTTCCACAACCATCAACATTTGCCAGTGTCATCCCATCTACCTCCAGCCTCTTGTTCTATTTTTGATTTTTGTTTGCTGAAACATTTAAAAAAGCAAACCTTAGATACCATAAACTTATTACCCATAAATGATTCAGAGAACAGAAGACTTGAAAAAAATCCAGAATCATCACACCTCATAAAACAAGCACAATTATCTAATGCCTGCTAATCCCAATTCATGATTTAAAAAATGCCTACAGTACTTTTATTTGGTTTCTTGAATCAGATTCTAATATTTGTTGCCATTTGATTTCAATCCCTTCCATTTGATAAGCATTACTGAGTATGAGTTATGGGCCAGGAGCAGGAGCAATGAAGACCAATATAGTTTTGTCCCTGATCTGGATGTGCTCACAGTATTGTAGAGAAGGCAGGCCCAGAAATCAATCACTCTGACATACACACAACTCTGGGAAGGCTAACACACGAGCTGTGCATCATATGCAGTGGGCACACAGGAGAAGGGGTTCGGGAAGCTGTTGGGGTGACAGCAAGACATTTCAGATTTTAATAGCTAACATTTGTGAAGCAATTGCTACATGCAAGGGATGGCGTCAAGTGTTTATTGGAACATGTAGTCCCCTTTATATTCCTATTATTATCATACTTGTTCTATACACTGAGGCTAAATAGTATAATTATTGAAAGATGAGTAGGAGTTTGACAGGTAGCAAATTGGGGCAGGATACGTAGGTAGAAGAAATCCAGTGAGGAAGGATCCTGGATGTAAAAGTTCAATGAGGCATCCACATGGCTGACGTGCATCTGTTGGGGTTCTATGCCTGGGGCAGGGAGGGAGGGGATAAAAATGGGTGGGGGGTTGCTGTAAACATCGGCTGACTGGAGGTTGGGAATGCTTTATAAATTAGGCAAAGGAGTCTGACTTCTTTAGGAAATGGAATATTATTGAAAGGTTTAAAGAAGACAAGGATCATATTTGCATTTTGCAAAGAAAAATCTGCAGGTGTCGTAAACATGTGGTAGACCAGGAGTGCCTAAGAAATGTCTGGGCAGGAGACTAGTGGGAGAGGTTAGGGGAGAAGGAAGATCTATTTCACACTGATTTTTTTTTCCTAAAGATACTTAGGATGTTCTTTTCTTACTATAAAAAATAATACATGCTCATTGTAGAAAACTTGAAAAAAGACAAAAAGAAGAAAAAAAAATTCTGACACTCTCAGAAGAGGTATCTTCAAAGATTTTGGTATATCTCTTTCCAGCTTTACAAACATGTCCTTTTTCTTTTTCTATAATTTTGATCATAACTACTTATTATTTTGAATTCTGTCTCTGACTTAATATTATGTCTTACCTAATATTTTCAGTGTCACCAGGGATTAAAACATGATTTTGAAGGAACATGTTATTCCATCAAATAGTGACATCAGCATTTATCAATTATCTTCCTATTGTTGGACATTTAGGTTATTTACAGGTTCCTTTTCTCTATACTTGCATTTCAGAGGGTACACCTTGCTTGCGTTTCTACTAAACTTGTATACCCACATCAGGATTGGAGTCCCTGATTCCATTGCTCTGACTCAAGTAGTCACATTGAAGTTTTCCAATGGGACCCTCCTCTCACCCCCAAATGCAACCAGCCAGTAGCCACAGGAGGAGGAGACACTGAACTTTAAGAAGCTGTTGTGTAGCCTGAACTTGCAGCCTTAAACTTCACCCATCTCTGTGTTTTAGATAACAGCTCCTCAAGCAAATGAGTTGACTGGGCTTTGAGCTGAGTTTGTAAATCAGGTTAACATTCCTGTTGGTACTGCTGCCCACAGGAATACATTTTTTCTTTTTTTCTGGGTGCTCTTCACTTAACACAATAGCCACTCTTTTAACCTATTAATAGCTACTTCCATAATAGAAGGGCTTGAGAATGAAAATCTCTAATTTTGAGAGTCTTCAAAGAAGGGGCAGGTTATTCAGCTGCTGGAAGGAGATGCTAATTGGTGGAAAGCATTAGAAATACTCAAATGTTCACCATGTGCCATCAAGGACCTTGTTATAATAAGTTCGTCTGTTGTCCGCTAAATCATTTCTTGCTATAACCCTAAATTGATAATTTAAATTCTTTCCAAAATAGGAATTTGGGTATAAAATGCAATTTGTCCAGTGTTTATATGTAATTTTGTCAAACCATAACTAATTGAATGATAGGAATTAGAGGCAATGAATCCAATCAATTATTTACCCTCCTCTAGAGTAATATGATAAACCAGCAGAACGGTGTGAAAATACAGGGAATTTAGTTGGTCGTGCTCCTGATTAAAAAGAGAGAAGAAAAAAATAATCACTTACACACAAAGAGAAAAACAATAAAAGGATAGGCATATTTCTTGAGTAGTCCATTTTGATGTGCTAAAATTTTGCTCTTTTTATATTTAATACCTGTTGACTACTGTTAAAGACAGTTGTTTATTAATGTCATTGTTGACTTTGAGAAGCAATTGTCATGTGTTACTTGGAGGCTGGTCACACTGAACAAGGTGTGTGTAACTGGAGAATCATGGCTCTGAGCATCCAGGAGGGTCCCTGGGAGATAAAAACCAGGCACCTTTCCTCAAGAGAGAGAACTGGGGCCCTTGAAAACTCATTTCAGTAGAGGCAACCATATGTGTCTATCAGGGATGTTTGGGTGAAGTTATGGTTCCCTACCTTTCTCAAGAGAGTGGAGAGAACTTTTCTTGTAGGCCTGATAGGGTTTGGTTGGTACAGGTGATCTGAATCAGAGGCTCCAAGTTCTTTTTAGACTTGAAGAAGCATACTTATCAAATGCCAACCTTGGATCTCCTTCTCAGACTTCTCTGCAGGGATGAGCAGAGTAGGTATTTCTTAACTGTCTGTTGTTTACTGAAAAGTAGAAATACTTTTAGGAATTTTAAGTATTAAGGAATTGAGTATATGGAAGGTGTGAACAATGGAATGTTGGATAAGCCACAAAAGAGTTAATTGAAAGGCCACCATTTGGCTGGACATAGGTATGAATTCATCTAATGAAGGGAAGCCATTGCAATGTCTGTTTTCTCTTACATGAAATGAATATAAAAATACCGAATCATATGACAATTGTAAGAATTAAATGAGCTTATGTGTGAAAGTTACTTATGTTTCAGCTAATATTAATATGGTGGTTAATGTTAACACTATTAGAGTTGTGATAACATAGGATATATTCCATTTGCTGCTTTTTCCCCTTAACATGATAACCTATTTTCTAGGTTATTACACACTCAACACAATCCTTTTTGCCAAGTGCACAATATTTTATCATATAGTTCATTTATTTCTCATATTTTAGCACATTTTTATATTAGCTATATTTTTAATTTGAGCAGGGGTCTCAAGTGTATTAGCAGGAGGAAGAAAGTTTTGCATTTCTAATGCAGAACTTTGCAATCCTCCCTGTTCACTTTTTATTTATTTATTTTTTTGTAACATCAGGAACGAATAGAGGGACGTCAGCCCCCACCTGAAAGTCTGGGGCCAGGACTGCACAACGCTCTGTTCCTGATTGCCACAGTTTTTTTTCTCTTTATATTCTAAACCTCATGATTTCTTAAAATCTCTAAATTTCCTCAGTTTCTCTCCTCGTGGGCGGAGTGGAACACCCTTTGTGTACTCTGAGCTGGAATGGGGGAGATGAGTGGAGAATAAGGGCCTTTATGAGAATCCACCATTTATAAGTAGGGGGTTTATAAGTTGTCTCTTTCTGTATGTAGACAGTAACTTGACACATATAAACTAAATTTCCAAGTAGAGTTTACAGTGGTTGAATTGTCACTTTTTTGAGGGTGAGAGAATTTTTCTCTTGTGTTTGGCACAAGAAATAATTTTGGAGTAATGTCTAAGTGTCAATACTTTTTTTCTCCATATTTAAAAAATATTTTTTATTGATTTGAGAGAGAGGCAAAGAGAGAGAGAGAGAAACATTGATTTGTTGTTCCACTTATTTATGCATTCATTGGTTGATTCTTGACTGGGGATCAAACCAGCAACCTTGGTATATTGGGATGATGCTAACTGAACTACTGAGCACGGTTTTCATTCTCATATTTTAAAAACAATATTACAAAATAATACCCATAATCATTTCATGTCTTTTTTTGTGTGTGTGTATTTTTCTTTCTTAACTTAGGACATTTTCTTCTGCATTTCATTGCCTTTCATAGCTAAGAAGTAATTCCTTTCAATTGCTTAGACTGCAAGGCTGAAAATCATAATTGTATTACCATAGATATTATTAAAAATACATACAACTGAATAACAATGATGAAAAAACCCCTCCGACTGCATTTTTCTTTGTTCTTTATCCACAGAGGAAATAAATTCCAAGCACCTAATTTTCAAAGGTGAGGTTGGCTAGCCTTAGGGTTAAATTCATGGTAGATATTAAATTTGCTTGAAAGCCAAGCAATCAACTTACTTAAGTCATAAATTAACATGCTCTTTATATAAAGATAGATTCACACAATCTTTGCCTTTAGTATTTTCTCCATAATGTATGTGTGTGTGTGTGTGTGTGTGTGCGTGTGTGTGTGCGTGTGTGTGTGTGTGTGTGTGTGTGTTGTCTTAGGCTCTAATGAAACCATAAAAAGGGACTAAAGTTCACAAATTTTATAAAAGGTAGATGTATAGAGAATTGTAGGAGTTGTATTAATGACTCTACTCAATAAATACTGCTTCTTTGGTAGCTGCATCATCATGAAAACAAGTCAGTTGATTTGGGCATTTATTGTGCTTTAATTTTTTTGTGGCTGTAATTTACCAGGACTCTTCAGAAAAGAAAGGAAAGACAGCTAAATTACAGAAACAAATAGCTTTTTCCGTTTAGATTTATTTAAATTTCTTCAAGATCTAATGATTTTTCTAGGTCCACTTTGTGTTCATTGCTGCCAGACAAGGAATCCTATCATTTTGAATCCAACAATGTTATTTTTCCAAGAGGATTTTTTTTCCCAGAGGGAGTCTTTCACCTCTATTTGTCCTGATTGCTTATGCGTTTGTTGTTTATAATGGGTAAACAACTGAGAGCACTGCTATTCACTGATCAGGGTTGAGAAAAGTGGTAGATAGTATTCATGACAACCAAGAGTGTTGGAGCAAATGTGAGTTCTTGATGCGTGACGGCAGCAGTGTTCAGGGAAGATGAGCACGGCATCTCCTTGTCAGAGGGATGTACCGTCACTGGTAAGTGGGAGGAGTTCTGTGACAGTATTTGGACACATCACATCACTTGCCTTGTCACACCCACAGTCCCAGCTGCCTCCTCTGTGTCCCGTTCTGTCCAGGGTTGCATTATGGATCAGCCTCGCATCCAACTGGGCACCGAGTCAGCTTCTCTGTTGGTAAAAATGGAGGAACTCAAATTGTTCACATTTGAATGGAAAAATAAAATCAAACATTTTCATTATTGTGCTGTGTATTAAGAGAAGGAACAGTATGTTATTTAGATTTTAAGTTTTACTTATGTAGCCATTGATTTTGATGCTATTTATTTGTTATGGACTGAACTGTGTGGTTTCCCCCTTCCCTCAAATTCATCTACTGAAACCTCAACCCACAGTGTAACTGTATTTGGGAATAAGACCCTTCAAGAGGTAGTTAAGATTAAATGAGGTCATAAGGGTGAGGCCCTAATCCAGTAGAACCTATGTCTTTATAAGAAGAGGAAGAGACGCTGAGGATATGTGTGCACAGAGAAAGGCCAGGTGAAGACAGTAGAAAGGGCCCTTTTGACATCTTGATCTTGGATTTTCAGCCCCTAGAACTGCGAGAAAAAAAGGAGTCTGTTGTTTAAGCCACCCAGTCTGTGGTATTTTATGACAGCTCTAGCAGACTAATACACTATTGATTAGTAATTCCGAAGAAATTGAGTATTCAAAAACAAGTCCATTGTATTTATTTCTACCATTTGTACATCTGGTTGAGTATTGTTAGCAAGCTGTCTTCTTATTTATTGGAAGTAGTGTATGACAAGCTTTAGCGGCTTTCTTTGCCCTGTAATTAAGGAGATTGAAGAAACCTGGAATCTTTTCTGAGCGTATGGTAACCCAGCCACACTGAGAGGATCCAGGTGGTTAAGACATAGTCAACCAAAATATCAGGAGCACTTACATGTACAAGGCCATCAACATGCAGGTGCATAAAGAGGCTGAAACTACATACATTGTATCCACCTGTATTTCATGGAGACTCTGCAGCCCTAAATGGAAAAGTCCAAAGTGTGAGTGAAAACAGGACAGCTGGCCACCCACACTTTGCTCAAGCTAACCCACCCTTAAGGGCAGGCACTCTTGCCATTTGTTTATGTAATAGGAAGATTGTTTGGGACGTTCACTTAACCAATAAATATCAAGAGATACCTTGGAACAAAAGAACTGAATTCTTGGCTTGATTCTTAAGCTTTAGAGTGAAGGTGTGCATGTACAACACTGATGAAACATGAGAGAACACTTCTCTTTCTCTACTTACCTTTCTAGATAAAGATTCTGTAGGCTTGGCATGAGATGAAATCAGATTGGAAGATGAAAGTTGAGATGCAGATAGGAGCTGAAGAAGAAGCCCAGAACTGGCTTGGGGTGGGGAAGATACAAGTGAAACATCAGGTAGGTTAGGTCATCTGAGGGTTGATGAGATCTATTCCTTGCTTCCCGTGTATAGCCCTGACATGGGACAATTTTCCTAGTCTACAAGACACTCTCTATGGCAGCAGGTGCTCTGAGTAGGAGTGTTTGGACACATGGGTCAGAAATATCCTCACAGACTTTCTTTACTCCAAATTGTAGATTTCCTGTGTGTCCATGAGGAGCTTAGATGTGGACATAGGGAGGTCTTATGCTGAAAGTAAGAGACTTCACAGTAAGTGTCTCTGTAGCTCAGCTACTGAAGAGCTGAGACTCTGAAGACATCTCAGGTGTATGCACAGTTGGCACTCCTACATTGCCAGGTCTTGGTCTGCACATGCCCACAGGACCAAAGGGCCATCTCTGGGGGTGACCCTGAATTTCATGAGATTATCTTTCTTACTTCCTTATCCTTGCAAAATAAAATGGGCACTCCAAATAAAAATTTGAGTTGACTGTAAAAATGGAAAAGTTTTTTTCTTGTACATCGAGTTTGGGCCTGAGGTTCAGGGCTGCTATAACTGCACAGGAGCCTGAAGCATGGATGTGTTTGTCTTTGGAAGCAAGGCTGAGATGTGCAATGTCAGAGAGAGTTACAATGGAATTAATGACCCAAACAGGAGACATTTAATAGCTGGAGAGGCATTAGGTATTGAGTATTGTTGATGGAGCAAGGAAATAGAGAAACCAAGTGAAGAATGCAAATTAGAAGGTATACTATGGTTCCACCAATTTCGAACCTATTTTTCTTCCCAGAGAGATGCTAGTCTGTAGTTGAACAGAGCTCACCAGCTGAAAACACTGAGCACCATCTACCCCAACATCAGTAGGATCATGTGTCCAGCCACAAAGAGCCACATACAGAATGAGATTGACAAATTGCAAATAAATGAATTCAGTGAGCCCAAATAACACATCTGAGAGGGAGACCCACACATTCAGGCATCCAAACATGTTAATGTTTCCAAACAAGAGGAAAGAGCTCTGCTGATATCCAGACCAAGTACAATTTAGCAAGAGCTGTAGGACAGTGGTTCTCAACCAGGGCGCTCCTCCCCACCCATCCCTGCCTGCCATCAGAAGGGACATTTGGCAATGTCTGGAGACATGTTTGGTGGTCACAACTAGGGTGGGTGGGGGTTCTACTGGCATCTAGTAAGTCGGGACCAGGGGTACTGCTACATATTCCACAATTAGAAGGACAGTCCTTTACACCCAAGAGTTAACCAGCTCGAGATGTAAATATGCGGCTGTTGAGAAACTCATGTCTAACGTTAATTCCAAATGTTCCGAAATCAAGTGAGAGCTCAGCACACAATATCTCTCATCAGATTGCTTTTTAGACACCTGCTACTGATTAGACATAAAGAAACATGATTTAGAGTTCAAATCACTGTAAAAAAATGACTTACAGCTAAAACATAAGCTGATAGACCTGCTTCTCTTTTTCAAAGAACTGACGTAAAGAATGGGCGATGCTTTTCTCAAAATTTTGATTCTTTATTTCTAGAAAATATTTTTACTTTTATGCATATCAATCAATGTGAAGTCTTCATAGACTTTTTACATATTTTAAGCGTGAATAGTGTACAAATACTTGAAAACCAATTTTCAGACTATAGGATGATTACATTACTCATGTATTAGTTTTTTTATTCTAGATCTTGTAAAGAGCAGAAATGCTTACTTTAGAATGTAAACTCCAGTGCTCCACAGAATAAGCATCTATTTCCTCCATGAGAAGATAATTGATCATTCATTGCATGAAAGAAAAATTGCTTCTATTATGCGTCATACCTGAATCACTAAAGTTGAAGGTTCAATGCACCCCTGTGTTTGCAGCAGTGCTATCTACAATCTCTAAGACCTGCGAACAGCCCAAGTGCCCATCAATAGATGAGTGGATAAAAAATCTGTGGTACATTTACACAATGGAGTACTATGCAGCTGGAAGGAAGAAAGATCTCTTACCTTTTGGGACGACATGGAGGGACCTGGAGAGTATTATGCTAAGCAAAATAAGCCAATCAGAGAAAGACAACTATCACATGATCTCACTTATTTGTGGAATATAGTGAACAAAATAAGCTGGTGAACAAAATAGACCCAGAGACATGGGAGTAGGGAACAGACCGACAAACCTCAGAGGGAGAGAGGGTAGGAGGGTGGGAAGAGATAAACCAAAGAACTTATATGCATATATGCACAACCAATGGACACAGACAACACTATTGTGAAGGTGGTGGTGGGGGGATGGGAGCGGGGAGGAGAGTGTCAATGAGGAAAAAAGAGAAACATCTGTAACAAAAATTAATTAATTTAAAAAAAGGTTTAAGTTTCAGAAGGACCTCATTATACTTTAACCCCTTAGAAATTGTCATGGCCCGGGATGTCCTTGGGAGCGGGGAGATGAGACAGTGTGTACTGTGGCATTTTGTGCACGTGTGATGCTTTACTTCTCCATGGGACCACTGCGTGTTGGGAGACGGTCATGGTGCTCTAAGACTCTAAAGCCAATAAGACCATGACTTTCCTGAACTGTGATGTTTCATCAAGCAGTTGGATGGATAATGAAAAACCTTTTGAAAGACAGAATCTTAATATAGACCTTTTAAGCTCCTAGGAATTCACATCAATAGAACTAATAAGCTTACTGTCGCTAGGTTAGTGTCTGTGTCTATTAAGTGAAACTAATTTCACTTAATCTTAATTTTCGCTTTCTATTTTGTCTCCTCAGTTCCTGCATTAGTCTCTTAATTACAGCTTATGCTTAGCTTTGCTAATACTAGAAATCAAAATTAAAAAGCCAAGTTCAAATCTGCTTAGGTGGCAGGGTCCATATGACCAAACGGTGATTAAATATGGAGATGGAATTTTGTGTGTGTGTGTGTGTTTACCTTAAGTTTCAATTTCCACAGAAATTAGCCTTTTTCCCCAAATGTATCAGTTTCCATCAGAAACAGTTTGGGCCATTTTCTATCTAGAAATATCTCATTGAAACATCTAGAATCATACTATTGCTAGTAATTGCCAGTTGCATAAAATTACTAAAATATAAGCTATAATCGATAGCAACCATTCTTCCTAAACTGACCTAGGTTAGCGTGATGTTTATATGTACTTTACTACATATAAAACCGAAGAATCCTGCAGTCCTTCTGGAAGGAAATTGTGGACTGTTGGAGCCAATCACAAAACTGGATGCTTAGTGTCTGTTTGATACGTCCATAATCAAATTTCTAAGTACTTGGTCTTGCTTCCTAAGTCAAGCTTTTTATATAACAATTAATCTTCATTCCTTGTCTAAAATCTTGGAGATATAAAAAGCCTGTTTTTCTCTTGAGTTTTGTGCTTGGAAAGGAATTGCGTAGCCCTGGGCCAGTGCTGAGAGCTGCTCCCAGGCCCGGCGGCACTTCAAACACAGACAGATCACTGCTCCAGACTGTCACAGAGGCCACATCTCACCCGTTGTCAGTGCCACGTGCTGCTGGCATAGTCCAGGTGTGTGAGTTTCGATGTTTTCCCATGACTGTCAGAAAGGAATGCTGATGTATCCTTGTCACCACTAATAATGTAGCGAGGGCAGGGGAGATCACTCTCCTCAGTATCCTCTTCAGTTTAAAAATAACATCTGGTTAGTCCTGGCTGGGGGACTCACTTGGTTGGAGCATCATCCTGTATACCCAAAGGTTGTGGGTTTGAGTCCCAGTCAGGAAACATATCTAGGTTGTAGGTTTGATCTCCGGTCAGGGAGCATGCAGGAGGCAACTGATAGATGTCTGTCTGTCTCTGTCTGTCTGTCTCTCTCTTTCTCTCTTCCATTTTAATAAAACATATCTTCTGGTGAGGGTTAAAAAATATAATAAGAATACCTGGTTAGTGGTCCTCAAACAAAGTCTTGTACAGGAAAAGGTAAACATGCATACTGTAATTGGCACCTAAAATTGAATCCTTACCTCATTGCCAGAAGCTAGAACAGGAACAACTAAGAATTAACGGCTTTTGGAATGACCTAGAAGCTGGTACAACACCCTTTTAAATAGTTTCCACCACCTGCTACCCACCTAGAACTAAAGTCTTTATCAATCAGCAAACACAAGAGCTGCCCTGGTGTCATCAGGTGCCCCAATCCTTCTTCTGCTCTTTCTATCCAGACTAATACTCCTGGAAAGCAACTTGATATAAAGGAAAAGGGAGGTGAGATGGGGGTGGGGGTGAGAGGGGACAAAGGCACATGAAAGGAGAACTAGGAAAGATTCTAATTCTATTTTATTGTATTTTATTGTTTTTATACTGATTCATTTGTTCAAAGCTAAAGAGAGCTAAACAATGGGGTCGAGAAGATCCCATCTGATGGACGACAATTATGTGTGTTAGTGAAGGGGAATTAGCCTAGGAGCACATCCATCTGCCATCCACATGGAGATCTGAGAAGGAAATTTGACCAGGGCCCAACTGGACAAAGAAGAGAGCCGAAGTTAATAGACACATCCTGCCTCTTAGATGCTGGGCCCAGACAGATCTCTTGTTGAAACAGAAAAATATCATTCAGAAGACGCAATGGAAGAGCAGACCTCTGAAAAAGATTTACTCTAGGAATGAAAAAATTTGTCAAAAACTGGTATCATCTATGGGATTAAAAAAAGAGACAGGGTTACGATTAAATAGTAACAGGGCCCATACTAGATAAATTTGTAGTTGAATAAATTAGAAACATATTGCAGAAAAATAAAGGTGAACTTTTTACTAAAGCAGTAAAAAGCAGAAGTGTTAAAATTAAGCAAGTGGGGGTGATAAGACAGTTACAACACACACACACACACACACACACAACAACAACAAGAATTCCTACCAGGATGTAGAGAAAAGAAAAAAAACCAAGAGTCAGAAACAATGAGAGACAATGACAGGAATGAAGGCTGGAGGATGGAGAGCTACCCTGAGAATTATAGGTGTTCCAGGAAAAAAGTAAATAACAAGGGGAACAGAAACAATTATTCAAAGATGTAATTAAATAAAAGTTTCCTGAGTTGAAAAAGCATGAAGGAGCAGATCAAAAGGGCTCCCTCTGTTCAAAGTAAATGCAATGAAAAGAGAACTTTGTTACATGTGAATTATAGGGATGGAGAAAAAGACTAGACACATTCCTGCAGAAAAAGAAAATGCGTGAAAAAAACAAAAGAACAAAGCTAAGCTGGCCTCAGACTGACTTTTCCCCTAGACACAATGGGGCTATGGCTGCCGAATTTTAACGGAAAAAGTTGTTACACGACCTTTTGTTTTTAGCCAAGCCTTGCAAATATCTGTTAATATAAAAACAAGACATTTACTAATACACTAAAAATATTCCAGACATCTAATTTTCTGGAAAAAAAATGACCCTATAGAGACACATTTTAATACATGAAATGTAAGAATAATTAAACCAGGGTACCAGATGTTTATTGCTACAGTAGCCGATGACCCAAGAGATGGGCAAGAACACAGTTTACATCTAAGTCCAGAGGCAACATCTGGATGGAGCCTAAAAGCAAATACTTTCATTTTAAATTGTTGCTCATTGTTCTGAGAATATCTTTTAAACCAGCCACACGTTCATCTGAAAAAGTGTCTTACTTCTTAGATGACATTTACCACTCATTTCAGAAATATGTATATTGATGATGATAAGTCCCAGTAAGGGACCCTTTTACTTTCCAAAGGAGTCAGCATGGCTAAGTCTGAGTGACGAAGGATGTGAGTTCTGGAGTCAGACTGCCTGGATTTTACTCCTTGGCCCTTCAACTACTCCTCCCTTCTTCTTGGGCAAATCACAAAATCTCCAGGGGCCTCAGATTTTCTCACCTGTATAAAGGAAATATGGTAGACTTTCCTGTATGGTGTTTTTTTGTAAGGCTAAAAAGTCAGCACATTTAAGGTACTTGGTGCCTGGCACACCTGCTGCTACTAAGAAATATGAATGAACACCACGGTAAAACCGTGAAACAGTATGTATATATACCATGTCAAATAGGAAATACACACCCGTATCTTTGAGTTTTCTTTACACTGTGGTGACCTCTTTCTTTCTGTGTTTCTCTAGTTTACAAGATTTTAACTAATGAGATTGTGTCACTAGGCAAACAAAGAATACATTTAAAGGAAAATGAACCATAGCAATTTATTGTCCGTCCACCTTTATTTTAGCAACAACAGACTGTGCGGTGGAAGACACTAGTTCTAATCCTACTGCTTTTCTGTGACCCAGACTTGAATTTTTCTTGGTATCAGGAGAGTGATGACACATTTCCCTTTAGGGGTTCATGGAAGTAGATACTGTTACTCCCTCATCCTGGTGACATTGATGATGCAGTGCGCTGTTTGTCCTAAAAAAAGATTTTGTCCTAAAAAAAAAAAGCAAGTTTCAGAAAGAGAGAAGCGCCAAAGAGGTCTGGGGCAAAACAGTTCCTCAGAGCTGTCCCATTTCTGTCATTCTGTTTCCTCCTCAATCTGTCCCCAACTACAACAGTGAAGGAACTAATTGGTTCCAACTGCTTTTGTGGTGAAGCAACTCTCCGTGGTCTCCTACGTCCACGTGGAGCATGACCGTGGAGCGTAGCAGCCCGCTCCTGCGGTACCCCAGTGGGAGGACCAGGCTGATTTGGGTACTTGGGAGATGGTTACAGTTCGAAGTGATGGGGGATGTCATCGCACTGCTTTAGACGTTCCAGCTGTGGATTTGCGCTGTTCAGCCTGCCCTTTGCTCTTTTGTGCTTCTTCTCCCCGTGGCATGGAATGTGGTGCTGCTCTTTCCAAAAGCCCTCCGACGTCTGTGCTGTGATGCCACATCTCACTCTCACAAAACCTCTGTGGCTTTAGTGGCCGGTCCTGGGCCATGTATTCCATGTCAATAATTGAACACTGCACTTTCAGAGAAAACCAGACATGTAACCATGGTTTGTAAGTATCTCATAAAGCCTATTTGGAGATGTGCTTTTTATCAGGCTTCTTTTGCACATTCTCTCATTTCTTCTGAATATTATTATCATTTTTTTTTTTTTTTTTTTTGCTCAATGACACCATCACTGTACTGCTTACTTTGAAAACAATCTCTCCAGTTGTTTTAAGTTTTCCTAAATTTGCATTTCTTGTTGTTGTAAATGTGCATTCCTTAAGTCTCCCTATTTGAGCATTTTAATTTAGTGTCTTATTGGATGTGCCATTATTATTAGCATCATTTTTATACCAATTTTATTGCAGTCAACCGCCCAGCTATGGGATAATTATAAAAACAATGCCACATGGTAACTGTCTGGAGCTCTAGTTTTTCATAATGATGAGCTAAAGTGATCAAGAAAGCTTACTGTGTGCCAAACACCAAGTGATTTCTTCATGTGGATTGTCCTAACAAACCCTCCAATAACAATAAGAATCAGGCACTATTTTTTAAAATATTTTTTCTTTATTGATTTTTTTTTTTTAGAGAGAAGAAGGGAGAGAGAGAGAGAAACATCAATGAGAGAGAACGTTGATTGGCCACCTCCTGCATGCCCCCCACTGGGAATGGAGCCCACAACCTGGGCATGTGGCCTGACTGGGTATCGAACCGGCGACCTCTTGGTGCATGGGTCGATGTTCAACCACTCAGCCACACCGGCCAGGCATCAGGCACTATTTACTCCCCATTTTACAAATACAACAACTGTGCTTTTAAGAGGGTGAATAGTTGCCCAAGTTTACACAGAAAAGACAAAGGTCGTGAGTCCTATGGTTTCCAAAGCCATTCTCTAGAGGTCAACACTGCACTGCCTCTGAGTGGACAGGTCCCACACATGTTTGGTAGGTTTCCGTGGACTGACGCTGTACCAGAGAGACCGGTGGCAGTACGTCTTAAACTCCACGAGCGTGTGCTCTCTTTGCAGTTTCCAGGAACAGTGATAAAAATCAGAAACAAATATTTCCTAGAATCATCAAATCTCAGGAGGTTCCAGGAAGTGAGTTTCTGACTAGTGTTAGTAATCTGTCAACAAGTAGATAGAAACATAATTTAAGAAGTTACTGCGTGGAAGTGTTTAAAAAGTAAGAGTCCCATATGACTGGGCACCCCTGAGCTGTCGCAAGAAAGATCTGCCGAGGTCTTGCCTTTTGTTTCAGTTTGGGCGTGAGATGTGTTGTCCAGGAAAAGAAGAGGAAAAAAACATCTCAACTGCGACTGGCCCACGTTCAGATGCCACACCTCTTCTTCCTCTCATTGGCCATTTAAAAAATCTGTTTTGTTCCTTACAGCGCATGCCATAAAACATCAAAAACAGTGAGAAGCCTTAGCATGTCTTCTGAGTTAAAAAAAAAAAAAAAAAAGCAGCAGGAGGGCAGCCCTGCCTTGTCTGAAAAATGTTTACATCACAGATGGCTTTGCTTCTGAGGTTCTAGACAGGTGATTGTACCTGTGGGAATAGCCCTAACTCATCCAAATCGTGCTGTCAACAGTGTGTGTGTGTGTGTGTGTGTGTGTGTGTGTGTGTGTGTGGCGGGGGCGAGGGGGTGTTTGGTGGGAGAGAAATGCTGATAGAGTTGGACCCAGAGCCCCACCAAAAAGCAGGGATCCGTTCCACACCCTGTACTTTGATAAACCTGTTCTTGCTTTGCTGCCCACGTGCAAGGAAGCAGTTTTCCTAAATAGCTATGTTTAGATTAAAACTTGGTCTAACAGAAGTTCTAACATGTTGTACCGATTAAACAAATCGAGATCAGAACAGACAGACAGACAGACAGAAAAACAAACAGGCATCCTCCTCTGAAATGTCCCATTTATTAGAAAGCATGGAAAAAACTTTCAGTATACATTTTGGAAAAAGTTACTCTACCTCTGAACAGAACAACGAGCCTGTAGGAAATAGAGGTTTGTTACATATTTGGTGGGGATAAGTGAGAAGCAGGAATGAAAAAATAAATGCACTCATGGGCTTAGGAGCTGAGATCATGCACCTGAGACCAAGTGTCTCACCGTGGGGAGCAGAATGCTGACCCAGGGTCATTTGGGGGTCACAGCAATTGAGAATCAAGAAGCTTGGCCTGGGGATGTGTCGTCCCACCAGTTCCCTCCAACCGGTTTGTGTGGAACTAACTCAATTGGAGGAGAGCAGATTATGTCCAAGGAATGGATAATCTTCTCACTGATACTCAGACACGGATGTTATTTTATGATTCTTTTTACAAAGGTAGACACCCAGATTTAAGGAAGGGACATGGAGAGTGGTACAAGTGTAAGCTGTCATGGTGATCTTTCTACTTTAGTCTTTTTTTTTTTTAATCCTCACCAGAGGATATTTTTACATTTATCTTCACTTAGAGTGGGAGGGAGGGAGGAAGAGAGAGAGGGAAAGAAACATCAATGTAAGAGAGACACATTGATTGGTTGCCTCCTGCACAACTCTGACAAGGGCCTGGGTCTGAACCGCAACCTAGTTATGTGCCCTTTATTGGAATCGAACCTGCAACTCTTTGGTCCACAGGTGGACACTCTAACCACTGAGCCAAACCGGCCAGGGCTCTACTTTAATCTTTTCAATACATTCCCTTATTTTCTATAGTAGATACAGTTCCTCAAAAGCAGCACGCCATTAGATTTTCTGCAATTGCAATGTCTTTGATAAATGTGTCATTTAAAAGTCTTTAAAAAGAGTCCTTTAAAGAGATAAATGGTGTCTTCTATTTTAATTATTTAACAATCAGTAAGTCCAAGCATTGGATTTATTAATGCTTAGTATGATAATAAGGCCCAAGTAAAACAGAACAGAGATGGTGATATTTAGCAAGTGATTATGAACTAATTGGTTTATCTATATAGTTGTAACTTTCTGAGTAATAAATCGGAAATCGACTTTGAAAGAACCAGTTCCGGGGTGTGTTGTATTAAAAGAGGAAAGCTTTAACATGTGTCCTGGGGTGGTGCTCAGGGGTCTCTAGGAGGCTTTGTTTTGCCGTTGATTTGTTCCTATTCAGGATAGAACGCTTCCCCTTTTAAGGGGATCAAAGACGCAGTTTGAAGTTTGGAATGCAGACAGCAAGACAAGTAAGTTTGGTATAACGTCTCAGTTTAGAAGAAAAGTATTAACATCCTCATAAAGATCCACTTGCAACATCTCTCAATTGTGTGCTTATTTGTAGGTTCATAATGAATGCACTTGTGATTCTTTTTTAACATCGTAAGGGCACTAGTATTTGATGCTGTGATGCAGCATCTCACAGTGGGGGAGGGAGACCGGGTGGGGCAGGGATGGACATATGTTTGGCCTTTCATCATGGAAGCTCAAGCACAGCTGTTAATTGCCAGTTGTCCTAACCTTTTGGACAACATGACCTTTGACACTGTTTAGGAAATATCTCCCCCTGCCTCCATCTGGCTATGCTTAATTCCTTGCCCAGTCTAGACTTGGGCACATCCCTATGGCCCTCTTTCCAGCTCTTCTTAAGCCTCCAATTATGTCCTTGTCATTTGACAGTCAGCTCACTCATGGTAAATCGCCTTGGCCTCTGTGGGGAAGCTTAAGCCCTGAGGAGGCAGAGCTAAGTCTCCTGTTGTCATGTTTTCTCAATACTCTGTGCTTCATCTTGATATGCCCACTCCCCCCACCCTAAAGGCTGCCCCATGTACTTCCCTTCTCTTTCCTTGTTTCTCTTGCCTTTCCTTTAAAGCTCTCACAGATCAGCCTGGCCGGTGTGGCTCAGTGGTTGAGCATCAACCCATGCACCAAGAGGTCGGGGCACATGCCCAGGTTGTGGGCCTGATCCCCAATGAGGGGCTTGCAGGGGGCAGCCAGTTGATGTTCTCTCTCATTGATGCTTCTATCTCTCTCTTCCTCTCTCTCTCTCTAATATCAATAAAGAAAAAACAAAAAGCTTACACACATCAATGGTTCTCCACTGGTGGCGATTTTGCCTCCAGGGGACATTTGGCAATATCTGAAGACAGTTTTGATTGTCATGACTGGAGGTAGGGAGTTGCTAAGGCCTCTAGTGGGAGAGGTTGTGGCTGTTGATAAAAATTCTACAATGCAAAGACAGCCCCTCACAGCAATTATTTGACTCAAATGTCAATGGTGCCGAGGTCTTGGAACTCTGACATACATCCACCTCAGTGCATATAACCAAAAGGATCCATTAACGTTGACTTGGTTCTAACCCCATATCTCTGTTTGCAGCCAGAACCTTTCCATGTGATGCCATTCTGACATTCAAATCAAACTCATCCTCACACATTACCTCAGGTCCGTTCAAATGTCTGACTCTTTATGGTAGTAGGACCTTCTCTGTCCTTTTTTAGGCTCAAGGGTTGGGCTCATCACTGTCCTTCATGTCCAGTGTCTCTCTCCACTGTCTCATAAATAGGCTTGGCCTATTTGAAGGGCTAAATGAGAAGGACTTTATAGAAGAGGTGGAATGATCTGGAAGCTTGAGATTTAAAGAGAACATCGTTTCTTGTGGCCGAGACATTCTCATTTAAGATGATAGGTGAGAGAGCTCCTAGATTCCCAAGAGGGCTCACTTGGAGCTCTCCTTGGTTCTAGGACCACCTCTGCTTGGGTCTCTCCTGTGTTCTCAGAACCATTAACCTAGCCTGTGTGCTACTGACCTGCATTATGCTCTTTTCTTCAGCCGTGATCCTTTTCATTAAATTGTGGATTTTGCTAGCATTTCACCCATCACTTTGGTTACTCTCCCACCTCTTCCTAATTGGCCAGAATAAATGTCCCATACTGAATCCTGTATGTCTTTCATCAGTCAAGGATCAAAAACTGACCTCACTAAATATTCTGTAGAATAACACATCAATATGTTCTTGTAAAATTCAATTTACAAAATGCAGAGGGGATATTTTACATAAACACCCAAAGTCTATTTTTATAAATATACTTATTAGGTATGTTCCTTTGAGAAATGGTTCATAGGGCTCTTACTGTTTCTTTCAATTAGTAATCATTAGTGTTCTGGAGCATTTTCTTGAGAAAGAATATTAAAGGCTAGAACAATGTCACTGGGGCAGACCTTTTAAATGTGGATGCTAAGTGAAATAATGACTCTGGGATCAAGCATTTGGTGGGTCTCATGACTGGATACCATGGTTCTTAGTCCTCATGATGAAGATCATCAATATAGCTGAGTTCTGAGAGAATCAGTGTTTCTTCTGTTCTCTTAGTGTGGTGCAATTCAGGAAACACTGGCTTCAGTTCAAAATTTAATTTGCACTTGTAAAATTATAGATTTTCTGTGGGTTACTAAAAGCATGGAAGAAGATACCGTTCAACTGAAATGTTATTATTTCAATGCCAATGATGGACTCTTGGACATGAAATTCAGAAAGCTTGTCTCAGCTTTTATCCTTAATAATAATAATAATTCATAATAATAATATCTTACTTGTATAGCCTTTTACAGTCCACAGATTTGTAAAGAAATTATTTGATGCTCCTTAACTTCTCTGTATGTTCCTTTATAATGATATTCATGTTTTTTTAATTTAATGATCTGTTCTCCGAACAGTTGAGGGCAGAAACTGTCTTTCCCACATCTATCAAAATTCCCGGGTCATAACTGTGATTCACTGCTGTTAAATGAATAAAGGGCTCTGGCTGGTTTGGCTCAGCAGTTAGAGCGTCAGCCTGCAGACTGAAGGATCTCGGGTTTGATTCTCAGTCAAGGGCATGTACCTGGGTTGCAGGTTAGAGATCCCTGGCCCTGGTTGGGGGTCATGTGGGAGGCAACCAATTGATGTATCTCTCTCACATCAATGTTTCTCTCTCTCTCCCTCCCTCCCTTCCACTTTTTCTAAAATCAATGGAAAAATATCATCGGGTGACTAAAATAAAAATAAATAAAAAATATACAGGGATGAATTCCACATTTCTTACTGTTGCTCATTCCTCCCTTTTTGACATTTTCTTCCCCATTCCGTCCCATTATGACTTTTCTGTGACTGTGCTTCCTTCGCTAGCTTTTATTCCTCCCTCACTGCACTTACTTCTTCTACTCTTTCTCGACTGTTTCCTTCACTAGCCATTCATATATATCAACTCTGGATCTGTAACTCCATGTCGTTTCCAAACTTGACTGCTCACCTGAGTTTCGACTTTTAACCTCCAAGGTATTCTTCTGGGACTAAGAATATAATGTGTTGAAACAAAGCCCAGAGTGTTATCATTCAAGCCATTGAAGATTTTATCATAAAGAATTTCCGATTTGTAATGCCATTGGTAGTCTGCATGTCACTCGGTCACAAAACCACGAAATCATTCTTTGTTCATTTTTCTCCTTCCCGATAGCTGTACATCCTCTGGGCTCTGCCTCTCCAGTGGTTTTCACTCTGGAACGGAGCATTTTGATCTTTCTGATTTAAATCCACCATTTAGAGCTCACTGTTTTGCCTAATCTGTAAGTGATCACAAGCACTGGACCAACAGCATTGCATTTGAAGGGAAAGTACTCATGAACATTTCTGAAATAAAGAATTCTGAACCTTTCAAAGATTCCAATGATTTGGCAATGCTGGAATAGCTGAGGAATTTTTCTTTTCCCTTCACAGATTTCTAATTTATCACCTGAGAAGTAATACAAACCATCAGTCTGTTAGAAATCATAATGAACATTCCCAGTAGAGTAATTAGTGGAAAATAAAACATGTCATTGCTAAAAGGGCAAATGGTAAACTTTGATATTTCTAACAAATTGATAGAAAGTCAAATCTTCTTGACATAATTTTTTCAATCCTTAAAAGTATGACCTGGTTAAGTTGGACTTGGTAGAATTACTGGCTATAAAAGAAAAATAATAGAATCTGAAAGGCTGAGATTTTTACTAAAAACAAAACAAAACAGAAAACCAAATCCAAACAAAGATACCCCAAAAAAGTGATTATTAAATGAATTATGGGTTTGTAACTCTCTGAGGAAAAAGAATTTATCTTAATTAAGGTCATTTTAGTGAAAATAATAAAAGTTGAAAAATTAGAAGCAGTTGACCTTCTCTGTTTATAATATTGGTCAAGGAATTAAAGTGGCTTAAATAGTTATGCTCTGGAGAACTCTTTCTCTCCTAAAGTCCTCCAGTCATTATATATTCTGATAATACTGATATTTAGAAAGTTCTCAAAGTGAACATATTGATATGGAAATATCACAGTCAAAACAATATGAAAAAATATTCCTCCATTTGTCTTTACTGATACCACTTGGGTTTAGACCTGCCTTTACTTCTGAAACAGCCTTTCGTCCAGTGTCCCCAAAATTGCTTTCATAGCTCTCAAACTTCCCTGACATGACACACCATGCTAGCACAATTCAAGGATAATTCTCATGCTGGACTGATGTTTACTGATGTAAGTTTATGCACAGGCTCTAGCTCAGTACCTGGCACACCACAGATGCTCAGGAATTGCTTTATTCTTTCCAATTTCCACACCATTCCTTATGCTCAAACTCCTCATCCTGGTTTTGAAGATTGATGCTCCATGCTCTATCTATTTAATATTTAATGGCTCTCTAGCTTAGCAGTTCTCCCCACCCCCCCTCTGCATATCCTTCCCTCCAGAAGATCTGCTCACCCCTGTTATCACATTTTCCTGTCACTCTGCTTCCCTCAAGCAGGTGTCCCCTTCCAGGTCACCCTCCTCTTCCTCTTTGTTGATCTGAATCTTTTCTGTTCTGTGCAACTAACTTGAGTGTGAATCCTCAGAGAAACCTTCTCCCATCTTCTCCTAAACAAATGTGAGGCCTATCTCATGCCAACCAAGCCAGAACTTCCTTTTCATTTTGCTGAGACTTTGCATATTTTCTCTTCCCTCTCTACGAGAACATCTAAGTTCCTTAAGAGTGGGAATTATTCTTGAATATTTCTGAAATCTAAACAAGGCTGGCACAATTTCTTAAAAATGCTAGGTGTTTGCTAATGGCTGCTCAATTGTATGAAGAACAAAAGTGACAAGATATTTTTTGTGGGGATCAACCTGATAATAGTTGTGACCCTGCTATAGGATAAACCTACATAGTCAAGTTCAGTCCCAATGGTGGAAGAGAAGTTACTGGCAATCAATTAGGGACTACTAAAATGTAAAGTTTTCTTGTAACTACTTCTCAACTCCCTATATTTTCTTCTCTTGTGTCTCCTTCCAAAATGCTTTTCTTAATAACTATGCATTTGGAAAACAAATAATGTATTGTATTCTCATTTTTCTTGATGCATTTTCCTCTTCCTTTGGGAAATTTACACTCAGAAGTTTAGAGGGAGGGCCTGGCGATAGGAGAAAGGTCCTTCCTGTGGGAAAGGTTTGACATTGACCATGCAATATTATTGATTGGCATGTTCTCAAAGACAGAAGTGTATCCAACCACAACACAAGTGTCTGAAGTCCATCTGCTAAAAACATTCCTGACTTTCCTATTCGTCAGAAGCCTATTTCAAAACTTTAACTTCCATTGACACGAGATTTGTCTGCTTGGAAGAGCAATGTTTCACCCATTCACTTTCTTGTATCTTTGTCCAGTGCTGAAGTCCATTCAAATTGGTGTCTGCTTCATGACTGTATCAGGGGGCTTTGTAAAATATCTTGATTTCCCATGGAGCACATGTTTTCAAAGATTCTACAGCATTTTTATATTCAAGAAAAAAGGTAAACATACTCATGCTTTTGAAAATCCCTGAGACTGTTTGTTTAACTCTGGTCTTTATTATCAAGAATCTTGATGATAATGCTGCCATCACAATGTCACAAAATGCTTTGACTATTCCCATTCTGAGCTACTAAAGTACCAGTTATTTTCTCTTAATCCAGAACATGCTTTAGTTATTATATTAATTTAAATAAGAGTAGAGGTTAAGAATAGCAGGATTGTGTCACTTGCTCAAATAATTGGTAAAAGAGCATAAGATAGTAAGAATGAAGTCACTTCTATGTGCCTGAGTTTGCGATGAGAAAGAATGGGGTTGGCAAAGGAGGGAAGGAAAAATAGCTTTGTTGTTTGGTTTTCAGTGAAACAGTCCTGGCCGTGGGAACGTTTCAGGTACTGATGGAGAGTTTTAAATGTAATTTCTGATTTTCTGGCAAAGTAAGCATATTTCTAGTCTCATGGGAAAAATGACATATCAGAACTTTGCCGATCTGAATAAATTTTCAAGATTTCTAGCCAACTTTTATAGGAAGCAATTTGCTCAAGTTTCAGACTCTTGAAATGTTTGCTCACCCAAAGGATGTAAGCATACTAATAAAATAGCCATTTTCTCTTTAAGTACAAGTCTTCCTGCAGATTGTGGTACTAGAAACATTTTGGTTATTTCCCCCTTGTTAATTAACACATAGAAATCAATTAGGTTTGCTCCTGTAATTTTCATTTAGGATAGAGCATTAAATTTAACAGATGATCAATCTCATTACTTTCACTGAGAGGTTTTTTTTTGTAGCTAGTAGCCACCTGCTTGCAAGCATTTTTATATGAAGTGCCTTGTTTCCATTTCCAAAAGCAGATCCCCACACCATCTGCACTGCAATCACCTGGGATGCTCATTAAAGTGCATGTTGTGGTTCTCTTGGATGTCTCCTGAGTGTGGCCAGGGAATGTTAATCTTGATGAACAAGATTCTGATGTATACCAAGATTTGAGAAATACCGGGCTAGTGAGTATGTTTTCAGGCAACAGAGATGGCTGTCCACGACAATGAATTATGGTGATACAAATCATTAGGGTCAATGAGTAGCATTAGCCAAGCATTCCTGTGTATATAAGGTCAAAATACTATTAGTTATGACATAAATGCAGTAGAATGGTCATTTGGTTTGTTACCATTAAAATGAATTCAGGAAATTCAATCAAGGATGGCAAGATAACTGCTGTAGATAAAATCTCAGTTGATTTTATGATCAATTTAAGGCTGGGATGTCAACTCAGCCTTCTTGGGATCTTTGGTTCCAAATGGAAAAGATGACCGGGGGAAGATGGTTAGAATGGATGGAAGTAAATGCATTTGAAAGCACAATTTTAAGGAAATAAAAAAATTCAGTCATTAATGGACACACATTGATTCTAATTAAAAAGAAAGTGCAGATGCGTATTTGTAAATACACGTAGGAATCAACCCACAGCATTGCATGTGGAAGCCGGTACTCATTACATTTTAAAGATTATGCATAAAAACCTAAAACAGACAAATTAAAGTGGATTTTTAAGACCATGTTGGTTGATGCTCTTATTTCCTTTTAAAATAAGAGACAGAGGTCAGAGAATTATAGAATAACCTATTTTCAGGGACAGACAAATGCAAATAATTATACAATTAAGACAAAAGGAACTAAAACTTGTTTAGTATCTGCTCTGTGACCAGAATTACCTTAGGACACAGGGAAATCAAAGATAAGAAACCACCGACTCTATGGAAAGAGCCCCAAGTGCATATTACTAAGTGAAAGAAGCCCATCTGGAAAGGCTACATGCTGCATGATTCCAACTATGTGACATTCTGCAAAAGGCACTCAGAGACAAAGGAAAGATCAGTGGTTGCCAGAGGCCAGTGGGAGGGATGAAGAGGTGGAGCACAGAAGGTTTTTAGGGCAGTAAAACTACTCTGTATGATACTCTAATGGTAGATACATGTCACTATACATTTTTCAACAGCTCTAGAATGCACAATACCAAGAGTGACCCCTTATGTAAACTGTGGGCTTTGGGTGATAATGATGTGTCAATGCAGGTTCATTGATTGTAACATATGCACCATTGTGATGAGAGATGTTGATAGTAGACGGAGCCCTATGTATGTGTGTTGGGGGAGGGGGTCGTGGGTGTATGGGAGCTCTCTGTACTTTCTGCTCAATTTTGCTGTGAACCTAAAACTGCTCCAAGAAATAAAGTCTATTATAAAAAAGTTACTGCTGCTCCCTGGAGGACACTAAAAGTCTAAGGGTTGGGATTGATGGTATAGTAGAGTCGAGAGTCATCAAGGCAACAGAGGAAGTAAATATCAGGAAGTGGGACAGCTGGAGAAAGGAACAAGTAACTGTGGAGAGAGAAGAGTCAGAGGAAAGCTTTGAGAAGTGGGGTGTCTGAACTGGATTGTGAGGGTCAAGAGAAACCTCCTGGGTAGATGCATTCCAGTGCATTGACATTCCAGGATACTGACATTGGTTGAGGAATGGTCAAGTCATCTGATGTTGCTGGAGCAAAGTGGGAAGATATGGAGAGAGCCATAGGGATGTGGCTGGACAAGTAGGAAGGGGCCAGGTCAGGAAGGCTGACAGGCATATACACCTGCACATGCTCATTTACACACACACACACACACACACACACACACACATACACACACACTCACACATACATATTATAAACCTATTGAGGAACCACTGAAAAACTTTTAGCAGGAAAGTGATGTGGCCTAATTTTCATTTTATAAAGAGCTGTGGGGTAGTTGTGGGGATGTGGAAGAAAACAGAGACTGGATGGAAATATCCAATTAAGTAAACTAGATAAAGTTAAGATCCTATGGTAATAAGAGAAAGAAAAAATTCATATTAAAAGATATTTAAGCCCTGGCCTGTTTGCTCAGTGGTTAGAGCATCAGCTGGTGGGCCAAAGAGTCATAATTTGGTCCCGACTCTGGTCGGGGTCGTGCAGGAGGCAACCAATTGATGTATCTCTCTCATGTCGATGTTTCTCTCTCTCTCTCTCTCCCTCCCTCCTTCCCTCTAACTCTATCTAAAGATAAATGGAAAAATATCCTTGGGTGAGGATTAAAAATAAGATATTTCAGAAGTTAGATCTGCTGAACTTGGTGAGTGCTTCCTTATGGGTGGTAAGAGAGAAAGGCGTACAAAATTGCTCTCAAATTTTGGGATTAAGAAATTGGTGTTAAACTCAATTAAGACAGGAAATGTAGAAGTAAGACCAATTTTAGAGGTGGGTATAGTCTCAAGGTTAGGGATTTGATGTTCGACATATTGAGTTAGAGGTGTCTCTGGGACATCAGTCCATTTCACTGAGTCCCTTTCAGATGTCCACCCTGGTCCAGGTACTGGAGATTCAGCGATGAACAAGACAGTCCTTGTTCTGATGGAGATTACTGTTGGTGGAAAGGAAGTCTTCACACAATCACTACAGGCATGCTGTCTGTTAGGAAAGAGCACATCTAGCTAGATATGCAGGAGAGGACAGGGCTGCAGACAGCTCTGAAAGGCATCAGTAGGGACGTGAGGGTTGCCATCATAAAGATGAATGAGGTGGCCGAGAGAGATAACAGATGAGAAGAGGCAAGGCTTGCAGACATCTGTGTGGGCATCCCACTATTACAGGGATAGCAAAGGAGCCTACGAAGGAGTGGGTGGAGAATCACAGAGGGAGAACCAGGAAAGTGTGGAGTTTGGAACAAAGGGAGAACTTTCAAGACCAATGAAGGCAGGACATGCTATGGAAAGCTGAAATAAGTAGAGCCTCAGCGATGTCCTTGGGTCTGGTTGTTGGAGCCGCTAGAGTGAATTGGTGGGGCTGACGCCTCACCACAGTGTGCTGAGGATGAAGGGGAGATGCTAACAGATGCCGTGTTCTAGAGAGAGGGGGAAGTAAAGAGACACAGGATAAAGTGTAGGTGCTTGAAAACGGGAGGCATTTGAACACTTTTAGTGTTCAAAGGAAAAGAAACTAGTAGAGAAGGAGAAGTGAAAATTAGGAAGAGGAGGGCTAAATTATGGAGCAAGATCCAGACAGGGCCAGGAGGACAGGGGTGCATTACTAGTTTTTGTTAGCTATAAGCAAGCGAAAGGTGATTTTTTCCTTTAAAACTAAGTGGAAAGCGGGAAGAGTATGTATGAATGTATGTAGGTGAGAAAGGGGATACAAAGAGATTACTAAAATAGAAACTCAAAGATAAGCAACTTTTTGATGTAATTAAAATGGTCAGTCTTAATCATTTTAATATTTATATCCCATAACATATGATCGCATATTTAAAATTTTATCTCATCATAATGAAAAACACACACACACACAACAACCCCAAATTATGGCTCCAATGTGAAGTGAATGTCAGACATAAAAAATGGATTTGATTTTTAAAGGCCCTCTTGAGGGCTTCATATTTAAATGAGGCAAGGCCCTCTGAACTCTATAGATCACAACAGCAACATGATTCTGGGAAATTCGGGGGTCATGTCATTCTTGGAGACTTTTCTAACAAACAGAAGCTGTGCTGCAGAGTTCTATAAATATTTATCAGCCCTGACTTTTGCCCACAGGAGGTCAAAGATCTCTGAGTTTTGGATAAGAATGCGTAGTTGTCTGATTTGACCTGAATTAGCAGGCAAAAGGAAATCTTCAGATTTAAAACTACTTAGTGCAACAAAACAATGACATCTTTTGCAAAACATTATAAGATAATAGGGTTGGTCTAGTTATTTACAAAACAGTGTAAGTACTGTAGTAACTTGTATCAATAAAATCATATTTAATAAATTATTTTTGCTTTCAGATTGGTTTTGATTGCCTCAGAAGAAAATGAAATGAAACATATTGTTAAAATGTATGCGTTATTAATGGGGTTAATTTTAACGTTAGAAATTCTTTAACTTCCTCCTTACCTTTCAACTACTTCTGGTTCAGACTTGAATATAGCTTGCCATTTTATTCTAAGTTTTATCCTGTGTTTCCATAAAAATGCATTATGATTTTTATTTTACCACATTAAAAATTTTCAGCTTCTAACTTCTTGATGGTTTTATTGCAGAAGTAGATATTTTATTAACTTAAAAATAGACATGAGAATATATTCAATAGGTCATTCAAGAGGAATATGAAGGATGGAAGGGAAGCAGCTACCACTATCGATCTTTTTAGAAATATATTCATCTATGATTGGTTTGATCACCTGCAAAGTGTTTCAGAGAACGTGAGAGGACATTGTGTGAACCAACTGTGATTTTTCTCTTAATAATGTCGTGGTGTTTATTAAGATAAACAGAAACATGTTGGTGTGGGGCAAAATGGAGTGGAAAATCATTATTATATTTCTGGATCTATCTCTCCTGTCAGCATTATACTAGGCATTGAGGGGACATGTATTCAGTGTTATAAGCAGCGAGCATGTCTGTTAAAGTTCATATAGGAGAGAAGCTTAAGAGAGATTCTGCCAAATGTGGCAACTTAAAAATTTACATCATATTACAAACAACAAGACATAAAACTGAAGATTTTATAAACTCAATTATACCAATTAGATTTTATGCAATCATGCTAGAAGAAAGTGCACTTTTTTTTTCTCTTTTCTCAATGGATAATGATACTACAACACAGACTTTATATGAAAAGGCCATCAAAGACAATGTGGGGTAAATTTTATCATTTTCATTGGAAATTGCTTTTTCCAGAACATTAAAAAAATACTTCAGTATTTGATCTTTTCTTGGAGAAGCCTCACTCAGCTCTGTCCAGTTGCAAAGTATTTTCCTTAAAAGTATGTTTTTATTGCTATCAGATCTTATATTTTACGTACTTACATCTTTCTCAATGATCAGTTTTCCTGTAACATTTAGTCTATTAGATTTTTTGTTTTTTTCAACCTCGTCGTTCCCATCTCACAAAAGAACAAAAGCAAGGTGTTCATGTTCACCGTGGAATCATACAGTGATGTGTGGACAATGATGTGTGTGATCTGAAGGGTATACATAAAAGTAAAAACAGCTGCTAATATATATCACTGGAGTGTTTGTTCTCTTGTAACATATTTTTTCAATCCAAAACATTTTAACAAATCAGTGCACACAAAATCTTGAACGTAAAAGAATATCTGGGGAACTTCTCACTGAAGGGGCTCTGATTTCTGATGCATGTTTCATTAACAACAGATTTACTGCCCTGCAATGATGTTAGTTTATCAAGCTTTTGCACCAGTCACTTGTATTTCAGCAAGGATTCAAAGGTAGTTTGTTCATATTTATTTCCTAGAGTCCAGTAGCTGGGGAAATAGATATATATTTCTATATATCTTGACAATAAACATTTAGCAATCACATGAGTTGATTATTACAGTGACATGGTGTTCTATGTTCCTTGCTATTGTTTCAGAGCTGCCTCAGTATTCTTGAACATAGTATAAGGTGTCTGAATGGGTAATTGAGGTTCTTCTAAGTCTGAGGCAGTGTTAGGGTGACATTTGTCCTCTGTGTACATAACCTTTTTCCTTTTGTAAATGGACCTTACGGAAAGCAGGAAGTATGCGGGAATGTTGTGTTTTGAATTGCTTATGTGAGAGAAAAGTATCCCAGAAAATGGCTGTTTCCCCTAGTTCTGCATTAGCTGATGACCTATGGAAGTTGTCTTTAGTTGACTTTCACAAGGTCACAAGGATTGTAGGTTGACCCTGAGGACAGAACCATGGTACCATCTGCACTCTGTTCCCAGTCAACTGTCTAAAGATGAATGCTGATGTTCTCAAGTTTGAGGAGGAGGAGACATTAGGCAGAGATGAGTGCAGATGTGTCCTTGATTGTGACAGACTAATTCACCATCCACCTGCTTGGGCCTGGAAAATGGCGAATCCATAGCCTTATCTTCACAAACGAAGGAGAGTGTGTTATTGTAGACACCAATTAGTGGGACAAGGAGGAAGTGCTCATTTTGGAAGCAGTTTGTCATTTTGAAAGACAAACTCAGTAAATAGGGTTGCATAGAAAACAATACTGAAATATCGCATGAATGTCAAACCCTGGCATGTCTAAAAATATTCCCCTTTATGTGAAATTGTACACAATGCCAGTTTTACTGTGCTTCTATCTGTGCGTTTCTATGGACAACTGGCTAAAAGTTAAAAGACTTCATGTAGTAAACTCAAAATCCCATACATACAAACCAAATAAAGCGTATTTAAGTTGAGTCGTATGTTATCGTTTGTAGCTGCTATAGACTCCAGCTAGACACAGAATATATTTTCCCCTCGTTTTGGTGTTTAATCTGAACACAGCAACAGACCACAGGATTTATTTCCCCCGGTAGAATCTACTGCAAGTTAGAACCACCTTGTTTTCCTGAATTCTACTTAGAGCAGTACTTTGTCTTAGGAAACGGAGTTAGAATTGAGTGTGGTTGTGGAAAAAAAAAAAAAAAAGCATGTCGTGATGAACTATAGTGCCAGGCAAAAATGGTTTTCACCCAGGACCCATACAAATCAAGATGGGATTATGATCTTTTTGTACCTAATTGCTAAAAGATTGCTCGGTGCACCCTGTGAATTGTTGACTCTCATAAAAGAAAATAGGAGTTCATCAGGCAATGCTGGGCAGTCAAGTCTCTGACAAACAAGAGTAATTATAGAGCAGCTTCATCTATAGGGCAATGGGACTCACAAACAATTTAGGGACAAGATGGTTTGTCACATATTTTCTTTGCCCTTGGAAAAATCTATTACATTATCCAGTGCGTTTGACTGTATTGCTAATACTATCACATCGTGTAAGCGTTTTGGGGGCGTGTTTAAAGACGAGCACTTTCAGAGGCATAAAGCCAACCAGCGCCCACGTAACTCAAGTGTTGATTTCAAGTCTCCCAGATGCTTTTTTTATTCATGCCAAATTAGATGCCATTTTAAAAGCTTGAATTCTTAATGAATTTTTATTGTTTTTATTAGTCCATGGTGGGAGCCTTAGAAGGGTTTTTAAGGCATCAATATTTTTTCAGTTCTTGCTGTTTTAAAGCAGATTATGGAGATATAAGTATTCTGTATGGGTCTCCCATCTCTCTCTCTATAGCATCCAAAGAAGAAGAAGAAAAAAAGATCTGTGAAGTAGAATTTTATTTTTAACTCAATGGAAATTCCTTACTAATTCATAATAGATGTCTTTTCTATAACAACAAAGGCACTGACTTTATTACATGTTCAGTGAACATATTTATAAAAAACTGAAAGACCAGCTATACTGGGTTGTTCTTTGTTATTTCAAATAACAGCCCCTATTTTGATCATAAACAGAATGATCAAGTTGGCCGTGTCTGAGCGTCTTAAACTAGGATGATAGGACATGTTGGTTTTGCCTTCTGGTGAGTAGGAGAGAAGATCAAGGTAAGACAGGTATGAATCAAGGTTGGAGAAGATTGGCTGTGGCAGATGTGACTCATTACCCTACTTGAACCAGAAGTACAACTATATTTAAATGGGTCTTATCAAAGGGCGCTGATGCCTGTTTGAGGGGAATCACCTGGAAGTTGAAGGTGAAAGTCAAGGTAAAGTGAAGACCAGAAACTAAATCCATTTGAGGGGAAAGAACAGTTGGGGTGTTTTAACTGGAAAAAAATCACCCTTTTTCCATCATTAATTGACTGCTGGTCAAAGGTGGACTTCTCTAGTGGGAACCTGCAGTGAGCAGGAGGAGCTATCTGTGGTTTAGAAAGACTGGGAGGCACCGTGTTCTGTGTTTTCTCAGACTCTCTATTTGTCTATTTGATATCCATTCACCACAAGGCAATTGTATTAACTCTACTATCTCCTTTTCTGTATTTTAGGTGCCCTGGTATTTGTGGCCTAGCTGACTAGGGAGTGAGTCCTTCCCGAGGCTACCCAGTTTTTAGAGATAGCAAAGGGCTCACCTGGGAACACACCTTCCATATGTAAACTAACCAATCCAAAGCCCATCCCCTCAACCATCTTTTTTTTTATCAAACTCTCACACACTAAGCCAATGTTCTCCTGCTTTAAGTCAACCCAGGGCTGGGTACTAGACAACTATGCCCCAAAGCTTGCTGACATTATTCAAACTAGCAAATCTTGTGCTGTTTACCTGTTCTGCCTTGTCTTCCCTATGAAAGCCACAATAAAGTCTCTGACCTAGATTTTCCTCTTTCTCCTTCCGCCTCCCAAACAAAATTGGTGCTTCCCCAAGTGGCTCTGCATGATGTGACATGTCCCCTCTTCTTGGGAAATGTAAATAACAAAATTCTTCTTTCAATGGCATTGGCCTCTCTGTGTCATCTCTCAGTCACTTCCATAAATTAAAATCCTTATTCATGCAGTGAGTGTGTGGGGGACAAGGACTCTTCTCTTAGACTCTACTTTCCAGTGGGTGGAGTACTTAAGGCTCTCTCTTGGCTCACCACTGAATGGGTCAAGCTTTTATGTGACAGCCATTACCTGGGAAGCTAGGGCTATTTGGAGAAGACAGACCCAAAGAAATGGCTAAATAATATCAGTGTCCAGTAATAGTCATAGTTCAGACAATATGAACAAAGAAATAGAGAATTTATATCAGGAGACCTATTTTAAGGGTGCCTTACTTCCTTTCAAAGTCCAACCCTTCTGTTCATTGGCTAGACTATATTAATCTCATTTTCATGGCTCAGTCCATCAACACATGTTTGCCAAGTACCCTACAACATGCTATGGAGGCTGTGAAGAGAAGCAGGGCATTATTTTACTCTTAAAGGACACATAGTCTAAATTGTAGTAGCACTATTTGTGTTAGTCAGGATTTCCTAGAAGTAGAGGCCAAGCTGGGATTATGCGTGCAAGAAATTTTTTGGATGAAATATCTTGGGAGACACATGGATCTCTTGCATTTCTGTATATCTTGTTGGAAGTCATTGGCTGCCCTTGTTCCAGACTATTTTTTCAAGGGTGTTTGTGTAGTGAACAGCCTTGGGAATGAGAAATGGTGTCTCCATCTAGAGCATAGGACAGGTTGCTTACTCTGGTATAACACAAATAATGTCTCCCTTTAAGGGGAAATTCAGGTAGGCTTAAAGTTTATTATAAAGATTCAAGTTTCCCAAGCTTGAGGAAACTTTACCAAAAAAAAAAAAAAAACACCAAAAAACAACAACGATGACAACAACCAAACCCTCAAAAACAAAAAAAGCAACTCCCTCTACCTATTACACATAAAAATGTCACCTGGCCCTCTTAATATCATCCTGTGGGGTTTAGGCCTTGGGTAACTGGGGCAAATGCTGATACTCTGGCTACTGCTTGGGCTGACAAATCCCCTGTCGCACCAATGGCTTGACTTGAGGGACATTGTTCTCTGACTGGTCAACTTTAGCCTTGGCTCAGCCCTCTGCCAGGAGAGATGAGTCAAGTCAAATCATTAACAGCTCCGCAGTGGAAAAGCAACAGTTGCTAAAGAGGAATGATGTTGGGAAATACACGTGTTCATCAGAAGGAGGAGGATTTTCTGTTCAAAGCTTCAGTGATGGTAATGAGTATTGAGATGAGTTGATTGTGGGTGAAGACATGGAGAGGTTTGGTGTCAGCTTAGGATACAGAAAGGTGTTGACAGAGAAAGCAGATGAAATCAGCAGTACAATGGTGGATTTAGGACCCTCTCAGGGAAAATAGCGCCTCGGGCTGCGTGTGGATACAGCTTACACTGTTGTTCCTCTTTACACTATGATTTTGGATATCAAAAGATAGCTTCAGATAACATGGCCTCTAAGAGTAGAAGTCACACTGGAACACAGGAGCATAGCTGGATAATATACCTAGAAATTCAGAGATAGAAGAGGCATGATAGACTTTTCCTTTAGTTCTATTGCTTTTTGGACAGAAGTGTTTAAAATTTTATTTTCCAGAAGATTTGAGTAGTAATTAGTAAGTTTGGCTCTGTGAAGTCTGTCTTCAAATGCGTGAGGTTGGCTTGTCCTGTTTCTCACCTGCTTTGAAGTTCAAGGAATCAACAGACTAACCTGTCGAATACAATTCTTTAGTGTGCATTTAACCTTGTATCTTCCTGAATCCAGTGGTCTTAATATTTCTTTTCTAACTCATTTTCAGAGCCAACTGTGGTAGTGTGTAAGGCTAGGAGGTAGAATATCTGGGTTTTGGATCACTGCTCAGCATGTCCTTAGCAAAACCCTCTAGGTTCTTGAAGAAAAATGAGTATAATAATACATTTCCTTAAAAATGGTTTAGCCAGGAACTGAGATAGTACACACGAAGCTGTACTCAGAGGTATAAGATGAATGTTATATCATTTGCAGGGGTGGGGATTTCAGACCGAAGGTGGAGCTCGACTGGACTCATCTATTTTTCTTTTAAATCATACCATAGGGAATGGAACCTCTTTTGCCTACGCCCAGGATGACCTTTGCCATTCAGCTTGCTCGAAAACAAGAGTTGGGTTTTCCCAGTTCAGAATTCAGGCAAACCTGAGATCCCCACCGGTAGCACAGTGAAGGAACCCACTTACATTCTCATCTCTTTGTTTCGGTAATTGTCAGTCTTTAATTTATTTCCTTTGAGAAAGAGGTTATCTCTCTATCAACTCATTAGTGGCTTAATACAGGGTAAGCTGATTATAGACAATCTGAGCAGTGAATGTTCGCCCTGCAGAGCAATCAAGCTAATAATACCTTTGGAGGATAGGTCTCCTGGATCCATCATCTCAGCTGATTCTGTTAGATTTTATGTGTATGGGCATCTTTCAGTGTGTCTGTTCCTGGGATCCTGCATGCACTGTGGTCTTCCCAGAAAAAGGGACCTCATGGCGCCATACATTTAGGGGGAGAGGAAATGATATTGTTTATACATGACCACTTGTTTCTCAATTTGATACTCTATCCAGATCTCCCAAGATTCAGTCTGAGAGAAAATATGAGATAATGTTACCAAAGGGGGCAGGGATTAGTTGGAGAAGGTAACTAAAGCGGAAACAAGGCAGATTCACACCTAATACCCAGGGAGAAATAAAGGAATCTGAAACCCATCCGAATCCTTTCCTTTTAGTCTGTCTCCAAAAGGCTGAAACATCTGGCGAGTCACGTCAAAGATTCAATCAATCATCCCTGTGTTTGGTGTTTATGATGCCAGACATCTGGATGGACGGAGTCTCTCTTTTCTTTAATTAAATCAGCTGGATGTTTTGACTTCCTGCAGAATCAGCTTTAGTCCAAATAACACACATCATCGTCCTGTTTGAACCCTTATTCAGTTTGGATCCTTTTTGTTTTCAACTTCTATTAACGATTGACTTAAAAATAGTTTTGTATGTTGTATACTACATTGGGGGCATCAACATAAGTATTAATAAACAAATCAGAGAAACAAAATTGACTTGACTGTTTCACTTTTTTCTAAAAGAAACCTGAATATGACATACAATGAGTGGATGTTGAGAGAGTTAAAGGACAATGTTAAATAATTACATAGCTCGTTCTCGGCAGAGCTCAGAATATCCTCTTTGATGTAAAGACAGCTGGCGCTGACTGTCAGTTTAACTGTGTGTAACAGGAACTCACCATCTCTATAATTTATGCATTCCTAGGGTTTTTAGTCCATAGGAATTTGGTCTGGTTTTATATGATTTTCAGAGACCCTTCGCATTCTTATCTGGAAAGGCTACTTGGCAACTTGGGGATGGGAGGAGATTTCAAAAGAGATGAAAAGAAACCATGAACACATGCTGGTTTAATGAAATATTTTCTAGGAGAGAAATCAGACCTCAGCATAGACAAACCAGAGTTTATTGCTGTAAACACGACGGAAAACAACTGAAGACTTTGGGAATAACATCCCATGTCTCGTTCTTTTACCACGTTTTCACGGGGCCTGACTCACACGCAAGTCTGAAGTAGGTGATGCTTTCTTACTAAGACGGTTCTGGTCTTTGGTGTCAAAGAAATAATAGATCAATAAAGAATAAAGAACTATCTTGATGAGCCTGTAGCTGATTTTGAAGGACAGATGAATTGTGATTTTAGGGTTCGTATTATAATCATTGAGCCATATCGGCTAATTATTTTCTACTTATATTGTGAAAGTTATATGACATGTGTCTAAAAACAATACCTACAATTTTTCACCAAAATTAGGCATAGTTCCATTCCTGCAGAACCACCCCTTCCATACTTTAAGTCAGATCAGTTGCTAAAATAAAAACTAAAGTCCACTTTGATGATACTCTGCCAGATGCCGATCTTTCTTGACACCTTTTCTGGAGTTGATTTTGCAGCTGTTTCTAGTGTACACACACTTATTGCAGACATTTTGGAAAAGATAGAAAGTTAAAAAAAGAAAAGAAAAAAAGAAACTCAACATGCTATTTCTCTGAGATAATGACTATTCATTTTTTTGGTGTGTGGGCTTATATACACACTTCCACGTAAATATTAATATTTAAGTAAATACATCCACATTTAAAACCATAGACTCACCCTGGCCGGTTTGGCTCAGCCGTTGGAGTGTCGGCCTGTGGACCAGAGAGTCCCGGGTTCAGTTCCTGCTAGGGGCACGTACCAAAAAAAATAAAAAAATAAATAAAACCATAGACTCATACGGAGCATATTATTTTGTAATTTTCCTTTTTCTAAACATAATTCGCAACGTCTTCCATAGAATATGCATTTTTTTATAATAGGGAATCAACAAACTGTTTTTGTAAAGGGCTAGATAGTAAATATTTTGTGATTTGGGATAATACTGTCTTTGTCTGAACTACTTAACTCTGAGGATGTAGCCATACACAATGTATAAATAAATGAGTGCAACTGTGTTCTAATAAAACCGTATTTACAAAACAAACAGTAGGTCAGATTTAGCCCGGGAGCTAGTTTGCTTGTTCTACATATCCTTTTTAAGTGACTATATTATTATTTACCTTGAAGTCTTTATTCAGTAACAATATTGTGATGAAAACTCTTATAACTAAAGCTTGGTACACACGCACTAGACTTTCCTCAAGATAATTTCCTGGAAGCAAAATTTCAGAATCAACTGGAAAGACTTTATAAAGTGCTTGATATGTATTGCCCAATTCATGTCCACAAGTTGAATTTCCATTCTCAGCAAAGATGTAGAGGAGGGCTCCTCTATCCGTACCCTTGCTAACAAAGCTTACTATGGCGTTTTTAAAAATCTTTGCCAATTTGATAGACAAGAAGAGTAGCTGCTATTTTGAGCTTGCTTTTTAAAAAATCTCTCTTTTACATGTTTAACATTTAATTATAAATCAGTTATTTCATTCAGGTTAACCTAATTTTATAAGTGATGAAAACATGCAAATTTAGTTTTAGCACATTAAATGACTTGTATCCCCAGTTAGATTGACATGTAGGTGCTATTGAAACAGTCCCTGGGAGTCCTTACTTCTCCACTGCAATGGCAAAATAAACTGTTTCTTTTCTAACCCTGCTGCCTTCAACTCTTATCCATAACATAAGAAAATGTCTTTCTTGAATGTTTCTGCTCTCATCCACCCCCCTGCCCCCCTTGCTGGACCCTCCCAATGGAAGGCACACTTTATTTGACTCACTGGAAGGCAACATTCTGACATCCTTTTATTCTGGCTTCTCTATGAAGTGAGATAAATATGGTGAAGGTCATAGACATTGTTGTGGGTTGAATTGTATCCCCATAAAAGAGATGTTGGAGTCCTAACCTCTGATACTTGTGAATGTGACCTTATTTGGAAATAGGGTCTTTGTAGACATTATCAAGCTAAGATGAGGCAGTTAGTGTGGGCCCCAATCCAATACGACTGGTGTCCTTATAAGAAGTGGAGAAGACAGAGGGAAAACAGACATGTGAACCTGGAGACAGAGACTGCAGTTATTAGCCACAAACCAAGGACCTACTGGGCTACCAGAAGCTAAAGGAGATAAGGAAGGATCCTCCCTGAGGGGCTCAGGAGGACGCACAGCCCTGCCAACACCTGATTTCAGACTTCTAGACTCCACAACAGTAAAATAATATTTTTTTTTGTTTAAGCCACTTAATTTGTAGTACTTCGTTATGGCAGCTCTAGGAAACTCACACAGACAGGAACGGCCATCAGCTTTATTGGAGATGCACAGTCCAGAGGTCCTGCCCACTCTTTTGGTCTTTGAAGTGGAGCTCTCATCAGAGCAAACCCCTTTCCCCTCCTGGCTGACCTGCCCGTGACCAGGCGATTGTTTATTTCAAGAAGGAAGATGGAGAAAATTCTTTGACTCTTGGATCCAGACCTCCATCTCTCAACTTTAATGATAATCGTGTCATCATAAAAGTTGATAGTTTGATCTCCTATCCCCTTTCCACCAGAAATCTCCACAGATAGTGCATGGGCCTGCAAGTTGAGAAAGACATGGGAGACTGGCATTTTGGTGACCAAATCACATCTGGAGATGTCCAACTCTTGCTTTGGCTGTAGTGGCCAGTGTCCAAGTAGGCTTAGGTCTCAGCAAGCATGGCTTCAGGGCCCTCTGGCTTACACTGATCCAAGAAGGAATGCTGTGGTTATATCTGGTATCACAGGTATGTGCTTGTTGGAAAGGGAAATTTTAAATTCTAGTTCAGTCTTACCTTAAAACCGATAACACACTGTACAAGTGTTTTAGGCCCTGGTGAAGGAAATAATTGGTTTTCCTTTATCTGTATATTTTTTCAGCCAAGACTTTAAAATGCAAAGGCAGATAAGTTTCCAGTGGGCCTTAGAGAATGTGTTGTGAGGTTTGAACATTTTTTTTTTTTTAGTATTTATCATGAGTACAAGATGCCTTGCCCTAAACCTCTTCCTTCTTGTCTTATTTTGAACAACTTCGAGGGATAAGGAAGAAAGCTGGGAAGGTTAAACTCATGGATTCATGAATGTCTCAAGAAGAATAAAAGTCCCTAGTACACACCAGATTAGTAATCTTGAATTGAAGAAAACACTCAGTGGTTATTATTAGAAACTCAAAGGTTGGAAGGAAATTAAAAAGGCTTATTCCTGGAATACTGATTTTAGAAAAGCTTATCCAGAAAGGCTGAGAAGGAGGCAATTGGTGTATGTAACATGCTTTCATCATAATGTCAAAACACGAGCTGTGGGAGAGAGAAAGTAAAGTGAGTCATACTGGTTTTAGTGGGGCAGGTGAGGGGCGTCTTATTAGAAACCTTAAAATCTTGGTTGAAAGGTAAACAGGAGGTAAGTGCAGACCTAACTGTTCATGTAAAGGTAGGACCAGGGGGCTCTCTATGATGAGGTTGAAGGGCCAAGGTCTTCAGGCCAGAGGACATGGGAGAGATTTAAAGACACCTTCAGCATGGCTGAGAGATATGAAGTCGAATCAGCCAGCGTGCATAAACGGGCTGAGCGAGTCGGGGGAGACAGGCCTGAGCTCCACATCACAGGCTCCAGCAACAGGCAGATGCCCAAGGATGGGGCCTAGAACACAGCAGCAGGCTCAGGTCGGGCTGTTCAGGCAGCCATCCAGCTGCAGGGCCCAGGGGGACACAGAGGTCACCATGTAGATTTGAGGAGTCTCTCCTTTCTGTCATAAGGTGCTGTTTGTCATGTCCCTATCTCATGTACCCAGAAACCATCTTAGAGAAGAGGGCCTAAGAAACCAAGTATTTATGTCAAGGGGCTCTGTAGGCTATTGCTTCAAATAAAATTAATTGATTGGACTAAAATAGTTTCTTTTCCCCTGCACCCATCAGATAGGGTGTCATGAATGATCAAATTATAGATCAGATTCTATTTTTCAGTTATAGAGAAATAAAGTACCCATTCTTTTGTTGCACATTTGGGCATAGTATAAGTGAGTTGGGTCCTCTAGAATACAGAGGTTTTATTTTGCAATAACAGCTTCCCATGACTGTTTGTCGTAGCAGGCTCCAAGACGAGGGGTACCTTCTCCCTGATGCTGGTCTGTAGATTGTATCCTAATGCCGCAACCTGAACAGGCTAACCCTTCCCTTCTGGACTCTTCCAGATGCTCGTTGTTTATTGGGCTACTCCAGAGGTAGGTGGGGAGAACGAGGAGCCACGGGCATTTTAGGGTACCATCTCCTCCAAGTCGTCCGTTTGTCTAGCTTTGGAAAGTCTGTGTGTTAATGAGGCTCCAGGGATGAGACACAGGACAACATGTACTGTGTGCTCACAGACCTAACTCATGACCTGGGCTGGCCGTCAGTCTGGGGCTGCTGATTTCGTATCCATTTATTTCTTCAGTCAATAAACACTCACCGACGGGGCTAAGTGGGGGTATTATAAATGGAACAAGAATTGTTCCACGTATTTCCCTCAAGAGGTTTACAATCTGAGAAGTAAATAAGCCACAAGAAAGGTGGGAAAGGGATGGTGAATTAATCTGCTATTTTTCACACCAAACCTGTTTAAGAAGTTGAACATGGGAGAACAGAACTTGGCAAAATATAGAAAATGAAATGAAGTATTTGGTAGACTCTCTAGGAGACTGGAACGTTCTGGATGTCTCTAGCTACCAGGCACCATGGAAGATCAGAGAATGAACACTAAACAGCAATGACCTTGTCCCATTATCTCTGTGTCTGACTTACTACAAGAGATTCTTATAGAAAGGGCGACTTTAACAAAAGCATCCACTGAGGAGAGAGTGGCATGGAGCACAGAAACCTCTTCCTTCATTTGCAAAAAGAAAAGAGAATTTTTCCTGTTGTTGGTTTGTGATGTCATTAAATAAATTTTTTTTCCCTTTATTGATTTTAGAGAGAGAGGAAGGGAGAAGGAGAGAGAGACAGAAACATCGATGAGAGAGTACATCAATTGGCTGCCTCCTGCATGGCCCCCACTGGGCATTTGGCCCATAACCTGGGCATGTGCCCTGACTGGGAATCAAACTGGTGACCTCTTGGTGCATGGCTTGAGGCTCAACCACTGAGCCACACCCACCAGACTGTGATGTCATCTTTGAACACCAAGGAAAAACCGTGTTTTATAGGCATGAGGTCAATATTATGCAGGAAATGAGCACAACATGTGGGACCCCAACTTGCCTTTGTCTTTCCCCCAAGTCACTTGCTATTTTGCCACACTCGGCCACCTCGTCTCATTGACTTTTGAGGCCACCCAGAGGATCTTGGTGCCAGCAAGTAAAGGTACGACTGCAGTTAGGCGTAAATTTGTGTTAAATGTGCTGAATCACAGCTAATGGGATTCTGGGCATTTCTCTGTAATGTGCAATGGATACAACAACATGCTTGTGCCAAGTCTTGCTACTGGGGCTACTGGGCTTCCCATTTATAAAAAATATATACATTACGTGTGGAGGGACTTAATATGAAGAAACACGGTAAGTGATACAGATTATGTTCTACGAAAGAAATGAGGGAGCTATGATTTCTGGTCGTGTGAATTCAGTTCTCCAAATTGGTCTACAGAACTAGGAAAAACATTAGCATCCAGAGCCATCTCCCAATTTGTGCTACAGTCTCGTGGTGCTCTTGTAATATGAACATTTTTTTTCTTTTTTTTTTTTGTTAATCCTCATCTGAGGATATTTTCCATTGATTTTTAGATAGAGTGAAAGAGAGGGAGGGAGAGAGAGAGAGAGAAACATCGATGTGAGAGAGACACATCAATTGGTTGCCTTCTGATCCTGACCGGGCCTGGGGATCGAACCCTAGACCCTTTGTTCCACAGGCCAATGCTCTAACTTCTGAGCATAACCAGTCAGGGAAGAACAGTCTTTTATTGAGAGCAAGAGCAGTTATGTGCTGTTTACAGGGATAAATATTTTGTTACTGACTTATAATTGCTTCACTCAAATATATTACTGCCCCACTTTTATAATTTTTCAACAGTATTGCCTATTAATACACTTGCTGATGGCAAGGCTAGCTCAGGCATAATAATTATACATGTCATCGTTTATTTTTAGCTCTACATTGACTATACTCTTTAGTTTGCGAAAATTCTAATGCATATTTGTGCTCCAGTGTGTTTATGGAGAGCCGTCTCTTTGACTCTCAAAAATGTCCTGTTTGGGAGATAAATTACAAAGTCTACCTAATTTCACAAATGTTCCTGGATCTGTGCTAAGTATTTGGTATATGTTATCTCATGTGGTCCTAAGCAAGCAAATCAATGAACCTGTGTGATTTCTGCCATTGTCTTCAGCTGCTGTACCATACCCATCCTCACACTGAGATTCAAGGGCCAGGATCTCAGAGGGAAAGGAAACACACCATCTGTTGCTGTTCCCTTTAGAACATTTGTCCATTTGTTGGCTGTTCAAGGAAACGAGGCTAAAAAGAAATAGTGGTTCAGGGTTTTAACATATACCCTACATACAGAAAAGTACATAAATCATAAGCATAGAGTTCAATACATTTTCACAAAGTGAACACATTCCCCTAACTACTGCTCTGATGAAGAAATATTTCCAGCATCGTAGGAGGGTCCATGTGCTTCTTCTTGGGCATTACTGTCTGCAAGTTTTACTTGTTTGTGAACTTTATATAGATGGTATCATATAATATATACCCTTTTTTTTACTCAACTATATTTTGTGACATTCATCCATGTTGTTCTGTGAAATGGTTTGTTTATTTTCATTGTTGCATAGTATTTTTAACATGACCCAGTTTATTTGCTCATACTACAATTATGATTAAATTATTGTGTACTTAGCTGTTTACTGTCCTCCAATTTATTTTTAATGCATATTTGATGAGGATAAGGGCTATATCTCTTTCACTGGTGAATCTCCAGCATTTAGCATAGATCCTTGCACAAAAATGTACCAAATGAATAAACAAAAGTTACCACTGTCCCAACCCACTCTCTTGCCACACCCAAGAAACCATTACTGCCTCAGAAGAAGCAGTGGTGTCTAGTAGAAACTAGTCCTTTTGAAAAATTCTGACCAGATGAAGGAGTAATGGCAATTCTGTATGGGTCAAAGAAACACATTTTTGTGCTGGAACTTTAGGATGGGCAATGCTAAAGCAAACACGAGCAAGGAGAAAATCACAATTAATTTTTTTATTTCACTAGCAAAAAAAAAAAAAAAAAGCAATAAAAATTATTTTACCCTCAAAAATGTTTGTGAAGTTATTTTAAAATACTGAAATAAAACTTAAGACTATAGTATTAAGTTTGCCCATCTCATGGATATACAGATTTTTGGACAGTGATTGTCAGAAACATAAAGCAGTTTTACACTCTTTCCATTCTCAAATTATGGTCTAATGTCTTAAATCATAAGAAGTACCTCTAGTCACTAAAGTAAGCATCTCCATTTGGCTTGATGTATGTTTAGTCTATTTCTTCTTGGCAAAAATATTTTAGCGTAAGTGTCCGAGCATAAGGCTGACAAAATGTTTTCTTTCCTACCCATTTGTGTGGTCTTGTTTAATAAAAACTATATTAAAAAAAACTAAATAGGATTTGTTCAGAGGAATATATATATATTCCTTTATATATATATTACTTTACTTGACATTAAGAATAATCCATCAAAGGTAGGTGAGTTCTAAGTGAGAAAAAGTAAGAGAACACATCTTTCTGCCATCCAGTTTTTCAGCTATTTTATGACACTTTTGCCTTATTTCATTAAAAAAAGTGAAAAAATCACACAGTTAAAAGGAAATACTTTTAATTTTGTGAATAATATAATTTTATAATATGTTACCACCGTTGCTCTCACCATTTAATAATACATAGGTATGAATTTGTTTCTACTTTTGTCTTTTTTGAAACTTTGGACAGGAAAGTCTGTATTCCCATAAATTATTCTTACCGAACTAGTATATATACATGGGGTGAAAATTAGTTTTAATTCTAAAAGTATGTATTGAATTTTTCTCATGTCCATAATATGTGGCTGAGGCATTCTAAGGACTTTTCAACATAAATTATAAGACAAAATATATTTGTGTGGAATAACTACATGTCCCATAAAGTGACAAATGACAAGCTACTATAGTGAACAGCTGAGATTTGCTACAGAAATGTAGATAAAAGGAGTATCTCAGTGGGCTAGGAGAGATTGAGTATGCCTTAATGTTTAAACCTAATATGGATCCTGAGAAAAGTAGATTTAAATAAAATGGATGAGTGGGAAGGTCATTTCCTCTTGGGAAAACAAAACAAAACAAAAAGATTCTGCATTCAGAGTGGGCCCAGGGCAGAATGCTTGAGTGTGATGCGGTCGGCCATGAGGGTAGGACTACTTTCAGGAGGGTCTTATGGGCCAGACTCATGAGGTTGGATTTTACTATTTAGACCATGAGCATAACATTTTTGAAAAGGAGAGGGAAATATTGACATTTATTTATTTTATTTTATTAAAAAAATTTTTTTTCTTTATTGATTTTAGAGAGAGGAAGGGAGAGGGAGAGAGAGATAGAAACATCAATGAGAGAGAACATCGATTGGCCGCCTCCTGCGTGCCCCCCACTGGGGATCAGGCCCACAACCTGGGCATGTGCTCTGACCGAATCAAACTGGTGACCTCTTAGTGCATGGGTTGATGCTCAACCACTGAGCAACACCAGCCAGGTTTGACATTTATTTAAATTTGGAAACAACATTCAGGACCAATAGGAATATAAAGGGACTGAAGTGTAAGGGTAAAACACGGTAAGCAAGAAGTGACAAGAAAATTAGAAGGTGGCCTTTCTTACTTCCATTTCCTTCAAACCTTATCTTCTTAGATGCCTTTAATTTCTTTTCTTTTTGCAAGAGGCAACTAGAATGAAACTGCTGGGGAGGTGGAGGTGGAAGACTTCTTTGCCATAAATGGTGAGCTGGGTTTTGGCCATATTGATTTTGGGGTGAAATTTGGTTGTGCAAATTGAAATGTCCCCCAGGCAGCTGGAGAGCCAGGTTAGAATTACTCAAGAAGACATAATGGAGACTCAGATGTGAATCACCAGCACATAAGCAATGATTAAAATAATGAGAAACTATAATGATAATGTTCTAATGGTTTAGATCGAGGGTGAAAGATAGTTTTGGAGAATTTTCCTAGCTTGTGGCTGAGGGAAGGAAGGAAAAGTAGGAATGAGTGGTGGAAGACAGGAAACGAAAGTGTCAGTCAAATACAGTGTCAGAAAAAAATGGGTGTTCACTGCCTCATTGTGCTTAAAGGTCAACCCTGAGGATTGTGAAAAAAAGTCTTTAATTTTCCAAGAAGAGAATGAATTAGCCTATTTTGTTTTGTTTTGTTTTGTTTTTGGTAGAAAGGACAAATGTAGGTGGAAGGGAGTGAAGAGAAGTTAGACTGGAGTTTAGGTCATTAGGGAGTTGTAGAAATGAGTCCCTAATTGTATGTTGCTTGTTTAGGAAATTTGGAATGGAAAAGGATAGAATCATGGCTGTAACTAAGCATGTTCATTGCAACATTATTCACAATAGCCAAGACGTGGAAACAACCTAAGTGTCCTTTGACAGATGATTAGCTAAAGAAGATGTAGTACATCTATTCAATGGAATACTACTCAGCCATAAAACGATAAAATATTGCTATTGGTGACAACATGGATGGATCTTGAGAGTATTTTGCTAAGTGAATAAGTCAGATGAAAAAGGACCATATGATTTCATTCATATGTAGAATATAAAACAAAAAGAAACAAACGAACAAAGCAAATAAACAGAATCTAACTCATAGACAACAGAATGGTGATTAACAGAGAGGAATAGGGGTGGGGGAGGACAAAGAGGGTAAAGGGGATCAAACACACGGTGATAGAAGGAGACTAGGCTTGGAGTGGTGAGCACACAATAATGTATATAGATATTGTTATAAAGATGTACATCTAAAATTTATATAATGTTATTAATCACTGTTACCTGATCAACTTAAGAAAAAAAGACATTTTCAACATGGGTAAACATGAAATATGCAAAATATAGAGATTTCAACAGGGGAGAAAGAGCTGTAGAAGGCAGCTGGGAGTGAGAGTGTGAACTGTGCAAAGACAGAACTTGAGGAGACAGGTGGAGAGTTCTTTAGCTCTTCCCCTTAAAAAGGGATGGTATTTTTTAAAAAAAGTCATTGGGAACAGGGTCTGAACAGGGTAGGTGCGGGAACTAAGGGCTGATGGCCTTATTTTTTCTTTTCTTTTCTTTTTTTTTTTTCAGGAAAACAAGGCAGGAATTTGCTGGCAAGAATAGAGTGGAGGAGTGAGAGGAATAGAAATATTTATATAGTAGAGTCTCATATATCATTCCCATATTTAATTTATGTGAATATTACCAAATATGCTTTGAGAAAAAAAGGGCAAGGAAACAAGTGCCTTCAGTTTCATATGGTTAAAATTATTGAATCTGTTCTTCATATAAAAAGTGATTTATTTTTAAGTTTTTCCTTGACCATGAAATGAAAATATTAAGTCTATCTTGTATGGTGGACACTGTGATATGCACACAGAGCCTCTTTCTAGAATGAAGGATTTACTTCCCCAGCTGCTGGGAGTGCCGCCAGACAACCCTCTTTAGCTGTCCTTCCACATTGGAAATTGCCTTGGCTGAAGAAAAATGCCTCACCCAAGGTCATGTCCCCTTCCGGAGGGCCCACATCCAGGGACTGATCAGGATAGGAGATAAAGACCCCACCCCCGCTCCCCAGCAGAAAACCCATTGGAAGGTCCATCCAAACTCCAGAGCTTCCCACCGGGTTGGCTGGGTTCTTCACAGCCATGTATCACAGCTCCTGCTTTCCTCCTGTCCTTCTAATGGGTGCTCAAAAACACTCCCTAAGCATCCTTTGTGCTAATCTATGATTCAAAGTCTACTTCTCAGGGAAAGGAAACTGCAACATTTGAAAGACTTATCGCCCCAGCTGTTGTAAATGCTGCTAGAAGACAGACATCAGTGTGTCCTTCATGCTTGGCCTCAGCTGCAGAAAACTTTATCAACTTGCGTCTTTCTCCAGGAACAGGCCACATTCAATGACTGATTAATGTGGTGACAGAAGGGCTGAGGGCTGGCACTCTCTGATTTGGGACAATTTTGACAGACCAATCCACATCCAAAGCTCCCCATGGCATTGGCTGAGGCCTTCATCGCGACTGCATGGATGCTCAACTTTTCCTTCTGCCCAATTCTCCTTCCTTCCCTTCTCTTCTGCAGGTGTGAGGTCAAGGGCGCTCCTTAGTTAACGTTCTCCATGCTGAGCTCCACCTGGGAGTGTGCTTCCTTTGAAACCTCGCCTGCGACAACTTACTAACCCAAGTTTTACTTTTTAACACTAATTTTTACCTTAGCAAAGTATTCCAATAAAGTCCCATTGTTGCACTTGATTCCCCTGGAAATAAATAAAGGCAAACAGTACTTCATTTTATCTTGCTTGGCTTACAGCGCTTCACAGGTGTTGCATTTTTTTTTTTTTTTTTTTTAACAAGTGGAAGGTGAGACCCTTCACTAGCAAGAAGGATTACGACTCGCTTTACGGCAATATTCGCTTTACCTTACTTGCTTTATGGCAGTGGTTTGAAACTGAAGCTGCAACATCTTGGAGTTATGCCTGTAAGTTGTTAATATATTTTATTTTTCATGAAGGCAGTTTCCTCTAGTGCCCGTGGTTTAAAGTTTTTAAAGGTCTGCTGGTAAAACCTGCTGGTTTAGAATGCTTGTGTGTCATGTTTTGCTTCGTTGATTTCAATTATCACCCTTACTTTAAACTTTATTTGAGCTTCTTTTTATGAAGTTACATTTCTAATTGCCTGAGAACGCTACAGAATATTAATCAATACATGTGCCTATTTAACCACAAAGAACATGATTTCTGTTATTATTTTGCTGACTTTTGAACAAACAGTTCTATCATGCTGATAAAGCTAAGTGAGGCAGAAATTGCAATTTTTTTTTTCTCCAATATCCGTTTTCTCTTTATGATTATAGTTTCTTTTCCTTTTTAGGAGAGCATGAGGCTACCTTGTTAAACACTGCATTCCCCCTCCTCCCTTGCAGCTAGGTGTGGCCATGTGACTAAATTTCGGGCATTTGCAATGTGAATAGAAATGAAGTATGCAATTTGTAAGAAGGATACTTTCCTGATGATGGATGTGAACACAATGGCAGGAGCAAAGGAAATGATCTTAGATCATGTTGAGGATGGCAGAACATTTAATACTTGAGGTGGGCTTTTTCTTGAGGTGTCCTCCAGTTTACTGGGTGTGTGTTCCCAATCCTTTTGCTTTTACGGTGCTTCCAGGGAAAATTTGGAAAGCACTTTTCTACAGAGAGATTCTTTCTCAGAGTCAGGAGCTCTCAGGCTGAATCAAAATGATCTTTTCCCTTATTTAATTGGCATTTAATTTGTTCCACATGGGTCACGATACCATGTCTTAAGTTGATGCTTTGGTGTTTTAGAAATATTGTATTTTAGAAATTGTAGAACTAACATTTGCAATTTTTCTTGATCTTGTTCTTCAAAAATTTCTTTTTAGATAGTCTTATTACCATTTTCAACAGAGTTCTCATTTATTCCAGCTCAGTAGTTATACATGGCTGAGTCTGGCTCAGACCACGGAGGCCAATTTATTGTTTTTGGCTTTCCTCTTCCAACTTTGTTATTCAAACTCTTGGGTGGCTACATGCTCATTTTTGAGTGTCTGATAGAGTTTGAGAGATTCCTAGCAGATACAGTAGAATGTTAGAAAGCTACTTGGGTTGTATTTCGGTGATGTAAGTTTTGGTATAAAGTTCACAATTGCAAATATAAATGGATGTTCTTCCTGACTGCAATTAGACTTTAGCCTCATTTCATCTTCTAGAATATTAAACCAAAGGAGCTAACAGTGGGGACAAAGATCAGATAGAGGGTTGACTATGTTTTGTATAGTTCTGAAGAGGGACAGTTTAGGGTGGCTTTGGAATGTTGAATGGAGCTGACTGAGTATTTCATAGTTGGCATTTATAAAAGCCAGGTAGAACTCCTTTGCTCTGTGTCCTTATGAAATGGGTGGATTCATAGAGGGGTTACAGAAGAGTTTGAGAATGCTCTAGCCCCATACTAATTGTCAACTAGGGGTCCCTTCCTCTTAGCATAGTGGCTACTGAAATTAAAATATTGGACAACAGGAGGCAATTATCTTATATCTGTGGTTTCATATCAACCTGAGTGCTAACCTCATGCTGAGCAGCATGAGGAGTATAAGGAATAAGGAAAAAAAAAACAACAAATGGGAGAGATGGCGCATGAAACAAAGAACAATGCAAAGCCGCTAGTGATGAACTGCCAAAATGCAGTTGGAAGTTGCATTTGGGGCATGGTAGCCAATTGATCATGGTACTTGGCAAAGCCAGATACAGCTGAAGAAAAGCCCGAAACAAAACAAAACAAAACAGATGTTGTAAAGGGGACCCTTTATGCAACCATAGTTCAGTTTCAGCAACTCAGTGACAAAAGCTGTCACTTGGCAAGAAACATGGAGTGGAGAAATGAGCTTTAGTGGGGCATCTGATCTGTGTGTCTGCTCTGTGAGAAGAAGCTTGAACAAGTCATTGGTCTGCTCTGGGTCTTTTTCTTGTCACTCTAAGATGTTTCAGAATGATTCATTGAGGGTCCTTGATCCGCAACCATAGGAACCAGTTTTACCTACTTAAGCAGAAAAAGAACTTAGTAGACTGGTATGGGGTTCATTACAGAATCGAGGAGAATGCTGAAGGAACCAGGTTAACTTTGGGAGTCTAGGAAGTTAAAAAGGAAGAGGGTCACCCCTGGGATATATCCAGTATGTGTGCCCTTTGCTCTAGGATCAACTTTCAGGCAGGCAGGATCTGATTTGCCTAGTTTGGGGAAGGACAGGCAACCTTCCCTCTTCCAAATGCATGATTCTTGGCCTCAAAGGAGTTGCCCCCCCCTCTCCTTTTTAAAATCTTCATGAAGTTTTATCTCCTGTATACTCAGATCCACATTTCTTAGGTTTGACCTCTGCCATCAACTTAACCACAGTGGTGGATTCAGAAACAAATAGAGCAACTGTAATAACCATTTAAAAAAATATGTTTTTATTGATTTCAGGGAGAGGAAGGGAGAGGAAGAGAGAGAGAGAAAAATCGATGAGAGAGAAACATTGATCGGCTGCCTCCTGCATGCCCCCCTACTGGGGATTGAGCCCACCACCTGGGCATGTGCCCTGATCGGGAATGGAACCAGTGACCTTCTAGTGCATGGATGACGTTCAGTCAACTGAGCCACACAGGCTGGGCAATAGCCATTTATTTTTGTTGGGAGCCAATTGGAAATCCCAGAATCATAAAAAGAAGTTTTATGCCTAAGACCTAAAGTACAAAAAATATATGGATCTGTTGAAAGTTTGGGTCCAGTTCACATTTACTATTTCAGTACCCACAAGTGATTGAGATTTCATAAAACCTTAAAGGAGATATTGACATTACTCATAACATTACCTATGTATGGTTGGAATCTAGGTCTTCTAATTGACCCAAGATAAACCATTAAGGCAGCCTATCCATTATAAAGGTCTTGGTTTATTAACAAACCATTGTACATTTGAAGTAAGTTGACCACTTTTCATGAAGGAGTGTTTGAGTACAGCAATAAGGGAATGGATGCACATTAACAATTGGGTGCCAATAGCTGTTTCTGAAGCTCATTAAAAGGAATGAAAGACTTGGAATGTTTTCTGGATATTTTTTTGGCAGAAATTACACATCCACATTGCAAGTTTAATGATTCTGTGCTTGTGATTAAAACTTGAGTAATAATTATTTTTCCTTTGAAGAACATAATAAATGCATGTGGCATTCATAATATTCAGTCTTCTCTGTCATCTGGTAGAGTTTCTGGGTACTTAAAAATATTAACTCCTTTGCATAATACCACTCAGGAATAATCTCCATCTTATGGCTCCCATTATATCAATGAGAAAATTAAAGTGGAATGATTGTATCAGGTCAGTGGCAGGATCCCAGTAAAAATTCAGTCACTCAGGTAAGCCACGCCCAGGTTTAGGGCCCCCTGTAGAGAACTGGGGAGGTCTTGCTGGATTATCTGCCATGTGGGCTCATGAAATCGAATCACAGCACCTTGCCCCCTCCTCTTGCCCTCATCTGGACTTTCCATGGATGGCATTAATTTTTAGGCTCTTGTGTGCAGTTCCATCTACACTTAATCTACACAGAATTGAAAAGTAAATCTTGTTCCCAGTGGGCCCCAGAGAATGCACTGTTGCTGAATCACTTGTCTGTTCCCTGCTTTCCCAAACATACCAGTTTATTAATCCATTTGTGTGTTCTCCATTCAGATACCCGCTACTCCCCACCGAAAAGCAAATCCAAATACAGAGGGAATAAACAGTAGTCCCTAAATCATACAGAGGCCACATCACATCAAACACCTCCCAGGAAACCCTAACTTTTGCCGATCAATGGGCTTCCCCATTCAAGCAGTCCTTGGCCAGCCTGGGAGCTGGTCAGGTTGGCTCCGGGCAGCTGGGCATTAAAGGGTGACCCTGGTTGTGTATTTTCTGAAGGCATAGTGTTTATTCTTGGTCGTGCTTAGTGGACTGGCCAATCAAATAGGATTCTGTTTGAAGTAGCATTTTTTTTTTTTCAACCTTGGCCTCTGAAGTCTTCCAGAATATTGGAAACCTGTGAAAGCATAAACATATGTCATGTAGAGAGAGGATAGTCAAAGAAATCAGGATGGCAAAGTCAAAGATGCAAATTAAAACCCAGAAAGAATCAATTAAACAGGCACCAAAGGTCTGTTTAAATGATTAAATGAGACAGAAGTGCATCTTGAGATGAATAAATTACAGGAGTATGTGAGAAAAGAAATGAAGGCACCAGAGGCTTGCGAGGGGGTGGGTCCGTGAAGAGATGCGAGACAACAGATTTAATATAGGTGATGTGTGCACGGTTTCAGGTTTCACTTACGAGATTGATTAAATATGCAAAAGTGTCACCATAGCCTCTGGGTAATTGTGGAAAACACGAATAAAAAATGGTGAACTCCCACAGCGAGAACGATAACAAGAGGAAAGCTGGGGCATTTCTCACCCAGCTAGTGAGCACGCGTCTCCCGTTGCCCACGGTTCCTCCAGGTACAGGTGCAGTGTCCTCCGGCTGCCTCACGAGGAACTGAGCCTTTGGCCGTCCCCTTCCTCCTGCCCGCCGCAGAGACCTGTGTTAGGCTGCTCTGTCATTGCCTCTGCTTCCTTAGGCGCTTACATGTATGTCACACCATCCTTAAAACAAGGTGGGAATGGCCAGCACAGTGACATTTCTAGCTTTCCAGGGCCAGAGCCTGGAGCGGAGAAACTCAAGTACCCAGGTGTGCACAGAACCAGAAGCCGCCAAAGGGTTGCCACATGCGGTGGGCAGGTTGGGCAGTGCACCCGATTGCTGGCGGAGATGCGCACCCGTCTGCTTCACCCCACTGTGCAGCTTGGCACAGGCTTGTCGCCCGCAGGCAGGGGGTGCTTTTTAGTTTGTAAGGGACAGCTTTAAAGGCCAGTGGTGGCCCTGAGCTGCACTTGGATCTCTCGGTGTTCTCCCTCTCTGTTTTGGTCCTGCCCGAAGACCTTCCCCTTTCCTGTTCCAGCCAGGCCGCTCTCAGCGTTCATCTCCGACTCACCATCCTGAAATATTACCGTGTTGACCAGCTCTTTTAATGTTTCTCAGTTGTTTTTTTCCACATAATCATCCTTTTAATTTTTAAAAATTATTCTTCACTGTTTTCTGAGGGCTTTCCCATACATTGTCTTAAAAATGCCAGGCCCCAATGCCTCCAGCCCAGCTCCCCTCGCCAACTCCCTAACACTCTCCTGGCTTCTCTCCAAGGAACTGGAACCAGTTCACCTCTTCCATGAATCTCTTCACGGCTTAATCCAGTGGGCCGATGACACCCGATTTCTTCCCTGCTGAAATTTAATGAAATGTTCACTTAGTCTTGGCCCAAGACAAATAGGATCAAGACCAGCTCTGGCTTAATTCCTTTTATCAACGTTCCAAATTGACGCGGAGCTTCCGCGGGACGTCTCGCTCCTGCTGTCCTCACGGGAGCTTCGAAAGGGGCCCGGGGAGCTCAGCTCCACGATTCTCCCCACCAGACCCCGAACCAACTCAGACATTGTCTCGGGGGTCGAGGGAGAGGAATGAGTTTTATTTATGGATTTAAGAGGGACATGGCTGGGGCCCCACACCATGCCGGGTTGTATGGCCCAGGGCAGGAATGACCGTGTGCGGTGGGACAGTTTGTCTCATAGGAATGGAAGGGCCTCCAGGTGCTCCTAGGTGAGCTCTTCCCAGAGGACCTCGCAGGGTTTCTCTGTCTTCCCCACAGAAGAGCCACACGGAGTGACCCACTCCCCTCCAAGATGCTGTGCCGAGAAAGACTTTTGGAGTAAAATGATGTTGAGAGAGACAGAGTCACTAACACCTGCCTGCTCTGTGCGATGGGAACGCCCATCTGTGGGGTGTTTGCTGGAGATAATGTTTCCAGGGCAGAGGGGGAAAACTCTTTCTCCTGATAGACTATTTATTGCTGAATGTGACAGACCATCCTCTGACATGGAATTTTATCCCGAGTTGATAGCAAAAGGAGCAGCACACCCATTATGAGATTATTTTCATGTCCGTATGTTACTGGATAACTTGGAACCTGAGAACACTGGCCTGAGACTTAGAAGGACGGTCCTGATGCTGGCACGGACCCCCTGTGGCATGCTGGGTACGTCCGGATACATCCTCAACCACTGTGGATGTCAGTGGTGTTATCTGTGCAACAAGGTCAGCCCAGGGGGACGCTACCAGGCTCAGTGTCCCCCACATGACACATGATGACCTGAGATCCTGAGAACAGGAAGAAGGCTCCTGGCTGACTTTGTGTTAGACACCTACTTGCTCATCTCCAAAATGTTTGAGAGCAGTAGGAACAAGTTGAATTTGATACAGATGTATGGTCTATTTCTAGTTGTCACTGTCTTAGCAAATGGCCGGATTTCTTCCTTATCTGGTTTACTAGTAGAAATATTGTATTTATAAACGGTCTAGTCGGAAAAGACAAAACGCACCACAGAGCAAAATGATGGTAACAGGTTTGAAAGACAGCTGGGTGATATTTCACAGGCCGGTTATCTCCACGAAGATCACCCTGTTGCTGCTGATCTCCGAAGCATTAAGGAAGACATTGATTTCCCATAGTTGTAAATCAGCAGAGAGTGTGAATATACATTTTATAGGAAAATCTATAGGGGAGGAAATAAGGGAAGAATAAATGGATTTCTTCAGTGGTGAGAATTAGTATGTGAAAGGCTACATTTTTATAGATGCTCAGTGTTCATTTCTCCTGGAGGTAAATGAGGGTGGCCCTGCGACAAAGAAAGGACCGTCTTGGTTAGACAATGCCCCTTTTAGAGAAATGAAAGGTAAGGGGAAAAAGTGAGACAGCGCTACGTGGGATTCCAGGAATATATGCGGCTGAGGTTTTTTTTTTTTTTTTTTTTCTTTAAAGTTCAATTCTGGTGTTCTGCCCTTTTATTTTTTTTCTTTTAAAGGAAATATTTTGAAAACCGAGACTTGTACTGGGAACTAGTGACCAGTCATAAGTCTTTTCTACCCTGGAAACTTGGTTGAAATCCAGTTTGAATAGATTAGCTAAGTGTTATTCCAGTTAGAGGCTAGTTTGGTTTTCTTTTTTGTAATCGGGCAGTTTTTTACAATTAGTTCACCTTAACTTCAGCTAAGAAAAATATTACGCCATCTGTCAGATTTCCCAATTTTCTTGTAAGCCGGTGACCTTTCCTAAGTCTTGACGGTAGAATTTACCTTGTTTTGCTGTTGAACCCAGTGAGGATAGATTCCATGTATTTCTGAACCTACTGTGTGGATCATCACCAACTGATACATTCTCACCCTCTTTAAATGGAATGTGCAATTTAAAAATTATAGTAAGACTCGGAAGTGGAAGTGACTTTTATAGTATTTAGTTCCTGCTATTGGCAGGACACCTGCTCTCCTGATTTAGGAAGAACTTTGTTCTTGACTGCCATGGTTTTGAGATAAATTGACCCTTGAGTCTGTCTTGTCAGTATTTCTTTCTCATCCCTCTCCAAGTCTATTTATTACTTAAATAAAATGACAAACAAGGCATATATGTCTGGAAAATTTAGTCATAATTTACAACTCATGAAAAGTAGAATGATGGTAAGGGGTTGGGAATGGCTTGGGAGTAGCTTCCATATTATAAATGCGTTGGAAAATTCTAAGCCAGTTTATTATCTGTGGAGGAGAGGAAAAATTTCTGAAAGGCTAAATCTAACTTGAGACATATGTAGGTGTAGACACAGCTTTAGATACGTAGATATGTGTACACACACACACACGCACACACACACACACAGCATTTTTAGGAGAACGCTCCACATGGGGCCATTGCATTGACTGTCTCCGGGAGCCACCATTCAAGTGAAGCACAAGGTGACTGGAGCTCCTCGGGAGTTGTTCAGTGTGTAGTGCTGGACGTTTATATTAGAATATTTCGGCGCTGTCACCATGTACATGTATAACTTCATCAGGCATGTTTCAAGATTCTTTTGAAACTTTTAATCACATAGGATTTTTTACATATCATTTTTTATGAGTGAAAGTTTTGCCAGGAAACCAATTGTATTTAGAAAATAAATGTAATTTGTAGGAGGCTGGTGAATTTGATGAAACTTATTTTAGAGGTTGTTACTTTAGTATACGTGGATGTAATGTAGATGAGACCCATTTATCTTGCCTACTTGTTGGCAAGATAAATAGTGAAATCTGGAAGTCCTCAAAGAGAACACAAGCTATGACAATTCTCCCCTTGGCATCTACGATAATGTCTGGAATTCCTAATATTAGTCATTCCTTTGAGTCATGGCATTGTCTTCAGAAGGGCTCCTACAGGGCCTTGTTAAAATTCTGATGTGCCCCACTCAAGTGGGGCAAATGTACCCCATTGACTATTATTATTAAATCAACCAATAAAACATTTATTAAAGGCCTCATATTCTCCAGACAGTAAGCTGTGGTTTTATGTATAACCCTACTTTCTTCCAAAGAGAATTTGAAGCAACTTAAAATAAAAAGCTTAGACAAACTTGTTCTAAAAGTGTGATGATAATTATCTGAGAAGGCAGACGAGGAGAAGTGTGTATGCTTTGGTGGGGTGCTTGACTGTGTTTAATCATTGTGGATACAGAGTGTGGGTCATGGCTTACTATTACTTCACTAGCAGCAAGCATCATGTGCCCTGGGATACATTCATTAAGGTCTTTCCCCCTTCTCCCCACTCCTGGCATTAAACAATGATCTCAGAGGCTTTTCACATGTTCAGAGTTGAGTAGAAAGTCTTGAGAACAGGGCAGGGCTGATGAACAAGCACCCAGTGTGTAGTGGTTCTTTCCTGCTTTTGCTTGTACTTCTCCTGTTTAGCTTCAGTTGTTGATATGTTTAAGGGATTCTATTTCTCTTCATTTTCAACACCTGTTTGATTGAAGAGTCAGCACCTGTTTTCTCTTCAGAAGCTCCCCCATGTCTGTGGAAGGGGAACCTCGTGAAAAAGAAGGATGTACACCTGACCTCAGGAGGAGGGATTACAGATCCAGAGTCTACGTCAGAGAAGGACGTGGATTCCAGGTGCTGTGGAACCACACCTTCAAAGTCAAACACAGATTTTAGAATCAGTTATTTATAGAAAGGCTTTGGTTCACAAACTAAAATTACGTTTTTATTTTCCTGTGTTCCTCACTGATGCCGCTTCATGTGAAATTGGAATGTAAGCTTCCAATTGTAGGCTCTTCCTCAGTAGAAGGAAGGTGTGCAGAGGACATTGGTTTGACATATCCTTCCTTTCTGTGGACCATCCTCTTCCACTCTCTGTCCATTTGATTCTGGTAGGCTGTCCTAGCTGACATCAGAAGTGGAGTCTGCGACCCCAGGGAGGCCATTCAGTGCACCAAAGCTCCTGAACCCACAGTGTTTGTCTCAGAGACGGGAACGAGTGGGTCCAGAGAATGTGCAGGAGCTCCTGGGAAGAAACATCTTCTCTTCTGTACTGGATTGAATGTGGGAGAATATAAACCTGGAGTTATCAGGAGTCACCAAGCACATGGAAGCTGAAAATGAAGTCAACCCAGTAGGAGGCAGAGTCAAGAGATGGGAAAATTTTGATCCACATGCCTTTATTTGAGTCTTTGACACCAACCTTACATGAAGCTAGAGTGCTGCAAGTGTGGGCATGGCGAGTGACAAACCCATAACCACCAAAGAGGTGCTCATTAGGTCCATCAGCTGCTTCCACTTAGACACCAGCAAGCACTAAGGTCTTCAGACATAAAGGATAGTAAATATTATTTTTTTTAAAGATTTGTGAACTGAAATGAATTTGATTTTTGTTTTACCTTTTTTTTTTTATAAAAGAAACATTCATCATAAATATTTCAAATTAAACTATCTTTTTAATTCCTTCAACGAAATATCGTACTTTCCTAACTCCCACAGTCATTTGAGTCACTTTCTTGGTAAATTTATTTGTTTATCTGTCTCATTACCATAAATGATTTTAAGACTCTTTTGAGAAAGGCCAGGCATTGCACATTTTGTAACAGTCCCTCATAGCACTCCAGTAGACATCAACTGAAGTTCCTTGAAAACATGTGTGAGGTCAGGACACAGATATTTGAAATTCAGGAAGTAAGACAAAACGTTAGGCAAAGAGATGAAATGTGAGGCTGAGATTTACCGATACTTGAAATTAGCCATAACTGATTGCTGACCAACCCCTAATGAAGGAGAGGAGACATATGTAGAACCCCTCAAACAACAGTTAATCCCTGTATAAGATAGGCTTTGTTTCGAATCCATTCAGAAAATTATGCAAGGTGGGGCAATAGTAGGTTTACTGTTGTGAGTACATTATTCTTGTATTATTATTTATTAATAATTGTACTATTTTCCATACGAACAACTGCAAACCTACTTTTGTCCCACCCTGCATGCATGCAGATACACAGCCATTCCCCAAGAAGACTGATTTAAAAAGATGTCATTTGCCCTGGCTGGTTTGGCTCAGCAGTTAGAACATCAGCCTGCAGACCAAAGAGTCACAGATTGTGATTCTGGTCAAGGGCACGTACCTCTGTTGCAGTTCGGTCCCCAGCCCTGATAGGGGTCGTGAGGGAGGCAACCAATCGATGTGTCTCTCTCACATTGATGTTTCTCTCTCTTTCTCTCCCTCCCTCCTTCCCACTCTGTCTGAAAATAAATGGAAAAATATCCTCAGGTGAGGATTTAAAAAATAAAAAAATAATAAAATAAATAAAAAGATATCATTTGTGTTCATGTCTAACTCTTGCACTAGACTGGCAGCTCTTTAACTTAGACCCTTGAGGCTCGATACTCAGTATTTATTGAATGAGTGATTATAATATAGAATGAATGAAAGATTTTCCCCTCTTGTTTTCATTTCTCATTTGAAGCACTGTCTACTAATGTCGCCCACTGCTCTCTCACTGTTTTTTGCCTGCCATTTGGGTGGCTCATTGTAGGTTCTATGTGTGTGTGTGCACGCACGCGTGACGGAGTTGGGGTTTTGTGAATTTTCTGTATCTTTCCAGAACTCTTTAATATCAAAACATTTCTGCCCCTTTCCTCAGTTCCCTGTGTGATCATGGTTTTGCATATTGTATTAACATTTTATTTCACGTCTCAGGTGGAGTATCGGAACACAGATGTCTTTGATAGTGCGTAGTTTGGGTGCATCATTGGGGGTGCTGAAGAATACACCCAGGAGGTGCCGTGTGCTCTGCATTGTTGAGGGGCCATCCTTACTCATAAGGACTCTGGCTTTGTCTGTGTGCAAGGAATAGCCAGACTGTGAAACAGTTTGCTTGTTTTGGCCCCTTACATTTTTGGATCATTCCATAGCCCAATCAATTGTGCAGCAATTGGCTCTAAATTTGCCCAAATGTCGTCAGCTGAATACATATGCACACTTAGGCACTTGTACCCCACCCCCACTGTGTCTGGCCTGAGCATCTTGTAGAAGAGCCCAGACTCCCAGTGGCTCAGGTCCTGCATGACATCTTGGGAGGCAGGAGAGTGTAGGGGTTAACAGCACAGATTCTGGAGTCGTATTGTCTGGGTTCAAGTTCAGGCTCTGTTTCTCACCAGTGTGTGGCCTTGAGTAGGATATTTATCTAACTCTCTTTGCTTCAGTTTCCTGACCTATTAAATGGGAATAGATCTTACCTCATGGAGTTGTTGAGACGATTGAATGAAATAATCCATGAAAAATGTTTGCTTAGTGCCTCCCGAGTAGTAACTCTCAGTAGTTGTTGGCTATCATCATTTCCATCATCATCATCATCATCATCATCATCTCCATTATTATCAGCATCAGCATCAGGGTTATCTAATGCAGGACAGCTATTCTGACATGTAGGCTGGGGGAGGGTGTTGGAATTGGAGGAAGGGATAGAGATTTCATGTCAGTGTAGATGATCACTACAAGTTGGGACCACATGCAGAAGGGGTTAGGACTGAAGCCCTGGGGACGTGTTTGCTTCTCCTCCATGAGTGGCTATCCTCGATGCGTGGCTATCCTCAATGTGTCCGCCAGGACCAGGCCAAAAGTGGGATTATGAATTGATCATTGAAAACCCACAACTTATTATGTGTAACTATTTGGTGGAGAATTGTAAATATTCCCTATATGTGAAAAGACACATGCATGCAAAAAGAGCCACAAGGCTTTAAAAAGGTGAGATGGGGGAAACAAGTTAAGAAGATTAATTATACACACACACACACACACACACACACACACACACACACACAAACATGACATCCCTCTCTCTATATAGCTACACACACACACACACACACACACACACACACACACACACACACACCAGCCTTTTCTGTTCTGGTGTCTCTTTTCTAATATAAATTTTTGGGGTCTCTGATATCTTCATACATAATTCCTTTCTACTCTAGAAATGTGGCAAAAATCACTCTTGGGGAGAAATATATTCTGTTGTGAGCTACTGTGAGTGAATAATGTAGGGTGATTGCAGAAGGCAGGGTTTGAAAAAACAAAACAAAATAAAAGAAAAAAACTCTGGAGAGGTCTGCTTCTCCTGTCCAAAGCCTGAAATGAATGGACGGAATATATCAAAACAAGTTCTCTACAGAGGCAACAACCTAGAAGCCCTTATTGTGTCTTTGCAACACTATCATTTTTTTTTTTTATTAACCATGCTTTGTTCCTAAATGGAAAGCATAAATTGCAGTAATTTCTGAGGGCATTAGCTCTCTTATTCCTGAGTCCAGGCTTACTCACTTTCTGTCCTGCAAACAACATCTCTGCCTAAGCCTGATGCTGCCTGACTGCTTAGAATTCCTGAAATGCTCTTCTGTGTTCCTCAAGCCAGCAGGTATAATCGTCATTTATGGAGGGCCCACCTTCTACTCACCTCCTGAGAAGGAGGGAGATAAACATGTAAAAAGAAAGCAGGAAATGTGAAATATGGTGACAGAAATCCAGAAACAGCTAAGACACTGGATTAGGAGAAGCTGATCCATGTGTCCCTCTTTGGGCTTGAAAGGACACGAAGTTCATAAGTGCACTCATGAACTGCCATTCTGTCGGGTGCTTTTTCACTCCTTTGAAATATTTTCCTTTTTACAGAGCTGAAAAATATTTTGTTTTTTCTCTGGGCTGCTTTCTTATCCTGGGTTGGGTTCCCTTTTTAACAAGTATTTCTCTGAACTCTTTTTTAAAGCTTTGTCTTCTTTTCATTTGCATTCGTAAGACCTTTCTGGGCTTTCCCTTGCTTTCTTTAAATTGTGTATGTGTGTGAGTGTGTAAATTTGCACGTCTATTTGAAGAAGAATATAAGGGGGGGATTTGAAAATTGGGGAAACCAGTTGAGTTTGGAAAAAGTTGTGTTGTCTGAGGCACATTCTTTTTGTTACGTGCTTGAGGAGACACGTCTTTTGTGGTGTGGTATCCCAAAAACCCACAGTGCATAGACAGTGGAAAAACTCTTTTCCTTTCCTGCTTTCACTTAGGCTGTGTGGACCTGAGGCCACAGTCTCAGGGCTGGAGTGGTGTCTCTTCTCTTTTCCATTGAACAGTCAGTCAAGAGATAGCACATGGCACCTAGAGTCCGAGTCTGCAAGAGGATGCAGAAGTTGAGTTATTTTACATGTTGCACAATGAAAGAATGTTGTTTGTGCAAGATCTGATGAGCAGAAGTGCTTATTAGGTGTACCTTGTTAAACCAGCGCTGATTTAATCATAATGATTGTCTTTTGTGGCAAGGATTAAATTACAGAGCTTCTGCTATGTAAACAGGTAGACAATTGAAGTCCTGCTGAAAGGGAAGGCACCCATCCTGGCGCTCCTGGAAGTATCTGATTCCACCAAGGTAGAGAAGAATTTGAAAAATCTGACATGGCAGCATTCAGGCAGTTGGAGGAAGGAGATACAGCTTTTGCTCCAAGAGACATGAATGTATTTCCAGTCTAATGTTCACTCCCGCGGGATTGAAACCAAACCTAAACACACGCTAACTCATAATCACTTTTCTTATTCTGGAAAACACTTAAGAACTACTTGAAAAGTTACAGTTCTTTAGGGTTTGTTTGACCTTTAAGTCTTAGGTAGAGACTGCAATTGTAATTACTGTGCCTCTCCCTTCCAAGACCTGAAAAATGTAATGGGTACCCTACCAGGAAGGTTTAATTTTGTTTTAGAACTGCTATGGTAAAGCTTGGAAATGTTATTACTTATTTTCTCATTTCAAATCAAAGTCATTATTGACAAAACACTATTTTTTGAAGAGTGAGATTATACCTCAAGGCCATGTAAAAATCTTTATAATCACAATTCCCATGGAATTTATGAAATCTAAAACACAAGGGTCACTTTCATTCATTGACATTATTTGAAAAGGAATCGAAAGTTTTTTTTCCATCTTAAAGAAAGAATCCACACACACAACATTTAGAATGATTAAGATGGTTAGCCCAGTCTGTTACAATTTATTATCTCTCTTGAGCAATTGCCTTGATACATCTGTCAAGTTCCATTAGATTCTGCTGCGCCATTTGATGTCCATGGGGTGAAGTGCTGTTTGAAAAATCCTCTGTTAGACACCATGGAAAAGAAAAGGAAGAGGAAAGGAAGTTGAAATAAGTACCCAATAGATTCACACACAAATGTAAATGATACCAAGAAAAGAAATACTAACAGAAGGTTGTATTTAAAGCAGTGCTTTCAGCTCCATAAACTCACGCCTGCAGAGCACTCCTCTTCTGCCTTAAACTACCTCCAAAAGCCTGTGTGATTGTTCATGACACACATGCCTGGATCTGGACCTCAGTTTCTACCCAACCCCCAATGTGATGTACATTTTATAAGTGTGAGATTAAGTTAAATGATGTATGTCCTAGAACAGTGATAAGTATGAAACAGCATGACCTGATTTTCTTGATTTGCTTATAATGTGTTCTAATAAATATATACTTTTCATACCCCCAAAAGAAAGGATTTGGAGCTATATATGACTTTTTAAACCCTGTTATTATACAAGTAATTTTTGTTTTCTTTCTCAGGAAATATAACTTTGGACCCATTTGAGCTGAACTCTTCCTTCTGAAACACTGTTCTTGAAAGTGATGGGTTTAAGATCTAAATCAAGCATCACCATACTATTAACAATTCAAAAGTAATGAAAATAAAACATCTAAACTTTTACATACCTTTAGGTTTGAAGGCCACATTCAGTGATCAAGCTGTGCAATGAAATTTATCACCCCAGACTATAGGCACAGCGGACTTCACAATCCAACCTTTGCATGAGATAGTCTGTCTCTTGCAATGCTTTTCTCTCTGTCCTTCCAAGTTGCTGACTTTTCTTCTCTCTCTTTTTTTTTTGATTTTATTTTATTTTTTTGAGAGAAACATCGATTTGTTGTTCCACTTATTCATGCATACATTGGTTGCTTCTTATATGTGCCCTGACCTGGGATGGAACCCACACCCTTGGCATATCGGGAGGATGCTCTAACCAACTGAGCTTCCCGGCCAGGGTCCCAAGTCATTTACTTTTCAAGGATGAAATCAAATGCCACTCTGTGAAGCCTTGTCTATGCCACCTGTCTGCTCTCTGTCACATGAAGAAACAGAGGTTCCCTCTGCCATGTTCCAACATACCTCTATGTACATAATTTGTAGTATTCATTGCATTATAATTGTGTGTGTGTATATAGTGTTAGATAGTAAATTATTTGAGGGAAGTAACCATGTATTCAGCTTTGTGTTCTCATAACTGAATCCAGTATCAGGTATAAAATAAATGATTAATAAATATTCGTCACTTGGAACAATACATTCAGCAAGAAACCTCAAGTCCTGCCATTTGGTAACCAGAGGCTTTTAAGCTCTTTGCACAGTGATTCTCTGCAAAAAGTATTTATTTATTTTTATCGCAACTCAGAACACACACAAACACAACTGACAAAGAATTTTGTGACACAGTGTTTTCCTTTCCTTGATATATCTGATCAATACATTGATATTTTTATTCTACTCCTATTCTACTCAGTTCTGTTCTAAAATTGCATTCAGACCCACTAAATTGATTACTTGACCTACTTGGTCGTGACCTACAGTTTGAAAAGTACTATTTTACCTTTGTGGCTTTAGACAATTCGTTTCTTTCATTATGGGTTCAAGGCAATCTATTTTAAAAGGTTAATCTGTTTAAAGGTTTTTAAAGGTCATCAGAGATTCATATTATTATGGACATGTTCTAAACACTTGTTTTACTGGAGATTATCAATGTATAAATTAAATGTTTCAAAATCTCCTTATTACTAAATTTCTTCCTGTGCTGCTTTCATATGTTTTGTTAGAGAGATTAGCAAGTGAAGGGTTATCTAATTCTGGTTTTACTCAGTCTGCTAGTCTTCCATCAGAGGTTCTGTAGAGTGAAGTGCCCAGAAGGTCATGCATCCTAATAGCTGACCAGCAGCCATGACATAGAGTGTATTTGAATTCGTGTAACAAAGAATCAGTTTCCAAGAACACTGCAGAGGGTGTTCTTGAAATAACTACATGGAAAACTCAAAGTGGAAGACTTAGGAACTGATTGTACTTCTTGACTCCAAACCCGCAAAGGAAAAAATATTGAACAAAATCATTTCGATGATCCGGAAAGTTAACACCACAAATCAACTTATAAAAACATTTAAGTACACACCACGGTCATCGGGCTGAACTTCTGCAGTTACACTGGGGCGATGAGTCACCCGGCTGCTTTCACTGGAAAATGTATTGTCAGGAGGCAGATCCATCTTCTGTGAAGTCGGAGAAAACTAGTTAATCTCTTCCTGACTTCTATGATCTTATCATCCATAGGCTATCCAATTAGACCTGGAGATTAGATGGCCCTATGAATAATTCAAAGGGATCCTTTTGGAAGTAAAACTGTTTTTGAAGTTTTGTTACGCTTGCCCTGAATATAAGCACAGCATCTTCTTATTATGGTGGGGCTTTTGATATGTTGGTAGACACCCCCTTTGAGTTCCAGCAAAGCCATTGAACTGGGATAATGTAAAATTTTCAGAAATGCTTTGAATCTCTTGACTCAGCAAAATTTTATTCTTCGGAGCTGCCACTGTCCAATGTGGTGACATTAGCCACATGGGGCTGTGTAAATTGTAGTTAAATTAAATTAAAAATTCAATTCTTGACTCACAGTGGCCACATTTCAAGTGCTCAATATCCTTATTGCAAAGTTTCTATTGGACAGCAGTGTTCTTGATAAACATTTTATTTGATTAACATCTGATTTCATTGGTCACTTGTCTGATTGCTGAAAAGGAAGGGCAGCAGGCAGGTTGGATGGGACAGTGGAGCCGTGGAGCCTGTCCACTCTCGGGAAACACTTAACATTAGCTTGGACAGGGCCCTTTACCTTCCAGTCTTCTATTCCCACTGTAACTGCACTGTGGACAGGGGTCCATTCTAACTCCTGTCTTGAGTTTCTCCAATCAATCTTTCTCACTCCTTCCAGGGTTACCACTCTAAATCACAGGTCAGTCTACATCACCTGTTTCCGAAGAAAACTTTGAATGTTCCTCATTATCCGCACAGTCACTTCTGTTCTTGGTTTGGATTCAACCTGGTCCAAATCAGGGGCTCTTATTCCCCTTCTCCGTGCCGTCTGTGCCCTGGCGACAGTCTCACCCACCTACCCAGGCATCTACAGTCCTTGGCTCAATCACACTGTTCCTTGGGGCTCCATGAAATGTGTCCATGCCTCTTGGTTCACTTCACATCCAGAACCTTTATGTAAACTTCTGTGACCCCATCAAACCAAAATTGCCATCACTTTTTTAAGTCCTCAGAGCATTTTACTTGCAGCTCTGTTACAGCATTTTCCCCTTTAAATCTTTAAATATCGAACTCTCCTGCCGAGTTATAAACTTTTGGAAGCACAGAGACCCTGCTTTTCTGCATCCTCACGAGTTTTCTCCACACAGCTTCTTAACAAGAGCGACACAGAGAGAGTTGAATTTCATTTGGAGTGAGGAATAGAAAAGTTGGCTAACTGGAGTTGAGTGAGGATTTGCTTAGAGAAATATTGCTGGGGGCTGCGGAGGGTTGTCAAGTCTGCAGACAGGGAGGACTGAGGTTAGGACGAGAAATCTAACCTTGGCAGTGCTGAGGAGCATAACAGAATGGTGAGGCGGCACAGCGGGCTGCCAATGTTTCATAGGTCACAGAACACCACAAGGCATTCCTCCTGGCGGAGATCAACCTCAGGCAGCGTGACTCACTCTCTCCCTGAGCTCATATGGCACTTAATGCATAGCTCCGCTCCATTCTGTGTCCTCAGGGTGGGCGCTGGGTGTCAGCACCAGCTTTACTGGGTCTCCCCTCCTCACCTCGTGCTCTGCGCTGTCCCTCCTAGGTCCTAGCTTCACGCATCTGGTAAGAAGGTTCCTAGTGGCTGAATAAATCCAACTATGAGCTAAGAAATGAGTGAAAGGTCACCAGAGGTAGAATGTAAAACATGTAAGATCATCGAGAACAATAGGAATGTGGATCGTGTTGCCAGAGTTATTTATTTTCAAACAGCACAGGGGCTTTGGGGTCATCTCCACCATTGAACCCAGCCATATCTTGGCATGCCTGGAATTTGGAATACTGTTTGATCAATCATCACTTCTCCCCCCACCCCCCCAGAAGGGCCTGTTTTTACTAGAGATAAAACTCTCTTTCCTCATCTTCAAAAGGAAGCTCAAAATGTTTAAAAATGCCTCCCCCTTTGACTTTTCTCCATCTGTGTTTCCTGGGACCGATGTGAAGTGAAGGAGAATTTGGGGGCTCGGAGCTGGGAGTGTTGAAAGTGTGGACCTCTCTTCCTTGAGTTGGAGAGGAGTTCATTAAAGCACATGTGTGGTCGAGGAAGCTTAAAAATAAAGCTTATTTCTAAAGAAAAAAAAAAACACATTTATTAAGCTTTCAATAAGCTGCTTTTTTTCTTAAGGAATCAGTTGATTTACTTACCAAAAAAAAAAAAAAAAAAATGCTGCCAGCAGAGGAAAAGCAACGCGCTCTCCCAAAAGGATCCTTTGAGGAGAAGGAACACGTAAATTCCAAGAAAAGTTAGTTAGAAAGAACAGTTTATTCTCACTGGTTGCTTCTCATCACATCAGTATTTATTCCCCCCACATGCCCTTTATTTATTCATTTTAAGCCGTCAGGTGTCTACATGCTGGTCGGGGCAGAAAGAACTTTTCTTACCACAAAGACCCTTTTGGGACACCAAGTGGAGACCTCAGCTATCCTTTTAAATGCTCAGGGCTCTACAACCTAATGTCTGCAGAGACAAACAGGAGGGCCACGGCGAGAAGGCAGAAGCCGAAGTAGTTAGGATGTCGGCCTCTTCCCAAGAAAATCACTGGGCTGTTCCAGCATCGGCCCGTTTGCCATCAATCCATAAGATGGAGCTGGGGTGTGCCAGTTTCAGGACTGAAACTGTAACACATATTCATTGTAAGCGACAATTATCCACAGTTTAGTCTGTTTATGAAACCGTTTTGTGGTTATTTATTAAAAATAAAATTTATGTGTGCTTACTGAAGCTATATTTTGGCAGGCAAAAGGAGGTTGGCAGAAATGTCTGAGTCAACAGCCAGGCTCTAGCCACTCTTTATGTCGTCATATAAAAACTTGTCAAATAATATTTAGTTTTTAATCTTCAGTTGCAAACATAAGGGTAGTCATGAAAATATTCTGTGAGTAGGTCGCCTTGAAACAAGAACCCAGGTGTTTGGGTTTCAGTAAAAGTGATAATTAAGGTTCTGGCTCGTTTAGAGGTGATCTGTTATTCCTGTTCTTCCATCAACTTCTGTTACCTGTTTTTTTGTCCAGGTTTCTCATGTTTTTAAGGAGTTGTTTTTCAGTGACTTTAAAAATATTAGCTATCTGTTTATCAATCAAGTCTGAAATTCACAGACAAACATATTACTCATGATTAAGGAGGTATTATACTGCCGATATAGTCATGGTACTCTGCTACGGGAGATTATGCAGTGGATTATTTATTTTTCTGGAACTTTTTAGTTATTTAAATCAATCTACTAAATTTTTTTAATGCCTTCGAAGAAGGAGATTCTTTTTAAAGGGGCCACAGTTGTTAGATTCAAGAATGTATAATTCATCTTAATTAACTGTGCTCTTTCGAATAAGCCAAAATGATAGAGTTTGTTATTAGGGATCCTGAATGGAAAGAAAAATGTCATTAAGTAACAGGCCTTGGAATTAGGGAGAAAGGATGTAGAATAGGTAGAATATTCTTTGCTTTGGATTCACTCGCACAAAGATTCAGTGGGAGAAGAAATAGGTCTTCGTATGAAATCATTCAAGAAGAAAACTTTAAAACTTTCCTGAGGGGAGTTTCTGAGATGTGATAAACAGGAGCTGAGAAAAGACAGCCCAGTATGCTCCTTGTTTCTTCCTTAAATACCTTGGGTATGAGTCATTGCTGAGGTCATGCATTTGTTTGCCACAAAAGAATTTCTGATCCCAACTTTATAAGACAGTTACACTTTTTATATACCAATTGTCTCCTGTCTCTCCATCCCCTTCCTTTGCTGGAGTTTGGCCTTAGTTCTTGTAGCAGGGCTGACTGAGCATGCCCTTGTTGATAGAGACTTAGTCCAGCAGTTTAGTTGTCAAGTCATATAATTCAATTCCATACACGTTTTATTTATTAGACCTCTTCTGTGAGCGAAGTTCTGTGCCAGGTATTATAGAGAATATAAAGTTTTCTAAGAGCATTCGATGTAAGAAGCTTATAAAGTGATGAAATGTGTCATCTACAAGTGATCTGCGTCCCACAGTCCATAGAAATGTGGATGTCCTTACCAGGATGAAACCTTATTTGGGATCCACCAAGGGCAAAGGTCTTGAGGCCTGTAGGAGTTTGGCATATCTGAAGACAGATTCAGCATGACTGGAATAGGAGAATGGAAAGAGAGGAATCTCTCTGGATCAGCAGGACCCTAAAAATACCATTGTAGGGTTTCACGCACAGAAGTAAAAGACTGCTGTAGATTATGTTCCTGAGGATATATATATAATCTGAGATAGAGGTGAGCAGGAAGGTTATTTATTAGGGAGTAGCATCTATGGAAGAAGGGGAAGGAAGAAGGACTGGGCAGAGAGAGAAGGTAATTTGGAGTTTGGGCTCAATGACAACCTTGGCCGACCCTATGGGGAGCAATAGTCCTTCAGAGTGGTCCCAGTGATGCTGAGATGGTTGGGCATTTAGACCTTCTAATTGAACCATCATTGGATATGGGCCTCCCCAGGATGGGTGTGGCCTGGGACAAGGCAGTTCTTTGCAGGCAAGGTAACCCTGAAGGGACCAACATCACTCCCAACCTCTCAAGTCCTTCACTGAAGCAGAATCTGAGTCATAACATCTCAGTGTCCACCATGATAACTTTATGTGCATTAAAAAAAATTATGCTGGCAGTTTTTGGAGGATGGATTAGAGAAGGAAAAGAGTAGGAGTGAGAAACTCACTAGATACCCTTGAAATTGTTCAATGGAAGATGCAGTTTGAACTATAGGGGGACTGCAGAGGGAAAGAAGTAAATGGAGTCAAAATATATTTTTGACATAGATGCTATAGAAATAGAGGATGGATTGGATGAGAGAAGGATGGAGGAGATACCAAGAATGAATTTCAGAGTTTTGGCCTGAGCAAGTGGGAGGCTAGAAATACCATGTACAGAGGAGGGGGTGCTCAAAGAGGAGAACTGTGGGGCGGGACCGCAGTGGGATTAAAGAGCTTTCCTTAGGACATGTTAAGCTTGATATGTGAGTGATTCAACCAAGTGGAGACATCCAGCACAAAGTTGGATCCATGATCTTGGACTTTAGAAAAGGGGTCTGCAAGGTTGCTTTACATTGTTGGTATTGTTGATACAGAGCCAGTTGCTAATTCCTAGGGTGGGAATGTGGTATAATAGAAAGAAGGTTCAGCAGAGAACCCGAGGAATGGCCACCTCTGGAAGTTAGAGAATGAACGAAGGAGACTGAGGAGCCCTGAGAGAGGAAGGAAGGAAAACCTGGGCAATATATTGCTGTGGAAGTTTAACGAGATCATTGCAGGAGGTGTTGTTTTGTTAGCATATCTTTGAATACTAATAAGGAAGAAAGTCAATTTTAATGTTTATTGCTCATTTATTAACAACCTTACTGAGGCATATTTAACATATATTATTGAACTGTACAAGTCAATGATTTTCTTCTTTTTTCTTTTTAGAAAAGTTTAGCAAGTTGTACAACCATTACTGTGAATCAGTTTCAAAACATTATTTCATCACACAAATAAGATCCCTCGCGCAGTGATTTATTTTGTTTTTCTTCTGTGAAGTGGCTTTTAATATCTGTTGTTTTCTGTTTCTTAAACTATCGATTTGTAGGAACTTTAATAAAAATAGGTATTTACACTTTTTGGATATAGACTTAAAATAGTTTTTCAGGTTGTCATTTATCTTTTACTCTGGTTTGTGAAGATACTTTGCTATGTATCCTAGTATTCTTATGGTTTCATTTTTTTACATTTTGATTTCTGATTCCATTGCAATTTTTTCTTAAAGGAAGTAGTGATCCAATTTTACCTGGTTTTCCAAACTACTAATCCACTGTTCCAAAACCAATTATTTACTAATCTATCTTTCCCCCATTGATTTTGTTAAATTACCATGTTCTTTCCATGTTTGAGCCTTTTCCTGCCTCAGTGCCATGCTGTTTTATTTACTGTCCCTTAGCAACACATTTTAGCGTCTAATAGCATGAGACTACAATAGCACTGGGCTGAGTCTCCATGTGGCAGACTTGATTCAGAAATGCATTTATTATCCTTTAGTGTCCCCCTGGCCTTTTCCTGACCTTTGCCCATAGTCCAGTCCTCATCCCAAGTAGACCCTGCCTGTCCTCAGGCTTCATGTCTATTTCTTTTAGTCATCAAAATCTCAAAATAAATCTGGTTCTCCAGCCAGACTGGCAATTTGGAAGTCTGTTTTGTTGGCATGAATGTTCAAACTGGCTTGGCTGCCTGGTAATCTGAGGGTAGCTCACCACCATTGCAGCTGGTTTGTGGGTAATGTAAGGTAAACAGTATCTTGAGATGCCTGAAAAGAAGGATTGACTATTATAATTTCATTGCCAATTGACATATTTAATTGAGTTCTCTGTAAGTAACAGACTTTTGTGTCAGTTTCATGTTATGTTTTACTTTGTATTTCGGGTAGTCTTCAAATAAATCTGGAGTCGAGGGTTATTTTTCCACTGGCTGTTTAAAGACATTGGCTATCTTTATTCATTTCATCAACTCAAAGTATTGCTCCAATTCTGCAGAGCAGTTTATTTGTTTTTGCCTGCTCTTTTATTTTTTATTTCTTTTCTTGCATACAAGAAGGCTTCTGTTTATCAGCACGAAGACCCTGGGATTCTGATGACTGTGGCCTGTGAAATTAAATGAACACAAAATAGGATAGAAAGTACTTTTGCAGACAGCCTCTATGATTCTTCCTGTTCACGAATACAGAGGGATGTTGAGTGAGATTTTTACATGGTAATCACCCCTTAATTGCGTTTTCGCTTTCCACGGTTTCAGTAACCTGGGATCAACCACAGCTGGAAAATATTAAATAAAAAAATCCTACTAACAAACCCTCATGAGTATTAATCTGCATGTCGATCTGAGTAGTGTGATGAAATCTCATGCCAACCTGGAGGTAAATTATCCCTTTGTCCAGGATTTCTACGCTGTATACACTCCCACCGATTAGTCACTTAGTAGTCATCAAATCGACTGTCATGGTATCTCAGTGCTGTGTTCAAGCACCCTTATTTTAGTTAATGATACCCCCAAAGTGCAAGTATAGTGATACTGGCAATTTGGATATGCCAAAGAGAAGCCCTAAATTACTTCCTTCCAGTGAAAATATGACTATACTACAATATAATATTTTGAGAAAGAGGCCACATTCACATAACTTTTATTACAGTGTGTTGTTGTAATTGTTCTATTTTATTATTAGTTGTTGTTCATCTCATCCTGTGACTAATTTATAAGTTAAATTTTATCATAGGTATGTAATGCATAGAAAAAACATAGTATATATAGGGTTTTGTACCATCCTCAGTTTTAGGCATCCGCTGGGAGCCTTGCATGGTGTCTACCTTGAATAAGGGGGGACAACTGTATATACCTTTTCTCTATATCGAAGAGTAAGAGGTTGTCAATGATGACCAAAGTTCTACAGGTAGCGTTCACTCCCTAGTTAAAATGTAGGCTCTAGGACATTTATCCAGAGCAAGAATTGGGGGTAGTCAAAGAGCAGAGTTGGTACCTGAAGATGAGCATTCAACTCAACTCTGCTTCCATGGGTTAGTGACCTCATGCAGGGCAGTTAACGCCTCTGAACCCCTGACTCCTCATCTGTGAAAGGTCTGATAGGGTTGGTGTGAATATAGAACAACACACATGGTTATGTGTTCAGTAGGATAAGAAGCTACAGAACTCCTGAGTAGTGTTGAGGTTAAGTTTCTAGTCTTTCGTTGGCTTGGAATTGTTCGTAGTAATTGAAGGCAAAGTAAATAATGTGGTTCATCTAATCTAATATGCTACTGATTGTAAGATACAACATTATTTTATGTAACCCTGGGAAAAATTGCTCCCAATTTTGTCGTCAAGTATAAGACATAGCCTGATTTCTGAGATGATAAAATCTGAAATGACTCTGTGTCAGAATGGATGAGACATAGTAAGTAGAGAACATATGAAAGATTTGGATGGACTGGGGAGTAGGTGAGTCTGAATTAGTGATAATACACACCTGTACAATCTCTTAAGAAGGGATTTGGTTAGTACCTTTAGAATTATAGAACTGAAATGGATTAATGGGTCCCTAGAGCCATTGCCTTAATGAATAGAAAATTGATTTATAATTGGCAGGCTTTACAGGAGTCATAAAATGATAATTGTTTGGGCCCATTATAAATCCATGCTACCTGACCCCAGCTGGATCCTGAGCTAGTCCTCTTATTTTGCTCTTTGAGGACCCTGTTGTATTTATCACAGGAGATATTTCAGGTGCTTTTCATACTCTCCAGGCTCCCATCTTTATGTCAGTTAGTGAGTCACTGATTTCTTCACTTGTACTTGGGTGTGAGCAACTGCAGTTTGCTGATCTCCATTCTAACATGCCTTTCCTTTTATTTTAACTGAAAATGCGTCTTTTCTCTTCCAAGATTACACCTGAGTTCCTTTCTTGCCTTGTTTTGAGATTTTACTTTCCTCTCTAGACTTTCTCCACTAGCTTTTTCTATTTTGCTTATTAGTGGGTTAACATTTTCAAAAAAAGAAAAAATCCTTATAACCTATAATTTTTAGAGGCAACATAGTCAAGTCCATAAAAGCATGGGCTATAGAACCGCATTTTACAAGTTCAAATCCCAGCTCATCTACTTACCAGCTGAATACATTGGGCAAATTACTTCACACAGCTGTTCTTCAATTGTTTTCATGTGAAAATTTGGGTGTAAGAGTTTTATTTGCCTCACAGAGTTGTTGAAAGACTGAGTTAATATACACACCACACTTTGAACACTGCCTGGCACATAGTAAGTGTTGAAAAAGTGTTATCTATTATAGTTATGAGCCCCCAGTTTGCCAGTCCGTTTTCTATCTTTTATTCTTATCTCACTATCATCATCATCATCATCATCATCATCATAATCAACAACAAGTTATTTTTTGAAGCTGCCATATTGATCTGACGATGTTTCTCATGGCTAGTTCTGCTATATTTTCTTTCATACCACCCATTCTGGATAGACTTAAAGAGGTAAAGGCCAGTGGATGTGAAAGTATCTCATATATCCCAAATCTATTTTAACTCATCTTTATCTCGGATATCTGAGGCTATCTTTAAATGTTTCTTTCTATCCAGGAGAGTGATTTTTTTCTTTTTCTTTTTTACAACTTTTATAGTGGCTGCAAATTTGACCATTGTATTTCTAACAGCCAAGTCTCAATAATTCTATTCACGGAAAATTACATTAAGACATGTAAACACATTCCTAAACACTCCACTTTACAAATGCAAAAGGACCAACTTCATATGAATAGCGGGTATCTATTTTGTGTACTTGTGCTCATGACTTTATCCTTTAAAAAACTGTTCAATGGAATTCTCACTGTTTTCTCCCTTTGCTATGCCTTAATGTTCTCCAGTGCTTTCTTTGGGAAGGAAAGTTAAATGATTTGAGTACAACTCAGAACTCATAAACTCTGGAACAATATTATTATAACTGTCAACAAATTGCTGTGATTATAAAACATGTAAATGGCTTTATTTACTCAAGCACTGCAAACCCTTGAAAGAATGATTAACTGTACAAAGAAGACATAGAGCAGGAGTTGGCAAATTGTGGGCCAGTTGCTCAATCTGGCCCACTACTTGTTTTTGTAAATAAAGTTTTATTGGAATGCAGCCACACTCATTCATTTACATGTTGTCTATGGTTGCTTTTGCCTTACAGAAGTAGAGTTTAGTAGTTGTCATAGATACAAAACCTAGAATACTTATTATCTGGCCCTTTACAGAACAACTTGATAGATGCCTGACATAGAGTACCAAAGAAAGCTTGCTTTTGGTCCTAGTTTTACTCAATATATACGGCTTTTTTTTTTTTTTTTTTGGTGCCATGTAATGACACAACAGAGATAAGAGAAGTTAAATTTTAGAAACCTGAAGTTGTCTTGTAAAGGGTAAGAAGACTGATGTTTATCCTGAGGGTAGATGAGAGCCATCTCAGGTGCCAAAGCATGGGGAGGAGAGGTTGAAGCTTTGAGAAATTATTACCCTAGTTTATTCTGTTGATACCCTCTGTACTGCTATTTAGGGAACAATATTTTGTCTTTGCTATGTTAAAGTGATCTATTTTGTGCATTTTTGATTGTAGAACTGGCCCAGGTAAGAAGACAATTTCCATTTTTCCCCATGAAAAACAACAATTTTTTTTTATTTATTTGCTTACAAATGTTCTGGAAAAGGCATGAGTCATGATGTGCAACAGCCTGAGCTTTTATGATCCATTCTGGTCTACAGTAATCACAGTATCTCTCTTATTGTTTACCTTTGAGATATGGCTCATTCATTCATTTATTCATTCACTCATTTATTAATTCTAAAGCTATTTACTTACTCTGTTCTAGCATCCCATTCCACATAATTGAGATTCAACAACCAGCCAAACAAGCAAGCAAACAGGTCATTCTACCTGTAGAGAAACCATGATCTTGCAAATTTCATAGCATTTTAGAAGTAGATGGAGATTATGAAGAGAAATAAGGCAAAGAAGAGGGATAAGCACTACTGGAAAAAAGCGTGGTAAGGCCAACGTCACAGAGAAGATGGCATTTTCTCAAAGACTTGAAGGAAATGAGGAAGTGAATCATCCACTTCAGTCAGTGTAGAGACCCTGAAGTAAGAGCACACCTGGACTACTCTAAGAACAGCAAGGAGAGAAACATGGTTGGGGCAGGACTGTTGAAGGGGAGAATAGTAGTCAATGCATTGGTCATGTCATAGAGAACAGATCAGATCATGTGGGGCTATAAGGACTCTGATTTTCAAGATGAGATGGGAAGACATTGTAGAGTTCTGAGCAGAGAAATGTCACATTATGATAGTTAGTCCCCCTTTATTCATGAGAAATACCATCCAAGATCCCCCAGTAGATGCCTGAAAGTGCAGATAGAACTCAACCCTGCATATACTGTATTTTTTCCTATACAGAGTGGGGCAAAAGTAGGTTTATAGTTGTTCATATGGAAAATAATACAATAATTAATAAATAATAATACAAGAATAAACTGTTTTGCATACTCACAACTGTAAACATATTTTCCCCCACCCTATATGTACATACCTATGATGAATTTTGACTTCAAATTACAACAGTAATAGATCAACAATAGCAACTAATAATAAAATAGAACAATTATAACAATATACTATAATAAAAGTTATGTGAAAGTGGTCTCTCTCTCAAAATATCTTATTATACTGTATTCATACTTCTTGCTGTGATAATGTGAGATGATACAATGTCTATGTAATGAAATGAAGTGAGGTCCTCAGAATGTCATGCAATTTAAAACTTATAAATTCTTTATTTCTGGAATTTTCCATGTAGTATTTTCAGATCATGGTTAGACCATGGGTAACTGAAACTGCAGAACGTGAAATTGCAGATACAGGGGTACTACACATACATATGTATATGTGTACTACACACACACACACATATATGTATATATATATTTTTAATCCTCCCCAAGGATATTTTTCCACTTATCTTCAGATAGGGTGGGAGGGAGGGAGAAGGGGAGGGAGAGAAAGAGAGAGAAAGAGAGAGAAATAAACATCGATGTAAGAGAGACACATCGATTTGTTGCCTTCTGCATGACCCCGACCAGGGCCGGGGACCAAACCACAACTGAGGTATGTGCCCTTGACCAGAATCGAACCCATGACTCTTCTGTCCACGGGCCAAAGTTTTTAAAATATTGTTCTGACTGGTTGACTAAAAGGTGAGGTGATGATGTTGAGAAACCATCTCAGTAGTCCAGGTGAGAGCATATGTGGTTTGGCTTTGTGGTATCAGTGAAATGTGGTCAGATTTGGGAAATATCTGGAGGATAGCATCAACAGTATTACTGATGGATTGAATTTGAAATGTGAGAGAGGAAAAAGAAATGAAGGGACATTTGAAAGTTTTGGACCTTAGCAGAGATGGAAGACTGCAGTTGGAACTGTAGGCTGAGGCAGAAGGGAAGTTCAGTTTTGGTCTTACTGAGTTTTCCATGTCTGTTAAAACAGTGGAGATGATGGGTATGTTTTTGAATATACCAGCATGGAGTTTGCCGAGTGACCTGGGCCACAAATATAAATACATTAGAAATGATCAGGATAGAGGGTATTGACTGAAGAATAAGAAAATAGGAGTCAGGACTGAGATCTAGGGACTTTCAGTGTATAGAGGCCAGGTTGATGAGCATGGAGACAGAGAAGGAGGGATTGGTCAGGGGGCAGGAACATGGGAAGCCAAGGGAAGGAGGGGCTGGTAGGGAAGAAGGAGCATGTGAAGTAGAGCTGACAGGTCAAGCGAGTGGAAGACGTCAGAGGTGACCTTTACAGGAACACTTTGGTGGAGTGAAAGCCTAATGAGTGGATTTAAGAGAAAACGGGTATGAACTATTGCATTATACAAGTATAGGTAACTCCGTGGAGGAATTCTGCTGTAAATAGGAAAGATGGGGCAGTCGCTGGAGGGGGAAATCATAATAATATCAAGAGGGCTTTATTATTTATTATTATTGTTTTTAATAGGAGGAATAACAACATGCTTTAAGCAGATAGAATGATCTAGTAGAGAGGGAAAAACTGGTGAAGCAGAAAAGAGTGGCTCGTTACTAGATCAGCGTCAGGCAGGAGAGGATGACAATTACGCACAAGTAGAGGAGACTGATCTTAGACAGACGGCACACTCTCAGGGGAAGCTGGAGCGCAGCCCAGGGCGAGAGTGCAGATGCTGGGAGGTGGGAAGAGGTGATGGAGGAAGTTCTGATGGTTGCGATTTCTCGTTAACGTAGGAAGCAAAGTCATCCGATGAGAGTGAAGACTGGGGCAGATGTATAGACTCTCCTAATAGTCCCTCGGGGCGGAGAAGGGGTAGAGGAGGGAATCTACAATGGCCTTGCAGCAGGAAGAGGTCCGTGGGGCAGTGGCCACACATTTGAAGTGATAGTAGATTTCTTTAGCCACATTTAGCTCTTATGATATAGGCCAGAAATGGGTTGAAGTTTGGTCTTCACCAGGTTGAGTTTTTTGACAAATGAGTAAAATGACAGTAATATGAATATATGTAATATGAAATAGACAGGTGTTTAAGGTACGTTCAAGTAGTGTCAAAGGGCTCTTAGGGCCAGGACACTAGAGTTAAATTGAGTTGAGAGCGTGGATTTCTTGGATTATAGAGGTGGTGTAGTTTTTGGTAATAGTGAGGTCAGTAGCAGAATCACACGGAGCAGGAATTGCCGGGCCCCAAACAACATTTGCTGACTCAATGAGTCTAAAGTGTTATCTGAGATTTCCATTTTTGTGCTCTAATTATTTCTGCCCTAAAAAGAAAATGCTTTGGTCTGCTGAATATTGTGGGGTGTTTGGCTCTCCCTTGGGGTGAGCGGGACAAAAACCATGATCACATCCCCTCCCTCCCACAGGTGCACCTCCCCACAGTGCCCAATGGGAATTCATTCTTTTGATGTCTAGTGTCATTAGAAGTCTCAGAATTCAAAGAATATCACAAATCCCTCCCAACGAAGCTGAAACAAAAGCAGACGTTGCACTTTTCGATATTTGCTATTTAATCTCAAAAGTCTGCCAAACAATCCTGTGAGGCAGGGCAGGTCTTTCCATTTTAGAGACCAAGGGATCAGCAACTCCCAAGGGTTGAATCTGCTCCCCTCTCCTCTGTCATGTTTTTTTTTTTCTTCCAACCCTGCCTTTTCTTTCCTTTCCTCTTTTTGTTTTTAAAACCTAGGTGAATATATCTTTTGGCCAAACACCATCATCCATTAAAATGGATTTATAAAGCTCAACTTCTCTCATTTTCAGTATATCCCTGGTAGGGGCAAGAGAAGTTGAGGGGGCAGATGGGAGGCACACACCCGTCTCTTCAGTGAGATTATAAATGTCCTATGTGGGTCCAGGGACCCCAGTGAAGCCCCTCTTGTCTGTGGACAGGTATTACCTGCTGGAGGCATCGTTTTGGGAAGTTTATAAAGCAGTATTTGATGACAGCCTAGAATTGGCAAGTAAAATGGGACTTTAATTTTCATAATTTAAAAATCCACCTAGTTTGCAAGCTTGTTTTATAGTACTACCACCACCACCAAAACATAGAAACTACAAGGTGTTTAAATTGGCTGAATGGGATGAGAACACCATCAGAACACAGGTACAGAGCATTCATTTTCAAATGGCCACGAAAATCCACACTAATGTATAATTCCCTGAGGTGAGCTGAAATAAAGAAACTTTTCTGAGCATGAAGAAAGACTTGTTTAAGCTAAGCTTGGAGAAGGTTCTTGTTTTAGAGGATCACTGTGGGCTTCACATTGTCTTGTTTTTTTGTTTGTTTGCTTTTTCTGGTATTGTATTTTGAGGTCCTTTAATGAAAAATAATGTTTTAATATTTTCCCTTGAGTATTTGAGGTATATTGATTATGTTTACAGCTTGTTTTTATGAATATGGAAAATATGCTCAATCTGCAAAAGCAATGTGTAAATAATTGAGAAAATTAAATGTGTATGGCAGTAAAAAGAGTAATTTACTGTAAAAAATATATATATATTTTGTTGTTGACAGTATTAACCGATGTTCCTCATTGGAATTGGATTACAATTTGACTCTCTGCCCATCCTATCCCCGACCCTTCCCCCTAGGTCTTCACCACACTATTGTCTGTGTCTGTGGGCTATGCATATAACTATAAGAGTAACTTACTTTAAAAAAAATTTTTTTTCTTTATTGATTTTAGAGAGAGAGGAAGGGAGAGGGAGAGAGAGAGATGGAAACATCAATGAGAGAGAACATCGATTGGCTGCCTCCTGCGTGCCCCCCACTGGGGATCAGGCCCACAACCTGGGCATGTGTCCTGTCCGGGAATCGAACCGGTGACCTCTTGCTACATGGGTCGATGCTCCACCACTGAGCCACACCAGCCAGACAAGAGTAATTTACTTTTATAACCTTACTGAGGTGTACTTATATACAATGCAATGCGTGAATCTTAAGTGTTCATGTCAGGAATTTTGACAATTTTATACGGTTGAATAACCATTACTGAAAAGACAAGATTTCTATCACCACAGAAAGGCTGATCATGCTCCTATTTCTTTTTTTATTTTTTCTTCTTCGTTTTCTTCCCGTATTGATTTTAGAGAGAGCGGAAGTGAGAGGGAGAGAGAGAGAGAAACATCGATGAGAGAGAACATCGATTGGCCACCTCCTTCATGCTCCTAACTGGGGATTGGGCCCACAATCTGGGCATGTGTCCTGACCGGGAATCGAACCAACGACCTCTTGGTGCATGGGTCGACGCTCAACCACTGAGCCACACCGGCCGGACCATGCTCCTGTTTCTTGACTTTTACTGTTATATAGTAATTTTGCTTATTCTTGGAAGTCAAATAAGGACCATAGATATGTATTTTTGGTGTGTGTGTGTGTGTGTGTGTGTGTCTTTTTTTTCTCAACATAATGTTAAGGATTCATCCATGCATAATTATTTTGAGATTCATTGGTGCTGTGGTATATATTAATAATTAACTTATTTGTATTACTGAATAATATTCCATGATATGGAGAGATCACAGTTTGTTTATCCCCTTAACTGTTGGCGGGCATTTTGGTTGTTTTCATATTTGAGCTCTTGTACATAAGGCAGTTATTTATATTCATGTACAAATCTTTGAATGGACAAAGGCCTTAATTTTCTTAGATCTAGAATTTAAGAAAGTCAGGATGGTAAGTTAATTGTATATTTAATCTTTTAAGGAACTGCCAGACTGTTTTCCAGTGGGGCTGACACAGTTCACATTCCCACCAGCGCCATTCGAGAGTTCCAGCTTCCCCACACCCTTGCCAACACTTGGTATGGGTAGTCTTTTTAAACTTTATTGTAACTGATGTGTGGTGGTGGCTCATAGTGATTCAAAATTTTAATTTCCTTGATGAATAATGATCTTGAGTATCTTTTCTTTTTTTTTTTTAAGCTATATATTTTATTTATTTATTTATTTATTTATTTATTTATTTATTTATTTATATCCTCACCCAAGGATATTTTTGCATTTATCTTCAGATAGAGTGGGAGGGAGAGAGGGGGGAAGAGAGAGAGAGAAACATCAACATGAGAGAGACGCATCGACTGGTTGCCACCCACATGACCCCAACTGGGGCCGGGGACAAACTACAACCAAGGTATATGCCCTTAGCGGGAACCGAACCTGGGACTCTCTGGTCTGTAGGCCGGCCGATGTTCTAACCGCTGAGCCAAACTGGCCAGGGCTTGAGTATCTTTCCATGTGCTTATTTGTGAAGTGTTTACAAATATTTTACTTATTTTTATAATTGAGTTGCTTATTTTCTTCTTCTTTTTTAAATTCCTATTTTGGAATTTTTATTTATTGATTGAGAGAGAGAGAGAGAGAAAGAGGAGAGAGAGATCAAATAGTTATTTCACTTATTTATGCATTCATTGGTTGATTCTTGTATGTGCCCTGACCCGGGATGGAACCTACAACCTTGGTGTAACAGGACAACACTCTAACCAACTGAGCTGCCCAGCCAGGGCTGCTTGTTTTCTTATAGAGCTTTGAGAGTTCTTTATATATTCTTAACACAAGTTCTTTTTCAGATATATAATATACACATTTTTTTCCTTGTCTGTTTTATTCTCTTTACATTGTTTTTTTTTTAAGAACAGAAATTTTAATTTTGAAGTCTAATTTACCAATTTATGCTTTTATAGATTGTGCTTGAGTTTTATATCTAAGAAATTTTTGTTCAATCCAAGGTCACATATATTAGGCCACTTGAAATCCCATAACTATCTAGTGTTCTGTTCACTTTTTAGACTTTTTTTTGAAGTGCTGCTGTATTTTGGGTAATTTCTATTGCTGTCTTCAAGTTCACTAATCTTTTCTTCTGTAATGTATCTGTTGTTAATCCCATCCTGTGTATTTTTAATTTTAGATATTATAGAATTATTTCTAGAAGTTTGATTTTGGATCTTTGTAAATATCTTCCAGGGTTTTACTTATTGAAGACATGAAATATTTTTTGTAATAACTGCCTTAATGTCTTTGTCTGCTAATTTTAACATCTGCATCAGTTCTAAATTGGTTATTTATCATCTCAGTATGAGCCATATTTTTCTCCTTTAATTGCCTGGTAATTTTTGATTGGGTGCCAGACATTGTGATTTTGCCTTGTGTTAGTTATTTTTGTATTCCTATAAATATTCTAAGTTTTGTTTGTGTATGTAGTTAAGTTACTTGGAAACAGTTTGATCCTTTTGGGTCTTGCTCTTAACATTTGTTAGAAGAAACTGGAGCAGTGCTTGGTCAAGAGCTAATTATTCTCCATTACTGAGGCAAGGCCCTCAATGCACTGTCTGCAATTCCCCATTAATCATGAAGTTTTCCAGTGTAACTGGTGGGAAAAGACACTATTGTCAGAAATCTGTGAGTGTGAGGAACTGTACTCTCTACTCCTTCTAGGTGGTTCTTTCTCTAGCTTGGGGAGTTTCCTGTATGCATGAGGTTGTTAGTACTCGCTTGAATTTGTGAAGGAGACCCCCAGGGCTCTTTCTCCTTGAGGCTTTCTCCTTTTCCATGACCCTGTCCAGAGGACTTTAGTTGTGCCAGTCTTTCTGAATTCTCAGATCTTTCTTGACTCAGGGAGTCCACTGGGCTCTACTAGATGCTGTCTGAGTTTCTATTTTCTAAGCTACAAACTGGAGGTAGTAAGCTTGGAGTAAGTGTGGAGGTCACCTCATTTGTTTCCTACATCTCAGAGATCATGAACTTTAAATGCATTTATACAGTATTTTGTAAACCATTGCTTCATATATTTTGTTAAAAATATTGTCTTAGGTGGGAGGGTAAGTACAATCCCTATTTTGGCCTGGAGAAGAAGTCATTTTTTTCTCTTGTCATCTTTTGCTTCATACGTTTTGGAGTTCTGTGTGTGGTGCTTGCACATTTAGGAGTGCTGTGTCTATTTGATAAATGAATTCTTTTATCACTATGAAATGTTTCTTTTTATCCCTGATAATATTGCTTGTTCTAAATTCCACTTTGTGTTTTATTGGTCTAGCCATATGCGATTTCCTATGCTTAGTGTTTGTATTATATACCTTGTCCCACTTTTTTACCATCTTGTCTGTCTTTGCATCTAAAATGTCTCTCTTGTAAATAACATACAATGCTTCTTGCTCCCCCCACCTCCAGTCTGATACTATTTGCTTTTATCTAGTGTTTATTTGCTATTCCATTTAATACATTTATTAATATGGTTGTACTTAATTGCCAATCTTGATTTTTAAATTTTATTTGGTTTTATTTATCTCATTTATTTTTGTTCCCCCCCTTTAAGTTATTTTGAATGAATCACATATTTTAGGTATAACTTTTGGGGTTTTGTCTTCTTATTAATGGTTCTAGATGTTGCAATATACACCTTTATGTTTTTATAGCTTGCTTCCAAAGAAAAGTAAAAGTGTAGGAACTTTAGCAATAGTATACTTTCAATTGCCCTCTCCCATTATTTTGTTATCATTGTTTTACATTTTCCTTCATTACATATGCTATATTCCTCCCAATACATAGATGTTGTTTTATTTTAAATGGTCAATAGTCTTTTAAATAGTAGCACAGATTATTAATTTATATCTACTGAGATTTATTCCTTTCAGTACTCTTTATTTCATCTGCAAGTCTGAGTTACACCTGATACCATTTCCCTTTAAATAATTTTTTATCATATCTTGTATATGTCTGTTGGAGATGAATTCTCTATTTTTACTGGTCTGAAAAGATATTCACTTGACTTTATTTTAAAATAATATTTCATTGGGTATAGAATTTTAAGTTTATCTTGTTTTCTTCAGCACTTTATAAATGTCATTTCATTGTCATTAACGTTCCATTGTTTTTGGTGAAACATTGGACATTCTTTCTATTATTGGTTCTCTATGTGCAATGTGTCTTTTTCCTTGGCTTCCTTTAAGATTTAGTTTCAGTTTGGGGTTTCAGAGTTTAACTGTAATGTGTACAGGTGCAGTTTGCATTATGGTTATCTTGCTTGGGGTTCACTGAGCTTCTTGGATATTGGAATACCTTTTTATCAGTTCCACAAAGGTCACAGCCACCATGTCTTCAAGTATTTTTTCTGTTTAATCTCTCTTTCCTTCTAGACCTCTAATTACTATGGTAATATAGATAATATAATATTGTTCTTTAAATCTGGAATACTCTTTTTCTTCCTCTTCCCCAACCTCTCCCTCCCTCTCCTCCTCCTCCTCCATTTTCTTCTTGTGCTTCCTTTGTTTCCATTTGTATATTTTTTTAATGGCCTGGCTTCAGGTTCACTGATTCTCTCCTTTGATGAATCCAGTTTGTCCTTAAGTGAATTAAATAAATTCTTCATTTTTGCTTTTTTAATTTCTACCATTTCATTTAATTCTTTTTTCACAGTTTCTGTGCATCCGCTCAAATTTCCAATCTATGCATGCAAGTGTTTCACCTTTCCCACTGGAGTCTTTATCAATTTCATTATAGTTATTTTTAAGTGTGATAAGTACAACATCCAGGACATCTCTGAGGCTGTCTTTGCTACTTTTCTTTATTATGAGTCACGTTTCATTGATTCTCGGTGCACTTTATAATTTTGATTTTATACAGAACATTTTGTACATAATAACAGTGGAGTCTGAAGTAAATTATATTTTTCTCCAGAAAAGAACATGCCCCTTCATGTGTAAATTGGTAGATTTGGGGTCTGAGTCAACCTGATCTGCCACTGAGCTTGGTCTGGTATTCATTGCATCTTCAGTTTGATCCAATTTATTACTTGCCTCAAATATTTGGAACACTGTGTCAGAATTTTTCCTTTTGCAGAGATTTTGGTCTGAGTACTGGTGAGATTCCTCTTTGTGCTCTACAACCAACCTGCCAGATTTCAAAACTGCACCTAGGGACATATCCTTTCACCTAGAATATATCAGAGAGATTCTTCTTAGCTTTTCTGCCTTGCTCCCAGCCTTTGAGGCCCTGACTATTCAATAATGAAGAATCATAGCATAAGCTTCCATGTGGCTGTAAACTTGCTGTGGCTGAGGCTTTTTGGGATTATTTTAATCTTCCCTGCTAGCCCACACAGTTCTTATAAGTTGTTGAGGTTTCTGTTGCTTTCTCCCTACTACCCTAAAGGGTAGATTCCTTTATTGCTCATCTACCAGGATTGAGAACAGCTATAGTTCTCTTGTCTCCTATAAAATGCTTATGGCTTTCTGAAATTTAGTTCTCTATGATTTCTTTGCATCCGTTGATCACTGGTGGGTTCAGAATACTGTGATTTTTAATTGATATGGTTTGTTTTGGTTATTAGGGTAAGAGCAAGAGTCTCTTGCAACTTTCTGTGTCCAAACAAAATCAGAACTCTTCTGTTGATCTGTTTCTTAAATGTATAAATTTTGAGTGATCTTTTAAGATATAAGCCCTTCATTTACTCATGTTGGCCTTTATTTTATTCTCCTACATGTTAAATACAGTTTTCATTTGTACCTGTCTAAGCATAAACAATTAATTAATATAGACATAGGATTCCATAAATATTAATAACCTGATAAATTTTATACTACTTTGCTAATATAGTTCATGCTGAAAAAGGAGAGAAGATAATACATGGTTTATATGCTCAAGCACCAAACCCTTGCAATTTTTAATTTTCATAGGTGGAATTTGTGGATTAATTAAGGTTGCATTTGCTCTAGCCAAAGACACATTATATATATATATAAAAAAGATAGGAATCCTTATAAAATGATTATTGCTTTCTGGAAGTAAGTTTTTATGTGTGCTATAGAGTTTAGAAGTAAGGAGGTAAGAATACCAAGATATAAGGTGATGCATATTTGAATATCTGACCATAGGGTCTACTTGTAGGAGTCAACATGGCCAGAATATTATTGTCGAAAAGACTTTTAAAGTCTGTCTTAGATAAATACAGTGCTCGTCTTCCATTGTAAGACCCCGTTACTGAAAAAAAGATGAAAATATATGAAAACAATTAAAGTCTATTGAAGTTATTTGGCTTTTAGCTGAGACATTTAAAGCTTATTTTATTTGGTTGTGGTAGTTATTTTTTGACCATTTTGTAAGAGGATTGTATGTTCCTACCCATTGCTCTAAGAGCCACAGTGCCTCTCTGTGGGGAGGGAATGTATCCCATCCCTTTGAGTCAGGTGTTGTCATTGACTTGTCATTGACTTGCTTAAGCTAATAGAATGTGAGTAGAAGTGACTGTATGAGAGCAGAAGTTCCAGGAGCCATTGTATTGTTCTTCCACTGCCCCTTCTTTCTCTTTGCCCAATATTAGAGTAGTTGCTACTCTGTGCATCTGCTCACTAACTTGTCATTTAGAAATGTAGCACCTGAAATTTTATTTAGGCATCATGTGAATACTTGGGAACTATGGTTAATACCATTTTTTTTTTTTTAATTCTTACCCAAGGATATTTTCCCATTTATTTTTTCAGATAGAGTGGGAGGGAGAGAGAGAAACAGAGAGAGAGAGAGAAACATCGATGTGACAGAGTCATATCAATTGGCTGCCTGCTGCCTGACCCCAACCAGGGCCGGGGACCGAACCACAACGAAAGTATGTGCCCTTGATGAATCGAACCCACAACTCCTTGGTCTGCGGGCCAGCGCTCCAACCGCTGAGCCAAACTGGCCAGGACAGCACTATTCTTTTATAATTTCAATATACGTGAGAAAAGTGATAGTGAGTTGACAGTTATTTGGTGAATTAAAGCTATTTCATTAGGGTAAAGTTTGAGAGGTTCTATAAAGAGAACCGTAATATATAGTGACTTGAAAAGATGTTTTTAATTCCTTATGTAACCATTTGTACAATGTAGCCCGATGGGAAGCCCTGCTCCCTGAAGTTGTCAAGGGACTGGGTTTCCATCCATCTTATTCTCCCAACAAGTGGTCACAGTCCCTTTCTGGATGATCAGAGTTGGGGATTGATGTATCTCTATGTACAGCTTGGCATTGCTGCCAATAAGCTGGAAGAGAAGTGGGCTGGGGCGGGGCGCTTCCTCTTAAATAAACATCCTGAAAGTTGTGCACAGAGTGATTTTCATTCCTATTCCATTGCAAAGGAGGCTGACAATGTAGTCTCTAGCAGGTTGCCCATGATTCCAGCCAGAACTAACGGAAGAAACTCTATTACCACGAGAAAGAAGAAGAGGGTTGATAACAGGAGACAACCATCTTCATCTCCTAACTAAACTAGTCATCTAGGTGATGTGGCCTCCATATATATTGCATTTTTTTTCAGAAATCTTGAGTTAGAAGAGGCTCTAGAAGCTATTACACTCAGGCCCCTGAGAGAGATAAATATCTATCTTAATATTTAGCTTTTTGAGAACAGAGAATTTAGAGCTTCTCTTGTAGTCTATTATGTTATTCTGAGACCCTAACTCATGAACTTTTTTACAATGCCTGGCAGCTAGAGATACTGTCACTACAATATAGCCATTTTTTAAAGTAGTTGGCCCTTAAGAATGTATTAAAGATAGAGAAGAAGCCACTACCTTTTGCAAAGGAGTGAATGGTATCCTCCCCTCAAAGTCATACTTTGAAACTTTAACCCCCATTGTGACTGTATCTGGAGACAGCATCTTCAGAAAGTAATTAAAGTTAAATGAGGTCATCAGAGTGGGGCCTTATTTGGATAGTACTATGACCTTACAAGAAGAGAAAGATATCCCTCTATCTTTGCCATGGGAAGACACAGCAAGAAGGTGGCCGTCTATAATCCAGGAAGAGAATTCTCATCAGAAACCAACCATGCTATCACCTTGACCTTGGACTTCTGGACATACACACAGTGAAAAAATAAGTTTCTGTTGTTTAAGCCACCCAGTCTATGGCATTTTGTTATAGCAGCCCAATAGATACCTTTGTAATGAATATACCTTTAATTATAAACCCTTCTTTGGAATTTGATTTTTAATATTTTGTGAATGTCTACATTACTTTGAAAAGCCATGACAAAACAACAGTAACAACACGAGGACAAAGCTTGTATACCCTACAAGGATGAATTAGATAATGAGTTATTTTTGATGAGGTTTTTCCTACTCTTGGCTTTTTGAAAGCTGACAGCAATCTCCTCCCTGATCTGACAAACAGTAAGTCTCATGTATCCGTTTATTCCCTTCCTAAATGTATTGAAAAGGCCTCAGAAAAATAGACTGAGATTTCTAGAAAATTTTAATAATACAGCTCTCCTGGTATTTTCCTCATTGGTCTCACATGCTCCTTGTTAACTCTGAAATTCAATATAGATTATTTGTAAAATAAATAAAATGGATTTACCCTTATGTAGAAGTTATTTTTTCTAGTGTTAGTTTAGAGGAATCATTTTTACTCCTTGACATTACAAAAAATCCTTTAATGTCAATAAAGCTATTGTAATATTTATATGAAAATATCAAGTAAATAACAATTTGTGTCCAAATGTATATAGTCACTATTAATTATTTACCTGTTTAGAGTAACAGCTGTCCAGCCAGACATCTCTGATTGTCATAGGACATGCTCAAAGTGTTTTTTGCTTTGTTGTTTTTACATGTCTTGGTACATGTAGGAGGAGTCGCTGACATAAAAAGGAACACTGATGTCTCATGCTAACCTAAATTTCAGATGATTGGGGCTATTGTATGAATTACTGTGCTGAAGAATGATTGCGTGTACATGTCCTTGGAGACACTCAGACCTTTTCAGGGCCTGTGCCTAATACTCCTAGAATTTAACATACCAGAGTGACTGCTGACACTCTCCATAGACTATGATTCTGGATCACAATTGCTTTTTCAGTCCAGAATCTTAACCTACGTAACATGCTATGTAGAACTTCAGCCTTTCTTTCTTCTCTCTTGCTTCACCTCTGCTATTTCCCTTCCTTTCCACTTTAATTTTCCAGAGTAGTGCCCATTCTCAACCTTCCTTATCACATTTAGTACTCAGATAACTAATATTGTGGTTTCTACTAGCCTAGGGCAAATTTCATACAAGAAGTTCAGATATAAACTTCTGAAGGTTGATCTTTATTGGGGAAAGAACTGGCAAACTGATTTCAATGACAAGAAGTTCAGTGGCACTTTCTGGTGCAGTACAAAGGCCTCTTTCTAAGGTCAGTGAAAATCTTTTGCCAAATATACTTGCGAAGCTTTTATGTAAAGCCAGCCCTAATGGAAAAGAAAGAGGGTTTTGGTTGAATGAGGTTGAATACAGATCACATTTTCGAGGACTCTGAAAAATTTAATTCTGAAGTCATCTCTCTACCTTGGTTTTTCTCTAAAAAGACTACTGGAATAATATTGTATTTAAAAAAAAAAAAAAAAAAGCTCTGAGGTTTTATGCCCTTAGAGAGCCAGGAACTAGTCAGCTGTATAAAACAGTATTTTAGAGCAGCATTTCACAAATTTGATGTGTATGCAACTCCCCTGGGAATCTCGTTAAAATGCAGATTCTGTTTGCAGATCTATTTCTGTCTGTATTTCTATTTCTATTAGCTATGTAGCAGGTGATGCTTCTACAGGAATGCCAAAGCTGCTGGTCCCCAGACTGAACTTTGAATAATAAATCCGTATAGTAGCCACCTGTGGCGATTTACATTTAAATTAGATAACATTAAAAAATTCAATTCTCAGTAGCAACTTTTTTTTTTCTTTTTAGTGCTCAATAGCCACTCACCTGTGGCTGTAGTATTATTGGGCAGCACAGGACAGAAATTTGCATAATATCAGAAACATCTATTGGACAACCTTGCTCTAGAAGATGGACAGTCCGGCTGTAGAATGAGTGCAATGCTGTAGACAGGACATGGCTTCTTGAAATTTCAAGGTAGCACCATTTCCCAGAGAAAAGGTCTGTATTTTCTGAAGATACAGAACCCAAAGATCTTGCATTTTCCAAGCCATGGTGAAATCTAAGCTCTGTGAGGTCTCTCCAGACCCTCTTTTCCTGTTTGTACACAAGATGCCAGTACTCATGACCATACCTCATCACGACCATGCATACAGTTTCACTCTTTAGTTCAGTTGTTGGCTGTGGTTCTCATCTTGGAACTCTTGATACATAGTTTTGATTAAATAATTCAAAAGCCGTAGAGTAGCCCTTCATCTATCTAGAATTCTTATGTGGCAATCACATATATTGTATTACAGGTAAAAACGAAGAATTGTAAAAGACTGTTAAGGGCCAAACAGCAAACACTTAGCAATCAAACCACTGAACACACATCTATAAAACATTCTATGTGTTTGGCAATATAGAGGTCCTGATGATAAGGGTGTAACCCAGTCTCTGCTCTCACGGTCAGCTTAGGTAGCTTTGACTTTATATACAATTAGCTCTTGCTTATTTAGAGCCTATTAATTTCAATATGTTAGAGGAGAAGTTTATAGAAATGTCCCAAGTGATGATTAGGTGCTTCCAGTTTAGCTCTGGAGTCCTTTCCCAGTGTGGAAATGTCACTGTCTTAGGCATGGCACTTGGGAATGCCTCCTGAGCATAGGAGGACTTGTATAATTCAGTCAATCCTGTCCTTTGGATTTGCTTCAATAAGGACAGGACCTTTGTGGTGATAAGTACGTGGCACACTTCTCAATGCTTCTCCGTGACCGAGACACGGTTTTCATTTTGGTGTCACATGATCTCCAGGGCCATTTCTCCAGTCACATGAGTCTTTAGTATTTTTGCCTCCTGAGAGCTGGCATGACAAGTATGCATTTGGCCTCAGCATGTGGTTATGTGAGATCACTGGTCCGTATGAGGCATGGGGTCAATTCTCTCAAGTTTCTGTAAGGATAAGTGCAGTGTGTATTGGCTACAGGTTAAGGTTAATATCCTCAGTGAGATTTTGCCTCACACTGGGGTAAATGCATAGTCAAGAAAGGGATTTATAGACCAACCAGTGCTTTCTTGCACTAACAGGTTGTCCAGCTGTGAGTTGAATATTTCAGGCATGGGTATTGTTGATTTGAGGGGACCCACAAAATAGCATCCTTTGTCCCTGCCTGATATTGGAACAAATGGAGAAATGGACACTGGAGTCACACTGATGGAAATAAAAATATCACCTTTATGATGTTTGGTTGTTGAAGGCAGCTTCTCACTTGACCTCCCAATGACATCTACCTTCTGGAATTCACATCTTTGTGTAATGCCCTCGTCTTGAGTGTGGACAAGACCTAGTGACATGCTCTAACCAATAGAATATGGCAACAATGATGATTATATACATAAGATTGTTATTTCTATCTTGCTAGCAGACTCTCTCTATTGACTCTCTCAAGACCTTACTGGCTTTGGTAAAGCAAGCTGAAGACACTCACGTGGCAACAAATTGAGGGCAATCTTGGACAACAGCCAGTGAAGAACGGAGGCCCTCGGTCCAATATCCTGCAAGAAACTGATCCTGTCACCAACCAGTGAGCTTAGAAGGAGACATTTCTCAAGCCTTCAGATGCAACCTCAGCTTTGGTTGACACCTTGATTGCAGCCTAGAGAGACCCTGATGCAGAGATCCTGCTAAAAAATGTCAAGATTCCTATCCCACAGAAACTGAGATAATAAATTGTTTTAAGCTGATACGTTTTTGGTAATATTTTCTTAAGCAATAGATAACTAATACAGGTGTGTTTGCCAAGTGGGCTTGCTAATATTCTGCCCCTGAAGTAGACATACTCACTTATTCTCCAGTGGTACTGAGCTACTACATGTCTCATCCTTGGGGCCCTGCCCTATGTGGCTTATAGAAGCAGAGAAGACAATATGCTTTTGTTAGGCAGGTGGATTCCAAATCCATTGAGGAAGAGGAAGGATCAGTTTCATTTAGCAAACTTGTCTGTTGGTAAGTTAGGGTTAGGGTTAGGGTTAGGGTTTCTCCTCTACTGGGGAAGACTGAGGGTTGAGAGAAGCCAAAACTCTTACTCCAGAGACATCTCTCTATATATGCAAATGAAAATGGGTGAGCATCCTTGAGTCACATGGTTACGTGATGTCCAGGTAAGTAACCACTTCTGCAGATACGAGTGAAGTTGGAGCCATAGGCTAGGAGTGCTTAGGAAAAATCTCTTATGGAAGTGAGAGAAATAAAAAAATAACTTTCTCTTTCACATTGAGAAACTCCCCATGTTAAAAAACCCCTTGCCTAGGAAAATCCTCCTTGCACTAATTAGAAATCACACATTGCATTTCACTTTCTTGTCCTGGTTTTGATGTCCTATATTAAATGAAAGTCCTGTGACCTTTCTCAGGAACCACATGTCAACCATGCAAATATGTGTTAAGATCTATCTTTGCCCTCAAGGGACTTACACCCTGGGAGGCAGCTATAGTTGAAAGCAAACAACTAGAACACACTATTGGAGGTTTCATTTCCTCTAGGCGCTAGCTCTGAGATGGAGTTTAATCTTTAAAATGTTTATTGGGAAAGGTTCTTCAGATCAACATCTATCGGAGGGAAGGGGATGAAGCAGAATTGGGCAGAGGGAGTTAAGTGGGAAGAGGTTCAGGAGAGCCTCAGCTGCCTGCAGGAGAAGCTCTGGCACTAAAATGGTCCATTGCAATGGACCTGATAGGCTGAAATAGCTTGGCCATGTGGGCCACTCTGACAGGGCAGTGGTCTCGAGATAGGCTTTTCTCTGCACCAGAGGGACTCCCATTGGGGCTAATCACATGTGTTCACTTGTATCATAACTAACAGTTTTTTAGGCATAGAAAATTTGGGTGGGCATGAAACCATTAGCTCCCAGTTGCTAATAAGAAGAGTAGCCGTTTGTTGGGTGTTTTCTGTGCACTCTCCTAAAACTATCTTATTAAACTTGACAACACTAGTATCCTGTAGATTATAATGCCAATCTACAGACGGGAAAGGAAAATGGTGTACCCAAGATTGGAATGATCATAGTCATACTTCAAAGCTCAGGCTTTATTCTTATAACCAATTCAAAGCCTCACTCAAAATGCTAACATTCTTTCCCTGGCCTGTGGCCGGGGCCATCCTATCTCTGCCGATAATGTGTCCTTCCCATCACTGGCAGCCAAAGGGGGAAGGGAAAGGTAGCTGATTCTGCAGGCAGTCCATGCCAGTAATCTGTGCTATGGAATGTTGATGTGCTGGGGGGAAAAAAAAGATGTTCTAGTTGCCAGGATTTCTTGCATAGAAACAAAACTTCCATTCACATCCTGCTGAATTTTCAGGACCTAATTAGATGTGGGACCAAATATTACAGTTTATTTACTCAACAAGAGCACAGATGAACACTGATGAAGGTTGGGAATAGGATTTTCCACCTTTTTTTCTTTCTAAGCAGTATAGATTTATTCTACATTAAGCTTTGATGTAAACAGTACCTACAGACCTAGGTGTTTTCATTTTCTACTATAACATGCATGCTACATTTGAATAGCACTTTGTGTTTGACAAGTAGCTCCTTTACATGGACTCCTGTTTGATCTTCCAATAATGTAAGACAGAATGACTCAGAGGGCTGAGTGAGTTGTCACATCTCACCCAACTATGAAGAGTCAGGACCAAGATTCATATTAGGTATTTTCAATTTTAGGTTTAATACTTGTAAAATATTTTCACCATATTCAGGGATTTTGTTGGCCAAAGAGGAATCCACAGCATGCAATGTCAATTTCATTTTTTTCTTATTCGTTGCATATCGATATATGGAAACATTATTTGAATTCTGTTACTGTTAAAAGTAGAGTTTGAATAAAGTGGATGAAAGTTTGGGTGTTTTTTTTTTTTTTCCCTTGACCTAGAAAAACAAAACAAAACAGAAAACAGGAGACAGATTCATTTTTTTAGAGTGACACGGAACCGATGACATCCAGTTAACCCAAGGATTTGCATAGAGTTTGCATTGTTTTTGTGAAATATCGTGGACGGCTGTGCTACTGAATTGAGTAATGACATTAGAATGTGGACTTTGAAATGAAGACAAACAGATAAGTCTTGGTGCCACACAAAGGCTGTCCTCTTTTGCCTTCGATTCGCAGACAGGGATTTCTGTGTGGTGTGGTGATTAAGGGTGCCAAAATGTAGCCAGGAACTGTTTCAGCAATCATGGATGTTGTTTTTCCAATCGGGCCAATCTGCCAGACTGGCAGACAGAAAACTAACAGAAATATTAAATATAGACAGCTTCTATAGTTGAATCGTGTTTTTCCCTCACTCTGCTGGAAGCCACTATAAAATAGTAGCCTGTGTGTAGGTCATTAAAAACATACACAGATACACACACCATGCTGAGTATTTGCACTGTTAAATTAAGTCTTTGTGGACTCAATGCCTGGGTGCCAAAACAGTTGTTGTAGATGTATTAGGTGACTGAAGCCGTCCTTCATTTATGATTGCATACCCAGGTACTCTCCCCTGGCTCCCTGTCACACGGTGAAGGATTCCTTTCTCTGTTGACCCACACACCTTGGGGAATCATTTCAGGGGAAGCACCGTTCTTGAGTTTCCAAATTCACACTCTGAGGTCTCATAAATTTATGTGCTTGGAGAACTTGATAGAATCGTTGGTTTTATTTCCAGGATTTGTCTCCATGCATGGCCAACAAAGACGCATAATTACGAGCAATTCTTCTCCTGGCCACAAATGTGAAAGAAGTGAGCTCAGTGAGCTTCTGTGGCCACAGTGTATGGAGAACAAACCCCTCCCCTCGGATTCGGAGAAATGATGACATAGTGACGCTGCAGCATGCACGTGGCTTCCTCAGATGCCCCTGGGATACAAAAGGGCCTTGTGCAGCTTGCATGGCTCCATGACTCTCCTTCTCTACGAATGTTCCTCTACTGTTTTCTCAGCTTTCTGATGCGATATATTTCTACCTCTTCTACTGTGCACTTCTTAGGAAGTAAAATGTTTAATAATGCGATGTAAAGAGCACTTTTGTTTGGTAGATCAGTGTTCACTTAGAAAAATTTTCTTCCAAATAGCTTATCTCATAGGTAGGAAGCATGCCAGAGTCATTGGTTTGGCTACTCTCATAGCTGGTTTGGAGTGACTTTCTGTGCCTCTTCCATGGGTAAAACTGGCCAATGAAATGATGACATCTTTATGATGCGATACTTGAGCACAAGAAGTAGTACTCTCCAATATTAAAAGTAGCATTTAATGCCCATGTAAATACCTAGATTGTGAATTACACTTCTTTTGCTGTTTTGGAAGGTTCAGATTACCTGATTCTCTGACCAAAGCAAAGAGTGGATTTGAGGAGCGGTAAACAATGCCATTTTCCATCTAGAACGCTTTGCTTCTTCACAGGTTTAGTGGTGTAATGACTGCATTGAAGAAAACTTGGTCCTTTCCCCTGCTCCTTATGTCTGAGAGGTGGAGCCCAGAAGGAGGGGGTAGAAGAGTTACATTCCTCCAACAATCCACACCCCAGAGTAAAAAGCGGGTATCATCGTTTCTGGATAATTATGTGTTGGCAATTCTCATGAACTAGTTCTGTGTCACTTCCCAACCTAGATCCATCACCAGTATATTCTATAGCAATGCACTGCTTATACCCCAAAGGTCATTTGTGGGCAAGTCACCTTAGATAGGTGGGAAGACACCAGTTGAGATCTCTCTCTTCAGCATGCGAACTTCTCTCTGCAGAGCAGACCCCTCCCGTCCTGCGTGTGAATGCTTGATTGATGGCTCGGAGCCATTTGGTAGCTTTTGGAAGTTATTTGTATTCGTTTTCTTTGGAAGCTTAAAAATTAGTGGCTTAAAACAACATACATGTATTATCTTACAGTTTTGGAGACCAGAGGTCTGATATGGATCTCACTAGGCTGAAACCAAGGTGTTGGCAGGCCCGTGTTCCTTCCTGGAAGTTGTAGGGGAGAATCTGTTTCCATGGCTCATCCAGCTTCCAGAGCCTGCTAGCATTTCCTGCCATGGCGCCCTTCCATTTGCAAAGCCAGCCATGGGGTTGTGGGTCCTTCTCACATTATATCACACCAACTGCTGCCTCCATCAGACATCTCTTTCTCTGACTTTGACTTCTCTCTTGCCTCCTTCTTCCACTTCTCAAAATCCCTCATGACTACATTGGGCCCACCCAGATAATCCAAGATAATCTCTCATTTTAAGGTTAGCATTCTCCCTTGCCAGGTAACATAACATGTTCACAAGTACTGGGAATTAGGGTGTGGCTATCTCCAGGGGGTGATTATTCTGTCTACCATACCCTTCTCTCACCTCAGAATTAATGAGGGACAGAGGTTGAGGTTTTGAACTGGATTAGCAAAGTTAGCTGATCTTGGCAGAAGTGAAAACAATAATTCTTAAGCAAATGCTCAGGAGCCTCACTCTGAGTCGGAGCCTCATCACGCAGAGTTATTCTGCCTGACGGTAGGCTCACGCTCTGCAGAATCAGGTCAGAACCAAGAATTAGATCTATGGGATCGCTCTTTCCTGATATGATACAGTCATCCTAAAAAGGAGAGAATTGACACTTGCTGACTCTACACTCTTTGGTCCTAGCTAATAAATACATTGTTATTGTCATTTATACAAATGATCACACTGCATGAACGCTGGGAATTTTCCAGCATATTTGCCTTGAGAAGACAACATGGTCCCTAAAAGGATGCTCCAGGCCCCTGGGTTTCTAGCTCTTTTGGAGCACCCACTGAGCCCTGCCCATCTGTGGACGGATCACCTCCCCTTAGCTCCAGTGGATCCATTCCAGAGGGTGTTTCAGATCAGGCAGCTGTCTTGGTACAACTATCCTACTCCAGTTGTTGGGGGTGCTTTCAAGTTTTCTGAACTATGCAGTTTCCCCCTTTCTCATTGGAATCCCAGAACTCTAGCTGTGTACTCACGTTTTAGATTTGACTTCTGCCCTTCTGCCCAAACCAAACTTCTGGGCTTGGGTCTTGAACTCAACTCTTTTAGGTTTGTCCGTTATCTTTGATCGGGCCAGTCACCCGAAACTGGATGGTCACTAACTCTGTTCTTACACCTCCGTCTGCCTTTACTTGGATATTTGGGACCTTGTAAGGCATGCAGACTCTCTGCTAAGTCTCACTGACCTTGCTAGGTTTTATCTCAGTCCTTTCTGGTCTTTTTCTTGTTGATTTCCCTTAGCTTTGAGCAGACATTTAGGTAGTGGTGAGGCTCACTAATGCAGAAGATGATGCTTTAATAGGGGAAACAAGGCAACTTCTGATCAAGCACAGTACATGCAATTTCTCAGCAACACTTCATAAGGAGCTGGGAGTCAGGGAGTCACTCCCTCATATTTTTGTGTCTGCAGCAGCTAGAGCAGAGCTCTGAAAAGGAAGGGAATCTTAAATACTTTTCACTGAATAGGGAGGTTGTCATGTTTGGGAAAGAAGATTGGCTACAGAAGTTTGAGTCACTGTATAAAAAATGTCTCCCTTTAAACTGACAGGTTATTATTTTTTAAATAATTTTTTTCTTTTTTTGGTTTTGGCTTTTGGATGAAAACCTTTCTCCGATTTCTAATTACCTAGAAGTCGTTTTCTCCAGGACGTTTTGGAAATGAAATGGTCAATCCAGAGAGGAGGAAAAAAGTAGCTGAAAGCCCAAAGGAAAGCTAAGGGGAAGTGTTGTGTTTCTTTGGGATCTTTTCTACGCTGTCAACAGTGTTAAGGGCAGTTTGGGGACACAGAGGGAGGTATGGCGACTGCGTCTCCCAGAGGGAATGAGGAACTTTGTACCTGTGGGAGTGTTGGAAGCTCCTGGCCAAAGTTACTCCAGAGTCAGTCCTTCTCAGTCCTTTGTCTATAAAACATGAACAAGAATGAGGAAGGACAGTGGAAATACAGCCCGGGGGGGCCTCCGATATAAGAAAATTGTTCAGAGAGACCCTTTCAAGCATAAAGGGACCTGGCTAAGAGGATGCTACACTTACTAGAATTTTACAGAGAAGATACAGCAAAGACGAGAGACTCATCTGCCACCTGTACATTCCTGCAAAAACTTTGAAGCGACAGCTCTGGAAGTGCCAGAATGTTGGCAGGTAGATGGTCTCAGAGGGCCAGGCAAGTGTGGAGAGAGGTGCTGTGTCTGCAGTGTCCCACTGTCCATCTGCTGGCTGCCGACCAAATATTTTTGCTCCCCCCCCCAATAAATGTTTGTTTGTGTTTTGAGCTCCTTGGGGTTGGGTGGCATGATTTTGGATCTTGGCTTATCTAATGTGTCTCCAAGTCTTATCTAATGAGTCTCCAAGTAACCCCCAAGCAATATATTTAGTCTCTATATACTCTCTGTGTAAAGCAGGAGAAATACACACTCTTCATGATTGGGTAGTGTTGAGGTGTGTGCGAGGTGATGTGTGCCAATGTTGAGCACACTTCAGAGTGCATAGTAGGGGTTATTAAAAGTGAGCTGCAGTTCTTGTCATATCATTATGGTTAGTTAGACGCAATAACTTGAGAGGGGTGCTTATAGCGGCAGCTGGAGTTCTTTTGCCCGATCTTAACCTACCTAAGGGTTAACTTGCAGATACAAACAAGCTCCCCTTCCACTTTCCAGGGCATGGACTTCAAAGTTTAGGCTCTCTGCACCCTACAATTTGAATCTGTGCTACTTTTGGTTCAACTGTGAAATTGTGGTATGCTAGAGCTTAATGTAGCCAGGCTTGTTTTTTTTTTTTTTTTCTGTTTTCCCTCGTAGCCAGTTTGGCATTACATAGATCTTAGGGCTGGTTTCACACTCCCTTGTATCAGAGGCTAGAGGTCAACTTGAAACATGGCAGGGTGGAGGGTAATAGCATTTGGCACCTTTTATTTAGTGGGAAGCATTTTAAAAACACTAACCTCAGTGGGGTTCTCAGATTAGTTCTGTTTTGAATTAGTTCCTCCAATCTGGGTGGTAAAATGCAAGCAGGGAGGTTAAATGAACTTATTCAAGTTGAGAAACAGAGAGCTTTTCGAAACTGATATTCATTGCCGCCAGCCCCCCTTCCTCTTGGCCCTCTCCGAAATCCAGTGCTTTTCCTGACACAAATCTTCTCTATCTGGAAGGAAATGGTATTAAAGTACCATTATCTGTCTAATTTTGTCCTCTTTTTGGTGGATGGAGATTTTGTGACCGGACAGAGGAGGGGAAGAAGGGCAGAATCCTGCCGTGACTGCTTATGAGTCACTGGGATAAAGGGAGCAGCAAAGTCTTAATCGGGAACCGCTCACCACACCGATGTCCAGCAGGAGGATTCTGGGAGCTGGTGTTGGAGGGGAAACAGTTCACCACTGATGTTGAAATACTCACTTGTCTTTTCTAAAAGTAGTAATTTTAGCAGGACTCCCCGTCACCCCCTCTCCCCTCAAGTTTTCTAGGGCTGCTGTTGCTGGTTCTGCCATCTTTCTAGGGTAGAAATGATAGAGAAGAACGAGAAGGAGAAGGGGGAGGAGGAGAAGAAGAGGAAGAGAAAACTATTTTTTCTCCTAAATAATGGCTTAAGGAAAACACATCTCCTGGCAAAATCGAAACAGCATAACATTTCTTTCTTTCTATTATCACCTTCCTCCTAGGAAAAGAAAGCACTTTGCTTGTAAGCCTGTGCATTGGAATAACAGGTGAACTGCACTTGGGTTGCAGGTAAACACAGTAAGTTGTGGGAGGCGGCTTGCTTTGACCTGAGGTGTCTCCATTATCAGTGGTAGGGTCATCTAGCAAAGGGGACTGCTTTTTCCTCAGTGTGCCTGTACTGTAATGTATCACTGAGCTTTGAATTTGGGGTAAAGGGGATTATTCTGGTCTAAGCTAAAATCTTATAGATATTCAAGTTATTAACCCATCCGCAAAGCCAGACATCTTTTGGTGACTTGTCTCATCACTTTCTCCATTGATAAAAATTATTGTCAATTGTTTATCAGGGACTCAGAGTTTCTCTTCTACCACTTGGTAGGGTTAGTTTCCACTTCTTTGCTGTTTTAGGCTTCATGAATGTGTCCAGTTTATGAAGCTAACAAATGCCATTTTAACATTCTGGACCACGTGCCCCCGTTTCATTGTGTGGCTCTTTCTATTCGGCATTGGCAACGTCTAGGGAGAAAGACAAGCAGAGAGGTAGGACTTCATTTCCTTAGTCTCCTGGTACATTGATTAGAATGTACAGCATCCCACTGTTCACAGCCAATGCCAGAACACACATCAAGTTCTCGGTCAAACATCAAACGTGGGGAATAAGTTTGGAAATATTACCTTGGGTGGTGTTACAGATATGTTTCTGGAAGTTTTCGTGTGGTGCTATTCGACTGTCCCAGTGAGGATCCAGTGGGAATGGGGACTCTTCAAGTGTTCCATGGTATCTCTTTTTTTTTTTTTTCAAATTCACTTCTTAAAAAATTTTAAGCATAGTTGGTATACAATATTATTTTAGTTGTATTAGTTTCAAGTGCACAACATAGTAATTTGACATTTTTGTACCTTACAGTATGATCACCCCACTAATTCTAGTAATCATCTGTCACCATAGAGACTTATCACAATATTGTTGACTGTACCCCCTTTCATCATTTTCACCCATTCCCCCACTCTCCTTCCCTCTGACAACCATCCCTTATGGTTTCTGAAGTATCTCTTAAAGTCCCACCTGGGTATTTTTCTCATAGACCCTAGCAACATATGTATGGAAGCCTCAAGTATACATCCAAATAAAATAAATCATTAGACTGCAGCTCATGTATTAATATTCTACCTTAAGAAATAGAAAGCCAGTGCCCGTAGACTTCCAGATAGTTCCTCCCAGGGTTAGTTTTGATATTTCCAGGCAATTAGGGCCAATGAGTCTGAGCAGATATGGCATTCAGCATGCTTAAGGATATCATTTCAGATACTCAAGGATTAAATGTTCACCTTTGGGCAGCCCTGGTTATGTTTGAGAATCAAAATAAATTGATGTAGCCTGGCCGGTGTGGCTCAGTGGTTGAGCATCAATCCATGCACCAAGAGGTCACCGGTTCGATTCCTGGTCAGGACACATGCCCAGGTTGTGGGCCTGATCCCCAGTGGGGGGCATGCAGGAGGTGGCCAATTGATGTTCTCTCTCATTGATGTTTCTCTCTCTCCCTCTCCCTTCCTCTCTCTCCAAAAATCAATAAAGAAAAAATAAAAAATAAAAAAAACTGATGTAGATGGAATTTAATGGCTATAAGATGTATTTAACGTCACTTGGAATGTCATGAAAATTGAAAAATGTCCTATGGGGCCAAATGGAAATCCTTCTTTATTTTCTCTGACAGTGTCTTAGAAAATTTACTGATTGACATTGAAAACTGTTGGCTCTCAGCAAGCAGTCCAGACTTTCAGCCACGCGTCACACCCACATGGCCCACCATAGTAGGTTTGGATGCTTCTAGTTCGCATAGATTTTGTTTTGTGAGTTTTCTCTTGTACCTTTAAGAAGGGAATAGGATCTTGAAGAAATGTCCCCGAGCAGTATTTCTTTTATGATAGTCTCCAGATCCTCCAAGGGTGATTATCTGTGAAAATTCTTTATAGTCTAAGTTCCTTTAACTTTTGGATGAAACAACAAATACTCCAACCCACTGTCTTCTTAATCCTATTTATAATTCTTCTGGGTAATGAACATGTAACACGAACCACCTGTTACTGTGCTACTGCCTCCCAGCTGAAACTCTAAGGGCCAGATACAGTTTAGAGTTTTAAAAAAAATTGTCTGGAACCCTGATCTAGTTTGGGGAGGTTGAGGACTGTTTTCTAGTTAGAAATTACTATTTTCTCTTTTTTCATGAAGATATGATGTAAAAAACATTTTTCCAAACTTTTCCTGATGTTTACTGGGCAGTAGTGGCGGGGACCCTCCTCCCTAGGTGACTGCTCTGGAAAGCAAACTTCAAACAGGGGAGGCTCCCTAGGCAGCCACCTCTTTTGTGTCTGAGCAACCCTTCTCCACAGCTATGTCCATCACCAGTACACCCTTGATGGCTCCAATCTAGAAGTGCCTTAAGGAACACCTGTACCAGTGCTTCTCAAACTACCTGGTGAAGGACCAGGCTTCATTCTTTATTTCCAAGGAGAGAAAGACATACAAACACAAATCTGCTGATCCAGCAAGCCAATGCACTAAAGAGTTTCTGAATACTTTCAATTTTCATTCTCTTGTACCACGGACAAGTGATGCACAGTGTGAAGACCAACACCGGTTCCTGGAACAAGCTTTGAAGAACGCTGACCGAGGTCCCTCGTTAGAAGGTCATCTCTGGACAAACTGACATCCTGGCTGAGCCATGTGATGGAAACATACGCAAAGTCCTCCGAGGTTGCTCTGCAAATGAATTTTCTGTAACACCCAACAAGCCACCTTCCTTCCCGCCCAGTCAAATGCCCTAAAGTAAGGACATGTTTTATTGCCTTTCTTTGATTAGTAGGTGTTTTCCCTGCTCAGAGGGTACTCTTCCTTCTTTGATACTCTATTTTATCTTGCTTATAATGTTCAAATTGAAGAATTCAGAAAATTTGGCAAAAGTCCCCAATTTCTTTTCAGTTTCTCCCATGTGACACGCAAGGACAAATGTGCAATTGAGTATCAGAAAGAATGGGCCTAAATTGTTCCCCAGGATAGATATGTAAGTTGAATATTAATAACAATTCTGGGCTATATTGATTAGCATTCATATAGAAACAATGAAACTTTTGGAAGGAGGGGACAATTGCATGATTTTAGTACAGGGAGCTACTTGTCTCCATATATGTGAAATCAGTATTTATAAAATGAACAATAGCAACAAAACCTGAAAATAAACACACCAATCCTTAGAGTTTTATTCTGCAAAATGAATTACTACAAGGCTGAGTCTTTCCAATTTTTTTTTTATTCCTGATATGTCTTAAATGTAACATTTGAAGAGTTTGTTTGTTTGTTTGGTAACCTCCTTTTTCTTTCGCTTCGAATTTGTTCCTCCTAGCTCTTATTGTTGTGAAACCAAGAGCTTAGTGGGGCCCAACAGGGATTTAGTGGGCCTTTGAGGAATCTTTTCTAAGCCATTTTTGGCATTTAGGACAAATCCTATGCTATGATTACTGAAAATTTGGCAAAATCAAACTCTTGCTCATATATATTTATAGAATAATAAAGGGAAACTGACAGGATTTTCATCTCAACTGAGTGCAGCTTTGACATAAAAATGGTGTGCTTCTACTTGGTAGTTAAGCTCATCCTAAGGAAAAATATTTTAGAGTTGGTGAACTCAGAAGAATCCAAAGAAAAAGAAAAGAAAGCTAGTGGACAAAGAGGAAGGGTGGTAATCTCTGATCTTTTATGGAAAAGGAGACTTCAGTAGACATAATAAAAAATGTCAGTTAATTGAATTAAGAGCCTCTAATAATACTTAAAACATTTAGCTACCTCTAACCACTTTAAGGAAAAAAGAAATAAACAGTATTCAACCTATCAATTTCTAGAAAAATAATCTCTGCCTACATATAAAACATAAAAAAATCACTCTAGGAGTAACTTGTCTGTCATGCTATGAAACTTACCTGGATGCACCTTATTCTTTGCAGATAAATCCACAATAGTTTTTCTGCATCTGTAGAAGGTGTAAATGTAAAATGAGAAATTCTCATAAAACACTAGAATGATCAGTCTAATGCCCTGTAGTCATTGGCAGAGTTCTGATAAAAGGGTACTTTATTGGTGTTTTTCTCTCCTTTTATTTTTAAAGGGGAAAGGAACAGAGAAGGCCATTTTGCCTGGGAGAAGGATCGGGGATGGGTCAGGGCAGGGTCTAGGAGAGGTATTAAGGTTAAGATGGACCCCACCCATGGTGAGGTCACTTTTATTCACACTTCTTCCTGAATCAGAACACCCCACCTTAAAAAAAAATCCAGATATAGAAATGAAAGGAGGGACTCATAAACCTCACCATGTGTTTTTGGAAGAATTACAACAAAATGAAAGTTTTCATGAACTAGAGTAACTCATTCAGGCAAGAAGCTTATCCAAAAGATATTTCCAGCAATTTCAGTCCCCATAGAAAAGAGTGAAAAGGAAAGCTTAGTGTTTCACATTTTTTTTGTCATACTTTAAGGGATTTCCATGGTGGTCAATTGGGTTTCCTGATTCGCTGAATAACTGCACGTGCTGACTCTTTCGTTAAGTCCCCTTTCCAATACCCCATCCCATGTCACATGCCAGCACCTGTGTATACTAGGGCTGTGGGACATGCAAGCCAGCCCCTTCCCATCAGCTGCACCCAGTCTAGTGAAGAGAGATAAACAATTACACACAGCACACAAGAAGGAGTAGGGATATTATGGGGGTACCCAGGAGAAGCATATCATCCTAGATTTAGAAATTCAGAGAAGGCATCCATGAGGTGCTGATGTCTCCCTTGGGACCAGATCAACAGAAGAAAGGTGGGACAAGTTATTGAGTGTCCTGGGGGGAAACACTTTCCAGGCTCAGGTATGAGTGTGAAGATTGGGAGTGTGGGAACAGGGCAGGTCACAGGTGAAGAGGTGAGAAAAGACCTCCTAGAGCTAGAGGGGACCTTCAAGATCCTGTCACCATGAACTTGTTATATCAGGTAACTGAAGTTGGAGGAGAGGGATTGTCCAAGCTCATATAGTTGGTTAAAAATTGATCAGGACTAGAACCCAGACTCTCTGACTCGAAGACTGTTGCTGGCTTGCACTCTTTTCTTATCAATTCTAAGGACAGTATCATCTTTCTAGGTGCTAAAAAGCATTGAAAAGAGCTGATAGAAGATGGAAAGGCTGAAGAAAAAATAAGCCAACAGCAAACAAAATTCTTTTTTTCATAGAGAGAGTGGAAGGAAGGGAGGGAGAGAGACAGAAACACAGAAACATCAATGTGAGAGAGAGACATCGATTGGTGGCCTCCTGCACGACCCCGACTAGGGTCGAGGATCGAACCTGCAACCCAGGTACTTGCCCTTGACTGGAATGGAACCCGTGACCCTTCGGTCTGCAGGCTGATGCTCTAACCACGGAGCCAAACCGGCCAGGGCCAAAATGCTACATTCTTATTATGAAAATTGGTAGTTATAATGCTGACACAATTGGGGAAAGAGCTGATTCAGTTTAGACTTCCTTGTTTGATAAAGAAATTTATGGTTTGGAAATATTTAATATAAAATAATTAAAATTAAAATCTTGCACCCTTTTGAAAAAAGCATTATAAACACCGACTCAATGTAATATACATAAGAGGGCAAGTCTTGGTTTCCTGTAACATTAATCTATGGAAGATACCTCATTCCCTAACAATAACAGATACACAGGGTATAGAAACGTAAATGGAAATCAAAAGAGAAAATATGCTTTGGGTGCCCATCTTTCTGTGTTGCAGTTGTAACCATTCTTCAGCTATTCCTGAATATCTATAATAATAATGCCATTGTTATATTCTCTTTGCACTTGACTCAGATATAGCCACGCACTCAAGGACAGCTTTACAAACACCAAAAGCACTATATAGAGAGACCAGATGTCTTTGGGGCAGTAGTTAAAGAGGACATATAACACTCTGTTTATGGCAAATCAATGATTCACTGAAAAGGGCATTGATGTTTAGCTGGAAAAGTCTTTGAAGAGAAAATATATCCTAAAATGGAAGAAATAGAATTGAAGTAAAATTGACCAAAACTTGACCTCAACTGAAAATCTTAGAGTATCAAGTATATTTAGAGTGCCAGGATATGATGTGAACACTATATCCTGATTAATGTGAGAACTTGGAATTCCGTATTACCAAGGGAGAGAGCCATATCACACACACACACACACACACACACACACACACACACATCCCTTTAGGTCCCATTAGATCTCTAAGAGTAAAGCTCAGGCATAATACATTTTAAAAGTCACACTGATATTGCTAATGTGTAGCCAGGATTAGAAACCACTGCTTTAGTTAACCAGGTGTGTGTGAGTGTGAATGTATGTGTGTGAGATTGTATGTGTGTGTGTGCGTGCGCTTCTAAAGAAACCAAAGTGGCATAACCTTAAAATAGAATATTGGAGTTATATTCTCAGTTTGCAGAAACCCTAAAATAGAATATTGGAATTATATTCTCAGTTTGCAGGAAAAAATTAATTAAATGGAAAATAATCGGTCAATTGAAAGATATTTTTTCCTATACATTAAAAAAAAATCTGGCCTTTGCTATTATTGATTGCTAGCCACTAAGTCTCAGAAAACAATAAAGAATAAAGGAAGAGAAGTATTTGTGGGAAAAGAGCTGGAAAGATCAGTCATGCTTATTTTAATAATAAAAATATTAGGGATGTGCTTTTGGTTGAAATTTTATGTCATCAAATTAGTGTTTCTTGTTATGAAATTTTTCTTGATATAAAAAGATTTGGCCATATGATGTTATTCCATGTATTAATATTTAATACCACCTGCTTATAGTTGAGAGTCATAGCTCTAGAAAAGTATTTCTAAACTATTTTTTACCATAGTGTGGATTGGCAGGGTGAAAGACCCCACAGCCCACTTACTCTATTCATTCCCACTCTAGAGAGGGAAAAAAATAATAAGAGGGAGTGTGTCACTGTATAAGCAAATTTTTGTGGTTTGCCTTAGCGGAGTGGTAAAGATGACTCGCCTTTGAATCACAACATATACATGACTTAAAGCCTAGTGATTGCATAATTATGGGCCTCAAATACTGTTGATGGAAGCATATATCACTGTGCACTCTGGGGTTGACCAAACAATCCACAACAAAGTCCAATGTCAATGAAGACGCTAAGCCAAAAGTAATTCGTAAGAAGAAGGCATTTGAAAACCATGACCTAGTTAAGACCACACCGATAACCACGTGTGCGCCCTGAAAACTGCCGGCATCCCACCAGCTGTGCGCAGTTGGAGTCATGCACCGACCTCGCCGGCACCGCGTGGCCGTGTGGGACCCTGCGTTAGCCATCAGGAAGTACTGCTGAAACAAAAATGCGATCACGTGAATACACCATGTTAGTCACTTTAACGCATGCATTTAGGCAGTGGCCCACAAGCCATCTGTGAATGTATGTAGAAATGACAGCGGATGGGTTAGGCATCGTTTAGCTGGAAGAACCGAGGACAGAATGAACCGCTTCAGGAGGCTCCATGCGGATTGTAACCCCTATTTTCAGAACTGCCACTAGAGTATCATTCATTATCAAGGTCGCAACTGAGCTATCTAGTGACAACACTGGACTTCCATGGCTTTTCAAGGTAATAGTATTTTTGTTTTAAAATTTGATTTCCTTTCCCCCCCCGCCCCCCTTCTTCGAGGGTACAGGAAACCCTGAAATGTGTCTGGGAACTAAGCCTGAGTAGTTCTGCACATTTCCACATTCACAGCCCTGTGTAGGCCAGGGAGTACTAAAAAGTTTCATCTCACAAGCAAAGTCTGATTGATTTGTAATGGATGCCTGCAAGGCTGTGTTGAAGCCAGAAAGGGGCATCTTGATTGAATAAAGGATGCTGGCCATGGGCGCCGGGCAGCGGGGGGCAGCTGCTTGCCTTGTTTTGTCTCTCCTGTCATGGGCTCTCTCCTCCTGAACTCAAGGCAGGACTGTCCATTTGTGGAGGTATGTTTCTGTGATATTATTTTTTACTTCACGTCTGACTTCCTCCTCACCATGTCCAGACGCAGGTAAGGGTGCCAGATAAAATACAGGATGCTCAGATGAATCTGAATGTCAGGTAGACAACAAATACATTTTGGGAGAAGTATGTCCCAAATATTGCAAAGGACACACTGATGCAAAAGATACTGTTTCTCTGAAACTCCGATTTAATTGGGTACCCTGTATTTTTCTTTGCTGAGTCTGGCACCCTAAATTCAGCATTTGGGACACTTCATAGTGTCCTAGTATCTGGGTTTATAGGTCACCTACCTCCAATTTCTTCAGGGTCTGCAAACTCATTTCGCACTAGAATAGTTTTGTGCATCCCAGAGTGACCCAAGGTAAATATGCAAACTAATCCTGAATTACAAAAGTTTGATAAATCCAAGGAATGTGGAAAAGGGGAGCGAGGGGACTTAAAGGATTAGTGGGCCAGTGGAATGTTCAATATTGTGGGTTGGGATTAAGTGTCTGGAGGAGGCTGAGGTAGGTAAACCAGCTGGGTCAGAGGTGACTCTTGGGGAGGGACTTAGAGGAGAAAAGCATCGCAGAGTGCTGCGTGGTCCTTTCAGACCTGCCACCGCTTCCACTGGAGAGTTCCTGGAACAACGGGAGGGGGCAAGATCCGAGGTCCCTGGGGCTCTGGCTGGCACTCATTCTGGAATGGAGAGTGTAACTCTGTGTGATGCTGACACACGGCAGCGATAATCTTTGGAGTCCTGCCAGACAATTCCCAAATAATATTCTTATCACTTTAGAAAAGAGGTGTGGGGGAGAAAACGCATTTAAACACAGTGTTCTGGAAACTACTCTCTCTCTCTCTCTCTCTCTCTCTCTCTCCCTCGCTTTCTCTCTTTCTCTTTCTTGTTTCTGGGAGTAAAATCTGATGGCCAGTGTTTGCTTTAAATGAAATATGTGTGTGTGAATATAGTTTAATTTAAAATCATCACCACTTTTGGTAATAATTCAGAAGCACCTTAAGCTTTGTAAGGCAAACGAACCAAAACAAAAACACAACAACAACGGGAAGCCAGAATTTAGCCAAAGATTACGTTTGTGACCAGCCCTGGGGAGATTACAGTTAGGTGCTGCTCACCATACTGATTAAAACCAATTTCCCCGTGTTTCACTCATTTTCTGTATGCTGAAGAACTACTGCGCAGTGGGGCAGATCTTTGTCATCTTGGTAAATGACACGAAATCGACAAGGCACCTGATGACGGGGCTGGAGCAGTGATCAAGTTCTGTGTTTTCCATCTGAATTTGCAATAAGTATTTGACTTAGCGCTTCTCAGAAAATTCAGCATAGACCTTTCTTTTGCCTTATGGTCATGTTTCATTAAACACGGAAGTGCCTGCAGAGTGTCCAGGGACTGCAAGCAAAACGAGGTTAAGGTATTCATTTGATCACTTTCCCACAAAGTCTGGATATTCAGCAGTTGAGGAAATGCCCCCACCTGGTAGCCCCCAAAGGAAGCTGCAGGTAAACCGCTCTGTCACCTTGCCTCCTAAGAACTGACTCGCTCACTCTGGAGTGTTTTTCTCCCTATCGCGGCCATTTTTGCATTACTTACTGCAGGGTCCCCAGGACGATGAAGGCAGGGAAACAGATTATATGCCAGGCAGCTGGATTTCCTCTGCAGCCTTTTCCTTTGCATGAAGCTTCCTCCTTCCGCAGGTTTATAAACAGCCCTTCCTGTGATTTTGCAGCTCAGACTCTGGTGAGTGCCCTCCAGCTCCCAGTGCAGCCAGGTGCTACACATCCGCTGCGGTGAGTTGGTGACTCTGCAGACGACGTGTTCCCCATCCATGTATCATCCACATTCTGTCATCCTCAGGGCAGCCAGGAGGCTGACTGCAACTCTCACACAAACCTTCCCCACTGGGTCTTGCAGGTAGCAAGAATATCGTGTGATGTGAAAAGCTGATGCTCAGCTTCTGCTCTGTTTCCCTTGCTGAGCCAAGCCCAGTGATATCAAGAGGAGCAGGGAGCTCAGCCTGGGCAGGGAGGTATTGCTTTGTGGCCAGGCAGTCCTAGGATCTAGTAGAAATCATCTGTCTTGTCCCTGATGAGCAAGGGCCCGTCACATTGTCGTCATGCAATGTTCTTTCCATATAACTGTTAAATGTCTGGCATGGTAAGTCATTCTGGGTGGAGAAACTTGCTAAATCCGTGTAGGTACATATACCTTGAAATGGGTTAGCTGTTGGTCCTTATTTTCGAGGTAACCAAGATGTATGGGGGAAGTCATTTCATATGCATGATCACTGAATTCTGGAGAGCCCAGCCCTACTACAACTGGCATGAAATTTAGATCAGTGAGTAGCTGAGTAAACGTTTGACCTTAATAATTATGGCTTTGATTTGTAAATTACAGTAATAATTTGTAACCACTGGCAGATTTAATGGTGTCAAAATGAACCCTGCTTCATATTTCTGCATGGTTGCACCCCAGTCTCGTGTACGCCAGACATACCTCTTTTCACAGGCTTTACACAGCAGAAAACTGTGTACGCTGAGTTTCAGTAAATCAAGCTGCATTTTAGCTCTCCAGGGGCAAAGCAGATGTGTGAAGATTGCTATTTATTTAGCTATTACTATGTGGCAGGCACAGTGCTCAATACTCGGTATAAATTTCCTGATTTTAATCCTCACAACAAACCCATGGTTTCGATACGATGATGACCTCCAATTGACACATGTGGAAATTGGCCCAGAAAGGTTAAATAACTTGCTTCCACTAAACTTCCTCATACATGTTTCCCCAAGGAACAAGACTGCCCGGAATCCTGGGGAAGCTTTTCCCAGCTGTGATACATTGACTCTAAGAAATAAGTAGATTGGACTTCCGGTCAAGATGGCGGTGTAGGTAAATGCAGTATCGCGTCGCGTCCTCCCACAACCACATCAAAGTGACAACTAAACTACAGAACAACCATCATTCAAAACCGCCTGAAATCAAGCTGATTGGAAGTCCTACAACCACAAAATTAAAGAAGCCACATCGAGACTGGTATGAGGGGTGGAGGCGCGAAGGTCTGGTCCCATACTGTGTATGGCGGATAAAAATTAGGAGGGCACCTCGGCTGGGAAGGTCCTCCCTGAGGACTGAGGGGTCTCCATCCCACACCAGGTGCCCAGCTCAGGGTTCCAGTGCCAGGAAGAGAATCCCCATCACTTCTGGCTGGAAAAACCAAGCTGAGGCAGCTGGAGCCCCCGGCAGCTCCTCTTAAAGGGCCCATGCATGGACTTACTCGGACTCGCACCCTCCAGGCTCCAGCGTGGGGTAGGCAGCTTGAAAGGCACCAGAGTCATATGGGGAAGAACTGAGTTGTTTGGCACTGGAGCGAGGGCTGGAGAGGCAGCTTTCTCCTGGACAGACGTGCTATAAGAGGCCCTTTTTCCTTTGGTGAGCCCTTCCCTGGGACTGCAGACAGCTGCCATATCTGGGACTCCAGCAACCTGGCTCACACTGTTGGCCCCGCCCTGGTGATTCCCTGAGGCCTCGCCCCACCCAACTTTCAGGCCCACCCAAGCTGTTGCCAGTTGCTTGACCATAGGATTGGCCTATCTTGGATCCTGCTCCAGCTTTTCCTAAATTCTTTCAAACGAGCAGCATCTGGTCTCAGCTAGCCCCATACCTCTCACTAAGTAATACATAGAAACAAATGCAGGGAGGCAGCCAAAATGAGGAGACAAAGAAACAGGTCCCAAATGAAAGAACAGAACAAAATTCCAGGAAAAGAACTAAGTGAAATGGAGATAAGCAACCTAACAGATTCAGAGTTCAAAACACTGCTTATAAGGATGCTCAGTGAACTTAGTGAGGGCCTCAGTGAACTTAGTGAGGGCCTCAAGAGCATAAAAAAGGACCAGTCAGAAATGAAGGATGCACAGTCAGAAATGGAGGAGGCACCAACTGAAATAAAGAATAATTTACACAGATTCAACAGTAGAGTAGGTAAAGCCAAGAAGCAAACCATCGATTTGGAATATAAGGAAGCAAAAAACACCAATCAGAACAGCAAAAAGAAAAAAGAATCCAAAAAAATGAGGATAGTGTAAGGAGCCTCTGGGACAACTTCAAGTGTGCCAACATTCGCATCTTGGGGGTGCCAGAAGGAGAAGAAAGAGAACAAGAAATCGAAAACCTATTTGAAACAATAATGGCAGCAAACTTCCCTAACTTGGTGAAGGAAACAGACATACAAGTCCAGGAAGTACAGAGAGTCCCAAACAAGATGAACCCCAAGAGGCCCACACCAAGACACATCATCATCAAAATGCAAAAGGTTCAAGACAAAGAGAGAATCTTAAAAGCAGCAAGAGAAAAGCAATTAGTTACCCATAAGGGAGTTCCCATAAGACTGTCAGCTGATTTCTCAAAAGAAACTTTGCAGGCCAGAAGGGAGTGGCAAGAAATATTCAGAGTGATGAAAAGCAAGAACCAACAACCAAGATTACTCTATCGTGCAAAGCTGTCATTTAGAATCGATGGCCATATAAAGAGTTTCCCAGACAAGGAAAAGCTAAAGGAGTTCATCACCACCAAACCATTATAATATGAAATGTTGAAGGGTCTTCTTGAAGAAAAAGATAAAAAAATATAAACAAAATGGCAATAAATACATATCTATTAACAATTGAATCTACAAACAAAATGAGCAAGTAGAACAGAAACATTCTCATAGATACAGAGAACTTTTGTTAGTTACCAGATGGGAGGGGGATTGAGGGAATGGGTGAAAAAGGTGAAGGGATTAAGAAGTACAAATTGTTGTTAGACTGACAAACCTCAAAGGGAAGGGGGGTTGGGGGTGGGAAGAAATAAACCAAAGAACTTATATGTATATATACATAACCAATGGACACAGACAACAGTGTGGGGAAAGGCAGGAGGGGGGCGGGAATGGGGAGAAGGGGGTCAATGGGGAAAAATGAGGAACATCTGTAATACATTCAACAATAAAGATAAGTTTAAAAAAAAGAAAAAGAAATAAGTAGATTGGAGTTAACAGAAGAGGTGGGCCATCGTGAATACCATTATATTTTTCAGAGTTATGAAGGAGATAGAATCATTCATTCTCTAAGCTGCTGGGAGTCTTGGCTACTCCTCCACACCCGCAGGGGCAGCCCATGTCCTAAGACTGAATGATGAAACACTGTAAAGACCTTGCCTTTTTGCCTCAGTTGGCTGAGGCCTCTGTTGTCACTATAACACACTTCAGTTCCTTCCTCTACCCAGTTCTGGTTCCCTCGTTTTTCTGTTGGGAGAATATTCCTCTCAACAAAGCTCATGCATACATGTCCATCCCAGAGCTTGTTTGCTGCGCAATCTGACTAGATGGGCTGATATACTTTCAGTGAAGGATGTAGAGAGCCTCAGGTCCTGGATGATACCTATCAACTGACCCTCGTTTCTATCTGTTTCTAGTTATGGCTCCCCTATGTGACTATGAAAATGCCCTCATGCCATCTGCAGGGCCCCGTAAGTTTGCGGATGTCCTGGGAGGGCACGTGGAAATGATTCTGCTATGCCCTGGCTGGTTTGGCTAGGTGGTTAGAGAGTCGGCCTGTGGACCAAGGAGTCACAGGTTCTATTCCAGTCAAGGGCACGTACCTCGGTTGTGGTTCAGTCCCTGGCCCTGGTCAGGGTCATGTGGGAGGCAACCAGTTGATGTGTCTGTCACATCGATATTTCTCTCTCTCTCTCCCCCTCACACTCTATCTGAAGATAAATGGAAAAATGTCCTCGGGTAAAGATTAAAAAAAAATGATTCTGCTGGTTGTGTGCCATGCCAGGATGTGAGACCCCACTGAGCAGTCTTTTCCCTGGATGCCCACGTTTACCACACAGCCGTTCTTATTCTATCTTTTCCAAGCTGCCTGCCTCACCATTGGTTTTTGTAATACTGGAGGCTCTTCTTGGGAGGCCAGTTGGGCCCTATGAGGAAGATTGACCCAAGTCTTTCTTTTTACTGCTTCCTGTCAGGTCCCTTCCCTGCCTTTGTCCAGGGAGAAGATTTCAGCTCTTGGGAGAAGGGTGTTGGTGGAAGAATTCTCAAACCCTCAGAATGACTAAATTCAGCCTTCTACTTACTTGAGGGTACAGTCTGGGAAATAGAAAAGAGGGTGGGTGGTCCTCTGCATGTTTGCTTTTGGTTTGGCTGTGGCCCTTCTCTGAGACAATGGATGGGGAGGGCTTAGATGGTTGGACTGGACAGAGAGTAAAAGATGGGTGACAGGAGTAAATATTTATAAATCTCCATAAAGTATCAGTTAATATGTCTGTCAAAGATGTAATCTCACTATATGTAACACTTTATTGTAGTGGATATCTACTTACCTCCAAAATTCTGTTAAAGCAACATTAATTCCTTTCTTTCTTTTTTTATTTTAAAAACACCTAGGATCTAATACACTGTTCTGTACATGGGGTGTTCATAACTGTTTGTTGTTATTGTCATACTTGTTATTAGAATTTAGAATTATTAACTGCAGCCAGCACATAAGATAGTAACATGCATGATTTGAAATTAAATATTGAGATTGATTCTGTTTCATTTTAATATGTTTTTATTGATTTTTAGGGAGAGAAGAAGGGAGAGGGAGGCTGGGGATAGAACCGGCAACTTGGGCATGTGCCGTGACCAGGAATTAAACCGGTGACCTATCAGTGCACAAGATGATGCTTAACCAACTGAGCTGGGCCACACTGGCCAGGGCATGACATCAGATTCCTGAAACACAACATTGACCACATCAGCCATATTGTTGGCTGACCTCTACTCATATCCGACTTAGGATTTCTTTAATATTTTGAAAGTTATAAATACCTTGCTTAGCATCCACATTTAATATTTCAATTCATTTACTATAGTACTTCAATCATTTACTATAGTCCACACTTTTAAGTATCTTCCTTTTTGGTTAGTTAATGAGCTTTTGTGAATGCAACTGATAATTAGGAATGAAAGGGTTACCATGGAGAGGAAGTAAACCAAATCCAGGCTTCAAGTACACCTTCTTTCCTTCCATTGGTCCCTGCGACGAGCAAGAAAGTGCAAAGGTGATTGGAGGCAACGATAGCTTGGTTTTATCATGAGAAGGGAATACTTGATCAATAGAAAACACACTGGTCAATCTTGCTAATGGTTAAGGAAATGCATGTAAAACTAACAGTGACGTACCACGCCATGCCTCCTCATCGTCAGAGATAAACACAGCAGTGCTTTTTATGGGTTCAGAAAATGGACACTTGTCACTTAGCTGGTGGGGCTATAAATTGGTCTGCTCTTTCAGGAGGGCAATTTGATAATCTGGGACAAGAGATTCAAAATATTTGTTTTCCCTTTGACTTAGTAATTTCATATTCAGGGGTTTATCCTAAGGAAATTATTAGAGATGAGGCAAAGATTTATGTACAAGGATGTTTACTGAATATTTATTTATGAAGTCGAAAAATTAGAAGCATCCCAACGTCTGATGATAGAAGCATGGTCAAACAGTAATATATCATGGTTATGCTGTGAAATAGTATGCATTAATTCAAATTTTTGAACATTTAATGACATAGAAGATGCTTATGACATTATAATCAATGAAAAGTACTGTATTTACAGAATGATCTGAATTTTGTAAGAAAGGAATAATCTTTTGGGGTATAAAATTTTCAGAAGGAACAAACCCCTTGATCTGGAACTTCTAGCCTCCAGAACTATTAGACAATAAATCTCGGCTGTTTAAGGGGAAAAAAAAAAATCCAGGAGTAAAATGTACCAGAATGTGAACAATGTTTTTCTTGTGGTGGCAGGAGACTTCTCATTTTTTCTTTATCATTTCTGTAATTTCAAAACTTTCCACATTGGCTGTGTATTACTTGTGTCTATGAAGGAACAATGGAAGTATTCTCATACAAAGGATGGTTGTCCTTGGTGACAACATCAGTGTCTTCGTGTGGTGAGGAGGAACATGCCACAGTGCCATGCAATGGTGGACATATGAGGCTCATTTCCACAAAGTGCCCCGCCATCCTCTGAGCTGTGTACAGAGTCTGAGTTGTAGGTTTGTTTGGCACGTATGTATTGTGGACACAGTGTTAAAGCTCAGTCTGTCCCTTGGTAGGGCATCAATGGGAATTGATATCTCTTGTTATTTCTTGATTTTTACTTACTACAATGACTCATACATAACTATACATAATTTGGAAACTTCCTTCTTTTCTCAGAAGAAGCAAAATAATGGGAAGCTCTAAGAAAAGCTCAGAATTTTGTGACCATAGTCTTCTGAACTGCTGTGGCATGAATTTTGACTTAGACCCAGGAGGGTATTTGTGACAGAGGAAGTTGAGCATCGCTGGGTAGAAGGAGAAAATGTCTTTCCAGAAAAACAATAATAGCAAGTTCCTGGTTTCTCTGTCTACCAAATTAACAGAGGAACTGCTCGTTACTTTGAACAGACCTCATGTAATGATGAATGCAATGCCAGTTTGCAGTGTTAGTATTTCTCCAAGGAAATTTTCTTCATCTGGTTCTCTATTCCCCTCTCATTTTGATTCACTCCTTCCAAGATTTCTCCCAGCACAGGCTTTACAAAGTATGATAAAGAAAAAAAATTAAGTGCCGTAAAATTGCCATAGGTTTTCTAAGAATACAGGAAACACATTTTTTTTCCTTTTTCTTCTCTCTGTCCCTCCATCTTTTCCTTCCCTTTCTTTTTTCTTTTTCTTTTTGCTCTCATACTTGTTCTGTTCTCTCTCTCTCTTTCCTTGCTTCCTGATTTAGCTTGTTACATCAAGTCTGATCCTACTTGTTTCTTCAGAGGTAAGACTATATGAAATCCTAGTTTTAGTGGCAGTATTTTAACATGTATACGCCGTAACTGCTGTGATAGGAACATGTTCTCTTGTGTTAGATGGCACCTCCGTTTGGGATTTAACTTGTGATATGTAACTTTGCTTGCATGAGGATATTCACAAAAAGAGTGCCTTTGCCAATTTTTAGACTTTGAGATGCCTTGTGGCTGTTTTTGAAAGATTTACTCACCATGGACTCAAATCCAGGGAAAGTCTTGTTTCTCGTTTCTTTCAATAATTTTACCAAACATCTGCTAAGAGCTCCCAGGGGTATATTTTGCACAGGACTGAAAAATGCCTGTTGGTAATGTTAAAAGCCTGCTACTTTTGGAATACGTAACACAGCTAATATGCATTACGATTTAATAAATCCATGAATGGATATTATATGGAGATTGCAGGCCAGCTGTTCCTGTCTAAACCAAGCCAGAGGAGCAGGGGCTAGAGGGATTCAGGTTTTAATATAAGGAACTGGAAGAAGGTGCTAAGGAGATTTCTGAATCCCCTGTGAAGATTCTTACCCGGAATGTTGAATCTTGTCAGCTCTGGCCTGTGATTTCCAAGTCTTGCAAGTTAAAAAAAGAATAAAATATCGACTTGGATTTCAAACTTAGCTGAAAATCATTGTATTCACTGGAATGAGTTCTGAAGCACCACTAAAACCAAGGAGGGGCATTTCCATTCAAAGCTTCTGGAGTTAAGATGGTCCCCGTTCACACTCTTCCTTTGCTATCTCAACATCTCAAAAACTGAATCCCCACAGACCGTGGAGGCAACTTCAGGCCATGCCCTAAACCTTTACCATTACAGCTTTGCACTGGGACTTCTCACCAAACAACCAGAGGCAGTCCTCAATGGGACTGAAGCACCCACAGATTCTTTAATTTTTACTGCTGATGTCGAATGCTTTCTTGGTTAGTGTCCCATTTGATCTTCCCAAAGATTCTACCAATCAGATATTGTTATTCCCATTTTCTTTTCTTAAAAAAAAAATGTTTTTTCTTTATTGCTTTTAGAGAGAGAGCAAGGGAGAGGGAGAGAGAGAGAAACATCGATGGGAGAGAACATCAACTGGCTGCCTCCTGCATGCCCCCCACTGGGGATAGAGCCCACAACCTGGGCATGTACTCTGACTGGGAATCGAACTGGTGACCTCTTGGTGCATGGTTTGATGCTCAACCACTGAACCACACCGGCAAGGCTGCTATTCCCATTTTCTGATAAGAAAAGTGAGAATCATGGGGTGACCGATGCAAAATTACTCCCTCCGTAACTGGGAAAGCCAGAGAAAACCCAGTGTTCTGAATCCTAGTTAAGGACTCTTTGTCCTCCAGCTCAGTACTTTTAATGCACTCATCTTTTTTTTTTTTTTTTTCTGGGGGTGTTTTACCTTCCAATAACGTGGCTGATTTATCTGGAATGGCCCTGGATAGACACCCTTCTATGAAATTTCAAGGGACATACTCTGGCTGGGGCTTTCCAGGAAGCCCCCCCCCCCCCCCCAGTGAAGACCATTCCTACTTAGCCATTCATTATAAGCATCATTGGCCTGGCTTTTCCACTCACCAACTGTGAAGTGAGTTAACATTTATATGTCTTAGTTTCCTCATCTGTATAAATGGAAATAATAATAGTTCCTGCCCTAAAGGGCTGTTGTTGGTGAAAATTGAGTTAATGCATGCAAGGCATTTGGAGCAAATAATGCTTGCAACAAAGTAAGTGGCGTAAAAATGCTGGTTACAATTATAGATTTGCCATCAACTCTAGACTTCAAGCTTGGCTTTCTCATGTGATAGTAGGAAAATTAATTTTATAAAAGTCATCTATAATACATATCTTTTCAAGGAACTGAAAGTATGAGGAAAAAATACAAACTAGTGGCTTATTGTTTAGTGGGAAAGAGGCAGTATATGTTCATTTCAATAGTCCAAGTCACCATAAATAATGTAAGACCAGAGCACAAAAGATGGAGACATTCTTAACAGCTGGAAGGATCTGATAAGATTTCCAGAAGTGGTGGGACTTGGATATCTTATTTGCCTTAAGTCTCCACAGGACCTGGCTCAGAGGATGTTGTGCAGAGGTGTTCAGGGATATGTGAAGAGTGACTGAGTATGGCAGGTGGAGGGCAAGGGTTCAGGGAAAACTAGTATAAGCCATACAGAAAGACATGGCAAGAATTAATTGAGGAAGTTCATGGCTGGTGGATTCATGGGTTGTAAAGTTAAATTTAGTCCTAGAGATCAGATGGTCTTGAGTAACATTCTGTGGATTTAAGTTTAATGTGTGACTCAGTGGAGGCAAGCAGAACATCAGATGAATCTAAGAAAGGTCCAGCATGATTAGATATGATTGAGAGGACCGTGCCATTTATGAATTTGAGGAATGTTAGAACCGGTGATCTGGAATCCAAATATTAACAAGACTATACCCACACTCCTCATATAAGATTGCCAAGGGAAGTGCCAATGTTGGGGGTCAAGCACAAAGAAAATCAAGACAATATTTTATTATTATTTGGACATTTTGTCCTTGACTCCCAAGGACTCTAGTAGATGAACTTGGAATGTGGCATGCAGATTAGAAGCCGAAGAAGCCTCTTTGCTATCCCTAAGCCTAGACCCTAACCTGGGCACTGTTTCAGAGAGCCTCAAGGAAAGATAGAAACTTTTGAGATGAGTGGACTGAAATACATGTGAAAGGGAATTGATGAGTGAGACAACTGGATGATTCAATCTTCACCGCGCGAGAGACATTTTGGGCTACTTTCCCATTCCTCATCCATAAAAGGAGAGAACACAGAAGAGTCATACTGATGGGTGTGATCATTAATCCACAGTGACTCTGCTCATTAGTAAATGCAGCCCAGGTGCATGCTTGGGATCTGACTCATTAAATGAATGTCCCTCTTCCTAGAGAGAAGAAAAACAAGACACAGGGGAAAGTTGATGTTTTTCTTTTTAGAGGTCTACCTGGGAGATGGCTTTAATAAGAGAAGACAGACAGAATTTGAGCTAGGTAACTGTCCATGGGACTGAAAAGAAGGCTTGATATCAAAAACATTGAACAATTTGATCTGATATTGGAATGAGATATAGTAGCATTAAAGATAATTATCAGTTTCCCATCTTCAATGACTGAAATGATGGGGCTGCTGCCATCAACTGAGATAAGCAATGAAGAGGCCATAGAGATTTCTGTTCTTTTTCAGTTTTTGTGTAGTCCTAAAAAAAAGATAAAACATCTACTAGTATCCTGAGTCTACCTCAAGGCTAAGCAGAACTCTTAGTTAATCAACAAGTCATATTACAATGTTTAAAAAATGGAAGGATGAAAACCACCCTTTTTCTTTTCTTAGAGAAATAAAAACCAGGGAGGTAGGATTCTTCAGGAAGCAGGTATACTTGGGACCTCGGAACAAATGGCTGCTTGTTGGCATCCTTTTTGTGCCTCAGAGGATTTCAGAAAACATCTAAGGGGTGCTGAAATCTTTTGGAAGGATTATGTAAAAAAAAAAAAGTTTTGAAAGAAGACAGTTACAGTCATAGAAATTACTCTCCAAGCAACATTTTCATAATTGAGCAGAGAACCTGGGCTCTGGGGATTGTTTAAATACATGAAAGAAAAGAAGAAGCTATTGTTTGTATTTTAAAAAGAAGAAAGGAGGACCATGGTGATTCTAGGCTCATGAAGAAAGATGCACATATGTGTATCTTAGCATTTGTCTTAGAATCACTGAAGGGAGCCGGAAATGGGTACAGGATACACAACTGAGATAAATGCTGAAATGTACTTGATATTTCAAGTTATTATTTTAGGAAGACAAGAAAAGGGCTACAACAGAGAACGGACACAAACTCAGTGATTGCTAACAAGTAATGTAATTTAAGAGAACACTATAGTTAACGAGCGTGGGATCCAGCCATAGGTCAGTGGCCCAAGGGCTCGATGCTTCAGCAGCCATCGGAGACAAGAACAGACAATAGCCAAGATCCAAAGTTATAGTTTATACCGTGGGGGAGATGGTAAGCAAAAAGGGGGGCTGGAACTTTAGCCAGTGGCTGAGGAAAATTGTAAGAACCCAACATCAGAACAGGAAGAAAGACCTTGATATGTGAGAGAACTGTGTTTTCAATTGGGTTCATGTTAGAACAAGAGCCAATTCCCAAGTTGGGTTACCTTGATCCCTTATAAAAGAATGAATAAGCTCTTCATGTATGTATATGGAATGATTCTCCCAGAGTAAAACAAAATAAATACAAAACACTTGATACAGCATGCTAGCAATTGTATAAAATCAAAGGTGTGTGACTTTATATATATCTACCTTAGAACTTCTGGAAGAATGCACAAGGTTTTATAATAGTGGTTGCTTGGTTATTGGTCATGGTGGTAGTGAGGAACTACACAAAAAGAAAGAGTGGAAAGAAGACTTTAACTTATACTTATCAATTGTTATGTGACCTATGGAAAACTTAAAGATATACGTTTAAAAAGGAGTGTATTGCTTAAAGATTTCATGTGAGAGTAAATGGGGTTATATGTCATGGAAAGAGTAGAGAATGAGGTGAGCAGTCATCTCATATCATGGAAGGAAAGATTTCATTTTAACAAGTTGTTTCAAATATGCATCACCCATCATTTGTGTTTAATGTGTGAGTTAAACACTTTAACTCATCAAATCAAACATGTGAAGTGAGTCTAGATTAAAGATGTATTTCCTTGGAGAATGGAGATCAATCCAAATCACCCACTTTGGTGGCTGTGTGGATCTTCAACTCTTTCTTGCTATCTTTAGCAGTATAGTTAAAATTCTGGGGCAAACCTAAGGGATGAACAAACTTCTTGTATGGGAAACTGTGAAGTCAATTTTGTGTGGTGATAGCTTTGTGATAGAGCTCTTTCTACCTGTAGTTGTTTTTATTTGTTTGTTTTTCCTGATTGGTGTCAGCAATGTTTTGGTTTTAAAACTCCAACAAATTGACTCACAAACTCAACAAAACAAACCAGAAAAGGAGTCAGAATGATAGTATGAAGAGAAACACTTGTACTTCACTGTACTGCTCAGGGCAAGCTTTGCCTGAAACATTTGTACATTAAATTAGAGCTTACAATACCAATTCATGGTTCATTATAAACCCTTCTTCTGCTTGTAGCTCTTACAGCACTCACTGGGGACATACCTGGAAGGCGATTTTAGTGATGGTGTGCAGGCTCTCACAATGGCTGAAATCCCATTCCGGATGACTGAAAGATTGGTTTGTGCCAGTTATAGATGTAACATTGACTATACATAAGTGTTGGGTTCAGCTTTGGGGAGAATTGGAAATTCTGTGGGGGTATAGATTTATATTCAGGTGTTCCTGTGTCAAGGCAATGGTCAAGTTATGGTCAACCAAAATGTTCTAACAGTGTAAAAATGCCTCAGTTAAGTAATTATTTGGGAAGTGTTAAAAACAAAGATTTTTAGATTCAATCCTGATTTTGGAATTTCCTCACTTTATTTTCATCCTCTATAAAACCTCAGTGCCTCAATTCTTAGCTCAGAAACTGGGGACCAATGCTGTTGTGTGATGATACTAGAGGAAGCAACTTAAAAATGTTATTTGCAGTCATTCTGCAAGGATGAAATATTAAAATTTTAGGAAAAAATTATGTCCATGCAAAAAGAGTATGGATTGGATTTATTGCTGACTAATTTTTTTATACCTGTTTTCTTTTGGGTTATGTTCCTTTGACACAGTAATAGTTTACTAAGCTGCCCTTTCTGAGGCAATATGATTGAGACTTGAACAATGTTCCTTTATTTATGTAAGTCCTCTCAGTTGTTTAACATCTCTTCTTTGATCTAAAGCTATCTTGGAGCCTTTTTCCTCTTCTCAGCTCTAAGATAGATTCATGCAAGATAATTTTCTCCAGTGCTCCAGTCTTGTTTACAATAGTAAGTTCTTTTAAAATTCCACAACTGATATTTCCAAGAGTTCACAATTAACTATGAATACATTGGGGTTGAACGACCAAACACCAACTTCTGGAGGAAAGAATCAGATGGACAACAAGCTAACAAATGGTGAGAGCTATTAAATACTCTGAGGTTCTAGCTATTTATCATTGGTGTTTTGGTAATTGTGATTTATTGGGGAGAGTTACAATGCCCTGAGTTCATCAGGCTTCCATTCCTGTATTGTGGCTCAGGCTTACTGCTTTTGTTTGTAACATAAATCATGTCTGGATACCAAAGACTCCAGATCTGCTAACCTTTAAGCTTTTTTTTTTTTCTTGCTCTTCTTTGTGTTTCCTTATTTGGAAATCTTAATGTTATGTTTAAATGCATATAATTTCTCTTACAAGAAATATGGTTCAGCAATATTGTTCGATAGAGGGGTTACTAGAAGACAGGTAAGCCTCAAATTTATGGAATTTGACCACCCATGCCACCCTTTTTTTAAACTCTTTTGGTGCCGTTTTGATTTAGTCACCTAACTCAAAGACTGAATTTTGAAATCTTGGCAATAAGTAGTCCATTTTCTCTTATTCTGTGTAATTGAAAAATAAGCATACAAAATACTGCATTGAGAAGCTACAAGTTACCATCTCTCTTCCTTTTAAGACCTGCTCCTAGAATGCTTTACCTTAAGTCTTTACTTGCCAGGGTCCTTTCTGTCATTCACAGTTCACATCAAATGTCAAGTCCTCAAACAGGCCTTTCCAATGCTTTCTACATTGTCCCCACATGTGCTCTTATTGCATAAGCCTGGTTCATGTCAAGGTGTGAAATCATCTTACCTGTTTCCTTTTCTATTATCTGTATCCTCTTAGTGGGAGGAAATGTCTGTGAGGGCAGAGAACTTGCCATCATATTTTCAGCTGTATCCTCAGCATAGTCCAGGACTCAGTATGTAACAGATACAATAAATACTGGAATAAATTCAATGAGTGAATGAAATGGGAATTCCCCTGCCTCTTTCTATAGGTATGATCTTGAGCATATTATTTAATCCCATTCATCTTATTTCTTTCTTGGTAAAATATTGAGTTGAACACCATGACCTGAAAGGTTGCTTTAAGGTTGAAAAGTGTTACAGATTTAACTTTGAAAAATTCCACTTAATTAGTATTGTTTATGGCAAGAAAGCCCATTGCATTGGATTGCGTCACTGTACTGGTAGACATCAGTAATTATGCTTTAGCTAAATTATTGTTTTCCTTTGATTTTGAGAGAAAAAGGTGTCCTGATTTGTATTTTCCCTCTAGTGGATTCTTCCTTTCTGTTATAACTTTGACTTGGCATTATGATATAAAAGAGAAAGTTCTGTGTAAAAGGACACCTATCTCTGGCCGTACACCATGAGAATCTGAACAAATAGGCTTAGTGCTACTGGAGTTAAGCTTGAAAGATGTTGCTAAATCTTCCATTCACTCGGAGTGATCGATCGTCCTTGAAACACTCATGCATATGTACTCTTCAGTGTTTCTACAATTCCAATTCAAAGCCAGGCTTCAAGTGATGAAAATAAATAGATGATAACAATTGGCTTTTTTCACCACCTGTTTTTTTTTTAACTGTATTTTTATGTGCACATTCTTATGATATAAATTATTTTAATAATCATATTTAAAGTAAGATAAAGAATCTGACCCTTCTTATTCTCTTCTCATGTTAATCTTCTCCTTGACACTTCTCAATTTATCACCATCTAACATCACTCACACACACACACACACACACACACACACACACACAATTTATCTTCATTTTTGTTTCTCTCTAGTAGATTATACATTTCACATCAGTTTTTTTCCATTTGTTTGTTTTGTTACCTGTGTGTCTATTATGCATCTCTTATATAGTAAAAATATAATAAACATTTGTTGAATAAATACATGAATGTATTCATATATAATTTCTAGATTTTTTTTCCATTTGATCTAGTGCCAGAAAAGCAGGACCAGTGCTTCTGGCTTCTCATTGTCTGTACTATGAAGTTGGAAATCTGTGAGCTGAATTGAATTTCAGCAAAAATAAATCCTTAAAAAAATCCATCACTGTTTTAGAACTTAATTTTGTCACTTTTAGTGCACACTATATGTGTTAAAAACTACAAATTTGTCCTTTGTAACAATAAGAAAAATATCTGCAAGAAGATATTGAAATTAGCTTGTTTGTCAAAAGTCAGCCTTAGGATTCTGATGAATAAGAGAGAGAGCATAAAAAAAATTATGCTTGAATGGGTATATAATTTAATGATCTCATATAAAAGGCTTCCAATTTTTAAAATCTTAGTTAAGGAAGAGGAAAAACATTCTCTCTGTTCTTTTTACCACCATACTTCTTTGTAACTTGCCTATGAAATAGGAAAAGGTTTGGTCTTTACCTGAGTTAAAATTTCCATACATTTTTTTTTTTTTAAGAATAATTTGAGCTTTTTGAGTGCCAAGCACCCTTTTCCTTTCTCATATTTAACTGAACTTAGGAGGAAGAACGTATTGAACAGCTTTTCTTATTTTCCAGTAAATCAAATTAAGGGTTGTTCATATTTCAAGCAGGATAGGGAAACTCTATGAAGTGGTTTTTCTCCAGAAGAACAGGGCATCCGCTATTCACAAGACTCCAGAAGCAGAACAACCGAGAGAGCTAAGGAGCAAATTGCCAAGACTTGATAAAAATCTGAATGACCTTTCCTTCTTAGAGAAAAGGGTCACTGATCCAAAGCAAGCTATTGACATCAACAAGAAAGAAAAATGAATACATGGAATTGGGAGAGTGAATTTTTGGTTAGTTAAACCAAAACCACCTGTTATCGCCAATTATTTTTAGAAAAATAAACCCAAAGTGTTAGAAATCCTAGTTTATAGAAAGCAATTTTTTTTTTAAGTTCAATGAACCAAAAGCAATAATTTCCCCTTCTGAAACACATCTCATCCATTTATTTTCTTACTCGTCCATTCATTCATTCCAGGGGTCCACCATGTACTAGACAGGCCAACCTGGAAATAATTACAGTGGATGACAAATGTGCTAATAAAAGTGTGGACAATGAGGAAAGAAGGATTTAGTTAACTCTGTCTGCAGAATTTAGACAAATCTATTGTCAGAGAGTGACATTTGAACCATGTTTTAAAGAATAAGGAGGATTTTTCCAGTGGGACAACATGGAAAGAAAATATTGAACAAAAAGTAATAGCTTTTTCAAAGCAATCAAGATGAAAAAACAAACACATAAAAAAAAGTGTTAAGTCTTTGCTTGGTTAATGAGAAGGCATACTGGGCCATTTTCCTGAATGCTAAGATTAAATTTTCTTTTAACAATTATATATGCCTGCTTTTCATGTCTGGTCCAACTCAATCTCCAAGAACCAAAATTAGATGACTCTTACCAGACTGTCAGGGAGAAATATTTTCAATGGGAATCATTTGTTTGAATCACTATGGTGAAGAAATGTGTTCACTCACTGGCCAGTTAAATAGCCTAAATGTTCTGCAAGCACGTCCAGGATAGCTATTCATTTCATAATGATTGGTTCTCTTGTGGTGAAATGCTGCTGTTTCCCCATTACTGGTGATGGAATGTCTTGATTAATATCTCTCACTTTTCTTCAGTCTACCTCCCGGGTGTTTTGGCCATGACTTCATGGGAATTCAACAGTTGCTTGGTAGAAATATTTGTACAGTTAGGACAGCTCATATATTCTTTAGGAACATATTTGTTTGCTTCCTTCACTCCTTCTGACCTCTTGCCTCCTTTCTCAGCTGCCTTCACCTTCTTCCCATCTCTGCAAAAGGAATTAAGACTTGTTCATGCCATGATCTTGATATTCATTTTTCTTATTATCATTTATCCAATATTGCAGATACTACGAAAATTAAATAAATATTGCAATTCTGATTATAATTATTAGTATTTTAAATAAATGTACAATCATTTGAGTTTTAAGGTTGTAATAGAAGTATTTTGTTATGTGGAATAATAATGTTTTTTATTTGTTATGATGTGTTTTATTTTATGATAATGTTATACTTGGTTTATCCCATCTTTATGAATTGATATAACATGAAAAATGATAATATTTAATGAAATAGAATATTAATTTTTACACATAGCTTTAAAAAAAAATTCTTCCCTGAGGATATTTTTAGATAGAGGAAGGGAGACGAGAGAGAGAGAGAGAGAGATGAAAGAAAAACATCATTCAGTTGCCTCCTATATGCACCCCGACCAGGGATTGAACCCACAACCTAGGTATGTGCCCTGACCGGGAATTGATCCTGCAACCTTTTTGGTGTTACAGGATGATGCTCCAACCACTGAGCCACTGGCCAGGGCTACACATAGCTTTTGAGTATATACTTTACATAGATGATAAAAACAAAATAACATTATTATATAGAGCCTTTTAATTTTTCTGTGTATATTTGTCACATATAAAAATAACTTATTGCAGTTATTACTTATTTCCATAAATGGAACATTTATATTTTTACTTTTCTTGCACAGACATAAATTATTTGAAACAGAATACAGCCACCATATTAATTAATGATTTTCCCGGAAAAGAAAAGTGAAACTTTCTCAAAATATGAACATAAAGGTTTGAAAAGTCTTTATGTGTATGAAACTAGGAGCTATCAATAACATTTAAGATGAGGTATTTAGGCGATCTCTATCTAAACGTGACTAAATGAGAGTCTGATTAATTTGGGATGCATAGTTATATTATGTGGGATTGTTTAGTTGGGAAAACACTGAATTACCCTGTGAGCAAAATTCTTTGTAGGATGCTACTTAATTTTATAGGTCCTCGTTTTCATAGAATCATTAATTTTTGATATAACACAACAGTTAACATTTACTTTGTAGAGGCACCATTCTAAATGTTTTATATATATCAATTTAATAATCAGAACAGCCCTCTGAGGAAGGTACTCTGAATCATGCCTGTCTTTTTATATATAAGGAAACTGAGGCACAGGACATGAAGTACAGAGTTAAGGTTCAGGCCACATAGCTAGTAAGGGGCTATAAAGGCTTAGCTCTCTGCTGAGCTTATGCCATTAACTACTGAGCTCTTTTGTTTTGAATAACTATGTATCCAGCTGGACTACTACTTCTACAAAATTAGCTGTGTATTTGAGGGAAATGTAATAAGTGACAGAAAATTATATAGAGAATTATGATCAATAGGAAAGTGAAAGGGGGTGGCCAGGGACACTTAATAGTTGTATCACTTTGTGTAAATCTGATTTCTCTATTCTTGGTTTCTTCATCTATAAACTAGGAATAATGATGTACTCTTCATCAGGTGATTTTCAAAATTCAATAAAATAATGTTAAGTATAATCTGCAAGAAACTTTTGTAAAATGAAAGTTATCACAAAACAAGGCATTTGTATCTTGCTTCTGCTACAGGTAAAATGTGCATATCTTACTTGTTTCTGTCGTTGATAGAAGTCAATGAAAACTCTATGTCCTAGCTAAGATGGAATGATTTTTTAAAAATGTGGATATCTCAGGAGTTTCTAAATAACTACTGAATTTGTATTTTCTAAAAGCAACGAGACTATAATATTTTGGCTTCTTGCCCTGTCTCAAATAATTGATCTAGTCCATTTCTGTTTTTGAAATATCTTACTGTTATATAGTAAATAACATTAGAAATTTTGGAAGACTTACCACCGACATTTTACCAGAAGGAGTTGTAGTGGCAATTCAAAAGCTAATTTCATTCAAACATTTATTTAGTGTCCAATATCAATCTGCCTGATTTTTTGGGTAAGTATTGTGACATAATGATGAATAAAACATTTTAACTCCCTCAAGAGTTAAGCATGCTTACAGACAGATATTTAAGGCTTTTATAGCATGCAGTATGTAGGTATGATGATAGGTGAATGTTCTGAAGGAAAGCGGAGTCTTCAAACCAGGCTTCCCGAGGAGATAAGTCTTAATCCGAGATCCAGAGAACAGCGATTTAGCACAGCCCCGGTGGTGTGGAAAGGTGTCCTGTTGAAAGTCTTAGCATGTACAGTGGAATGGAGACAAGGGCCATCACGTGTTATTTAAAGGACTGAAGTATTTAGTGTGCCTAGAGTGAGGGATTCTTAGGAGGGAACAGGAAGGGACCAGATTAAAGGTGTAGGTCGGTCTAGATCATCTGGAGCCTTGGCCACTCATCTAGACTGTTAGAACTTGATCTTACAAAAAACTGTGGGGAACCATTTAAGGATTTATAGCAGTTACATGATCAGATTTGCAATTTTGACAATCGCTCTGACAGTGCAGTAAAGGGTAGCCTCCCATCCGGGAGGTAAAGGTGGAGAGAAGCCTTTTGTGCTAATCCAGAATTTTGATGAGGGTTTGTGAGGAAGAGGGATGGAAGACAGGTGAAAGAAGTGATTAATTTGATTTGGTGACTGCTTGGTTGCAGATAGTCTTGAGTGATTCCCTGGTTTATAGTCTGGGCAATTGTGAATGGATAGTGGGATCATTAATTAGGATAAGGAATAAGAGAGGAGAGAAGTGGGGTTTTTCCGAAAGATTTGGATGTTTCTGTCTAGAATTCAAGGTAGTAGTTTAGGATTTAGATGTGGCTTTGAGAGTATTGTCTAACTTATTCAACTAACCTTTAGTTAGACAAGGAGAAGATGTCCCCTGAAATATTAGGTAGTCTTTTCTTGACTTCCTTTAGCCTCCAGTGGGCATTGCCTTGAGGCACAATCCTGACCTCTCCAGAGCATCCAGTATCAGTTGAATTCTTCCCTGAAGATAGAATCAAGACAACTAACTACCAATCAAGGCAATTATTCTCTAATTCTAAAAGACTGATCTGGTCCTTGTGGAGATAGGTTTCATGGACCAACTATAGACAGAGTGCCTGGTAAAAGGACTTCAGTTATTGGTCTTAGTTGGTATTATAAATAGAATCAAAAGCTGTTTAATGGAACATAATTTATGTGTGGTAGGTGCAAGGTAGAAGCAGAATTCTGTTCTAGACAAGAAGAGGAAATGCCATAATTTTGGAAAACCCATATGGTGGCCTTGGGCTTGTACCTCTCATTTTTCCATTCAAGAGAATTGCTATGGGGAACAGAGTTACCTAACAGCCTCCAGCTACCACAACTTTGAGCTCCATTGTGGCAATCACACTGAGCTACCCTTCCCCCAGGCTGGTCACAGTCAGTGACTGAGCATGGCAATGGTGCTAGATCTAGGCTAGTCCTGATATAAATGTAAGTTCACTCATGGGCATCCTTTGGTCAGGAGCTTTCTAGTAGCCTAACCAGGACTTTCAAAACTTCACGATGGTGTGAGGCTCATCCTATCCAATTCTCTTTCTATTGTTCTTGCACAAATGTCTGACTTAACCTATGGTCTGAAAGTTCTTCCTATTTACTCTTGCGTCCTTCATTTTTATTGTTCATAGGCATTTCTCCCAAAAAATCTCTTGTACATATAATCCCATCTGACACCTGCTTTGCAGAGGACCTGAATGCAGTTATAAATTAACTTGACAAGGATTTGTGTATGACACATAAACATGTTACTTATCATGTCTCAGATGATAGTCCTCATCCTTACTTTTTAACTAAGTGAGGATCTGTACAGATTTACTTGGATAAGAGAACTTCTGCTCAGTTTGGCCAAAAGAACACACTTGCATACATTCATGAAAGTCATAGAAAGAGAAAGGTATTCATGAAAATAGTTATGGGTCTATTTTAAGCAAAGGTACACAAACTCTTAAAGGTGACAATGGTCTGAGGTTTCCAAGGTACAGACTATTGAATAACGGGAATAAAAGCTTATAGCTCATCCCTGAGGAACATTAACCTAAAGGCAAGTGGAGAATGAGAAATTCACAAAAGCAACTGAGAAGGTGGAAGCAAAATGATAGGAGTAACTGAGGGAGATGTCATAGATGCCATTGATCAAGGGAGATTTAAAAAGAAGGAGTAGTCAGCAGTGCCAACTGCGAAAGAGAAAGCAAGAGAGATAGGATAGGTTTTCCTAACTGATATCATATGGATGTTGTTAGCGACCTAAGCAGGGACAATTTTATTGGAGTGTGGAGGGCAAAAACTAATGGTAGTATGCTAGTGAATAAGAGGTGTGGTAGTAGGGAGCATGAATATGCACCCTCATTTTAAGAAAATTTGTTCTTTTATAAAAGAAAGAATAAAGAGACCTGGCCGGTGTGGCTCAGTTGGTTGGAGCATGGTCCCATACACCAAAAGGTCACTGGTTTGATTCTTCGTCAGAGCACATACTCTGGTTGTGGATCCAATCCCCACTCAGGGTGCGTATGGGAAGCTACCGATCTATGTTTCTCTCTCACATCTATGTTTCTCTCTCTCTCTCTCTCTCTCTCTCTCTCTCTCTCTCTCTCTCTCTCTGTCTCTCTCTCTGTCTCTCTCTCTCTCTCTCTTCCCCCCTCTCCCTCTCCCTCTCCCTCTCCCTCTCCCTCTCCCTCTCCCTCTCCCTCTCCCTCTCCCTCTCCCTCTCCCTCTCCCTCTCCCTCTCCCTCTCCCTCTCCCTCTCCCTCTCCCAAATCAATGAAAACATATCCTAGGGTAAGAAGTAAAAACAAATTAAAGGATGAAGAAAGGGAATAAAAGGAAATGTGAATTTGGGGACAATTTTTAAATATAGGAGGAATTCTCAATTCTATCTCTATTAGATGCGAGGTTTTGAACCCATCAGTTAGCTCTTTTGTGCCATAGTTTCTTCATCTGTAAAACGGGACAGTAATTGTGCTTTGTCCCTTTGTTATTGTGAAGGTTTAAGGAGTTGACGTGTATGCAGTATGAAGAAGAGTGCCTGCAACATTGTAGAAACTGTGTATGTGTTTACTCCTAAATCTTTGCTTGTATGTAAATGGCTTGTATTTAAAAGCAGATGGGAAATAATCCTATAGAAAAAGAGAGCTGGGGTTTTAATTTTTCCTTCAGAGACAGAAGGAAATGATAAATGAAGTTTCAAATAGAGAGGTAGAATTTTTCCTGTTGGCCTCATAGTTCTCATGTTCTCAGCAAGGACATGAATGATGTCTCTACATGGGCAGTAGATCTTCTTAATCTTTCCTGGCCAGCTAGGTTCAGTGCCTCCATGAATGAGCTATCAGATAATGGGTTGACAGTTTTGAGGAAAGGAGTGGAATTTAGAGCATCTGTTGAGGACCATGGGAAAGATGAGTGGGTTAAGGATAAATAAAAGGGCTGCTGGGGTTATTAATGTATGCTCTTAGAAATTATTAAGTAATATTGGTTCTCATCACCAAGATGCCTGAGTGATATTCTTCATCAGGGATTCATAGTCTAAGAGAAAGAACAGACATCAAGGTTGTCACCAGTTCCTTATCACCCATCAGATCTAATGGGCTCAGCTTTTTGTCTAATAGCTGTTAGTGCTCACCCACATTCCCATTCTCTTCTTCCTGGTCACACAGGTAGACTGCATTTTCCAGTCTTTCCTTTGGCTAGGTGTGGCCATATGATGAAGTTCTACCAGTGGGATTGATGGAGATGATATATTGTTTGTGGGCCTAGCCCACAAAACCCATTGAAAGCCCTTTCTCTAAGGTCTGTCTGAATGAGGAAGTCTCTGAGGACATGGAGGAATCATGAAATTGGAAGAACTTAGAGCAGAGCCTCCCTCCCCTCTGTCCCCAAATGACCCACATTGCAATGGGACATAAGAATGAATCTTTATTCCCCGGCTGAGTAGCTCAGTTGGTTAGAGCATCGTCCTGATATGCCAAAGTTGCAGGTTTGATCCCTGGTCAGGGCACATACAAGAATCAACCAATGAATGCATAAGTAAGTGGAACTAAAACAATCTTTATTATGTTAAACTAGTGCGAATTAGAGGTTATTTATCACAGCAATGGCCTTACCTATCCCACACAGTGTCTGTGGAAGTTACCTTCTTTGTATTAAGCCTGTGGCAAACTCCATAGGGTTTTGGAGCAAAGCCGTATTTTTTTCAGTAAGTATTTCTTTTTAATTTTAAGGAGGAGACCCTAGCTTGTTACTGGGATCTCCCAGAGACTATACACAGGGTTACTGTGCATCCAGTCTCCCCAGCATCAATTCAGTCATCTGATCGACTGAGCCATGAAGTCAAGTGTTCTCATGGGCACTTCCTCAACAAGTGGAAGTTGATTTCATGTCCTGATGGCACAAGGTGGCTAATATCCCCACAATGCCTACTTCTGCCACACTGCCACTTCTCTCTAAATACTATGAGAGCCTCAAGAGCAGTTTCCTATGACCACATTACAGTGGAGAGAAAGAGCTTGTTGAAGGTGACACTGTACATGAAATGCTGGCTCTTGCATTGCAACCTGTTGCATGGGCTGCCCTGTGCGACAGGGAGGAAGAGACATCCTCCCAGAGGTAGACTTTTACATAATACTTAACAAATTTTAAGTTCATGGATAAGCCAGCTTCTCTCAAAATACATTCTCCACATTATAAATAGTCTGAATATTAATTAGATAACATCACTGCTTGCTCAAATTCTTGCTGTAGCTTACTATTATATTTTGCATTGTTTTATATTCTTAACTCTGATTTACCAGGCCCTAAGTGGTGTGTTCCCTGCTTTACACTAGAATTTCGATTTAGACTACCCTTTCTTTTGATGCTCTAGCCAGTGGCCTTATTTTAATTCCTAGGCATCAAACTCTTGGCCCTGCACAGACCTTCACAACAACATGTCCAGCTCTTTCTCATCTTTCAGATTTTAGCTTACATTTGACTTCTTTTCGTAGGTCCTTACTAATCTTTCAGCATTAATTAAGCTTCTTCTCCAACTCTACCTTTTCCAGCTTTTCTTCTGCTCCCTCTTCTTTTCCTTCATAGAAGGTACCAATTTTTAAAACGTGATTTTTTGTTGTTGTTATTTTTCTTAAAAGTTGTCTTCTTCACTGTATTATAAATTCTGTAAAAGTGAAGACCGTGTCTTTTTGTTCACCCCTGGATACAGGATACCTAGCAGAATGCTGGGCTCATAGTGGGTTGATGAGAAAATTTGTTGAACAAAGCATGAATAAATAACTGTCCCTCTTGGAAAAAAAGTTGAGGAGAATGTGGGTCCCTAGACCAAGTGTGAGTGTGCAGGTACCAGGAGATTTTTTGGTTTAAAAGCCCTGGCAAAGAAAAAAGTAGGAAGCTGGTAGAACAAGGTCAGAAATCTGAGGAGGAACAGGAAACGGTAGGAAAGATAGAGCTATGGAGGCTGTTGAAACCAGAAAGATCCTGTGGATATGGAAATCTGGCCAAATGGTGGACAGAACCTTGCCCAGCACCTCTAGAGGCATTTTTTTTCTTTATTGATTTTAGAGAGAGAGGAAGTGAGAGGGAGAGAGAAATAGAAAGAGCGATGAGAGAGAACAACGATTGGCTGCCTCCTGCATGCCCCCACTGGGGATCAGCCCACAACCTGGGCATGTGCCCTGACCAGAAATCGAACCAGCAACCTCTTGGCGCATGGGTAGATGCTCAACCACTGAGCCACACTGGGCAGGCATCTGGTGACATTTTTAAAAGAAACTTGATTCTACTCTGACTGGCATCCTACCTTCCTTTTCTTTTCTTTTCCTTTCTTTTCCTTTATTTTCTTTCCATTTTTATACACAAAACAAAACAGAACAAAAACCAAGGAAACAAAATTTCAAGGACAATACGGGTCATATAGTGAGTGACATTTTCAGAAGCCTCCTAATTCATTCATTAAAGAAAAACAGTATGTGCATTACTATTCATGAACAAAATAGAGATTAATATCCCTCATGAAATATTTAAATTTTATTATCAAACTATTGTAATGATGTTTTTACTAGGCCTAGACATTATGGAAAATATAGCATCTAATAAAAATCCTAAAAGCCTTCCAGAGAGAAAATTCCAGATTTCCAACCAAAATACATCCTGAAGCTGATTAAACACTAATATTAAAGGAACACACACCCACATAGAAAATGCTGACCATCAAAGGTCACATTTTTGAAGGTAGAAGATTAAGGAAACAGATCTCCCTGAGGGTGACTAAATGTTACTGCGAACTTCAAAATACTCTTAGTTTCAGTTATTTTTTCAAGATGTCATAAAATCCTGCAGTCATTCCAATCATCTCATGCCTGAAGTTTTCCCCATTGAAATAACATGTTTTTCAGGAAATGTTACAAAAGGAATGAATGGAAGTGCCATTAAACATCTGCAGAAGATCTGTGAGATTAGAAGTCTTGGTTGCTTTGTGGTATGTTTATTCCTTTCTCTTGCTGGAGTTTCTTATGACAATCATTTTCTTCATAGAAGAAATAACCACAGTGCTCTGAAGTATATCTGCCTTCAGGAATTATGCCTGTTTAAATAGTCAAATATGACCCCCAGAATAACCACTACTTAGACTGATGGTGGGTGCATTGAACAGTTTAATTAATTTCGAGCAAACTAATGTGAGTAATAAACTTTATTAGGCAATAGGTGGAAACTCATAGAGTTTCCAGGAGGACCAGAGAACTAACTGGTGTGAGGACTACAGCCAGGGACAATACCTTAATTGAGTCCCAGAACTATATATAAACTATCATGGCAGTCCCCAGCCAGAATAGCCAGTACCATCAACATCATAGCTGGGTACTTGTGCCCGGCAAACTGGATGGAGGTGCCAGTTCTGCTGCCCACCCCCTTCCCTACCCCTCACCACAGCGGGTCTATGTGGACTCTGTTTTCTTGCAACCCCAGCTCAAGATTGAACATCCAGGGAAGGTGCATCTGATCAGAGGAAACTAGGTCCTGCATTAATGCTCTAGCTTCAAGGGAGGCTGGCATTCTCCAATTCTATATTGAGAGGTAGACTGTTCTATAAGATAGGTATATATCTTGAACATAGCAAGGATGATTGGTTCATAGATGGCCCAAAGGAATAAAACATATCTGCTTCAGTGGATATTGGTTTCACTTGGTATAGGTTTTGTTATAAAAGAATATCTAATCTCTTAAGTAGTTACTAAAATCAACATATGGAATGAGAAGACATGGTTCAAACAAAGTCTGGAGCATTTAAGCTCATCAAGCCTTAGAATTCCTGTGTGTGTGTGTGTGTGTGTGTGTGTGTGTGTGTGTGTGTGTGTGTGTGTGTCGAGGGGGGCAGGGAGAATGTGCATGTGTGTTTATATACTCACTTAGATGGAATAATATTTTGTCTTTTTTTCCTGCCTCACATTGTTACTGGGAGAGTTCAATGAGATTTGGGTAAAAGGAATTTGAAAATATGGAGCAAAGAAATTTAGAGTCAGATAAAACCAGGTTAAAATCTGGTCTCTACTTCTTACTAGATGTATAGTCTTAGGCTTGTTATTTAAATTATTCAAGTTTCCGTTTCCTCATATATTAAAAGGGCAACAATGGCAACTTTTTAGGTTCTCAACAAGTTTAAATAGGATAACGTGATTAAGAACTTTTTACACATAAAAAGCACTTAACAAAGGGTCATATTTTTGTACACAGACACACACACATACACACACACACACACACACACACACACACACACTGAAGGAAATGTGTTTTAGCTAACTAATCTGTTATCTAGTTAACAAGAAAAATATATCTATATTGTTTATGTACTTTGGAATATTTTCTGGTTGTTGCAAATTAATACATTTTGGCAAACATTTGATGTGCTTTAATATATTTATATGCTACATATGTAATATTATATATATATGTGTTCTGATATATAGGATATATATACATATAATGTTAACCATGTAATTTTATTTTACTACAGTGCTCATTAAAATATATCTAAATTCTCTTTCAATATCTTCTCTCTCTCCCAGATATACTCTGGGCTCTCCAAATATTTCAAACATTGTATGATGATGCCATACATCTATTTGTTTGTTTAAATATGTATTCATGTACCAGTTATTATGTTAGTCATTGAATTCTCAGTGGCGAGTTGAAAGGGTCATCATCTAATGAAGGAGACAAACTAAACAAGTAAACAGGCATTATAAAAATAAATCAGATCATGCCACCCCTCTACTGAAAGCTTCTAATGGCTGCCCATGTAATTAGGTATAAAAGCTAAAGTCCTTCTGAGAGCCCACAAGGTCCTACAAAGTTCACTCCTGACCTCTTAACTCTCAGAACTCATCTTCTGCCAGTCTCCCCATCTGTCATTTTGCCCTAGTCATGCTGGCATCCTTGGGTTCCTTGAGCACAATAGGCATGTTCTCATCTTAGTGCTTTTGAATTGGCTATTCCTTCTGCCTAGAGCATGCTTCCCTAGATATTCTAGCTAATCCATCACTATCTTTAAGTTCCACTTAAATATCACCTATCTAAGATTACCTGAACCGCCCCATTTAAATGCAGCTCTCCCCATCTCCCCACCTTTGCACTCCTGACCCCTCCTTAACCTGCTTTGTTTTTGTTTGTTTCTTTTCATTGCACTTATAACTTTCTCTATTACTGTCTTATTCACTGTTTTATCCCAAGCGCTTATCGCACTGCCTGAAACACAGTAGGCATTTAATAAATATTTATTGACTAAATAAATAAAAGAAAGAAGTTTAGTACACAGAATTGGGAAAGAAATAAGCAGGGAAAGGAGAATGAGATCATTCAGCAGTTAGGAAGTAGGAGAAAAGCCAGAGAGGAAAGGGTTCTAGGAACCAGGAAGTGCTCTCTAGTGCTTCTCAGAATTGTAATCAGATGAGCACAGAAAGGTGTTCCTTGATTTTGGCAACAACTAACTCATCAGGGATGTTAACAATAGCAGCTTCAGAGGAGTGAAATCAGATTGGAAGGAGGTAAAGAGTAAATAGGAGGTGAGAAATATAGACCTTAAAGAGAGAAGAGAAGGGAGGTGTATCTACAGGTATGTTTCAAGGAAGGGTTTTTGTTTTGTTTTAATGATGAAGAAAGTAAAACACGTTTGAATATGTTCTGATGATCCAGAAGGAGAGAGATGCTTGATGCAGGAAAAAGCAGAGGTAACCAACAGGCAAAGTCATTGCTAAGGTAGGAGTGGAGGGACTGAGTCCTGGGAGAGAACACGTTGTCTCTTGAGACAGAAGGGAAGAAGAAAAGATGGGAGCAGATGCATGCTGGGTTCCACTGGGTATTTTTTCTGCCCTTGACTGGGCTCACTCACCTGTCTGGTGGTTGACTGGCTCTTGAAAGAAGTGGTAGAGACAGCTAGGTTACCTGTCTCTTATCCTCCACCAGGGTAACTTAGGCATCTTCTCATCATGGTGGCAAATAGTAGAGCCATCACACAAGCATATCACTTGCATAATGTTTGTTAGTGCATATTCCATTGGCAAAGTCGCATAATCGGAGTTAGAGTCAGAGTATAGGGAAAACACAGTGACATAGCAAAGAGTGAGAATACAGGGGCTGATAAAAAAAATGGAAGCCATGAATGCACTCAATCTATTACAGAACTGATTAGGGGAGTAAAAGGAAGTCTGTCCAATGGAATGAGGCAAGTTCATTAGTTGAATGTTAGGAGGAGAGGTTAAAAAACTAGATACATATTTCTCAATAGAGCAATGAGAAAAAATGTGAAATAAGCTTTTTAGAGAGGGGGAGAGATCGCCTTGTACAGAAAGTTAGTGTGATTTTTAAGTGTCCATTTGTGATTGACCATCATGAATTTGATACCAATCTGAACACATATATGATAGCAATCTATTGAAGAATGAAAATATTGGAGAAGGGGAATTATTGGGTTAATTCAAGGTTTGGGTATGTTCTACCAGTGTATGGAGGGTGAGCGGGTTAAGGAAGTTACAGTAGTTATAAGGGAATCATAATGATAGACCATAGAATTTAATCTGAACAAGAAGAGAAAAAAAGGCAGAGGTGCAGCCAGGAATAGAGAAAGTGAAAGAACTTTGGGTTGAGTGTTTCAGTGAAGTCAGACAGTTGTTTCTGTGAGGATAACTCAGGAAGTGAATTGGAAGACTTAAAGTTTGTGGTTGGAGAAGAGGAATCTGTGAATGCATGGAATTGATGGAGAGTGAGTGGTTTTGCCTTTTGAGTATGCTGTGCTTTTTTATACCTGGGCTTTGAACCAAGCTGTCCTGTATCTCTGAAAATTTTCTTTCCTTGTCCACCTGGACAGCTGGTACCTTCCCTAATTCTGTCAGGCTGACATACACGCTCTTTCTCTGTTCTTACCTATATGTACCTCCATCAGCAATGATAGCAGGTCTCATAATTGCTGTCTTACCTGTGTGACCTGCTATACTAGACTGAGTTCTTTGCTTATGTCTGTCTTCTCGTCACCTGGCATGGTACCTGATACTCAACACAGATTTGCTGAAAAAAGGACGAGTTGACAGTGACTTTGTGTGATGAAAGACTTGAGGAAAGATGAGATTACCAGTGACATTGTCTCTTGCTTTGCTGACCAATATAGTAACCCTAACTGTATGTGGCTATTTAAACACAATTAATATACTTACATTTAAATATAATTAAAAATTCAGTTCCTGAGTCATAGTAACCACATTTTAAGTATTCAATTGACATATGTGGCTACCTTATTGGAAGCACAGAGATGGATAATTTCCATCATAGCGGGAAGTTCAGTTGTACAGCTCTGGCATTGTGGAGCAAGAAGTTGGGGGGAGAAGGATGTAGCGACCATGTATGGAATTTACTGACAGAGTTTCGGAAGAAAGAGAAGAAGATTATACAGGAGAGAAATCAGAGTTCTAGGACATGGGCCCTGGAGATAACCTTCCACAAAAGGTCTAGTAGGTTATAGGAATAAAACAAAAACTACTACCAGAAATTAGATGTGAATGGAAGACATATGATGCTATATCTTTATACAGGGGTGGGTGAAAGTAGGCTTGCAGTTGTTTGTGTGGAAAATACTACAATAACAAATAAATAATAATACAAGAATAAGCTGTTTCGTATACTCACAGCTGTAAACCTACTTTTGCCAAACACTGTATACATATAAATATATATGCTTATATAGCTGTATTTATGTATATAAATGGAAACAGTGGGAGGAAAGGGAAGAAAAAAATTAGACTACAGCAAAGTGGTAGGGCTAATTGAAGGATGCTTTTCTTTCTTTGGGGATGGGAGAGTGGGATATTTGTGCATAAAGAGATACTCTACGAGAGAAGAAATGATTGAAGAGGAAAAAAACACGGAAGTCATTAAAAAATGCAAGTTCCGGGGGTTAAAAGAAAAACTGGGATTAGGGCATGAGTGTTGGAGTTCCTGCTTTGTTTTCCACATTGTTCTAGGAGCTAAGAATCTAGTGTAGACAGACAGACTAACTGGTCTCATGAAGCTTGTATTCTGGTAGTGGAGAGAGACAGAGTGATCAAGGTAGATGAAATACACAGCATGTTGTGGAATGGTGAGTCCTGCAGTGTAGCCCACTGTAGGGAATGGAAATATTGCTGTCAATAAAATCAATTAAAATATCTGTTTTCCTCTGCACTCAAGATCTAGCAATGTGCTTTTAATTTGCATATTATTTTTGGTCATACTTCACCCAGACACTCTGTTGCAGTCACTGGGTGGAAAATATTACTAGAATCCTATCGAAGTTTGCCTGTTAAGTTTATGAATTTTGTGAACTTATACCTAACTTAAAAGTTTTTATTATTCATGGAAAAAAAACACATAACTTGAAAACCAGATGCTAAATTGCTAAAGGACCCAGAAGACTATGAACTTGTGTAATTAAAGAAGTCAAGCAGAAAGGGTATTTCAGTTACAGAAAAGAGTCCCAGGTTATGTTCTTAAATAAATTTAAGGGAGTTAGCAGAGCATTTCAAGACTTTTGTTCAGTTTTCCTTTAGTTAGGAAAAATGAATACATTCATAAGCCACTAAGGTGACTCAGAAAAATTAAAAAACATTTTAAATGTGTTTTTCAGTTTAAAGATTATATTAGAAGTTAAATTGGCAACAAAATGAGCCAACCTTTAAATACTGATACTTATTTAATGTCATATGAAAGATTCATCACTTGATATTCTTGTTGAAATGAAAGGTAGACAACTTTTCCTGAACAGCTGAGGTTGTGAGGCGCTGTAAAACCAATCAGATATCATTTTCTCTTAGAAGCAGAGTCAGATTTTTATAATTTAGTAAACATGCTGGAAAACTTCACAGAAATGACTGGAAGGAAAAAAGAAATGTCTGGAACCTTTGTAGCATATGTCTGGAGAGCAGGATCTGAAAGATCTTCCAATGGAGTAAATGACTATCTGACTGGAAGATCCTGTCCCCAAACATTTCCTGAAAGGCTTTTCTTAGGTCTGTTTCTGTTGTGAAATTCCACCATTAGCAATTCATTTCTTTGTTTAAGTTTTGTGCTTATGTAGGCTCCAGAACTCATTCTATCTCCTTTTCCTTCCTTCCCAATCAAATGTCAGGATTCTTCAGTGTTAAAACTGTTTCTCTATTCTCACTACTATGTATTTTCTTCCATTGTTGCTCTTTTTGAGCATCCATGATTTTCCAAACCTTATTCACTGTTTCAAACTTACTTCACCAAGTCTACTGCACATGATACTAATAGTAGTCATAATACTTTAATTCTAATAAAGACTCTTTTATGAATAGCTTATATACACTATAGATCAGGAACTAGACTTAGAACTTTCAAACACGAGTCCATTTGATTCTCTTAACTCTATGAGGTTTATAGAGGAGAAAACCAAGGCACATTACATCTGAGTAACTCACTCAAGATCTCACAGCTTGCAGGAGGAAGAGCTGTGACCTAAACCCAGATCTGTCTGTTGCCAATGCACTTGCTCCAATCATCACCCTATACTAATGTCCCACTCTGATGGGAAGGTCCAGGGGGAACTTCAAAATCAACACAGGCAAACAAATCTTATTTTATTCTTCCCACATACGCTTCTTCTCCCGTGTTCTTGATCCTAATTAAGGACCCCACCATCCACGCGAGCACTTTAGTCAGAACCTAGGAACTGGGCCAGCTTCCTGGACACGTCACCTGAGTAGTTGTGTGAACTCCAGTTCAGAAGGGCCCTGTGCTCACCTGTCACTCTCTTGAAAGTTGTCATAATTTTTGAACAATTTTATTTTTCACTGGGATCCAAATTATGTAGCCCATCTTGTGTGGGGTCATCTTGGATTCATTTCTTCCTTTTTGTACATTCTTCTCACCCCTTCCTTTGTTTCTAATAGTCAGTAAATCCTGTGGAGTCTCTCTATTAAACCCCCTTGAATCTCCTCCCTCTTCATACCAGATTTCTCTGCCTTAATTTAGGTCCTCATTACACTTTTTCTGAATTACTATGGAGTCTCCTGTCTCCCTGTTTCCAATCTCAATTCCTGTGGTCAGTCCTGCTGAGTATTTTGGAAGGATTTCTTTATAAACGTACTTCTTAATGCCATTCCTTTGCTAGCAACCCTGCAGTGACTTCCTACTTCCTGTTGGAGTAAAGTTTAAACTCCTTTTTAGGGCATGTAGGGCTCTCAAAACTCTGCCCTTTGCCTGTTTCCATGGTAGCACCTCTTACCCCTCTCCGCTCACTCCCTGTTTTCCAGCCAAGTTGAAATGAACTGGCAGTTTTACCATTTTATGCTTATTATGTCCTGGATGTTCCTCATTCCTGGGGTCCCATTTCCTCCCCTGTCTCCCATGATACAGCCTCAGCTCGTCTTCTGAAGAAAAGCCTTTCCAGAACTGTCTCTGCTCTTCCCCAAGCACGACTGATCGTGCCATTTCTTAGAGCACCCAGGACTTTTCATGCATCTTTACTAGAGCTTGAAGCAAACATTTGTAGCAGGCTAAGCCATAGGAATGGTTGTTTTAGCCAGCCCCAACAGATTGTATATCAGTACTTTTCTGTGGTTAGACCTCTAGTTTGTTGCAACTTCTTGACACTTTATTTTTATTTCTTTTCAAATGTAGCTTTATTGTTGACACTTACATTTGATTGTGAGTTAAGAACAGAGACTGAATTGTAAAGTGCCTCCAGCCTTGAGGATGATTCCTGCCACAGGACAGTTGCATGAGCTCCGTAGGAGGAACAACACAGCAGAGTGCATTGTGGGAATACAGTTCTCTTGAACTGGAAATGTTCATGGGTAATCCTGCACTTCTTTCCTCGATATAGTCATCGGTTCTTGATGGGTTTAAGGAAAGTAGAATCTCAAGAGTCGAAGGGAGCCGAAGGTTTTCAGTCTAGGAGTTCAATGGATCTGGAATGTTCCTTCCTCAGTCATTGTCAGAACTCTGGTCACAGAGCCAGTTATCAGAGTTCAAACTCTCGTTAGAAGAAAATTGTTAGAGAGAGACTTTTGGATATTTGAAGTGACTAGCCTAGGCTGATACGCCCATGGGCTTAGAAGAAAAGTAATGTTATCTGACTCAGCATCCACACATAGGGGCAGTGAAGACCCTGGGGTTGGCTCGGGAGGATGAGGATCAGCTTTAATAGGCGGTGAGGGCAATTCCGACGCCGCCTTCCAAAAAGTCTTCGAAATCTGCTGATATTTTATGGGTGACAGTGTATCCCCACCCCCCAAGTCATTCCTGGTGTTTCTTGCCTTTGACTCTAGGTTTATTCTTATTACCTGCTTCAGGTTGTCCCCTTCATTTTATCACCTTTGAGGCAATTGGAGCCTAGAAGGGTTGTTCTTACGGGAAGCCCTCCTCAGCACCAGACTTCTGAGACTTCCTTATTTTTAACTGGTTTCTCACTGGGATCCTTTGAGCTTGGCCAGCAGAGTGACTAAACAAGGGACATGAAGCCGACTTGCCTAGGAATAAGGAAACCATTCTAAAAGAGAGTGTTTAATCCCCCTGCTCAATTCACTTTCAATTGTCTTTCCTTTTAACCATGTATTATCTTCATCCTACATAGACGGTGTGCCCAGTGCTGGGCTGTACATTAGGAAGTATGGAAAATAAATGGTCTGATGCATCAGGAGATGTTTAATCTGACTGAGATGCCAAATTCAGTTCTTCAGCCTCTCAATTAGTGAAAGATAGAGGCAAGATTTTGTGGTACCACATATCTGTACAGGAGTTTAGGTTTGCCTAAATGACCTCGAGGTGTGATTCCTGTGGGTGGAAGTGTCAGGGGGATCGTGTTGGAGCCTCTGAGCATGGGCAGCCGGGGCTGCTGTGGGCGGGCTCACTGCTGCCCTAACGGTTAGGCTTGACATGATGAAAACTCACGAGGAGAGGGAAAAGGGGGGTCCAGGCAGTCGTTTTGTAAAAGGGAACAAACATACATATAAAAATATAAGCATAAAATATAAAATAAAATAGAAATATTAAAAATCATTTTATATAACAGAAAAAATATGCCTTGCTGAAAGACTGAATATAGGAAATTTAAAAAGCAAGGTCTCACCTAAAGCCTGGAAGAATTGTAGTCCTAATGGAAGTATTATACTTGGGAAAGGTAATTGGTTGTATTTTGTTTTTTGGGGGGGTGGGGGCAGGTGGGGAGAAAGCTGGTGTCTAACTTCGAGGAGCTAGCATCCAATGGAGAGCAGTGCTTCCCAGCAGGTGACCTGAGAAACACACATTTTGCCAGGATGTTAATAGGTGCTGCCTAAAAACAAATGAAGGAAAGGAGGGAGGAAGGTTAATTGGTGACTTACTTCAAAAATAAATAAGAAAGACAGATATAGGGTTACATATGCTTGAAAGATATCAGGCCGACACAAGGGAACTTAGATTTTCTATTGCAGGACTTCTCAGATCCTCTCCTATGAGCATCTTTAATGTTCAGCGGCGGTCCAGGGAAATACTACATGGCACTGGAGTTTTTTTGGGATGTATTTTATGAAAAAACATGGAGTCCTAGGGAGTACATTGAGCTGGACAGTAGGAAAAGCCAGGGGAGAAGGAGCAGTAGACCATTTTTAAAGAGCAGATAATCATCATTGTCAAAATGATATGAGAAAAAAATGTTTCTTGTGTCCTACATAATAAATAAATAAGAGGTGTGAAGAAAATTTGGGAATATAAAATGAGGCTTGAGGCTTTTTTAGTATATCTAAAGGTATGTCCAGTTAAGATTCTAGGAGTCCCAGATGATGTAGCTGGAGGAGAGAAAGGCCGTGAAAGTGAGATAAACAACTGAAGTTTATAGCTGGGTGCATATCGAGTTTTATTAGCTATCAGTTGTCGTTTTTGAAAGCAAATGAGATCCACTGATTTATGACCAGGCAGAGTGATTTGGTGTGCACTTTGGCTTAATCGCTGCCATGTTAGATTTCAGAGCCAGATTCTATTTTGGTAAGACAGCTTTGGCAATTGCCTTGCTTGTCTGTCAAAATGAGCTCCATGTATATCAGAATCATGAGCTCTGTTAAAATCAGTCAAAATGCATGTTGCTTTTCTGTCAAAATGAGCTCTGTTAAAATCGATCAAAATGTATGTTTTTACTTTGAAATATATACACACACATTAAGAGAGCTTTACTCTTTTAGGATCTATGCAGTATTTGGATTTAGGGCTGAATATATAGAACCAACCATTTTGTAAACTCATAATCCTATGCAACATGAACTTGGAATAACTGAGGTGGTTATAAGTGCCAGAGGATTGATTTTCACTACCCTATAACTCTTTTTTTTTTTTTTTTTTCTGATTTGACTCTTTGGAATAAAAATTGAATTTTGAATTTTCCATTTATTTACTGATATATATATATATCAGTATATATACACACACACACACACACACACATATATATACATATGTGTGTGTGTGTGTGTGTGTTTTGTTTTGTTTTCTTTCCTTGATCCCATCCTGAGGTTTGCTTTGAAGAGCAAAAGACTGTGATAAATGCTCAGTGCTTCTTATAGGGAAGAGGTGAAAATGTCTTCTAAACTGTTTTTGTGTGTGCCTGATCCAATTTGGTTACAGGTGCATTTTTCTCCATGTGAATCATAACACATATTTTACCTATTATTGTGCAAACACACACACATCCATGCACACCCCTAGCTCATGTAGATAAGGTGTGATTCCATCTTACAAATTACACAAGTTTTTTTTATTAGGTCTTTTCCCTTTATTGTTGTTAAAAATGGTGAGATAATTATTAGTTATATTAAAAATCTATGTATCTAAAACCTCTTTAAATAAATGCTTAAATGTTAGTGGGATAAAGTCTTATTAATCTGGAATTGTCTTTTTGCTTCTGTTCCCCCAAATATTCCTTCTTGTTTTCCATCCTATGGTCTTGATTGCTTCCCTTAATTTAGCAAATTTATGGCACATTGGATGTGTGCAGTAAAGTGCACTAAGATTTTCAGGATGTAGGAATGACTCACACTTCTTCATTAGCGTACTCATGAACTAGTGGTCAGCAAGTGGTGGGGAGGGGTTTACGTGCTTCAGTCACACAACCTGTTCCAGCTGTGCTGATGGGGTCTATGAACAACAAAGAGAGGAGGGGGGTCCCTCTAAACAGGCAGTGGGGTTTGAAGATGAAGGGGTGGATTGAGAAGGACTCATTCAGTGAACCAATTCAACTTACCTATTTTGGAAATGAGACTCAGAGATGCCGAGGACATTCCCCCAACGTTTCTTCAATAGGAAGTAACATGATACAGCGAGGAGTCCAGATTCCAGACTGCTTTTGAGATAAGGCTCTCCTGGTGATACCTATGTCTTTTGAGCAAATATTTAACATTCGTGAACCTCAGTTTCCTCTCCCACTAAATGGGAAAATTAATATCTTCCAAATTTGAGAATTAAATGAAACAACTCGTGCTTACCGTTACTAGTTCAGTCATTTTTGTGTGCCAAATACTGTGGTTAGCATTTTATTAAAAAAAAATTTTTTTTCTTTATTGATCTTTTTTTAGAGAGAGAGGAAGGAAGAGGGAAAGAGAGATAGAAACATCGATGAGAGAGAACATCAATTGGCCGCCTCCTGCATGCCCCCCACTGAGGATCAGGCCCACAACCTGGGCATGTGCCCTGACCAGGAATCGAACCAGCAACCTCTTGGTGCATGGGTCAACATTCAACCACTGAGCCACACTGGTTGGGCTGTGGTTAGCATTTTAAATGATTGAACTCATTTAATGCTCACAAATACAGATATTTGATTGGCAGGCACTATATCACAGGTGGAAAACCGAGGCCAAGAAAGGTTAAATATTTTTTCCAAAGTCACACAACTAGTAGGAGGTGGAACTAGGGTTTGAGCCTTGAGGATGATGTTCTAATAGTTTCTGAACATCAGTAGACTTTAGATCTCAGTAAATAGTGCCTTTGATTGTTGTTGTGACTGGCTTCCTCCGTCTACATTCTGAGACATCCTCTCTTGCCTCCAGATGGAATTCCTTAAAATACCATCTTGATCATTTTTCTCCTAAAGTCTTCTTTTTGATTTCTGTTAATTAAATCCAAACTCTTTATCATGGTATTTAATGTTCTCTGTAACTTGGATTCCTTCTTACTTTCAAATATTATCCATGACTATTTCCCTAAACACCTCTTCTGATGAATTGGTTTATATATAGGATCATCTATTGAAACTATACCTATAGGGCCACTTGGGTAAAGGAAATGAGCACCCTGGCCATGGCGAGATGATGGAGAGGTGGGGGCTAGGGCGAATTGGAGGGTGTCTAAATACTTCTACTAAGTTCCCGCCAATTGTATTCAAAGGGAAATGTTTGCTAACTGTTGCTAGATCTTGGGCATTTTTATTTTGCCAATTTTTAAATGTTGTCGACTGATTTAAAAGGATAAGATGAAGGATGATAAGCAGACTATGTTTGTGGGCTGGATCTAGTGCATGACTTGTCATCTTGAGTCTTTTTGCCTCAAAGCATCTGCAGACTCCTGAATATGACTCGTGCTCCGCCAGCTTTGTACTTTCATTTATACTTTTTTTTTTTTTTTTTTTTTTGCTTAGAATGCTCAGTTGCAATCTCATTCTATCAGAAATCTACCCCGTTGTTGAGTGTTCGGTGCAGGGACCACCATGGAGTCTCCCTTGTCCAGTCTGTGAGCCTCCTCTGAACATCTGTGATGTGCATTGTCTGTGCCTCTGCGTTGATTCTTACAAGGTCCTTTGTCATATCATTATTCCTGTATGTGTCTCATATTTGCTCTTTAACTGTAAAATTTTTGAGAACTGTGATTGCATATAGTAGATTGTATATTTATAACTGCAATCTCTGTCATGGGATAGTATATATAACTGTGGTACAAAATCAGAGTTGTTTTTTTTTTTTTCCCCAAAATCAAATAGTTGAATGAATGAAACAATGTATCTGAAAGCATTTTGGTAAAAAAAATATTTTTGCATATATGTGAGAGAATGGCTAAGGTTTTAGTTCATTAATCATGGAAGTGATATTATATTACTTTTAGAAATAAAGCCTGAAGAAGTCTGGGAGAATGGCTGATCATTCTGTATGACTTACTACAAAAATCACATGGTCTATTTGATATATTTTATTTTTAAAACTGTTTCCCTTGAGGGGTTTTACATAATACAGATTCAATGAGGTTAGGAATATTTGTAGGTATAATTGCTTTGGATGTGCTGAAGAGAAAAGATCTTTTAAAACACTCTGGAATTTCAGTGGGCTGTTTATTTCTCTCTGTTTCAGATTGCTTAGGTGACTGTTTTAAGATCTTAAGCTTACCTTATACTGATTCTAACTTCTTAAATTGCTTAGAGTAAATGAAAATTTAAAAGTATTCTCAGCCCAGCTGGTGTGGCTCAGTGGTTGAGCGTTGACCCATGCACCAAGAGGTTGCCAGTTCAACTCCCGGTCAGGGCACATGCCCATGTTGTGGGCCTGATCCCCAGTGGGTAGTACGCAGGAAGGCGGCCAATCAATGTTCTCTTTCACCGATGTCTCTATCTCTCTCCCTTCCTCTCTCTCTAAAATCAATAAAGAAGAATTATTTTTAAAAAAGTATTCTCAGAGCAATTATTTGAAAGGTCTCACATTTAATCCCAGGTTATGAGTGCAGACAGACAAAAAACAAACGAAGCAGAGAGCTCTCAGAGGGTCAACACATCAGATCATTTTACTGTTTAGTAATTTCTGTGTGCAAGACAGCACACACCTATCTCTAGGTCTTTCTTGGGGGAGATACATACACACACAGTGTATTTTGAATGTCTCAACATCTTTTTATTCTAAGGAATAACAGAGCACATTCATCTACATCACATTATGAAAAGAGGAAAGTTTCTCGACATCTGCTGCAAATATCAATGCAGAGATGTTTGAGCTGGGCAGCCTATAATATATCCTTTGTACTGCATGTGATATCATGCATGTGGCGGTTTGTCTGTGTGCTGTAACAAGCTCCCTTTCTGATTGGGATTTGCAAATGTTTCCAGGGGGCTGACCACACTTGTTAAAACAAGGGGAAATTCCTCTCAGATGAAAGAGTATATTACCTTTAGGACTAGTGGGATTATGGACTAAGCCCTTAGAAGTGAACTGCGAGAAATGACGATGACTTTGAGAGGATAAATAAATGAGGACATCCATTGTCCAATGATACATTTGTGTTCAAATGAATTTGGGTCCAACAATCTTGTGATGTTTTTCTTATCAGGAAAAATGCCATCACTTTTCATTCTTCAGTGCTGCAAAGTTTGAGATAAAAGAAAATAAGTCTCCTCCTGGAGTCAGCAGCATTTATTAAACTCTACTATATTTTGGTCATTGTTGGCTCTAGGAATAAAATAAAAAGTAAATGAGAAACTGCCACCTTTTATATTCTAGTAGAATGAAACAAATGTCTTAAAAATTATAATACCAGAAGTTGATTGTTATAATTGAGCAGATACATCAGGGGAAGCAAACTTCACTTCCTTGGGGAAGTCACAGGAGCTCGGTCTTTAAAGATACATCGAGATGTTCTTGAGAGATGAGCATGGGAGGACAATGCTGGCTGAGGAACATAGGTCTGGTTCATAGAACGGCTGGTAGTTTGGTGAGGTCGTGTGAGGTGGCTGGGGAGAGATGATGTGGAATCAGAATACAATGGGCATTGTATCTGCTAAAAATTGTGAAATTTTATCCTGGAGGGAATATTCTTTGACTGGCTTGTTCAGATCAATGATTCAACACTGTGTTGGATAGTAAAAGAGGAGGATTGACTTTCTGTGCCATTTTGATGACTATCTTACTAAGTGTCAAATATTGATTTGGAATTTAATACGTACAACCCCCTTTTTGGGTTAAATAGCATCATTATCTGCCATCTGAAGACTCTGAGGCTTGGAGAGGGTAAGCACCTGTCCCAGAGTCACCTGTCCAGTGAGCCGCAAAGCCAGGTTCAAGCCCAGGAAGTCTGGCTCCAGGGGCCTACACTTGAACTTCTGGCATTCTGCCTCTTCAGAAAGGTCTTCTGTTCCCTTACATCCTTATTGAATACAGTAGACTGTATTGTTTAATGACAAGTCACTGATATTTGCCAATGGAATCCAGACCCTTTAAAGGCTAAATGGATATGATGGTTAATTGTCACATGTTTAGACAGAATACTGTCTTCTTAGTGCTCTTCAGTTATAACACTTGAAATGAGAACATATTCAGGCCACTCCTCATTGTTTCCCCAGATATTAAAAACTGAAGCTGGAAAGAGAGAGTCACTTTTATTCTTTGGCCAAAGGCTGTGAGGATGTGACTTTAGAGCTGTCAGTGATCATGACTTCAGCAAGCAGAGAAGCTGAGAGCAGGGACCCAGACTGCAGAGAGGTGCAGAGCTGAGATTTGGAGAGAGAAGGGACTGACTGTGTTCTAGACCCGAGTCCTTGTCATACTGAGTTTGGAAAAGCCTCTCCCTTTTTAATACCTGACTGTATTAAATCATCAAGCATCCCTCTTTTGACCGAGCTACTTAGAGAGTTAGGCTCTTAGTAGAAGCAATTCTGAACATAGGTCAACATACATTTCTCATCCTTAGAATAGTTCAGTTCTTAAAATGTAAATGTTCATTGCATAAATTGTTCATAATTTCTACTGCTACTAATACCTAAATGAAATATCAAATGACTCTACTCCAAACTATCTTCTTTATTTGATTTCATACATTTAAATTTCTGTGTGTTTTGGCATTTAACCATCCGACACTCAGTGTTATTTTGTGATCCATGACAAGTGACAACGTGAAAGAAAGATAATGGATGTATAATTCAGAAAGAGTAAAGAAAGTCGTTCCTATAAAATGATGTATGAACCCTCTTTTAGTTATGAGCCTCTTTTGAGACTCTCTCTAGAAAATTTAAGTTGGTAGATGAATAAGACTTTAGGGTGCTGAGAAATTTTAGGAGACCCTTATTTGGGCATGATATTAAAAAATATGTAATAACTGCAATGCATGAGTTTTGACCAATCAGAATGGATACTAGCCTTGAGCAACTGGAATGTGGTCTTACTGGTGTGATGGGTATTTGCTGAACAGAGGCTAGTCTTCTTTCTAGGTTCTAACCCTCCTGTGAAACATTATCTTACTCCTTTGTCCATCCCTGTCTTCCCCCATTACCCTGACAACACCCACTGCACACCCAAACACACATGCTTCATTGACTCAAGCGGGCAGTCTGGATTTTTACTGAAAGCAGAATTGGGCCCATGGGCTTAACAAACATGTTTTTCCTATTAAGGTGAGGGAGGCTTGTTTTAAAATTCAAACAAGGTCTCTGTTTTGTATGACTATCATTTGACTATTTTCTGACATTTTAATAACCTTTATTTATGGAATTCTTTTCATATTACAACTTCGTCTATGTCTTTCAAGAAAACATAATTTCTGTGGTTCAAAAGAAAACCCATTTGACCTCAGTAACACGTCTTCCCACTGGGAGTTCAAAGTGTTTTGGCCTTTGTGCGTCACGTTTGAAAGCGCTGCTGTGTTGATTTTAAGTTCTGTCCTTGGCCCGCTCGCTGGCGAAAAACTTACGCATGGATTGTCAAAGGTAGGGGTGACTTGGATGTCTCGACTTTGACCCTGGGACCAAGCAGCCCCCACACTGAGGGCCAGTTTAGTGAATAATTAGTGACTAATGGATTCTCTGTGTAATTCTTCAGCTGTTACATCAACATGTAGCTCAGAACCTCATGCTCTTGCCCATAAATCCTGTACTAGCCTTGACTGGTAGTCATTACAGAGAATTTTAACGTATGCGTGATTATGATAAAAGGGTGGAAGCCCAGCCAAGATTTTGAAGGAAGACCTTAACGTGGAGGGGCACTCCTTTTGGGCGCAGAATAAGGCAACTCATTGGGTACTGTGGTGAAAAAAGATCTTGAAACAGGGAGTTGAAAAAGATACTATAGGCAAGAAAAGAATAAAATTACAAAAATGTATAGACCAACCAATGTGGTAAGAGTAAACAGGACAGTGCCCTATGAAGAAGTCATTAAGTTTATAGGAAAGCTAGAATTCTGCACTTCCTATTAACAGACCTCTCCAAGGTTGAGACCTGGTTTATCCAAGATGATGGAGGAAGAGACCAAGTCATTGGAGGCTTTGATGAAAAGCCAGTAAATCACTTAACACTGATTCCCAGACTCCCACTAAGGCAGGAAGAACAGGAATGTTTTCTGACTATGGGGCAATCCAGCAGAGTTCCAACATTTATTTTTCTATTATAATCTAGTGACAAGAACTTAGTGAAATCTAGAAACCATGCTAGCCACTTGAATAGAAGAGAAATTCAGATTGTCCCATAAATCCAGCATCATAGGAAAATACTATGTAAAAGACAACAAAACAGGGCCTTTGGCCCTGGCCCGTTTGGCTCAGCAGTTAGAGGGTCAGCCCGCTGCCCGGAGAGTCCCGGGTTCGTTTCCTGCTAAGGGCACGTACCTCGGTTGCAGTTTGTCCCCAGCCACGGTTGGGGTCGTGTGGGTGACAACACTCAATGTGTCTCTCTCACATTGACGTTTCTCTCTTTCTCTCTCTCCCACTCTATCTGAAGATAAGTGCAAAAAAACAAAACAAAACAAAAAAACAGGGCCTTTGTTCACACCGATTCTGATGTGATAGTCAGCCAGCACATGGGAAATCGGGTCATCAGCAGTGAGGTTACATCCCTCACTAATGTGCTGCAATGAGTACTCAGAACTTGCAGTTTTCTCTACATATGTTTGTATTTTCAAATGGCTCCAGGGATAAAAATTATTTGCATTACTTTTTCCTTCATTAGAGGCATGAAGGTTTGCAGAAGTAGGAAAATATGAATTATGAGTAGAAAGGTACACATTTTTTCCCCATGAGGCTGGACTTATGAGCCACCCTGTAAAATTTATAGTTAACTGTCATTGAGAAACTAGGGACCTAATGGGTATGTGTGGGGGAGAGAGGTCGAAATTTAAAATTAAAACATTTTATGAATCAGGCAGTTTGTACTTCATTTGCTTACATACTGGTGGGATACAATGTTAAACTGGGCTCTAGGACAGCAAACTATGGCCCACGGGCCAAATCCAGCCTGCCATCTGTTTTTGTCAATAAAGTTTTATTGGAGAAAGCCACACTCACTGGTTTCCATGTTGTCTATCTAGGATACTTTCCCAGTACGGAGGCAGAGTTGAGGAATTTCTACGGAAACCAAAGGGCCAGCAAGTCTAAACTATTTACTGTGTCCATTTTCAGAAAGATTTTGCCAATACATGCTTTGGAGGCTGCAACACTTAGAGGTATTCCTAAAGACTTTTCCTGTATAAGGACACCACAACCAGTAGATTCCCTATGCTTTTAGGAAGTATTAAAGTTGAGATGAACTTCAATGGTAGGTTTGAAGGCCAAAAGAAGGGAAGTCAATATAGGCTAATGGTGCCTGTGGAAGGCTCACTATGACTCACTGACTGGGGTGTACCAGACTCTGATTTGTTTTCCAACCAGCTGGCAATTCTTACCCTTCATCCCTGTCATGTGAAACTTTAGCCACCTGGTCCCAGCAGCAGTGAGGGCCCCCCAAAGTGAAGGGCTCAGGCTGATTAGCCCAATTTGTCATACTCCAGGATTTGGTTGTGAGAAGTCATACAAAATTGTGACATTGTGAAAAACAGACCCTTCCTCCACAGAGCATTATGTGATAAAATACTTATCATGTGATGTGTTCAAAAGGCAAATTCTGTAACTGGAAGGATTAAGAGTCACCATCTGGTGTCATGAGCCAAGAATTCCCAAGGCTGTGGGATTTGAGGTGGGCTCTGAGGAATGGGTAAAATGCTGATAGATGGTGAAGGGTAGGAAATGCTCCCCCGTGGAACCAGTGGGGATTTTCTCTTCTCTGCTTAGAGCAGAGCTGAGCGACAGCTGGTTGACTTCCTGCAGAGAACGGCCTTTGTACACAGGAGTTGAAGACATGGTCCAGGGCTTTAATGCTCTAGGATTAAACTACCTCAGACCTTATACAGTGTCTCTCAGCACACTTCTCACTGTTGTTCATTCAGGAATTTTTATTTGTCTTATCTAATTTCTCCCCAGTGCTATCACAATGGAAAGCCACAGGAAATATTTTGCAACTTACACATTGAAAAAGAAAGAAATGCTTATACGTAAATCCATTTAAATGGAATTCACATGGAATGAATTAAGGAGAAACAGCAATAGACTTACTTTCAAAGTAGGGGAAATTGAGGTATGAGAACAATTTCCCAGAGTGACAATTAGTATCAGATTAGTGACTGAATTCAAATCTGTTAACTTTGAGTGCACGGTACTGATGTGAGGTCAATAGGCACAGATGAGGCTTTACTGTGTTAATGTATTTGTTATTTGTTTTTCTTTTTAGTTGGCAGATAGTCACTTCCTTGAGTTCCAGAAGACCGAGGTGACTATAATTCCTGCTTTGCTGGGACATCCCCGGTCTACATCTGTTACCCGAGTATAATTAATATAGTGTCCTCCAACACTCTCTGAACTGTTCCAGTTTGGGTGATAAATTATATGATCACCCTACCAAGGGTCTTCCGTGTCTCCTCCCTAGAACCTCTTGGACTTCCCTACAAACCAGCAACCAGTGTGTTAACGGCAGTGCAGCTAGGACCTGCAGAATGGAGTGTGGCCCAGCACTAAGGCTGGTGTCCCCTGTCTAATCAGTTAGTAAATATTTTGACAGTTACCTCTGTAGGTGTGGCCTTTTCCTGAGTTATTCAATGGGACACTAATCTAGGTACGGCTGTGGAGGGATTTTGCAAAGATAATGAAGGTCCTAAGTAGGTTGTAGACCTTCAGATGGGAGCCTAACCTTGGGGAGTCAAACAAAGTCTGGTAACCCTTAAAAAGAGACTGGGCTTTTCTGGAAGAAAAATGCTTGAATCACAAGAGAGTGAACATAATGGAGATTTTTTTTTATTTTTTATTTTTTGCTTTGCCAAGGGAGGGTACGCTGTGATGAGGAATGTGAGTAGTTCTAAGAGTTGAAGCCAACCCCTAGCAGTCAGCCAACCAAGAAACAGGGGCCTCCGTCCTACAATTACAAGGAACTGCTTTCTTTCAACCATCTGAATGGAACTTAGGAGTGATTGCTTCCCAGAGGCTCCAGTCTATAACTCAGTCGGTCTGACACCTGAATTTCAGCTTCTGAGACCCTGGGTAGAGAATCCAGCCACACCTTACCTGGAGTTCTGACCTACAGAAGTTTGAGATACTAACTTCTTGTTTAAAGCTACTCAGTGGGCCCTGGCCAGTTTGGCTCAGCGGTTAGAGCATCAGCCTGCAGTCCAGAGAGACCCGGGTTCGGTTCCCGCGAGGGGCACGTACCTTGGTTGCAATTTGTCCCCGGCCCTGGTCGGTCGTGCGGGAGGCAGCCACTCGATGTGTCCCTTTCACATCGATGTTTCTCTCTCTCTCTCTCCCTCCCACTCTATCTGAACAAAAAATGGAAAAATGTCCTCGGGTGAGGATAAAAAAAATAAAAATAAAGCTACTCGGTGGTAGTTTGTTACACGGAATGAGAAAACGACTATATCCACAGTCCAGCTTGGACTCCTTTCTTCTCCGCCCATAAACTCCTATTCTTGACTCTCACTGGTCTCATTTGGTTTCTACTTATATATCAAGTTATTTGTGGGTTAAATAGTATATCCCGAATATTCGAGTCCACTGGGAACTTCAGAATGTGACCTTATTTGGAAATAAGGCCTTTGCAGATGTTATTAACTAAGGTTCTTGACGTGAAATCGTCCTGCATTTAGGGTGGGCTCTCAATACAATATCTGCTGTCCTTATAAGAAGAAAGGAGGACAAAGACACGCAGAGGAGACTGTGTAAAGATGGAGGCAGAGATCGAGGGAAGCGAATACAAGCCACTTAACACCAGAAACTGGAAGAACCTTTAGAGGGAGCTGGGCCCTGCCAGTATCTTGATTTCAGACGTCTGGCCTCCAGAACTGTGAAAGAATGAACTAGGTACCTAGTTTATGTTACTTTATTATGACAGCATTAAGAAACCAACACAAGGTGTATGATTTATAAAAAAATTTGGACTCCCTCTGTCTAGCCCCTTGAGCTAAGAGATGTGTCTGTTTTCGCCCAGCATGGCCTCTTTCCCAATGCTTGGCACAGAGTAGGTGCTCAATAAATACATCATCATAGAATTAATGAGTACGTGTATATGAATGTAAAAATGACCGAGAGCTCTGCCCTACCTCTGACTAGCTAGTTGCAGCACACTGGGAAATAAATATCTGAGAAGAAATATGCAGCATGGGTCCAATTTTGATGTTAGTGTGTTTGGGGACCACGGCCCTACTTCGACCACAGAAACAGCAATGTTTTTGTATTATTTTTATTCAGGGCCAGACATGGATTTTGACAAAAAACTTAGCTTCAATTCTGGAAATCTAAGGTAGTGTGGACTATTTTGAGCACGCTTGCACGAGCCCAGTTGTAGTCAGACTCGGGGGGGCATTGAACTCAACAGAAACTGGCCCTAAGTAGTAGAAGCAATAAAAGAAAACTGTGGGTATACACTGAATACCACAAAATCGAAGGAAGAATTGAGTAGCCGGATGTCTGGAAGGGCAGGAACCGAGGCCTCTAAGATTCCTTGGGTGTCTTAGAAACAGGCTCTCTGGGCCATCTCTTTAGGGCTTTGCCACTGGGTGATTCCGCTCCGACCACCTTTTATATCTCCAAGTGAAAGATTACATTTCCCAGGATAGTGGATCTGATTGGCGAACCCCCCTGTGATTGCAGTTCCATTAAACCATGTTAAATAAGAGATTTCCACAGATAAAAACTGTACTGTGACCAAACGACAGAGATGAGATGCTGGGCAGACAACCAAAATAATAGGCTAAACTCATCTTGTCCGCTCATCCTCACACCACGGTGAGCTGACCAAAGGGTGTGCCATCATTGTTGCCTTCCCAGAACCCACCTTTCCTTCTGGTGTCAGTGTTCTCTTTTCCTTGGAAAACCCTCTCTTTATCCATTTGGTGTGAGTGGAGCTCCAGGTATGCATGGGAGACCCTAGACAGGCCAATTCCAACCAAAGGGTTTCAAGTCTATGTTTTCCCTTGGGCATATTAGAAGAAAAATATTGTTTTTTTTTTCTAAAGGTTGCTAAGAATATAGGCTATAACCCTTGAAGGTCTTACGTCCATACAAAGGAAAGAGCCTGGCTGAGAGTGGAGCCCACACAGAGGAAATCAGAACCGAGGAAGGAGGAGAGCAAGATGGAACCATGATCGTGTCATTTGTGTCTCAAATCTGACCCAAGTTCTGGACCTTTCAGTGGAATGAGCCTTCCCTCCCTTCTTCTCTCTCTCCCTTCCTCCTTCTTCTCTGCTCTCCTCCTCCTCCTCTTTTTCTTTTGGCTTGAGCAAGTTTAAACTGTAGTTTCTGTTACTTGCAACCAAAAGAATTCTGACTAAGTTGGAGGGAGGGAGAGACAGTTCCATCCAAAACAGTGAGGACAGCAGAGCCCCTGACTGGTCCCTGCACATATGGGTTTTACTGTAGTGGGCACAGAGCACTGTCTTCTGCCTTCTGTCCAGAGGCCACCTGGTGTGTCTGGTGTTAATATTTCCCTTCCTCTCCCCCCAACTCTGACTGACTGTGTCAGATCTCTGGTGTCCTCCGACACGGCCCCTTGAACTGCCTTCCTAATCCTTCTGTGCCTGCTTTGACAGTTGCTCTCACCATCTCAGAAGTTGCAAATGTTTCTCACTGTTGCTCTGAAGAGTGGGAATTGTGCAGAGAGAGGTGATATCTGTCAGCACACACAGCAGTGCTGTGAGAACGGCTTGCCAAGTGGGCGAGGCCCTCCCACTGGTTTCCCTTAGGGTGCTGAGCTGCGTGAGGGTCTGTTTTACTGCCGCTGTGCAGAAGTCAGCGCATGGAAGCATGTGTGTGCCCTGTGTGTGGACGGCACCTGCCTGAAGCAGCTGGGATCACACGGAGGGCTTTTGTGGGGAAGCACAGCCATCCATTATTTTTGCTGCCGTTCCCAGCCTCTGTTTTCAGAAACGAGATTTGCCAAGCTCAGCCGAGGATCTGAGCCATGGCTGAACGAGGAAAGAAAAAGTTAAGAGAGGGCTTCTCAGGGCTTCCTTGTTTATCCTGGAGCCAGGCTGTTGGCATGGAGGTAATTTCTCGCTGCCCACCTCTGACGGCTGCCGAGCGACTGTTAGAGTGATTGGTGACTAAGTGGAGGGAAGCTATTTGAGGATAATGTAGAACATCGCCTGCATGGACCTCAGTATATTATCTCAGCAGACAGGTCCTTTCCAAATCCGTTCCCACGAACAGGGATGCTGTCCTTTCTGCATCCCTGGAAGTGGGTGTCTGTCACGGCTCTGCCCTGTTCATGGTTTTTATTATGATCGGTCCCTTGTCTGAATTGATAGAGGATTTTGTCTTTAAGCCCAAATGACAACAGCTGCTTTTTCGCTCAAGAGAAAGGTCTACATTTCTATCAGCAAGTTGCTAAATCTCTCATGAAGAAACACTGCAATTCTAAACAGAAGGCCCCCCAGCAGTCACTTAGTTATAACGTACACACTTACTCTCGCAGAAGGTCTTCTGGTTGAGCTTCTGGGAAGAGTTGTGCAGGGCCCTTGGAGAACAAGGAGAAAGTTCAGAGGTGACATCAGAGAAGGAGAAGAATGCTTTGGGGAAAGGCAATGAGTTAGCCAGGTGAAAAAATACAGCAAAAACATTACAGACAAAGGGAATGACAAAAATTAATGTGGTCTTTCCAGTCATTCCTGGACCTTTCAGAAGAATCCTTCCGAAGAATTCAAGACGCAGCAGAAAACTCCTTGAGACATTTTCTCATTAATAATATTAGAAATTGGTGTTAAATTTCCTATGAAAGCTTGCTATCACTTGGACACTTGAAAGCAAATGAAGAAGAAAACGTAGTCCTATGTAGAGCGGACAAATTACCCTCCACATGAGGAGAGAACAGGGCCTCCCCGAGTCCGGGGTGTGCACACAGACTTGTGCTCACTGGAAGCCACCGTCCTTCAGTCCTGCGTAATATGGAGAGGACAGGTGCAGATTTCAGCACCTTTAGATCTGTGAATTCTGGAAACTATCTAACTTATCTAAGTCCATCTTCTCACTTGTAAAATGGAGCTAATCTATGGTATTTACTGAGTTTTTGCTAGGGCTAAATAAGAAATCACATTTAAAGTGCTTATCACTGTTTCTATAGGAAGAATAGAAATACACCACGTAATCCTTAAATAAAATACTAAAAAAGAATCTGAAGGAAAGCATAGGAAATGCTATAAAGCAGACAAAAGTAAAATTTATGAATTCAACAGGAAAAAGTTGACAGTAAACTCAAGACTTTTTTATGTTGGAGAAAAAAAGGTCAATATTCAAGTATAACAAGAACTAGGTAAAAGACAGCATGCAGTATTATATATTAAGTGCTTGCAAAACTTACACACTTTGATCCAGGATTTTCACTTCTAGAAAGTTTTCATGAGGAAATAATCACAGAAGTGCATAAAGATCCAGAAATATAGGTATCACTTATTTTAGAAAAACTATGGAAATCTCATCCATTAGTATGTAATTGAATAGATAAATTATGTATTTCCTTTAAAAAACTGTGGTAGAGCCCTGGCCGGTTTGGCTCAGCGGTTGGAGCATCAGCCCGTGGACCAGAGAGTCCCGGGTTCGGTTCCCGCTGAGGGCACGTACCTCGGTTGCAGTTTGCCCCGGCCCCAGTTGGGGTTGTGTGGGTGGCAGCCAGTCGATGTGTCTCTCTCACACCAATGTTTCTCTCTTTCTTAAAACACACACACACACACACACACACACACAAACAAAAAATAAACTATGGTAGAGTCAAATAATCAAAATCTATGAAGAATATGTATATAGGAATATATTTACAATATAACAAAGTATAAAACTAGGCTAAAAAGGTGTACACTTAGATACTAATTTGACTTTTTAAAATTTTTATTAATTTATTTTTGTTACAGATATTTCCCCTTTTCCCCCCATTGACACCCTCCTCCTGATCCCACCCACCCCTGTCATTGTTGTCTATGTCCATTGGTTATGCATATATGCAAGTAAGTTCTTTAGTTTAAGTATGTGAATTCATAGGCTGAGGGATGCGTGTGGGGTTAATGACATAGCCCATGATATTAGATACAGTGAAGTGAGAGAATTGGATAGTGAGTTTGATTTTCTTCTGTATACATATTCCTTAAAAAAATTTTTTTTTTCTTTATTGATTTTGTAGAGAGAGGAAGGAAGAGGGAGAGAAAGATAGAAACATCAATGAGAGAGAACATCGATTGGCCGCCTCCTGCATGTCCCCCACTGGGAATTTGGCCCACAACCTTGGCATGTGCCCTGACCGGGAATCGAACCAGCGACCTCTTGGTGCATGGGTCAGCACTCAACCACTGAGTCACACCAGCTGGGCTGTATACATATTTCTTAATTAAATAAATAACTGAAAATTGCCTGCCCTCCCTCTCCTTCTCCTGTAGGACACTCTGTTGAACGGAGTCAAGTCCAAGTATTGTTCTACAAACATATGTTGGCATAAAGAAACTTCTGTAGAGAAATAGGATTGTCTTAAAAACTCATAATGAGCTACATCAGGGGCAGGAAGTGAGAGTTGAAAGTGTCCGTCATTCCCACTCAAGCCTCTTCTCACATTCATGTCTTCCCCTCTTGCACCTCCATCAGGTGGGCCATCCACCACCACAAGGGGCCTCACAGCTGCCCACTTTCCTAGACTCACCTGAATCGCATTTTTTCTTTCCTGGCCTGGTAGAGTGAAATCATGTCAGTATGAACTTAAACGGACCTTGCATGCATCACTGGTTATGTTTTTAAAGCCAGCTGCCTATTTTAAGTCTCAGTTCATGTAGGAAATTTGAGTGGAAAATTAAGTCCATTGAGCAGTACTCACTCTGTGAGTCTCCTGAAGAAGCAGGCAGAGGAAAAGATCCAGTTTCTAAAGTTGCAGAGAATGTATACAACAGGTTCATTTCTCTATATGTTGTCTTATTTCTTCAATGGGTTCTCATTTCACACTTTTAAGTTTCTTTCTTTTTCAAGTTTCTTATCAATGGAATATTGCCTTGTACCCAATAGCAAGTGAGTCTAGAAGAACGATCAGCGTGGGGCAGGGGTTGAGTTCTTGGGTCATCTCGAGGAAAGCCCTTCATCTTCTGTTCCGCAGGCATTCTCTCCTTTCAGAGGTGTTTGTTTGCATGGATTCTCTCTTGGGTGTTCTGGAAGGAGTAATTCGGCAATGTCTGGAGACAACATGAGAGATTCTGAAAACAAGGCTCTGGGAGTCTGTGATTTTCTCTCTCAGAAGGATTTATGGCTTCAGCATTCGAGCTTGCATGCATTGTGTGTACAGAGCTGGAAGTGAGGTTCCTGGTTCAAGACAGGAATTTATTTCTTGAAACAAACACATATGTCGTGCTTAGTATATGCCAAGCACCATTCTAAGCTCTACACATTTTAACTCATTTAATCCTTGCAATAACCCTATGAAACAGACACGATTGTTATTTTTATTTCATAAGGTAAGTGATTTGCCCCCAAATCTTGCACTTACTGAATGATAAAGCCAGGTTGTAAACTCAGGCTACCTGTCTTTGGATTTCACGTTTTTAACTGTGATTTATGTTGCTTCTAAGGAATGTTTGAGGACCGAAAGTCACGGCCATTATATGCTGTTGAGGTTGGTTTGTTGTAAATCTAGTCTTGCTGCTGATGTTCTACTTCCTGATGGCTAGCCCGTGTTTATCTCACGAGGGAAAGTGATTCTTGAACTCAACTTTTCAAGGGTGATTCTTGCTCTTCACTGGCTTCCATGAGCTAACGGAACCCTTGCCATTCTGTGGACTTGAGCGTATTTGAACACACAGGTTAAGAACTGCCAAAGAGGGGAGAGGGAAGGTCCTCTTCTGGATCCACAGAGGAGTAATCTCAGGATGAATCTGTGCACCAGGAGGTTCAGAGCACTTAGGAGAAACTCTAAGGTGATAAGTTGTTTTGAGGGTTTTAAATCCACGAGCCCAGCAAATTCCCCAATGTGCTGATGGACAAGATTTGCTTGACTGGTCCTTTCCAAATGTAACACTATCATTTTGAGCCTCCGTGGAATTAGCTTGGCTGTCAGTGACATTTGGCATTTGATCAAAATTAACGTAATGCTGCTGAACTTTCAGATCACATTCGTTAATTTTCAAAATGCCGCTGTTATACCTACCATAAAACTTGGGCCATTACTGATTTTTTTTTTCTTCAAACATGTAATGCAAGTTGAAGTACCTGCTTTTTTCAATCTAATAAAAGAAAAATCTTGAAATGTATGGCATCATCAAGCCATCTCATTTCTTTCTGAATGCATACATAAAATTAAGTGCCATCAACCTTAAAATTGACTGCAGGGATCAGAATAAGGCAATCTCCTTGAAATAACTGCTATCTGAAAGAGCTATAATAAAACTTGTGAACATCCTCCCTGTCGTCCATAAGTGACTTAGTAGGATATTCTTCGAGTCTGGGCAGCCCTCCACAATCGGCTGTTCTTTAATGAACTCCCTTCTAACAACTGAACACCCCTCATTCAGTAATTAATTCCACAACCCATTGAAGGGGCAGATGTATAGCATCACCTTTGTAAGCCAAAGGAAAAGCTGCAGATCGCTAAATCTGAAAAGTGGTTCTTAGAGTTTTAAAGCAAAAACAATACATGTTAAAGGCAACGTTAAAAGTCAGACATAGCGGAGACAAGAAAACAAAGAGATGTGTGAAAAGGCCTACGAACAATGGACAGCGCTTCCTAGTTTCTTTTTCAGTCCTTAGATCATTATAGAAGGGCTTTCTCCACATTCCTCGGTTTCGTTTATTTTATTTTTTTTTTTTTGTAGAAGAGCTGGTTTGTGTAGGCTGCTTACGAAGACACATCAAGAGGTTTCGGGTGGATTGACAAGAGGGGCGTACACGTCTGCTGTGGTAACACCCTCGTTCAGGCACTGTCTGCATAGAGTGGCTAAAAGGGCCACTCAGCCCCTCTCCTGCCTTCTCTCCTTGCTCTCTGCAGCCAGACAGCAGCTCCAACATCTGGGCAGTGACGGAGGCTGTGCAACCAGCCCAGGGGCCGTCGTGCTTCGGCTCTGCGGGTGCCAGCCTGTTTCCTTTCTGCCTGTCCATCTCCCCCTTCATCTCATCCTTGCTGAACATCTCTGTAAACCATTAATTTCTTGTATTGACCCACTTCTGTTTGAAGTACCTAAAATATTTTCTGTTTTCCTGAATGAGTCCTGAGTTTCATTCCAGCAGATCCTAGAAAATGAATAACATTATTTTATCATAATGACGTCACTTAGGCATCGTCCTTCCATGGGTGAGTACTTTTAGAAGGGACTTCTAGGTGTATGCTCAAAGCACTTTGAAAGTTGTTACTAAGCCTGGCCAGTGTGGCTCAGGAGACTGAGTGTCGTCCCAGGGAGAGAGAGGTCCTGGTTCGATTCCCGGTCAGGGCACATGCCCAGGTTGTGGGCTCGATCCCCAATGGGGGACATGCAGGAGGCAGCCAATCCATGTTCTCTCTCATCGATGTTTCTATCTCTCCCTTCCTCTCTCTCTAAAAAAAAATCAATAAAAACATATTTAAAAAAAATAAAAGTTGTTACCAAGCAATAACGAATCAATTTAATTTATTCATTAAACATTTATTGACATGTACAATATTGTATTATATACATCTAATATGTATTCCTAGCCATTACAGAATTTTCTTCTCTTATTATTTCTTACTTAGTCTTAACTCGATTATAAAATAAGAATTAGATCATAAGCAGGAATAAATGCTAGTTTTAATTAAAACGCCTGGTTAACAAGGAATAATGCAACTCTGATCACTCTCAGCAAAACAATAAGGCAATTAAAATTTTTGAAACTGTCAAAGGAGCTGGAAACACAGCTAGGAAATTGCCAAACATCTGTTAACTTATAAAGTACATTTTGAAACATCATGGAAGAAAATGAACTTTAAGTCTAAAATGGACTCTGGCAATTTGCTAATAGTACTAGCTATAACGTTTCTAGATGCAGAAAGCATTACTTTTAATTTCTGTAAGGCAAGCAGAAATCGCGACGCATAGTGCAACGGGTCAGTGGTCAACATGGAGTGTAAGAGAGGCAGCCTCCGGAGCCTGGGAGCAAGTGGTCCCGTGGTGGGGGCCCACCTGAGCCAGAATCCTGGCCATGCCGTCATTAACAATGAGTTGTGGAGGGCGGATCTCGCCTGTCTGAGGGTGATGACTATGATTATAATAATAGAAATGAACTCATAGGATCTCATCTAAAGTACTTAGAATAGTATCTGGGAGATAGTAAACATTCACTGAATGCCATTATTAACAATTATTATTACGGCTGGTACAGTCACAGGGCATAGATAGCCTGGACACTAATGAGTAATTTACCTCTAATTAGTACACTCACATCAAACATTTTCCTCTCTTCCTTCCTTCCTTCCTTCCTTCCTTCCTTCCTTCCTTCCTTCCTTCCTTCCTTCCTTCCTTCCTTCTTTTCTTCCTTCCGTCTATCCTTCTATCCTTCCACCCTTCCTTGCTTCTTCTCTCACTTTCTTCCTCCTTCTCTCTTGAAGTGTCATTCTCTCTCTCTCTCTCTCTCTCTCTCTCTCTCTCTCTCTCTCTCTCCCTCCCTCCCTCTCTCTCTCTTTCCATTTATTGACTTTCAATCTTCCCATCTTATTTTTTCCCAATCCCATCAATCTCATTAGTGTCCTCATTAGTTTATGATCTGTTTAAAATGCATGCTTCCTTACTTTTTAAAAATAATCTAAAAATTTTATATCTCTACTTTAAATAAATAAATAGGCAAGAAAAACTAACACATTGTTTTATGCATGTCATTGCCCTGGTTGGATGTTTCTATTTGTGGGGCTATACCAACGAACAAAGCTTTTTTGTTCTTCCAGCATGGGAAAGCATCAGTGACTTCCTTGCCCTGAAATGAGAGAAAGACAGAGAGAGACAGAGAGAGAGAGAGAAGAAGAAGAGGAAGAGGAAGTCTGGAGAGTCTAATAGCTTAGCACCTACAGTTTGAACTTCACTTGGACGGCGAATCAGGAAGTTAGGCAATGCACAAGGAGCTGGGACCGTGTGTCCCGGACAGCTCCAACCACTGAGCAGGACTGCCCAAGTGGAGGCTAGACAATACTCACGAGCAGGCCCAAGGCAGGAGAAATTCTTGTCCTAGGAGGAGGAGGACTGGAGGCCTTCCCATGGTTTTTCCTCCAGGTTATTTCGGTAGTAGGATTCTTGTGTATTTTAGGTCAACAGATTGGAGTGACACTTTTCTCTCTTCTTGCCTATATTTCAGAGAAACTATGGAGATCTTAAACATGACTCAGGATGGGGTGACACAAGAAAATTCGAGTGCATTCCAAGTACTCAGACTGTCCCCAGTGCTTGGAAAAGCATATATCTGTGCGATTGTGTTTACATTTTTAGGAAGGTCCAGTATAAATAATATGTGGAGAACGAGTCACTTGGTAGACAGGAAACTTTTTATTAAGAAGTACTTATGATGAGGCTACTTTATGAAAAGTAAGGGTTGTTTTTTCTGTTAAGTATTTTATCATTGTTTACAAAGGTTTTAACAGCCCATCCTCCTATTCTCCTCCCTATTATAGTATAGACAGAAGTGACATTAAAACACAATTCCCTTTCCTGTCCCCACTGAAAAGCCTTCTACTGGGTCCCTGCTTCATTTAGAGATGCAACAAAATGATCCGTCGTCGTCTGTCCACGTGGCGTGGCATGCTGAACTGAGTGAGGATGAACATGGACACGTATCGGAGCCGAAATCATCAGCAGGATAACGTTCCAATGTTACCAAGCGTCTCCGCTTTCTCATGCCTCATGTTTCCATCAGAATTCTTAATAGAAATAGCAGTTGAAGGAAGCAGCTGCAGAAACACCTGGTCTGGGGGGTTGCTATGTATCTGACATGCAGACCCTTGCACACTCACACTTGCATTCATTCTACTGTTTGCATTTGTAGAACACACGCATGGCTTCATAAAGGTCTTTTACACACATTGTAGTATTTGCATCTGTGGAGTGCTTTAGCATCGATGAAGCAGGTTCACCTCCATGGTGGCGTTTGTGTCACAATGATCTGGGCGGATAAAGTGGCCCCACTGAAGACCAGTGGTTATGAACCATCCCCAGGTCACACAGATAAGAGGTAACTTGCTCTTCCTGCATGAGAACCCAGGCCTTCTGACACCTTTTTTGGGTTACCAACTGGTGCAAACACTTGCAGATTTGTGCCAAGAGGATAGTGAACAGAAGTCATGACGGACATTCTCACATCCTAGGTGCAACCCTGCGAGTAAGTCCGGGTAGGTGCATTGCCCTTTTCCGTATTCAATCATTCCAGCTCGATAAAATGGGTCAAGATGACACCAGCAGGGCACTGACTTGATTTAGAACTCAGTCGCACACCTGTTCTGCTAAATATAAACAAATTTGCAACCTGAGCCCTTGGCCATCGCTAGAGGGTAAGCAAGTGAAATCTGGGGTTGGTGCCTGCCTGCAGCATGGCTCTGGAATTACAAATGCCCAAGGGCCAAGGAAGCCTCATGCCAGGCAGGATAGTTGGCATTGGGTTCTGGTGGTCACAGTGACCTTTTAGATCACCAGATAGATTATCATTATTAGCCTTGTCTGTATTGTTATTTTTAAATGTGCCTAGTTTGCTCTTGTGGCTCAGCTGGTACCTGGCCTGTCGACCGTTGCACGTCTCACTGGTTTATATATATGAAATTGCCTGAGTAGCCATGTTTGGAGAAAGCTTATCCTAAGGAAATCGTTTGCTGAGTTTCACAACACTAAATTAAATCCATAAAGTAATTTTATGGTCTATGGGAAGGCAATATTGTTCCAGATCCTAGAGTTCCTGGCTGTTCAAAGTATGTGACTACTTCTTTTTCTTTTTAATTTTTTTTTTTTTTTTTTTTTTTTACTTTATTGATCCTAGAGAGAGAGGAAGTGAGACGGAGAGAGAGATAGAAACATCGATGAGACAGAACATCAATTGGCTGCCTCCTGCATGCCCCCCACTGGGGACCAGGCCCACAACCTGGGCATGTGCCCTGACCAGGAATCAAACCAGCGACCTCTTGGTGCATGGGTCGATGCTCAACCACTGAGCCACAGGGGCCAGACATGACTACTTCTTGATACTATGACGTCTCTTTCCATTCTTGCTCAGTGAAAAGAGATCATGTTAAAGTCTTTGGGAATGTTCCACATCATCCTTAACTGATGGGATGCTCCAGAGGTGAGGCGGATGTCAACAGCTCAGAGGCAGGCATGTTTTTCTGCATGGGGCGGAATTGTACAGACCCAGGAGATTTGATTGATCTGATTGGCCAACACTCTTAAGATTGTTCACATTATAATCATGAGTAGGTTCTGAAAACATTATTTCTAGATGCCAAGGATCAGCAGAGAAGTCTCTTAATTCTTTTAAAAAATAACTGTTAAATCTTTTTTATGCACTTGGAAAAGATTTGCATATTGACATTTTTTAATGTAAAGAAAAGAATGCCAAAACCATTGCCCTCTTTTGATTAGTTTATATATTCCCCCATCTCCAACCTGGAAATTTGGTGACTTCTTAAATGTCTTCTAATGTGAGTAAATATCTTTTGATTCTTGGAATAAATCCTAGTTGTATATGATGGAATGTTACACATTTGGATATAGACAGAGACATAGAGGCTGATACATGTAGGTTGATCGAGCTGTGATCCATTGAGAGGAACTTCAGTCCTTCCACCGAAAGAACTTTCTGCAAAGTAGCTGGCAGACAGCTCAGTTGCTGCCACCTGGGATCCGCTGTGGCCACCCTCTGCCTGATCTGTTCTCAGCCAGCGACTGAGCGCAGTAGGAGGATGAGAGCTGGGCCGCTCATGCTCCTTCCCGTCCTCCACCAACACACACCTATTGTGTCATGGGTGAGCCTCTCACCCACAGTGTCTCAGCCAGCATCACCCGTGGGGCTTATAAATGCCTGATCCACAGATATGGGCTGTCACATAGCATCGATCCAACCAGGGCACCTACATCCCAGCCAAGAGGGTATAGGATTGAGCCTGAGACCACTTTGATTATATCACATACCATCCTGAAAGAGGCAGTCTGATAGCACATATTAGAATAACCCCCGAAGGCAGAGCTGAAATGCTAGCTGGTCTGCAGTCCTCTGTAAGACAAGGTGCTGGCTTTTGGGACACAGTTTATGCACCGAATAAGGGACTTCTATATTATGCTGTGTCCTCAGCAAGAAGAATACATGAGTCCACAGGCTGAAGGATAGAAGCAGGAATAGCACAATTTGCCATTGTTCCCAGTGACCCAAATTACAAACTTGTTTATTTAGCAAATTATTGGGAACAAAGATATGTTGTATAAATTACGGTATAGTAATACAACAGATGGCTACTCCGTGTCTGTAGTTATTGAAATTAAGACTATATATAGTGTACTGATATTATATGGGCTAATTTTTACCTCTGATCCTCACAACTCTGGATTCCACAGAGTTGGAGGTTCTGGTCCCCACAGGACCTCCTTCACTCTTGCTAGGGGACGTAGCTAAATTTCCAAAAGCTGTGGCCGTTCCCAGAACACCTTGGACTCCATGTGTCCAGGGACAAGCAGGTGAAAGAAGAGTTGCCTTCATTCTTGGGGTGATGGACCCTCACCCGCAGGAGGAGAGAAGGCTGCTTCTACACAATAGAGAAACATGTGGAAACCAGGAAATACATTCAGGCACCTCCTGGTACTGCTTTGCTCCATTGTACCCATGAACAAATTTGTTTAGCGACCCCAGGCTGAGGATGGTATCATGACCGTGTATTCAGACCCCCAAGGAATAAAGGTTTGGGTCACCCCACCAAGGCCTGCTGAGACATAGCTGAGGATGACGGGGATTTTAAATAGAGAGTGGAAGAGGGAGAGAATGAATACCAGGCATGGCCCCAACTCTAGTTGCAGAGATGGGGGCTGCAGTGGATGCCACTGACCTCTTCCTGTTTGCCTCAGGTGGCGAGACTGTAGAACTGTGCCCAGTTTGCACCCTGAATGTCTGGAAAAGTGGATTTTTGCAATGTGAGGGTGGATACTAGTGGCCATCAAGTTGTAGTCTTGGATCTTTAAGAGGATCTGGTGGGTCAGTGTGGTCACTAGACAGCCCCGAGCTGTCATTTTAGATCCACCACGGTGTTCAGGCTCTGGCCACCGTCGCTTCCGGCTGCTCCCAGCCAATGGCCAAGCAGGGCAGGTGGAAGAGAGCTGAGCTATTCCACCCCTGTGGGATTCCTTTGATTTCTTCACTCTGGGGCTTCTCATCAGCTGGGCCAGGAATTTTCTGAGTTGCTTTGCAACCTGAGTAACTCTTCCTAATTCTCTTCGCTTCTCTCCCTGCTTTCACGTGTCAGACCAGCAATGCAGGCTGATGGTTCTTCCTGCCCTCTCCTGCTTCCTCCCATTCCCCCTTCACAGGCTTTTCCCCTAAGACAAGGCTGCATGTCGAACACACCTCGGCATCTCCTTTGCAGAGACCTGAAGTGACACTAGATTTAAGGCTTAACTCCCAGCTTCCAGACTCTCTTTCACTCTCCTGTGTCCCTCCCTCAGGTCTGCTTTCCTTCTGCAAGACTTGCATCCTCAGACCATCTCTGTCCACCTGCAGCACCGGCAGCTGCAGGCAGGGCTGGCCTCATGGGCCTGCAGACTGTGATGGCACGGGGCCCCCTGCTCAGAAGGGCCCAGTGCTTGGTTGAATGCTCAGTGGTCACTGTATTAGTGTGCGAGGGCTGCTGCTACAAAGTACCACAAACAATTTACTCTCTCATGGTTCTGGAGGCTAGAACTGAACTCTTGTCCAAGATCAAGGTGTTGGTGGGGTTGGTTCTTTCTGAGGCTGTTGGAGAACCTGTTCCACGCCTCCTCCCTAGCTTCCGCCGGTTTGCTGGCCATCCTTGGTGTCCCTTGGCTTGTAGACACTTCACCATGAGCTCTGTCTTTCTCTTCACGAGGTGTTCTGTGTCTCCATGTCCAAGTTTCCCCTTTTTGTAAGGACACCAGTCATATTGAATCAGGGTCCACCCAAATGATCTCATCTTACCTAATTATATCTTCAATGACCCTATTTCCCTATAAGATCCCATTCTGAGACCCCGGGAGTTAGGACTTTAATATATGAACTTGGGGGACACAATATAACCCACGACAGTCATTATTTCAAAATTCATCATAACTTTTATTTTGCACTGGACTCCACAAATTATGTCCTTGCTCTGGACAGCTAATTTCAGGCTTGCTTTATTTATTTATTTATTTATTTATTTATTTATTTATTTATTTATTTATTTTTTTGTGGGTGAAATTTGAATATATTATGCTAAGTGAAATAAGACAGACACAGGACAAATATATTGTATGATTCCACTTTTATGAAATATCTAGAATAGGCAAATTCAGAGACATAAGTAGATTAGAGGTTACCAGGGGCTGGGGGGAAGTAGGGGATAGGGAGTTATTAATGGTTGCAGAGTATCTGTTTAAGGGTGATGAAAAAGTTTTGGAAATAGATGGTGATGGTTGCAGAGCATTGTGAATATAACTAATGCCACTGAACTGTACAATTGAACATGGGTAAAATGATATATTTCATGTTATATACATTTTACCACAACTTATAAAAATTAATTATAATATACCAAAACCCACTGTATACTTTAAATGGGTGGATTGTATGGTGTGTGAAATATCAGGCTTTAATCTGCCTGAACACACTGGATGTCAGGACAGAGTGCCTTTTTTCCTTATAGTTACAGTAAAAGTCCCCCACTAGAAGGCTTGCTTGGCCTTCAGTGGATCATCAAATATTTTCTAATCAATCACTATGGCCATAAAGACCCTATACTATGAATAGCCAGGCCTGGGGCTTGTGACTCCCAAATCATGTCGCCTGCCAATGGGGAGGGCAGGGCAGCCAAGTCTGGTCCACAGGTGCGCTTTCTTGTCAGGGTTCGGGATCAGGCTATGCTCATGTCATTGAAGGGTGTTTGCCCCTTTCCCATTAAGTCTGTATTCTGGAGTGGTGTCTGTTGTTTAAGAATTATCTGTTACTTGGAAGTCTAAAAACCAAAAGCACCAATAAAGTCCTCTGTTTTTCATTTCAAAATATTTTTGATAACTTGATACATGCTTCCATTATTATTAATCTCCTGGAGTTTTCCAGTTTTTGAGTCAAATGTTAAAAGTTAGATCTTTTTAAAAAATGTGTTCATTACTGAAATGGCCGTCTTAAAGTTTTCTCCTGTGTACAGTTATTTATGCCTGTTAGGGGCTGAATCGTGTCCCAAATTCATATGTTGAAATCCTAACTCCCCATTCCCAGTAACTCAGAATGTGACTGTATTTGGCGATAAGGTCCTTACTGAGGTAATTAAGTTAAAGTGAGGTCATTAGGGTGGGCTCTAATCCAATACTCCTGGTGCATTTAACAGAAGAGGAGAAGACACAGCCATGCACAGAGGAAAGACCCTGTGAGGATACAGAGACAAGTCAGCCATCTAGCAGATAAGGAGAGAGAGGCCTCAAAGAAACCAGCCTTGCCAACATTTCAGTCTTGGACTTCTAGCCTCCAGAATTGTGCGACAATAAACTTCTGTTGTTTAAATCAGAAAGTCGATGGCAGCCTTAACAAATTAACACCATGCCTCAGGTTCTGTATTTATGTTTTCTTTCATTATTTAAGGTTATATTTTTTGACCCAGATAATGCATTTGGTTAACATACCTTCTGAGACTTCCCGTGCTGAACATCTTTCTGTTTCTCTCATCTCGCTGTAAATTTCTTGCTTTTCACGGCCATTTTTCTTCAGAACTCTGTGGACATTATTTCATTGCCTTCTGTCGTTACGTATGATGAAAAGAATTTTAATATAAAACAAACTCTTTGCCCTTTGCAGAAGGCCTCTTTATTATCCTGTCTGTCTTTGGGCAGAATATTGTTTTCTTTATTTTTAAATAAAAAACGTATCAGAAGAATATATAGCTTTTCCCATTTGCTTTGTCTGGCAAACAAGACCTCCTCTGACCCCAAACCCCAAGCCTATCTTCAGTTGAGGAAACGTTTTCTTATGCTATTTTGAGTATGACTTCTCATCTTCATGCTTACGAAACTCTTGTTACATGTGTGTCGTGTAACGTGTACATTTTCCGTGTCTCCTGTCTTTTCTGTCATCATGTTCATATCTTTTTTCTTAACGTTTGGTTAGTGAGTGATCTTGGAAGCACGTCTTCTGTTTTCATGGACTCGAGGTTCAGGTGGCTCTAAGGAAGGTTCACTGCCTGCAATGCAACATTGAGTCTGCAGACAGTCATCCTCTCCAGAGCTCAGGTGGCTGCTGCTCAGTGCTTGATCAATGTCGTTCACAAACGTAAGATTCTCTGGAACTTTTCTCCCAGCTCTTCAAGTAAGTCTGCTGAAGTTGAGGAATACTTAGTTGACATCTTGAATTGGCTCTTTCTATTGCATTGAAGTCTCTTTTTATGTAGTTGGTTATTTTTCTGCGTTCGTCCTACAGTTCCAAGGTTGTCTACTAGCGAAAATTCTGGTATGTTCTAGCAGGTATTCTGTGGTCCCTTTGTGGATCTTCTGGCCTCAGAGGGAAAAGAAGCACTTTTATATTTATAATAATTGTATTCACCAGGTACTGATATGTAATGAGAGGGACAGAGAGTCGGTGAGAACCGAGGAAGGGACAATTTGCCATTCTGCCGAGGAGTCTGTTTTGTTTTCTTTCCCCCTTTCTTTAGCTTTATTCACCTATAATTGGCGAATAAAAAGTAAACACATTTAAAGTGTACAGCCTGATGATTTAATATACATACATATCGTGAAAGAATTCCCCCTGGTAACTAACATCCATGATCTCACACATTTACCTTTATTTCTTTTCCTTCTTCTTTTTTTTTTTTGGATGAGAACATTTAAGTTCTCTTAGCAACTTTCAATTATACAATACAGTGTTACCTACTATTATTACTATATTGTACGATCAGTCCTCAGAGCTTATTCATCTCATACCTGAAAGCTTGTACCTTCTTCCTAAACTCTTCCTGCTTCCCCTACCCCAGCCCCAGCAACCACACTGCTTTCCTACTCACTGTTTCTCTGGATGTGACTGTTTTATTTTTCTAGATTCTACATATAATTGATACAATGCAGTATTTGTCTTTCTCTGTCTGGCTTATTTCACTTAACATCATATTGTCTTTATTTATTAATCTATTGACACGGGTTATTTCCATACATTGGCTATATCAAATAATGCTGCAATAAATACGGAAATAGAAATATCTCCTTAAGATAATGATTTTGTTTCCTTTGGATAGTACCCCAGAAGTGAGATTTCTGGATCATGTAGTGGTTTTATTTTTAATTTCTTGTGGAACCTCCACACTGTTTTCCATAGTGGCTGTACCAGTTTATACTTCCACCAACATCCTCCCCAGCATTTGTTATCTCTTGTGTTTTTTATAGTAAGTATCCTAACAGGTGGGGAGTGATATCTCATTGTGGTTTTGATTTTCATTTCCCTGTTGATGAGTGATGTTGAGCATCTTTTCATGTACCTTTTGGCCATCTGCATGTCTTCTTTAGAAAAAAATGTCTATTCAGTTCCTCTGTCCACTTTTAAAATGGATTACTTGGGGTTAATTTTTTTCTTTTTTCTTTTTATTGATTTTAGAGAGAGAGGAAGGGAGAGGGAGAGAGAGATAGAAACATCAATGAGAGAGAACATCAATTGGCCGCCTCCTGCACACCCACCACTGGGAATTGGGCCTACAACCTGGGCATGTGCTCTGACCAGGAGTCGAACCGGTGAGCTCTTGGTGCATGGGTCGATGCTCAACCACTGAGCCACACCAACTGGGCACATGGGGTTATTTTTTATTTTATTTTATTTTTTCTATTGAGTTGCATGAGTTCCTTGTATATTTTGGATATTAACCTCTTATTGGATATGTGGTTCACTAGTATTTTTTCCCATATCATAGGTTGCCTTTTCATTTTGTTAATCATTTCTACTGTGTCATCTGCAAATAGAAACTGTTTTCTGTTGTGCCTTTTTTATTTGGATATTTGGATATCTTTTACTCCCCCCCCTTATTACTCTGGACAGGACTTCCCCTACTATGGTGAATAAAACTGTTGCGGGTGCTTATATTTGTCTTGTTTCTGATCTTAGAGAAAAAGCTTTGTGTTGATTATTAAGTCTGATCATACGTAATCCGTGTGCTTGTCATATCACCTTTATTATGTTGAGATATGTTCACTCTGTATCAAGCTTGTTGAGTTTTTATTATGAAAGGATGTTGAATTTCATCAAGTGCTTTTTCTGCATTTCTTGAGATGATCATGTGATTTTTATCCTTCGTTTTTAAAATGTGGTATGTGCTTTTATTGCTTTGTAGGTCTTGAATCATTCTTCCATCTCTGGAATAAATCCCACTTGATTATGTTGTAAGAGCCTTTTAATGTATTGTTTAATAAAGTTTGCTAATATTTTGTTGAGGATTTCTACATCTATGTTCATCAGGGGTATTGGCTTGTCATTTTCTTGTAGTGTCCTTGTCTGGCTTGGTGTCAGGGTAATGCTGTTATCATAAATGAGTTTGGGAGTGTTTCCTCCTCCTAAATGTTTTGCAAGATTTTGAAAATAATTGCTATTAGTTCTTCTCTAGATCTTTGATAGCATTTGCCAGTGAAGCCATGCGGTCTGGACATTTTTTCTTTTTTTGGGGGGGGGTGGTTTTGATTATGGATTCGATCTCCTTACTAGTAATTGTCCTGTTCATATCTTTTATTTCTTTGTAACTTAGTCTTGGTAGGTAGTATGTTTCTAGGAATTTATCCATTTCTTCTAGGTTGCCCAATTGCATAGAGAGGTTAGGTCACTTGCGTGTGGTCTCACAGCTATTAACGGGCAGAGCTGGATGCTGAGTCCCCATAGGTGGCTTTAGAGCCTGCTTGGTTAGATGTGACTGTATGCAGTCTCTTTTCTTTGTCAGCTAAACACTACAGAAGGTGCACCAGCCTGCAGACATTGTACAAATACCGGCGGCAGACACACGATCTCTCTGAAGGCCCACATAGCAGAGCAAATACATTTTGGGGGCCAATTTTGTTTGGCATTACGTTTTTTATAGCTTTAGACCACTTACCTACTTATATTCTTCAGATTAAAGATAGGGGTATTATATTAAAATCACATACAATATAAAAATACATGTAAGTGGGGAAATGATTAACTAATTGAAAATGAGGTGAATTAAGGGTTAAGTCACCCCCATGTTGCATGATGCCAGACTTTGCAGGGCCAGGGTTAGAGTGAGGCAGGTCAGGCATCCTGAGTGGGTCCTTGGTGTTTGTGCTGTAGATGCCTCACTGGCCTTACCCTAGCCCTGGCGCCGAGGTCCTGGAAGATACAGATCGTGGGCTTCTCTGGACTGGGTTTTATAGGACAAAATACCAAAAGCAAAACATGATCAATTCCAAAACTCACAGCATTCATAAGATAAGAAAAAAGCTAGCGACTTATAAGAAACACAACTGTTGTTGGATCCTAAGATGAGAAAAAAATTCTCTAGCGATTCCTTACAGAGAGAGCTTTGTGTAGTATCATGAAAAATGTGCTCAACAATATCAGAGTGGTGAAACCGAGGAGTGTTCTAGGAAGAGGCCCATGGCCCGGCTTCCAGATGTAATTCAGTGGAAGCCATGATCTCATGCGAAGTCTCAAGGCAAGATGTCCCCATGGTCCAAGCTTATCTTTTATTGTACTATTTATTCTTGAGTTCCATCCAGAGGAATAAGAGGCTTAAATTTTATTAACCCAGCTTGTCAATAATTTTATTTAATGTAGTGTGTTATTATAATCTGCATGTGTTCATGTGTGTGAGTGTGTGTGTGTGTGTGTGTGTGTGTGTGTGTGTTGTGTGTGTGCGGGGGACCAGGGCTCAATTATCAGTTCAAACGTATCTACAATTTGCACAATTTGAGCCACTTGTGAATGACCTTAAATGTCTTTGATTGTAGTTCAGTGTGCATGACTGATTCACAACATGTGATCTAACAAGATAAGGGGTATGTAGTTATTAGGAATGTGATGGCGGTGAGAACAATAGGAAGCTAGAGATAGTGGCAAACTAACATTGGTTTGGCTTGACTCTTGCAGTGTGGGGAGCCCAGAAGGAATTAATTGGATGAGTTCCTCAGTCATTTCTTTATCTAATGATCAGTCATATTTGGTGTCATGACAGATGGCAGAGTTCTGTGGAAATCCAGACAGCTTTGAATACAGCAATGTGTGAAAACTCTGTAGCTCCTCCTATGATAGCTTCATTAATATTCAGTAATTGGGTTTAACTTGTGGTTGGATGTGTTGGTGGTGAGGGCTTGGGGCTTGTTAGAGGTGGAAATACTTTTCTAAAGCAGTACCAGATTAAGTTGCAATAAAAATATCTAAACACTCACAGTGTTGCGTATGGAACCAGGATAGTATTCGCTTTATTTATTTAAAATATGTTTTTATTGATTTTTTAGAGAGAGAGGAAGGGAGAGAGAGATAGAAACATTGATGTGAGAGAGTAACAGCCATCGGCTGCCTCCTGTATGCCCCCTACTGGGGATCGAGCCCACAATTTCGGGCATGTGCCCTGACCTGGAATTGAACCAGGACCTCTCAGTCCATGGGACGATGCTCAATCCACTGAGCCACACTGGCTGGGCAATATTCATTTTAAATATATGCTTTCCCTCCATTACAATTATCTTTTCAACTAGAGTTTGTGCATTTTTTGGCAATCTGACACTTTCTATTATTTTATAATTCAAGTTATAGAGTTAAAAAGTGTATATTTCTTAGTAGGATTATCAACCGGTATATCTTTGGGGCAAAATTATTAGCTTTAGCTTCTACAAGTCCCTGTTCCCCATTTCAACCCTTGTCCCTTTTGTGTGTTTTTATTGATTTTAGAGAGAGAGAAAGACAGAGATTGATGTGAGAGAGAAACATCAGTCGGTTGTCTCCCATGTGTACCGTGACTGGGGATTAAACCCACAGCCTGGGTATGTGCCCTGACTGGGAATCAAACCAGCAACCTTTTGGTGTGTGGGAATAGCACTCAACCAACTGAGACACACAAGCCAGGGCTCAACCCCTACTCTTGAAGGGCAATGTCATGGTTTTGGAAAGAGGAGACATCATATTTTAGATGATCACAGAGTGAATATTTTGAACGATAATGTTACTGTGTCACAGAGGGTCTGTGATGTAGCATGGCTGATCTTACCTATAGTGTTTCTCTTTCTAAGGATAGGGATCAAGACTAACTCATGAATGGTTTAGCAACAATTTGCTTACTCCTCCCGTTTCTTAGGAAAGGTAAAATGTCAAAGAATTCTACACTATATATTAAATTTAACATCTCCCACGTATAAAGGTTTTCTTCTACTGCTCTTCATGTCATATTTGGTTCCTATGGGGCGGGGGATGGATTCATAATAAATTTTTTCTATCACCCAAATGTTATTCTTTGGACTATGAGCCTTGCAAGCATCAAAACCCTTTACCAAAATAAGCTTAATACCATACACGGGATATGGCTGAAACTACTGAAATAAACCATAGGTGATCCAGATGTCAGTTGTCTCTTCAACTTCCTCCTGAAACTATGTGCCCATGCCCCCTCCCATTCTAATAAGATAAAATCAATCATCAGTCAGTAAAGAATCCGCTGCAGATGTGCTAGGAAAAGCAGAGGGGTGGGTTACGGCATACATGATTTAGAACTTAGAAACGTTTGTGATTGGCTTTTTCTGTTTATCTTCTGCCAATTGCCTCTTGTCCTTTTTCATCTTCTTTCCATAAAGCACCTGACTCCTCGTCAATACAATCTCCTGAACTCATCTATTTCTGGAGGTCTCCAAATCTTTCGTGCCTCTATTATGTGTGGGATTTGCCTCTCCTGTCTTATGGTGCACAGCAAAATGACTCTGATGAGTGTTGTCCAACCTCCTTAAAAGTTATTAGGGATTATAGACATTCAATAATTCAAAAGGACCTTTATTAAAACTATTAAATGTTGTTAATAATTAATGCATTAACAAAAATTAACATTATTTAATAATATGCCTGTCTTAGATGTGACCGATGAGAAAGTTCTGTAATATAGACGTAATCATAGCCATTTATTTGTTTGGAGAAGAATAAAGTAAATGAGCCTTTGTTAAATGCAAGTTACGACCCATCTTAGGAAGCTTTCAGTTTTGTGGGCCTAACTGGGAACGACCAGGGAGTTCCTGATTCTGTGTGAAAACCATTTTAGGTTATTCAAACACACCTGTACATGTTTGCTGATGATCAATGGGAATAAGTTCCCTGCATGTGTCTCAAGAAGAATAAAGAATAGTGTGGACTCCATGAGCTATTTTCAGTAAGACTGCAGGGAGCAAAATTTGGGAGAAGTTTTATGCCCAAATTCCTCCTTTTTTTACACTTTCATCTTAAAATGCCCTTACTCCTGTTCTTTTTGCTGAAATGTATTTAATGACTCTGAAAGGCAATTGAATTAGTATTGATTTGTATAATGATTATCACTCAGAGCTAATGATTAAATCGATATTATCATTATAATTATTATTTTTAACGGGCAGAGCTAATTTCGCCATTCCATAGACGTTTTGTCCCCATGCAGATGTTCCGCTTCAGTTTTCAACAGATGACTCGTCTTCCCACAACAAGCCCGCCAGACCTTTGCCTTCCAACTCTGCCTGACTGAATTCTCCTTCTCTACCGAGACTGTTTGAGACCATCAAGAAACAAACTTATCTGAGGAATAAAATAACTTATTTCGTTTTAGGAAAGAGTCTGCTAAGTTGGTAATCATAGAATGGTTAAAAGGGAGCAGGCCAGTGACAGTAGGTGACTGGAGGGTGGGCAGGCTTTCAGAAATGGCCTCCCAGTTACAAGGTGGTGCCTCGGGGCCTCTGCAAGGACCCACATGGAGCTGAGCAGTCGAAACTGGAGTGCCGCCTAAAGCATGCAGTGAAATGGCAGAGCCCCCCAAACCAAGCAAAACCCCCCAAACAAACACAGAAGCTACAGACAGGTGGTTGCTTTTCTGAATTCCCTGTCTTGGCTGTGGAGATTTCCCTGTGAGTGTTTTCAGTCAATACTGTGCTACCTCACAAATTTATTTTAGTCTCAAACAAATTTCCATTAAAGGGCCTAGAGTTAAACACATTTTATTATTATTATTATTTTTTTTTACAAGAACCTAACTGTTCAAGACACACTGAAACAAAACTATACCAAGTGTTACAAAGACATTTCACCACACTGTCTTATGGATAACCACAATTAATGTCATGTTCAAATATGAAGGACAGGCCCTTCTCTATTTTAAGAAGGAAGTATTTGAAAGTAATTTACACTCCAATTATCTCAACATGAATGTCAGCTGCATTAAGTCTACATTGCTGAAAAGGTGAGTAAAGCCAGCTGCTAAACCACTGCAGTCATTTTTAGAAAAAAAACATTTCTTTTACTAGGTCAATTGAAGAATTGAACCTTTTTTTAAAACAAGCAAAAGGGGAGGGCATTACAAGGCAGGGTGGATTGACGGGTTAGTAGGAAGTGACTAGGTCGGGTGTGATAGTCATTCAGGTGTCTTCAGTGTCGGCAGGCTAGGTAGTAAGCAGATGTTTTTGAGGTGTTTGTAGCACACAAGTGACCATATAACCCAACTGTCCATGGAACTGGAGTCCCCATGGGCAGTGTCACAGAGAGGCCGATGCTTGAACCGTGTATGAGGTCTGAGCCGCCAGATCCCTTTTCGGGGGTCAGACTGCAGCAGGCACAGGGTGGGGGGTGGGGGTGGGGGTGGGAGTAACCTAAGCCGAGCCCAGGTTCCTTGCACTGCTTTTGTCCTTAAAGCCACAGTCTTCACAGACATTTGTTAATGTTTAGTGGCCGTGTTGGACCACAGGTGCACAGGGTTGGACTGACTCAGTCAGCTGTATTCCCTGTTACGGGCACGCTGTTATTGTTCAAATCATTGCTCTGACTACCGTTGTCCCCGTTATAACTTTTCCCCAGTTCCATCCCCTTCCTGTGCAGATCCGTGGAATCCATCTTCAACTAGGGACCCAAACTATATTCATGTCCATCAACCGATAAACATTTTAAAGTTCACACAAATAACTATTTGGGATGGACTAGACACACTGAAACTTGATTACTTTTCATTCAGCATTATGTTTTTGGCATCTACGTTGATGAATGTAGCTTGACTCTTTTAACTGTGGCATAGTATTCCATAGTATGATTACACCACAGTTTTATCTATCCATGCCTCCACTGACAAGCATTTAGATCGCTTCCAAATTTATGTTACTATCAGGTTTACAGTGTAAACAGTACTCTAATGAACAGCCGTGTGCATGTTGCCTGGTGAGCCTATGCTGGGATAAGTAGCAAGAACTGGAATTTCTGAGGCTTGAAGCATATATACATTTTCAAATTTGTTTTGCAAAGTGGCTATGCCAGCTTTTTCTCCCGTCTGAAGCACAAGGAAACTCCCAAATGAATTTACACGCAAACAACAGTCATTTGAAAGAAAATGGAACCTGCCAGGGACATGGCTATGATATTATGCAAGGCTAGGTAAGCTGAACTTCTTGCAAGGCTTTTCCATAGCACCGATCTGGGGTCACTGGGGAAGCATTTCTAAGCAACCATGTCAAAGGTGGGGCAGAAGCGACCACAGAATCAGCCAGCGATTCGTTCTCTATTTGTCACTTGATTGGTGTTTTTTAATAAGCTGATGGAATTTGTCGGATCACATCCTGCACTGACTTCACACCCACATTCAGGTGTCCTAACTCACAGCCTCCCCCCCTTCCAAACTGCTGGAGGCGGAGCAGGCTACGCTGGGGTCTGAAACCTGCTGAAGCATCAGCCACCTCTGCTAGCACGTTGGATTAGGCAGCTGCATAGACAAGAGCTGTGAAGGACTCATCAGTCACAGGATGTCTATTATTGGCATTAACACACCTTCTCTGTGGCATAGATTTGCATTGATTGCTATGGGCCGTGAGCACTGTGCTGCCTTTGCTCGCCCTGCACTGCCTCTGCCTCTGGACTAGCGGCTCAGGGGGATGGGCAGATTGGCTTGCTTTATTAAAAAATATGCTTTTATTGATTTTTTTTTTTTTTTTAAGAGAGAGAGGACGGGACAGAGAGATAGAAACATCAAGATGTTAGAGAGAAACATCGATCATCTGCCTTCTGCACACCTCCCATTGGGAATTGAGCCCACAACCCAGCCATGTGCCCTGACCAGGAATTGAATAGGGACCTCTCAGTCCATGGGACAATGCTCAATCCACTGAGCCCCACCGGCCGGGCAGATTTGCCTAGTTCTGCATGGCAGAGTCAATGGGGAGTTCAATGAAATACAGCCATGTGAGGTGACTTGAGTCAGTGTGTAGTCATTACCCTTAATATTGTGGCGAACAATTAGAAATTGGAGCATATGAGCTGATAAAGACGGTTTGTGTGAATTTCATGGCAGAGGCAAGCTGGGAGATGCTGTCTCACACTAAAATGTGGTACATGGACACAAGCAGAGGATGCCTGAAATCACGGGCTGATGGCCATGTTTACAATGTCTTAACATTTGTCTCTCGTATTACTCTTTCCGTGGGGATGGGATCCAACCCGTGTCCTTACACAGCGGAATAAGGGGAGAGAGTTTATATTAAGGCAGTCTTTTTTTTTTCTTCTTTTAACTCATCTTTATTGTTGAATGTATTATTACAGATGTCCCCCCTTTTATTCCCCACTGACCCCCTCCTCCCCAATCCTGCCCCCCTCCTGCCTTCCCCACACTATTATTGGTGTCCATTGGTTATGCATATATGCATAGAAGTTCTTTGGTTTATCTCATCCCGCCCTCTCTCCCGCCTTCCCTTTGAGATTCATCCGTCTAACAACCAATTTGTACTTCTTAATTCCTTCATCTTTTTCACCCAGCCCCCCAACCCCCGTCCAGTCCTTTTTTATGTTTTGTTTTTTTAAGAACAGTCTTATAATAAGGAGTTTGTTTTTGTTTATGCAGTATGTTTTGAAAGTCTTTTTTGGACATCTGAAGATGTTTTAAATTTCACAAGTGATAACTATTACTGATAATAGTCACCATTTATTGAACATGTACCAGACAGTGCTAAGTGATTTAATTCACTTGATCCTTACAACAGTTTAAAACCGGGTATCATTACTTGCATTTCCAAAATATATGAAAGTTACATTCAGGTTAAACAACTTAAATTAATCTCTTTATGTTAAGGTGATCAGTATTAAAATACACCTAAGAAGTGTGAATTTGTTACTTACAATTTCTCAGGCACACCCAAACGGAAGCAAATGCACCCAGCAAGCAGCCTAGATTCACCTGTATTACCAAAAATAACCTTCTCTCCAGCATTCATCCAGGTGATCATCAACTTCTATACATTTGCCTTTTATGTCATCTCTACATTTTGACGTTTTACACTGATGCCTCAAACCGATGTCCACATGTCAAACTCAGACACACACCTCTCAGTGGTCAACGAACAATTTTTATTACAATGCTGTGGTGCCAAATATGTATCTATGGTTCAGCGTCAGAAACAGCTTTATTTTTGTGCATACAGCAGTGTTTATTTGTGTAACAAAATGTTTTCTTATGTTTTAGTTTATTTTATAAGAATAGTAATTGGAAAAAAATATCAGTCCCATTGCTAATAAAATAATAGTAATAAGAAGAAGACTGGACAATGTGCTATATGGTAATTGAGACAAGGATGGATGTCATTAACCTCAACTGGGTGCTCAGTGGATAAGTACAGTTTACTGAAATTACACATCCATGAGTTTCTGGATTTTAAAATATGACATCTAATTTATTGTTCCATTTGGAAACACTTTGCAGATAGTAGGCTTTTTGCATCATGGGGCTTTCTCTTCCTAGGAAATGAACAGTTTTGCACTAGTAAGATCTCCTTGTCCCCAAAGCTTTGCTGTTTGTGGGAAGGTGGGTTCCAGCCCAGGCTTGGCAGTGCCGGAGGAGTGAACTGAACCAGATTAACAACAGGACAGAGAGAGCTGCCCGGGAGACAGTCCTAGACCAACAAAATGCGGGAAAACTCCAACATGAGGTGGGGCAGTGGAGGAAATGCAACCACCCACAGGTTATCAATGGGCTTCCACAGTATGGGTCATGAAGTAGGGCAGGTCCCCAAACCTTTGATATAACTTAAGGTATAAACACATAAGAAAAAGTGTATCCGTTTCTTGAATTAATCTTGATTCCTCTCTTCTTGTCACCCCTCTTCTGTTCAGATAGAAACCCATGCTATCTTTATTTTCAAAGTCCACTCAGAATATTAATATAACTGCTTCCTATCGCCTCCACGGTTAAAACTGCCCCAGCCACCGTCACTGTCACCTGAATTACTGCAGCAGCCTGATGTTGCTCTCCCGACCCTCACAGTCACATCAGCCAGAGTGATTCTTTCAAAGGAAGGCAGAGGCTGTTCCTCTGCTCGAAACCTTCCAGTGGCCACACATCTTACTCAGAGTGAAAGGCGAAGACTTTCAAACGGCCCATACACTGTGTATCTTACAGGTTGTATGCACATGCTAGCCTCCCGCCCCACCCCAGGTCCTCTCTGACCTCCTCTTTGCCCCCCTCTCACTCCCTCCACCTTGACCACTCCCGGTCCCCTGGTCTCCTTTCTCTTCCTTGAACAGGCAGGGCTCTCCACTTACATAGCCTGTGCTCCAGATATTCATATGACTGGCCCCTTACTCATTTGAAGTCTTTGCTTAATATGAATGCCTAAATGAAGTCTACCCTGACCACTCTTTTTCAACAACATGACCATTTTATTTTGGAATAGTTTCAGATTTACAGAAAAGTTGCAAGGATACAGTGCCCACATACCTCACACCCAATTTCTTTTTATAGCAGTATGACTCATTTGTCACAACTAACCAATATTGATACATTGTTATTCACTAAAGTCCATACTTAATTCAGATTTTGAATTTTTACTTAAGGTTCTTTTTCTCTTCCAGAATCCCCTCCAGGAGACCACATGACATGTAGTCGTCAGGTCTCGTTAGGCTCCTCAGTGTGATTTTCTCACTCTACTTATTAAAAAAAAAAAAATTCTTTATTGGTTTTAGAGAGAGAAGAAGGGAGAGGGAGAGAGATAGAAACATCAATGAGAGAGCACATCGATCGGCCGCCTCCTGCATGCCCCCCACTGGGGATCGGGCCCACAACCTGGGTACGTGCCCTGAGTGGGAATCGAACTGGCGACCTCTTGGTTCGTGGGTCGATGTTCAGCCGCTGAGCCACACCAGCCAGGCTCACTCTCCTTATTTTTGATGACCTTGCCAGTTTTGAAGCATACTGCTCAGGGATTTTGTAGAATGTCTCTCAATTGGTAGTTGTCTGCTATTTTTCTCCTGATTAGGCTGGAGGAATGTGTTTTGGGGATGAAAACCACAGAGGTAAAATTTCATTTTCATCGCATCATCCCAGGAATACATATTATCAACATGATTTATAATGTCTCACGTTGACCTTGATCACATGGTTCAAGTAGTGTTTGCCAGGTTTCTCAAATGTAAAATTACTCTTCTTTTTCTCCCCCTGCTTTTCAAACTGTATTCTTCAGAAGAAAATCACCATGCTCAACTCACACTAAAGGGGCGGGGAGTTAAGCTCCATCTCCTTATGGACAGAGTATAAATTATTTGGAATTCTGCTTGGGACTCTCTCTCTCTCTCTCATCTATTAATTTATTCAATCATATGTTTACATCATCATGGATTCATCAGTATGTATTTTATACTATGATACTTAATTGTTGCTCTAGTTGTTCCAGCTTTGGCCATTGGGAGCTCCTTCAGTTGGCTACTATATCTCTGTGAGATATGTCCATCTTCCTGTGTGTGTGTCCGTGCGTGCGTTGGAATGTTTAACACTTCCTTACTTTTTGGCACAAGATGCTCCAGACTTATCTTGTACGTTCTCTACTCTATCCCTACAGTCAGCCGTTTCTCTAAAGAGCTTTCATTCTTTTTATCAAAGACAGGATAAGAAACCAAGGTCTGGGCTCTGGATATGCTCCCTACTGTTGGGGTACTACTGCTTTTAGACCCTCCCAGCTTCAAAACGAAGGACCATATCAACCAGTCTTTTAAAAATAGTACCTTTACCTATTCCTGAGTCCCCACAGTCTCCATTGTCCTTTATTCCCCATAACATGCACCACCTAATTCCATCTGATCTACTCTACTTACTTACTTAAGCATATATTTAAGAACATGTAAGAATCAACACTAATCTACAAGTAGAATAATAGCACCCATGGTGATTCTCCATCCCTGGGGATCTTTGCTGGGGGTGGTCAGCAATGTTACTCTCAAATGGAAACAGTTATTAGCAGGCTTTAGAAATTAAAATTAAACTTCAACAAGCAACAAATAAAAACCTCCTTGAAAAATCTGTCCTTCCCCCAAAGATAAGTAAATATATTTTAAATAAATTATGTTAAAAATGAGAACCACTTGCATATGTAAATAACTAAACATATCTATTCAAAGTTGGTCTGTAATAGAAACAAAAGTCAGTTGGATTGTGGCATTTCCCCCTCAATGTTCTGGAAAGTTTTGGATATTTTTGGTAAATAGAATTTTTAATTTTTGAAACCAAAAGAAGTGCATGCTGTAGCTTAATTGCTTTTTATATTACAACCCTACCACCACGTAATTCATTATCTACAGCTTCATGACATTTCAAATGGCTACGTATTATCTCCCTGTATCATTATACAGTGCCATAATGAATTAATCAAATCACTATTAATGGATATTTATATTGTTTTCACAATGTACTCAATAATACTGAACATCCTTGAATATTACTTGTCTAAATATTTATTTTAAGGATAGATTTCTACAAGTGAAATGTTATTGTCAATGTGGATAGGTGAATTTTTAAATTCAGTTTTCTAAAGTGCTATCCAGAAACATAGCAAATTTATGCCAGTGGTAATAATGCATGAAAGTGACTGATCCCTTCATGTGTACTAATATTGTCTAATATCATTCTTTGACATTTTTGCAAATCTCAATTTTAATTTGATTTAATTTGATTATTTTATTTTATTTTCTAATTTTTTATTTAGTTTTACTTATTTATTTTTGTTCATTCTCACCCAAGAATATTTTTCCATTGATTTTCTGATAGAGTGGGAGGGAGGGAGGGAGGGAGAAGGAGGGACAGATAGAGAAACATCCATGTGAGAGAGACATGTTAATTGGCTGCCTCCCGAATGACCCTGACCAAGGCTGGGGACCAAACCTGCAGCCCAGGTACATGCCCTTGACCAGGAATCAAACCCACGACCCTTTGGAGCCAAACTGTCCAGGGCAATTATTTTATTTTTTATTATCAGTGAGTATAAACATATTTTTAGGAATATATTGGCCATTTGCATTCCTGTGGCAAATTGTCTTTTTATCTTTCTATGCTATTTTTATATTATGATTTCTAGGGTTTTGTTTTCTTCTTGATATGTGAGAATTAATTGTATATTAAAGATATCAACAGTCTATCATACGTTGTCAATGCTTTTCTTGTCTGTCATTTGATTTTTGACTTTCTATGAATTATTTTTTTGGCTATAAATGTTTTAATTTTAGCCCAGCTGGGTGTGGCTTCATGGTTGAGTGTCGACTCATGCAACAAGAGGTCGTGCAGGTTTGATTCCCGGTCAGGGCACACGCCCAGATTGTGGGCCCGATCCCCAGTGGGGGGCATGCAGGAGGCTGCCAATCGATGTTCTCTCTCATCAGTGTTTCTATTTCTCTCTCCTTCTCCCTTCCTCTCTCTGTAAAAATCAATAAAGAAAAAAAAATTTTTTTTTAAGTTTTAATTTTAATATAATAAGTCTTTTCTGTTGTGAGGTCTGGGATTAGTGTCATGTTAAAAGAAAAAAATTAAAAGAGCCCTGGCTAGGTAAGTCAGTCGGTTAGAGCATCATTCCGATATGCCAAGGTTGCAGGTTCAATCCGTGATCAGGGCACATACAAGAAACAACCAATGAATGCATAAAGTGGAACAACAGATCTCTCTCTCTCTCTTTTTCTTTCTCCTTCCTCTCTCTCTAAAATAAATCAATACAGTTTTTTTTTTTTTTTTAAGTAAAAGAGACATTCCATCTTAGTTCATACCTATACTGTATTAAGAACATATATTTATGTTTTTGGAGTTATTAGTGGTGTTTGGGAAGGGCTAAATATGTGAGCATATAAGTGCAAATTGACATCTTGGAACTAGGTATCTTTTTATTTTTAACTGAAATAAGATTTTAAAATTTAAACAGTTTGCAGGGAAATCCTTAACCTCTTTTTTTATTGTTTAAAGAGGAAGAAAAGTACTTTGAATTCTCTCATTTTATATTAATGTTGAGATTTTAAAAAATGTCTCACCCATCATACGAGTATAAGTGCTTTGTCTCAATATTTTTTCCTATTAGAAAGAACTGAATTTAATTATTTCTATTTTTGAAAAAATAGCAGTTTTTAAAAGAGGTAAATTAAATATTTTATTAACTGGGTAAATTTTTTTCATTCAATTCTCCTTCCTGGGATAAATAGAATTATACATTATTGCTGGTAAATGAAGGGTAAAGAATGTGTTATATAAATTCACATTAGTACTTACACTTATACTTGCTATAAAACCATTAATTGAACAGATACATTTGGTATTTATTAATGATTTCACACTAGATTCTTCAGTCTTTTTTGAAAGGCATAATCCAAGTGTTGCAAATTTATAGATATTCTGCACCTAGAATTAATAATGTTTTTTATTCCTTATGTTTCACGGGGAAGAGAGGAGAGATACCAGGAATCTCTAAGAATTGTCCATGTTTTAGTCTCTGCCCCCAAAGCATGCTTTGTAATGAGTGGATAAGAATGTACAGAATCCTTAGGGAAGTGCGCCAGAGAATGTTGAAAAATAGTGAGAAGTCATGGTGTGGCTGTGCATTCCACCTGTGTGAGCTCTCTCTGCTCCCCTGCCCTTCTGGGTCTCTAAACCTGGGCATCTGCAATGGTGGCATGCCAGGCTTCCTCCACGGGGCGTGCCAGTCTAGAGGCGACTGTCGACTGGACTCCTTGGAGCCTTCATTGGAAAACAAACTGAGCACACAACAGGCAATCTTTAAGTTCCACTCCAAATAATTGTATTTACACAGTAGAGATAAAGCACTCGATGGGGTGGGGCTGAAGGGCCCTGAATTAGTCACATCGATCTGGGCAAGTGATGGATATGTTCCCCACTGCAGGGGAAAGCCTCACAGAGTGAAGAGCTTTATCTTCTATTTAAAAACTCTCTGGACAAATCCATCAGACTCTTTGACAGGTAAATTAAGCAGGGTTCCAGCTCCCAAGGAGACCAGATCATATTCCTACCAGGCAGCTCATATTCCTACCAGGCAGCTCATATTCCTACCAGGCAGCAGCAAATCACAGCTCTTTCCATCCGCTGGGCTTCCCCTTCAGGAGCTTAACTGGCTGCAAGACCAGCCTCTGAATGTGTGCCTCTCAGTTTTCCGTGCGTCCAAGCCAAGACTCCAAGAGCCAGCGCAGCTGCTGCTCCCCCGGTGTGGTTATTCCTGAGCAGGAGGCTTCTCTTCTTGCACAACCCACCCAAAGGGCAGTTCATTCATTCGCTGTGCTGGGGGAAAGCTGTGACCCTTACAAGGTACAAGGTACATTTTGGTCACCAATGAACCATGACATTGAAGTAAGTGAATTCCATTTGGGGACAGAGACACCCAGTGCTTTCCACTGACTTCAAACATAGCCCAGCCAAAAAAAAAAAAAAAAGCCTATAGAGGTCACTTTCCTGAAGACTGAAAAGAGACACTCTAAGGTTACAATAGGAACTAATTATATATCAGTTATTTATTAAACATGTATCCAGATACCTGAGACACACGGGAAATGACGAATAATACACCTGAGGCCTTGTCCATAGGAATAAAATCCTCACAGCCCTTGTCTGTGTCTTGAAAGTGCTAATATCTAATTGCATTGCTAAGAGAAATACATATGAGTGATGAATACTCCTAGCCTCTGCCTCTTCATCATGGTGGCTATTGTCTCTACTGCTTTCCATGAGCCTAGCCCTGACCTACACACCTTAGTCTAATCTGGCCTTGTGCAGCCCTCTCAGTTACTCATCATTGGTCTGATTTCACGGGGAGGGGATTGATGCTCAGGATGTTTCATCCAGTCCTTTCCTTCAACTGATACAGAGTATCAGCTGTGTGCCAGTCACTGTTCCGGGGCCTTGCCCTAGAGGTCTGGGGGCCCCGGAATCTCTCAGCCACCAGGCTGTGCCTGTATCCATGCCACTGCCTCATGGTAGGTGTGCCCCATTTCATGCTAGAGGTGCAGGTCTAGACTGCTCCAAAATTAGGGGCTTTTGGAAGAACTGAATGGATCAAGACTCATCACCAAACTGATACAGTATCTACTGTGGCCAATTCTGCTATGGTTTTGGATTCTCTTTTGAGGAACAGAACTTTGATTCCTTTGGGCCCTCAGTGTCCAAGCCTGTGCTTCGTCTTTTAGCTATAAACTTTCTCTGGCCTCCTATAGATCACATCCCCATTCTCACATTTCAAAGCATAACATACTCTTTCTTTCTAGCTTATCAGTTGCATTGTACTTATACTTGAGAGGTTGTTTGATTGATGTCTCTCTTCCTTATTAGACAGAAAGGTCCATGAGGGAAGGAGTGATGTCTCATATTGCCTTCCATTGTCTCCTCGAGCCAAGAATACAGAGTGGGTATTGAGAACTACTTGCTGAATAATTGAATGAATAAGCCTCTTTGACACAAAGTGCCATTCAGCACATGTCATATTCTCTGAATAGCATGCTTCATCTGCCTGGCAGGCATCCCTCCCTCTGGGTCCTTCCCAAAGCACTCGCCTCATTGGTGGACAGGTCTAGTTTTCAGGCTTTATGCATAGAAGGCACTGGACACATAGTTGTTTAATGAACGAATGTCTATATTCATACAGTCTTTGTACTTTGTATCAGTCAGGATTCTTTTCATTGTAAGTGACAAATGCCTATATGTTTATCAAAAATAATATGGAAGGGGGCAGTGGTGACTCACATACATGAAAAGTATAAGGACTAGCTAGTTTCTACCTGGACTTGATTCAGGTACTTAGATGAGGCCACCAGGATGCTATTTGTCTCCTTCTCTCTCCATGCTGCTTGACTTTGCATTGACTTCACTCTTGGACAGGTTTTTGTCACAGGACAGAACTGACCAGTGACCATTTTAGACTTACAAGGTCCTTAAGAGTCAAAACTCAGAAGGTGAAAACTCCCATCCTATCAGTATCAATATCCATTCCCCACAAAAGATTCTGATTTGACTGCTTAGGTAGCAGGCCCACCCAGGAGTCATTCCCTGTGTCTGGGGAAGTGAGTTATTCTAACTGGCCATTGGGAGTGACACACTAACCCCTCTGGCAGGGGGAGGACAGGCCTTGAGATTCCAGGTTCTTCTGGGTAGGAATAGGACAGAGGAAAACGTAGAGCTTCACTGAGACCCTTGGCTTCCAGTAGTCTCACAATAAGAAATAGATGTCCACTCTCCCCACCATGTTACTTATTTTCATTAATTTTAAGTTTTTTTTGTTTTGTTTTATTAATTTATTTTTGTTACAGATGTTTCTCCTTTTTTCCCCATTGACACCCTCCTCCCCAACCCCCCCACCCCATCCCCAGCTTTGTTGTCCATGTCCATCAGTTATGCGTACATGCATATGAGTTCTGTGGTTTATCTCTTCCCTTCTCCCAACCCCCTCTTCTGAGGGTTGTCAGTCTGTACCCTACTTCCACGTCTCTGGGACTACCCTGTTCCTCAGACTGTTATGTTCATTATATTCCACAAATAAGTGATATTTGTCTTTCTCTGCTTGGCTTGTTTCACTTAGGATAATACTCTCCAGGTCCCTCCATGTCGTCTCAAAGGATAAGAGGTCTTTCTTTCTTTACAGCTGCATTACTTTTTAAAAGAAAGCATGAATGAAAAAAATAATATTAATTTGCATGTAGCAATAAACCATGGTGTTTTCCCCTACATAGTACTCATAAATATCTTTACAGAATAAAATAATTGAGCCAGTTTGTATTAGTGGTTTGTCTGAAAAATATCATCCAGGTCAGTTTTCTCTGGGTGACTTTTAAGGTATCAACTTTTAATTTAGTAAGTTCTGGTGTTTGGGCTCATTGTCCCATATTTTACCTGGTATGTTTTCTGGCAGTAGAAAAAAAACTAAAGTGCTCCTGATTGTAGCATCTCTTTAAAATCAATTTACTTTTAGACCATCATTTGAAAGAAAAAATTTGAAGGAATAATCTACTAGGTAAGATATGCTTCTCTTTTCTAAACTAATCATAGTTGGCAGGGTATGATTAATATTCTGGTTAACTTAGAGTTACCCCAAAAATCCATTCATAGATTCTCATTCATTCTCTTTACAAAAATATGGTCTTTTTTTTTTTTTTTTTTTAATTTTCCTTTATTGATTTTAGAGAGAGAGGAAGTGAGAGGAAGAGAGAGTTAGAAACATCGAGAGAGGACATTGACTGGCCGCCTCCTGCATGCCCCCCACTGGGGATCAGGCCCACAACCTGGGCATGTGTCCTGACTGGGAATTGAACCAGTGACCTCTTGGTGCATAGGTCGATGCTCAACCACTGAGCCACACCGGCTGGACTAAAAATATGGTCTTAAATGATAGAATCTTTCATACGTGATTTGGGAGGGATTTTAGATACATGTATACTCTCTAATTTGAACATCACAATTCATGCAGTTGTGAAAAAATTATGGACTTTTTGATTGTTGAGATCAGGGGCCGGCAAATATTTTCTGTAAAGGGCCCGATAGCAAATATTTTAAGCTTTGCAGGACTTATGGTCTCTATCTTAATTACTCAAAAGGGCAGCCAAAGCTGCCATGGATGATAAGTAAATGCATGGGCATGGCCGTGTTCCCATAAAACTCTTTACAAGAACAGGCATCGGGCGGGCTGGCCCGTGAACCACAGTTTGCAGCTGCTGGTTTAGATTCTGCGTGAACAGTACTTATGGTTTTCATTTTGTGGTCATGGTCACATGTTGCTTACTTGTTTACAGTTTTCCTTGATAGCATGTTTTAGGGAAGAGTACCCAGGAGAACACATCAAAGCTCAAGGGGTCCTGGGTAGATATGTTAACTTTAGTCCAAGTACTTAGTCCCTCTAAGGCTCCGTTTTCTAAACGGTAAAAGGGAGCCAGTGATAACTGCTCTACTCATCTGCAGGAGCTGTTTTGAGACTCAAATAAGGGAATGTCAAAGGAAGGGAATTGGAGACACAAAAGTTTCTTGCCAGTATAAGATAGTATTTTTTTTAACTTTATGTCATTGCATTTGTCAAAATATCTGAAGAAAAGGGAAACACATATCTGAAAAAGTTAATATGTGTATCAGTTGGGGGTCTGACTATTTCCCTACCATGGCCCAGGAAGAACCTCTGCTCATTTCCACCTGCTGTGTCTTCAAGTCAGTGCCGGTGTTTGGTACTGGGTGGGAGGAAGGAGTCGTCACTGCAAAGGCGCCTTTGAGCCCAGAGATATTATTAATCCCATACAGGCTGGGAACGATGATGCTGGGCGTTATGGGGTCCCGATTAATCAGAACACACTTCATCTTGATTGACTACATGTAACCAGAGAAGAAAAGAGGGCTTTTATATGTCCACAAAAAAGGCAGGAAAAAATGTGGCTTTCTGGTCAATTCTCAATTTTCAGAATATTAAAATAACCTGGATTCTAGTTTTGATTAGAGCATTTTTTTTTTTTTTTTTTTGGTACATGCCCCTAGCGGGAACCGAACCTGGGACTCTCTGGTCCGTAGGCCAACGCTCCAACCGCTGAGCCAAACTGGCCAGGGCTGATTAGAGCATTTTGATGAAAGACAATTTCTCCCCCCCCCCACACACACCTCCTTCTTCTCAGTTTGTTAGGGTGAGCCCCAATACTGCTACTTCAGAAAGGGATTCCCTGACCATTCACGAAATGTAAGGTTTCCAAAGGTATAGATATATAGTATATGGATCAATCTATACAATATTGGTCTTATTTTAAATAGTCATTATTCCTACTTATTCTTTTACTTGCTTTTTTCTCTGCCTCCCCGACTTGACTTAAATGTGTGTCTTGTTCTCCACTGGATGGATTGCTTATACTTAGCACAGTGCATGACAGAGTGGATGCTCAATAGATCAGCTTTTGAATGAGTGAATATTTCATCCACAGGGAAGGGGGCAGTCAACATGGCAGATTGGTGAATGCACAAGGGTAGAGCGACTGTGAGAATTGCCTGAATGTCTGTCCTGATGTCATTTGGAAAGAAACTGGGCTTTCTGTGTTACTGACATGCTTTCTTCATTATCATAGACAGTGGAGACAGCTATGAAGTCGCTTGTGAAGAATGCATATGTCAAGCCCTAAAATAGGTAGCGCCACACATCTTTAGGATTGACACAGACTGAATCTATGTCAATGAATTACTGATCAAAGACAAACTTGTTAGGAAAGCAGACATTCCATGACACCAAGCTTTACATTTTTGAGGTTGTCACTACATTATTCATTGATAGAAAGTGTTCATGGATCTTGGTTGGCATTTACTTTTAAAAGTGTCTAATAGAGAGTCTTTGGAAATGTCTTTTCAAACATACTTTTTTCCTAAGGGCACAATTTAGATTATTTGGAGATAAAATAATTTGATATACATTGTTTAAACAAGTTTGTTCTGGAATTGAACTGCTGGGTTTCGAATTCAGATGCTCTGTGTTATATAACTCCACCTTTAAGCCTCATTTCTCAAGAGTAAAATGATTTGATTTGTATTTATGCTTGTACAAGATACATATATTTTGTGAATATGTATATATATATATATATATATATATATATATATATATGGAGAGAGAGAGAGAGAGAGAGAGAGAGAGAGAGAGAGAGAAGGGGGGATGAGAAAACCTATATTAAAGTATTTAGCACAGTGTTTGGCACATTAATTATTCTCAGTGAACATACTTTTATTTAGGTTTACCTGTGTAAAATGGTTTTCTAAAGTTTGCTAAAACAAGTCTATTTGTATGGACCTGTATGGATCTATTTTTTCTTTCATTTATAACTTACCTTTTCTCTTTCTCTCTCTCTACTTTACTTCAAAATACAACCATTACCTTCATCCTTTGGGAGAAGTCAGGCCACTGTCTCAGAAAAGTGGAAGACAGAGCATGTATCTTCATGGGGGTGTGTGTGACTGATCCACTTAAGAAGTGATCTCATCCAGTGAAATCATTGTCATCTTTTAGATTGGGTGTCATCTTGGGAAGCACAGACTCCTGTGCCCAACAGGGATTGCATATTTGATTAATGAATGGCAGTTAATGGTCATGATTCTTCAGTCATTCCTCTTCCCATTCTTTTACCATGTGACTTGTCGCGTCTGTCATAAAACAGGTTGAGTTTGTTTCCCCATCCTGTTCATTCTGATTGGCCATGTGTCTTGCTTTGGACAAAAGAACATTGGCAGATATGACTCTTGTAGAGACTTGAAAAAGCTCTTACACATTTATGCTTCTCCTCTTTTCCCCCTACCTTCCCAAAAGAACATGCCTGGACAGAGTTGAGACAAGTCAAACAGAGCTGAGTTGCCCTAGCTAAAGCCATCCTACATTGGCTAATTAACAGCCACCTGATCCCCAGCCCTGGGGGAGTCCAGCTGGACCAGAGAATGTGCAGTCTAGCCCAGCCTAAATTACCCACCTAAGGGCTCATGAGCCAAAAAAAATAGTCATTGTTTTAAGCCACCGAGAATTGGGATAATTTGTCATTCAGCATCATTGTGGAAATCTATAACTGACACTGAATATGAGATGAATAGTCTCATGAAGCCCTGTGTGGAATCCTAAGGCATAACTGATTGTATCATGTCATACCTTAGTGACTGTACCTTAGCTAGGCCCCACTTATATCATCAGTGTTATCCCTCTTCCCCTTATACCCTAAATACATCTCTCAAACCTGTATATTTCTGAATATAAAACATTATCTGTCCTGGGCCTTAGGGTGTCCTGCCTACAAAGGCTCCTTCCACTACCAGAGAATTATATTTCCACTTGCCTCTGGGTTCTCGTTTTAGGAATCATTTCCTTTGGAAAATCTACTTAGGCCTACTAAGAGAAGGTTAGATGACTCTCCTCTGAGTTTCCATAGCACTCTGTGGTTTCACTTTCCTGTTTCATATCACGTGTGGGTGTCATTGTCTGTTTCTTGCCTTTGTTCACTGGAATTCAAGTTCTTACAGGGCATAAAGCATGTGTTTGGTGGACCATTGTATCTCCACTATGAAGCTTGGTGCCTGGCACACAGTATGGCTTAACTAACAGATGTTAAAGGAATGTATAAATAGGTATCGAATTCATGGGTAAAATGGGGACAGGATGATATTGTGAGGGTCTAATTGCTCAGGACAAATATACGTGGACTTGACAAGGAGAATGTTGGGTCCATCTGCAAATTAGTAATATGAAAGACACATAGAATGGTCTTCCACTCTGTGGACCTCTTGTATGGCTTTGAAGTAAAGATCAAACACCATCTAGACTGCTAAAATAAAAGTAGAACTCTTGGTTTATAAGTAAAACACCGAAAAGTGTCTATCTGAATGACATCTGCACACTGGGCAATATTCACTGGTCTCTGTTTCTTCTGTAAGTCAGTTAATGAAAATGAAAAAGAAAGGCCCTGTTTGGAATTTCTTTTACAAAGAGCCACTGTCAAATTGTGGCTATTATTTCAGGCACTGAATGTATGGATAAAAAAAAAAAATGTGGGACACAAGCTTTTTGCAGTCCAGATCTATTTCTATGTTGCCAGGAGAACTCTTGAGTCAGAAATGTATAATCATCAGGTCATAGGATTCTAGATAAGGAGAAAACCTTTGGGATTATCTAACCCAGTGTGTTTTGCAAATGAATGAACACGCATTTGATGGCTTCCATCTCCTCTGACCCACTTCTGCTGCAGCAATTAGAATTCAGCTCCTTCAGGTCTTTCCTTTGGACGCCCACACTTCTGTTTTCTTGAGGACTCAGGCCTTTAAATTGAAATTTTAACCCACTGGTTGAGCTAACCCTTTCTCACTTTACAAATAAAGAAAATAATCCCCAGAAGTTGTGATTGCCTGAATTAACCCAAATGGTAGCGAGAAAGGTAAAAATACAGTTCTCCAAACTTGCAGCTCATTCAGTTCTTTTTCACCACGATGCACTGTCTTTGACCCCTTTCCTCACACATTCCATTGGGTTGTGCAGAATCTGCTTGGCTGGAATGAATACAAGTTGAAGGGGAAGTTAAATCCATCTAAACTTTAAAATCTAGGGGAGATTTAACATCCTTATGTGCTTTGGAACACTCTGGTGCATTCATGGTTCATGTAGTCAGCAAACTAATGGTCGGGCTTTAGTTGGTATTCAGCATAGAGTGTGTCGTAATACTGACAGGCTATATTTATACAGTGGTGCTGAAAGATTCAAATAAATATATACCAATATTGATCCTACCAAATGTATGCACTGCAGCTGATAGAGTTAACATCAGTTTTTGAGTTTGCAATTGTTTACCCATATGTTGCAAATGGCAGTTTTTCCAAAATATAATAATTTGGCACTTCATTCTGAAGATTTATTTTTGGAGGAAGAAAAAAAGTAATATGTTTAATATTGGTAGGCCTTGATTTCTAGACTATATTAGTGAGGGAAAAAATTAGGGACCTGGCTTTCAATCAGCTCTTCAATCAGTTTTATGGGAATTCCATCTCTGCAAGTCTTTTTAGGCAGCGATGTTTGCTTCTCCAAGTGATAAAGGAATAAGTATGTCGTGCTCTCTGATTTCTCACAAGGGAAGACATCAGGGATCTATGGTCTTTGGATCTGCAGGATCATGTATTAATTGTACTTCAGATCTGTGCACGCATTTCTCTTGTCCCTTGTGCCCAAGGGACCCCAGTCTCCAACAGGGTTCAATCCCTGTTCACATCTCTAAAGTTCATGATATGGTTCCTACCCATGTTTTGAGAGGAACTGCTCCCATGAGAAAGAATGATTTCTCTAAAATGGTGTTTTTATTTGGGGGGGGGGTTCAACTATGACTCTCTCAACACTAAAAAGGTGGCCTTGATATATCCAGTTTAGAGCCCTTTCAGATACAGTCGTTGACAAAGGAGCACATCTGCTAACTATTCAGTACAGCCCCACTGACTCATGCTCCTATCACACACTCCATGTCTCACAGCTCTGCACATGTCCTTCCTACCCTCTGCACTTTCCTGCTTCTCTGAGAGACCCTTCTGAGGAGCTCTCTGCCTTCAGCTTCTCACCTTCACATTGAGTCTTAAGCCTAATGATCAAAGAGTAGTCTTCTTTCCAAAGCAGCTGAGTGTACTTGACACACATTGTACGTCTGGTATCCTTCATTGATATCCAAGAGCTCCTGAGATCCTTCTGTGGTCTTCTATACTGGTAATTGTTTTCCAGGGTGGAGTGCCTGTGTTGACATTCTAATAATGTGCTGGAAATAATGCTTAAGTTAGATATATATGTATGAGTATAAGGGAAGGCTATGTAGGCCAGCATAAGGACAGTGTGCCATTTAATAGGTTCCCTATCTTTAGACTTATCAAGGGATTTAAATTTGACATCTGAAGGACTTACTTATATTGTGTTTAAAAATCTTCTCCTAGACTCTTTTCCTGTCTAATATCCCATACTTTTTCTTCCTTTCTAATTCTTTTCTTTTGTGTATGGGGGTGTTAATTCTCTGTACTACTCCCAATATTCAATTGAAGTAGGCATTTTGTTTGTTTGCCTTTACTTATAGCACTCCAACCCTGAAATCCCTTTCCTAGATTAAAAAAAAATTTTTTTAAATTGATTTTTAGAGAGAGACGAAGGGAGAGGGAGAGAGAGATAGTAACATGGATGAGAGAGAACATCAACTGGCCACCTCCTGCATGCCCCCCACTGGGGATTTGACCCACAACCTGGACATGTGTCTTGACCGGAAATCGAACCAGCGACTTCTTGGTGCATGGTTTGACACTCAACCACTGAGTAACCCCGGTCGGGCTTTCCTAGATATTTTACTCATTAAAATTTATTTAAATTACAAAGCCTAAGGCAGATGTCTGAGTAAATATGAACAAACACTCCTTTATGTCTCAATCAGAAGTAATTGTTTCCTCCTCCATACTCCCACTGTACCCTACTCACATTGCTAAGAGTTCATTTATCCCATCATGGACTGCTATTTATTTATTTATTTATTTATTTTTTATCCTCACCTGAGGATATTTTCCCATTTATCTTCAGATAGAGTGGGAGGGAGGGAGAGAGAGAGAAACATTGACATGAGAGAGACACATCGACTGGTTGCATCCCACACAACCCTGAGTAGAGACGAACTGCAGCCGAAGTACATGCCCTTGACCAGAATTGAATCCACGACTCATTGGTCCATGGGCCAATGCTGTAACCTCTGAGCCAAACTGGCCAGGGCTGGACTGCTATTTATGTTGGATTTGTATATGTATATGTACATTTGTATATGTATATGTACATTTATAATATATATATATATAAGTATGTTTATTTGTAATAACATGGGTATATATAAATATTATCATAGACTCACATAGGGCCTTAAAAATAGGAGAGTCTCAATAACTATTTATTAAATAAATTGATATTTTGAAGTGGGAACTGGACACATGATTTTTTTAAACCAATTTGATTGGATTATTCTACTGAAGAAACATTAAGATGAGCAGACATGACTATTCTGTTAACAGCCAATTGCTGTTGACCATGATTCTCATGAAAGCAACCTATGTTTTCTAGTTTAGATTCGTTCTGAATTACCTAAGCCCAATTTTAACATCACCCAATTCTGGACCCACATAGTTTGTAGAAAAATGTAAAATAGTGTAGATTCTTGGTGATAAAGCTTCGAGGTGAATTCATAAGAGTGTATGAGAAGTTGTTGGTTTTTTAAAAAATATTTTTATTGATATTTTAGAGAGAGAGGAAGGGAGAGAAAGAGAAAAGAACATCGATGTCAGAGTGAAACATTGATCAGCTGTCTTCTGCATGCCAAGGATAGAGCCCACAATCCGGACATGCACCTGACCAGGAAGCAATCTCTCTCAGTGCACTAGGTGAGCCACAATGGCCAGGGTGACATAGGAAGTTGTTTTTTTTTTTTGTTTGTTTGTTTTGTTTTTCCTTTCTAAAGGTACTGTCCCAATTTGACCAAATATTTGTGCCAACATTTGTGTCAACATTTGTGTCATGCAGCACCATAGCAGGAAAGCCAGCAGGTGGATCACTGAACAGAGATGAAAATTTTGAATTTCAATAAGACCCATGGCTTCTCTCTTTAATAACAAAAAAATAGCAAATAAATAAAAGAAGACTTTTGAAAAAGAAGACCAGGAAGATGCTACCTACAGATGGGTATAATTTTTGTACCACCAAGTTAGGCAGAAATAAAATCACGGAGAACCCCCTAACTTTCACATGCTGAACACAAACCACAGGCACTAAGAAGCTTAGAAAAGCACCTTCATCAGCAAAGATTTCAGGCTCCTAGAGCTGCTTAGCCCCTTCTTGAGTCTTCTGTGATCTCTGTCAGTTGCTGCAGGGCACCCAGGACAAGAAAGATAAAGATCTTTAGGTAGGCATAGTTATGGAGTAATCACCTATGATGATCATCTATTAAATTGTTTTCATGATAACCCAAACTATGAAAATATATTATAGGATAAAATATATCATTATGTAATCTAGATGGGTCTAGATAGATTAGTGTTGGTTTGTAAGAAAAAAATATTGTTTATAAGCAATGTCAGAGTAAAGAAGTGTATTTATTTAAGGTTTAGAATCTGCCAGTTGTTTAACTTATTAGAGTCTCAGTTATCATAATCTATAAAATGGAGTAACAATATTTACATTGTAGAGTTATTGTGACAATTAAGTAATGTATAGTGTTATACTTGGGGCATAAAGCATTCTCAGCACATGTTAGTTTTCCTAATGATAATAACATTTATTCACCTTTCACAATTGCAGATGCTGTTCTAAGAACTTCATATGTCTTACTTCCTTTTGTCCTCTCAATAAACTCAATCGGGTCCTCAAAATGCTAAATATACAAGAAGTTTAGTTTAAGTTTTGCCAGCTGCTTGCTTAAGTGATATTTGTAAAATATCCTTTCATATTTAGTGCTCAAAGATTAGTTCATAGGGTCAAATAAATTTTTCTACTAATGTAGGTAGAACATATTGTACCAATTATTAACAATATTATGATAGCATAACAATTTCTTTTGATTGCTTTACAGTTATAAAAACCATGGCATACATATCTCATTTAATCTTCAGAATACTGCTACTAAATAGTAAAAGTAGTTATTATTATCACTCTCTAGGTTTAAAAGAACTGAAACTCTAAAAGAGTAAGCAGCCTACATTATCACAATATAGAAATAAAGAGACAGATGTCTGAATTGTAGTCTAACATGTCAAGTCTCATTTCAGGTCTAAATCATAGCACCTCACATCATTCATTTAATAACCCTTATATTACACAGGATGTACTGTCATTTATCATTTAGACCCTTAGGTTAAATGCAGTTAGATTACTCTGGGGAACTTTACCATGGGAACTCACAATTGGACGGAACACCAACTCTAGTCAGAACAATCCAGAGACTACTACTGTAGCCAATTGTGCCATTGCAACTTACTTAGTATGCCCTTATTTTTTTCATTAACTTAAAATGCTTTGCAAAATAAACTAAATTTTCATGTGGTTAAATCTATCAGTATTTCCTTTTATAATTTCAACTTCAAAAAAAGTGTTTTCTTCTACTAATTTTATGAATGTATATTTTACTTTGTTATCCACCAAGAATTGTTTGTGATAAAAGGCATGAGAAATACATTACTTTTTTGCAATTATTGTAGCACCATTAACCACTCTTACCCACTGATATCAAATTTTGCCATTTTATACAGTAGAGTTTTCTTCTGTTCTTTTTGTTTTGTCTATTTCTGTGCCATTATTACACCTTTAAAATCACTGTGGATTCATAATAGATTTTGATAATCTGATTATGTTAATCATAAATAGCTGGTAAAGTCCTTCTCATTATACCTCTTTTTCTAAATGCTCTTGGCTATTTTCATATTTATTGTTAGATGAAATTTAGAATCCTCTTGTCAATCTAAGTATATTCATGTATATAGACAAGAGAAATATGTGTTATTGTATGTAGAGATTTTAGTGTGCTATAGAACTTTTGAGATATTACTGGTAATGTCTTATAAATAGAAAGTTTTAGAGGTAAACTGTCTTGCTTTAGATCAATAATCTATCTGAAGAGGAGCAAATAACTCATAACTTTTCAGTTTTGATAGTTTGGAGACTTTTTAAAAAGATGCTATCTTCTAATTTTATATATTTCCCAAAGTTTCACTAATGTCATCACAAAATTATTAATACACATTTGTAGAACTAATGGTTGGATAACTCTCTGTAGAGTTATTAATGAATAGATGAATTTTTGAACAGGGACCTAAAACCAGTCCCTCTAAGTCTATGGCAGTCAGAGTCCTTGGAGAATTGCCCATTAAATTCAGCATAACAGCATGATTTGGTTTCAAAGACTTTGTGCCTATAGGTCACAGAATAACAGGTTATTATTAGCATTCAGTTTGCATGATGACAATTCTTCCCCTTTCTCTTCCTGTACAGACAGATCACCAATTAAGAGCTGTTCTTGTAGTTTTCTTTGAAATCAGTAGCTTTTTCTGATGACAACCAGCTTAAGTAGAAAATAAAAAAAATGAGCCCTGTCTGGCATGGCTCAGTTGGTTGAGCATCCTCCCATGCACCAGAAGTCCCTGGTTTGATTCCCCGTCAGGGCATATGCCCAAGTTGTGGGTTTGGTTCCTTGTCAGGGCACTTATGGGAAGCAACCAAATGATGTTTTCCTCTTGAATTGATGTTTCTCTCTTTCTATCCCTCTTCGTCTTCAAAAAAAAAAAAATCAATAAAAATATATTTTAAAAAATAAAGAAAAGAAAAAAATGAGTGAGGGTTTCATGTAACCAACATAAAATCCAGGGTGCCACATAACCCAGTATTAGCAGTGTATTGCACTAAAGTAGGAATCACTGCCTAACAACCACTATTATTAAATGTTAATTCCAACTTTTACTTATTATTCAAAGAGTTTTAAAGAAATAAAAAATAATAATCTAAAACACAACTTTCTAAAATCCTATTCCTCTATTCTTCTATTCTGTAAAGCTCAGAGGCTCCTCCAGGGTCTCACTCATCACAGTCCTCATTCTGCCCCAATGATTTTTTCACTGATAATCTTGCATGCATATGTCTTCTCTTCCCTTTTTTATTTTCATTTAAATTTCCAGTCCTTTTATACTTCCAAGTTTGCATCACCTGATTTTATAAGCTAACCAGATAGAACCCTTATTTATTTTTATTTATTTATAATTTTTTCCTTTTATTGAATTTATTGGGGTGACACTGGTTAACAACGTTATACATGTTTCAGGTGCACAGTCCTACAACACATCTTCTGTACACTGTGTTATGTGTTCACCACCCCAATTAAGTCTCCTTCCATCACCATTTATCCACCCTGTACCCTCCTCTACTCACCCACCCTCTTCCCCCTGGCAATTACCACACTGTTGTCTGTGTCCATGAGTTTTTTGTTTTGTTTTTGCTCAATCCTTCTACCCACTCAAGTCTCCCACCCAACCACCCCAACAACTTTCAGCCTGCTCTCTGTGAGTCTGTCTCTATTTTTGCTTGTTGGTTTATTTTCTTCATTAGGTTCCTCATATAAAATTATATGGTACTTTTCTTTCTCTGACTGACTTATTTCACTTAGCATAATGCTCTCCTGGTCCATGCATGCTGTCACAAAGGGTAATATTGCCTTCTTTTTTATGACCGAGTAGTATTCCTTTGTGTGAATGTGTCACAGCTTTTTTATCCACTCATCTACTGATGGTAAAGGTTGGGAGTGGGAGAAAAGGCTGTGATGGGCAAATGCAAGATTCTCTCTTACAGATGAGTTGAGTAGGGCCGAGACAGTTCAAGACTGAGAATATTTGCATATTAAATGACTTTGTCCCTGTGACATTTGTACAGATTAATAGAATTCTATCTAGAGCATATCAAGTTGTGGAATTAGGACTGTCATCTGTCAAAGGAGGAAAAACTCATTAATAATTCTTTCCATCTTTTATTTATGGAAATGATTGCAATTTTCTAAAGATAAAAGATAGGAAGAGATATTAACAGGTATCATTTATTAAGTGATTACTAGCTTCTACACAGTGGGCTAAGCACTTTATTTCCTAAAACAACAAAACTCTGTATCAGTATTTGTTCTTAACCCAGTTTTTCAAGGAGGAAAGAAATACCAGAACTTTAATCAACTTGTCCCAAAGCACATAACTAGCAAGTGGTGAATTACTTTTGCACTGTGTGGTCTCTGACTCCGTATTTATAATGTAATATACAACAAGATAGGCAGGATATAGTTAAATTAGGTAACTGAAAGAGGAAAAGCAAGTATTGTGAAATATTCACTATGAAGAATAACAGTGTGTACTCTTTCTACTGCTGAGCAAGTATTCAGTGCTTTTTAGTGAAATGGAGCAGCAGTGAATGAAATAGCAAGTCTCTCTATTCATTAGGACTGTCAATCTATTTTATATTTTTATTTTATTTCATGTTCTAGCTGATTTTGAGTTTAGTTTTATCTTGCCATATTTTATACAGCATTGGAAGCGACCTTAAATGATCTTTGTGATGATGAAGGGGCCATAAAAAATTATTTGCAGTCTTGACAAATCATGTGAGTCAATTAATTTATAGAGCACAATTCAGAAATGTTTACTGTGGTGTGCTTTCTAGTTTTTGTATTTCCTGGAGCCCTTCTTGAAGACATTGTGAATCAAGTGGCTCAAGAGAAATCCACTTAAGACACTTCCTCAGCATTTCTGAGAAAAGTCCACAGGATGTTGAATTCCCTGTTGGAATAGAAGCTCATGTTATTCATAATCGCATATTTGGATATAATCAGGTCAAAATGTAAGTGACTTTGAATGTGATCCTTTGTGTCCATATTTTCCTTCAAAGGTTCAGCAAAGTCTGTTTTCTCTGGAGACAGTCTAGTCAATATCTATGACTTGCAGAAGCCAGAAATGTGACATTTAGGGAGCCAAGTGCCATGGAAGGCTGAATCCCCATCTCCTTTGCACACTGCACCAAGACTGCTAGTCATAGGAAGGATGGCATGAGAAACCCTTCCTCCCCACTGTAAGCTGCACTTACTCTTCCTTCAGCTCCATACAGGTTATTTCTGATTAGCAATCCCAATTGCTTCTCCCTGTTTCGAAGACCTTTATTAAATGATATGCCCTCCTGTTTACTTTATCAAGTCCGGCAACTATGGATTATTGACAACGCCATGTTAACTGACTGTCTTACTCCTTTGGCAAGATGCCAGGCACCTGGGAAAGCAGCTGTTTCTTGAGATGAGGAGAAGAGAAATGCCAATGGTGCCATCCATTAGGCTTCTGCAAACTGGCAGATCATTAGGTGACCTTGACATTGTTTTGTGGTGGTTAGTGTGTTTGACATCCCTTTGGGTTACCAAAGATTGACAGCTGGGTGGTGGAGGTGGTTAATCCTCTGATACAAAACCCCATCACCCTACGGATTGTAGACAGGTGTATTGTGGGTTGTTGCAGAGGTTTGCTGGGTGGAGGAAATGAATTACTTTCACCTACTCACAGAGTTCTTCCTGCAAGGATTACTCGGAGCCACAAGGCTTAAATGTGACTTTTGCCTTACTTTCTTGTGAGTGAAATCATGTGCAGAGTCTGCTGAACATGCTGATTTTTATTAAATGTCTCTACACAGCAGGGATGGCTCTCTTTTTGCAGATCTCCCCTATAAAGTTAAGGATGCTTTGACGCATGCCCCGTTTTCCAACACCATACCATTTGTTAAAGATACTTTCCTTTCCCCACTGAATGGTCTTGGTACCCTTGTTGAAAAGCATTTGCCTGTGTATGTGAGGGTTTATTTCTGGGCTCTCTTTTCTTTCCTTTGGACTATATGTCTGACTTCATGCCAGTATCACGCTGTTTTGATAACTGAAGCTTTGTAATAAGTTTTGAAATTAGAAACTGTGAGACCTCCAAGTTTTCTCTTTTTGAAGATTTTTTGGCTATTTAGGTTCCCTTGATATTCCATATGAGTTTCAGGGTGGATTTTTCTATTTCTGCAGAAAACACTATTGGGATTTTGATAAGTATTACATTAACTCTACAGATCATTTTGGGTAGAACTGATATCTTAACAATATTAAGTCTTCTGATTTATGAACATGGGATGTCTTTTCATTTATTTGTGTCTTCTTCAGTTTTTTTGAGCAGGGTTTTGTAGTTTTCAGTGTAGATATTTTTTCTCTCCATGGTTAAGCTTATTCTTAAGTATTTTACTTTATCTGATACTAGTGTAAACTGAATTTTTTTTAAAATTTTCTTTTGGATTGTTAATTGTTAGTGTATAGAAATATAGAAACATGCTGATTTTTGTGTCCAATAATTTTCCATTATAATTTAGCTCATAGCTTCAGAGAACAAGTATTGAATTTGAGGGTCCATTTTGGGACCTAATAGTTTGCCTGAAGAGGAATCTACAGTCTGAACATTTTGACTTCAGGGTGCTTTCGCTTAGGTGTGAGACTCAGCATCTAATTTATTTAAGTCGGTCCTTGACTTAAGAATTTGTTCTCTTCCATCTACTCTCATTCTCAAGAGAGTGACCACGCTTATGCTTCTTGTAATGTGAAAGAGAGAGAGACCAGATCAGTCTCACCTTGTAGGACGGATGCCCTTAGACAGTGATAGTGCCATTGTTACTGATAGGAAACCTGGTTTCACATGAGCCCATTAGATTTTCCATAGTTCTTAGGCACATGGTCTTGGGCTTAGAAAAATCTGGTTTGCTTATCTCCAAAATTTAGTGGCTGTGAAAACTTTCTAATTTCCTTTCTTTCATTCAACCTCATTTTTTGTGCTTTTTTTTTTTTAATGTGAAAATACTAATAGCTACCTCCTTACGTTCATAAGTGCATGAATGAGAGGACACACGTAAAGTGCTTAAGAAGAAGCATGTCGAATACAGTGCATTGCATACATTGCTATCATGTTTGTCTCCTGATCAATTGTCAGACGACAATGAACACAGTGCTTAATGCGAGAGTTTTTCAGCTTCACGACTACAGATCACAATAGAAAGAAATTCCCATCTCAGCTGGCAAAGGCAGCAGCAGACTGATTTTCTTGGGAAGGGGGGGTGGTAGAAAGGATTTACCCTGGAAGGTAGGACCAGGTAGCCATACTCCTAGTCTTAACTTTTTATTTGAAGGTTGATTGAGAAGGAGTCAGTCTGTGACAAGGGGGCTCAGCAAGGATAGTAAGTGTGCACCAGGGCCTGTGTGCTGGTGCAGAATTCATAATCAGCGATGATTAGAAATTCAGATACCGCATTTCACAAACTGGCTTCTTTCCAACTCTCCTGCATGTGTGCCTGAATCCAAATAGTATCGTTAAAGAGAAAAGAACAACAAAACTGTGAAATGTGCAGTTTAATGAATTTCCCAAATATAGGGCCTCAAAACCTCAGCTCCAAATCAAATAGAAGAATGTGTGCTAAATGAGTTCTATCTTCCAGCACTCTGAAAGCCACTTGTCCAGAAGTCCTCCTACACCAAATATGCTTGGAATTTTCTTAGCAAATGTGTATCACTTCAGATGAAAATAGTTGAAATGGAAACAAGTGGGTAAAACAGAATTAGAGAAGTGAACAGATGGTGTGTAAGTATCATGATGGTCCAATTGCACCGTATTATAAATGAGCTATCGCAGAATCTCAGGGGAGCTTCTGGCCAAACACTTGAACATAATGGAGAGAAGCCCTGCTTATCTCTCTCCTCCTGTTTTTTTCTTCTTCTTTCGCGACTGAACAAAATCGCAAACAAATGAAGCAACTTACCAGAAAGTGTAATACAGAATATCTACTCCCACAACACATATCCTTCTTACTGTCTCCACTGGAAATTAAAAAAGGCCAGGTTGCAGTTGGTCAGACACTATTTCTGTGGGACTTTCAGCATCCCGGGCTGATCGTTGCAAGAGCCTTGAGAAAGAACAGTGAGACCACAGCGCTTCCCCTTTCCCGGCCCCTAGGGGAGTTGTGCATTTTATCTCCCTCTGTGGTGGTATGGTTTTCTGGCATCTTTTCTAATTTTCTCAAATTGTTGGTGGAAATTGCTTCAAACCACTGTGTTATCTCTCTCAGATGTTCTCCCGGAAACTGAAATGCACGTGTCATCTGCAATCATTTAACAGGTTTTAAAAGCACGTGTGTTAGAACTTCACAACATAATCCTGTGTTCAGTGTAGCCCCTTTCAACAAGGTGGAGCCACTCGCGGAGATATTTGCAAGGGTCCAAGGATTATTTTATTAGTCTGAACATCAAATTAGTTTCATTTCTGTTCAGCAACTATTTCCAGAACATCTACAGTCAGCATAGAGCTGAATTTCTCCGAGTGTCTCCACATTCGTGGGGAGCCCTGCCACTTCCATGCCTAGAGAGATCTGTCCAGCCTGAAGAGTGTACACTAACATTAGTGGCTATTTACAGGTAAATACTTTGTTGTAAGAATTGGCACAGACACATCAACCCTGGGGGCCATGCTTACCCCATCCTGCATGGCCCCTCCCTGGCTCCACAGGCCATCACACACCCGTGCTGGAACACCACCCACTTCAACAATGACCTGAAGGTACTGATGCTCACCTCCCCAGCCACCTACAAAACATGCATCTCATGTTTGCCTGGCTTCCCCAGCTGGTGGTCACAGGCCTCGTGTGTGTCACCACCAGCTGGGGTCACCTCAGCGGCACAGGCATTGTGTCCTGGGGCACCAGCAACTGCACCGTGGCCGCACCTGCTGTGTACACTTTGGTGAGCAAGTTCAGCACCTGGATCAAGCAGGTCACAGCCCAAAGCTGAGCCTGCCCACAGGCCCTTCCCCTGTTAATCCAATAAAGACCCAGACTCTGTAAAAAAAAAAAAAAAAAGGCACAATTCAAATGCTTAGAGTGTTAAATGATGAATTTTGAGGATTACTGTAGTAGAGGGTTTCTCAACCCCTCAGCACTGCTGAGCTCATGGTTCAGACAATTTGTTGGTGGTGGTGAAGAAAGCGGTCCTGTGCATTCAAGGATATTTATAAGCATTTTTTGTATCTAGCCATCAGATGCCAATAAAAATCCCTAACCCCAAGTTTTTACAACCAAAAATTTCTCCAGACTTTTCTGAGGGGCAAAGTCATCCTTGACTGATAAGCTATTGTGAAAGATATATCCTTTGTCCTTAGAAGTTTTCTGTTCAGTGGGAAAAGAAATAGTACACATAGTAAGTGCTTACGTCAATAGCAGTGCTAAGAGGAAAATGTTTCAGTGGTGAGTGAGACAGACAAAACACACTCTAAAACTTGAGCAGAGATCCCTAAGTCAGTTGATTTGGTTGCTTACTTGGAGGACTTCTGACAGCACCACCAGAACTCCCAACTTCTTTGATTGGAAATTATAAAGTCAAATGTCTAATAATAAAGGAGACACTTTGTGGGGTCTAGGGTTTGTTCTAAGGAAATAGTGAGTAATCACTGACATCACTGCCTTTCCAGCACCATGACTGTGTATCATTCACCAATTAAACATGTATTGAGCATTTATTGTGGAAGACATTGTCCTCCTGATCCTCCTTGCAATTTGACAGCAGAGTCTCTCACCCTTGATAATGATGAAGACTAAAAAACACTCAATTTTTTGTCTTCATTAAAAGTAGGTCAGACGATACAATTCTAAGTCCCCGAAAGGAAGACAGCAAGAGTTGGTGGATCTAAGTTTTCTGGTAAAAGTTTGACTCCATGGTGAAAAAGAAACTGTTAGAAGTCACTCTCCTTCTTCTCTTTGAACATGGTTGTATGAGGATGCAATGCCTGGAGTTGTGGCAGCTGTATTGGGGTGATGAGGATACAACCAGAGAATGAATACACTCTGTGAATGGCAGAAGTGAGAAGTGTATAGCCCATGGTCCTTGGTGACTTAACTGTGTTGCTGAATAATGTAGTCATTTATCTACCTGCTTTCATATTTCTTGCTAGGGAAAATTATAAATGTCTTTTTAGGAAAAACATCTTGTAGCAAGATTTTCTGTGCATTGCAGCTGAAATTTTTCCCATTTATATATTTCTACTATATTCAAGGCTATATTAAAAAGTACGTTGAATTAAAAACCAACCAATCAAACAAACAAAAAGAATGACTGTGCTATCCTCCAGAATGAATTTGACATTATTATGGGAATTCTGTTTCTAGAATTAATATTATGTCTTCAGAATAACCCTCAGCCTAGAGTGGACACAGATATCATAGCATTTTGTCAAATCTATCTTCCTTTTGTCTGTGATGGGTTGAGTTGTGCCCCTCCCCTCAAGGTCATATGTTGAAGTCATAACCCCCAGTCCCTGAGGATGTGACCTTATTTGGAGATAAGGTCCTTACACAGGAAATCAAGTTATAGCGAAGTCACTAGGATGGGTCATAGTCCAGTGTGAGTGGGGTCTTTATTAAAGGGGGGATTTGGACACAGAGATATGTAAGGAGTAAAGACAATGTAAAGAGACATGGAGAAAGCCAGCTATCTGCAAGCCAGAGGCAGACCTGGAACGGAAGCATTCCTCAGAGCACTGAGAAGGAACGTACCCTTCTGGCACCTGGGTTGTGGACGATGAGCCTCCAGAACTGTGAGACAACAATGTTATACTGTTGAAACCACCCTGTTTGTGGTTCTTTGTTGTAGCAGCCCTAGCAAACTAAGGCAGTGTCCAAAACTGAATTCCTTTTCTACTCTCTACACCTGCTCCTTCAGTATCTTCCCCATACTTGTTAATTCTTCCAACTCCATCCTTCCAAAGCTCTGGCAGAAAACATTGGCATCATCCTTGACAACTCTCCTACGTATATCCAGTCACATGGCACATTCTCCTGGCTCTACTTTCCAAGCTACTAGAATCTCTCTGTTTCTCACTGTCTCCATAGCCACCACCCTAGTCAACATCACTACTGTCTTCCCATTTGATTAAAGCATAAACTGTAGAGTTGGCCTCTTTTGACTCCATTGCAGTCTCTTCCTGTCAGGGTAAGCAGATTGATCCTGTTAAAATGTATGATGGGCCGTGTCATGACCCTGTTCAGAACTTCCAATGGCTTCCATATGACTCAAGGAAAAGTCAAAGTTACTCACAGTGCCCTACATGATTTTGTCCTGTTACCTCTCTTAATTTTCTCTTATTATGCTTGCACTTGTCTAAAACCATAATGGCACGCTGGTTGTTCTTTGAGATAGCCAGGCATTTTCCTTTGAACTCACCCTTCTTCTGCTTGAATAATTGTTTCTTTCAGATATTTGCTTAGCTCACTTTTTCACCTCCTTCAGATCTAATTTTCCTAACGGGATTGTCTCTGATTACCTATTTAAATATGTAATTGTTCCACTCTCTCAAACCCAGAGATAACCTATTCTTTTCCTGAATCATTCTATTTGTTCCAATAGGATTTTTGGCCATTTATTATCTCACACACACACACACACACACACACACACACACACACACACACACACATTTGTTGCCACTTATTATATTACATGTATTTTTTACTCATTTTTATTGATGTTTGTTTCTCCTACCATAATACAATCTCTAAGAAGGCAAGGATTTTTGTCTAGTTTGCTTACTATTGCATTTCTAGTGCCTACACAAGTGCCTAAAAAATCTAGACACTCAAAAAAAAATCTGTGCAATAAACACATGAATAAATAAGACCTCACTTTACCACCATGTATTATAAAACTAGGAATTCCAGATTTGGAATCATCCAAAGGTTTTTATGCTTTGTAGCGTGTTACTGCTAGCTTTGCAAATTAAAATTCTTTGTAGTCTATGAATAATGTTTTAATGGCAGTAAGCAAATAAATGCTTACTATGGGTAAATCTCTGTAATATAAGCTCATGGCTCCACATGTAATACTATGCACATATTAGAGGATTAGTAAAAATTTGTTTAGAGAGGGAAACCAAAATTACTATGCTTTATTTCTTTAACTAGGACACTACCCGACTATTTAAGTGAGTAAGATAAGTGAATGTTATTTTTCATGTTTTCCTCTTTATTCAGGGCTTGGTCTTAGGACCATGGGGTTGAAAGTTATCTGAATAGAGGGCTGTGTTACTATTTTCCAATATTTCCTGATGCATGTAACAGGCCTAACTTTATTGCTACATAGGTATAGTTTTATGTCACTAGCGCAGGGAGAGAGGTAAAATACAATAAATTTGTTTATATATTTAGATTCTTACAAGCATTTATAAAAATACGTAGCTTCTATTAATTTCTAGCAAGCACATTATATAGAACTATTTAACATAGCAACTGCCACATTTTGTATGAAAGCAGCATAAGTACCCTTTCATCTGTCTTTACACTTGATATAAATTTGAGCTCTGCAATTTTAAGCCCTGTCAATTACCTGAAATCAGCCATCAGAAAGGATTTCCTGGGGAATTCTGACCATGGTCATGAACTCAGGTTAATTTACACCTAAACCCTCAAACACAGGTGGTTTTTTTAGTCTTAAAAAAAAAGAAAAAAGAAAAAAGATTTCCAGGGTCAGAAAATCTGCAAGGGCCTCCCTTCACTCCTGAGTTTAAATTGTACTTTCAAAACAAACAAACAAAAATCTATATCTGGCTAAAGTAATTCTTACTAAAGGTAAATTTATTTTCCTTTGTTTAGTCAGTCCTTAATGGATATCAGTAGGCAATGTCACAAGGAGAAAGAAAAAAGGGGACTTCAAGGTTATACACAGACATAAAAGCAAACTTTTAAACTATAGACTTAAGGTAAATAATACCCATAGAAATTCTTCTAAGAGATTTTGTAATGAAAAATATTACACTTTTTTGAGTAAATTTATATAGTTATAAAGGAGAGCTCTTGAGTGTTTCTTTTTCTTTCTCTAATATATACTATTAAAACCATGTCTTTTGTGTGATAATTAGTAATGGAGGGATACCGAGTTCTCTTAATTCTTTCTACAGGTTGTTTGTTGTCAGACTAGTCATTTTAAAACACAGTTGCTCCAGCCCTGGCTGGTTTGGCTCAGCAGTTAGAGTGTCAGCCCGCAGACCAGAGAGACCTGGGTTCGGTTCCCAATAAGGGCATGTACATCAGTTGCAGTTTGTCCCCGGCCCCGGTGGGGGTCGTGTGGGTGGCAGCCAGTCGATGTGTCTCTCTCACATCGATGTTTCTCTCTCTTTCTTCCTCCTTCTCTCCCTCCCACTCTATCTGAAGATAAATGCAAAAATGTCCTCGGGTAAGGATAAAAATAAATAAATAAAACACAATTGCTCTAAAACTTTCAATAGCTCTCCATTGTTTATATAATATAATCCAAACTTCTTAGCTTGGCACTCCTGACTTGTCTTAGGTCAGATCCCCTAGAAGTGAATATGAGCTATGGATTCTCATGCAAATAAATGAACCAGGAGATGTTCTCAGCAGACACCTGTAAGGAAGAGAGGGTAGCAGGAGAGGGCAAAGGAAGAATCTAAGCAAAGATGTGGTTTCAGGTGACATTAGCTTTAGCCTGACCCCATGGGGAGCTCTGACGTATAAATGGCACCAATGAAGTCTTTCCACCTGAGGCAAGAAGACCACCTTTTGTACCCTTGTATCAGTGGCTGATTTCAGGTATGACAGCTATGTCATTTTCTTTAGCCACAGGCACTTTTCCAGAGAATGGTATGGTTGTGAGCCTTTATCACCAACACTCATGGCTGATGGTAGATGAGAGTACCAACATAGTAAAGGAAATCTGGGTGGGACATTAATAGGATCTAGTGCTCAGGCTCCCATGATCTGGATTTGGTGTGATATCCAAACCTCCCAACCCTCCCACCCCCTCTTTGTTTATGTTTCCTTCAGATTCTTCCTGTAAACATTACCTCCTCCTTTAAAATGGTAAGATTTAAAGATCTACCACTTCTTTAACCTTCCCTTCAGGGACCTGAGAGGTCATTGACTATAAGATCATCTAGACAACTGGTAAACCAATACAACATCTATCAAGCTATGTATGCATCTGGGTAAGATCCTCTTGGCTGTGTACCAATAACCATTCCCCCATCTCCCTTCTTCTTTATGGACAAGATCCATGCACCATTACAGAGGCTGGAAATGTTGGATACCCCTTTTCCAAACTCTCCCATTGCCTTAGCATGGGTGTGTGACATAATCTTGGCCAAGGAATTTAGGAAGTCTTCTGAAGGCTTATGGGAGGAAAGACTCTCACCTCTGCCTGGTTTCTTCTGGACAACTTCATATGAAGATAAGATGCTTGCAACTGGTTCTGACATTTTATAATCCCAAAACAAAGCCCAAGGAATATGAGCAAAATCTGTTTGCAACCCTGTTGTCACTGAGTCTCTGAATTAGCCCTGGGGACTGCCATAGTTTTTTTTTTTTTTTTTTTTTTTTTTGCACATGAGTAAAATAACTATGCATTGTTTAAATCATTTTTGTTGAGTATTTTGTTCTTTGCAGCTGAAAGTACCCTACACTCTTTTCTTTATTGTAGAACTTTCCATAAAAGCCGGATTTGAGAATGTAGCTAAAACCTAAGAATTAAGAGGATCCTCCTACTCCCTTTTCTCTGAACAGACAGCAAGTGGACTCAGCCAGCTGCATGAATGTGGATTGTGGGTCTATTTCATATAGAAAAATATATATCAATGGTCCAGCTTCTATGTCAAGAAGAAATAAGAAGCTGAAGAGTATATCTATGAGGGGTCAAAGTAGCTGGTTGTCCAAGACTGGACCAGGCAAGGCAGAGAGGAACTGGCAGTAGAAGGTCCTCCTTTAAGGCACAGTGACTCTGCCCACTAGAGCAACATGCTCTGATAAAGCCATTCTCTACCCCATCAAGCAAGTTACTCTCATTCCCTGGGAGAAGGAATTAAGTGTGGGAAGAGAGAGGATACAATGGGTGTCTGTAATAGTCTCTAAGAGGGAAGGATGCTTTTAGTTTTTTTCTCTTTGGACAGAAATGGAATAGAGAGTGAGACAAAAAGAGATTCTCCTCTGACAACTAATAATGGTAATTATAACCATGAGTCCATACTGGGCAGGGTGCATTTCACCAAGAGCTTTATATGCAATAGCCCCACTGAAATTCAAAGTAAATCCAGAAATCTGCTACTTCTTTTCCTTTCTGACTTTTCTTTTGCTGCCTTAAAATTTCCTTTTTGTGTATGTGGGGACCTGTACAAATTCCACAATGTTCCACTCACATAGTTCTTTCATAGACGCACAAGGAGCAAAGTTCCCTTCAACCGCAGAGCTCTGCACTCTCCTCCCCTTGGTTTTGTGTGCATAGAAGGGAAAGGTGAGGCATTAGAATAAGAGTGATGGGTAAAATATCTACTGATGGAAAAATAGCCCATCCTTTTCTCTTCCAAGTCTTTTAATTTATTTCATATATTTATGCTGGTTACTTAAAACATGTTATACAGACTACATTGGAACATGGCATGTGTAATAGGAAATGTTCACTATTTTGTAGAGCCTGAAATTGGAAATATAACTGGGTATAAAAAGAAATCTACATGATACTACTCTTGTGGAACATTTCCCGTATAAGACTAGTTCTATGAGATATTAATAGACTTTTAACATATTAATCTTCATTGCAACTTTATAAGAGCAGGAAATTAGCCTGAAGAGTTTCTCAAAGTTATCCAGCCATGAATTCCACGTGATGGAGAGCTCCTTGTAGCCTCTGGAACGAATATTCTGTGGTGCTTTGGGAAATGCTTCTCTAGCAGGCATGAATGATTTTCCTTATTAAAATTATTTCCTTATATCAGTAATCAGATTACTAATGTACATTTAAATAATCAAAAGTTTTGCTTTAATCACATTGACACAATTCTCAAGTATGGAAATATTACTTGATTTTTGTATTCTCTGTCATTGATACCACTTACACTGAGCTTTCATTTTTCCTAAATTACTCCCTTGTTTTCATGTTTCAAGATTAACCAATTAAGAGCATCCAAATATGTCAAAAAGATACTTCAATGAAGGTGAAAAAAATATGTCTATTTAATGTGAATTAAGTTCTAATACAATAAAGACAAAAAATAAAACCAGATTAGAAATATTATATATCACTCTATCTTGCACAGCAAATAATTTTTCTCTGATCCTTTATAGAAATGATTGTCCCTCAATCGTTGTTTAGGACTAAATAGTCCCAATAGTAATACTAGATTAGACATATGCTAGGGTTCAGTAATTACATAATAATTAATATCATTAATTAATTCATAATTCATAATCATTCATATAACCCAAAGGACAGCTTGACTATTTATATTTTTAATTTATTAAGCAGATAGGCACAGACTTAGAATACAGAAAAGCTTATTACAATGTTGATGTGAAATTCACTGCCAAGAAGATGAGGAACCAGGACTAAAAGAGAATAAAGAAAAATAGATAAGGAATTGCAAACTACATAGTGTATAGGATATAAAAGTTGGTTTCCTTTTTTTGGGAATGACTTGCTAAATACCCTCTGTACATTTTATACTGATGTGTACATTTTATAGTAAAAACTTAGAGCTGTACTTTGAAAGTTACATGAAAATATCCACAGAAATGTGACAATCAAGAAATACCAGGAAGGCTGAGTTGGGTAATAGAAAATGCACTGAACTTAGAGTCCAAAGAAAGGGGTTCTAGGCCTCACTTTGTCATAGAGAGAGGGGTGTGCCCTTGGAAGCCAGTTATGAGTTACTAGATTATCATTATGCCCATTTCCATTTCTAAATGTATGGCATTACCTTAGAGGTGTTTGAAAATAATTTACTGGATGCCAACTATTTTTGGTAGATGCAACCTTACCCCATGTGTATTTGTTTGGCCTCCCTGGAGAGGTTTGTGATGGGTGGGATATAAAATACATTATATGGCAAGGCTGTCCATAGGCAAGTATAAATGTGGTGAGTCCAGATTGGACCGAATGAACAAAAGTGTGGAGACATACCTTGCAAAGTTCTTTTGGTGGCAGTTCAGAGACCCTATGTGCTACTTCAGACTTTTAAACTTGTAGGTGACACGGCAGAAGCATTTTGAAGATGTGTGGCTCATGGGCTGAGTCATGTATTAAGGGCATAAATCAAGCCATTGAGTATAGAATTAACTGAAAGAGTAAAAAATAAATAAATAAAAAGAGAACAGAAACCAAAAGAGAAGAAATGCATTATGAGACAGTTTATTGTTGACTATAATGAGCAGTAAACTGGGGTATAGAGTAAGGGTGGTGAGGTTGGAATCCACATCCCTTCTTTTCCCTGATGACGTTTATGTGGATAGATGTTAATTATAATTCTTATTCTCCTCCAGCTATTGTTTTAACTTAAGTTATAAGTTCTCCTTGCAAAAATGAGAAAATTCAAAGCTTTGTAGCTAAAGTTCAGATTTAACCATGAAGTCATGTCTTCCACAACTCTCCTTACTTCCTAGTTAACTTCACCCTAAACTACCCCAAATTCTGGGCTTTCCCCACTCCTGTAAACTTAATGTAGGTATTAAAAAATGTTTTTCTATACCACCTATAATCTTCTAACATAAAATGTTTTACTTATTTATTACCTCTGTTGTCTGTCTCTGCTATTGGAACGTAAATTCCACAAGGTGTAAATAGGATGAGCTCAATACAGGGTTTGCCGAATGGATACATAATAAGTGAATGGATAGATTAGGAGCAAAGCTTGGACTAGAGTGAGACATTCAGTATTTCCAGAACATGCTTCGTTGACATTCTCTTTGAAATATTTAATGCAGTGATAAACAATTCACTTGGAGGGTATTCTATTGATACTTGCCCACTACAAAAACATTATTGTATGGAAATTAATTATATAAGAATTTGAAGCATTCACCTTAATTAGATTCTTCAGTGATCTCATAAGGATTAAGTTTAATTAAATTATGCAGTCTACAGATACTTCAGTGCTAATGAGTCACCTGTTACATATTGACAAGGGGAATTCTGGGAAGGTCGCTAGAAACAGATGACCCTTCAGATTTCAGGCCACACCCAGGAAAGTGTGCTCTACACATGTGTGGCCGTGTGACTGTGCCTTGGTGAACAAGCAGGCAGTGTGGGACCAGATGTTGGCTGACTCAAAGGCAGCAAAGGAAGCCAGCCATATGGTGTTATTTTGAGGATGTCAGGAAAAACTGTATGCACTCCCAAATGCTTTGCCTACCTACTTGTTGCTGGTTTTACTTAGAGACAAAAAAGAAAAAAAAAACACATTTTTTCTATAAATACACATATGGCTTAAAATACAAATTCCTTCGGAAAAAAGTTGGACTTTGATTTAAAAGTCCATTTAGATATGAATAATAATTTTTATTTTCTTTTTTTCTGAGAGGATATTTTAATGTGGAGATAGTAGTAGAGAGGCACTGTAAGCCTGAAGACGTGGAAAGTGAGCACACCTGGACAGGTGTTTAAGTGCAAAGAGGGAACTGAGCACAATCAGTGAAGTATCTATCTCCATTGCCATGCTAGGGAGTTCAGTCCTTTCATGTATGTAGGATTTACCATACAAAGTTCCTTTCTTTGATCATCCACAACATTGTTAAGTAGAATCCTTTGTCTTGCACTATATATAGAATAAAATATTTTGATTTTTAGTTTAGGTAGATAAGTCCCATATAAACTAAGTATATTTCCCAAGGTCCATTGGACTTAGAATGAGAGTGAATTGTATCTGCTTCAGATGAACAACAGTATAAGGGTGCAAGATAATCAACTCCTACTATTAACTAGTTAACTAATTACATAGACTTCAGGAAATAATTTCTTGTGTCTGAAATGATCTATGTCGCCATCTATTAATCAGTGGGATAAGCTGGTCTATAGGTAGCCTTCCATCTCAGAGAGACTAACACCTCTAGTTTTGTCAGCTCATAAGTAAAACACATAACACCTGAGATCAGTGCACAGGCCACCAAGGGGGCTGTGATAGAGAGTTTTGTTTAAATGCATCCACGTTTGAAGTTGTGCTATATTGTGTAACAATTATCCTTCTTGGGACTCTGATTCCTATTCTATGAAATGAAGGCATTGGGTTATAAGTGTTCTTTTTGATGAAATATTCCATTTTTCCATAGTTCTGATATCAACATCACATCTTAGAATTAAGCCAAGTTATGCAGTGATTTGGTACAGTGCAGTAATGGGACTAATATTAATTAATATATTCTTTTCATTGGGTTAAAAAGATAGCTATTTAAGATCCCTTCTTCTATGCCTTATAACCTATTCAAGTTGGTAAGAAAATAGCTACAAAAACAGCAAACTTAAAGTCAACAGGAAACCCATACCTAAGATAAGCAGGCTGAAGAGGTGCTTTTATAAGTCAAAGTCATTCTGTACACACACCTTGACCTTCATATATAAAACTATTTTTTAAAATCTAGACATGTGGGCAGATCTTCTGAAAGATATTTGAATTGCATAGATTTTGGAAGTCATTTTATGGAAGTAAATTTAAGTAAAAATATATCTTAGCTGATTCATTTCTTTGGGCATTCTCAGAAATATTTTCCTAATCTACATTATTCGAGAGAAATTGAAAAGGAACTCTTATTCTTTTCCTCTCTGGTTCACTTTCACTAGAATTTACAATTTCTCCTTAAATTATTGAGGTTTCTATTAGAAAGACAACTCTGTCACTGTATTTTCCAACATTTCACGTTTGAGTTATTGTGGATTCTACTTGTAAAGGTTACATTTCGCCTCTGTCATGTTCAACCTCAATTTATGAACTAGCAAATTCTTTTCTGCTGGCCAAGCTCCTGGTTGCCAGTTCCTTTATCTTTTATTTCATTATTTCCATCCAGTTTGTTTTGTTCATCTGCCTACTGTAGAGGAAATCTCCTCCAGTCAGTAGATTTTCTCAGAATCTGTGAAAAGAGGGTTGATGATCTAGGTGTTTGCTGGCCATGAACAGGGTGGGGCAGTGACCAGTGATGCGGGCAGGCTTCAAAATAGGAAGTCCCCTTGTCTCCTAATGACAGGATACTGAAATGTATGAAATAGCAATATTCTGGTTTCCAGTGCAGGTGGAAGAATGAAATAAAAGATATTAGAGTCCCAGAAAACATGAGTTACTGCACATGTGCCTGTAATAGCCACGCTGTGCAGCACAGCACATGGTAAACTTTATTGCTCTGTGTCCCTCCAACTCCCATTTGCATCTGTTTTCTGGATGAAGGTACTGGCAGTAATCAAACGCGGACGGATCTTGGCTGGCTCCTGCTTTGCGGAAGGTCCTTTGTGGCAACATGCTTTGTTGTTTATCTAGGTGTGTTTTTTTGTTTTCCTAAAGGAGACATTTTGAGAGAAAATGAGCAAAGGGATAACGTGTCATTCAGAAGTGGGCTTATAATAGGCACGTTCTTTGCCAAATGCCTGCAAGTCACAGGTGCGTCCCACCTGAGACAGTGCAATTATGTACTTGGTAGTATGAGTAGGTGTCTGGAATAAAATGTATTTATCATGAAGACTCCTGCATTGGCTTCACTATGATAGTGGTGCTCTCTGTGTTGTGTCTCTGTATCCCAAATTTCTCTTCTCTCATAAGGACACCAGTTCTATTGGACGATGACATACCCTAATGGCCTCATCTTAACTTGATTGCATCTGCAAAGAGCCTTTTTTTCAAGTAAGATCATATTCTTTCTATCTTTTAGAGGGGTACACAATTCAATTCATAACAGTGAGTGTTTTGGGCGGAAAGGAGAGTCCAGCCTAAGAAACAAAGCAGAGAACAAGTAATGTAAAGACTAAATGTGTCCACTGGATTTCATAATAGAAGTTTGTTAATAGCTTTATTTTTAGCAAACTTGTTATGATGTTGAGAACAATGGCACATAACATGGGGATGAGAATTGAATGCCGTAAGAAAGCACTGTGAAGAGGAAAAAGAGAAGTCAGAGATCAGAATGAGATCTAGACATGATGTGAGATTATGTGTGGAGTGTGTGGGTGGTGTGCACACAAACACACAAGCACTTTTATGTATATGCACATTAGGACAAACTTTCCTGCTTTAGTCTCCTATTCCTTCCCCTCAGTCTTCGTTTATAGGCAGTAAAGAGTCTTTTGACATAATGATACCTAAGTGATGCTCTGAGAGATCAATATTTGTGAGAGAAAGGTCTGTAGAGACTGTAAAAATATATCACATGAAGCTATGACCATCCTTTCAGAATGACTTGACACGGATGATGAAAAAAGTAATACAATGCTCTGCCCTACTTGCTTTTGTGGGTTGTGGTGCATTGCAGCTGAGTAGAATTTCCAGAATAAATACAGGATGTTCAGTAGAATTTTAATATTAAAAACAAATAATTTTTGTATAACTATATCATGCAATGTTTGGGACATACTTATATTAAATATTTTTATTGTTTATCTGAAGCTTAATTGGGTGTCTTACATTTTTATTTGCTAAATTTGGCAACCTAATAGCTGAGTGAATATGTATAAATAGGAGAAGAGATATAGAGATAGCCGGAGGGAAGAAGAGGGGGAGAGAGAGAAGAGGGAGCGAGACAGACAGAATAAATATAAGAGAAATTCTATAAATAGTAGTAAGAAGGGGTAATATCTAGATCTCATACGGAGAAATTAACTTGAAAAAGAAAGGACAATTCTTTCACTGAGGCAGGAAGGAAAGAGGTGGATTAGATATAAATAAATCCAATTTGGGGAATAGGAATTTGAGAGCTTTCATTTCTAATTGTCCCAAGTTTTATCTGATTTAGGAGAGTGAAGCATCTTCTGGGATTGAAGAGGTTGTTGTAAAACTAAAGAGGGGTACTTGGAGAGAACAGTGACTATCTGTAAGAGCCAGTGGGGAGACAACCCCAAAGGAAGGTGGAGGGGATGAGTCACTAATTGAGCCTTCCTCTTGTGCAATATGAGTATCCAGAAGAGTGACCCTACTTTTCAAGAGGACAGCAGAGCAAATGCTTTAAATTGTAGAGTAAATAGAATCGCAAAGCCATCATGTCCCCAAGTCTGAAAAAGGATTTGGTGAGCCGGGAAAGAGGAAAGAAGACTGAAAAGAGATACCCTCTGGTCAATATTTTTCTATGTGTTAGTTTAATTGTTATGTAGGCCCCTACGTCACTGTGGTGAGATGCCAGCTGAGCTTCAGGCTTAGATCAATCCTGCAGCAGAAAGAGAATTTCTTATTCCTGTTTACTAGAGCAGAAGTTCCAGAGCTGATGCTCCTTGGCTCTGATTGGCTCTGGTTGGCTCTAGGTGACAACTCCTAAATCAGGCATGCAGATTAGGTTGATGGAAACCTTTGATTGATTCCTCCCAGGGATGAACTACATGGACTGGCATGAGGGATCAGGGATAAGGAAAACTGGAGTGCCACAGGATTTTATCAGCAGATGAAATCTGTTTCATATACATCCAGTGTTTGAGGAGGACTGGGAAGTCAAATAGTGACATTAGAAGGGCAGAAAAGAACCAAACACAAATTTCATACTTTGGCCTAAAATTTACCTCTCTTATATAATTTTCTATGTCCACTTTGCATTCAGCTTAATCATATGTGGGACTCAACGCTTACAAAGGGGAATTACGATGGACATCAGTGGTAACTTCCTCTTTACAGGTGAAACTGGGCCTAAGTATTTTTAGATAGAACTGTCTTGTTCTTCGTGATCCAGAATTACATACTAGTTAATAGTTATTAAAAAGTTCCAGAATAATATGTGGTTATCTGAGTAATAATGGCATAATCTAATTCAACAATTCAATGTAAGAATCTACTGTATGACTACTATGCAAAAGCCACTGTCTTAGAAATTAGGTAATATGGCATGCTGTGTTCAGAGGCGTGCTCAGAAAATATAACTGAAGGCATAGGAGACAGAATTAATAAGTTACGTGGAATGATTGTAGGCAAAGTTCAATACTAGTAAGGATTTACATGGGTGATGTTGGGTGAATAGTTGTCATGAAGATTCATCTTTGAAATCTCTTCTTGTATGAATCAGATTTGTCAAAGTTATACTGCACTAAGGAAAAAAGAAATCTCCAAGTTTCAGGGCAGACAACAACACACATTCATGTTTCACTCACGTTCCATATCTGTCTTTCGTTGGCAGGGTGCTCTACTTCATTTAGTCTTCACTGAGGCCTGGGGCTGGTGTGCACTGTGACCATCCAGAATGCCAGTCAACAGGGCAGAAGAAAGACAGGACAAAGGATTATTCTGTGGTTCTGATGTGATTCCACCTAGGAGTGGCACATATCCCTTCTGCTCATATACCAGTGACCAGAAACCATCCCATGGTCAAAACTAACTCCAAAAGGGCAGGGAGATTACCTTTCCCTGTGCTAGGAGGTGGATGGATGCAAGATGGTTGTCAATTTCAGTCTATTTCTGAAAGATGGATTAAAAATTGAGACATTAGCTGCTATCAGGATAAGGAAACAAGAGGTTTTATCTATCTATCTATCTATCTATCTATCTATCTATCTATCTATCTATCTATCTATCTATCTATTTTTTTTCCTTTATTGATTTCAGAGAGAGAGGAAGGGAGAGGGAGAGAGAGATAGAAACATCGATGAAAGAGAACATCGATTGGCCACCTCCTGCATGTCCACCCACTGGGGATCGGGCCCACAACCTGGGCATGTGTCCTGACTAGAAATTGAACTGGTGACCTCTTGGTGCATGGGTCAATGCTCAACCACTGAGCCACACCGGCGAGACAGGATACAAGAGGTTTTAATAATAGCAACCAACATTTATGAGCATCTATTAAATTCCAGGTGTTGTGCTTTCCCTTTTTGTAGCTGAGGAAAGTGAGTTGTAGATGTTATGTAGATTCTCCAATGTCACAAGAACAAACACATAGTGATATAAATGATTCACATTGTTCAGTTCTAAGAGAGTTCACAAATACCCCAGATCTTGTGCCTAATAAACCTATTTTGATTAACATAGTAATTAGTAAATGCCAGCTACTGATCTCAACATTTCCTGTGTATTTTCCCACTTTATGAATGAACATCTGCCCCAGTTGCCCCAGTTCTGTAGAATTGCCCTTTCTTTCAGGGTTAACTAATGAATTATTTTGTTGCTATAACCTAAAAGTAGAAATATTCAAGTAGGTCAAAAAAAAAGCACTCAAGGTAGAGAATATTACATGGAAAGAGCCTTAGACTTGGTTAACATGGAGACTTCACTTCACTTTATCTCCCTCTGTGAACAAATCACTCAGCCTTTTTTGACCTCCATTTCCTTTTCTACAAACCAAGTGGATTAGACCAGTGGCCTCTATACTAGGCAGTATGGGTATCTGATCTGTGGTTGTTTTTCTTCTTCTTCTTCTTTTAAATATGTTTTTATTGATTTTAGAGAGAGAAAGGGAGAGGGAGAGAGCGACAGAAACATCGATGAGTGAGAACATCGATTGGCTGCGTCCTGCACGCCCCCCACTGGGGATCGGTCCCACAACCCAGGCATGTGCCCTGACGGGAAATGGAACCAGCAACCTCTTGGTGCATGGGTCAACACTCAACCACTGAGCCACACCAGCCAGGCATTCTTTTAGTCACTCTATACCTATTCAGATTAATACAACAAGACAGAATTTGAATTATCTCTATCAGCTTTGTAAAAGGGATCTGTAGCCCTGGCCGGTTTGACTCAGCGGTTAGAGCGTCGGCCTGCAGTCCGGATAGACCTGGGTTCGGTTCCTGCTAAGGGCGCGTACCTTGGTTACAGTTTGTCCCCGGCCCTGGTTGGGTCGTGCGGGAGGCAGCCACTCGATGTGTCCCTTTCATGTCGATGTTTCTCTCTCTCTTTCTCTCCTTCCCACTCTATCTGAACAAAAAATGGAAAAATGTCCTCGGGTGAGGATAAAAATAAATAAATAAATAAATAAATAAATAAATAAATAAATAAATAAGATCTGTAGAACATACAAAGACTGATTAAAGGAGTACGAATCAGAGAAGGAGATATTCAGTTATCAGCAGGAGTAACAAGTCTAGCAGGACACTGTAGGTTTGTGTCAGGTTTTGAGAGACTAAACTGCAGAGGAGTCACCATATCTAACTAAAGAAGTAGCACTGAACTTTCCTTCCGGTTAAGAGTGTGGACGTACAGGCCTACCTGCTTCTGAGCTTGAGGCAGCTTCTCCTACAGCCTGAAACTCTCTACTTAGCCTCAGAATTAATACTGTGCAATGAAACTGAATCAGATGAGATGTAAAGGCAAAGGATTTAAAATAAAAGTTCAAAAAAAAAATCCAGCCATTTCCCCTCATTTCCAGCTCTTTTGTTCCTTAAACACTTCTTAGATGTCCTTTGAGCTCACGATTCTTAAATGGTGACTGAAAATGCCTCCTTCTCATGCTCCTACAATATTAAAACACCATATTTCTGAAATAAAGTGCTATAGCAATGGTACAAAAAGTGGGCCATTTTATAGAGTCAAATAACAATTTTCTCTCCAGACAATAAGTTCACCACATCAGTTTTTCTCAAGTGACAATAAACATACCAAGGAATGACTTTCTTCTCAAAATTTTAAAGTTAAGTGCATTTGCTAAAGAATAGGTTATATGATATGAAAAATGCATGTTACATATAAAGTAAAATTATAACTATTTCAGTTCATCATAACATTATGTAGAAAAGATAGATGCTATTATGTAATTCAGCTACAATGACCAACTAAGTCTCTAAACTTGGAGACTTGAGCAACACAGGACTACTTGGGAGCATAAGTGAATTCTTTCTGTTGTGCAGCCATTTAGTACCAGAGATTACATCCAAGGAGCACAAACATCTTAATATAGTTTGCAGGTTCCAGTCTGCTTTTTACGACTTCAGAAAAAGCAGCCAGATTTTTGTTAAACAGAAATAACCAATATTTCTGTAACATTTTACTATGGATACATTTTTCCCCACATACATTATATGGTACAATAACACTGAAATGAGAGCATTATTTTACTTCTTATTTTACAAGGGATCAGGCTAATGATCAAGTAGCAGTAGTGAGATCATGATACAAAACCAGGTCTCTAGCCTCCAAAATAGAACCTACGGCTCACTGTCACACTGGGGCTCTAAACTGATTACATTATATGTTGCCCTCAAAGAAATAGAGGCAACTGAAGTAAGATACTTCTGATATGACCCAGATATAATGGCCAAAACAAACAAATAATACAAATATTAGATACTGAGTGCCTACTATGTGCCAGGCTCACAAACACAACAATGGACAAGACAGTTGAAAATACCTGCCTCATAGATCTGAATGGAAATGGGCAGAGTAGGGAGAGTAAAGTGATTGGGAAACATAAGATAAGTAAATTTCATGATATGTCCAATAATGATCGGTGTGAGAGGAGAACAAAGCAGAGTGGGAAGCAGCCATGGGTGCTGCTGTTTTAAGTGGGTCAGTCAAGGAAGACCTCCCCTGAGAACGTGGCCTTTTAGCAATAATCCAACACACAGGAAGGGCATGACAATGCAGGTGAACTGTAATTTAAAGGATTATCGGGAATAAAACTGAGAATACGATTCTATCACAGCTTCCCCAGACTCCTAAGTCATCTACATCTAAGGTGACCTTAGGAGGTAGGAATATGAAACACGCTGTGAACTTTATGGTAGTTTAGCAGGTTCTGGGAAGAAGCAAGCTTTGGTTTGACTTCCAGTGGGGTCCATGGGGACTGAAATGCTAGCTGTAAAAACAGGGCATCATGTTGACAAATGCCCTGTTTCCTCGAAGGAAGTGATGCCACTCCATGCTGAGAGAGCGCTCCAGGACAGGGTTCCCACTTTATTTCTCTCTCTTCTTTCTCTAAACACCTCGTCCTCTTTCCTCCTTTGTCCCTATCATTTTTTTCCTCCTAATTTCCATATAATAGAAAAAGGAAAAGGGGATGAGAAATGGGAAATGGTTGGTAAGGAGAGTCAAATCAGAGTTGGAAGTTAAAATCCATTCCTCATTTCCCCCTTTCCTGCCTCCTACCCCTAATAATTTTACTCACTGCTCATCATAGAAGTTGCATTTTTTCTTGACTATATCTAATCAGTGTTGCCTATCTTTTCCCCTTATATAAACTCAATTCTCTTTGAGAATGAAAAAAAAAGATAATGTTTTATTGTTAAGTTTACTCTTTGAATGGTTAAAAAACCATTTTAACCCTTTGTGTGCTTTTTTTCCATGAATCATACCATTTGACTGAACTGATCATTTTTGTCATGTCTGAGGTAGACACATCCTACAAAGAGAAATAAAATAGAAGCAACCATCCACCTTCAGTCAAAGGGCTATATAGAAAGAAGTTGCCAAGTATTTTTACTGTTATATTTCTGAATAATATTGGAATATAAAAATTCTTCCACTTCCCCCCTTCCCTGTCCACCTCCAACAGGTTTAGAGGAGATCACCTTCAGCGATGATGACCCAAGGAATCATTCATATGAGTTGACTTTACACTTTTTACATTGTAATGATGAATACCTGATTAAAAATTTTTACAGATGGTGTCTCCTTTCCTTTAGAAGAAAATTTATGTTTTATCTGGGGGAAAAACAGCTCTTCATCTGACAGATTTCCTAAGTCTTTTCAACATTTGAGATACTTGCTGCTGTAGAAATAAGTGGAATGCCCTAGCCTGATTCTTAAATGCCAGTAGGGCTTAATTCTGGGCTTTAAATATGTATGGGATTGGAAATGACATTTTGTAAATTTTAAGTTTGTATAAGTTTAGAAGTGCAGGGACTTAGAGAAAGTCTAATTGCAAAGGTTATTAGTAGTCATCAATCTGTACTCTTACATGATGTAGAAATTCACTATTTAACAGCCTAACAGACAGTTGTCCAGTTCATGCTTGAACATTCATAGCATGCCTCTTAAAATATACATGAGACTCATGCTGTGTTTGGTTGAAAAAAATGGAGAGGAATTAATTAGCAATATGATGCCCTCTACTGTCTCCATAGAGGTGAATACCTTTGTCCTCACTTATAAACTATGAAGTCTTCAGCACAAACCTGAATTTCCTCATGTGTTTTCAAAGCTTTTTAAAACAGTCTTGGGTTTGTAATAGGATAGTGACTGTTCTGTTAAATAATAATAACCAAGAAATCTAATTTGTGCAAAATAGTAATATGGTCTGGTCTTCTACTGCAAATACATCTCTGAAAAGGATGCTAAGATTTACATCCATCTTGAACATCTTTTCCATAATTATAATGAGAACCTGAAATGTGTTTTTAGTGAAATTATATTGTTGAAACTGTTACGACGGATGTCTGAACTGTTTCATTCTCTTTGTCTCTGTTTCAGGAACATGATATTCTTCTCATGCATTCTTTTGTATTGCTTTACAATATATTGGTCACATTTATTTTAAAATGGATTTCTTAGTATCCGAACTCATCTTCAGCATCTCCAGCTCCATCTTATTCTGCATATGGCATCTCTGTACCTTAACTCATTCCACGGCTTGAGATGAGAATTAGATCAGGGAAAATAACGCACACTTTGCATTCTTAAGCTTACTTTTGAAGTTTTCTACAGTTTTCAAATGAATCCCAAGGTTAAGTGTATGTAAACGCTGTGGACAAAAGCTCAAACCCAGGAATCTGACATCCTGTATATGATTGCTGGACCACCTACTTGCTCATGATGTGACCTTGAGCTAGTGACTGAATCTCATCCCTAACATGTGCTAATAATAATACTTCTTATCTACTATTGCTCCCTCAACTTCCTGCCTCTTTTTCTTTCTTCTATAAGTATCCAGTTATCCTTACCAACACACTTTTTAATGTCATTCTTCATCTAATATCCACTAATGGTTTGTGATTGTTTCTAGAACAGCCTCTAAAATCTTAACATGAGCTACAAGGTCTTAAAAGAATATCACTCTCATGGTCCTCTCAGACTCACATCTTACCATTCCCCAACATACTTCTGTCATAGAGTAACCTTTACCTCCTTTCAATTTTTCAATTACTCAATGCTCTTTCACACCAGAGCCTTCATGAACATGTAGGCAGCCTTGACCTGCCCCTGGACCTAGCTAACTCACCCCTCAGTTCTCAGTTTATGAGTCTTTTCCCTTCAATCCAGATTAGTTTCCACTGTATTTCTCTTCCTTAATACTTATCACGATTGCCATGTGTGTAATTATTTGCATAATTATTTATTACAGACTTTATTGCCAGGAAGATCATAAGCTCTCCGAGGCCAGACCTTATTTGCCTTACTTACAGCTGCATCATGTAGTTATTTATTGAATGAACAAAGATACTCCAATTAAAATTCTCTTTGGGATTCACTTCTTGATTAGTCTTGTTACAAACAAATCACTCTGAAAGCTATTGCAATGAAAACTATGGAACTGCCTTTTGACCCAGTGATCTCACTTCTTGGAATATATCCTAAGACTCCTGAAACACCAATCAGAAAGAATATATGCACCCCTATGCTCATAGCAGTGATATTTACAATATTAAAGATCTGGAAATATTCCAAGTGCTCATCAGCAGAGGGGTAGATAAAAAAAAAAAAAAAAAAAAAAAAAAAAAAAAAAAAAAAAAAAAGCTGTGGTACATATACACAATGAAATACTACATGGCTGTAAAAGAGGAGAAACTCTTACCTTTTGTGAGGAGAAACTCTTACATGGATGGACCTTGAAAGTATTATGCTTAGCAAAATAAGCCAATCAGGGAAAGACAAATATCATATGATCTCACTAATATGTGAAATCTAATGAACAAAATACACTGGCGAACAAAATGGAACCAGAAACATGGATACATGGGGCAGACTGGTCACTGCCCGAGGGGAGGGGGTTGGGAGTGAACAGTTAAAGAAGGTGAAGGGGATTAGCTAAAGAACATATATGCATACCCCATGGACAGGGACAACAGTGTGCTGAAGGCCAAGGGAGGGGGAGACTTGGGTGGGTGGAGGTGGGTTAAAGAAAGGAAAATGGGGGACATCCACATTTAAAATTTCTAATAAAATAATATCAAAAACCCCACAAACCTATTGCTTCTAAAGTCTTCCCACATGGCAGACAGAGGTATTTCCAGAACTCTTCTCTACTGTTTGTAAAGTCCATTTTTTATGTATGTATTTGTTTGTTTGCCTGCTTACTTACAATACTGTAAATATTGCTACCAGTATCAAAAGCTTATAATAAACAAACAAAATGCTAGGCTTCTGTGATTTGCAAAGTTTTGTAAATAAACAAATAACATAATCAAAGAGCTTAGCTGAAAAGAATCTAAATTTCAGAGGGATGATTGGGGTAAGGGAACCAATAAAAGATGGTGCCATACCCAGAGACTAGCAGCAGAGCGAAGCCATGATCATCCGTAGGATTGCTGGGGAAAGGGGAGGGGACAGGGTTACTGAAACCTGGTATGAGTTATATACATGGAATAGTGGTCTCTCTCCCAAAGCTGAGACATGAAGGAAAACAGATTCAGCTTAAATGCAGCAAGACAAGAAGGGTTCAACAGCAGGGTGTGCAGAGGGATCATTTCTTCACCTTCTTGCACGTTACTGTCCTTCAGTCCCTTACTGATGTCTGTCATTAGCCTAACCACACATGAAACCAGGGGACAAGGGGGAGATCAGGGTAGTGAAGAGTAGGTAATACTTTGCTGGATAGAGTTTGGGTAGGGGAAGACGCTTCCAATAATACCCAGCCTACCTCCTTCTGTTCCATGATACTGTATGAAGATGTTTCCTAACTTATAACTTTCCCTTTAAAAAAAAATCTGTGGTTTTTGTCTCTTCCAGATAGCCTAACAGTAATAATTTAGTTCTCTCATTTCTAGCATGACCTTTAATAAATAGTCCTTAGATTCTTTCCATACCACACTAAACGAGGGAGGTAAAGTGTAACCCATAAAATGCAATTTTCCCTAGGGAAAAATTTTCACATCACCATGTGAATAACATAGAGAAAGAAGTTTTAATGAAGACATGATCAGACTGGAATTGGTGTCATCATGACCGAAACAAAGTTAATGTGGTGTACATGATATCACATGGATGCCTATAAATGTCTTAAGCCAGAAGTGAACTTGATTTGAATAGGGCAACATAGGCAAGAAACCAACAGAGATAGATAATAGCCACTACAGGAATTTGTAAATAGAAGATAAGGTTTAATTCTACATTGGAACTCATTTAAATATTTTAGGTTAAGCCTCCTATTTCTTTGTAGTTTGGATAGCCAAGCTTGTCCTATGTCATCTAGGTTACCTGGACAATTAATTAAGAATGGCATTACCTGATAATAGACATTCTATTCAGTTGAACCATATGAATTGCTGATAATTGCCCATTTCGACCTATAAGAACAGTTAAACAGTGGCACCACCTAATATATAAATGCATGCTAACTCTGTGAATTTTTGAAAAAAATGACCAGATAAATACTTGCATCCTTGCATTTTGATATTAATTAGTTTCCTCAAAATACTTACCTTTTTAAATGGCCTTAATTTACTTGGTTGAATACTTGCAATTTTGAAGGACATATGTAATACTTGTATTATAACCAATGTCAACAAGTACATCTGTGCCAGAATTAATCTCTTTGAGAAAGCACTTTTGGAAAGTAATTTGTTTATCTCTTCCACAGTACATGCTTGTACAAAATTTTTTGTATAACACATACACGTATCTTTTTCATTAAGCACTTTGAATGTAGCCAGATGCTGTGGTGATGGGGGAATAACACATCATTCTAATATATTTTTAAAAAATCAAAAATAGCAAAGCTATTATTTCTTCTTTGGCACTTTTACTATTTATAAGACTGCTCTATGAATGTATATTTTTATTCAATTTTCACTTCTATAGAGTTTAGCAGGAGCTGGGAGTGTTAATGAGAATATCCTTTGGTAGTAATTGTCTAACCTCCATTTCCAAAGAGCTCTAACTTCTTATTTGTCAATGGAAACAAACATTAATTTGATGTGTTAAAGACTTAATAAGAAAAATGTATAATACATATTTTTAATACAAACTCTTTTCTAGTGGTATTATATATTGTAGTTTTGTATGAGATATGTAAAACCATCTAGAGAGATTTTTATATATAGGCTTGTAGCAATTTATGGGGTAAATAATTAGCCTTTACATTTATATTTACAATTTTATGATAAAATTCTATCTAAAATAACTTACAATAAAACAATTTTGGTTTTTTTTTTGCATGCTTCTGGGTCTTAAATAAGAGGTTGAAAGTGAATATAATATCCTTAATTTCATAAACTATTAATTAGCACATCTTAAAATTCTGTTCTACTACAAGTGACCTTCATTATAAAAAATAAAATAAATAAAGAATAAAGAAAAGAAAGGGAAAGGGAAGGAAGGAAGAGAGGAAGAGAGAAAGAACGGAAGGAAGGAAGGCAGGAAGGAAGGAAGGAAAAAAGGAAGAAAAATAAGCCTACAATGAACTAAAAATCAATAACAATATACACTGGCAGGAATTATATCCCAGTGTGTTGGAGCATCACTCTACATATTTCCTGAATTGGCTGTACCCTTTAGAGATGGTAGGTGACACTGACCTGGGTCATGTGTGCTGAGGGATGATAAAGGACAAGAGTAGAGCTCTCCCTCATTGCCTTGGCAGATACTTTCCTCTAAGTCACCATGTCTCCAACTATTGTTTTTAGAAGAGAATTTTAGGTGAAAGCAATGAGTCTGAGGTTACAGCCAAACATGAATCAGGGGGAATGACTGTAGCAATGGCTACCACCACTCAGGTTTAATTCTCAGATGTCATCTTGACATTTGCTCAGGGCAGGTGTTCTCAAAGATTTGGCTGATGGTATATTCTTTCAACTCTTAATGGAATTGGAGAAGCTGCCAAAAATAAGACCAGAGTAAGAACTGGCCTCCCTAGACAGCTGAATAAAGACTTTCTATGTGCTAATAAATAAGTCATTTCATGTCCCAAGCCTTCCTGTTCTCACATGTAAATTGGTATGTGTCTCGCTGGTCTCAGCGAAGTGTTATGGGCTTAGATGAGAGACTATATTTAAAAGTTCTTTAGCAGCTACCAAGTATTATGCTGGTGGAAGGTGTAGAGTTACAATTGTATTTGAAGGGTAATTTGAAGGCATTGATCTGGGAAATTTCTCTGGAAAAGCCAGGAATCATAACTTCACAGGAATTGAACTAAACCATTTGGACTTTTGTACAGTCTCTACTCCCAGGGGCTTGTGTGCATCAGACTGTAAGTCTGAAGGAACCCAAACTTCAGTGTCTCAGAAAGCTAAAGGTGATTTGTGGGAGAAACACCTTGACCTCAAGGACCGGGCTGATACTGATGCCGTGACAGGTGTCAAGCTGAGGTTCAGTGTGTAGGGATAAAGCAGTTGTTCATTCACTCGTACATTTATTAAGTGCCTACTGTGTGCTAAGCACTAAATGCCAGGAATGCCATATTTGCCCTCTGGGAGCTTCCATTCCAGAGGAGGTGAGGAAGGGGTGGGGAGGGGATAAAAAGAGAGCATAAAATTGGGAATGTAGACAGGAGTCGTGCTGATGCAGTCCGTAGGTTAATAGCATGATTCTGAGAGGTGAATTAAGCTAAAAGAGGGTCTTCTGCACCCCCTATCTCTAGAGAAAGGAGGCCAAGGGAAGGAGGCCAGTTGCATTACTAAATGGCTATACTGTCTGTTCCAGCATTCTCACAACGTAAGCACCATCTCACAGTCCTTTAAGTACCATCTTTAGAATTTTTGTTCAAACCCACGTGTCATCTAGACCATTATTTCTTTCCTATTTTCTTAAATAAAATCATTTAAACCTTATGGCAATTTTTATAATGTTTATCCTAGTAATCCCCAAACTGAAAAGTTTGATATGTTTGTTATATTTTAATATGTATTTACTAGATGCTTAATCAAATTTTTAACAACTTTATTAAAAAAACACTATAACGTCTTTCTGCATACCACTTAAAATAATCTTCCACCAGTGGAATCTCTCACACTCTGGGAAGCACTACTTTATTCTTCTCACCCCTTTGGAAGTTCCTGTGTTTTAATTTCAACATAAGCAACACATTAATAGGGCAAGGAGCCTCTACGTTTGGGTGTCCTTTAGCATCTCTCAGGGAGGCATTTTCTAGGGAATTTCAACATTTATCTCAAATCACCCAAAGCTGTTTTCACCACCTTTGTGGGTGAGTCCTGAGAAATTTCCCTTTATCCCTTTCCCAAGATAGAGTTAGAGGTTGGATGTCTCCATCCTTTGCTTCTGCTCACAGCCCTGATGCTCCTGACTCAGCACCTGCAGTGAATACTCTCTCCACTGCAGTTGGGTTGATGGATCAACTGTGACATTTGCCTTTTACAGATTCAGAAAAGAAGGTGTCCCCTTATGTACTGCTTGTGCTAAATCTCCTGACATGTTTATTTTTGATTTATTGCATATTAGATTTCAGGTCTTCAATTTGCATCTTTCTGGCAAATAAATAGTGTCAAAAGGTTGTGTCTTAGCATGTGTCTTGAGTTGGAGGTACATAAAACACAGGCAAATTCAAATGGCAAAGCTCAGAGAAGAAAACAAAGGACACACCATAATTGTTGAACCTGAATTGATTTGCCCTTTCTGCTGGGAAGGTGTCAAACCATAAAGCAGCATCCTTTAAAAATGCTGTTGGTTATTTTTCTAGTTGTTCCTTGGTAGTTTTTGTTTTGTTTACACCTGGATCAAAAGCGATTTCTGACTTTTGTAACATATTTTTTATTGACAAATATACAATACATAGCAAGGAGAAGGTGTTTTTTTCCTAATTCAGGTCAATTTTCAAATTGTGTCATGATAAATGAAATCAGAAAAATATGAACCAATTTCTTCTAGCAGGGCCTTCATTAAAACCATTCACAAAATAGGCACTGTTTTTTTTTTGTTTGTTTGTTTGTTTTCCATTCAGTTAAGGAGTACTATTTAGGTAGTAACAATCATATAATAGAGTTTCCTATTTCATGTGAAATTTCTCATTTTGTTATATGAGAATACAGTCATCTATGTAATACGCTTAGATGACTGGATTGTGACTAACCTTTGCCACTTAAGAGTCCAACAATCTGAGCAGAAATAACTTCTTACATTCTCAGTTTAAGCTGGAAAATGGCATAATAATAATTGAATTAGCAGCTGCCTTATAGATTTAAGGAAATTAAGAAAATGTCTGTAAAACTTTGTTTATAAATTCTATGGTACTATAAAATGCACAACATTATAACACATATTATATAAATTTATGTATAAATGATATTATGTACATAATATTAATTAGAGCATATTGCAATTATTTAATGATAGTCAGTGATGGCATGCAGCTTCATAAAATTAAAGAGTGTCCAGGATTAATGAATATGCTTTCAATTTCAAATATCATATATATATGTTTCAAATATATATATACACACACACACACACACACACACACACAGTCATACACTGACATGAAGTCCTAGTAGTTTCATGTACTGACATGAAGTTTTAGTGGTTTTCTCTTTAAGAATGTTTCTGGATCATTTGTAAACAACATGAATTTTAATACTAAATTAATTGCTATATTTTTTAGAATTTTAACTTTTTAATTTGTGTTTTTTAAAATGGCTTTTGTTAGCATAGCCTTGTTAAATTGGGCTATATAAACACATACTTATTTATCCCCGCTTACATTAAGTCCATGGTTTCAGGACTGCCAATTTTTCACCGTTGTAATTATAGTCATAGCAGGTCTTAAGTTATTTGAACTAAACAGTTTACTGTGTTGGAACCATATTTTTGAATTTTTCTCGCAAGTTATGTATTCATTAGATTTTTAAAGGTGAAATTACTTTATGTGTGTGTGTGCGTGTGTGTTATATACAGAAATTTAAACTGTGTATGAGATGTATTCACAATTATCAAATAGTTGGTAATTCTGACCTCCAATATATGTTTCCGAAACAGTAAATAAAACTTTTCCTTAAAAAGATGTTCTTTATGCCTTAAAATAACTTTAGTTTTCTTGGATGTAAGTACTATGTAATTAAGTAATCCCTGTTATACATAAAAAAAGTGTTAGATGTAAAAACATAATTCTGCCATCACAGCTAACAGAAATATTATCATCAAATGCTTTCTACATTCTTGAGAAAAGTAATAAATAGCCCCAGATCTGACCATTTTTTAAAGAAGCATTAATTGTATTGTACACAGAAGACATAGTATCAAATATTGAAGACATAGTATCTAATATTGTTATGGGCAAACCTTCTGTTTGCCAACCTTGATTACCAAGAATGGTATTGTTAACTAAGATTCGCTATCATAAAGCATCTCTTGCAGGTCTCACAATCGTTAATTCTCTAAGTTCAAATAGATGCCCTTTGCAGTATTATAATTCCAAAATTGACCTCTGGTCTGTTAGATAGTTATATATATTTTTAATGAATAACTTCCACTAATTCACTGCTGAATAGGACAAAACTGGTGTACTGTGGTCTGACCTGGTACTAAGCTTGGTCACTTGCCTACTTCTGAATTAATACAATTCACATAAATTTGTTTAGGTAAACTCAACTTCCACTGAATTTTGAATTATGTTTTTACCAATAATTTTTTTTATATTAATGTGGGATATTGGCATAACTAGACTTTTTCAGGGTAGATCAAAGAAGTTAGAGTCTGAGAAAGGAAGGGTTGACATGATGCACTGTTACATTTCACAGCCAAATATGTACATTAGATCCATTTTCAACAAGCCCAAGCCCAAGCCCAAGCCCAAGCATCAGAATGTATCTGATTTGGATCAAACTTTTTTTTCTTCTTCTTCTCTAGAGCGTGGCTTCACTTATCTGTCTCAATTTTTTCTTAAGACAAGTGAGGTAAGAAATTCCCAAACAAAAGTTGTAAAACTTCATAATCATCCACTAAGTAAATTTGATTTACCAGTTTGCCTGAAACCTATTGATCAAATCAGGAAGAAATATACCAGAAAAAAACATTTGTGGGTCTATGTGCTTTTCCAACATCTCCTAAATTAATTTCCTTGATGTGTATGCTGAATCATTTGGAGGCACACGTAAGAAATTTTGACATACATGTAAGTGATTTGTAGACAGAGATGATGTTTGTGCTTAAATTTGAGCTAGTTTTTCTATAGTTTTTTTGCTTTGCATTCACAAAAGATTATATTTAATTCATTCAATTCATGTGAATTTAGACTTTGTCCCTGTAAGTAATATTAATTGTATTTGAATTGCAAATGGCCACATAATTTCATTTTTAATTTCAAGCCTGGGGACTCAAAGATTCTACTAAAATCCAAACAGATGTTCAACATGAATAATGTTTACAGACTTAACTGAATCAAATGTTTTTAGTTACTAAAAGAAACCCATTTTTTAGTGTGACCTCACACAGAAATTGTGTGTGCAATGGATTATTAAACCTCCTTGGTTTCTACATTATATAGTTTGTAATCTTAAACCATATTTTTAGTAAAAACATGTATGAAACAATGATTTTCAGATATTGGACAACAGACAGTGAAGTTCAATGATACTGGGGAAGTGAGAAATAAACAAGCTAAGTCCTAGCAATTTCCCCAACTTCCTGCCTCAAGAGTTTCCAGGCCCTGGTCTGGCAGAAAATGCAGGCAAAACCAGATGGTTACCCAGCATAGAGGAGACAGAATTGGAAAGTGCAGGAGGACAAGAAGCTGGGGCTTCTAGGAAAGAATACTGGTGAGGAGAAAGGTGCACAGAGGCCTGCTAAGGGTTTCCTCCTTTGAATCTTCAGCTGAATACTGATCAGTGTATGCATGTGAGCAAACAACTAAGCCCAGGAAAGAACCACCTGCAAGAATCAGACATAGAAATCTTGGCACTATATCGAGATTTTAAGAGTTAATGTTCTCTCACCTGGCTGATGTGGCTCAATGGTTGAGCCTCAACCCATGCACCAAGAGGTTGCTTGCTTGATTCCCCATCAGAGAACATGCCCGGGTTGTGGGCTCAATGCCCAGTTGGGAACATGCAAGAGGCAGCCCATTGATGATTGTCTCTAATCAATGTTTCTATCTTTTCTCTCTATCTAAAAATCAATAAAAACATTAAAAAAAAAGAGTTGATGTTCTCAATAGTCTGGATGATAAAACCTATAAAATATGGGTTACTGAGCAGTGTTATAAAATGCCATTGCCTTGGTAGTGGAAAAATTAGCCTTGGACTACAGACCTTTCTGATTCTGTCTAGCAAAACTCAGAAACAAGCTTCAAAAAAGATCAGACTATTTCCACATGACTTGAAAAAAAATTTAAAAACTCAAGGGTATTTTAAAAAATACAGGAATATTTGAATAAACAATCAGCAACATTTTCAGAAATCAAAAGAAGAGACTCACTCAACCAAGCACTAGAAAATTACAACTGCATGGCAAATCATAGTCAAATTGATTAATACCAGTGATAAAGGGAAAAATCTTAAAAGCAGCAAGAGAAAAAAAGACAGTACAAATTGAGAAAAAGATTAAGATGACATATGATTTCTCTTAGGAAACAATGTAAGCCAGAAGATAGTGGAACAGTATCTTTAGAGTACTGAAATACAATAAAAATTATGAATCAGAGAGTTTACATCCAGTATGAAACCTTTCAGAAAATAAGGCAAAATAAAATATTTTCCCAAGATATAAAATATGAAAAAAATAGTACTATTAGAACTGCAATATGAGAATGGCAAAGGATGTTCTTCAAGCAAAAGAAAAATTATACCAGCTAGATATCTGAATCTACACAAAAGAATAAGCAGCACCAGAATTAGTAGCATATAGGTACATTTACTTACTTTTGGTTTTAAAACTCAATTTAAAAGATAATTATTTAAGCCAAAATAATAATAGTGTATTGTGGGTTTTATACCCAAACACAGAAGCAAAATTTAAAACAGTAATATTGAAAATGCTGGGATAGGTAAAATGGAAATATTCAGTTGTACACGAAGAGGTATAGTATTATTTGAAGATAGACCATGGTAAGTTGAAGATATATACCAAAACCCTGAAAGCAAGTGCTAAAAAAAAAAACAAAACACAGGACATTAGAGTTAATGAATCAACATGGAGATAAAATAAAATCATAAAGATAATTAGTTCTAAGTAAGGCAGAAAAAGAGAAACAAAGGAACAAAGAACAGATAGAACAAAGAAAAAAGAAAATAGGATGGTAGATTTAAACCTAGTCATGTCAATAATCACATTATATGTAAATGATCTAGACACCTCATTTTAAAGGAAACAATTGTCAATTTGTCAGACTGTATGAAAAGCAAGACTCTATTTGCTGTCTATATGAAATGGAATTTAAACGAATGCCACAATGAACTGGAATGTAAAGGAATAGAAAAACATACCATTCTCACACTAATGAAAGGAAAGTTGGAATGCCTATATATTATTTGACAGTGTAGATTATAAAGTGAAGAGTTTACTAGTGATAAAGTTATTTCATAAGGATAAAGTGGGCAATTCATCATGAGGACATAACAATTATTAACGTTTAAGTATTTAAGTATTTATTTAAGGATAATTAAATCCATTCACAACATAGCCAAATATATTAACACCACTCTCTCAATAATCAATAGAAAATGTACAATGAAAATTGGATCCATTAGGATATAGGAGACTTGAATAATACTATCACCTACTTCACAAAGTTAACATTTAGAGATTATCACTTTACCTAACAAGAACAGGATATACATTTTTTAAAGAGCATACAGAGATTTTCAAAGCAGACAATATTCTAAGTCATAAATCAAGTCTCAATAAAATTAAAGTATTCAAATAATATACAATATGACCATAATAAAATTAATTTAATAATTGATGAATATTAATTTAGTATCTTTACAAAGTAAAGATATTTACTATTTAATATCTTTACAAAGTCTTCAAAGGTTGGGAACTAAATAAGTTATAACAAAGCTAATGAGTAAACCGAAAGAAAACTTAGAAAATATTTTCAGCTGAATGAAAATGAAAACAATATATCAAAAATTATTTTGTGCAGCCACAACATTTCTCAGAGGGAAATTTATAGCCCTAAAAAAAGGTCAGCAAATGTGTAGCATCTTTAAAGGCTAAAATATTAAGTGCTAATTAAGCCCAAAGGAAGAAGAACAAAGGAAATAATAAATATAAGAATAGAAACCAGTGAGATACAAAGTAGTAGCGATAGAGAAAACCAATTGCATTGAAAGCTGGTTCTCTGAGAGAATTAATAAAATGTATAAATTTTTAGTCAGACTGATGGAGACAAAATAATAAGAAACAGATTGATAAGATCAGAGATGACAAAGGGAAGGTCATTGCAGAATTTACAGAGATGGAAAAGAATAATAAGGAAGTACTATTAACAAATTTATGTGAATTTATTCTATAATTTAGGTGAAATGGAAAAAATTATTTGGAAGACACCACTAGAGCTTCCGAGAACAGAGAGGTATAGGTAGAGCTGGAGATAGAAATGATAGATAAATCTAGATAATATGAAAGCTTGAATCTATCAAAGAAACTGAATTTGTAGCTACAAACCCTCACAAAGGAAACTTCTTAATTTAAGAAGAAATAATGCCAATTCTCCAAATCTTTTCAGAAAGTTAAAGAATAGAAAATATTTCCCAATGTGTTTTATGAAAACAGTATTGGCCTGATATCAAAACCAAATAAAGATATTAAAAGAAAACTATACACCAATATTTAACATGAACAGAGATGGCAAAAATTTTAAATTTAACAAATCTAGAAATGGTGTGAAAACCATTGGATATCTATATGAAAAACAAACAAAACCCCAAAACAAAAAATAAAAAAGAACTTCAATAATACCTTGCAGCATATTAAAAATGAACTCCAAATGGGTTATAAACCTAAAGATAAAAATGATAAAACTTCTGCAAGAAATACATGAGAAAATCTTTGTGACATTAAATTAGGCAAACATTTATTAGATTCAAGACCAAAAGCATGATTCATAAAAGGAAAACAAATAAATAGAACTTTATTAAGTTTTATAAACTTTTTTCTTCGGAAGATATAGTTACAAAAATGAAAAAACATGCCACAGATAGGTAGAAAATATTTGCAAATCAAATATCTCATAGAAGACTTATATTCAAGAATATATAAAGAACTTTCAAAAGTCAACAATAAGAAAGCAACCAAAGAAACCCTTCACCATAGAAAATACAGAAATGACAAATAGTACATGAAAAGATGTACAAAATCATTAGTAATTACCAGAGAGCAAATTAAAATTGGATGCTCCTCTATACCCATAATAAGAGAGTAAAAAAGAAAACTAAACAAAATGATAATGCCAAATTCTGGTGAAGCTACAGAGCAAGTAAAATGTTCATACACTCCTGGTAAAAATATAAAATGGGGAAGCTTCTTCAGTCAGTAATTTGGCAATTTCTTATATTCTTAAACAGAATGAACCAGCAATGCTACTCCTAGGTGTTTAAGTAAAATGAAAATTTGTGATCACATCAAAATATGAATTCAAGTGCTCATAGCAGTTTCATTCATAATCATCGAAAACTGGAAGCAACCCAAACGTCCTTCAATTGGTGAACGGATGAAAAACGTGTGGTACATCTCTACAAGGGAATAAAACTCAGCAATGAAAACAAACTATAGATACATGCAATAACATGGAAGAACCTTGTATCAGTTTGTTAGGGCTGTCATAACAAATTACCACAAATTGGGTGGTTTAAACAACCAACATCTATTTTCTCGCAGTTCTAGAGGCTGGAAGTCCTGAGTCCAAGATGTCAGTAGGTTTGGCTCCCTCTGAGGGGTGTGAGGAAGAATCTGTTTAATGAATCTCTCCTGCCTTCTGCTGATTTGCTGGTAATCTTTGGTATTCCCTGGCTTGTAGAAGCATCACCCTGATCTATCTTTTTTGTTTGTTTGTTTAATTTATCTTTATTGTTGAAAATACTATAGATGTCCACCCTTTTGTCCTCCATTGTCCCCCTCATAGCACCCCCACCCAACTCCCGCCCTTTCCCCAGGCCTTCTCTGCACTATTGTCTGTGTCCATGAGTTATGCATATATGCATATAAATTCTTTGGTTAATCTCTTCCTGTCCCCTCTTCCCTCTAAGAGTTGTCTCATATGACATTCTTCCTGTGTGTCTGTTTCCAAATTTATATATATATATATATATATATATATATATATATATATATATATATATATGGCGACCTACTGTGTTATTCCATTTATGTGACTTTCTGGAAAAGTCAAAACTGTAGACAGAAAACAGATCAGTGGTTGCCAGAGGCTACAGTAGGGAAGGGGTTGGCTATCAGGGGACACGGGGAGTTCTATGCAGTGACAAAAACTCTATATCTGAGTGCGGTGCTGACTACATGACCACATTCACTCATTAAAACTTGTTGAACTGGACACAAAAGAGTGAATTTTAACCTATGTGAATTGTACTTTTATAAAAGAATGTGGAAAAAAGTAAATGGTTACCACTTATGGATATTGTTCACTTAAAACCTTGCATTTCCATGGGCAGACATTACATTTACTGTGTAGTGAGGCTAACAAAATAAGACGTTTCATTCATTAAACTAAGCAAAAAATGGATGAAAATGTTCTGAAAAGTAATTGGGCAAAAATAAAAAAATCTCTCTAGATGCACACCCTTTGACCCACTGTGAACAATTATTCCTAAGGAAACAAAAATGCTCCAACATTCTAAATACCTAATAAGGAAGAATGAAGGAATTCAAGTAATGTTTGTGTGATCAAGTCATGATGAAGTCTCTAAGTTAATGATGGAGATTTACATGTATCTACACAAAAGATGTCCACATTACAGTGGACTAACATTTTGGTGTTTATTAAGCCCAATTGTCTCTTTTCTTAAAAACATGCCCTGCTCGACTCCTAATATGAGTCAAGATTCCCTCCTCCAAGAATTTGGAATTGAATTTAAGAGGTGCTAGTTTTCAGATGGTTATAAGAACTGAACATTTATGCTCCAGAACTGAGGAAGCCAAAGCAGTGAGAGGAATAAAAAAGCAGATGTTCAGAAAGAAGGAGATGTGAGACTAAAGGGTCCCAGAGGAAGAGATAAAAGAAGGGGGGCGACAGGTGTCTGATGGTCGCTTCTTGCTCTCAGGATGTCTCCACACCCAGCTGTTCTTTTACCCTTGAGTTTTCTGAAATATGCTTGATTCCTTATTTAAAATTTCCTTTTCTCTTTAAGTTAGTAATTTATGTGTTCTTGAAAATGACATGAAAAATAAAACTAATAACTTACAACCAAAAATATGTATGTGAGTGAGAGAGGAAGAGAGAATGAGTAAGCTAAGTGCAGTGTATATACAAACTTGTTACTCGTAAATGATTATCTGTGGAAGATATAACCATAGGTGATTTTACTTTTTTAAATATACATTTAGAGAATAATGTTTTTATAAAGAAATGTGCCACTCCATGCCAAATCTAATAACTGCTGGTGAAAATTATTACTGGTTTGATATTTGATCTTTAATTACAAGAATTACATTTTCCCCACTTTTTAAATGGATTTGCTTGCAGTAAGAATGTGTTTATTTTATAATAAAAGAGAAACAGTACATTTAAAATAATTCAAAATGGATTTCACTGATATGTATATAACCTATTTTCAGATATGATATCAAATTTTTTGGTTTCCTTATAACATGGAAAATTTTTTCTTGTTTCCTTGCCATTTCCTGATGATACTTTTCCTTTAAATTAATGCTTCTCTTAGCTCGGTGTTCTTTGTACAAGCAAAAGGAAAAAACAAACAAACTTATTCTTATCTATTTTTAGGTAAAACCTCCTTTTACTTAAGTAATTTTTTTAGTAAAGAATTTAGTAAAAAAATTATTTTTAGTAAAGAATTTCTTAAAGGAGCTCCAATTTTTTGCTTTTATAGGAATTTTTCATATGTAATATTGTTTTATATAATTATAGATATTATAAATAATTACATTCTTTAAAAATAATTAACTGAATCTCTCCCTTTTCAAATGACAAGACTATGACCTAGAAATGTTGTTACATATACATGTTAAGACCACCTTCAAGCAGGTCTTCTGTTTCCTAGGGAAAAAAAAATTTTGTGTATGTCATTTATCATAGGATATTAGACATTTCTGCTCTCAATAACATTATTACACCAGGTGTGACTTGTTCTTTTTTCTAAGGCATTTTACATTCTAATTTGTAATAATGTTTTCTAAATGCCTGTGCCTCAATGAGGTACTTCCTCTTCCTTCCTGTCCTCTCCTCCTGTTCCTCTCCTCCTCCTCTTTCTTCCCTTCCTCTTTTTCTCTTCCCCTTTTGAATAAGGTTTGATCTACAAGACTGTTTTAAGACCCTGTCTTCACTCCTTTTTGAACTGGTAACAAGTGAGAGAAATGAGAAATGATCTTGAAAGAGAGCTGGTATTTACTTCTTATTTGTACTTACTTAGGTTTACAAATTTGAGAAATCAGTGACACACATTTACCAAGTATGCACTATAAGCCAGGTGCTGAACTAAGTGCTTTGCATGGATTATTTTATTTAAGCCTCCCACAAACCTAATAAAATGCTGTTAGAGTCTTCTGTGGAAATACAAATAACATGTTCAAAGCCAAACAGATAGGAAGAGGTGAACTTCTGACTCAGAGACCAGACTCTAAACTTGGACACGACCTAGGGTGAAGGTGACTGAGGCTCAATACTTAAAATTTTCAGGTGGGAAAGCAGTATTTTTGTATCCCCACAATGGCCCGCAAAGTGTGTCATTGTGACCGTTGGCCGAGTTTCTCCACTGGGAGAGGCTCATGCAGTCTCCAGCCAAGACTGAGGTTTTCCATTTACATCAAGTTCAGACTGCTTGTTTACTCCTCTTGCTGTGCTTCCAGGGTCATCTTTTGGAGAAATTTCTTACCTGCCTGAAGCTCAAGATGTTCTATGCTGAGAACTGAGTGACCACATTCAAAAAGAATTCTTTCTTGAGTCTATTTATTTAGCTCCATGAGCAATGTTAAAGGTGACTTTGCTTACACTGATTATTTATAGTAGCCATGGAAATTCACACAGACTGACAGAGGTTTCCTGGCCTTTGATGACCTCAAAGTCTGTGCAAATACAATTTATTAAAATAATTAAATAGTTTGATATTAATCTCTATGAAGGCTGATGCACAGCCAAAGGATACATTTTATTCTCTGATCACATTACTCTGGAATAACTTTGGGGATGACACATACATTTGGTGGCCATTATATTTTCACTTTTATTACATCACTAGATGTTATTTAATCCTAAGTCATGAATTAGAGTGTTACTTATAATGAAAAAACAAAAACAAAGCACTACATGTCTTGTGATATGGGATTGGTTAAGAAAATTATGTTTATACATGGAATTTAATACTCATTAAAATATTTATGTAAATAACCATGTTAAAAATGTTATGACGTGATTAAAAGAAAAATATTAATAACCACCACAAATCAGGATATGGGATATGAGTTCATATTTGTAATACAATCAACAAAATGTTGCCTGTTATAAGAGATTTTAATTTTTATTTTGCTTATTTCTGACTTCAACTCTAAATATGTATGGTTTATGTAAGGCAAAATAATATAAACAAAGTATTACTTAAGGACAGTGTATAAGCAGGTTATCTATTTATGAAAGATACACAATTTAGGTGTTGTGGATGAAGGACAAATATGAAAGCCATCTCATTGAAAATTCTTTCTTAAGATTTTAGTTATGCAGATGTTAGGGACCATATGCTAAACTTTGCAATTTGGCATGTAAATAGCTCATCTTCTAATTGCCTAGGGGAGCTTGCCCAGGTTTGGGAAATAATTTAAAGTTATTTTAAATAACTAAGTCCATTTAGACTATTGAACCAAGTAGAGTAAATATATATCCCAAGTAGAAACATGTCAGCTATATTATAAAAAACATGTATGTTTGTTATATTATTAATTCTCCTTAGGGCCAATTACGTCTAAATGCATTTGTATAACCTCAAGAATGAAATTTATATTAGCCTAGAGCAAAAATCTTATTCCTTCTAAGGTCCATCTGGCCATTTGCAGTTTTACTCCTTGGCAGGTTTCCAAAAAGATCTAACATGCTCCAAAATACATCTTCCCTTATATTTAGGATTGCATATAATTTAAAATATGATGTAAATGCATACTATATGTTTAAACTTCTTAAAAAGTCTCCTTTGCTCTTTGAGGAAAATCTAAAGTTTAAAAATGATTTATAAGGTCCTCCACGATCTGGTCCTTGCTTGCTCACATGACCCATTTGTCATAATTCCCCATCCATGCAGTATGCTTGGCTTAAACTGGAATTATTTCAGTTAACTTGCTTGTGTCACACTCTCTTGTTTCTGAGCTTTTGTACCTGCTGTTCCCCATACCTGGAACATACTGCCCATTTTTTAACCCAACTTCTCCTCGAATTGGAAGTCTGGGATGGCATATTCCATGTCTTCTGGGAAACACATCATAGCAATTTCCACGGTGATGACATTACGATGGCCTGTCCACCCATATAGAAATTGAAACTTGACTATGTAGTGATGGATATCATGCAGTTTCTTTTTGAACATTATGATATCAGAAGATGAATTTGATTCTTTCCTCAATATGCTATGTAGGAAAGACCAAAAGATTTAGAGTCAAAAGGTACAGGTCCTTGAGTCCTGTGTTTGCTGTGACCGTGATCTGTAATGAGTTACTCAATCTCCCTGATCCTCAGTTTCTTCAGTTGTAAAGAGGAATAATACAAATACTCTCCTCACTAGCTTAACTTTCAAAACAAACTATGTCATGTCTATGAAAGCATTTTTTAAAATGATGAAGTGTCATATATATCTCAGTTATTTTATTGTCTACATTTTGGTGGTGGTTGGGTTGTCACTTCTAAAGTTCATCAGCATCTTCCAACAGAAACACCAAATAGATGTTGTATAAACTAAATAAAAGCAGTATGCATGCTGTGAAAATGCATTGCCATACACCCTGATCCACTAATTTCAAATATGTTTCTGCTCCTTTAATAAAGAAATTCTAGAGACACCATTATATTAACCTGCAAAATTCTTATAGCTACAAGAATATAGCAATCAAAATCTATTCCAGATCTGAAAAATATGCTGTTGATATTTTACTAGTGATTGCATTGAATCTATAGATTGCTTTGGAGAGTATGGACATTTTAATGATGTTGATTCTTCCAATCCATGAACATGGTATATGCTTTCACTTTTTTACATCTTCCTCTATTTCTTTTTTCAATGTCCTGTAGTTCTCTGAGAACAGGTCTTTTACCTCCTTTGTTAAGTTTATTCCTAGGTATCTTAATTTTTTGTTGCAATGGTAAATGGGATTACTTTTTTAGTTTCTCTTTCTGAGTGTTCATTATTGGTATATAAAAATGCCATTAATTTCTGGTTGTTAATTTTGTATCCTACTTTAGTGAATTCATTAATTAAATCTAGTAGTTTTTTGTGAAGTCTTTAGGTTTTTTTAATATGTATAATATCATGTCATCTGTGAATAAAGACAGTTTCATTCCTCCTTTCCAGTTTGGATACCTTTTATTTTTTCTTCTTGTCTGATTGCTGTGGCTAAGACTTCCAGTCCTATGCTAAATAAGAGTGGTGGAACTGAACATCCCTATCTTGTTTCTGTATTTAAGGGAAACAATTTTAGTTCTTGTCCATTGAGTATGATGTTGGCTGTTAGTTTGTTATATATGACACACATACTCCAAAAGTTTATATAGAACCAAAAAAAAAAAAAAAAAAAGAAGAAAAACCAAATAGCCACAGCAATCTTGAAAAAGAACAAAGTTGGAGAGATCACAATACTGGACATCAGGTTATACTACAAAGCCACTGTAATCAAAACAGCCTGGTAAAACAACAGGGATATAGATCAGTGGAACAGAACAGAGAACCCAGAAATCAACCCAAGCCATTATGCTTAATTAGTATTTGTCAAAGGAGCCAAGAGTATACAATGGAGTAAAGACAGTCTCCCCAATAAGTGGTGTTAGGAAAATTGGACAGGCACATACAAAAAAATGAAACTAGACCACCAACTTACAACATATACAAAAATAAACTCAAAATGCATAAAAGACTTAAATGTAAGCATGAAACTATAAAAATCCTAGAAAAAAAATGTAGGCAGCAAAATCTCAGACATCTCATGTAGCAGAATTTTCACTGATACATCATCTAGGGCAAGAGAAACAGAGGAAAACTAAAAAATGGGACTACATCAAACTAAAAAGCTTCTGCACAGCAAAAGAAACCAACATCAAAATGAAACGGGAACCCACTGTATGGGAGAACATATTTGCCAATGATATATCCAATAAGGGGTTAATTTCCAAAATATATAAAGTACTCATGCAACTCAACAAAAGACAAACAATCTAATTAAAAAATGGCAGAGAACCTATATAGATACTTCTCTCCAAACAGGACATACAAATGGCCAAGAGACATATGAAAAAGTACTCAACATCACTAATCACCTGAGAGATGCAAATTAAAAGGCTGCCATCAACAAATCAACAAACAACAAGTGCTCTGGAGGATGTGGAGAAAAGGGTACTCTAGTACATTGCTGGTGGGAATGCAGACTAGTGCAGCCACTATGGAAAACAGTGTGTATTTCCTCAAAAAACTAAAAATGGAACTGCCACTTGACCCAGTGATCCCACTTCTAGGAATAGATGCCAAGATGCCTGAAACACCAATCAGAAAGGATGTATGCACTCCTATGTTCATAGCAATACCATTTACAATAACTAAGGTCTGGAAACAGCCCAGTGCCCATCAGTAGATGAGTGGATAAAAAAGCTGTGGCACATTTATACAATGAAATACTATGTAGCTATAAGAAAAAGAGATCTCTTACCCTTTGAGATGACATGGAGGGACCTGGAGAGTATTATGCTAAGCAAAGTAAGCCAGTCAGAGTAAGACAAGTAGCATATGATCTCACTTATATGTGGAATCTAATGAACAAAATGAACTGATGAACAAAATTGATCCAGAGATATGGAATAGGGAAGAGATTGACAAACCTCAGAGGGAAGGGGGGTGGGGGGTGGGAAGAGATAAACCAAAATAACTTATTTGCATATATGCATAACCAATGGACACAGACAATAGTGTAGTGAAGGCCTGGGGGGCGGGAGTGGGGTGGAGGGGGTCAATGAGGGTAATAAAGGTGAGACATCTGTAATACTTTCAAGAATAAAGATATATTAAAAATAATATTAATAATACAGAAATCTATTCCAAAGAGATTTGTTTAAAATTAAATTGACCAGATCTAGTAGGAAGATTTATTTTAGTTGCCTTATTCTCTCATTGGGTATCACTGAAGGGAAGTTTTGAATGATGAAAAAGTACAACTTGGCCTAGAATTAGCACCAAGATCAGTAGAAGGAAACCTGTTTTATAATGGACTTTCAAAAAGGGTTATCTATAGAAGAGACTCTATTTGGAAATGGTGACATTCAACTAATTAAAACCTGAAATATCTCCAAAGGCACAGCTTCAACAATGTCTTCTCTTTGGATTGTCAAGCACTCTCTTTAAATAAGTTGTGTTGGGTTCGTTGGTTTGCATGAATTCTTCTGGTTTCTGTCATTTGAAAGTCCTGTCTTACAATTTTGAATGTTTATGAGCTTTGACAGTTCCCATCTGCTGTGGGGATGTCTAAGTGCCCCAAGCCTAGTTGGCAATACTCAGTTAAATCTTTGTCTTTTCTTGATGGAATTTAAATTATTTATATGGTTATGTCTCATTGATTATTAGAGAGATTTTCTTTTATTACACAAGGATTTCCTGTCACCATTTTCCAGATTATGGATAAATGTAAAGCCCAATGAAACACACTTATTAACATAAACTTGCTGATATTGTGATCATAATTAGTTGGACTGTAGTCCCTTCATTAGTTATTTATTTATTCACCTTCATTTTCCACTTCATTTTGGAAAGGATTTGTGGTGTTGTCATTTCATTAAGAAAAGTGCAAGGGCAATCCTATTGGAAATGTCAAGTATTCAGAAATTGGCGACCTTGAAACAATCACCCTTATAACTCCACAGAGTTGTAATTTAACTATGGCAGGGTGGCTTTCTACAGGAAAGAACTAGGGTAGAGGTCAGCTATGAATGCCATATATGTCAAGATGACAGACACCCATCCCACAGTTGCCAAATTTTTACACCTAATTTATGGACATTCATGCTCTCTGTATCACTTTACTTAATACTTATTGGGAACCTACTATGTGCTAGTCATTGTACTTATACTGGGGGAAAATAATGAAAGCAAAAAAGGTAACTGTCCTCATGAAGCTTATATACTAATGAGACAAATTAGGCAATACATAAGCAAGAACATTTTTTTGAAGAGTTCTGTGAAGGAAATACAGAGAACTGTGTCTGGGAACAGTGGAGATGGGGAGGTCAGGCAGAGAGACACTCTCCTGCGTAAATCCCCAGTTGCTCTGTCCCTGTGTTTGTTGTAAAATATTCTTTCACATTAGAAGGTAAGGTTGTGATATTACATAAACAATGGACATTGTGCTTCTAATGTTATGGGTTTAGGTCCAGCTTTTCCCTTGCTGTAAAATAATCATTCTTCTCCAGGTAATATTGGCTATATGCAACATTTCAATTCCAATTACTAGTTTTGTAATAAAATAATGCTATATAATAATTTTAAAACTTTTATGTGAGATAGGAATATATTATTGTAATTTTTTAACACTTAAGTTCTCTCAGCAAATTGCAATTGTACAATGCAGTGTTATCACTATAGTTGCCATGTTATACATTAGATTCTCAGACTTCATTCATTTTATACCTGAGAGAGTGTGCCCTTTTACCATGCTCTCTCTGTTTTCCCACACTCACAGCCCCTGGCAATCACTTTTCTACTCCTTGTTTATATGAGTTTGACTCCTTTTTTGTAGATTCCACATAAAAGTTATACCATGTGGTATTTATCTTTCTCTGTCTGGCTTATTTTAGTTAGCATAATGCCCTCAAGGTCCATCCATGTTGTCACAAATGGCAAGATTTTCTTCTTTCTCATGGCTGAATAATATTCATATATATAATATAATATTTAATCATTATAATATTAATTATATAATATTCATATATATAAAATAATATTTATATAAATTTCTTTATCCATTCATTCATTGAGGGGTACAGGTTGTTTCCATATCTTGGCAATTGTAAATAATTCATTAATGATCATGGGGGTTCAGATATCTCTTTGATATCTGCTTTTCGTTTCCTTTGGATATATACCCAGAAATGAGATTGCTGGGTCATATGGTAGTTCTATTTTTAATTTGTGAAGGAATATCCGTACTGTTTTCCGTAGTGGCTATAGCAATTTTCCTTCCCACCAACTGTGCACAATGGTTTCCTTTCCTCCACATCTCTGACAACTCTTGCTATTTCTTTTGTGATTTTTTTTAATAGCCCTTCTAACAGGTGTAAGATGTCTCATTGTGGTTTTGAGTTGCATTTCCCTGATGATTAGTGATGTTGAGCACCTTTTCATATACCTGTTGGCCATTTGTATATCTTACTTTAAAAAAATGTCTATTTAGTTCTTCTGCCCGTTTTTAAATTGGACTGTCTTTTTTTGTCTTGTTATTCAGTTGTTTAAGTTTTTTATATATTTTGCATATTGATTATTTATCATATTTATGATTTACAAATATTTTCTCCCATTCCATAGGTTGCATTTACAGTTTATTGATAGTCTTTGCTCTGCAGGAGCTTTTTAGATTGTGTAGTTTGACTTGTTGATTTTTGCTTTTGATGTCAAATCCAAAAAAATATTCCAAAGACTGATGTCAAGAAGCCTATCTCTCATGTTTTCCTCTAGGATTTTATGGTTTCAGATATTAAATTTAAGTCTTTAATTCATTTTGAGTTGATTTTTTTGTATGGTGTAAAATAGGGTCCCAGTTTAATTTTTTTGTATGTGGCTATCCAAGGTTGCTAACATATTTTATCACAGAGACTATCCTTTCCCCATTGTATATTCTTGGCTCCTTTGTCATAAACTAATAGACCATATATGCTTTGGCTTATTGCTGGGTTTTCTATTCTGTTCCATTTATCTATGTGTCTGTTTTCATATTAATACCATAGTGTTCTGATTACTATAGCTTTGTAATGTAGTTTGAAATTAGGAAACATAGTGCCCCCAGCTTTGTTCTTGCTTTTGCTATTGAGGTCTTCTGTGTTTCCATCTTAGGATTGTTTTATTACTGTTTGTTATATTGTTTTAAATCACTTTTGCCAGTATAACATGGATTTAATAAGGTTTGCATATCATAAGTATACAACTTAATAAATATTTATGAAGTAAATAAACCAGATATAACATCAGCCATTCCTCAGAAAACACCCTTGTATTGTCTTCAGTCATCACCTTCTCCCAACAACCGCCAGGTTTCTGACTTCTGTTACATTTGATTAGATAATTTTATGTGAATATGCATTCATTTATGTCTGGCTTCTTTTTTTCTCAATGATATACCTTAAAATTTATCCAAGTTGTTGAGTAAAGCAAACATTTGTTTCTTTTCATTGATGTACCTTATTCTTATGTATGATTATACCTTGATGAGTTTATCCTTTCTGCCATTAAGGGGCATTTAATTATTTCCAGTTTTGGGCTCTGATAAATAAGAGCTTTGGGCATTATTGCTTATGTATATTTGTGCACACAGGTACTTGTTTCTGTGGGTGGATATTTAGGACTGGAGTTGCTGATGCACAAGGCTTGCACATGTCAGCTAAATTTAGTAGATACTGACAAAAAATGCCCATCAGTTGAGATTTTATCAAACATAACAAACCACTGTGAGTGATAAACAGTAAGGGACCTTCTATAGTAATTGGACTTGACTCAATTTTTGAAGCTGGTGGAGGCAACTATTGATATGCTATAATTATGTCTAGTGTTGACCCAAATCACCTTAATTCAGTCAGACCAGCAACTGAAAGAAAAGTTGAATTTAGAAGAGAACAATAACAAAGTGTAATTCACAAGGCAGAACCAGAATCCTTCGGGGAAAAACTAGAACCCTTGAGAAAAATTCGAACCTGTTAAGCCAAAACCTGCTTATGTCACCCCAATGTGGATGCTGTGGGTATAGGGACAGCTGGAATTATTTGCCATGGAGCTGTACACATACTTGGTCCAGGTCTGGAGAAGCTGAAGGAAGAGATCCACTGGAGCTCACTAGCTGTGTGTGAGTTGGCAGACCAGTGACAACATGCAGTAACTGTCCCCATGCCTGACTTCTTGCACCGACCCTTGCAGCCAAAGAAATGTGGCTTCTGCTTTATTTCTGCATTTCAGCTATTACTTAGGATGGCTTTTCTGGCCAGTGTTAACAAAGAATCATACAGGGGAAGAACTTCTGTGAAATGTAATTTCAGCTTAGTTGACTAGATAAAGAATAAAGTGACCCTATTTTAATTCTTGTCACCTTGACATTCTTATATACCTTTTGCAATTATCCTTAACATTTTTTTTAAAAGAAGCAAAATCATGTTTTTACCTAACATACTACAACTATCCTTATACAACTCAACATATACTATTCATCTAATCGAAAGAGAACACACGTTCTTCAATCTAGTTTTTAGGTTATATTATTTACTCTTCTAGCTGAATCATATTCCTATTTTGAAAGCCTGCCCTTAAACACTGAGATATAAGTTCAGTGTCTGTGACTACATCTTTTATTAGGTGGCAGAGAAGATGGAGGAAAAAAAGAAAGAAGTTGGTTAATATTGACACAGTTAGAATCACATCAAAATAAAGAAGGAATATTCATAGTTGTAGTCTTCATTTCCACAACTAGCCATATAGTTGTAGCTGGTATATTTCAACACTGTATTTATTTTTACTCTTAGCAAGCACTCAGCTGGTCATAATTCCTTGCCTGATGTAGTGACTCAAATGTTTATTTCTGAAGGATCTGAGCTATTTGCATTCTTGCCTGTCCTGGGTTATAATATTTTATTGATTTTAGTGACAGAAATAGACGTATTAAGATGCACCCAAAGGATATTCTGCTTTCCAGACATACTTCCTTATCCCCGCTGTGTTGTAATAATGCAGTTTCCCCTTGATGATCAGGATCAATTGTCTCACACATGCAGTAACTATTGAATCATCGTCATGGCCAGCTATCGATTTCAACTTTCAATGTAATGAAATCCTTTCTGTGTTCCCACTTTATGATGGGCAGCTAAGTTCTCATGGTAATTTGGTGACTTATAATCAAGCATTCATTCTTTGCTTGGCCTCAGCAGTAAGTCTGAAACTATTTCTCATAATGATTATTTTTATTTGTAGAGGGTGGGTGGCATAGTTTTAATCCCAAATCCTAAATGTCTGCATTGTTGATCTGCTTATAGGGTCTTGCCAAAGTCTCTGTAAAGCACCCCTTTCTGACATAGACATATTAAACCTGATCACAGCACGAGGGGGGAGTCACATTTTCCAGGTGATAAGACAGTTGAAAAAAATTTTTTTTCTGAGACCACTTGAATTTGGAAGATTATCAAGTTACTCAATAAATTGATCAGAGTAGTATGCTCAAATTGGGTGTATAGTTTTGCAAAATCTAGTCATTTTTGTTCTTTTTTAATGATAGAGGGAAGCAGATGTAGCAATTAGTCTTTTACTATGGAAAGAATATCTCAATCTCAACAAGCCTCAGACTGTTGTAGTCCTAGAAATTCCTCTGAGGTGATAGGTTCCTAAATTGTGTGGGATTTCTTTCCCTTCGTCTCTCGTGCATGTATCTACCAAGAAGTCTAGGGTAGTTTCTGCTTTCTGCTCATATGGTGTAATCAGCACGATATCATAAATTATTTCTGATGGGCTTTACTGATAGGGATGTGTGTGTGTGTGTGTGTGTGTGTGTGTGTTTGAGAGAGAGAGAGAGAGAGAGAGAGAGAGAGAGAGAGAGAGAGAGAGAGAGAGATATTCGTCAGATGCCAGGAGATGTGTTGATTTGTTCCAGTTATGATGCCGCATCTGGACCAGCAGCTGCAGTTGGATTTCACCACCTGATTCAGTTCACAATAACGCACTGTCATTTTCTAAGTCCCATCTGTTTTTTTGCACAGGCCAAACAGGCAAGTTGAATGAGAATGTGATAGGATGACCACACCACATTTTTCAAAACCTGTTGATAGAAGTTATCTCTGAAATCCCTCCAAGAATATGTTATTTGCTTTGGTTTATTATTTTGGTAGGTAGAAGTAGTTTTATAGGCTTCCCTCTGGACTTTTTTAAATCATAATTTCTATGGATCTACTCATGTACTTGGTTCACATCTCTAAGAAGCTGATGGAGGAGATCTGGTGGGAGCAGAGGAACTAAAAGTTTGATCACCGCCCCATGCTAACTGGGTGAACTGGCAGATAAGTGACAATGTACAGGGACTGTCCTAGTGCCTGGTGCCCTGTGCTGGCTTCAGAGTGTAAGAAATATGATTGTCATTTTACATAATCATGAAGATAATTTTTTTATTTTATCTTACAGAAGATTTATTGTTTATTATTGAAATTTAGGTCTACAATCTATCTGGAATGGACTTTTATATGTGGCTTAAGAGAGACATTGAAGTGCATAGTTTTCCCATATTGATAATTATTCGCTTTGGCATAATGTAGTATGGAGAAACCTCCTTTCCCTCATTACATTGCTGTGGCACCTATGTGGGAAAACAGGTGAAAACATTCAGAATGGAATTGAACATAGTAGTGATTGTATTTTATTTTATTTTATTTTATTTTTTTTTAATCCTCACCCGAGATTACTTTTCCATTTATCCTCAGATAGAGTGGGAGGGAGGGAGGGAGAGAGAGGGAAACATCAATGTGAGAGAGACACATAGATTGGTTGCCTCCTGCATGACCCCTACCCCAGGGATCAAACCACAGCTGAAGCACATGCCCTTGACCGGAATCAAACCCAAGACTCTTTGCTCTTGTGGGCCAATGCTCTAACGGCTGAGCCAAACTGGCCAGGGCGTGACTGTACTTTAATAAGAAGTCTTCATATCTAGTAGTGCACATTCTCCAAAAGTTTTGTCTTCACTATTTTGGCCTTTTGCCTTTCCATATATACAGGTACAAACAAAAGTAGATGCACAGTTGTGAGTACGTGAAACAGAGAGTTTATTCTTATATTATTATTTATTAATTATTGTATTATTTTCCATATGAACAACTGTAAACCTACTTTTGCCCCACCCTGTATTTCAGAATTCATTTATCGATTGCCACGAAAATTTTTGTCAAGATTTTTGTTTGAATGTATTGAATGTATAAAACAATCTGTTGAGAATTGACATTTTTATAATATTGAGTCTTAGAATCTGTGAACATGGCGTATTCCTCTATTTGTCTCATCTAATTTTTTTCAGTAGTTTTCGGGCCAGGAGTCATTCACATGTTAGTTAGATTTTCTTTCCCTTCGGTATTTGATGCTCTAGTAAATGGTACCTTTTAGGAATGTTTTAATTGTTTTGCTACTGTATAGGAACTGTTTTAAATGATCTTTCATCCTATACTTTTCTACACTTTATTAATTGAATTTGTTAAATTTTCTATGTATTCAATTATGTCATATGAAAATAATGACCCTTTAATTTCTCCCTTTCCAATTCTTATAACTTTAATTTTTTTTTCCATACAGTGGTAATGCACTTTTACTGCAGCATACAAAATCCTAAAAAAAATCTCTTTTCTTTTTTTTTTTTTTATTTCTACATGTGCACACATTTGCTGCTCTTCAGCTCCACTGAACACTTGCTGTTTTTGAACACTCCAAAGGCCAAATGCACTCCGTGTCAGGGTCATCACACCTGTTATTCCTTCTACCTAGAAATGTGCTCTCTAGACATCCTCATAGCTCAGTCCCTCACTTCCTTCACTTCTCTGCAGAAATGCATCTTATTAGAAAGGACTTCCCTGACTCATGCCACCTTCTCATGTAAATTATTCACAGAGGCACTGAGAGCCATGCCCCTTGCCCTGCTAACCCAGAAACGAGTTCCCTTCACCAGTTCCTTTGACCTGTTTCTGGTCTTCTTAGCCTGTATCACCATCTGACATTTTAAATTCATTTCTCAAATTTCTCCAAAAGAATAAAAACTCCTTAAAAGGCAGGTAAATGCCGATTTCTGGGGCCCAGATGAGTATCTGTCATATCATAAACGTGTTTTGTTTTTTTTTAACACAAAATGTTTGTTGTGTGAATGAACTGATAACTGAATGAATGAGTGTCCAAGTGTCAAAAGTTACTCACTTTCTAAGGAATTCTTGCTAATTTTTTTCCTGTGAATCTAGCCTTTTTTTTTTTTTCTTTCCTGTGACTCAAACCCTAGAGAAAGAGGAGCTTGGTGCCTTTGCCATTATCTTCTTTTATAGCAATCACTGCAGAAGGTGTTGATAGATACTTAACACATCTTCGAAACGCATCCCGACTTTACCCAAGGTAACTTGGAGGAGGGAGCTTTGATCATTTGCCATAAAATAAGCTTCTGCTGTTTGCTTGTGGTGCAGCGAGTTCATAATGCCCGCTTTATATGCAATATACTTGAAAAATGAAAAATTATTGTTGATATGAAAATAAGATGTGCAATATCATATGTAATTCGTTTCCCTCAATGGATGCCCTTTAGCTATAGTCAACCCTGTCCTTCACACCTAGTCCCCAGATAAATGTAAAAGTGAGGTCCTGTGTATAAACGGTGCATCTATCTACCAAATTGATTTCTGGGGCCAAAGAAATAATTGTGGTTTATGAGATACACTTGTGACAGTCATGAATGTTAAGCAGAGTAGATAGTCTGGGTGGCATGACTTTGATTTTTAATTATAGGTCAACTCAACTTAATTCCATAGTGTGACACCTCACCCATCCTTCTTTCTCTGAACTGAATGCTAGAAGTACAAAGGAACTCACCTTTGCATGTCAACCTGAGTTACAGCAACTGGATGTGTAACTCTGAGCAAGTGACATGACTTCCTGGGTCCTTGGTTTTCCTAACTTGACCTATATGATTTCTAATATCTTTAAATCTGAAAAATGCAGTGATTCTGTAGCAATTATTTATTAAGGTAACTGGTTTGTATTAGAACTTAGAAGAAGTGAGGAAGGGAGTTGGAGCCAGGCTCAGGGAAAAAGTTTTCGGTTGCCTCAACACCAACAGTAAAGTTGCTGTTATCTGACAGAGTATGGAGCATCTCAGGAATGATGAAGTTAGAGCCTAAAGAAGGGGAGTAGGGGGTTGGGTAACATATGACCAGAAAGGGAGGCAGGGGCCAGATCAAGCAGAGGGCTGTAGGATAGCATTTTAGCTTTTCTGTGTGATATCTCTGCTCACCATAAGTCTAGGGCAGGGCTGAGGTGGGAGGAAAATTCTGGTGCCAAGCATCATGCTGCATTCAAGATGGGTCCTTCTCACACTGCCAAGGTTTTCCTTGCTAGTTCAAATCATCCTGGGTGGTTCCCTTTAACCTAAGTGTTTAAGAGGCCTCCCAGGAAGTCCTAGATCTTTCATAGGTTTCTTGGAGATCAGCCCTGATAACTCACTAGATATGCCCAGTCATCTTAGAATCACATTTTAGGTAGATAGGAGAAGTACCTGTACTCAAGGCTGCATTGTAATAGAGCATCATAATCAAAATTTGTGATGCCTTCAGGAGTCTAAAAACTTACCTGCAAAGTATACTTTGACTTCTAATTGGAGATTAAAGATGTACTAGATAAGAGTATTGCTTTCCTCTGTCATCAAAAATGGGTTTTTCATTAGCTCCTTTGCTGTCTGCTTGCTGACTCACTAATCCAGCCAATCCCACTCTTTTATCACAGAGTTGAAGCCACACCCTTCTAGAAATAGATCTCCTTATTAGCAGAGCCAAGCTGATACAAACTCTGACAAATACAGTCAAGCCCTCTCAGAAGGGCAGACAGAGAAGTAGCTGGCCTAACTGGACATTGTTATTTCAAACAATGACATAGAATCATTTGCACCTCCTTAAAGATTGACTGACTTGATACAAACATGTTAAGGGCAGACACACTGCTTTTCCGTGAAACAAATATGATCAAATATAGTCTCACGTATATGTGGCAGACTGGTTAACAAGGACTCAGAAAATATTTGTTTCAGCCACAGCGATGGTAATAAATGCCCACCTTTGGGAAATCTCCACTAGTGAAACCAATCATTTTAATGAAATTCACACAAAATGTTTACTTGTGGACATGATGCTTTATTTACTAATACTTACAAAGCTTGATGAGGACATAAAAGGGCTACCAAACTGAAGTGTTGTATTAATTTCTTTGTAAACTATTTTATGTGACTTAACTATTGTGTGGGTCGACTTAAGGGATTTGGTTTTTGTTTTTAAAGGGGAAGAATTTGTTTGCTGATTCTTTTCTCCTAACGGGGCTCGTTAAATGATTTCAGGAACATTATTTCAGGCTTTTTATTGATAAGCTTCTATTGAGTTAATACTACATTTCTTTATTTGCAAGATTTGATTCTATCGTTATTCAAAATGAACTTGTTAACACCTACATTTTTTTTGTGTGAAAACAACAAGCTTTAATCAGAAAATTGTAAGAAGCATGGAGTTAGTGACATTTGCTTTGCTAACCCCATTATTTTGCAGGGAAACCAATAAGGACCCTTTGACTCCTGCCACCCACCAGCCTAATGGCTTTATTAACAGAGAGATGTATGTTAAATAATTATGTAGGGTCCCTCAGCTCAGATTAACTAGAGATTTAAATGCAGAATTCCTTCCTATATAGCATGAAGAATTACACACTATTGGAACAAGTGTTACACGTCTCAGTAATTTCTTGAATGTACGGAAGAAATAGTTTTAAGAAATCACTTTTATTAATGAATTGTGTTGACGCATTTGCTCAGAGTAGAATATATAAGGTTACGCATGACTTATAAGACTATGTTGAAATTAAAATTTTCTTAGAGGTGGAGGTACAATTTACAACCTGAAATTCAAAGGAACAAATAATATTATTTTCAGTGCTATTGACTCTGGAGAAGTCTGTGTGAAAGGCTGAGGGTCAACAACGTCCACAGCACTGACAGAGTTGCTCTGCTAGGGGAGGCTTTACTAACTGTGCCGCCGGCGTCCTGTGTGCTAGACACTATGGATATTAGCTCATGTGGTCCGCTATGGATAGGTTTCTCCTATTATCCCCTCTTTAAAGATGATGAAACTAAGATGCAGAGATTAAGTATGAGTATGTGTCCAAGGCTAGAGAAAGGGAGAACAGAAGAGGGAGGATCTGAACCCAGGACCTTCAGCTCTGGAGTCTGTGTTCTTCACCACTGATCTACATGGGTCAGACCTCTCATCCTTGGCGTCCTGTCTTGGTAGCAGGTGGTGGCAATCAGGTTAGTCTTGTGAACCTGGTGAAAGGAGAGCAGAAAGAGAATCAACACCGAGTTTTGTTCAAAAGCTAAGCATACATAAGGTAACAGAGTCAAGGCATTTCAAATACTGAACTTAGAGAAAAAAGTGAAAAACCTTACACATTTTGCCATAGCCTACAATAAGGGCTCTTCACTGAAGCACCTATACCATCTAAGCTAGCGTTCTTTAACATCAACACTGCTGACATTTTAAAAGAGGTGATTTTTGTGTGGCAGGAGGCTGCCCTGAGTGTTGTAGAAGGTTGACCGGCATTCCTGGCCTCTATTCCCTAGATGCCATTAGCACCTCCAGTGTGACAACCAAAAATGCCTCCAGACATTGCCCAATGTCCCGTGGAGACAAAATCATCCGTGGTTGAGAACCACCAATACATACATATATATTTGTGATCTAAGTACAGTGAAGGTATTTTTTTAAATAACTTAATTAATATAATTTCTATACTTTTAGAAAAATTGAAATTTTTATTTCTGTGTGGGTTAGAATTATTATTTATCTTTTATTTAATTAATTGATTTTTGATGGAGTGATTAGTGGCAGGTAACTGATACTGACTTATTGAGAAATTCCAGAAATAATTCAATAGAGATATTTCTAATCCAAGCAGAGTGGAAGTTTGTTATATAAAAAGGTGGTTAGATCTCACGCTGTCATATCAAGAAATACTGACAATGGTGACTTTTATCAGCTTTCTTGAAAGATTAGTAGCATGGCACATCAGAGCCAGAGGGCCCTATAATGGGATCACCTTATTCAATTCTCTCATTTTACTAAGAAACAGGGTACAAGGCCCTGGCCAGTGTGGCTCAGTTGGTTGGGGCATTGTCCCGTACACCAGAAGATGGCAGGTTCAATTCCCAGTCAGGGAACATGCCCAGGTTGCGGGTTCGATCTCCGGTCAGGAGGCAACTGATTGATGTTTCTTTCTTGCATGGATGTTCTCTCTCCCTCTCTCTCTCTCTCTCTCTCACTTCCTCTCTCTAAAAATCAATTAAAAAGAAAAAAAAAGAATGAAAGAAAGAATGAAAGAAAGAATGAAAGAAAGAAAGAAAGAAAGAAAGAAAGAAAGAAAGAAAGAAAGAAAGGAAGAAAGAAAGAAAAGAAAGAAGGAAGGAAGGAAAGAGGGTGCAGGAGGGTTAAAAGACTACCAAGTTCGTGGTGGCTGAAGTAGGACTAGAAAGTGTATCTCCCAATTCCCATTTCTACTGACCAGTTTCTTTGGGGAATACATGCAATTTAGGTTTGTTGTCAGGAAGAGTCTTTAATTCCCATCTGTAGAATCAAGGGCACTCTTTTTCTTTTCTCTGCTCACATAACTGTTTTTTCCTCTTTAATATTTTTTTCATTGATTAATTTCGTTTTTAGAGAAGAGATTATCTTTCTATCATCTCAGTGCCAAGAATAGTTATCCAAGTGATTAAAAAAACAATATTCTATGCACCTTAGGAATGATAAACCCCAAGCATCGCGGACTGATGCAGAGGCTGCTGCTAACTGCCCTGTGACACCCCCGCTTTCCCAATATGGGGGAAACTATTATTAGATGCGATTGTTTTATTTGATTGATTTTCCTGTCCTCGCTTCTGAATGCTTCGATGAACACAGGGCTCTGGTCTCTCTTGCTCAATTTTGGTTCTCCAGGGCCTCACATTGTTATTGGCAAATAGGAGGTCCTTCGTAAATGTATTTGTTGAATGATGAAATCAAGTAGTGACTCTGCCAGGGTGGACACAGTGGAAATTTTCAAAATGAATTCACATGCAACACAGTCTCTTGACAACCTTTTGCCACAGGGTAAGTCTCATAATGTTTAGAAACAGCAGACACAGCCGGCTGGACTCGGATGAGAATTACAGTTTGGATCATCATTCACTGTGACCTTCGTCAAGCTGTTTAACTCCCCGAAGCCTCTTCTTCTGCATCTATACAATGGCCATAGTAGTAGTATTTATCTCTTAGGTTCTTATGAGGATTAAATGAAAGAATGCAGGTGAATTGATTAAAACAGTGTTGGACATTTAGTATGCACTTAATAATTGGGAACTGGGTGGGAAGGATACGTCTTGTCTATCCCATCTGGCCATTTTTCCCATGATAAACTTTTATTGGCTAAACCCCAGAGTTTTGAAAAGATACCGTGCTGTAAATATCAAGAGTTATGCCAGACAAGCCTCTTTGTTGCATTCAGCATCCATGCAATAGGTTCTCTTTCTTCCTTCCCTCCCTGACTTAGGTGCCCAAGGGACAGGGCATGAGCCCCAGGCCAGGCTGTCATCTTTGTGTAGTGACTAGCTGTGCTCATGGACTAAGAGCCTCACCCACAGGCGGGTCATTCTGGATTCACAGGGTGAAAGAAACAGCCCTTTAAAATGCAGCCTCAGGCCCTTGACAGGGCAGTGCTTTCTCTCCAGGGAGGTCCGACAGGGAGAGAGGTATAGAGTGCTCAGGAACTCAGTGATGTGGTCATTTCCACTGCGATATTTTTACTTTGTGTGAGGGAGCTCCAGAGAGGTACTAAGACCCATCCCTTTCAAGGTTATTATTAAAAGAAACACAAGCCTTTGGATTCTACCCTGTATCTAAATGAGACAATAAAATATCGACAATGACAACTAACAGAGGGATGGAATCTATATATAAGTGATGTAAATGGAACAAATTATATATACTTAAATGCTGAAAAAATATACTAACAAATGCTGGCCGTATTATAATCCATCCCTACCCCCATACTTACTGCCATTCACCTTGTGCTAAATTCTATTAACATTTATTTACTTCTGAATAATGAAGTCCTATACCTCCATGGGTGTGCTAATTTTGGGTTGCATATACAGTCGGCCCTCGTTTATCGCGGTTAATCAGTTCCAGACTCTACTGCAATAAATGAATTTCCGCAAAGTAGGATTCTTTATTTATAAATTGAATATTTTCACAGTTAGAGCATAGAAAACCTGTTTACGACATTCTAAATACATTTTTTAACATTATTAGAGCCCTCTAGACATGAAATAACACCCTTTAGTCACCATTACACTCGTATTACCCAATATATTAAACAAAATAAGACATATTAGACATTACAAATATATTATTATTGTACATTTAATTACACACACACACAGTTCTTACACACAACCACTAACCTATGAAAATAGTGCAACTTGTTCGATGATGAAGCAATGAAGATAAGAGATGTACTGCACAGCAAAGAAGAGCAAGGTTACTGCTCCTCTGAAGGCATGACCTCAGTAGGAGGTGGTGCAGTATCTTCAGCAGGTGCATCATCGTCTTCTTCCACTGAAGGAGTACTAGGAGTAGGCAGTGGGTGTCTGGGTGCATGGCTGAAGAATATCGTGATAGGCAGTTGCTGGAGCTGTCTTTTCATATGCTTGAGGAGGCTTTTGTAGGGTTCTATTGCTCCATCAAGTGCATTCCAGAACTGTAATGCACGCATCATTTGTGGGTCCCATTCGCCAATCATGTCCTGTACTACCTTAATAGTTCTCACAACTTTCGAGAGACGCTCAAGTGTAAGGCCAACTTCCTCCTCCTGACCCCCAGGAACCTCTGGCTGCTCTTCCTCCTCCTCACTCCACAGACTTAGTCATCTCCACCAGATCCTCGTCAGTTAAGGGATCCTGTTCTGGATGATACTCGCCCTCCTCAAGGATCTCCTGGAACGTGTTGTTCACATAGTCCTCTGCTGCAGGCTGGTCAGCAGAGGCAGCTTCTCTGTGGAGAACGACACTCTTCAGATGATACCTCTTCTGGAACTTCTAGAACCAACCCTTGCTCTCCGTGAAGTCCATGAATGTTGCAGAAGAGGGTCCTGGTTGAGGTTCATCCACCGTAAAACGCTGATAGAGCTGCCTTGACTCCTCCCAGATGACCAGCGAATCCAATGGAATGTTTATCTTGCGGCTGTCACTGATCCAAATGGCAAGGGCAGACTCTGTTTCCACTATGGACTTATTACGACTTGTCACGATGCACTTTGCTTCCTTGTTGAAAGAGATAGTAGCTGTTGTATGGATGTTCTTTTCATCTTTACGGATGGAGCGAACGGTAGACTCATTCAAGTCGTAATGGCGTGCAACCTCCACGATTTTCTTGCCATCTTTGATCATATCCAAGAGTTTCACCTTCTCCTGGATGGTAAGCATCTTCCTCCGGCGCTTAGTTTCATCATCAGAAGGCTTAGAAGAAGCAGCACGTTTAGGAGCCATCACGGGGCTTAGATAAAAGTTCTCAGAAATCGCAAACACTTACAAGAGCAAAGATGCTTCCCATGTGTAGTGATGTAGAAGCATGTATGAGAGAAACAAACTTGCATGAGGCTGAGCCAATCAGTGGCCAGGATAGGAAGAGGATAGGATAGCCAATCAGTGAACAGCACGCTCCGATTGGCTTGGTTTCACCACACCCGATTTTTTGGAAAAAAGTTATTGCCCACACACGGAGTGGTTGAGCGGTTGCACCTGGCGTTGAAGGATTCCTGGGGTGCTCGAATACATAGGCCCACAGTCCATACATACAATAATTTTAATTTTAATTGTAATATTGGGGTGTATAATTGACTCAGACAACCGAGCACACACTATATCATTTTCACTGTCTTGATCAACTTTTTAACGAATATATTTGAAAAAACCATGATAGAGTAAAGCCGCTAAAGTCGAAGCTCGAAGTGGCAAGGGACGACTATAAACTTTTTGAGACATTCAAGATGGGATGATTAAAGAATGAAGACACTGAGTGTCGTAAGGAGGTAAAGCAGGAGTCTAAGATGAATAGCAACCCTGGAGGGTGATGAAGAAGGGGGCCCGATGTAACAGACTGGGTAACTGTGGTCACAGAAAGGGCTGTGCTGAACTGAGTAGATGATTGGTAAAATAAAAAAATTAAAATTAAAAAATTATTTGTTTCTTCTCAAGCATGCACATTTCTTTGTCTATGGACCACTCTGAGAAAGAGAAGTCAACAATTTAGACACTTAAACAGGCCTTGAACATTGAAGAGGCTATTCATTTATTCAAGTTGCTTATTCATTTATTCATCCACTTATTTATTCCTTTAAAAAATATTTAGTGTGTTCCTTCTATGATTCAGACAAGGAAAAAATATTGAGATACACATCTCAGTTATATCAAAGCTCTTACTGAAAATCCTGGAGATAAAAAACTTGGAAAGACTCTAGCAATCCAGGAATGGTAGATTAAAAATAACTAAGAAGCCCTGCCAGTGTGGCTCAGTGGACTGAGCGTCATCCCATGGACTGAGAGGTCCCAGTTCAATTCCTGACCAGGGCACATGCCCGGGTTGCAGGCTCATGCAGGAGGCAGCCAAATGATGTATCTCTCTCACATCAATGTTTCTCTCTCTCACTTCCTCTCTCTCTATAAAAAAAGTCAATAAAAACATATTTAAAAAAATAAATAAAATAAAAATAAAAATGACTAAAAAGTAGTCATTATTGCAAATGAAGCATATGAGGAATATCAATGTTTTTCCATTATTTCATGTATTTAATAAATACTTATAAATGTCTCTGTAAGTATATTAGTATCATTACAGGCTTTAGATCGCCAACAATTTTTTTTTTAAGATAATGATTTTACAGAGCTGGTGCTAAAAATTTGTGGTAACTACTCCATCCTATAAAAGAATAATAAAAATAAATGTAAAACACTCTTTAGATTAAATCATTCATCACCTAGTTACTGGGTGGTAGATAATTTGTTTTAGTTCATATCTATGAAATGTTTTAGTTGATCGGCTGTTTATGATAATTGCTTTTTGATTGGTTTTTGCAAATTGGAACTTGAAATTCCAAGGAGAGATTTATAATAACAGGAAGATTTTTATGAGGTTCTGAACCCCCAAAAATGTTTATAAAGTGTATTTTAATTATATTCCTTTGAAAAAGAAACAAATTCATAATCACAATTGAATAAAAACCACTTATTAAGAAATTTCTATTGAAATATTCTGAGTTGCTTGAAAAAGGTAAGCTATAAGATAATAGGAGATGGATTTCTCATTTTCTGACTCTAATAATCTTACTCTAAAAATCACACATAAACTAGATAATTATAATAATAATGACAGCCTACATTTATTGATCACATAGGATGTGCCAAGTTTAGTGTCAAGCACTTGTCTGCAGGTCATTCACTTAATGCTAACCCATCCATATGAGGCCAGAATCATTCTTCTCACTTTACAGATGAGATGTTGTGGCTCAGAGATGTTGAGTGATTTGTCCGATGTCACGCAGCTGATAAAAAATGGAATTTGTATTCTCCAGTTCTGTCTGGTTCCTGAATCCACTGCATTAGCTATGCTGGGTGCCATGACATAGAAATTTCTTCCTTCAACACTGTCAGCTGACCTTGGCATTACGCAAATGAAAACCAAAGTCATGCTGGAATCCTGGTTTGAATTCAGAACGTGGAGAAAATGGGAAGGAAAGTGGACCCTGTCTCTTGATGAATCATAACTTCTATCTCGGGGATGCACCCTTTAAGTTTCCTTCCGTTCTGAAGCATAGCTCCTCACTTCGCCTAGGAATCAACTTTGTTCTAAAAACATCACATCCAAAACATACAGACCATTTGAGAAAATTCCCCGAGTGTGTATTATATGGCTAACATCCCAACTGCAACCCTAACTGAAATGAGATGAACAAAAATATTTTTGCTCTGTTTTCCCATTCTGCCCAGCACCCTATTCTCTCACAGCCTCCATTTGGAGACACTTTCTCAACCTTCTCATGGTTTGGGCACATAGTTAACATTTTGAGAAACCGCTATTTGTCTTAGGCTAGAATGTCCTCTGTAAACATTCTCTGCCTACTTATTTAGAGGAGCTCTTGTTGCTTCTCACACTCTCTTCTTGCAAGTTCACTATTGTGATAGCAATCATATCTTCCAAAATGTGATAATTAACACTTTGTAATAGGAATGTAGGAAAGTTTATTCTTGGCTTCTCTTACCCCCAAATGGCATTGCTTTTCTTTTTTTTTCTTTCTTTTTTTAATCTCAGGGGAAAACTAGGTAGCGTGGCAGTGTTTCTGAATTTCCAAATCACATTCTTAAAGAATTCCATGAACAGATACCCACCAGCTAGCGCTGTGCTGAGGGTTGAGCGTCTCCCTAAAAGATCTTAAAAGAAAAATGCTACTAACAATGATATTTAATCAGAGATCCCGAACTGGATTGATTTCTCCTTTTCCAGTTATTGTTAAGCCAATCATGTATGTGTGCAGTCTACATACATTTGGAATGACAAGCCAGACAGATATCAGGCTGATCAAATAAAGATGAAAATAGAAAATGGAGTTGGAAGACAGACTGGGAATTTAAATGAATGCTATAGGAATGTGTTGTGGTTTCAAACGAAACATCAGATTTATTTGTGGTATAAAGCCAAATATTTATGAATAATGTATAATTTGGGTAATAATTATATTGGGAAATATTTAGATTTCTTAATTTCACTTTTTATACCTTATGATATTTTTATTTTCAGCTTTATTGTGATTCTTTTAATCCTTTAGCTGGACTGCTAATCGACTTTTTCTAAACCTGGTATTAAGGAGCCTTTGAAAACTCTTCTCACAACCCTACTTAAGCAGTCTAAACCTCTTAAATATCCTACCCCTGGGCTAGTTCAAGTTTACTGCCTTCACCAGGGCTTCCTTCCTCATTCCACATTTTGTGTTTGTTAATAGTTTCTGATACTGGCTAGTTGTAGGAACATTTGCTTCCACTTTTGTTGGGGAGGAAAAAAGATTGACTATTTTTTTTTTTTCCTTTTGAGTGGGACTACCTTGATTATATCATTTTAAGATATCACCTTTTGCTGTGTCTTTCAATTTTTTCAAGAGTGGTAAAATTGTCAAGATATGAGAAAAGTGTAATTGTTCCTTTTTGAAAATACAAAAAAGAAGTGATATGAAATACTTCGTCCTCTCTCCCCATGAAATAAAGCAACGGAAATGGATTTGGCTTCTCATTCTAGCCCTGTCTAGGTCATTTATTTCTGGGGTCTTCAGAAGTGGTAGCCACTAGCCACAATGCTTTTACCCACAAATGGAGAAAATTCCTGTCAATTTTGAAGGTTTGTCTGAGTTATGGATGTTATTTTGTCCTTGAGAAACTTACATCTTTATGACACTTGTAAAGATAGAAAGAAAATAAACACACCTGTAGCTACAAACTCTTGAATCTAGGTTGGTAACGTCATCGACGGGTGATAGGTTTCGAAGGATTCCAAATGGATCGGATTCCTGGCCCCTTCCCCAAACTCTCTCCATCCCTCCCTACTCAGAACCGTGTCTACATGTTGGGGTAACTCTCTATCTCCTCTACTTGAGCTACATCTCTCTAATGTGTGGTTTTAAGTCCTATTATAATGCAAGAGCATCTTTTTTGTTGTTTTGCAAGAAAACAACGTCCTTACTTTGCAGAAGTAGCACCGTGGCTGCTGCAGAGCATGAACATGATTCATACACCTGAAGGTGGTACCTGGCCCAGATCTGCTTTTACCTAGGGTGTAGCCTCATTAGGATGGAATCTCACCTTCCGTTTCCAGATGACGGATCTGCGCGGAGGTTTGGATAGAGCCATAAGAGGTTGTGGGGGGTGGATTTAACTGTCTGCTGTGCAGGTGGCTGTGCCAATGAAGAAGAGTTCACAGAAGGAGATAAACACTGAACACAGACAGATACCCTGCTTTATAATTTCACTTAAAGCAGCTTGGGCAGAAGCCCTCACTTATTTTCACCTAACTTGTTGATAGTTTTCTACTCGCCTTTTAACCTCACCTCAACCTTCAGATTGCAATGAAGACACACAATGATATAAATAAGAACACCTAACATCCAGTAACAAACTGTTAGGTCCCAAGAAGCCAGGGTGACAGATGATAGTCCCAGACTGATACAGTTGTGAAATTCTTTATTTAAAACCCATCTCTCCCTTAAACTGTGTTCATTCTGTCTTTTGCAGACAAGGCTTCCACAGCAGTATCATAATGTTAATAGTTAATGCTCCTATTAAAACAAGCTTTTTAGGGTGAGGCTGAGTTGTTATTTATTCTTCCCCCACACCATTAGCATATTAATAGTTGAGTATTTTAAGCATAAGTAAATAAGTGTCTTTGTACCCACTAAATAATATATCATATTATATAATACATACATATAAGGCACACATATACACACATACATAAATGGGAAGCAAGCTTCTGTTTTCCTTGTTAGCTTGAATAACTGGTACTACTCAATCTCTCATGAGTCTAAGATTGTTAATATTGTTTCTTATTTGACAGAGGAGTTACCTTGGATAACCTATCCCCACACAGAATTTTATGGCTTGCTTTCCAAATTACACAAATTACTCTGTAGTGAAAACCACAATGGAAATATTCCAGAATCACATTCCTGGCTCTGGAACACAATGCCTTGGTCGTTTGCCAATTTCCTTCATCATTCAGAGTAGTTTATAAAAATGTTTTTATATGCCAATATTGAGTGCTGCACTAATGTGTTCTCCTTTAAATGTATTGCTGGCAGCTACCAAGATAATTTGGAAGAAACATATCATTATCAATTGACTACTACATCTCAATCCAGGACATCTCTCATTATCCTTAATAGATCATTAATTTGTGTCATGGAGACTTCATCTGAAATGTATGGTCAGAGAGTCAAGGAATGAACCAAGACTTACAGGAACTTGCTGATACAACAAGATGCTGGTGAGAATTTAGGGTCTTAGGGTAAACTTTTCAATGCCTCAATAGTTTTATTACCAGTGTCATCAAAAAATCATTTAAGTATTCTGTGTATTGTCTTGGGCATATAAACAGTGCTATAGAAAGGAAACAATCCAAAAAATCATGTATTTCATTATCAGCATCTTAAAACATGTCTGTTTAAAGTTCATTCATGAATGTAAACATGTTTAATATTAGGACATCTTCTTATCTACTTACACAACTCATCATGTTAATAGGTTAAAGAAGAAAAACATGCAACTCAATAGATATTAAAGGTATTTGATAAAATTTCATATCATTCTCGTTGAAAAAGTTTTGTGAAATGGTAATGTGTATTTTCTTAATAGGATTGGGGTAATCAAATTTAAGCAATGACTTGCATCACAGTAGAAGAAATCTCATCAAAATAAAGAACATGAAATGAATGGCACTATCACCATCATTATTAAACATTATTCTTCAAGAGCCTACTCATCCATTAGAAAAGAACAACAAAAAAGGTGCAATGATGAGAAGAAAAAGGAGGCAAAGTGGTCAATATTTGTCTTTTTGATTATGTATCTACAGACCCTAAGATCACCAACTGGGTGGAGGCTGGAGTGTTAGAACTACTCACTTCAACAAGGGAGCTGTTTAAAAATTAATTTACAAAATGTTTTTTGTTCCATTTTGAAGGCTATTAAACTATAGTAGAAACAAAAATAAAATGTCTAAGAATAGCATAAATAGTATAAAAGTAGAAATATATTTCTTGAAGTACATAAAGAAATACTTGAAATATGTAGGGTTGTTTTTCTGAAGATGTCAATTTTCTTTGAATTAATATATGTGTAATTCAATCTTAATAAAAATCTTCTTTTCTGGAATATGATCAAATGATTCTAAGATTGATGTGGAAAAGTAAATATCTGACCATAGGCAAACATCTGAAAAAAATGAGCATGAAAGAAGATCTTAAAATGCGTAGAAAGGACTTGGTAATCAGAAGATTCTGGTATTGGAATGAATATATAGAAATAGGGGAATTTAAATCCAGCTCTGTTCCACTAGGATACTCCCTGAAGATATATTAAACAGAAGCATCATTTCCCAGGCATGATTATTAATCACTTTATACCCATTAAGAATAATGAACAGAATAACTACATACACAACCAATATTTGTTGGAAAACATATACATCTTGCTGTTATATCCAACAAGCTAATTTTCTTGATTTGAATAGACAGGTTTTACAGAGGTAAACAAACACCACCTTCTAATGTCAAAGGTATTACATTTTTTGTCCCATTTCCTAGGGAAACATACTTTTCACAAGCAGTTGTGTGTTTTATCATTTTCAAATATCTTGAAAGCAATATATGTAAATAACACATACTTAGAGACAAATGAGAAAATATACACCTTTACCCAGTCTAAGATATTATCCTTTTTTCATCATTGGCAATTAGAGGGATTAAAATTATTTTATTCTTTAAATTCTATGTGTAATTACTAATGAGTTTGAAATTTTGTCTTGTTTATGGGCCGCTTTGTGTTTCTTGTGAGGATTGCATGTTTACATTTTTAGGCCATTTTTTTCTTTCCAATTTGAGTTTAATTTTTACACATTGATTTCTAAATATATATGTACATAGTAAGGCTTTAGACCTTTCTTTTTCAAACACATGAACTATTTTCTCATATTGTCCATTGACTTATAATGTATTTCATCATAGAGAAATTTCAATATTTATGTAGTAAGATTTATTGATCTCTTCCCTGTGCCTGTCATGCTTAGCAGGGACTTATCCATCCCTACATTTACTTACATTTCTTTTTATAAACTGGTTTTATTATTTTCATATGGAAATCTTGAATTCATTTAGATTAATTATGGTGTAAAATATGGATGGGAATAGAACTTTATTAGTCTGCTTCCCTTCTATTACAAAATATGATCATTGTGTGATATAAATAAATATAATTTGAGATCTATTTGATAGCTATTATACATTTATATATTCAATATAATATTATATATTAATCTATAATAATTTGATACATATTGCTATACACATATGAGCTAAACTCTGCAATATCTTTCTTCCCTCTTATGCTGAGTGAGAGAAAACAGCTTCCAAGGGGGCCTAGAGACCCAGCTTAGGGGTCATAGGCCTGCTGCATTTCAAAAACAGGTAGGCAACATTTTGAAGGGCATATTGGAGCATAAGAAGGCTTTCTAAACAAAGAAAGTGTAGAGCTGATTAATAATATTTTTAGTGCAAACGAATAAACTGTAATTTACCTTCATAGGCTTAAATTAGTGTTACAGTCTAAAAATAAGTGCAGAGACATCTTAGAGGAGGACAGTTAGCTTAGTGCTCATGTGTCAAGCCCTGGAGCAAGCCACCATCATTGACATCTGACACCTTTTATGATCAAAGTACATGGTTGATAGATCATAAGTTTCCTAAAGCCACCATTTCAATTTGAACTGTGGTACTCAGTGTAGAAGCATTGAGAGTAGACCTAGAGGATGTTGGTTCTCAAGTATATTCTAGTTCCTTGGGCCCCCTTTATCCTCACCACCACCATTATCACCACCATTGGCAGCAAGGTCTCTCTATTACTCCATGAAGAAACCTCATGTATCCATGATGAATGAATATACATGAAACAGTATCCTTTATTACTATTTTAATATATGTAAAATCTCATTGATAATATTTTTAATTAAGCTATATTAAAGTGCATTATATGAACATAGATACATTTACTTGGTGAAATTTTAATTGTCCACATTTTTTTTCCATATAATTTTATGTCTTTTTCCATAAGCTCTCACACCAAAGTATGTTCAGGGATGTAAATTATTGATTTAAGAGATATTATTAGTTTGAATACATTTTCTTAAGAAATTTGATAAGGAAAAATAGTAATGTCACACTTGAAAAGTCTGGAAAGTACCACCTCACTCATATGATCAAAGTGAACATTATCAGTAATGGGACAAACCTATTGATATGATGCAATATGAAGAACACAGCATCTTTCTTATAACATTAACTGATAGGAAGCATAGTGTGAATCTAATCATGAGAAAACACCAGAAAAGCTGAAATTTGAGGGACAGTCTGCCAAATAACTGGTCTGTAATTTCAAAACTGTCAAGTTATGAAACCCAAGGAAGACTGCAAAACAGTTCCAAACTGAAGAGATTGGAGAGATATGTCAACTAATTGCAATGTGTGATTCTGAACTCAATATTTTTGTGGTACAAGTCATTATTAGGTTAATTGGAAAACCTGAATGGGGTTCTGAAAATCAGATTATATCTCTGTGCAGATTTTCTGGTTTTTGATGGTAGTATTGTGGCTGTAGAAAGAATGGCCTCATTTGTAGAAAATGACAGTAAACAATTAAGGGGTGATTGGATATCTAGGTGGTATTTACTTACAAATGGTTAAGGGGAAAAAGTTCTTACAGTACTCACAACTTTTCTCTAAGTTTGAGATTGTTTTAATTGTTTAAAAAGTAAAAATAATTAAGCATGTTTAGTAGTTAACCATTAAGATGTAGTTGTTGATTTTCTACAATGTTTCCAGCATTCTGCCATGACCTTTCAAGGGCGCATGGTCATTATTTAAGACAAGCTTGCTACTGTCAAATAATTTACAGTCTCCTTGAGTGTGTCGAATATGAACTAGAATCATTTAAGGCTAATGGAGTGCTTCTATATGTTCAATAGGCATTTGAAAATTGAGAGTGCCTTTGGGGAATATTTTGCATAAAACATTCTTTAAGAAATAAGAGGAAATCTCTCTAGACTACATCATTGAAGTGTATGTAGTTAAGCAAGGGGCAAAATGCAACATTGCTGTTGGGTGGGCAAGAATGGATGATTGGCAGAGGATGATCAGTTGAGCTAGTACTTGCAGCAGCTAGGCTCTCTGCTGGAGCGTGTGGATTTAGGGTCAGCAAAACCCAACACTTCACTCTGAAATAGAAATAAGGCACACAAAAGATCCCCATTATTCCTTCTAACATGGAGATCATTTGGTAAAAGAGAGTTTTATATGTTAACAATTAAGTAATATGTAAGGATAGCATATGTAAACTTAATAACAGAACATATAAGGGAAACATAACAAGTATTTTTTTTTAACTTACATTATCTTATAAAGAGTAAAAGTGACTGAATACCCCAGCTTTCTGAAGACTTTTAGGGATAACCAGTGACATTATTCTTTCAAACATCCTTAAAGGTATTTTCTTCATTTTTTTACCTCAATCCCATTGCACTGCTGGATCTGGCTTCCTTGGCATCACCAAGTACCTATTACTGATGTTCTATATTCCAGAGGGAATAAAAGCAAAAAGGAGTAAGACTATGAAAACAAATATACAAAGTCACTAGTCTCTGTGAAGTCATATATGGCATTAAAAAAGGAGGAGGGGGAGATGTATATCTTTGACTAATGCATGATCTCGTCTTCGGAACGTTGAAGAATGGCTACCTAGAGTTCTGGTCAGGCATCTTCATCTCACAGATATGCTGTTTTTTGAATGAGAAGATTTGTATGTGTATATGTGTATATAGGTCATGGTAAACGTTTGTCCTTTTTTCTTGTCTGTGGGACACAGAGTGTTTTAAATGACTTTTAGAGCAGCATTATACTATACGACTATCATGCCTGCCCCCTTCAAATCTTGTGTTTAATTTAATAAGTGCATAGAACCATTGGTATTTAAATTTTTTTTCTTTATTGATTTTAGAAAGAGGGGAAGTGAGAGGGAGAGAGAGAGAGAAACATCAATGAGAGAGAACATTGATTGGCCACCTCCTGCATGCCCCCCACTGGGGATCGGGCCCACAACCTGGGCCTGTGTCCTGACTGGGAATCGAACTGGCGACCTCTTGGTCCATAGAACCACTGGTATTTTAGATTTATGAGGATCTAGGGGAAATATTTTTCTGAAAGGATTAAGACATTTCCAGAATGTGTGTCAGCTGACTGATGCTGAAATTTCTCTTGAATAAAGGTGGTGCTATTATTTGATATAAACATAAGGCCAGGTGTACGCAGCCTTCTACCTGATGTCTGTCCACTGGTGCATTATGTTGAATGTTCTACCCATGAGGATCCCCTCTTTATTTTATAGTTTGCGCTCAGAGGGTCCCTAAAGTTTTCAATTACTTTGATCAACATAAAATAGTTCCCAATCCTTGTGACATATTAGAATCATTAGGAAAATTTAAATATGTATATATTTCCCACGGCTAATTCACCAAAAAAAGTGATAGGTTTGGGGAGGAATCTAGTTATTATTATTTTAAACCTATTTCTTGAGTTCTAAAACATAATCATAGGGAAACATTGGCTGCATTTGCTGGTAAAAGCCTTTTCGCAAATCGATTCATATGTCTGTGTTGTACTGCTCACATGACTCTTAGCATGTTCAAACTTTGTTGGGTTGAGTGGATGTAGTACCCCAGATTGTGTAGAAACTTCAAAGCTCCTTTGATGGCAGGGAAAAGGAAACTGAATATTGACAAGTAAGCTAAGAAGATGCAAAGCTTTCAATGAGTCTATCCCTAGGACTAGCTTTAAACAATGAGCTCAGATGTGAGGTTAGTGAGCACAACAGCATAATATTCATTCTGAATATACTTGTTCATTAACCCAGCACCTAACGCATGCGTGGTCCTATGCTAGACATTTAGGATTGAAAGTGGAACAAGATTCAGTCTCTGCTGTGCTTTGTGGAACACACAGCACAGGGATAGAGAGAGAGGCAAACACAAGACAAATACCTTGAAACTGAAACATGGGACAATAGAGAAATGCAATGTAAGGAATGGAAATAGGAGATTTGGTGACAAATAGGGAAGGGCATTATTCTCCTTGAAATGCTAGATTTTTAAAAATAAATTTATTAACCTTGATAAACTCCCTGTAATTCTTACTTTTGCTATAGTATCACTAGTCCTTGTAATTTTTTCCTTTGTTTATTTTTGCTTGCTAAACAATAGAACAGCATGATCTGGACTCTGCCTTTATTTGAATAAAAATGTTTATTTATGAGAACTTAAAAAACAAATGGGTCAGTTTCAGTTGACTCCTGAGAGGCCTCAGCAATGGTTAAGTATTTCTGTCCTAGGGCAGTTATAACCAGCATTTCCCATGACTGTGACTTGGAATTCTCCCAGAGGTGGTTGATGGGCCTAACTCCAACAAAAGGTTCCAAGTCAAATGAATTTGGGGAGTTCTGGATTAAACAAACTTAAATATGTTTATTTACCTCAGGATTACTTAGAATCTCTAATACACTAGTGTATAATATGACTCACCAAGAAGAGAATATTTCATTTGGGATTTAGCAAACATAGGGGGCCATGGACCCCTTTTCTTCCTCAGATCTGACAGGAATACAGTCCATGGGTCTTCAGGTACATCTTATAAGAATAACTGCTTCAATGTCACCCTATCAGAGAGACTTTTGCCAACTTCCCTATCTAAATTTGTATCAGGCTGACATCAATCTCTACCTTCTTACCTTGTCTTCACCTTCTTCATATAGAACTCATTGGTAACTGCCATACTTTAAAAAAATGTGTTTTTATTGATTTTTTAGAGAGAGAGGAAGCGAGAGAGAGATAGAAACATCATGTAAGAGAGAAACATCCATTGGCTGCCTCCTGCACGCCCCCTACCAGAGATCAATTCCAAAACCCAGGCACGTGCCTGGGAATTGAACCAGGACCTCTCAGTCCATGGGATGATGCTCAATCTACTGAGCCACACCAGTCAGGCAGTACCTGCCATCCTTAACTTCTGTTTCTTACTTCCCCTTAGAATTAAAGGTATTATTGGAATAGAGCCCTGCTTCTCCTCAGGGCTTGGCACACAGTAAATACTAAAAATATATCTGTTAACTGAGTTTGTTCCTGTGTCATCATCTTACTGTGTGGCTTCTGTGCCCCTGGCCAAAACACGGCTGCTCTATTTCCAGGTGTCATGACCATATTCTAGACAGAAAGAGAAGCAAATGATAAAAGTCACATTCCTGCTGGCACTGTCCTTCCTGTCTGGAAAACCAGTTTTCTAAGTGGTCCTACACTGTAGACTTCTGTTTGTATCTTATGGGTACAGTCACGTGACCACCGCACATTGCAAGGGGTCTCACACAAATGAATATTTTAACTGGGTTTTCTATTCTGAATGAACTAGGATTTCTGTTAATAAGGAACACAGCTGTGCTGGGTGTTATGGGTGCTACTGGCAGGCATCCCCACCAGCCCTGGGAGGCTGTGATTGTCATACAGTTGGCTTGTCCTCATGGCACTTGTTTGGCTCCCATAGGCACTTGAGTTTGCCACCTTGAACTAGTGATTTTTAAAGTCATTTTCAGTCTCTAAATGTTATGATTGTATGATCTATATACATCTCTAGAAATGATCTTGACTTACCTGTAAACAGAAGATGTTCATGTGTTAGATTTAAACTATACACTTAATGATTGTTTAAAGGGGGGAAGGAAAGTTTAAAAACCCAATACTTTCAGGTGATGGTCAGCCCTGCTCTGAAGTCATTCTTGGTCATGTTTGCTGCAGTAAAACAAATGATCTGGAACAAGGGAGCATCCTTCCCCTGGGAAGGCTTGTCACGCTGCTGCCACTGGTCCGGATCCTAGTCTCAGGAACAATGATACTGCCGTCACGAGGAGGTCAGGAGAGGAAGCTGAGGGGCTCTGAAGTCTAAGCCAGAACAAGACTGACAGAGGACATAGAAAAAACAAAACAATAAGAACAAAAAAACTCAGACGTACAGAAGAGGAAATGAAGACACAGAGAAAACACTTTGTGAAATGTGTTGAAAATTGGAACATTTGGTTCCGTAAAATACCCCGTCACCTTCTAACAATTTTCCGTTTTGCTGTTTGATAAGTGACAAGTTTCACATTGCACAGGTGGCCAATTCCACTAAAAATAGTTTCTTGAGCCTTATCACTGTCACTTATCAGAGGCACACTGGAATGCTGTCTTGCACTAGAGACATTCATTCCAGGCCCTTGTCACTCCTGACGGGCCAGTGGACTTCGGGGTGGATGAAGATGAGAAGCTGATATACATAGATTGAGAACCTACTAAATGGCAGGCATGATCGCAGACATGTTCGTGTAGATCATATTACTGCTTGTGATATCTCTGCAGACCTATTGAAAGGAGAAGACTGAAGCACAGGGTATAAACTTAGACAAATTACTTAAACCTGCTGGTTTTTTCATTGTGTCAAATCTTACTGGCTTTAGATGGGGTGACATGCTTCTTCATTCATTTAGTATAATTGTCAGCAAATTTCTTAACTTCCTTAAAACTGAGTTCCCTCATTTATAGAACTGACCTAATGATATCTACCATGTGTACCTCACTGGGTTTTCATAAAAATCAAATGAAGTAATAACATGTGAAAGTGTTTTAATACTGTCAACTCCATGTAAAATTTAGTTAATTTTAGGACGTTCAATTTATGCTCTTATTATGTTTTCACAAAAACCCATTTTAATTTTTATTTATGTATAACATACGGAGCAAAGAATTATTTATTTTTTTCCAAGAGGGATACCCAATTAATCCATCACCACTTTTTAATCAATACTGACGACTCTCCTCCCCACTATTCCATGGTGCCACCTTTGTAATAAGTCAGGTGACTTATGTCTGCAAGTCTGTCTTGGGACTCTGTTCTGTTCTATTCATTTGTCCATCCCCACACCCATTCCACATTGCCTTAATTACTATAGCTTTAAAATAAGCCTTGACACCTCATACTGTTAGCCTACTGGACTGGTTCTTTTTCCCGATTGCCTTAGCTGTGTTTGGTTCTTCACGATATTCAAGTTATCAATCCAAGAACATGGGATTCCACTCCATTTATATAGGTCTGTAATGACTCACAATAACAGTTTATAGTTTCCAGTAAGGGAATCTTACATATCTTCCTTTAGATGTATTCCTATGTATTATTTTTTAAGTGCTTTGGTAAATGTAATTTTTATTTTAAATTTTACTTTTTATTTTCTGCTGCCAGTCTATAAAGATACATTGAATTTTTATTTTTATTTTTTTATATTGATCATGCATCTGGCACCTTGGTAAATTAACTTATTAATTCTGCAGTCTGTTTGGAGATTCATTTGGAGTTTTAAATGTACACATTCATATCACATAATAATAATCTAGGTTTTATTTCTTCACGTCTATCCTATGACTCTTGTTTCGAATCCCTGCTTCATTGCACTGGCTAGGACCTCCAAAACCTTTTGAATAGAAGTAGTGATAATGGATGTCCTTGTCTCATTCTCAATACCAAACGAAATGTTTACAACATTTTATCAATACAGGTAATGTTTGCCTAAGTTTTTCATAGATATTCTTTATCAGGTTCAGAAGTTCCATTATGTTCCAAGTATTCTGAGATTGAAAAAACAAAACAAAACATTTAATGAGCTTTTTAGAAATCTCTAACTCTCAAATATTTCTGAATAGGCAAAGATCATCAGACAAATAGGGGCAAAGTTTGCAATTTGAAAGATTGAAACAGTCAAATAAACACCATAAACGAAGAACAGGCATTTCCAGATTGAAAAGATCTACTAATTGACTTGCATAGTGATTTTTAAAAAGCCCACTGTAACGAACATCATTATGAAATTTCAGAATGCCAGTGATAGAGAAGATTCTAAATATTTACAAAAAAATAAAATAAAAAAAACAGGAATATATAAGCTCAGAATCAGACTGTTTTTTTAATTTCTTAAGAGCAGCACTGGAAACAAAAAATAAGTAATAAATAAACAAATCATTTCAAAATCCTGAAGGAGAGTTATTTCCTCCTAGAATTCTATACCTAGACACACTTCCCAGAAAACATGAGGGTAGAATGGAAATAGTCAGATATGCAAAGTTTCCAAAATGTCACTCAATTCCACATGACCCCTCCTGCACTATCCGTCCTCCCAATGTAGCTAAGCACCCTTCTCCTTTCCTCCAAAGTTATTACAGCTGCGCTTGCATGCAACATTCCTTTGTGAAATACAACTAAAAATGAATGTCTAGAGAAAAGGAGATATGGACCACATTTTTATTAAATTCAACAGACATAAAGTTACATTTTAATAAATACAATCTGAACAAACTTAGCATAAGGGAAAAGAATTGCAAAATCTGTACATGTTTGTCATTAAAAGTGAATGTAGAGTTGGGGGTGTGTGTGCGCAGGGATCGGGCAAAAACGACAGAAAAAGAGAACTCACGGACACGGACAACAGTGTGGTGATTGTGGGGGGAGGGGAGTGGGGGAGGTAGAAGAGGGCATGGAGGGGATAAATGGTGATGGAAAAAATAAAAGAGAATGTAGAGATACTAAAATGAAAGATGGATGCCCCATCATGGATCACCACCAGGTATTATTTTAAAAGATCCACCTCGGTACATACTTACAAGCCAACTAGCCTGAACTCGTTAGGTCTCATTTCTTTGGAATCCCTTTGCTCTCAACTGTCACATTCAGAGACTCTATGGCTCTTCTCAACAAAGAGTCAGTAGAGCTTATTCACCATCCGTATTTTAGGATTGGCAATAAATAATGCAAATCATGTCACTCTTATTTAAAGGATAAACTATATTTAGGAAAGTTTATTCAAATTATTGTGAAGTTAACATGGATGCTCACTTTTTCACTATTTTCATACACTTTTGGAGTATGACTGACTAACCTTACAGTATCACCCAGGGTGACATGGCCCGACTGCACCTGCCTGATAGGTGGCTTACCTTGATAGTTCAGTGACACCTGAACTGGTCTGCAGCTGGTTCAGATGTATGACAATATCCAACTATTAGAAAGACTTTTAAATGCTTACTACTGATTTCTGTTTCTGTCCCATCACAATGTGGCATTGCATTAGAGGTTGTTCTCCACCAAAACAGAGCAACAAAGCAAGAAAGAGAAAGACACCTTACCTGTGAGGATCCAGAATAAATGAACTTGCGGGATGTAACTGAGGAGCGGGCATGGAGCGCAGCTTCCAGATTGGATAAGGACAGTAGACTCAAGGAAGAAGCTGCAAGAAAAAAAGAAAAACAACTCAGTTGTTTGCTCCCTGGAAGTGCTTGACCATGTGACAAAGCGCATTCAAGAGTCTTCTTCATTTACATGAAGAGCCTGGAAAACATTAGTGATAATGACAGAAACTCATGAAAGCAAATAAAAAAGGCAATTATTAGCTGCAGGAAAAACAAAGTAAATCATGCTTAAAATGAGCATAATAAAAGTCTGATATAACTACATTGGAGGGTGTAGAGAAAGGGATACAGGGCACGGGAGATGTAAAAGTGCTGCTCATTTTCCAATAGAAAGTTAATCGATGATACCGAAGAGGTCACTGGAAAATGTATTTAATTGTGGAGATGGATACCAGGATAAACTGCTAGCAGAAGTGTCAGTGGTTACTTCTGGGCAGCAACGTGCAGAATAGAAGTGAAGTAGGAAATCTGGTTTCAGGATAAGGCTTGCACAACAATTTGACTTGTAAAACTCTGCACATGTATTAAATAATTCAATCAAGATACTAGTCTGATTTACTATTGACGTTCTTAAATTGATCAAATTTTGATCTAATAAAATGTTTCATGCATATTTTCTGCTAAATATGTCTATCTCTATAAACTGTTCAATTTTATATATATATAGTTATATATATTATATATATAACTACTCAGTTATCATGACTATATCTAATATTCTAATGTGAGTTTCAGCCATTCTTAAAACATTTAAATTTTTACCTGAAAAATAAATTAATTTTTACTCCATGGGTCTTGGTGTTTAAAGTTCAAGAATTCTGACATTTTAAAAGTTCAGCAGGGGTTATTGCTTTTTGTGCTTATGACTAAAAAGTGGCTCACAGTCTTCAAATTATCTTTTTAGAAATTCACCTCACCTCTGAGCAGAGAAACCCCTGCCCCTTAGAGGAAAAGCATTTGTACAAATTTCAACCAAGAAGAAATGAGGTTAGAGTGGAAAGTATTTGGTAATGATAAATTTTAGCCCTTGCCAGGATTACAGTTATTGTGCTTTAAGTTTGTCAAATTTCATATCATCACGCTAAATATAAAATATAACTGTTCCTTGGATACCTAAGTTAACTTTTATGTTAAAGCAGGTAAAAACATAGATGAACGTGGCTACATCACCTTGCTAAACACATTTCAACAGTATCTCATCGAGATTTATTTTCCTATTATTATTATTATTATTTTTAATTACAAAGATAATAAAAGCATGAGGCAAAGAGTGTAAACCTCGAATGTATTCTGTTCTGTTCAGTGGCCTGAAATATTTCCCTGGGAAATTCTTGCATTTGCCACATGATCCTCACTTGTTCTTTAGTCCTCCATAACCCAAATGCTTTCAGGGATTCCCATCCTTCTAAATGAAAAATTACTCCTTGGCTGCAATTTAGAGCCTCTGAAATTCCCACTGGAAATGCTATTCAGAGTTGCAGAGAGAGGGGTGTCTGGAAAAAATATACATGAGGAATTGCCTTGAGTTATTCTGGGGCAAAATGACACTGTGGTTAAAATGGAGAAGAGATTGCTTTCTTGCACAATACCGATGTTCCAAGTAAATCATACCCTGTCTGAAGATTCACTCTAGGGTTCACATTGACCTGGAAGCAATTCAATCTACAGGGATCAAGGCCAGGGGAAAAGAGAGCGATGGTGTAAAAGCCAATTTATGACACTAGTCATCCATTCCCCAAATGAGTGTACAGTGGCCATCAGGTTGACATGAACGTTAGGGTCACAAAGTAGCATAAGCTGACCACGTGAAGTTGCAAGTGTCGGGACGCCTTTCTTGCCTGGGCCATGTTATGGCAGGTAGATTTTAATCTCAGGCTTTAGGCTGCTTTGCTTCTTATCTACTGGCTACCTCCCCAACCCTCTGCCTAATCCTCTGTTTTTATGTAGTTCCCGAAGGCTCTGGGTTCAGGCCCACCAATTCAGTTCCCATACTCTTGTTGTGAGTAGCCAGGCATGGGGAGTAGGGCAAGAGAGATTTTAAGGATCCATCGGATCTATTGACTCTCAGCCTCCAAATCACTCCAACCCCTGGTTGATTTAATTCAATCCCAGCCCTCATTGGAGGATTAAATGCCACAGCCAGTTCTGTCCTAAGAGGGATCTTTTGAACTAGCTTGAAGAATGTGAAGGATACTTAAGAACTGCCATCCTTTTTCTCTGGGAATCTCCTCAGTGCAGTGAATTTCAGCTCAGATGCTCCATGATCCCCAGTTCTGCTTTATCTTGGGCTCTAAATTTCCATGACAGTCCAGTGCACCAGGCATGTTAGATCCAGGAACTTGCCTGGATTTTCCCCCTTGGGAACATTAAGAGAAATTTCAAATGCAAAATATTCCAAACTGCAATCATGATATTTTTCTTCCTCCAAACACAACCCCCGTCTCTGTTCACTTCTATAATTGGTGGTATTGCCCTCCCTTTAATCAATGAAGCCAGAAACAATGGTCTTTTCCTTTATTTCTACTTCTTCCATGTCTCATTTCCCACATCCACATAATTACCAATTCTTTTTTTTTAAATTTTTTTCTTTATTGATTTTAGAGACAGAGGACGGGAGAGGGAGAGGCAGACAGAAACATCGATGAAAGAGAACATCGATGGGCCTCCTCTTGCATGTCCCCCACTAGGGATTAGGCCCACAACCTGGGCATGTGCCCTGACCGGGAATCAAACCAGCGACCTCTTGGTGCATGGGTCGACGCTCAACCACTGAGCCACACCGGCCGGGCCATAATTACCAATTCTTGATCATTCTTACCCCCTGTCATTTCTGCTACTAATTTATACTGTCCTCTCCCTCCTATATTATTTTAAAATTTTCCTTCCTGATCTGTTCACCTTGTCCCCAGCCTTTTTTCACTCCTCATGCTGCTGGTGGAAATCAAAACTAGGATGATGAAAATCCATCAGTGGCCCCCCTGTTACCTCAGGATGAAGTCCCTTTTCTATACTCAGGCCTGAAAGGCTCATCTGATCTGACTCCTGTGTCCTACCTCCTATCTTTTGTTCTACCCAGACATTTCATCCCCTCAATGCTTTGATGATTCTAAACTTCCTGTGTTTTCTAAGCAAACCAAGTTGATTCATACCTATGCTTTTCATGTGTTCTTCCCTGTAAAGACTCTTCCCCAATCCAGCTGGAAGATGTGTAGTCTTCTCTTAAAGGCTGTTAGGCTTCATGTTCTTGTGTGTCTGTCCCACCCACAGAATCTCCAAGACAGCCTAATCTTACAGACCCATTCTGTCATTTTCTTATGTCTTATTTACTTCTAGGCCCACTGTATTCTGGCTTCCACTTTCTCTATTCTTCTGAAAGTGCTCTTACTGAAACCCAAAATCACCTTCAATTTTCTCAATCCAATGTACCTTGTTATGAACTTAGCTTATTTGGCACATATGCTGTGTTTGAAACTGTGGATTATGTCCTTGTCTTGGAGTTTTCTTTATACTATTGGGTTGTGGGACCCCTACACTGTCTGGGTTTTCTTCCTCCTCTCTGACCAGTTCTGTGGCTAATATTCTTCTGTCTACTCTTGTTACATTCTTAACCCACCAGATTACTTACCTCCTTGGCCTTATCCGCTTCCACAAATCTTGGATTTATCCAACAGTCCATTGAACTTCTCCATCCCACATCAGACAAAAACCTGCAATCCAAAATGCTAAAAACTGAACTCATTTTCCCTTCTAATATTTTCTTTACTCTTCTACTTCTTTAGTAAGTGAGATCAAATTCTGTCCCATTATCCAAAATAGAAACTTGAGGTTTTCCCTTGATTCCTCACTTTTCCTAAATCCCTGATCAATCACTAGGTTTTATATGTTTTCCCCAATGTGTGTTGACTCCATTGTACCTTCTCTGTCCTGCACGTCTTGTTACACTACTATGCAGACTCGCCATTGAATATGTGTCTTTCCCTAGACTTTTGTAATCCTTCCTCCCCATAGGTGCCAGAGTAATCTATGCTCAGCATAGAACTTTCTGCATTACCCTCTTGCCTAAATCTCTTCAGCAATTCCCCTTTACCCATGAGAGACTGAAGCCCACCATCATTAATATCTCAACATAATTTGATCCCCTTCTTCCTTTTCCATATTATCTCTTGCACCATGTATCTTGCACTTTAACAGCATCCACACTGAACCACTTCTCATTATCATGTCCAATATGATGCCCTTTGCTTCTATTTTTGGTTGACTTTAATATCTCTCCCTGCATAGCTCCAGTCTCACCTGCACAATCTCTAGTCATCCTTAAAGACTCAGGAAGTTTTTCCTTCCTCCTGCCTATACTTCCACTCCTATAGCATGCACTTATAGATTAATTTATTTTACTCTCGTATTGCTCCATGTTTTCATTTTTTTTTCATGGGAGACTCATTACTTAAACCTATGTTCCAGGTCCATCCCTTCTCTTCTCCTTTGCAATCTGACCTGTGAAGCTATCCCTAATGCATCAACATGGTCTCTAGCTCCACTGGATATTCCTTTTCAGCGTCCAAATGTGATCTTCTCTTTCAGTTATTACTTTTCTTAAATTGAGGTAACAGTTAATAACATTATATAAATTTCAAGTGTATAACATTATAATTCAATATCTGTATATGCTATTGCATGCTTATATCTAGTTTCCATCTGTCACCAAAAATCAGATGTTTTCAAAAATCTTTCTTTGATTCTACTGTTATCGGACAAAGTGGGCATCTTCTTCCCCATGGGGTGATTGGGGTGGAGTTCTTACAGTATCTTGAGAAAAAAGAATTTTCTGAGACTCTCACAGGAGAATGAATGATTTTATTTGCTTGGAATTGCATCCTTGGGTACTTTACTACTCTTTCTGACATAAGCACAAGTTCATTTTGGCATTTCTGTGTGTATTGAAATCCCAAGTAGCCTATGAAAGATGGTGGCAGCAAAACCTCCTTTTAGGTGTGATTATCTTGGGCTTCCTGCCATAACTGGATGTCCCAGACTCCACAATCTTCTAACAACAGAACTATCTGCCATGTCCTTTCTCTTAAAATTTCATTCATTTTTAAGAAGCAGATCAAATATCACTTCTGCCTAAAGACATCCTCGCTTCACAAGAGAAGTGTTGCTTTTCTTCTGTGTTCTCAGAGGATTTTTTCAATATAAATTCAAAAATTGTTTAAAATGTTCTGCTTCATAATATAGTTAGTTATACCTGTTGGTCTGTCTTTCTCTCTTGGGACACTGTCTTATTAATCTTTGTACCCTGTATTTTTGCCTAGTAAATTGAGATATTTAATCCTTGAAATATTTATATACCATGGTTTTTCTGATTACAATACATTATTTTAAAAATCCAGGATTATTATTCAAGAGGAAGAACTACATTTTTGTAGAGGAAAAAACATATAAGACAGTGGAAATCATGTTTGCTTCTTTCTCTATGGAGCTGTTGCCTTCAGTTATAGTTCTGAGTCCAGTAGATCGCTCCTCTTTGTGTCTGAGAAAGGCTTAGCTAAGACTTTCTTACATGCAGGGAGAGAGATAGGACTCAATAAATAATATTTTGTAACTAGAGTCTGTGAGCAGCATTCTGAAAAGTGCACAGTAATCTTGGATCTGCGTATAAACTGGATTTACTTTGGATAAGCAGCTTACGTCATATGACAGATAAGAAAATTGCTACTGAGAGTGATGGTCTAATTTACAATCTTTACCTTCAAGAACTTATGGGAGCTGAATTATGCTCCTAAGTAAAGAAAGTCTAAGCTAGTGACTAAATGAGATTTATGTTTCCTGCCAATCTTTTGCCTTTAAAAGATATAATTTTATTTATATGTTCTCAGACCTAGAAGAGTTATGTTTAGTACTTTAAGCTGATTATTGCCAGTGTAATGTTGGATTTGTGACATGGTTTCTCTGCAGTAGGGCAGCATTTGAAACAGGTATTAATTTTCAAGTGTCAAATGAATTCTCAATGTGCATGAATATCATAAAATCTGAATGTCAACTAAAAACTGTATAACTTTATAATGTAGCCAACAGCCTTAAAGAGGTTGTGAATTTCTGTATCTTTTTCCTTTCTATCCAAAATATTGCCTCTCAGTGAGCAAATTAATACTTGACTGAAGACTTACTGAAAATAAGTGAAAAATAGAAAGTGCTAAGAATCCTTGATATGTGCCCATGTTTTAATTGCTATTTGACCCCATTTCTCTTTCCACCAGACAGAGCATAGAAAAAGTGCTATGATGGATGTCAAATGCAGATTCATAATTCACCACAGTGAGGAAGACTTAGGATGGTGCATTTTCACAATCAATGCAAATGTCCAAGCAGGTCAACATCTCATTCAGTAGAGTCAGCACCAATATAATGAAGTGTTTTTTTTCTGTATAGTCAGTGAAGCAGAGTAAGGGTTAGGCTCTAATTATTTCTTATGATGATGGAGCTAGGGTGTATTTACAGTAACAAAAAGGGCGTCGATCAAATTTATGTCCTTTTCTATAGAGTGTGTGTGTGTGTGTGTGTGTGTGTGTGTGTTAGGAGGGTGGGGAGAAAGGTGAGTCTATAGAAAAATGTATCTTCATTGAAGATATTGAAAATGATTTAAATTTTCTCAAGTGTTACACAACGAAGAGAGTGTCATTGGAAAAACAAATACTTCTGTGGGTTAAGGTTTTGGTAATGTATTTTCATGAATGAGTTTCCTATCATTAATGCTTTAAGCAGAATATTAAGCAAAACTTTAATAAAGTGGAATAATTCCTTCGAACTTACAATGAAATTTTGCTTATATCTATATATTTGTTTACAGTGGAAAACAACAATAGATATTTTAGGCATTTTATAAAAATATAGTTCATTGAGAGTTTTCATGAATAAGTGATTCCCCCCCCACACACCACCCCATGTCTAAATTCACTGCCAAAATATTTGGGACTGGACACCTGGGGCACTTGCTTCCTCCTTGGGCACAGGCCTCCTTCTCATTTCCCATCCTGTTGACCCAATCAATTCCATCTGTTACAGTCAGAACCCATATACGGCCAAATTCAAAGAGGAAAATCTTGGCATTGGGGTCCACAGCTTTGCTTCCTGTTTCATTGACCCCCACCCCTCTAAATCTCTGCTCTTTCAAGCAGCGGAGGCATTCTTGACCTCCCTCTGCCACTTCACTAAGTTTCAGGTAGTTTTTAGTCAATTAGGGGCTCATTGTGAATTTTGTTTTACTGGTACTTTTCCAAAATCATTGCATTTTATCCAAGTTCTGACTGGGCCATGAATGGCTCTGCCTCCCATTATAGGATTTCCAGGCATCAGTGTGCAGGCAGGAAGCAATGGTTCCTTCCTGGCCCTCAGAAGCCATACCACATAGGCCTGCCCTGACTCCCCATCATTCTATGGCCATTCAGGGCCATGTGACCGAGGACCACTGAAACTATTTATTTTCTTTAACCTTTTACCCTTCTATATTTCTTTGGATAACCTTGATAGTCTCTCTGTGATCTGTACATTACATGATAAATTATCTATCTATCTATCTATCTATCTATCTATCTATCTATCTATCTATCTTTCTATCTATCATCTATCTATATGTTAGTGACTCTTCTAAGCTTTTCTTAGAAAGAAACTTTCCTTTGAGTCTATGGGTTCCCATTACTGAAACTTAGCTGTGTAGCTGTGTTCTATGTGGCATTAGATCCAATGTGGACCTAATTCCAAGGTTTTTTCTCTTGTTTTTGAAAATATGTGCACACAATTTTTATGGGTTTCACCTCTGTTACTATTGGGCACACAGTTCTGCTGAAGCCACAGTTATTTTGCAAGTCAGCGAGGACTTCTCCAGCACTGGGTTGGAGTTACGTTGGTAACTTTGCTCTAAATTCCCCTTTCAATGGAAAAAAACATGGACGGAAGGCAAAGGAGCATAAATCTTGCAAGTTGCTTTTCCGAGACCAGCCAGAACTAGCCCTAAATGAAGACACTGTCGACTGCTGGCGGCTGTATTCTCCTCGTTCAGCTTTCAACAAGTAGACGCCAGCCAGAGAGCATTAGAAGGCAAAAGGGATCAACCAGTTGTTAATCCAGTTGTGACTCTGGTTTGGGGTTCATGTCTTCAAACGGCCAAGCTGCGCATTGTTGTGTGATTGAGTGCCTTTGTCCTGACAGAGCTTTTCATTTTGTACCTTTCACCATTGTTTTTGGCCCCAGACCAAGCCTCACATCTTCTGGTCCTAGAATTCCTTTCTGCGGGCTCCACGGCAGGCGCAGGCCTCCGGGTAACATGAGATGCCTCCATTTCCCAGCAGACAGCACATTAAAGGCGGGCCTGTTGGCCAGCTGCAGAGACAGGTGTTATTCTCTTTAATTTACACCCACCCCCATCTATTGGTCCTAAGAATTCCTCTTCTAGGGTTGTTCACAAATGCCGAAGGGACTGGGCAGATTTTATCCACGGCAGAGCTTGGGATTAAAGTGTTTCACCTGCTAGGTCGCTTTCGTGGCGAACAACCTTTCAGGTGGAGCAATGGAGCGCACCACCGTTGTGTTCTTTCTGCTTGTTTCTCGTTAATGAGCCAGAGGAGCCGGTGCCGCTCAGTGGTCCCCCGCGCAGCGTGTTTACCGACTCGGATTCCGTCTCAGCTCTTTGGAGAAGGCCGACGCGGGCTGCGCTCTGCGAAACTGGAGAAGTCAAGTAAACGCTATGATAAGTGTTCTTTTTTTCAGCCATGAAAACCTGAACTGGTTGAGGCCTATCAAATTTAATGTTGGTAGGGCTAATCCAGAACAATTTTTTACACCTTTCGTACACAGATGAAAAGAGTCAGATAGCACCGTGTTTACTACAGACTCTGCTGTTCCTTAAAATACGCCTTTGGAGAGTGTGAAGATTTTCGCTGGAGACCGAGCTTACAGGCGGAGCGAGGTGTCGAGGTGTGGTCTGTCGAGGCTAGATCACCATGAGCCATTATCATCTCTTATGGCATTGGCAACTTTACATTGAAAATTCTCTTTCTGATCTAAAATTTTGCTGTAAAAATCCCTCTTTGAGTTGTCAGAATTTTTTTCACAAGTTACACCCAACAGACAACCCTCCGAGACTTCTCACACAGGGCTTGGGTCACGCTGGCTTTTCTCTTCTTTGCAGGATCTGGGATAAATGGGAAAATATTCCAGAATCAGAGTAAAGGCTGTTTAATATAAATAAATATTATAAATCATTAGTATGAGATATTACTTTTTCGATTTAGTTAATATATAATAAGTAAATACTATACGTCGGTGAAACTGGGAGCCTACCAGGCTGACTGTGAGTTAATAGCTTCCTTCTTAAGATTCAGAATTGTGTTTTTTAAGATGTTTGAATGGAACATGGGTCCCATAGAAGAGAATGTCCTGCTGTCTGTCTTCCAGAATTCTTAGAGGCTGGTCGTTAAGGAAAATGGCTGTCAGCATCTTTAGACTCTTCCTCCCTCCCTTCAGACAGGGAATCAGATAATCCAGGGTGGTAGCAAGACTTTATAAGTGGCCTCATCCTACTGTCACTTGTGGCCTTTTGAAAACACCTGTGTCTTTACTATGCTTGCAAACCCCATGCTGCCCCAAAGTGCCCGGCACGCCAGCCATAAACATTACTAGGTTCGCTCTGAGCGTACTGAGTTCTGCTAGCTGTGGAGTCTTGGCACGTGGCATTTCCTCTGCCTGTGCTGAGTCCTCATGCCCTCTCTTCCCTTCCTCCACCTGGCTACTTCCTATGTTTCTCACAGTCCTAACATCAAGCCTCTTCTCATTTGAGAAAACTTCCCAACCTTTCCTCAGCAGAACTAGACACTTGCTTCTCTCTTGATCTCATTCATTTGGTCAGGCATCACATGGCTTTAGTTCTGATCATTGTGTGCTTTGCATGGATTGTTTTAGGTGTGTCCCTAGATCACGGGTTCCTTGAGGATGAGGACAGCATCTCTTTCATTTTTGTGAACCAGGTATTTCTTCACACTCCTTGACCTGTCAATCACACTACTGCCTGTCAGAGATGGAGACACACAGTAGTTGCTCAATTAATATTGGATAAATAAATGAGTAAGGATGTGAGTGAGTAAAGCCATACTTAGAATTGATCTTAAAAGGTTTGCAAGGATGAAGGCAGCCTCTAGATCTGTGAAGGGGGCATTGAATGGGGGACATGGAGAGGGAGAGCTCCTAACCTGAGCTGCTTCTTTTCTGGAACTTCTCAACAACCAACTAAAATGGACTAGGCATACCCTTCACCTGCCTGTTTCCTGCCCATCTATTAATTGCCGCTCTGTTCAGGAAGCTCACAGGATGACCAAGGCCATGTGGGAAATTCATAGTATGGCATCTTCCTGCCCCAGCAACTGGTGATCCTGGTTCATTTTATATAGTGTTTTACATTTACAAGTAAAAGATTCACCTTTGTTTCCAAATAAAATGGGGATTCATACAATTTTTATTTTATTTTTCAATTTAGATATTTGTCTTGGGTGCCAAAGGGAAATCTCAAAGAGCGTGGCCTTTTTCTTACTGCGTGGAAAGTGGTTATTTTGGATTCTCCGGTCTTCTTGTTGTGGTCTGTGTCTTCTTTCTTCTCCCTCTGCTCCTCTCGCAGAGCTGTGGGCGAACAGTTCCAGGCAAGGTTCTGAGCACGTCTGAAAAACAACCATCTAAGGGGAGTGGTATGAAATTCCAGTTTCACAGCGGAAGAAACAGAGGTTCAGAGAGGTCAGGCGGCTTGGCCAAAGGGCGCACAGCTGGTTGGTGGCACAGCTGGGATCCAAGCCCATTCAAGTCCAGAATCTGTGCTCTTAGTAGCCACGATAAACCTCTCTTCTTCAGAAGTTAACTGTATTGTAGAAAGGAAAAATTATTCATTGGGGGGGGGGGTGGCCTGAGCAGCTAATTTAAAGAATCCCTTGGAAATTCCTCATCAAAGAGAAGAAAAAAGGACTCATTTCACTCGTAGCTCCAACCCCTGGTGAATTTTTGAATGCTCATGCAATCTGTAGCTCAAGCCAAATAACCAAATATTTTCTGAAGTAAGCAACAAATTCTGTAACTTGGTAATCATTTCTGACTCTACTTATCTCATGCAGAGGGTCACGGCCCATGGCCTGAAGGCCTGAGAAACTTAAGTCAAGAAATTCTTACGCAGTGAAACTATTTTGTTGTTTTTATTGTTTTACCCTTTCCTCCGGCTTGGGGGAAATTTAAAGTTTAAAGCTCTCTACAAATTATTTTTTCCCCCTAGAAAGCAGAGATGACACAGACACATGTTAGCTGTCAGAAAAGCCACAAAGAAAGGTGATTTTTTTATGGCCTCTGAGAGAAAGCGCTTTCAGGATGAATGAAATCCAGTAATCCCGCCTTTCTGATTCCATGTCTACTGAGATATCCGATCTTGAGTGTGGCCCTTGGTAAAGTACTGATTATAGCAGTAACTGTCCCCTGGGGGATCTGGGATACGACCTAGTAGACATTTCATTTAGGTTGAATGGCACACATAAAAGGGAGGGTCCTGTGGAGCTCAGACTGGCAATGACGGATTTACTCCATGTGTGAAAGACTGGGATGAGTGTCCTACCCGCAGTTGATTTATTAATTGGTTTATTAAAGTCCTACAGTTAATAGTTAATATTTCAATATCTGTTTGAATATCATTATAAATGCCAAAGTAGCGAGCCCGCATATGGACATGCCAGTACCCAGCAAGTGATGTTCTAACATCTATCTATCTATTTATCTATCTAATAATTTTCTAAAAAATAATAGTGTGCTTCACTTGAGTAGAATCGTGTTTCTATTTTATATTTAAATTTAGATGTTTCTAAAGTTGATCAAGTATTAGTTTGTAGGAAATTATCATATTCCTTCTTGGAAGGCACCTCTCTAAATCTATAGTGTGCAATGCACCCAGTTCTGACAGAATTCCTTTAGTAACCCTCTCTCACTTTATGAGATTCCAGGGCACCACCATGTGACCGAATCAGTTACCCTCACATATGTAGCCTAATTCCCCATAGTCATATTTCTTAAAGACTTTTCCAATTGTTTTTTCAGTAGGAGACATTCTGTAAAACTATTGAATTCATTATTTTACTGATGGACAGAATTGTACCTGAACTGTCTTCAAAGCGCCTCTTTTCATTAAAAAAAAAAAAAAATAGGCTACAGCAAATGAAAGGGATCTATTATATAACTCCCTGGCGTGGCTCCTTCTCCTGTTAACTAACTCAAATTTTCAGGAAGCTTGAATTCCTCCAACTTCATGTTAAAACCATTACTTCTCATTTTGTTTCGGTGGCGACAGAGAACAGCTGGCCACCATCCCCGGTGACAACAACCTTCATATAGCTGAAACTTGAATGGTTTTGGACATGGTGCTTACAAAAACATCTCCTTGCAAATGATGTAGCCTATTTGGTATTTCCCCCAGTAAATAGCTAGATTTCTTATAGCCAACCCTTCCAGTGACTATCAAATTTTAGCTCTGTTTAGCATAATGCAAGCATTTTCTGCCTCATCTCTTCAGGAATGTCTTCCGAGGAGGTTTCACAATAAAATGTATTGTGTTTAATTTATGACATGCAATGTAAGAAGAATGGAATGCTTTTCTGTGAGGATTTGCATTGATAATGAAAGGTTACCATAGTGCCAGTCTGCTTTTACCAAATTTGCCAAATTCTGAAGGGAATGCCAATTAGAAGGCAATAGTGCTTTTCCCTGCGACAGATTGAGACCAATGCCTTGCGTTGGGGACCCTTGCTGTTGGTCGGACCCTCCTTCTAATTAGGGGAGAAGGCAAATGCTAGATCAAATAGAGTGCTTATGAAGTGATATCAATCATTGTGGGTAATAACCACACCCCAGGAAAGCTGAGGAAATGATTCAGTCTTTCTGAGGTCATCTTTTCTGTTAGGAGCCGTGTAGCCAAAAAGTCTGAAAATGCTCACATTTTGCTCTCTTTAGGAAAAAACAACATTGATTTTAGAGGCTTTTGTTATGGAGGCCAGGGGGATTTTCCCACTGAAGCGCAGAGGAAGCTGAGTTTGGATTGGGAAGCCAGACATTTCTTGGCCTGAGTTTCTCACTTGAATGGGATTCGGCGTGCCCCCTCCTCAGCTCTCCAACCCCCCAGCAGCTAGAAGCCCCACTCCTCCCTTGACCATATGGGGAAGCTGGCTCCATGGCTGTTATTCTACCGACTCCAAGTTCACGCAGCTGTTCATTCCCTGCTTAATGTACTGGTAATTACAGCAATGTGCTCTTCTGTTTTCCAATCATGTAACTTTTTCTAATGGAAAATGATTTGTTTTTAACAACTTCCATGCATTTTGTTCTTTAATAAGAAAGGGTGCCTTGTGGCACTGAGGGGTTGAATTCTCTATAAAAAGTAAAAGTCTCTATATCAGTTCCCAGCTCCATAGTAGGGCTCCATGGGTCTAGCCAAATGTGGGGGCGGGGGGTGGAGACGAAAGTGGGTGTAACTAACTTGCTATGAATAGGTCAGTTGGGAAACAAAGCAAGCTCTTTGCCTTCTGCACATGGAGGGGGTGAAAGAACATTTTTTTTTTTAAATGTAAAACAGGGAGGAAATCAAAAGTACAAATTGAGCTCTGCTTTCGTGATCCAAATTCAATGCACTCTCAAGGGATTTAAAAACAAATGTCTGAAGAGCTTTTTGCCCTAACTTTTGGGGCATGTACATTTTCTGCTTTCATGTTTGGGTTTGGGTGGGGACTCAATGATAGCAAAGGATGCATCCTTTCCCTTCAGCCTGCCAAGCTCCGGGGTGCAGATCAAACCAAACATGTGTTTGCTCACACGATCATTTCATTTGTGGGCAGAATGCATCAGCCTTGGAATCGCTGCCCTTGTATCTCCCTAAAAGGCATGAGGAATCCCACAGGAGGATTTTTAAATTAAAAAAAACAAACAAACACAAACCAACCATTTTTTAAAGCATTTTAAAAAGCAAACTGTTTTCAACTCCTTAGAATATTACATTTTGGGGCTTTTATTTTTTTATTTTTTATTTTTATGTGTTTTTTTCCCCCCAGTGGGTAAAAAGGGGACTTTTATCATTATTTTATTTATTTTTATTGTTGAGATTACAGATGTCCCCCATCCACCCTCTCCCCACCTCAGTTAAGCAGCAGTTGTAGGAAAGAACACCAAGTCAGATTCTTGTGTGTGGATGGAAACATTGTTTCTATATGGCCACATAGCTAGTTTCATCAGAATGATGACAGGATAATTTTTTATATGAAAATTCAAAGTTTGATGAAGTTGAGAACATGACAGATGATGATTACAAATTAGACATGCCTCATCAGACATTTGAAAGATTCATATAATATAAGATTTAACTAAAGCTATAAAATATATATTCTGAGCCCCATATCCTTTAGTGCTAAAATGTATCCATATCTTGCAGGGGCACTCATTGGATTACTTGTGTATTACCTTTATGCTAATTAGGACTGGTGACAACATGCCTGCTGGAAATCACCTTGCTGTCCTCTGCCCTCGCTTGTCTAGCCTTCCATCCAGAAGGCTTTCCGTTTTTTCTTATAGATTTCTTGAAAATTTTATTACACCAAAGTAAGAAAATTAAAAATGTTCAAATTGAACCTTGGAACTAAATAACTTCTAAATTTGCAATAACTTGGGAAAAAACAGTGGCTTTGCTTAAGAACGACAGCAGGGACCACTGCGGCATAGAGGCACTTTTGTCCTGTGATGTCTTTGTTAGAAGCTCCACCTGTGACAAACGCCAGCGTGGGCTGGCTGTGCTTCACTCCTCACGCATGCAGGACATGAGTCCGTGTCTGATTTCACCCTTTAGAAAATCATTGTTGCCTGCTTATGAAAAGCAAGAAATGGTGCTTAATATATTTAAGCATTAGGATCTTCAGAATTAGTAACATGTCTCTAATCCAGGCGTCTCTGATACCTCATATTCTATTTCTTTGGATGATTACATCAGTAGCTTGGAGAATATGTTATTTTTAAAGCTTTAAGCCATTCTGATATCCATTAGACCATCAAAGCTATAAATATGATGTGATGAATGCCAAAAAAGGAGTTATTCTGAAAACGTTTTATTTTTCCTGCTTTATTAAATTGTAATTGATAAGTAAAATGGTATATATATTATGAAATGATTACTACAGTCAAGTTCATTAACACATTCATCACCTCACACAGTTCATTTTTTTGTTTTGGTGGAAATGCTTAAGATCTATCTTAGTAAATGTCAAGTATGTAGTACAGTATTATTAACTATTATCAACATGCTGTACATTATAACCTTAGAACTTATTCATTTTATACTGAAAGTTTGTATGCTTTGATCAACATCTCTGCCATTTCCTCTTCCCTCATTGTCACAAATGGCAGGATTTCCTTCTTATTATGGTGGAATAATATTCCATTGTATATGTATCACCTCTTTTTTATCCATTCATCCATTGATAGACCCTTAGGTTGTTTCCATATCTTGGATGATGTGAATAACCTGTGATGAACAAGGGAGTACAGATGTCTCTTTTATATCCTATTTTGTTTTCTTTTAGATATATTCCCAGAAGTAGGATTATTGGATCATATAGTATTTCTAGTTTTAATTTTGTGAGGAACCTCTATATTGTTTTCCAGAGTGACTGTACCAATTTATACTTCCACCAACCACATACAAGTGGTCCCTTTCTCCACATCTTCACCTGCACTTGTTATCTCTTGTCTTGTTCATAATCAACCTTCCAACAGGTGTGAAAGAATATTATATTGTGGTTTTGATGTGAATTTTCCTGATGATTAATGCTGTTGAGCATCTTTTCATGTACTTGTTGGCTATTTGTATGTTTTCTTTGGAAAAAAATTATTATCAGGTCTTTTGCCCATTTTTAAAATGGATTATTTGTTTTTGATATTGAGTTGTATGAGTTCCTTATATATTTTGGATATTAACCCCTTATCAGATATGTGGTTTGCAAATATTTTCTCCCATTGTGCAGCTGTTTTTTTATTTTTTTTATTTTGTTGGTTGTTTGCTTACTAAACATCTTGTATGTGCCAGACATTTTCTAGGAACCAAGGACTCAACAGTGAACAAAACAGACAAAATCTCTGCCATATGTAGGGTACAATTTAGTAAGAGAAGATAGACAAATTATATTAGTAAAAAATTGGTTAAATATCAATAAGAGCTAAGAAAAAAAATAAAACACTAAAGAGACAGAAAGTGATGAAAGGGTTAGAGTTTTACATGAGGTAGCAGAGAAGACCTCACTAATAGAAAATTTTGAGCACATACTTGATGGAAATGAGCTATACCTGTATGGATATATGAGAGGAGACTTGTCTAGGCAAAGAGGGTAGTAAGTGCAAAGGCCCTGAAGAAGCATATATCTTGTGGGTTCAAAGAGCACCAAGGAGGCCATTGTACCTGGAATGTAGAACATGATGGGGCAGATGTTAAGATAAAAGGTCAGAGAAGTATAAAGGAGCCAGATCATGCAAAGTCATAGTTTATTGGAAGGACTTTGGCTTCTACTTTGAGATATGGGAAGCCATTTAAGATTTTTTTTCCACAGAAAAGTGACAGAATCTGACACATCTTTTAACAAGATCACTCTGACTGTCAGGAAGTACAGACCAGTTAGGAAGTTATTATAATAAGCTGGACAAGAGGAGAAACTGGAGAAGTAGATAGAATCCATATTAATGGAGGTCCTACCGTATATCAGGCATTCTTTTAGAATTGTGGGGGGAAACAGAAGCTCTGTTTTCATAGGATTTACGTTCTACAGAGAGAGATCAGACAATCAACAAATAACCCATTGTACAGGTAACCAAAACCAAGGTTAAGCTGCCTGTTACCACAAAAACCAAACTCGTGAGACAGGTGCTGGGGAAAAAAAGGAAACAGGTTTATTCAAGTGCCAGTAACCTGAGAAAATGGGGGACTCTTGTTGCAAAGCCCATCTTCCTCATCTTAGTACAGACAGAGGTGTTTTTAAGGAAGGAGAGGGAAAGCAGAACAAAAAAATCAAGGGGCTGGGGTTTAAAAGTTTCCTACATGCAGGCCAGCACAGTCCATTTTAATAAGGATCTGGAAACTGGTCAAGTAATGGTCTCGTATGTGTTATCCAGGTCTTTGTCATCCTGGTTCTATATCATCCTGGTTTTATAGTTGAAGGTCAGCAATTCTCCTAGAGCTGGGATGATCGAAGGTCCGAGTTTGTATCTTTTGAAGTCAGTTCCTAGGATTCTTATACAAATATGCTATTTATATACAAGTTACATATTAGTCAGAGTCAGCATTTGCAGAAACAATGTCAAAAGAATGGTGGTGTGGGTTACAATTCCCCACTGTTACATATATGTGAAAGTGATAGTTCTATTTAGATAAAACCAAAAGACTCTCTGGAATTGAAAGTGTCCAAAAACAGAATCAGGGAGAGGAGGTAGAAGAACATAGCTGGGTCCACCTGAGACAATGGCTGTGACTAAGGTGGAAGTTGTAGGTGTTCCCCTCTTTCCCTCCCTCTTTTCTTTTTTTCAAACTTATTTAAAATTTTTAAATAATTTTTATTTTATTTTTTTCTATTATTGAGGTATAATTGACAAATAAAATTGTAAGACATTTAAAGTGTACATTATGATGATTTGATATATGTGTATATTGTGGAAGAATTCCTTCTAGTTAATGTACACATCCATCACTTCACATATTAATCTTTCTTCTTCTTATGGTGAGAATATGTGTTTCATTCTCTTAGCAAATTTCAATTGTATAATACAGTGTCATCAACTACAGTTACCATGTTATATATTAGATTCTCAAACCTTATTTATTTTATAGTTTGTTCCCCTTTTTTTAAAACACACACTTTCATAGTTTGGGTTTATGTGCACACATCTGGAATCTATATATTTTAGGGTTCTTTAAAATCTGCAAAGATGTTATGTCAAATATTAATTCACACTCAAAACAATTATTTTCCAAGTGCTATAGAAACAGGGTATATTTGAGCATAAAACTATCTACATGATTGTTCTTTTAGGACTAGTGCTAAACTATACACTTCTTTCCTATTGGTTTTGTCAAGTCTGATGACTCATGTGCATCCAGCTGAGTTCCTGAAGTCCTGAACTGAGGACCTCCTTCATGCCTTCGTATTTGACCAGTCTTTAGATAGTCTGATTGACAACACTTTAGACACAGAGCACTGTTTAAAGAAAATATCACAGGCACACTGCTCATCCATAAATGCTCACTTCTGAGGGCAGGTTTCTCTCAGAAGGTGCAGGAGGCCATGACTGAGATCATTAGAGAATCAGCCTTGCACCCCAAACATAATAGAGTGGGGAATCAGATGGGAATTTTGCTCTGAGCAGGAGCAAAAAGACAGTGTCCTTGACATCAGTCATGCAGGAATTAAGGAGCAGAGTTGACAGCACTAACCTTGAGTGCTTTCCCCTGAGGACTCTGCTCTGTTTTCACAAAGGCCTCGAAGGCCAGACTATGAAAGGTGGAAATGTAAACACAGCACACCGATTGGCCTTTGGTCTGAGAGTGAGCCACACAGGCTTCCAAGGAAACAGTTTCTAGGATTCCAAAGTAGTATTTGGCAGTGGCTTTATAGGAGAGACAAACCGTCCAAATGCAGAAAATGCAATGCCAGTAAAGTAAATCCAATGTTCTTTCCTGATGGGGAGAATGCAATTAAATCTGTCAGGAGCCAGAAGGTTGCCATCATCTGCTACTGGGGTCTTAGCTCATGCTCATTACTGATGGTTTACCAGATGATGTCCCCTGCCAGGTCTGATATGCTTAGGTAGCCATGCCTTTGAAGAGGAGGCTGTGGTGCACATGAGGGAGAGGGGATGGAGAAGACTGTGTCTTTATGTGCAGAGATTAACTGTTCATCCCTGATATTCACACCTGAGATCAGAAGCCCACACCATGCTTGGCTTCTCTAATATGCCAAGAGAGCTGTGTCAACTCACCTTGAGAAGTAGGTAGAGGAGCATAGGTCATAGAAACAAAGTGAGAGTAAGGAGATATTATAACATTAAATGTTATTGTCACTAGCCAGAGAGTAGATCTATGTAATGAACTGACTTGTGCACAGCTCATGATGTGATAAAAATACAATTTTACTTTATTTATCTGTCTAGTTTGTTAGTTGCTCACTTGTATTTTAAAATTTTAATCACTGGCAGTAATCTCATCTTGCTCTAAATGAAAACTCTAAAAGGTCTATGAATTTGCAATTCACTTTTGGTCCTATAGTCACTCTATATCACACAGTCTCAATTTAGAACATGAAATGTTCTGTTCAAGATGTTTATCAAAACTGTAGCTTGTTATGACATCAAATATCAAGTCTTCTCCCTTCCCAGCTTGTACCTGCATCTGGCTGGAAATCTACAAAGGGAGAGGGGGCAGTGAAGGCAGGGTTTCAGATATATTTATTCCTCTCTATTTTTTACAGAGCACCCTTCCTCTCCCTCCAACAGCTTACCAGCCTGTCTATCTTTAAAGTTTTAGCAGTCAGGAAGACAGAGGAAAAGTCTTGCTTGAGTTGGGCCTCTCCTTAACAGGTTTCAAGTTTTCTGGGTTTAACAGATGACTAAAGTTAACTTTTTGCCTCCAGATTATCTTGGATGTGCAGAGGACCCCACTCCTGCCATCCCCTTGACCTGGGCAGATGCATCTCTAATTACAATAATAGATTGCATAGCTTTGCAGAATCTAGGAATATGGCGTCCACTTCTGTATTCTTCTGCTGGGATCCCCAGCCATCAAGATGACCTCGTGGGTAGGACTTAAAGGCTCGAACTTTGTTCTCTCTCCCATGTAGCATATGTAAGAGAGACACATAAGCATCCTTACTCCAGAACTGTGGAGTTCAAACAGGTTCATCCTAGTGCAGCTACACCAACATTTCTGCCCCAGAAGAGTCATTATGTAGTCATCCCTCACCAGGCTTGGAACAGATGGAATACCACCATCACCCCTTCCGAGACAGTTCTGCAAGTGTGTTCTCTTGCCATCCCCTCTTGAAGCAAATGAAGAGATGTAAGAATCATGCAAGAGATTCATATCCATTTTCTTTGCAAAACATGTTTAAGGCAAACTCTTTTATACATACTTTGTTATTTGATATTTATTGGGAGGACCTCATTCAAGCTAAGTCAGGAAGAGCCCCCATTTTGTCCTCTGGTTGTTTTGTAAAAGAAATTATGCATAAGTAAAATTGGACAGAAAAAAAAAGTGTTGTTTTTCTGTATTCTTCCATCCTTGGCCTTTCCATATGCTCACTGACCTCTCCACCCATCTTTTTTATAAGTTCTTTTCACCAGGAAATATGAAACCTATGTTGCCTAACACAGGACAATGCTATACCACTTCTACTACCACGCCTTCTCAAGCAATAGACTTTTTAAACCTCTCATCTCTATTAAAATTCTCTACCACAAGACACTTATCCTGACCACCCAGCCCTGTAAAAGCCAAGAGATAGTTCTTGAGCTTCTTTCAAGCACTCTGGAGTTTTCGTTGAAGAAGGTGACAAACACAATTTCTTGCCCAAGTAGAGTTCAAGGTTTATTCCACTCATTTTCACTAGAATCTGAAATAATACTTAGTTTTGCCCATACATTTTCATCATCATGGAAATTCATTTTTGCAACAGAGCTAGGATATAGTATATATTGTGATGTCTGTCAGAACAACTGAGTCTAAAAATTAGGTTAGGGTGCGTGGTTGGGATTGAGTAGAATGTGCTCCTCTAAATCAGAGGTAAGTTGATGCCACAGAAAAGATCCCTTTTTACTACAACCCTGAGGATTTTTACTCCTTTGTGCTTATACTTTATTCCATAAGAAAAAATATGGAAAATAAACTTTTTTACTCAAACCCCCAAATCGTACTGAAAGAATACCAAGTAAATAGGGTTATAATGGAATGTATTAAACATTGCTCTTAAAATAATTGGCATTCACCTTTTAATCCCTTCAATGTCACCCCAAATTCCTGTACTAGTAACTCAGAAAATTTAACAACTACTGGTTCATTCATTACTAAAGAAAACATTATAAACTCATTTGTATTGAGTTGTTAATTGTTGATTTTAAGGTTAATGGTTGACATTAGCTTTTCTTAACCTTCTAGAATAACATTTGCATTTTATGTTTTTAAAAAACTCAAATGTCCTTAAACCTGAAGGACTTGGTTAGATAAACATTTGAGGAACAATGGAAAGGCAGCTATGGAGAATTTTTGATAGGGTGACTATGAGTAGTAGCCAATATCCCCCCAGTGAAGAAGCATACCTAAGTCTAGTATTGGTACTTGGGAACAAGAGAGAAAGTATCTGCAGAAAAATGAAAGTGAAGTTTATTTGAAAGATAGTTTTTGACTGCTCCATCACTTTAAAGAGTACTATATCTCAGCCCAGATGATGTGGCTTAGTGGTTGAGCATAGTCCCATGGACTGAGAGGTCCCAGTTCAATTCCCAGTCATTGCACATGTCCTGGTTGTGGGCTCGATCCCCAGTAAGGGGCATGCAGGAGGCAGCCAACTGATGTTTCTCTCTCACATCAATGTTTCTCTCTCTCTCCCCTCCTCTCTCTCTAAAAAATCAATAAAAACATTTTTTTAAAAAAAGAGTACTATATCTCAGCCAATAAAAATTAGTTTTTGAGGATTCAAATATTTAACCATTATTTTCTGAAAAGATATGACATTGACTTTTTAACATATGATCTTTTAGCTTTGAGCCTATTTTCTATTTTTTTAAATTGAATTTATTGGGGGTAACGTTGGTTAATAAAATTATATAGGTTTCAGGAGTACAGTTCTGTAATACATTATCTTATATTGTGTGTTAACCACCCCAAGTCAAGTCTCCTTTCATCATTGTTTATCTCCTCTTTACCTTCTTCTACCTCCCCCATCCCTTTTTTCCCTGGTCCCTATGATGGGCCCCTCAAGAGAGAAAGCCCCAAGAAGAACTTTCCCCTCCTCACACTGCTCACCCACCAGAAGCTGCTAAAATGTGGGCTAGGTAAGGATTCTGTTCTTCCGTGCCTTGCTGAACCACACGGAAGCCTGCGGAAAAAGGAAGAAGGCACACTTTACATATCCTTAACAAAATATCCTCTCATAATTTGAGCCAAGTAGAAAAATTACTAAAAGTTCCACAACCAAAACAATGACTATAAATAAAGCTCTGCATTGCCCAATCTGTTCATTCACCTTTATCTACCCTCATAAACCAGCCCAGCACTGGCAGCCAGGGACCCAAAATCAGGGGCTACTTGGAAAGGACTGTTCTCACTCCCCAGTAGCACAGGGTCATAAAACAAACAACATCATGTCTTGATTTGAAATCCGGATATTATATTCAACATGGATTTCCAAAAGTATTGCAATAAAGTGTTATTTATTTTGGTTACTCACTATTTTGAAGACTCCTTGTTCTGCATCTGAAGCAAGTACATCACTTGCCTCATCTTGGTTCTGGATTCTGGTTTGTTGCAATCTGAGCATATCTAGATCTGAGTTTAATAAAACATTAAAACCTGCCCACAGAGCCAAAGGGTGTCTGTCCTTCTGTGGAAATCTCATGGTCAATTTTTAGAGGATGATTCTTTCTTTCTTTGGTCAACTAGCAATATACATCTAGTAATGAATGAGAACACTGAATCCTCCTAAGCCAAATTCAGTGATCAGAAAATGGTCAGAAGTAACAGAAAGCAAATGGCAAGATTGTCTGCGAAAACTTGAAAGAATATTTAGAAGATTTAAAATATATATGCATATTTTAAACATGCTTTTGTGGCAGAGGATAATTTTCAGAGATAAGTCAAGAGTTAGGGCAGGTTCTCTATCTCTGACCCTACCTTAGCACTTTCCAGCTATTTTTCTTTAGCTTTTGATGTTAGGTTGCCTGGTAAATATTTTATGTTGAACATAGGTCAGATTTCCTAAGCTTTGCAGAAAGTTATTTTGCAAGGGAGAAAAAGAAAAAGAAAAATGATTTATGTAATGAATAGAACATTCAATTGGCTGAAAAACCCTCTCTGAATATTTACTATAAAATGATTATCAGAATTGAGATCCATAACATTAAGAATTCCGAATCCATTGATGCTACCAAGAAATATCTTTGAACAGGCATGGTTGTTTTGTAGGATGACGGTATAAAAAAATTGAAGATAGTGATCACCTGAGGTTCTTGTTTGAAACCATTCAGACCTTTATGTTTTCCCTAGGATAAAATCCAAATATAAAAATATGGCTTACAGCCTGGCTGGTGTGGCTCAATGGATGTGGCATCGTCCCATGGACTGAGAGGTCCTGGTTTGATTCTGTCAGGGCACATGCCTGGGTTTCAGGCTTGATCCCCAGTAGGGGGCGTGCAGGAGGTGGCCGATTGATGTTTCTCTTTCACATTAATGCTTCTATCTCTCTCTCTCTCTCTAAAAAATCAATAAAACATATTTTTAAAAAGTATGACTTACAAATGTTTTCAAGAACTGCTCCTTCTCCAGCCTCACATTGCATTGCTCCTTCATGTATCACCTACTACACCCTCACACTCGGCTTGGCCACACTGGGCATCTTCTGATTCTGTCAGTTCTCACAAAGACCTTTGCACATGCTCTGTTCTCTGCCTAGGATACTCTTTCCTCTGCTCTTTGGCTTACACTCATTACTCATTTATGTTGTAACTTACATGCAACTTCTTACAAGAGGTTTTCCATGACCAGCCTATCTACCTCACTTTATTATCTCTAAAATAGCCTGATTTTCCCCTTTCATATAACTTTTATTTATAAATTAACTTTTAAAAATCATTGTTCAGATTATTACTCTCCTACTAGAGACTCTATTAGGCCAGAGACTATTCTATTCCACTTATGTCTGTATCCTGATTGCTTTCTCAGTGCCTGGTATATTATAAATGCACAGTAAATATTTGCTAAATAAGAGAAAAAAAATGGTCAAATGAACAAATATGTGACATACTTATTTTTAATAATGCTGAAATGGAGTTAATACATTCTAGTACCAGCAATATAGTAAAAGGTATATTTTAACTGATTTTTAACCAAAACATTTATAAAATGATGATTCCAATCAGTTGGGTGACTTGTCTCACAAAGCCTACCTCCTTTATATTTGAGATCTTTGTATCTCTTTGGATAGAAAAGAATTAGGGGTAGTTGGGGTAGTGTCTGATACTCTAGTGGGCCCTATGGCGTCTCTATGAGGCTGGTTGGAGGCTGAATCTAAGAGAACAATGTAGGTTGAGCTGATCTACCTGGACACCTACATACACATGTAAAGGCAGCTTTAGCCAGAAACTAGATGGCAGCCTAAGAATTAAATATAAATATTGTGACAGGGAACACCAATGTTGAGTGAAAAGAAGCAAATGCTAGATAGCATTTAGCAGGTCATTTGGAACAGCATTGGCTAGGATGAAGTAAAAGAGAAAACAGGAGCACCAGCAGGAGTGTGAGTCTGTTGCAATTGTGCACCTAGAAGAACCAGTGTCAGACTCCAAAAGAGGACTGATGCTCTTTGGGCTTGTGGAGTTTTTAAGCACCAGCCTCTCTCCTGATATGATCAGAGGTTGGAAGCAACATCGGTGTCATGTGGTAGAACTTTTGGTTTCAGTCTAATTCCACTGGCTGAGCATAAATGGTTGTAGTTGTCCCTGTTTCTTTCATGGTATAATCAGTGGGCTGGAAACAAGCCTTGTTGATATAATTCATGTGATGTAGTGGATGGATGACCTAGTTCACACTTCAGAACTCCTTCAGGATTGAGTGTCTTAAATAGGTGACCATGATGTACCCATGGCACTTTGTGAATGTTTAAACTGCAAGGAACCACTCTTGAATGATTTATTCCTTGCCTCTCATCTCTTGTCCATCAGTAGACATGTATTTCCTCTTCTTCCTGGACAAATAACCAGACTTTATTTTCTAGGATCCATAAAGTTAATTGTGACCATATTACTGGTTTTTGGCCAACAGAATGTGGATAAAAGTGTTATACATTGTTTTGAAGTCTGATTTCTACAGAGTCTTGGCTGTTCTTCCATCTTTCCCCATTGCTTGCTGATTGTATGGGATATCACAGAGAACTGTAAAGACTTAAATAGTAAAGGAGGCATACAATGGAAGGATCTTGGTCTTGGAATGACTACCCAAAACTAAGTCACTTGGACTAGATATGAGCAAGAAATAAAATTGAAGTTTATGTCACTATTGAGATTTAAGAAGTGATATATCACAGAAGCTTATGCTTCATACCATGATGAATAAGCATATGGAATAAGAGCCAGGTATTCAAACATAAGTAGAGATCTAGATAGAACATGAAACACAGGAGAGATCAAGGTCCACATTTTGTAGATGAACAGATTCTACTGGACGAAAAGTACTATGTCAATGCCCATTTTTTATCTTTGTTCCCTAAATTGTAAAATTAGAGATATACAATTTGACATTGAAATTATTTCATATAGTTTGATATATTTGATGCAATTGTATGGTGAAACATCCATTCCCGTCTGTCCTCAGTACCTCACCCAATATCTTACCCATTCCAAAGCCAGTCAACACTGAAATTTGCAAATGATCCTGGGTGAGTATGTTCAACTAACACGGCTGAAATAGCTAAGTCCCGAGACTGCAAAACTCAACAAGATTTATGCTCTGCCATCAAGGCATTGAGAATCTAGTGTGAGATACAGATGCTTAATTAAACAATCCTGACAGTATGTACCACAACTGAGCTACATACAAGGCGAGAGTAAGAGAGAGAGTGAGCGAGAGAGGGAGAATCTGATCAGTTTCCTTGAGGAACTGGCACAAGCTGGGTTCTGAGAAGGCTGCAGGAAATGGGGGATATTTGACCAAAGTAAGGAAGAATGTGCATGCATCCCTGGGGCCTGGAATGGGGTTTTAAAAAGAGAGAACTACATGGACAAAGGGGCAAAGGTGTGAAACGTGATGGCATTTTTGAAGGAATGGAAACTGGTTTGCATGACTGGAGTTTAAGGTGCAAATAGTGACAGAAAGCAGGCAGATTTTAGTGTCTTGATTCATTGATGTCCTTCCTTCCAATGAGCTTATGCTTCCTCTTAGCATAGCTAAGCATTTATGTGGTTATCTCTCAAGCTTGTCATCACAAGCAACATGCCATTTCTGGCCACTCTACTGCGAGCCATTCACGCTGCTAACCAACCCTTCAAATGCTTTGACACATCAAATCTTCAACTTCATCAAGACCTTGATTCCAGTGTTCTTTTTGCCCATTTTCAACCACTTCTCTCATATTCTCAGTTCCTTATTTACCCAGCTGAGATTTTATCATCTATTATTGGACTTATTAGTAAGTCCATTTCTATATGATTGACCTTTCCCAGATGACTTTCCCAGATTGATTATAGAAAGAGTGGAAGTGAGAGGGGGAGAGAGATAGAAACATCGATGAGAGAGAACATTGATTGGCCGCCTCCTGCATGCTCCCACTGGGGATTGGGCCCACAACCTGGGCATGTGTCCTGACCAGGAATCAAACCAGCGACCTCTTGGTGCATGGGTCGATGCTCAACCACTGAGCAACACTGGCTGGACCATTCATTCTTTTTTTTAAAATGGCATCTAAATACTCATTGGTTCATATTCCATAGATTGCACTCCAACTCTCCCAAATCTGGAAGGTTTGCTTAATTTTTCTCATTTTCTCCACTCCTTTATACACTCCTTTGACAAGATTTATCTATTTCATTTTAAAAACCTATTTCCAATCCAAACCACTCTCTCCATCTCAATGACTACTATCCTACACATCTGTTTAACTTATCTTCCTGCTACTATTTTCCACCAGATTTGCCACAATGATCTTTTCAGAATATAAATTGTCATGTCATTTTCTACTGGAAACTTCTTCTAAGTTTCCTATTTAATTTAAAATAAAATCCAAATTCCTTAACAAGCTTTATGAAGCCTCACGATCTGTTCCCTCCTTTCCTCTCTGACCCATTAGTCTTTGACTCCATGTGTCCACTTCAGCCTCACTGCCTTTCCCCCTGTACCTCAAACATGCAAATGTGTTTCTACCTCAGGACCTTTGCAGTGCTGTTCCCTCCATGAAAAAAATGCTCTGTTCAAGGCTTTTGGGTCCCTCCATTTATTTGGGTATCAAATTAAAAGTCACCTTCCATTTGATGCCTTCCCTGACACTTGACCATATCATAGAGCAGCTGTTTAGTTCGTCTCAATGATATCACTTTAATTTTTCACATAGAACTTATCACTTGGTCTGTGTTTGTGTGCCTTTGTCTATCTGTTTGCTCCCTGACCTAGACTGCAAATTCCTTTAGTGATAGAAGCTTTCCTGTCTCTTCCTTTGAGTATCCCTGGTGTCTAGAATATTGCCTGGTGATACTCAATAAATATTTGTCAAATAAATAACAAAACTGAATTAGTGAACTTTGTTTTCACTCAGTTGACAGTGGAGAGCCAACATCAGGCTGAGGAATTTGGACTTTATCCTGTGGATGGTGGGAGTTCAAAAGAGTTGTAATCTGGGCAGTGTCAGGATAAAAACCGCGTTTTAGAAATTTACTCCGGGAGCTGAATGGAAGATAGATTGCAGAAAGCAGAGCTGGAGGCACGGCAATTCGTTAGGAGAGGATAATAATAGCCTAGACAGAAGACTAAACAATGAGAGTATCAGTGACAAGAGAAAGGAGTGGAAAGTGTTGAGAGTGACTGAGAAGGAGAATGATAGGACTAAAAGGACTTATTGGATTTGGTGAATCATGTGGCGGAAAGAAGATAAAATGATCCCAGGTTTTGGGCTCGGATAATTACGGATATAGGAGTGCTGGATGATAAGCCATTTTGAGAGAATAAAATAATGAATTTGACTTGAACAGTTTGAGTTAAAAGTGCTGTTAGGACCTATCCTTTGAGGTGGCAAAGGCAACTAAATATGTGGAATTGGAACCGAGAAAATAGGTAAGAACTGGAGATCACATTTTTTTAGTCACCTGCACAAAGCTGACAGGGATGAGGTCAGCCAGGAAGAGTAAAAACCTTGACCAGAGAAAGACAAACAAGTCAGAATCACCCAAGGTACTTTTTCAAATTAGACATAATTTCCCTTCTCCAGTTCGGTTTTATACATGTAATATTGGGTTGCATATTGGGGTCTTCAGTGTACTGGGCTTGAAACAGGCTTGTGAACCAGAGGGCTTGGAATGATACATGATGACCAAGAAAAGAACCCTGGGGAAGAAAGCAGTTTTAATAGTTGACCCACAATGAGAGACTGGGGCAGGAGATTGAGACATATCACTGAAAGATGTAGAAGAATAAACACAAGGGAAACAAATGGACATAAAACACAAAACTACAAAGAAATATTCCTAAAACCGTGGGTCTTGAAATGTGCAAGAAGCAAGAGTGCTCATTAGTGCCTGATGCTGATAAGTCCAGCACCAAAGACACATAGGGGTCATTATTGAATTTGACAATTGATCTATTTATGATCCTTGTGAGAGCAGCCAGATTTAATGGTGAACTTGTCAGGGAGCAGAACATGAGGAACTAGTTATGAACTAGAGTTTATAACTCTTTTCAGAAGCATGGGCTGTGAATAGTGTGAGTGATAAGGCAGGGAAGAAAAATTGCCAGGTATGGAGAAAAATTGTTGTGTACTGTTTTTTCAGATGAGGCTGAAAGGCATGAAGCTCAGTGGAGAGGGAGAGTTTGAAGCTTCATGGGAGAGAGTTGTAAGGGATGAGACGGGCGAGTCTAGCTACAGCATCACAACCCCGTACCCACCAAGTCTCAGCTAAAAGTATGGGGATACAACTAAGGGTTTTCAATGTTCAAGGGATTGCATTTCAAAATTTTAAAACAAAACACTGGAGCCTTATGCCAACTAGATTAGCTAAGGACAAATGGATGACAAAACCAGCTAGGAGGCTTTTGTAGTGATATAAGTGAAAAACTATAAACTAGGTCAGTGGTATTGCAAGAGAAGAGTGGAGGTGGAAATGAACACATATTTACGAATGAAAATCAATATGAAATGTAGAGGGCTTAGAGATAGAAAGTAATGAAGAGGAAGGTGCTTAGATTGCCAACTTGGGTTACCAGGATTCCAACTTGAGTGATGAGGTTGTGTATGTAGTCAAAGTAAGAAATAATAAAAGAGCTAAACTGGAAGAACGTTAATTCAGGTTGAGGTCTGTTGAAATTGTGGTTCAAAACAAATTTTCAGGAAATATGGAGAAGGCGCTCAACAGAAAGAGCTGGAGTAGTTGTGTATATTGGAGAGACCTTGCTAAACAGTCTTGTAATAAATCATGACCTTAGATAAGTCATGTAGAGTGAAAGGAGAAGCAGATGTTAGATTACAAATGTGGGAAATTTCTTTGAAGAGTAAGCAAAGAAAGAAGCATGTGTAAAGAAGACTGGAATGCTATGAACAGAGAAGTAGGAAGGAAACTAGGAAAGATCAGTATTATTGAGACCCAGTGTACCTGACAGAGTTGATGGTCAGTGAGTATTTGTTAAGTTCAATTGACTTGGAGACATTAAATGGGACTGAGAAGGACAGATAAGACCAAGATGATCAAGTTAAACATGAGTTCAGAAATGTTTGTTTAGCACATTGGGGATTGCTGGGTTTCTTACTGGCCAATTTTTAAAAATTATGGTCTAGATGGAAACAAAATTTCAGTGGGTTACATATAGGTAGGAAGGATTATGTGGAAATTTTAAAACAAAATTTGTCAAATAATCTTTTGGGGCTTTGCCTAAAACCTTGTGCTGTTCTTCTTAAACATTTAAAGACTCATTAGTAAATATTCAAGACTTACACAATTCATGATAATATGAATTTAATGACCTATACATTTTTTTTCTGAACAATGTTTCATAAGTAGATCGGTAGAATGTAGAACAGGATTCTAATGCAAGTCTACCATGAGGGACTCATATAAGTGTACCTCATTAGACACTGAGCATTGCCAGATCCCTTTGGAGTTTCTCCTGTAATTTTACACATTCCCCACGTGCTTAACACACACACACACACACACACACACACACACACACACACACTCACTCACGCCACAGTAGCATGTTAAAAGAAATTGTTTCAAAATTTAGTACCAAAGAAAATGTTTCAAAAATAATAATTTTTCAAGAAAATAAATTAATGAAGTAAGTTAGGAAGATAAATAAAATATGTAGTTTCTACACTTTCAAGTTCAGCACCCCATATACATACGACCATCAGAATTTTAACTAAGCAGTTCATTTTGCCACAACCAGGTAAGCTTCTGAAAATCTCTGGTATTGGGGCTGGCAAAATGTGTTCGTGCTTTTATTGTGAACATTGCTGTGTCAGATTTTCCAAGCAGGTACTTTTATGCACCAGGACTGGTCTCTGAGTGTTCAGATTCATTATTTTTCCAAAATTGAATTCTACTAATTTATGCAAACAACTACAGCTTATTTGAAACATTAAATTGTATGGGTTTTTTTAAAAAAAATTTTAGCACCTTCAGTTTACGTTCCAAATTTTCATTCTTATATTACCCTAATGACACTGCTCAATATTTTGGAATGCTCACTCTATAGTAAGGGCTTATGGATAGACTCTGCCTCTCAGTATTTACTGAGAAAAATTTAACTAGCATCTCGTAAATATTTATCACTCAGATGCAATGAAAACAGTAAAATAATTACACGAGAACAGAGTAATCACTGACACATGTTTCATAATTCCACAAAGCTGCATCCAAGAATTTTATAAAATTTTATTGGTCATTTGATCTCTAATCCTGGTACATTCTTTGCAGGAACAAATAAAAAGGCATTGGAAATATCTTTGGAAAATGTGGGATGGTTCCCCAGTTGGTATTTCACTATATCATTTGCTTTATTTTTCTGTGAATGTATGTATATATGTATGTATGTATGCATGCATGTATGTATGTATCTATCAATCAGTCAATCATCTATATACCTATCATTTATCTATCAAATGCTTTCAAATATGTCCTTTACATGTAGAGGCAGAGAAAGCAGAAACATTCTCGTTGACTGCGATTATACCTGTATATCTATCCACAAACAAAACTGATACACAATCATTGCAGCTTCCGTCGTGTGGTAGCATTGACTAGCTGCAGATGGTTCATGACAGAATCAGGTGATTGAATCAGGTCTCCAGCAGTCACTGCTGCTGTGAGCTCTGACTGCCAGGCGCCACCGTACTTCCCGGAAAGGAGCTGTTACTGATGGATCACACTTCTGATGACGTAGCCGCAACCACCCTTTCACATCTTAGAGCTGATATCAGGAGAACACTAGACATTCTTGTTCCTGAAAGTGCTACTAGGATTCCAAAGCCAGAGATGAAATGTGCTTATGTAATCTTTCTAAGCCTGATTAATTTCTATCTCTTCAGAGAGCCTCCCCTATCCCTGATAGCAGAGAGGTTGCTGAATGGCTCTCAAACACCGTTTCATTTTCTTTCTGGGCACACAGGAGGAAAACATTTTGCACTCTGACTCCCTTACAGCAATTGAATTCTGGTTAATAGGATGCCTAAGACACGTAGGTTAAGTGATTCCTTTATAACATAGAGTGTTAAGTAATATTTTTCTCTTAAGAAAAAAATGATCCAGTGTTTTGATAATAAGAATGTGCTGTTTTTTTTTAAAGATATGTGGCCAAATGTATAAGTCAAGGTATTTCTTATCTTTTAAGAAATAGCTAGTGGTGGGATGGATGAGAAAGGTGAAGGGATATATAGTCAATAATATTGTGGTAAGTTAGCACAGTGACAGATGATTACTACAATTAGTGGGGTGATTACACTATAAGGTATAAATTTGTCGAATTGCTACATTGTACACCTAAAACTAACACAATTAATATAGTTTTGTATACCAATTATACTTAATCTTATAAAACGAAGAACTGGTTATGTTTGTGGTATCTTATTTAATATTTTTTCTACTAAAGTGATATTTCAGGTTTAACTATGCACACTGCATTCTGAAAGGTCTTTGGTTCAGCGGATGTCCCTGTCTGGGATGATGTCTTGGATCCCACATCAGCTTAGGGAACACGTAGACACAACGCTGAGTTGGGACAGGAGACTGGAAGACAGGTAATACTTAAGACTAATGGAAATAAAAAGGTTTTGGTTTGTGTTGTCTTCCTTAACAGATGGAGAGGCCCCAGAGAGCAGATAGAAACTGAATTTTACTGGTAAGTCCACCAGCTGGGCCCGGGTTGATCCCAGGTATCACTGTCGCTTCCTCTGGGATCCAGGCTGCTGCAGGTCAGTAGTGTGGCTTCAATTTCTCTTCTGGGGGCCAGTGCACAGCACTTTAATCGCCTGGTGTTGTGTTGAAGAAGGAAGTCGGGTCAGTGAGGCATGTCTGGAAGGCAGGTGGCAAAATGCAGTGAAAAGAAGGACAGTTGTTTTTAGTGGGCTGCCCTGTGTCTGGCGTGGTTAAGGGGTAGTTCTGTGTGACACAGAGCCAAACACCACCTCTCAGCTTCTCTTATTTTGTTCCCTTTCCTCAGTCCCACCCAATATATATCAGTTAAAAGCTTTTTTCATTGGAAAATATGAAATTGTCATGTACAATGTATCTGCAAGTTCTAAATGTGGTAGTAATCAGTTAATTCTAGTTGTCATTTTTACTCATCTTACATTACTTTTCCCTTCTTCTGGCAAACAAACAAAAACAAAAAACCCTCAACTGTCCTTTGAGAACCCATTCTTTCTATTTCTTAGACACAGTTGTTGGCTAGGGAGAAGAAGCTGACTAGGGTAGGGGAGAGCTTGGCCAATCCAAGCTCCAAATCGCCTGTAGTCACATTAACTTTTCATATTTCCAAACAGTGAAGTTGTGATTTTGTACTGTAGGGACTGGGAATGGATGTTCTCTTATTCTGTTGGGATTGAACTGGGGAGAACACAGGTAGAGACTCACTGCTAGCGTCTTCCCACACCTGTGGTCTGAGGATGAAGGCAACACTTGGAGGCGAGCAGAGACACGCTGAGCCTACAGAAAGAGAGAAACACCATCCTCATTCGCATCATTTTAACCCCTAGATTCTTCTAGCCAGTAAGTTACCTCTGTTTTTTTGTTTTGTTTTGTTTTCATTTCCGTTTGTTTTCTTACGATTGATTGAATGCTAAGTAGTTTGTGTCTCTTGCTTTGAAAACTAAATTATAATACAGCGCCACAGTGAAGCTCTTCTTGAAATTACAACAGCACACGTTTGGGAAATTTATCAGAAACTTGTATATTAATCCTTTTTTGAAGGGAGAGATTAGGTGTGATAAAGAATAAAACTTCTCTGGAATGCAAGCTGAGGTCTGTTTTGAACTTTGGTACGCCTCATATCAGACTTTGGTATGTATTCTGAGCAAAATACCTATCAGTGGGTCTGTCAGTACATGGAGCTAATGATGCCCCGATGGTGAGTTGGCTTTACCATACTCAAGGGTATTCTCATAGTTTTGCCCCACTGTTTAAAAAAAGAAAATATATATATATATATATATATATATATATATATATATATATGTGTGTGTGTGTGTGTGTGTGTGTGTGTGTGTGTGTATGTGTGAAAGTGTGTGGTTGGGCAAAGGGAAACTAAATAAAAGAACTAGGAGAAGTCACCATCTACTGTGTGAGAGCCGTTCACGCCATCCTTCCTAGAAGAATGAACAGGCATATTTCAAGATTTAATCTATGGCAGTCCTGCTGAATCACAATCCATGGTCCAGGGACGTGTGTGCTGGCAGCAGCGGAACTGTCCAGAAAGCACACCTAAGCCAACACTGTTGTCCTGAAGGACCAGGGAGGAAAGGGCTCAGGCCGTGCAGGCCCCAAGGTCCCTAGCACAAGGTCCGTGCTGCTGCCGTGGCATGAATGCAGCCATGCACCGTAGGTAAATAATGAGCATAGACACTCTGTAAATATAGACGATATGTAAATATAGAATGTAATGACTAAGCACGGCTGTGTTAAGAAAAAGCTTTATTTATGGACACTGAGAGTTTAATTTGATATATTTCTCACATTTCATAAATGCAATTTTTCTTTTTCTTTTTTTCCCCAGCTATTTAAAAATGTTGACAATATTCTTAGCTCAATTACAAACAAACAAACAAACAGACAGGCAAAAAACAGATGGTGGGCTTATTTAACCCATGGGCTATAGTTTGCTTGACTCATGGTCTTAGAGGCATGTTCAGTCTGTAGATGGTTCTCAGTCTTTTAGTCAACCAAAAAGTCATGGTTATTTTCCTACGTCTGATTTTTATTCCTTTGTTAGTCAATGAATCATTTGAAAAGAGTCTATTTATAGTATTAAATTTCAGGTTTAGCTTTCAATTCTACATTTTGACTGACTCAAATATTGTGTTTTTGTTTGTTTGTTTTTATTTCACCACAAGAGAATAAGAGAGAAGTATAAGTGGATACATTTTATAAACTGGAAGGAATGTTAGGTATAGTTAGACATATAATATTAGAACCCACCTATAGGACAAATACCAAGAATCCTCAGAGGTTTTTCAATTCTTTAGAACTACAACTCAGAAGAGAATTACCCCAAATATTGAAGTATGTTGTTGAAAATGTGCAAAAATAGGGGGAATGTGAAGAGGATGTTGATTATTAGTGTTGATTGGTAAGGAGTGAGAAAGGCACAAAACCAGGGACATTTTTCTTGTGTGAATTAAAAACTGAAACATTGTTTTGGTAGATGTTTGATCAAATGACAAGGACGTATTTTATTAGTGGCACCTACTCTTATTACGACATCCAGAAAGTACAGATTAGTGGCGTGTTTTGAAAAGTATAATCTTCCTTAAACAGTATCATCAGGAATAACTTTACCAACAGAACCTCTCATAGGGCCTTTTCTGTTTCCAGCTTTTCAGGGATAGAGAAGGGGCTATGTTACAGACATCCAACCTCTAAAGCAAAAACCACAGTGGTAAACAAGGGTAGAGTTCAAATTTCAAAAGGTTTACTGGTTAAAAATAAAAAAAGAACAAAACAAAACACTTTTGAAACTGGCAAACAGAAATATCTCTTCCCTAAGTTAAATTTACCTTTGGATTTAAAAACAAAAAATGCCAGGCAAAGCCCAAGTGAGCATCCAATCAAAGAAGTTATTGTTTTACAAGCTGAGAAGCCCACATTCTCGACATTCCCCTCTAAACTCCACTAGACCCTTGAGACATCTTTTTGCTGCCTCCAACTTTTCATGTATTTTAAATAAAACCCAGAGATCCCTTTAAAGCACACTCCTAGAATATTTACATATAAGCAGATAATATTCCCAGATTTGTGCTCTATGTTTGCGGATATGATTGGGGGTCATTTTATTTGCATTTACACTTAAAATGACTCAAAATGGGCCTCCAGATTTCCTAAGACTAGAATGTGTCCACAATTTCAAAAAACAAATCAAGAAAAATATTGTTTATTGTTTATTTTAGGAAAAGATTGAAAACAATTCTGTAAGTATTGAAAGGCAAATACATAAAAAAGAAAAAGTGCCTTATGGATTAAAATTTTTTTAAGTGAAACAGTAAAGAATAATTGCTTTATAGCATGACACTTACATATTAGGTATCTATGTAATACATTAAAATTAAACTTATATATGTAGCAAACATATGTATAGTTCATGGATATATAACTTCATAGTAGCCTGTAGTTCATTGATAAACATAGATATAAAGGTGCAAAATTATGTAAAAACAGAATATGATAATGATAGGTTGAATAAATATACTGTAAAGGGTGATAGGAATTTAGAGCAGATAGTCAATGTGGGCTGTGCAGTTAAATAAAGTATTGCTGAAGCTGTGGATTTGAGCCAGACCAGCTGAGAAGGTGAGGTTTAAGGAGCACTAGGATGAAATGAAAAAGTTTTCAAGGCAAGAGCAACCTGGAAAGCAGGACTTGGCTTGGGGAGGGAGGTCTGTTACTAAAGCAAAATTGACTGAAGTAGACCTTTTCTGTATCTGAAGAATCAATAATCAGTATAAACTTTATCCTGAACATACAGACTCATGTAGTGTAACCATAACGCCATTTGACTTTGTTTTCTATTGTCCCGTTAAATTCATTAAGGGAATTTCTTTCTCTTCCTGAGCTGTATCTTGGACTGTGAGATGACTAAGCTAAGATGTCCTATGGATCCTTAAGTCACCAAATAGAATTAGACTGTACAGATGCATTGAATGTGCAAAACTCCAAACTTGATTTAAAGTTAAATTTTGTCACCACCCCCAGCTGGGTTGCAGACAGCAAGGCAGGGGAAGGGGTATGGTCTTCATTACCCCCATCTCGCCCTCCCCACCCAACTAAGAGTGGTTTCTGCTTCCAACCCACCTTCAGCATCAGGGATGGCAACCAGGGAGGAGGAATAAAGATAAGAGGCAGGTCTCACCTGACTCGTCGCAAGATGTCGTTGTGCTCAGCTGGGCCTGCCTGGTGTTCTGAGCTACCTCTTACCTTGTAAGCATCCACCTGGATTATTTGGAGGTTCCCATGGGAAACATGAGACTTTCCCGGGGACTGTCCGCCCCTCACAGACTCCCTCTTGTCTCATCACTCCTCCAGTCTTTCATGGTGCCGGATACTCATTTTTAGTGACTCACCAGTAACTCAGAGGTTACTGTAAAGGAAATAAAGTCCAGTTGCTAACATTGTCCCCACAAGCCCAGGTGTCTACAGCCCAAGGCGACATTAGGGAGACTCTTAGGTTTAAGCAAAGCCTCCATTCTTGAGTAGGTTACATAACCGGAGTATGGCATAATATTTGACAGATTTAAAAATACATCTTATAGACTTTATTTTAAATGTTATTGTTTTTACATGCCATTGTTGCCTCTAGACCTTTGAAAGTGGGAAAACAATTCTTGGAAATTGACTGGGTTCATGACAGTGACCTGAATTGGTCTGTGGCTGTGTATTGACACCACACACACAAACCCTGGAGGAACACTGTTAGCGGTTTGCCTAATTGATTCAAACCTACATAAGACAAAAGTCCTTAAGTCCTTTTGTGTCATGGACTCTGCAGTATGGGGAAGTCTATGGACCCCATCTCAAAAATGTATTTTTTTTTAAATGCACAAAATAAAACACAAAGGATTCCAAAGGAAATCAATTGTATTGAAATACAGCCATCCAATTATTAAAAAGTGATATAGCAATGTGTACATTTTTCACTATAGAACAAGAGCCAGTGGCAGGTCTAAGAATATTATATTTTTGAAATAGTGGTGGGTGTACACAGTATTTCATAATAGCTCCACCACTGAAGTGTGATAGATGATATCTGTGATTTCTGTTGGTGACACAGTCAGAGGCATTGCACGTACTCCGTGGTTTGTTTCATAAATTCCTAGTTAAGTGATGTGCTAAATTTCAGTTAAAGAACAGGGAAAATAAAGGTTTCTGAATTCCACCACCAATCAAAAGCAGCCTATTTGCATATCGCTACTACCCCTTTCTGTGAAATATTGCCAGTTGCTCTACTGAGGACGTTGCGCCTGTAGAATTCAATGAAAGATTTACCCTGTCCTTGAATCACTCCCTCTGTTGATTCCTCCATCCTTGCTTTTCCCCTGGGAGACTGTAACCGGCTGTTTACAGTGCTCCATTGGGCCCAGCTTCCCCCATCAAACGGCTTGGTCTCTGGCTACTGAAACATATTACCATTTCGCAGAACAGCAGCTTATTTTTTTTCTTAGAATTTTCCTGCACATTGGCCCATTCATCCACATTGGATATGACTTCTGAAACAGCATGAAGGGGACCATCAGGACCAACAGTTTTGCTTTAGCCTAATAAGATGATGATGGCATTACAAATGAAACACCTCCCTTCCTCTGCAAAGGCAGGCTTCCTGATGGGATTTCTACTCTGCCTCTTCAGCAGTGTGAAATGACCCAGGGAAAGACTTAATAAGTAGATGTCAGCCACAGACTAAGCCAAAAAAAAAAAAAAAAAGAAGAAAGAAAGAAAGGAAAAGAGATAAATGCGACACTGGGCAGCCCCATCATGACACAGTTTGGCCTCACACTTTGCATTTGATTCTATAGTTTTCCTGTGTTAAATATGGTCAGGGATTCCCACGCAGTTTCAGCCTGAGGCTATTACTTCTAATAACTGAGACTGATGAAAGGTCGTGGTATTTTTACAGCTTAGCTGTGACATGCAATATATCACTTTGCTTCTGTCAAAGAAAATATTATACACTTCATTGGCAAAAGGTTTGATCCTGCCAGTTTGCTCCCTCACTGTCGACAATGTACTTGCTTGGGTTTACTGATAAATTTTATATTTAAAATGTTCCAGAAAATTGCCTGACGTTAGAATAAGATCATTCAGGTATAAAGCAAATGTTTCGGGATCATTAGGAAATTAATTATGTGAAATGATTGACATGATGCCACCAGAGGGGAAGTTTTACATACAGCCAAGCTTGTTTGAATACAATGCCACAGACCCCTGGCGAAAAACTGCTTCTTGTATTAAAATGGGAAAAGTCATTTTGATAGAAAATCAACTGTTTAGAAAATTGCGCATTCATAGGATTTCAACTCAGTGATGATGTTCTTTTTCTACTTATGCTTAAAAGAGTGGTTGTTTCTGAATTTTTATGTAAGAAATGGAACCCCAGCCATCAGTGCTTGGAAATTGTTTTGTAATTAGCAAAATATTTTAAAAAAATTTTTTTTGGAAGAGTGAAGGAAATCAACAATACAAATAGGTAATTTATGATAAAGGAAATGCCATATATTAGAAGCCAGGAAATATGTCCAAAGAGTTATTCAGAGGGAAATTCAATGTGTCAAGTTAGATATAAATTGAACTACCCATAGAAAGTAATAAAAAATATGCATACTAAGCCTGTAATCTAAGAATGCTCCCAAATTCTCAAAGATGACAGGAAAAACTGACAATAAAGATAAAAGTAAAAATAAGTGTAGTTTTAAAAAAAGAGAAATACCGAGTTTAATAAATCCTAGAATAATTTATTTATAAAAATTTAGACAAATGCCTTAAATTTTAATTTAAGAAAGCGTTTATAAGTAAAAGAAAAATCTATATAACCAGACATCGAATGCTAAAATAGAAGCTTCTAGTACCCGCTACAGTGGTGAACTTGGATGGCTGTATTCTCCCAAATCAATCCTGTCGAAACTGCAGAAGTTCGTGGGGGCTGGAGGCCTGCATGGGTCTAAGAAACTGACAGAAACTAAGAAAAAATACGTGTTGGGAATGAAGTCCACCAAAACTGTACCTGTGTTTGCAGCCGAGGCTCGTGGCGATCGGAGATGGATCAGGGAGAATTGGTTGGAGGAAAGCGTTTTATTTCTGCTGTCGCTTTCAATGCATTATCTTGATGTAACTGCGGTCTCTTCCTTTGCCGTGAATGGTCACTGGTGCTGTGAGCAGTAGGGTTGCCGCTGTCCTTGGCATTCACATCTTCAGTCTTCTTTCTTCAACCCCCCAGAGTGGGTTTATAAATGAAACAGGAGGCCTTGTCTCAAGCTGCTTATTTAAAATAGTTTGAAAGCGCCCTGGCCGGTTTGGCCCAGTGGTTAGAGTGTAGGCCCGCGGACCAGAGAAACGGGGTTCGGTTCCTGCTAAGGGCATGTACCTCAGTTGCAGTTTGTCCCCGCCCCTGTTGAGGTCATGTGGGTGGCAACCAGTCGATGTGTCTCTCATATCGATGTTTCTTTCTCTCCCCCCCACCCCTCCTGCTCTATCTGAAGATGAATGCAAAAATGTCCGTGGGTGAGGATAAAAAAAAAAAATTAGTTTGAAAGTGAATCTCTGACTGGAAGACCTGTATGAATAGTTAACATGATTTTGTGGGGCCTGCCCTTGGCACATCGCTCCCTTCTCCATTAATACAATGGAGAGGCAGAGCGGAACCCAATCTTTGGGGCTATCCCAATATCTGTTACTAGAAAAAATTACCTGGTACCCACAACTAGATCAAAACTCCTGGGAACCTTCAGTAGGTGAGTGGATAAATTGTAGAACATCCATCCAGACACTGAAAAGCATTAAAAAGAAATGAGTGTATGTATCAAGCCACGAAAAGACATGGAGAAAAAAATTGAATGCATATTACTAAGTGGAAGAAGCCAATGTGAATCTACATGTATGATTCTAACTATATGACATTCTAGAAAAGACAAAGCTAGGGAGCAATAAAAAGGTCAGTGGTTGCCAGGGGTGGGTTGGAGGCAGGGATGAGTTTTTAATACAGTGTACTGCATGCATTACTACAGTGTTGAATACAAACTCCATAGTGTTTTCAACCCCAAGAGTGAATTCTAATGGCAACCGTAGACTCTGGTGACAAGGATGTGTCAAATGTAGGTTCATCTGTTGTATCAACTCTGGTTTGGGGTGTTGATCATGGGGGGGGGCTGTGCTTGTGTAACAACAGGGATCTCTGTATTTTTGGCTCAGTTTTGCTGTGAGCCTAAAATGCTATAAGAAAATATAATTTATTTTTCTAAAACATTAAACTACTATACATCTTTTAAAAATCACAAAGATTTAATACTAGTCTTCATATTTCGATCATGTCTTTGATTCCAACCTGTTACAGGTACCACAAAAAAAGGTAGAACAATGTTCTCTGCCCTGTTCAGCCAGGATCCCCTCCCCCTGTAACATTTTATAATAGGCGTTTACAAACACACAAGAAAGGTGACAGAATTTCAGGCATGCCCACCAACTAAATCTAAAATTGACCTTTTATTGTACTGTACTTGTTTTTATCACACATATATTTATTTGTGTTTCTTATTTTTAAAATTTATTTCAAAGTAAGTTGTAGACTTTAGTACATATCATTTTATACATATCATTATTATACATATCCATTAACTAGAGATCAATGTTTATTTATGATTCTTTTTCTTCTTCTTTTCTGATAATATTTGCATACAAAGAAATATACAGATTTCAAGGGATCATTTGATGACCTGAGCAAATCAGCCACCTATTAATAAACAGAACATGACTGTCCAGAGAGCTTCTTAATGTTCCTTCCTAGTCAGCCCTCTACCCCATGCCTACCATAGATTAGTCTTACTTGATATAGAACTTTATATAGATGGAATCTTAGAGTATGTCCTGTTTTTGTGTAAGACTTCTTTCAGAACTCAGCATGACAGTTTTTGAGATTCATGCATGTTAATGTACATATATCAGTAATTTGTTTTTTTTTGTTGCTGAGTCAAAGCCTACTGTAGAAACAGCATAGTTTATTCATTCTCCCATTGCTGGGCATGTCGACTCTTTTTTAAAGTTATTATGAATAAAGCTGCAGTGAGTGAATCCATGCAAGGTTTATTTTGAGCACATATTTCTTTGGAATTACTGGGTCATAGGTGAGGTGATTGTCTACTTTTTTTTTAAAGAAAGTTGGAGAGATTTTTTAAAAAATGTAGCATTTTAGTTCTACCCGCAATATATGAAAGTTCCGGTTGCCACCACACACAACATTTAAGAGTATCTGTTTCATATTTTAGTAGATGTATGGTGGTATTCATTGTAATTGCAATGTCAGTTTTCATAATTTCTGATCACATTGTGTTTTCATTTAAAAATATATATATTCTAGTTACCACTCCTAGGGTAGGTATATGAGTTGCAAATATTGACTACTTCTAGATAAGATGATCTAGGGTGAATTTTATTATCTATTTTATGCTTTTCTGTCTATTACAATGGGTTCTTATTATTATAATTCATCCAGATAAACATTCTTTAAAAGGTTGATTGGTTTAAGAAGTAACAAAGTACTGTGAGAACATGCGTCCTCGCATCCTTGGAGCATCCCTGGAAAACAAAACACGTCATTACTTACCAATGAAGGAATTGGGGTGCATTGCAAATAGAAAAGTTCAGCACTAGAGAGCTAAGCAAAGAAGAACTCAGGCACATAAGGTGTTGCCTCTTTTTCTGGACTCTTCTACTCTTCACACTGCATCTTTGAATCATTTCCAAATAACCAGACCATTCAACCAATGAAGATGGTCATATCAAACAATAGGCAATTAACAGCCATCCAAACTCTCTGCTAATCTTTCTGCTAGCCAGGAAGAGCAGAAGCTAATGATATTTTGCACCTCCACATGTGTTTCATCTTAATGTAATGATTTTATTCTGCTTAGGACCTTGTTGCAGTATAGTCTGAATGTGTATGTTTATTTAATGCCTATTGCATACAAGCTATTATGCGAGATCTTTGGAGGTTCATAGATGAAGTCATCATATGAAGAACCAACATCCATTGCAGCTATTTCCAATATGACCAAGGTGGATTGCTCCAGCAGCCCCTGGAGGTCCATCCACTGTGCTATGTCTGCTTTAGGAGCATCAGCCCACTGGGTGAATCTGAAATTTTATCAGCCTTCTGTTGCCAAGCATAATGTAATAATATGCCATTGGAGAGTATAAGAAACAACATTTAATTAAGTGTCGATTGCTTCAGCAATAAACATTCACTTATAATGCCCTATAACCAAAGCAAACATTCCTTTTTTTTCTCTCATCCTTGATTCCTTTTGCATCCATTGACAGAGTGCCATGGTTGATGACCCGTATTTTGTTGTTAGTGACATGCATGTATAATTGGGAGAATGGAAAATGCTTAAATATATCAGAGATGTTCTTGGAACTGGGCTGGTTTCTACCAGATAGATGTTTTTGTTTTTAAAATCCAATTGGCATGCCTGTTTTATAAGCATAAACATGTGCTTCATAGCTATGAAAACAAGTAAATACCTTAGGAAAAGTGCCCAGGGGTAGCAGTTTATATGGGAAAGGTGAACAAAATCCAGTTTGGCTAACCTCTTGTCACCCCATGGAAGGTACTAAACCACCGTTAAGGCTAGACTATAAGGAGAAACCTGATTCAATTTTTCTAATTCAAAAGAAGAAAATCCATTTGATCTTAGTTATAGTGATTAGATGAAAATGAGAACATCACAAACAATGTCTTGTATATAAAACTAGTGAGGTCTCATTTATAATTGGACACACACATCCAGTAAAAATATTACCTTTTTTATTCTCTAATGCAGAATGGAATACACTGGGCAACATGTTCCTGAGTGACCATGTTTGTCAAATTATCTCATGCAAAGTATCATGTATTGAACCCGTATTAAACTCCTGTGGTTTGAACAGTCAGGCTTCGCTCACCATGTGGAGAACCTGGAGTTTTGGCCTTTCTTGGAATGTTCACATGCTCACTTGGTGCTGAGCTCTTGGCAAAATCAAAAGGAGTGACCTTCAACACTGACATTCTTTTACATTTTCATCTTATTTTCACGCTGGGGTGGACTTGTTCATTCCTCTTTCATCCCCTGCTAGAGCGAAGCTTCCGGTTTTGCAGACAGCATCTCTCTCCCTCTTGATCATACCATCTGTCTCCACATTACAGCTTACTCCGCACGACTACCAGGTAGCAGACGTCGTTTTGCCCAATAGCAAGTACAGTGGAACGTCTTTCACAGGCTCCCCACAATCTGTGAACATATGATCAGTCTAGGATAACACGTTGTACTAAAAATATACCAGAGGAATGTTCATATGGGAATAAACAAGGGACCTGGATCAAAGGGGAAATGTGCCATGTGCTACGAGCTTCTGAAATGTAGATTCCTATGCGTCCCAGAATGACGACGGTCTGTCAGTGGGAGATGACGGGCTCAACTGGTGTTTGCTTCATTATTGCAAGTGTTAATGTGCATTTAACAGTGTGGGCATAGTGTGTTTGGCCTAAAATCTAAACTGTGAGTTAAATGAATAGAAATCTAAAAGTATTTGTCGTGAGATGGTTGGTTTGATAAGCAGAACTCTGTATAATTTCCGTGATGACTTCTGAAATGCACAATGACATTAGAAGGAACATCTCAGTGGGTCTTGAACTTCACAGCATTCCCAAGTGTTATGTGCATATATTCTAGAGACTTTATACAGAGCAATTGACAGTTCATGCAGAAAATATGTGTGCTAATTTTTTTAAATAGCTCATTTTATTATTGAATACTGGGAGCTGAATTTTTGAACTTAGAACTTGTAACTTGCTTTAATTCATCTGATACTCAATATCCATCTTTATTTAATCGGCTAAGGTGAACATTGCCTCTGATGTCACCCCTCTTATTTCCATTTCTGTTTTCTAGAGGAGGATAGGGCTGGGAAGTTTGCTGTTTCCTGAGATTGGTCAAAGGACTGTGTCTTTGTCTGAATGGCACAATACAGACCTGGATTTAAATTCTGAGTCTGCATTTGGTGCAGCCAATTCCAGTTCTCACACTAGTCACAAAGGTTGTGAACCTCAGAGGGTGTCTGGTCCCCAGGTGTGGGGGAGTGGTGGGATGCAGTGGAGATGCCGGTCATGGTTGGTGTTCACACATGGGCCTTCTCTCCTATGGCTGTGTGGCTTTGAACCACTGATTTAAACTCTTTGTTTTTCTCTGATAAAATTTGGAAAATAATATGTATTCATTGGGTTATTATGAATGGAAATGTCTGGTTCATAAACTTTCTTACTTGGATCTGTATGATCAGTTGGCTTACAATGAACACATCCTCTGCTATCCTTTAATACGCCGTTTTAAGTGTAGATCTAAGGAAATGTGCGGTTTCATGGTAAGGAGAGCATGGTGCCCAAGAGTGTGGCCGACACCTGATTGAATCTGGCTCTACTCGCTGGCTGATGAGAACAAGGCACCTGAATTGAGCCTGCCATTGGAATGAGAGCAGTTTTTCCCTCGTGGCTGTGGGCTGTTGGGAGAATCAGACGTCTGTTAGAATAATATTTGACACATACTAAGAGTTCCATAATGACAATTGATATCAACATGTATGAGTGCAGATCTGAAACACTGCTTCCATAGAACTGGTCACTCTATTTATTCAGCTCTCCCATAAATATTACCCAGGTAGAAAGGGAGCTTTGCTCTACCTCCTTCAGATGGAGGTGTAAGTCTTTTGTCGTCTCTACATTCTGCTCATGTATGTCTATTGCATCACATTGCGTTGTGAATATTGGTTGTCAGGTGCATTATCCCCACTGAACAGTGACAAGTTCACTGTTAGTGACAAGTTCGGCTGCTAGTGACAAGGGCCTGTGTATTCTTTTAGGTCTTGTAGCATTGGGCCCATGTTTTATTGGCAAATAAATACACAGTAAAAGCTGATTTTATATAGTTATTGTTGAGTAAAAGCAAGGTATTCATTCTTTGACTTTTCCCTTATAAAAATATCTTCTTAAACTGTGATCTGTGGATGTGCCTGAGCTGGTGGGTGTTTATGAAATTAATTATGTTTGTGGATTTTTCCAGAAAAGGGTCCAAAGTTTTATCAACTTCCCAGGGCATTCTGTTGCCCTAAATAGTTTGGGAACCATTAATATAGAAGCTCCTTACGTTTTGTCGCTGAACATCATTTTCCAAAAAATCATTAAACTTCTAACCTGATAATTGCCCCAGATGACCTTGACCTTAGACTTTTACCTTCTTTTATTCTTGCTTCTTCTGTTTTGTTCAGTATCGACTTCCTAAAGAATGCAAGCGCCTTCTGTGAACATCACAGATGCAATATCTGCCCATGAGACTACAATACGGTCCATCAGATTCCATTCCTTTAACAAATTATGTGTTCTCATATCAGCATGTAATTTGTCTTGCCAACTGAGAGATAATCTTAAACATTATTATATCTAGAGAAATCAAATTGGCAGTAACCCATCATTTTCCTGACTTAGGAAGCATTGATGTCATAGTGGCAAAGTGAGGGAAATAGCAAAACAAAAGTTGAAGTGATTTTTTGCATACATGCTATTTTAATTATTTTCTATTTAAATTCATTTGGTCTTTAATGGACTATTTAAACTTGTGGAAGAATGAGAAAAAATGTGATCTGCTTTTGAAAATGATCAATATATGATTTCTATTTAATTATGTTGTATTCATTAGCCTGAAGGCCAGGTCGATGTAACAAAGAGACCCAAAAGACCATGGTTCAGTAAAATAGAAATGTATTTTGTGTCTCCTAATGGCGCAGAGAAGGAAGGAATTTCTCTTTCTGCATGTCAGACCCTGGACAACGGGGCAGCTCTGACGTCTTCAACTTGTAGCTTCCAAGGGTGTCTTCGCCTTCTCATTTTCAGCTCACAGAAAGAAGAGTGAGGAGCGATTCCAGAACCGATGTTTTCTAAGCAAGTAAGACAGAAAGTGCACATTTCACTTCTGCTCAGACTTCATTGATGAGAACTTAATTACATGGTTACACCTAACTACCAAAAAACAGGAAAATGTAGTGTACCCGAGCCAGATGCATCCTGTTACTCTAGAAGAAGCAGAACAGATTTAGTTGACAAATAACAGTTCTGTTGGACGTGAAGAATTCGGTCAGCCATGCATCAGGATTGGGCCAAAACAACTACTTTGGGACCTGATGATTCGATTCTTTGTTTTCCTTTCTTGTGTCAGCATTGTAAGACAAATGTGTCGAGCACTATAAGACAAAATAGTCTTGTTATCCAAGAAGAATATGATAGCTGGTCAAGAAAATTTGGGTTTCAGCAGGATAGATAAAAGAGGATGATTAGTACCCAGAGATAAGTCAGCCCCACTTGAACAAGTTAGGTGATCATGAAAGATCCAGGCACAAAGTAATAGGATAAGAGACTGGTCTGACAGCAAGCAGTAGACATGGAGTCCAGGCTGAGTACACGTCTCCTAAAAATATTTAGAAAGGGCAGGCAGGAAGCTGGAGCTGAGAACTTGAGCAACAGACAGAAACTTCGTTCTAGAAAATAATCCATGGCCACTAGAACCCTGAAGTATGACCTCAAACAATTAAGCAAGAGTCCATTCACTACAATAAGGATGAAAAAGAGAAACCACCTAGATCAACTATAAAGAAGATTAATACAGTGTGGCCCAGCTAAATACAGAGGTTGTTGTTAGTTATTATTCTTAGGGGCTTAATACATTCCCGTAGGTTAAGGTAAGTTAAACCTGCGGGTGTTGTTAAAATAAACACAGATTTGAAGAGCTGCAAAGGGCCAAGGTGATAAGCCATCTTAAGTTCTTGAATAAAACTATAATTTCTGGGTGATTCTGAAGAATGGATGGTTGCTTTTTAGACTAGGAGTGTAAATTAGGAACAGAATCAAAGTTAAAATGATTTCTAAGCACCAGATGATGCTGGAACAACTGGACATCCACATGCATAAAAAATGAATCTAGACATAGGCTTTACACCCTTCACAAAAATTAACTCAGAGTGGGTCACAGACCTATTTAAAATATAAAACTGTAGAACTCCTAGAAGATAACATAGGAGACAATATTGATGACTTTGGGTACGGAGATGACATTTTAGATACACCACCAAAGGCATGGTCCATAAAAGAAATAATTGGTAAACTGGATTTCATTAAAATTAAAATCTCTACTCTGCAAAACACAATCTTAAGAGAATGAAGAGACAAGCTACAGATTCAGGAAAAATATTTGTAAAATGCATGTCTGGTAAAGGACTAGTATCGAAAATGTACAAAGAACTCTTAAAACAGAATTAAAAAGTTAAAAGCTTGCCTGGCTGGTATGGCTCAGTGGTTGAGTATCCACCCGTGCACCAAGAGATCATTGGTTTGATTCCTGGTCAGGGTACATGCCCAGGTTGTGGGCCCAATCCCCAGTGGGGGGCATGCAGGAGGCGGCTAATCGATGTTCTCTCTCATCAATGTTTCTCTCTCTCTCTCCCTCTCCCTTCCTCTCTCCTAAAATCAATAAAGAAGAAAAAAAATTAAAAAAACAAACAAAAAAGTTAAAAGCTTGATTAAAATATGGGCTAACGACCTTAACAGATACCTCACCGAATTAGACATACAGATGGAAAATAAGCACATGGAAAGATGTCCGCCTCATATGTTATCAGGGAAATGTAAATTAAAACAACAGTGAGACATCACTATACACCTCCAAGAGTGCCCACAATCTGACAACATGACATGCTGGTGAGGATGTGGAGAACAGGAACTCTCATTGATTGTAGGTGGAGATGCAGAATGGTAAGGCTACTTTGGAAGTCAGTTTGGCAGTTTTCTTACAAAACTAAGCATCCTTTTATCATATGATTTCTCAATTGTGCTCCTTGTTATTGACCCAAATGAACTGAAATCCTGTGCCCTCACAGAAACCTGCCACTGAGATTTGGGAACTTTTTCTGCACAGCAATAATAACTAATACACACCTGCAAGGTGCCTATGAGTGATTCTCAATCAGGGCCCAGTGAGAAGCTGATCAAAAAGGTGCTAAGGCGAAGACGGCTGGTGGTCCCCCAAGTCCATGATCATCTCCTCTGGTGCAGGGCTGTTGCTAGAAGCAGCTGCCACTCCAGAGACTACAGTTGCAGCCTCGCCTCCAGCCCTTCACTCATATGCAGGGCCATGTGACTAGTTCTTACCACTGGAACCCATGCGGGAGCAGTGGACACAGATGTGCTGTCTCCACCCTCTCTGCCAGGCTGGATCCCTGGATGAGTATGCAGAACCGGGCTAACTCACAGAGAACAGAAACATTTGTTCTCCATTATTATGAAAGAACATCTGTTCTGGACACGAAATGAACTTTTAATGGGTGAAGCCACTAATATGTTAGGGTTTGCAGTTTTGTGTTTTAGCAGTTAGTGTTACTCTAAATAATACAGGGATACAGGAGCATAGCTTAAAAAAAACTGAAATGAGACATACCCTACATGGAGAGTGTCCCCCTGTTCAGCAATGTCTAAAGGCCAAAATCAAATGTTTTCGTATTCCAGAGCAATACCCTGGTTCTCCCAGGTAGGTGTAGCCTCTTAGGTAAGGGAAAGAGAGAGGATAAGACAGGGTAGAGTTGGGGAATCTCACTAGTCCAGCATCACATCATCGGGAGGGAGAGGAAAAAGGAAAGTTTGTGAAGTTCTTGTTTTCATGTCTATTTTCTTGCTACAGAAATCTTGTGAAGTATAGGAGAATGTGGGCGGTTTAGTATTTTGAACTGATTCACAGAAGACAAAAAAAGAGGGGGAGAAGAAGAGAGAGAGAGAGAAAAGGAGAAAAAAGGGGAAAGGAAAGCGAAGGTCATACAGTTTAGATCAATGTTGCTCTATTTTAGCAAGATTTGCCTTTTTTTTTTTTTTAATGTTTCTGGAAAGTCCTAAAATTGAGGCTTTTAACTTGGGGTTCAAAAAGTAGCTTCAGAAGTATTTCTTTAACATTTTCCACAAAATTGCAGTGTTCACACACATACATGTTTTTCTGGAATTGATGACCCCTCAAAAGTTTAAGAACTATTTCTCTAAAATGACTTTGGTCATATTACTGGGACATTTTGATTTAATTTTTGTTCTTGCCAATTTTTTTTTTTTTTGCCTCCTTAAAAGTGTTCCTTAACAGTTGTTACCAAAGGGAAATTTTATAAAAGCCAGATGAAGAATGTGTTTTTAAAAGTGTTTGAACAATGTGTTTGAACAAGGCTCATTCTGTCTGTCTCCATGTTGCTTTCTTAGATTATAAACTTGATTAAACAGAAACTGTGGTTTGTGTGTTTTTTTGTTGTTGCAAACCTTCTTTTATCAGAATACCCAAAACCAGGACCCAGGCGCAAAAGGGCATAAAAAATGTGATTGGTTCCTGCTGATGAAATGTCTAATCAAGTTCACCCAGAAGTCCATGGAAATACTAAAATTAAAAACTGTATTTTCTATTCTATTACCTAGTTAATAAATTTTGACAGACACATGCGATTATTTTAGATGTAGAAAGATAAAACGACAGATGTAGAAAGACAAAACAACTGAGAAGATGTTATTGACTTAAGGAAGCTAATCTTATGTGATGGAAGGATTGCAAGTAGGAGCTGGAGGTGAATATGATGAATCTTTTATCCCCGTGCAGGGTGGTCTATTTAAAAGGAAGGTCAAATGTGATCATTTATGTCTTCTGTCCATGTTATGTGTTAATGATGATGTTCTTATGCTAGAATTTGCTCCACTGCCCTAAACATCTTGCTCTTGGCCCAAACTGGCTGGAGGATACCCAGAACAAACAGGTCCATTGGTATGATTTTACTACCAGATTCATTCTAGTCTCCTTTCTCCTGAAGTGACTAAATGACAGATTTGCAGGTGATTATCCAATGAACAGTATAAAAATTAACCAACATTTTAGGTCAAGGAGTCTTAAAGAGAAGATAATAGAAAGGAAAGTACAATCCTGGATGGGAAGTTTAGTGAAAATCTATGAAAACAAATTAGCTACCAATCACTTTTACTTAGTGGATTATTTATAAAAGATAGCTGTTTTATAAATGAAACAACTCTGCCGCTCACTGTTTCGGGAGAGTGAATTTCATTTGTTGATTGGCTTAGAGATGAAGGAGCCTTAGAAAGATCACAAAGAGTTAGATTTGGAGTTCTGATCTCTCTGTACCCAGTGCAAGACCTCAGATGTCAGCAACAAGAATGTAGGTTGAACATGGTGCCAGTGGCTCTCTAGGGATCTACTTGTGAAAGTTGATATGCAGGGGCAGAGATGGGAGATGGAGAAACCAGGAGGATGTTTCTTTTGTCTGACTCATGTCAGTGCCTGGGCTTGACCACTGAAAGAATCACAGTGAAGAGGGAGATCCTGATTGCCAAGAGGCTTCATGAAACACAGGGTACCAGCATAGGTATCTAGTTGGAGAGAAACACACCTCCTCACTTCTGGCATGAATGCACCATGATTCAGGTGGTGCAGAGAGGACTGAAGAGGAGGAAGGGCCTCTTGACATCTTGCAGTTTTGCAGTTTGAGGATGCTCTGAGAGACAGTATCCCTGGCCGGGGAGCAGTGTGCCCAGTGATGCCACCTCCAGCCACATTCTGGCAAGGCATATTCCTCAGGTGGCTGTTCTGTGGTAGACGTCCAAAAGATGACCAGCTCAGAACAGGAAGGGCTTTCTCCTAAGCATATGTGAGACACCACACAGAGCAGGAGAAGCAAGGGTGAGATCTCAGGCAATGGCCCTTTATGCCTTGGAATGCGTGCTGCCTTGAGGCTGGAAGCTGGGCTTTGAGACTGGTCTCTATGAAGTCAGCCATTGTCAGGGGCATCCTGAAATTTGGTGAGCAGGTAAAGCAGGCCAAGGACAGTCCTCTGAAGAAAGTTGCAGATATGAGTGCTGCAAGCCCTCAGAAGTTGGGGGAGGGCATACAGAAATGGTAAAAGGGACTTGAGGGGATCCCAGAATCTGGTGGGGAGCCCCACCAGCATTTGCTACACCGTCTTACCCAGAAATAGCTGGGGCTGACTTTGGAGGAGATGCTATGAATGGTGAGGCCCTACAGTTAGTGTATGTGTGTAACTGCAATGTTGGTGTAAATAGAACTTATTTATAATTGCAGAGTGGTGAACCCTTGATGAGTTACATATAGATCAAAGAATTTCAGAGCTGGAGGGACCTCCTGGATCATCTAGTAAGAATGCCTCCTTTCCCGTTTTGTTGCAATGATACTGAAGGACCAAAGTGGTCAATGATTTGCCAAAGGTCAAATAACTGACCAGTGGCAAAGCCAGGCTCAAAATTCACATTTTCTGACCCCAGTCCACGTTATTTCTACAAGATCCATTATGAATCAAAACACATTATGATACAGAAGAGGTTTGTAACTTGAGGATTTACAGTTCATGCCTTGAACATGCATCAAGGATGCCGTCCTATCCTTCCTGCAGTGTGCTGAAGCTTTGGCACCGTGGGCTAATGGATTTTATATTTGATTTTTTTCTTGTCTATATTAAGATATTATTTACCATTATCTTGAATGTGAACTATTTGAACATCCATCTACATTTACTTAGGTCTATCACCCTCTTTCTGCAGCACCAACCATTTGAGCTTTGCATTTTCCTCTTGTCCTATCAGAAGAGAGCATGCTATGTCCCCTTGTCTCCTTAGGGCCAGCTTCTCTGAAATACATTTCCTCTTTGGAAAACTGGGCCGCCATCTCTTACAGTCTGGCCCATTGCTTTCCTGGGCTCTAATAGAGGTTGTTACGTAGCTCATCAAGCTTTATTTCTCTCAAAAGCAGAAGGTGACACAGTGATGCCTTCTGCAGTAGCCTTATGTGCAAGAGAGAGAAAAAATGATGCCTTCAGAAGCCGAAGGCTGATCATGGATGATCCTGCAGTGCAGCTGTGCGTCAGGTAGTACGGTCCGTAGGCTGCTCTGTGAGTAGCTGCTCTGTGCGGTGCAGGGCGGTGACAGAGTCAGCATGCTCTGGGCCAGCGCCAGGGAGGAAAGGCCATTGGAATAGCAAAAATAATTGTGCTGAGTGACCCCAACTGCCTGGTGCAGAGCCACATTTCTCTCAAGGTGAGCCTGGCTTCCCTGGCTCATGTCTCACGTGGGCAGAGAGGTTGTCCTCTGAGGTGTCCCGACTATTCTTAGGTCTGACTCAAAGGGAACACAGGAGGTCACAGAAAGTAGGTTTGGATGCAGAATACTCACTGGAATGCTAAATCTGTCACTGGCTCCAGGACATTATCATTGAGATATGCCATGCCTCAGCTTACTGATTTTATAGTGTAGTTTATATTCTTATATGAAAACAACTATACGAGAACATTACACGTATTACACACAGCACACATCTATTTAGAGACATATGTAGTGGCTTGCCGGAGACGGGGAATAAGTCGAGTACTACAAATGAGATAGATATTGAAAAGCCCAGCTCTCCTTGGTGGCAGTACCAATACTTTAAATGTCCCTCTAGCTTTTTTGTCCTTCATTCTTTTTTCTTCCTGTCTGAGCCACACCTTTTTTTTTTTTTTTTTTTGGTACTGAATGCTGCCTTAATTGTCATTTCCTTATTTGAGTTTAGTTTCATTTGTTTGCTTTTTTTTTTTTTTTGGTATAAAATATCTAAGGTCTATTCTGTGTTAAAATATGGAGAAATGCATAATCTCCCTAAAAATCATTTGGGACATCAATAAAAGTTTAGATCCTCAGCACATACTATTAGGGCAGATAGTAGGTAGTTTTATAACACAGTTTAGGATATGTTTCACAGAAATCAATACCATTAAATGAAGTGTTGGGGCTTGGAGTAGTCACACTCAGTTATATTGAAATTCTAATTTTGTAGCACACTTTGGTTCTATGCCATGACAGAGAGATGAGAAAGTGCTGTGTTGGAATTAAAATGTCTACTGTCAATTTAACAAAAGAATAGCATTAGAAGAAAAGAAGCTACATATTCAAGAGGCAGAAGTGAAGGGAAAGTGGAGAGGGTGTATGTAAGAAAGCAACTTTTTCGTTCAGAGACACAGCCAATAAGACTTATGTTTATATATTTCGGAGACATCAGGAGGTGGGCATTCTCGAGCAGCACTTTGGCAAGAATACCTTGGACAGCGAACATCAAGGTGGGGTACTTCGTTATCAGCTAGAAAGCCAACTGGAGGCATCGCAGAGAAATCCTGGGAACATTGGGATAGTTGATGATTACCTTCCAAGGAATTGAGAAGCTCCCACCTGGTTGGTATTTTAGGCTGGCCCGATATTTAAGCTGTAATTTTATTTACAGGTGACCTGTTCTAAACAAATAAAAATGAACAAAACAAATCCTTATATACTTTCTATTTTGATAGGGTCTAGGAACTAATTTGATTATTGACATATAGTCTTTGGTAGCTATAGTTAGAGTTTTTCTTGCAGTTAATATTAATGTATCATGGAATACACATAACAGTGTAATATGAAAATTCCAATCAACTGTAGATATTGAAAATGACTCCGTAAACATTCAACAGATACGACTTGCCTATGCCAAGGCCATTTTTCTCTTTTGCCAGATCACAGTTTAGTTTGCGTAGCCACTTTCTTCATTTTATTCAAAGCCAAGCTTAACAAGGAGATCATGACGGGTCTCAGACAGTGTTATTTCAACTGTGGGTCACAACCATTCATATGTAATAAAATCAAATTAGTGGGTTACTTATCCTTTTCAAATAACACAGAATAGAAAATACCAGAGTGTTTTATATGGATTAAGGGTAAGAAAAATCTCATAAAAGTTTTTATTAACAATTATGTCTACTCATGTATGAGGCCTTCATGTACAAACCTATTTTTACTATGGGTCACAGTGAACAGATTTGAAAGACCATTGATGTGAACAAGTCATCATGGTCCTGTTTCCCTTGTGATTCATTTATTTGTGGATTTGCAATAGAATTTTGCACAATGAGCTTAACCAGTTTTCTAAGTGTTGTCCAGAAAAGTTTGTTCTTGACTTGCAGTGATCATAAGGTAGGAGACAATCCCGTTTTTTCCTTTATTTTGTGTTCATGTGTGGACATGATATCCCTGAACTCTGCAGCATCTTGAAAACATGAGATGACCTGGGGAGGAGCCAACCTCTTGACGATAACAAAGCTGAATGATAAAATGAACCTGGCTCATTAGTGATGATGCTGAGTGAGCTGCTCAGTTATCTCTGATGCCTCCTTTCCTCTGAACTTCATGATGCAAGATAATGCAGATTTGTGACTAAGCCATGGCTTTCAGATTTTAATTTTTAGCAGCTGAGTGAATCCTAAGTGATCTGACATATCGGTGCAAACATGGAGACTATGACTAGCTCATTCAATAAATTATGCAGTAAGTGACTATGATGTCTGAGGTTCTAAGTGCTGAGCATATAGCTGTGAAGAAGATAAATAAAGCCTCTGCCCTTGATAATTTATATACCAGTGATGTAGACAAGTAATAAATAATGAAACAAATAAATGCATTTAGATTATGATTAATCCTCTGAAAGAGAAAAATGGAATGTCATGATAGAGTGATTTATTTGATTAAGAAATGCTTCTTTTAACAGAATGATAATCTTTCTGAAGAGGAAGAAGCACTGGAACTTGAAAGAGAAGTCAGTCATGGGAAGAGTGAGAGAAAGGTCATCCCAGAAGAGGGGCAATGCAAATTATAGATTGTCCTTCTAGGAGCATGTATTCACATACTTTTTCTATTTTTAAACATCTATTTCTGGGTTGTTTGAAACCAATGTACACCTTTTCTATTGATCCCTTGGTAAGAACTCTAATGAATGTAGACTTCCAGATACTAAAGTTTACTAGATTATCCTTCACTAGGCTAATTATCCTTTACTTTAAGAGATTATCCCTTATTAGGACTGATTTCTAGTCTCTGAGTAGCCAGCTCAGCATCTGGACATTAGAGGGGGGCTCAATGTGGGTTGAATAAATAAACTGATGAATAAAAACTTCTATGAATTTTATCCATTTGTTAATGGAAAACTCAAAGTCCCTAAAAAGGTGTATTTAGGTTACCATGGTCCACTGCTGGGAGAGGGTAGCATCTAACCACAGGCAGGAACCAAAGGTATGGCTATGCTATTTCCCCTTAATGATTATCACTTAAGGTGTATGGTTGCATAAAAAAGATACTCTGGGTTTTGGTTTTCCCAAATGTTACTGATAGATATCACTGAAATAGGAGATGTTTTTGGTGATTTATAAGAATTTAATTTAATTTTATCTCCATTTCTGATTTTATATAATCACAATGTATCATATATCTTAAACTTTAAACAATATTAATTCTGTGTTAGAAAAGGATCTTGATGTCTAATCCCTGATAACTACTTCTGAAAAAATTTCTCTTGATTCCCACTTCTCTCCCATGTCTGAATAATTGGTCCTTCTTAGGAGTCTCCACTGTATCTGTAATGTGCAATTCTGGATGACAATGATCAGGTTTATTGCAGCCTTATATTGGATTGTGTCCCTTAGTTATAAAAACTTTTAATACAAGATGTAGGTTTTATTGTATTTTTACCCTAGTGTATATCATTGGGCCAGGATATGCTGAGGTCTCGATAAATCAAAACGGAGAAAAAAAAGATAAAAATCAAATTCCCTGTAGAATCAAATTGTTTTATATTTATGTTATTCACTGAGCCTCACTATATATTCTGTTCTTTCTCATGTCCATTATTGCAGTAACTTTCTATTTCCCTGACTCTCCCTCCTTCAGCATAACCACCATTCATTGCTGTTATTGTATAGTGTAGTAGAACTTTAGACTCGGAAGTGTGAATTTTAGCACATTTGTTGACCACATAATCTTTATTAAATTTCTTTAACCTCTCAGTCATAAGATTATGACTTAAGAGGAAATTTTAAAAACTAAATGTTTACCAAAGTGAAAGCCAAGTAAATATTGGCTAAATGATCAGATTACTCCATTTCTTACTTGAGATATTTTACAGTTCTCCTTGTTACCCACTTTTTCCTATCATTCTTCATTTCCTATGTCAAAACTTATGATAAAACTTACAACGTCCTCCATGTCTTTAGTCTCCCCTGAGCGAGACCCTTATACATGGGAAGCTCTGTCTTTCTTCAGTTCTACCTAAAACTAAATGGATAAATCTAATTAATTTTGGAATTTAATTGGCAGGCCCACCTGGGCAATAGACCAAAGCTATGTTCTTTTGTTTGATCTTTATTAGTAATGAAAATTATATTTTGTTCCCTTTTTAAAATTTTCAATTTTTTTGTGTGGGGGTATTAGTATTGTTGAAGACATTTTGTAGGAGCTATCATTTACTGAGTGTTTACTGTTTACCTGGATTGTTGATACATGTTTTAATGCCTTATCTTCCCACAGGCAATAATTATTTGTAGCACTGCTTTAAAAAAGATTCCCATGGCCAGGCTGGTGTGGCTCAGTGGTTGAGCGTCAACCCGTGGGCCAAGAGGTCACTGGTTCAATTCCCAGTCGGGGCACATGCCTGGGCTGTGGGCTAGATCCCCAGTGGGGGTGTGCAGGAGGCAGCCAATCGATGTGTCTCTCTCATTGATGTTTCTATCTCTTGCTCCCTCTCCCTTCCCCTCTCTCTAAAAATCAGTAAAACAAACAAACAAAAAAACCCCAAACAAACATATATTTTTTTAAAAGATTCCCATGCACAATTCAGACCTATGAATCAGATTTTCCAGGAGAGGCCCAATAGTCTGCCATTTAACATGTTCTCCAGGGAATTTTTATTTTCAGGGAAGGTTTGGGAAACACAGAATTATTATATTCAATATGTACACCAAAATCAGTCAAAGAAAGTTTCTTATAAGAAAAAGGAATGAAAACTGTGTCAAGAACAATAAAAGGATTCGGGTTTTATTCTTCTTGCAAGCTAACAAGCTAACCTCCCACAGACTCATGGACTCTGGCAGAAAACACAAGACCCCTGGATCAGAGACAAAGGGCAGTTTATTACTCACAGAAGTAGAACAGCAAAAGGTTCAGAATTTTCTTTTGCTAGTTCTTGAAGCTCCAATTTGCAGAGAGTGATACAAAGAGAGCTATGAGCTAGCTACTCGGCTAGTGGGTTATGTTTCAGAAGAACCCTGCGCTGGCTCCAGGACACGTGATCTGTCTTCCCAGGCTGTTTGCTGCACAGACATCCTTGAAGATAGTCTGGAACAAAACCAGCCACTGCCTCTGCTCTTCAGATGTGTGGAAACACAAAACACCCATAAAGACTTGTCTCGCAATGGGCTAGACCCTGATATTTCAAGCAAGAGGAAAGACTTAAATCTAAGTTCAGAGAGTGGAAAGGATGGAAAATATGACAACATCATTAAATATTTGAGTTTTACAGGAGACTGGGCCAGATATGAATCATGTTTAAGTTCAGTAAGTTGAGTAATTCATGATTGAATTATTGATGGCTGAAATTGGTTCCTATTGCTATGGATTCCAACAGAGCAAATGCTTCCATAGAAGTAAGGCCAAGCCTAGCTACTTCAAGTCCATGACTGAAAAGGAGGATCTCTGTGCGCAGTTTTGAAAGACATGTAGATCTTCAGCAATTGCCTGGCACTGTATGCAACATGCCTGAAGCTAAATCACATCACACGGATTTCAGAAATAAAATGATAGACAGTGTGATGGAATCAGAAAATGAGTAAGACCAATAACAATAGAAATATCTCATTGCAATGTTTACCAAATTAAATTTATTAACTATTAGAAAATAATAATCTTTAAACAACTCTACTACAAAAAGCAGAGTCTGGATGTTACTTTGATTACTAGCTGTGGGACAATACAAGAAATAAATCAATTACACCTCCCCCATTTTTTGTATCTATTTCTCTGAAGTCTCTTCTTAGAAACCTAAATGCTTCCAGTTTTGTTTCACTGGTGACTTTCTTTTTTCATCTCTGTTTACTTTACATTTTCTTATCTTGAAACTACCCTTGCTAAAAGTACCACAAATACACATTAATACATACCATCTGGAACATGCTTCTTAGGAAGAGAATGGAAAATGTGAGGGCTGATTGATTCAATGCAGGGCCTGCATCTGACATTTGTAACAATCTCTCCCTCCAACGAGGCTTATGGCACAGAGCGGGTGTCTCCAGATTTAATCTGGGCATCATTCACGCCCTGCCTTTTCCACTGGGAAAGGGCCCCTCAGTCTTGGAGGGGTTTCCTGGATATTTCAGGAAGTGGTGTGATTTCCACTAGACCTTTGAAGTCAAGTAGCTTCAGACCTGAGGGAAAGTTTTGTCACAGTTTCTGAAATGGGAAGGGATCTAGAGTAACACAAAGAGACACTGCTCTGTCACGAAGAGGGAATGTGACTGCATTTTTCTAGCATTAACAGAGGCTTGAATACAGTTGGAGTCATTCCATGAAGGCAACTAGGGATGCGAACTCATCGTTTTACTTATTTATCTTCAAAAAATAAAAGAAGTGTAGTTCTTGCAAGGTCTATTGTAAATGTAATTTTATTCCAAAGTACAGCTTAAGAGTCAAATATAAGTTTGTTATTCTCCTGATAAAAGTAATAGTTTTAAGAGAAGAGCCATGGAAATTCAACTTAGGAGAGGTGAAGACATGATGTCAATGAAGGAATTGGCATTGTAGAGATGAAAATCTTTGTCCAACCCTGAGGGTAGATGACAAGACGAACACATGTTTCATTCCTCAGAGAAACCTATACTTCAATTCACATGTGTATCATTTTCCCTGATAGTAATTTAGTAAATGACTAAATATATTATCTTTGGTGAGTAATCTTCAGAAGTAAAGTTAAGTGTCATCATTTCCCGGTAAGAGAAAGTCTCTTTTTATTTCCCTACATATTTACTGGGATGTAGTTTTATAAACTATTTGAATAGTTATACCATTATAACAAAGTTAGAATGGAAAAAGTCACACTTCTGAAGTCTGAACATATGCCCCTGAACAATGACTGATGGATGTGGGGGACTAGTGGACAGTCTGAAAATCTGGGCTTGTCCTGTACATGTTCTCTAGCCATTTTACTTGTCTTGGACTAGGACTTAACTTTTGTTAGAAAGATCCCCTTCTTCATATTTCAAAATTATCTAAAAGCACTCAAGAATTCCATGGAAGAGGCATGTGAGAAAGTAATTGCTATTCTCATTGGGAAAAACTGAATTCCAAGTCATAGACAGGTCCTTCTCCCTTCTTGAAAGGTTTGAGAAGAAATGAGAATAGTGTGCCCAATCAATTGATTTCTTGCTCTTACAACTCTGTATAAATCATCTGTTGTAGCAGTTGGCACTATTTAAAATGCCACAAACGAGCATCATGAAACGTTTTTCATTTTAATTTTATTAGTGGGCTGGTTCATCCCTGAGAAACAGAGACTGTTCACATGAGTTAGCCATTACACTGACATTTGATATTGAGAGAAAAAAGTCAAACAAGTGACTCTACAGAGCAGTAAAAGAAGGATGCTGAGGCTGTAAGCATCATCCTGCTCAGGTATGATTCAGATGGATATGTTTATTTAGGTAAAGGAATCATTTCTCTCTTCCTGCGTATCCTCCTTTTCCCCCTGCTCCTTCCCCTTTTCCTTCTCTTCCTCTTCTTCATTCCTCTACCTCTTATTTATTTCCATTGTACAGAAGCTAGCTGGGAAGCTAAGTATTCCAAATAATAGTGATTGAATCAGAAAATGCTACTCTTGACATGTCAATAGTGAGAAGCTGCACACAGATGGTAATAAACATCATGTCATGCAAACTTCCTCTCCTCCTCCTCCTCTCCCTCCTCTTCATCCTCCCCCTCCTTCTCAGGCTCCTCTACTTATTCCTCTTCTTATTTTTTCTTTGGCAACAACACTGTAGTGTAATATCTGCATAGATTACTCAAAGGATAAGGGGAAAATGTGATTTTTGGAATGCAATTGTTTGAATTTAATTCTGATGTGATTACTTACTAATTGTGTGACCTTAGGCCAGTTACTTAGCATCTGTAAGCTGCAGGGACTGAGAAAACGTATCTTGTCATATTATGGAAGATGTATATGACATGCTACAAGTAAATCTCTTAATGTGACTCTTGGCTATAGAAACGTGGATTACATGTTAACTATCACCGCAGTCCTAATATTTTCTTCTGTTCTGTTTTTGTTTTTGTTTTTGTTTTATTCTTCCTTTTCTTTGTCTTCATAACATTGACTTGGATTACTTGATTTACGACTGTCATTTAACAGGTAAATGTATTATGAAGGGAAAAGTAACTTTCCAAATATTGTCATAGCTTTTAGAGTAAGAGGGAAGATTTATTTTGAAGTTGGCGTGATCTAGTCCCATTTCCTCCCTAATTTAAATTTTTCTATTATATATAAATCCAAAATCTCTCTTGTTGTCTAGTAACTACTACAATATGATAGACTGGACGATGTATCAGGAAACAGACATGTCATAAATATGCTCAATGTTCTCCAAGATGACAATTTTAAATGTGAAAACTGTGCAAGACATAAAAATGAAGGGACTATAAAGCTACTAAGATGGAAGAAAGCAGGAAACATTTGTATTTAATTCTATCTTGGATTCATTCCACCAAAGTGCAACAGAATGCAAAGCTTCAGCAAACGTGATTGCTTGGCTCTGCCCTTACTCTTTCAGTCTTCCCTGTACTTCTGCATTGTAGAATTATGTTAATGAACATATTTTTAAGGATTCTCTCTCAGGCCAGTTATTAATGTTACTTATTCTTTCAGAGGTTTAAAAGAAGAAGAAAGGAAACACAAACAACATTAGACGACATGCATCTAGAAGGGGTTGCTTAAACCTTCAAAACACAAGTGAGCATTCAAGGGTGCTGTGCCAGCAGGATGCAATTTGATGAAAGAACTCTCTAAACAGGGAAAATGCTTTTGTAAAACACTTGAGACTGGTTCTCCTATAAAATGTCCTTTGACTCAGAATCATAAATGTGCCCACTAGGAAACTGTAGTGAAGCTAATAACCAGTGGCTACTGGGGATGTGACTCTATTTGATAACTGTTACAGATAACATCTTGTTGACTTGTATTTTCCTTTTAACTATTATTTGGTATGAAAACAGAAATAGAGGAAATCAATTTGACAATGATGGAACAATGCTTCTCAACCTTATCCATCAACTGAATCCTATAGGTTTGCTATATGCAAAACAAAAATCACTTTCAAACTAAAATTAATTTTTTGAGGGATTGTAGTGAAATCAAAACCACGGGGCGAAAGAATATTCTGGAAGATGAATAGGTACTGTGCTTTCTAAAATTCTTTAACCCCCAAGATCACAAATGTTCAGGAAAAGATTTCTTCAGAAAATTGGCATATTTTCCAAATGGTCTTATTTTAGAATGCTTTAAAATGTATGTCATTTTAACCTGAAAAACAACAAATTATTTGTTTATTTTAAAATTATCTAGAGATTACACTTACAAGAAAAACAATTTTGGATCCGTTTTATGGCATATGAAATCACATCAGCTCGCGATGAAATGAAACCTAACAATTGGAAACAAATCACATTTAATGTTGTTGAAATTACCCATGTAAGACCATTTGTAATAAATTATCTTTCACCTAGTTGGAATGGTGATAAACTATATGACAATTTCACACAAAAAGCTGTTGTCATAAGACAAGCATTTATCAAGTATGATAACGATCAGTATAATAAAGATTTGCAGACATTTCCAGAAATAGTTGGTGATCTGTTATGTTTTGGGTGAGTGTTGTCTTGTGTTTGGGTGTTATGGCTATGCTTGTGTGGGCATGCATTCACTCTGCATAAGATAAAAATGGTTAAATGCAAGTGTGAGGTTTAAATGTTAAATTAGCTTTGCTTCGTCCGCTTTATATTTTTGTTTTAAGATTGATGAGAGAATCCTAGGGACAAATTGATGATTTTTGCTCATGATAATGTGGCATAAATAGACTTTATTTTTCAGTTTTATGCAAAAATTTGTGTTTTGAGAGTAAATTTCAGGACAAAATCTAATCTTTTCACTGAAGACAAACAATTATTTGGCTATGAATGTAAGGCATAATGTATACTGAATTGTGCATATTAAGCTGTAATCTTACTGTCTTATCTGACCAAAAATCTACCCCAGATTTTCCTTGAGCTCCCAAATTCTCACTGCCATTGCAAATCATCATTTTTTTTTTGATAAGCATGTGAAATACCCTAAGTAGTTTTCTGTAGAAGATCATATAGGAACAGAAGGCAAGACGCCACACCATGATTTTTAAAACTTCACTTGTGTGATTAATGTCATTCTATTTTATATCTATGTATTTTTTCGTCTCTTGAAGGAAGAAAATTTGACTCCCAATCAAGTGAATCTCTATGACTTTTTCAGTCAAAAACTTGCAAGAAAATGTCACTTACCGATTTCAACAATTGACACATACCTGCTGTTATCACAGGCCCTCTGAAAGGATTAATGCAGATATAATGGGACACCAAGTCTATGAGTGTTCGACTGTTAGGAAAGTCTACTCTTTTGCAATGGTTTTCTCCCCCTATTTGTCAACTCTATCTAATTGATTATGCTCCTGTGACATTTTATTCTGTTTGTGAAACCCTGTCCTAGCCATCTTCCTCGTCCAAGCACATATCATAAATTATGAAATCAATGGCATCGCTTGTCTGGCACACATGAAATTAATAGCTTCCTTTTCTTATATTAGCATAATCTGCCAATTTATTATGAAAGAGCAAATGGCATGCTTGTGATTAGAACTGGTCATGACAGGTCACTTGAAAACTTATTGATGGTGTGTGAGGCAGGCTTTTTAATTAAAATGTAGGACGAGGTTGGCTGGCCACACACCCTTTCCTCCTTCCTCATCTCACTCATTGAGTCATATATTTGCTTGTTTATATTATTTTAAATTAACAATGATGAGTCAGGGTAGTGTACAGAAGGCATGTCCTTGGGGGAATAAAAACACAAACTAGCATGATTTTTTTTTTTTTCAGGGCAAGCAAAAGCACACTTCCTGGAAAAATATTGTAAGAAGATATGAATATTAACATTGATAATTTGGAGGAGAAACATTTTCACCAAGATTACTAGTCACTGTTAAACTCACTCCTGGACCCTTCAGGCCAACTCAACTGTTTTAAAAAAGATCAGTTCCCCCACTTTCACCCGCTTTTTTTTCCACAAAGTTCTAACTTAGGCAAGAGATTCCCATCCCCAATTACACAATATCCTCTAGGTTATTGTGATCTCAAAGGATATTGTGAAATCTCGAGACAAAATTAATTGCAACGTGACTTCGTTGTTTTTTTCTTCAAGTGAAATGTGTACAATAAAGTGGCCCTGAGAGGAGGGTTGGTAGGCGGAGAGGGAGGTTATGAATCTAGCGAACGATTACAGGGTGTCAGAACTGCAGGGCTCGGGTGGCTGGCACCGACTTCTGCTTTCATCCCACAGACATCTGCGGGCGAGGGCACGAGATGAAAAGCCACGCATCTCCTCTGTAATTTATACGGCCACAGCATTCCACCGTGGCCGCGCTGTTCAGCCCCGGAGAGCTCACACGTACTTTTGTTTGCTCAGAAGAGATTCCCAAAGACTGAAGAATGCATTCTTTTGTGTGTGTGTTTGTTCTGTGAAAGAGGGTCTCTCACTACTTGTTGACAACATTGTGAGTTCGGGTCTGTCTTTTTTGTTTGGTTTGGCTTGTGTGTTTGTTTCAAAATATACGTCTGACTTCTAGGCACCCCTTTTTTTTTAAGACTTGACAGACTTTGGTTTAAATCTGCCTTTCCAAAGATCCTTAATCTTAAAGCGTGCTCTCCTCCTATGTAAAATGGGTCAGCATCTACGTCCGAGGTCTGCTGTGAGGAAAGAGCTTTAAATATAAGCCCAGATGGAGGGGCTCAGTTGGTTGGAGCATCATCCTGTGCACCGAAAGGTTGCTGGTTCAGTTCCTGATCAGGGCACATACCTGGATTGTGGGTTCGATCCCTGGTCGGGGCACATAGAGAAGGCAACCAATCTATGTTTCTCTCTTTCTCTCCCTCTCCCCCCCCCCCCACCTCCTTCCCTCCCTCACTTCCTCTCTCTAAGCATGTTCTCAGGTGATGTCCTTGGGTAAGGATTAAAAAAATAATAATAAAATAAATAAGTATTCTGACAAAATGCTTCTGGATGGATAAAAGAAACTTCCTAAGGGTTAGTTCCTGATGGTTTCCTAGTTAGATTATCTCATTCATAGCTTCCATTTCCACTTGCCTTTGCCTCCACAAGTCTGTTTATCTTCTCTCTGTTTTTTATTACAAGTTCTGGGCCGTTTGCAAATGGAGTCAATTTTCCATTTATCCGCTTTAACCACATATTTCACGTGCTTGCTTTATTTTTATGGGAGACAAAACTTGGAAAATGTCCTTTAGGGTCATCTAGTTCACCTTCCCATTTTTTGTGGCTGAAGGATCTGAGATTCAGTTAAATTTCAGGGCCTTCCAATTAATTTTCAGGAACAATGAGTGAGACAATTGAGACTAAAATCCCATTCTCTAGACCAGACCCTGTTTCAGGCCTTTTGCTATCTCACCCATCGCCTCTCTATATAACCATGTTTTTATTTCTAAGACCTATCAGAGTACTTATGAATAAATGAGGGTGTAACTTTGTAGAACCATAGAAATCCTTAGTCAATTGCTAGAAGTGCATTTGAAATGTGCCTTCTTGCCATTCAGTTACTGTGAAGAGTTGATTTTTTTCTGCAATAGCACAAAATGTGTTTCGACGCCATAGTCAGTGAGCTGTGAATTTACAGCTTTTAAATGGAAGCTAAGCAGGCACAGCAAGTGACAAACAAGACAAAAGGAGATCCAGTTACAAATAAGACAAACGAGAAACAGGATTTTGGTTTTGTCCCTGGTTTATTTTAGGTTTTAAGGAATGATTGTCCCCTGAAAAGAATTCAAAATGATGTTTTTAAACAGAGGAGAATGCATCCAGACTCCAGATGTGATCAGCTAAACATAAATTATTTGCTTAGAGGCAGTTTATGGAATGATGAAGATTAGATCAGAGCTATGTAATGAGGTGATACTGTAGGTCAGGTGGCTGCCATAACTGGCACATTATTCTTTCTCAAAATCCTTCTGCACCTATGTCCTGGGTCTTGGTTAGAAATATGAGCAGCTCTTGTGCTTTTTAGGAGCAATACTTTGATTATGTTGCCTCATAGTTATTAATGCCCTCAGTTCTACATGTCCTACTATAATCCAATGATAAGACGTTACAGTAAAATGAAATATAACGGTACTCAGGCTCAGTTCAGGAAGAAGAAATAAGATGTGCTCATGCAAGTTAATTCCATCCTTCCCGAAATTTTGCTACTTGAGTTCTCCAGGCATAGTGAATTTTTAGCCCTATCAGGATTCCTTGGGTAGTTTTGCATCACTTCCAACAATTGTCCAGGCTCTTCTGCTCTTCCTCCTTTCCAAATGTATACATCTGAGCATAGATGGCTTATGAAATGTGATTCACACATCATGGTCTATCACTAAGGATGGAGTGATTTTTGACTTGGTTTTATTCCATTGAATTAAAGGGGTTCACTCTTAAATTTCTCATTGGGAAACTACCTTACATATTTTTTTGTTAATCCTGAACTTTATAAGTACTAATAGTTTCCTTAAGTATATTTTACAGACTGAACTACAGATGACTCCAAACTTAGACTCTAGTTTTGCAATAAACTGACATCAGTAAAAGATGTCAGCAAGTCATGTGAAATATTGCTAAAATCACTGGGCTTGATGTCTGCTTAGGAGGGAACTTAGGAGATGAGATGTGTTTTCAAAGATCAATTCTTATATCAAATCATGGACTTTTGCTTTTCATATGGCCTTGTAAGTTTTCTTTGTCATTGCAGTCTTTGCTACCTGATATCACCACACACTCTCTTGATGTAAGACTGTGGCATGAAAAGAAGACAGACTTTAGTATCAGAATGACCTGTATTTGATCATAGGCTCTGCTCCAACTATTGCTGGGATTTTGGATAAGTTACTTAACCTTTTGAAACCTCAGTTGCCTAATCTGTGAGATGGAGATTTGATCCTTACACTGTAGGGCTTCTGTCAAATCAAATTAAATGATATTTGCACAGCACCGAGGGAGGCACACTGATTAGTAGCAGCACTAGCCCTGTGATACTATTGAAGAATTGATAGCACTAAAATATATGAGCTCGAGTTCATCTTTATTATATGTTTTGGCCTCAAAACTTTCATCTGTTTATTCATTCAATATTAATAATTTACCAAACAACTCAACCTGTAGCCATAGCTGTAGGAGAGGAGAATTATGGTAGTTACTTAATTCTTGCTCTATGCCAAGCACTTTTCTAAGCACTTTATAAATATTAACTCATGTAGGTCTCACAACTTTATGACTAAGGTGTTAGTCTTCTTATTTTACACACAATAAATTGACCAGAGGAGTTCAGTAATGTATCCAAAGCTGCACTGCTACTTGGTAGTGGACACAGGATATAAGCCTTAATAGATTGGGTTCTGAATTCTTGCTGTCAAGCACTTAACCATGCTCGATTAAGGACAATATTTTTTAAAAGTAATTGAATGTGATTAATTTTAATTGCATAAGTGATATGAAGGAAATACACAGGGTTCAATAAGATGTGAGTAGCAAAATCTGTAAAAGAAAAAAAATGACTTTTTGAGGACCTATTATATTCTGTGCTCTGCTCACCCTTGACAATACGTTAGGAACTAGGAATTGAACAACTACTGTTCAGACAACTTACCTGTGAGATCTTCTGCAAACAAAATATAAACAGCTCAACTAATATCACAATGCAAATGGCACATTAGTTTTGAAAAAAGTGGCCCAGTCCACTACCATTCTTCCAACTCAAAATCTCATTGAATAAAAGCAGGCTTTTTATAACTGAATGGTCCACATGCATCTTTAAATATAGTTCCCAAAAAAGGTACCCAGGGATGCTGTGACCTCTTTGCTAACATATTTGGTAGCAAGTCCTTATGCTAACCCAAGAAAGCCAATACCAAAAGGAAAATATTATCTAGATTAAATCACAATAAGGGTAGCCAAGGCTGTCTTTTTCATTACCTTATGTGTTTAAGCAGTAATTTTATTATCGATATGTTATGAGTGATTTTTAGCAGAAAAGAAAATTGCTCTTTGCCAGAAAGTAAACTCCTTCACAACAAAAATGTTTCTCTGATTCACTACTTCATATAGTTTCTTCCAACAGTAACTGACACGTAATAAGTGCTCAATAAATAACAGTGAAATGTTGAATTTTGAAGAGATATCGTTTTGGTTATATCAACACAAGTCAACCAAGAAAGTCTGAATGAAATGGGGCATGATGTGTTTGAATATTAGACACTATATTTGCATCATAGCCCAGGCTTTCCTACCCACTTGGTTTGTGATCTGGGATGAACCACTTTATCTCCCTGTTAATCTCTTCTCCTAGCTATAAAATTTCAATTTTACCTCTAAAAGTGCAGGAAGCAGACATCCCTTTGATGCCTTTTTCTCAATTTTAGTTTGTCAGAAGCATTTAAGTTTATTTTAAAATGCAATTGATATCTTTATCTGGTGGTAGTGAGAAACACACACACACACACACACACACACACACACACATGCACACACACACTGATATACAAGCAAAACCAAAAATGCATGTATATTCCCTCTGGAAAGAGAACTTGAAGGTTTGACATGGTGAGCAAGGAACCCCCACTTATTAACTCCACCCCTGACTAAAACTCTGACTCACCATATGACTCAACAACACATGAGATATGTGTCTCGGGTCAACTCTGGTTGACTCATAATCTGTGGTTTAAAAGGAAGATCTGAGCTACCCTTGATCTTCTTGGAAGGATTTCAGAGAAGATAATATCCCATGTACCAGCAGAGCCAACTTGACTGCCACAAAGGACGTACCCAACACCCACTATTCTGATTCATTGGAGGTTACAATAGCAACGGGGTCTAAAATATCACTTTCGAACTTGAACCTAGGGCTACAGAAGCTCATAGAAGTTACACTCAGTTGTGTTGCTTTGAAGAAACAAGCATCTGAAAGCATGATTTAGACCTGAAATAAAATAATCTATATCCTTAAAGCATTAGAAAGAAGAAAACCAAATGTCAAGAGAAACGGCTTGGTTTCCCATTTTATAACCATTTTCCACTTCTGGTTTTTATACTGTTATAGATTGTAATGTTTAGAAGCAGGCTCTACGCAGAGTTTGAGGTGAAGGATATGTATCAGGTGTTGACACCTGAGGAAGGGAGGGGCTAGGACGAGGATTGGGCAGAGATAAATCAAACTTTGAGGCAAGCCCAGCAAAGCTCTGGTCAAATATAAGGAGGGCTCTAGAGTGTAGCTGGTAGGCCAGAATTGTCCCTCACTGAGTCAAAATGACTGGCCTTTGGCACCCCTCCCCCCAGAGGTCAGTTCCTGGACTTGGACTACCCCAAGAAATGCATGACCTCTCCTGTTACTCAGAAGGACCCTGATGGAGCAGAATGCTAGAATCTGTTTATGGTCGACACCACCAGCTACAAGCAACAGTCCTTCCCTGAAGCAAATCTATACAGCGAATCTCCCCACCTACCAGGCATATCCAACAGTGAATATTTCTTAAGGAGAACAAGGAAAAATATGGCCAAATTTTATGGGATAAACATGATTGCTTTGAGAATAAAAATCCTATTAAATGATTTAGTATGAATGTCTAACTGGGAAGCTGATATGAAAGTTACTTTCTGTAACCTACAAATCTCTTGAGGGCAAGGACTGTATCTCTGAACTCTTATATTTTATTCCAAACTGTATTAAGGAATCATTAAACATTTATCTAGTAATAGGCTGGCTCTTCTAATTCACTATTTCTCCAGGATAAGGATATGACTGTATGCCTCAGCTTGCTAGAATTTACTGTAGATGAAGAGCTTTCCTTTATTATGTGTGTGTACAATACATATACATGTGCATATACTATAAATATATGTATATATGTGTATGAATTCACACACACACATATATATCACACTCACACATTATAAACTAATTCATCAATGATGTAATAGCAATCTCTCTTTGGAAATCTTTACTTAGCTCATAGCAATATGCCTCACAATCACAATACATAAATTTTCTACCTGCACTTTACTATTTAATCCTTATATGTAATAAACTTTGATTTTTTTTGAAACATGTCAATATACAGAAGCTTTCAGATCTTATATGTTTTCAGCAGCTTCTAAGACATATAAATGGCATCAATTAACTATACAGAATTTTTTTAATGGTGTAAATACCTGAGTATGATAAAATATCTCTCTAAATTACTGATGTTTTTCACAGAATTCCTCCATGACACAGGACAAGGCAGAAATAAGAAAAACACAGCAGTGATCACGTCTTTTTCATTGGTTAACATTCTTTAGAGAAGCCAGGCTGCTCCAAGACCACTTCCTTCAGGAATTCCTCCTCTCTGTTCTCATCGCTGATGCTTTAATTCAGGCCAGCATCAAGTCTTGCATGAACTGTTGTCACGCCATCCTAATTTATTCCCCATCTTTGGTCTTATACATTCCTGCCCTTTTTCACACCACTAGCAAGCGTATTTCTAAAAGGCAAACCTGACCATGTCATTTCTTGCCTTTTGCCTTTCCATAGCTTCCCATTGCTACAGAAGTCATTTCCAAAGTTGGAGGAACGCACTTTTTCACTTACGAAATATAAACCTTTAGAGTAGACCCTACTCAAACGCACACACGGACAAGCATGGGCACACATGTAATATCTTGTATACACTATAAAAAAGAAATAAACCAGAAGAAGAAACTAAATATAATTAGGAGTGCTGCTATGTCTTACATGTTCTTTTCATACATCCTACATTAGTGCTGAAACACGGGACATTGCCCTGATAATTTGTGATTACCAGTGAAGGCTCATGTAAGTCTCCAGTCACATTCTTAGAACTTTGATCATCTAAAAATTAGTTTAAAGAGGGTCTTAAATTGTGAGGTCAGCCCAGGTTACTGGAAGAATCAAATATCTGTCTCTCTGGAAGAACCACCTTAATCCCAAGCTTCAAAGAATTGCCATAGATAATGTTCAAAAGAAAAGGAGCAGGTCACATTTAAGATGCATTAAACAAGTGAGAAAACATGGCATCATAAAAAGAGCCAGAAAAAAATAACAAAGACAGCTAGCATAAATCTTGGGTATTAAAATAATCAGACACAGATTGCAAACTAACAGTATTTGACATTTTAAAGAGACAAAATAAGAGAGTTAAAATATAAAAATGCAAAAATTGCATTTCCAGTTAACGAATAGAACTTCTATAAATGACAATTATTATATTTAAAATTAAAAAGTCAATAAATGTGTTTGATAGTAGATTGGATAAAGTTGAAGAGGAAATTAATAAACTGAAATCAATACATAAATTATCCAAAATACATCAACTCTATCCTTAGACATAGAAACATAGGTATAGCGCCTAAAGTAAGTGATAGAATATTTCACAAATAAATTAAAAGAGAAAGACAAGTATCACATGATCTCACTTATGTGTAGAATCTAATGAACAAAATAAACAGACAAACAAAATAGATCCAGAGACATGGAAGTAGGGAACAGACTGAGGAATTTTAGAGAGAAAAGGGGGTTGGAAGAGATTAACCAAAGAATTTATATGCACATATGCATAACCAATGGGCACAGACAACATTGCGGCTAAAGCATCCAAACCCTCAGTAAGGGGGCAGGAGCAGAGTGGAGGGGGTCCCTGTGGGGGAGGAAGGGGACATCTGTAATACTCTCAACAATAAAGAGGGCATATATTGTAAACATTTAATTAGAGCTTCAGAAGCAAGGAGAGAAAGGGACATGCAAAATATTTGAAGTGCTAATGGCTTAGAATTGTCTTTAATTGATAGTAGATACAGACTCACATTTCCATGATACCTAACAAACACAAAGCAGGATAAAGAAAAGGTCTTCCCCCAGACACTTCAAAAACTGCGTAACACCAAAGGCGCAGAGATCTTTACTAGCGCCCAGGCACTTACCAAAAGATGGTAATTATACCGACGTTCAACTTCCCATAAGTAACGTGAGGTTGGGAGAAAGTTTTAATAATTGCAAAGAAATTTCTGCTTTGAATATTATTCTCCCCCAAATATTTCAAAAGCAAAGGCAAAGTAGGACATTTTCAGAAAAAGAAAACCAGAGAGGTTGTAACCTGCAGAATGACACCAAAGGAAATTCTGAGGCATCGACCTTAAACTGGGAAAAATTAATCTTAGATGAGAAATCTGCATTGTGAGGATGGATGAAGGTAAATAAAGAATAAAATAGATGGGTACAAATAAACACACTTTAATATTGCAAAGCAATAATAATGTACATAATAATTGGTATATATATGCAGATTTTAAAAATGTTATTAAAATGTGACAGTATAGCATATATTGTGAATTGCTTAAATGTAGTTAAATTGTTCTTAGTTCTTGCTATTGTTTGGGAGAAGGTTAAGGGTATTGATTTACTGCAAACATTGATAAATTTAAGTATATGTGTTGAAGTTTCTCAGATAATTATTAAGGGCAGATCATATATTTTACAAGATAGACAAAAAAGTGAAATAATAAAAATGCTCTTAAATCCAAAAGAAGCAAAAAAGGAAAATATAATTTATATAGTAAAGGTGAAAAAAGTAGCAAAAATAACATGTTGAAAATAGACACATATATCTATGCATATATATGTGAATATATTGTAAGTAAATAAATAAATATATTTATTATAAATATACATTTTTCAAAAAAGTTAAACGGACTGAATGATACCACTTAACATTTTCAGACTTCAATAATGATAACATTTCTCCAAAATAAATCACATTGAAGCATAAAGTAACAGAATGAGAAAAGCTATACAAGAAAAAGCCTAACAAAAAGGAATCTAATAACGTACTGAAGAGAATCACCTCATAAAGATGTTATTTGCCAGATTAAAATTATATAACAATTTTTAATTTAAGTGAAATTTTTAAAAACTTCAAAATATTTAAAGCAGAAGTGAATGAATGCACAGTCATTGGAGCTATCCAGACACCACTTTCAGTCTAAGGACATAAGGAGGGTGTATAATATTTGGGTACAATTAACAATCTTTATCTAACACAGACATAGAATGCTTTTCCCAACATTCGCAGAACACACATGCTTTTCAATCACACACGGAATATTAATGAATATTGGTCATATGCTGGACCATAAAACACCCTTCAACAAAGTTGAAAGGACAGCTACCATAGAGAATGTATGCTCTGAAGCTTTCAAACATACGTGAACTACCCCCCACACACATACGCACACTGGAAACCTATGGCATCCTGTGCTTCTCCTTTGACCATTACAATTAGTCTTGGGTTTTATTATTTATTTCCTCATCTCTCTCATCACCATTGTTTCATACTTGCCTTCCCTCACAGAGTAGGTTGTGAGATCTCTGTTGCCAGGCTCTGTGTTTCTCTCATGTTGGCATTCCCACTCATTCCTGATACAGTGCCTGGTGACTTAGTCAAGGCAGCAAATAATGTGTGTTTATCTAATGTAATTTAAGTTTTGTAGGATAAACAACCACTCTGGAATGAAAGTCAAGAATTTTCTAGTTTAGTTCACAATTGGGAAAGAACTCTTCATGACAAATGTTGATGCTACTTTGCCTGTGTGAAATGACTCTTCTCTACTGGTTGGTGTTTATAGAATTGAACTTCAGATTATAATACAAATGAACTCTCCTTGTTTTTATGGTGTTAAATTGAAATCAATCACCACTCGTTTGCATATTTCCTAATATTTGTAGAATAACTCTATTACTTCCGTGTTTTTTCAATGCTCATGTGGTATTGTAGAGGTTCTTGGATCTCTTGTGATCATTTTCAAAATTAGTTAGGCCAATTTTCAGAAATAAAGAATACCATTTGTACAAAATTATTGTTAAGAGATAAAACTAAAAATGTATCACTTTTTTTTTCAATGCCTCAGAAGAGAAGAATGTGTAGTGTAAATTCTTAATTTTGGATATGCATAAACTAGACATTTCATGCACTATCACTCATGAGCTATGTTAGAAAATTTCGTGTCAAGCGCAAATTTATTATCAATGTAGTTCTGGCATCATCTACTTTTGATTAATTCATAAGATATTTGTGCACAAGTTTGAACACTTCTTGACTCTTTTTTAGGTGTTTCCTCATAGGTGCGTGTGTTGTTATTGTTGGGAATTTTCCCTTGAGAATGTTAACCTGATAGAAGTTTCAGCACTATGAATTCTACATTCCAGTATTGATGAATCTCCCCCAAAATCTGTCACTTTCCTTTAAATGCTGAAAGACAGATTACCTTTCCTCATGTAACTCAGAAGCAGCCGTCTGGTTCACGTTTTATTGAACAAACATCATACCAACTTTTATCGTTTGTTATGAAATTCAGGAATTGGTGTTTTTGCCCTGCAGCATTTCTTCCTCGCTTACTCATATTCTCTTCAACATCCTCCCTCAACTTTCAAATCATAACTGGCAACAGATCAATGAAAATGGCATTGTTTATGTAGCAACACTCCTTTAGGCATAATCAGCATTTAGTTACTAGTTCAGGTAAAATAACAGGTCCATGAAAGAACTCAGATCAGGCCACCACAATGAGTAATGAAAGCAGAGTCATCTGTGAGACATGGAAAGGGACAGAGGCTGTAGAATTGCTGGAGAGGAAACACAACACACATTGAAATGAGATGATGTTTTGTTTTCAAGACTATCAGTTTTTACTAAATACGATCAATGGGCAATGGTCAGGGCCCTTCCTATGTCTTCAGACTTATGTCCTCCTACCCACGTTGACCTGCTTTCAGTTTCTCAAAGGACCCAACCTCTTTCTGCCTCAGGACCTTCAGTACACTGTTCTTCATACATGGAATTCTTTCCTCACCACCGTTCACTCAAGGGGCTTTTTCCGTATGTTCCTATCCTCCTATCTCAATTTAAATGCCACTTCTTCATGTCTCACTACACAATCTAGAGTAGTGCTCACCAATATTATCTCTCATAGTACCCTTTTATTTCACTTACTGTTATTGCCATCTTTGGAATCATGTATTAACTTGTTTGTTTAACTTCAGAGTAAATGAAACTGTTAATGGAAGGGAGAGGTCCTCGTCTCCCCTGGTTGCTAGTATGGGTAGAATTCTCATGATACCCCAAGTAAAACACTTCCCTGAGACATGCACAGGAGAATGAGATATAGCAGAAAGCTTTATTTTTATGGAATTACATCCCTGAGCTTCTGAAGTCCCATTCTCCTCCATCCAGTCACAGAGGAAGTGCAGCTGGGGCTTCAGCAGAGCTAAAATCAGAGCCAGTGTCCAGAGGTTTCTTTCTATGTTGGAGCAGAGTCCAATCCAGCATCAGGCGAATGTGGTTTGTGTTCCCCACAGCAGTCCAGCAGTCCATTGCATGTGGGGTCCACAGGGCCACATGGCTATGGAGGAAACATGGGCAAATGCAAGGAAGCCAAGAGCCCAAGAGTAAGAACTCCTTTGTTTATTTTATGTATTCCCAAATTTTCATTCGCTTGCAGTGTCCATACCCATTCTGGCCAATGATCTTTGTTTCCAGCTGTGACTGAAAGACAAGTATCTTCCCTAGTCACCCCAACTTCACTAGGCATGCATCTATTTTCTCTTTGTTGGATCCCTTCCCCCACAGTTTGCAGGGAATAGGCCTGTGATTCCCCTGGAAGTGTGAAATTGCAGCTTCCTGGTGAAGCTGCCCAAATGACATGCCTGTAAGGTCTGGCTTCCCCCTTTGCTCCTTTCCTATTATTAATAACTGACTAATTACAATGGTATCAAAACCACCAGCATCACTGTATGTTTGGCTGGATCTACAATGCAGTTTCTCTACTTTCCTTCACCACATAGTGATGTGCTCTACTTTGATTCATTGATTGTTTTACAATTCATAAGAAACATTTAACAAGAAAACATTCTCTCACATACTTACCATATAGGCATAACTAAATATTTTATGATACTGTTAAGAAAAAAAAAAGAGATAATGCCAATGTCATCAGTAGATAAATATGTAAAATGAGCCCTCGCTGGTCTTGCTCAGCGGTTAGAGCGTCAGCCTGCGGACCAGATAGTCCCGGCTTTGGTTCCCACTAAAGGCACGTACCTCAGTGGCAGTTTGTCCCCGGCCCTGGTTGGGGTCATGTGGGTGGCAACTACTCGATGTGTCTCTCTCACATCGATGTTTCCCTCTCTCTCTCTCTCCCTCCCACTCTATCTAAAGATAAATGTAAAAGGTGTTTTCGGGTGAGGATAAAAAAAAATATATATATATATATATATATATATATATATATATATAAAATGATTGTGGTATATCTACATAAAACACAATTAAAACTGAATATATACTTGTGCTATTGCCCTATATATAAATAATTCTAAAGAAAAAAATCTTGTTTTTCTATGTTTTTGCTAACACTAAGTTAGAATTTTTCTTTTTTGTCAATCTAGTACATCGAAAATGGTATCTAATTTTTAAATTTCTGTTACTCTGATCACCAGTGAAGTTGAGAATCTTTTTATGAGGTTTCTTCTGAATTGTGTCTTTATATATTTATACATTTTCTTAATTTTATTCATTTGTAGGCATCCATTATATGTTTTGATTGTGAATCCTTTAATCAATTTTGCTTAGCAAGCATTGTTCCTTTTCAGTGTGTAAACATTAAAATTTTTAGCTCCGCCCAGCCAGTGTGGCTCAGTGGTTGAGTGTTGACCCATGCACCAAGAGGTTGCCAGTTCGATTCCCGGTCAGGGCACATGCCCAGGTTGTGGGCCAAATCCCCAGTGGGGAAGTGGCCGATTGATGTTCTCTCTCATCGATGTTTCTATCTCTCTCCCTCTCCCTTCCTCTCTAAAATCAATAAAGAAAAAAAATAATAATAAAATAAAAAAATTTTAGCTCCAAATTTTAGAAATGGAATATTTCTTTAATGATGAAAGAAGGTGGGATCTGATCCAAACCAAGATTTTTATCAACAGGCAGGATAAATTGATCACCCATGTCTCTGCTCTCCTCCACTTCCTTAAAAGATTAACAAACCTCCTTCTCAAGTCTTTGAATACTTCTGGGCCTCATGTGGGACATAGCCCCATTGCTTGTTTCTAATACATTTTTATGGGATATACTTTGTTCTTCTGTGGTGGCTTATTAATTTCAGTTTTTTTTCCTTGTTTTGTTCATCTCTCTGGAACTCTGGACAGAGGAAATACATGGAAAACATCATTTCTTTATCTGTTATATAGTAAATGTTTGTACCTGTTCTATTTATTCTTGAGTTCTTCATATGACACCCATCCCCCAAGTGTTTTCTGGTAGGAAGGAGAATCTATGATAATATTGCCTTATTATCCATACTCCTTACTTTACAGACCCACTATTTTCAAAGTCTAGAGTTTCAGCCTAGCTAAAACTCTAGGTTGGGTGGTGGAACATGATACAATTGAGCCATGACTGTAGAGTCAAGAATGATCAAGAGGGAACAGAGAATATCTGCTCAGGTTTCTGCTTGCCATAAACACTTGGACTCTGAGGGAGGGGCAGAGAAGAAAGTAAAATAAAAATGCGCCTTTTTTATTTTGTTATGGAATATTTTAGATTAAATAAAATAATCTGTTAGGCATGTTCTATCTACCTTATAATTAGCATCAGTTCTTTGCAAATTATAGTTGTAGATAGTCTTAATGGCACTTATCCTTTTTATGATTCTATTGGCATTTTAAAGAGATTAGAAGAGGTACAAGTTGGACCTGCCATTCACGTCATCTTGTCCCTTAATTAATGTTCATATCGATGATAATTCTACATTGCTCGTAGCCGTTAGATATGTGATACCCAAGGCCAAAAGAATATGTCTTGGGTAATAAAATATAACTTCTTTCTCTTTTTCTTTTCTGTCTATCTTAAAGTTTCACTAGATAAAGTAGAAGTTGCCATCTCACAATATAGCTAGGTGTCTTCATAAAATTCATGTGACTATTAAAATTAACAAAACATTAAGGTTTTTTATTCAATTAGATGTTTCCCTGCCCATCTTATCTGATGGTTTTCTACCTTCTGCAGTGTAGGGCTGACTAGTGAATAAAAATCAGCATATCTAACAAGGTCAGCATGAAGTCTGTGATGTAGAAACACAGGGAAGAGGTTGCTCAGTTGGGGCTGCAGGACTTGGAAAGGACTTGATCAAGCTGTCAGGCATTGGTCCAGATCTTAGAGGAAGAGAAGGGTTTGGAAAAGCCCAGTGCATGAAAACAGAGTAAAAAGAGGGTGTTCAAGGACCCTGCATCTGTCAGGAAACATGGAAGAACCACATAACTAGTAAATGTCCATGCAATTGTTGCAAACAAAAAAGCACAGTAAGTATAAGAAAGCCTATCTCCCCAAGAAAAATTATTCACAGTTGATATAAATGCTTTCCTTTGTAACCAAATTTTATTCTTAGAACATCATGAACATCTCAAATGACTTTCTGCAACAGGAACTTTAATATAGCATTAAGCAATGCAGCATTATTTAGTAAAGCAATGGATTATTATTATTGAATATTTTATATCTTAACAATTTTGCTATTATAAAAATGCTTCACTGGATATGCGTGTAGATAAATATTTTGAATATTTGGATATGTTTGTGTGGGTCAGTGTGTTGGAGGAGTTCTGGAATTTCTGCCTTGTTCTATTGATCCATTAACTTCACTGTCAAAAATCCATCTTTAGGAATTAGGCTGTATAAGGATACAGATATAGCTGTATATGGTTGCTTTTTGAATGTTGTTTATAATAACTGAAACAAACAAACAAACCCGACTAATCAAAATGATGGAAAAATAATGATAGATTCATATTGTATAATACCATGAAAGTATAAAAATGATGGTATGCATGTATTTCTTTGACATATTAATTATAAAAGCAGATTTCAAAAGAATATAGCATAATCTTATTTGGAAATAAAATATTTATGTATATAAATTTTAGAGAAGTATTTGGAAAGATATACAATAATATGTTAAGACAGATTATTGGCAGTTTGTGAGACTTTAGGTAAACTTTTAAATGGTATTTGTTTTACTTTACTTTTATCAGAATCCAATTAGTCTACTGCACACTTGTTGTTTAAATATGGGGAAACAAAGGGTTAAGAAAGCACCATCTTTTTGCTTTTTAATAAATAGTATTTGTGGGTATTGAGGGGGAGGCTTAAACAGTGACTTATTGTTTCGCAGTTCTGGAGGCTGGAAGTTTCAGATCAAGGTGTAGGTAGGGCCATCCTCCCACGAAGGCTCTAGGGAAGAATCTTTTCCCAGCCTCTCTCTCAACTTCTGTTAGTTCTTTGGCTTATAGCAGCATAACTTCTGTCTTCACATGGTGTTGTCTCCATCTACACATCTGTGTGTCCAAATTTTCTCTTTTTGTGGGGTCCACCCTAATGACTTCATTTTAGCTCAGTCACTTCTGTAAGATCTTATCTACAAATAAGGTCATACTCTGAGGTACCAGAATCAAACCTATTTTTTTTCCCTGAGGAGCACAGTTCAACCCAGTATATTTATTTCCCATTTTCGAAAATATCATTTTGTATTACATGGAATGTTATTTTAAAACATAAACCACTAATAGGAGTAATTTTTCAAATAACAAGAGGTATCTTGGTTTCTGTGAAACTTTTCTGAGTAAAGTACCGTGGACTTCATCCAGCTTTTCTACCCAAATTTCTTGCCACATGAACTTGTGGGTGTCCTTGGGAGGCAGGAACATTGAAGAGCATGAATAGACTGACCTTATCTGGTACTCAGCTCTCAGTCAATGAAAATTATGTCTAGTGTAGAACTTCAAAATATATTCAAGCTCATGTATGTTTTCAGAAATAATGTTATTGTATACGTTTAAAATTGCCCTCTCACATGTCTGGGTGGTGACTAGGACGGCAGTCTACTTGAAAAGAACTTTGACAAGGTGCACACATGTTCCGTTACCTTTTCCCTTGTTAGTGATGTAGTGAATATAGCCCCTGCTTCTGAGCTTACACCTGTACCTTCCATGTTATCTCCCTTTCCATTTGGCACACAGTAAGAACTGTGTAAATGTTTGTTGAAGAAACACACAAAAGAAAGAAAGAAATGGATAGGGGTAAATAAGAAGCCACAGACTTTATCTGATAATCTACGCTTTAATTTACAGAAAAGGCTTTCATTTCAATGGTGAATCTTATTAAGAGAATAAAAGAAAACTGTTCGTATCAATTATTTATTTAGTATTTTTACAACCCTTAAGATTGGATGCCTCCTTTGTGACAGGCACTATTCCAAATGTTGAGGACATGGTAATGACTAGGATGAACTGAGTCCCTGGATCGTGCAGCAGACAGTCAAGTAGGGGCAGTCAGATAATACATATTCAGACACACAAGGCACTTGCAGGTGAAAGGTAAGTACTATGGGAAGAAATTAAATGGATAAGAGGAAAGAGTGTCAGTTGGTTGGAGATGCAGGCTGTTTTAGCCAAGGCACTCAGGGACAGACTCTTTGCAGGGTAACCTCAAGCTGTACCTTGCCTAAACAGGTTCCTGCAACCTTCACATGAACAATACTGAAGTCAGTGTAGTCAATCCCTTTGAATAAACATACACTGGATTCTATTTCTATTGTTTTCTCCCATTGCCTGTTATGGCCCCCTCACCCTTCAATCCAACACACGGCACCCACAAAGAGACCCACCCATGCCGTCCTGGGAATACTTTTTATTTTAGTCTTATTTAGTAATATAATGCTGATAGTCAAACACCAAGGGTATCTCTTTTTTTGCACTGTGGCAGTATCCTTCATAGAGAAATGAATGGGAGTTGCTATCAACCATGTTACTTATGATTACAGAGAACGGTTAAAATCAGTTAGAAGAGTTGATGAAAATAAAGGAGGATGATGTTTAAAATCAACTTTATATATTTCCTAGACTTGGCTCTTGAGAAGTCAGTCCTTCATATCTTGCGGCCTTATGTGATACAATCCTACATATCTTTGAGTTTCCAAATTATTTTATGTATTACTAGCATTTTGTAAAATAAATGACAAATAACAGTGCAAAAAAAAAATTACATGAAGGCACAATTTCAATCACATAAACCCCATGAAGCATCAACTCCTGCTTACATTATTTGTGGGTTCTTGCTCCACCCCAACTCATAACAGAAATTATACTGTGTTCAGCCAAATACAATGAGGCGGGAGCATCGAGTATGAATGAAGAAGAAAGAACCCCAAGCATGTTTTTTTTTAGAAACTTGATGATTTAATCTACTGTTAGGCTCTTCAGTTTTAAGGCTCCCACCTAAAAAATGAAAGTATATTAATGCAGCTCTCCAAAGGCTGTCCTCATAAGATCACCCAACTCAAGAAGACTCAAAGTCTTCAACATGTCCTTGGTTTCCTGGACAATTTACTCAGTGCATAATATGAATATGGATGCTTTTTGTCAGACCCATTAGTCAGATTAGGGCTTGGACCTCCGGAGCATATAATGAGTTTACTTTTAACTATAGGGGACTTGGTCCAACTCTCTTTTTAGGAAAGGCATAAAAGCTTCTCCATCTTATTGGTTATAATTATGTTAATCCCTTTTCCAAAGTAAGTCTTTCTCCTCAATGGCTCCTGATGAAGACATGTTAAATTTGGTAACAGTGAGTCATTATGTTTGGATCATTTCCCTTGGCTGTTTCTTCTATGGTAGAACTATGCTAGAAAGTGGATGAAAACTGTGGGCTTTAAATTCACTCATTCTGCTCAGCCTTTTCCTCTGCACAGGATAGAAATAATTCTCTCCTTTTAGGGTTGTTATGATGACCAAATAAATATGATTTTACATCTTAGAGCAGCCATTATTATTCTTAACAATATGCTAAGCCCTGTTTAAACCACTTTACATATACCATCGTATTCAAATCCCCAACAAACCTATGAAATAGACGTTATTATTATCCTCATTTTTAGATGGAGGAAGGTTGGCCCACAGTTATTATGACAGGGGTCAGAATAAGAACCCCGGTAGTCTGACACCAGAGCCAATGTCTAGGTCATCATGGGCATAGGCAGTAGGTGGAAATCACCTGGCAGGGAAACCCAGATCAGTTTAGAGAAGGCAACAGGTCTGAATGGGCAGACACAGGCAAGCTAATAAAGGAAGAGGAGGAAGATATGCCTACAAAGTGTGGCAGTCAAGCCACCACATGGCAAGAATGCTACCATGTTCTTGATTAGTACAACCAGAAGGACACACAACTTATCATGAATCCACTACTTCACTGTGAGATCAGAATATAGGTATCAGACCATACCTGGGGAAGGAGGCCAGGAGTAGAGTCCTAACTTTGGCAGAAAGGAGTAAAGATCACCAGTGTAATATAAACTGAGCCCAAAGGAAGAGGGCAAATAATTGAGTCTGGGCAGGGAAAGGAATAGGATTCAGCTACTGCCAGAGGGATGCCAAGATTATTTTAGGACCTGGAAGACTGGACTTATGTGTTGGCTTATGCACATTTCTTTGCATGTGCTGATGATCCCAGAGGCCTCAGCATTTAATTCTGATTACTGCTATCATGATCAAAGGCTTAGGTTCTAGGAGGACGTCTTCCACGTTCAACAGAAGAAAACACTAGACTCTGACCTGTAGTTAACAGTATAATGATTTGTAAATGGTGGAGAGCAAACATTTTTGTAACTGCATCAGTATGCTAGTGCTGCTATAACAATGTACTACACACTGGCTGGCTTAAAAAACAGAAATTTATTTTCTCGCAATTCTGGATGCTAAAAGTCCAAGATCAAGGTGTTGGCATAGTTGGTTTCTTCTGAGGCTTCTTTCCTAGGCTTATAGATGTCCATCTTCCCCCTGTGTCTTCACATGATTCTTTTTCTGTGGGTGTGTCCTAATCTCTCCTTCTTATAAAGACATCAGTCATCTTGGATTAGGGTTCACCCTAAGGACCTCATTATAAGTTAACTACCTTTCTAAAGGCCCTATCCCATCTCCAAATACAGTCACATCTGCGGTTCTGGGGGTTAGGACTATAACACGAATCTTATGCGAACACAGTTCAGCCCATAACAACATTGAGTGCAAGTTTGTTGGTGAGTAGCTAAGAGAGATATTGCATACCATTGTTCCACAAACCCCAGAGACCCTGAAAAGATTAGGCTGTATAAATAGCATTAATCATGTAATCATCTCTTCTATGGATAAAATGTATACTCCTCTAATTTTTTAGTATCATAACATCTATCATTATGGTTCCCAGTACAGTTTTAAATATCACCAAGGATAGAGGACAATGTGTTTCTATGATTATTCCCTTTAAACAAAACATTTTTAGAGCTATTATGGAGTCAGCTTTATGGGATGCAAAGATAGATATAGCCAGACATGCATGTTTTAGCAAAACTTTTAACACAGGATTTCATTCTCTGTCCTCTCGTTCTTAGATACTTATTTTCTGAGGTCAGGGAAACGAAAGGGAAAGAAGCAAGGCAAATAAAATTATTGAAACTGAAAATGTATTTGTGTCAGTGACCTCGGGGGTTTCTTTCCTTTCTTTGATAGGTAGATGTGTGTAACAAAATCACTTCAAAACTTACTTGTTAAAACTTAACTCTTTTCTATTAAAGAACAAGTAACTTCCACCTTTCAAAAAAGATTCCCTAAAAAAAGAGAATAAACCACCTCCAATGTTTGGACTGGTGGATAGGACATAAGGTATCTTAAAATAAGTTTTGAAAATTTTACCACATTTTGGTTTTCATCAATTCCAAGTATAACTTACCAGGCATTCTCTTCAGCTTATGTTTAAACCCATGTGTATCTCAATGAAAATCCAATCCATATGTTTCTGATTCATTTACACTTAGCTCATCAAAATATTGTTTTGCAAGAGCTATTTGAAGTCCAAAAAAGCTTTGAAAGCTTTTTTTTCTTTCTTAGAAACAGGAAATCGGTTTTTGCCAAGTGTAAACAAACACATTCCCCTACTCCCCATGCTCATATTTTAATTGGAAATTTAGAAGACAGAAGGTTAGAGAACTCTCTAAACCTGTCCAAAAAAAAATCCATCCACTATATGGCATGGTATTGAAGTATGTTCTATCTTATTTAGCTTTATCTTTTTAAGTGCCCGTGTGTGAGAGAGAGTATGTGTGTGTGAATTTCTCCATAACTGGTCTACACATTTAAATGAAGCTTTTATAATTTACTTTAATTTTCATTGAATTATGTTTTTTTATCCCAATTTTCTTAAATTATTTTTCTAGCAGGATATTTTTCTCAAGTGTTTGCCTGATAGACTTTCAAATAAAATGGTACCCACTTAGATTTTTCTCATAAACCTGTAAATGTGGTCAGAAAAATGACCCTACTTTGGGTGCTTGACTTAGATAAGTGCCCACATTGATGTAATATCATTGTTTTTATGTATAGTCTCTAGAGATGCAAAGTATGGTAAAGGTCTCTAAAATATTATAGAGTAAAACATTGATCTAATGTAATGGGACCCATGATGGAACCCAGGAAACTGAACTCAAGTTAAAGGCACCAGAACTATCAGCCTATTGTAAGAATCCCTATTGTGCACCTGTGACCTGTTATGATTTAGCATTTAGAAACACCATCTCTGAGCTTCACCTGTGGTAATTGGAAAGAAGCTACTATCTGTCCAACTCCATGAATATTTAAGGTAGGCCTAGAAGAAGATCCACTTGAATGTGCCAGTACAAGAACCTCATCAGTTGGGATGGTGACTCAAACTAGGTAATGATTAAGTAGGTGAGTAACTCAGAGCACGAGCACCAGAGGCTGAGTGCAGACTCAGATTCTGAAAAATATCTGTAGTCAAAACCCAAGAGCAAGTGAAGGTCCTGAATCCCTAGAGGACACTAAAATACGTAATCCTCTAAGAGCAGGAGTATAATGTGAAAAGGTGAGATTGGAAGCTGAAATGAAGCAAGAAGATTTAAAACTTTTTTCTGTGAACAGTCTAGAATGGCAAAAGAGGACCATTACCTTATTGGGGTGGCCATGTGGCTATGGCTGGGTTACCTTGGCTTTAAATCTAGGCAGGTAATCCATGTAGATCAGATGCTTACATTAGCCTCCTTTGTAAGTAAACTAAATATTCCTTTCCCTACCAGCCTCAAAAGAACCTTCTCTGCTGGATGTAGCATGAGGTATTAGGAGGGAGTTTGAGTACTGAAGGGCAACTCAACATCTAGACCATGGCTCAAGTAAAACACAGTAACCAGCTATTTTGAGGATTCTTTGGGGATTTAAATGGAAACATAATAATGAAATAGAAACTCCATGACATTCATAAAATCCAAATTCTACATTTTATTAAGCTGAAAACTATTACATTTGTTTAAAAATAGCTGATGAATTAGGTTGTACCTATTGCCTGTAGAGATTCCCATAAAGACATATACCTTAAAAAAGATAAAAAAGATGTCAACTTGTGAATGGTGATAGCATTATTGTTGTTTTTCTTGTTTTTGTTTTTTGTTTTTAGTGAATATACTAATCAAATGAAAGTTGTATTTAATCTCCATTGCCAAAGTATCTGGAAAATATAATGGTTTGTGGAATAGTGACATGTCAAGCAGGCATGGTCTCATGATTGGGTTCAGGGTGTGCCCAGATACTCAGACCAAGCTAGGTCATTTACTAACTCAAAGGGTTGGAAGGGCTTTAGCAGTCATGAAATTCAATGCTTGATTACCCCCTAGATCATCTAGCTTTACTTTGACACTCTCACTGAGACTAGAAACTACTGATGTAGTTTCTCCTGAGGTGGAACCAAATGGGAAAACCAAATTATTATAAAGTTGTTCTTTATTTGGACTAAATTATATCTCCCTCTAATTGCCCTGCATTGATCCTGACTCTGTCCTTTTTAGGTCAAACCAGAACAAATCTCAGAAAGGAGAACATTAGTTTTGTGTTTTGTTTTATTCCCTTTGTTTATGTTCAGCTTCTCAGATATTTGTGGATGCTGTCATAACCTCTTTAATCTACCCCCAGATCCATCAATATTTCCTCATGTTTCCTAATTGCTTCTGTCTTCTCATCTGGCCACGCTCCTCTGGCTAGACATGCTCCATTTGCTCGTGTCCCTGCCCAGCTCTGCACGGTACTCCCATAATTTATATAACTTCCAAGAATCCCTCTCACTCCAGGGATGTCTTTGGATTGGGTCTGATTCTCCTCTGATCTCATATTCCAAGTTCTTTGTAACAGAATTCCAGTTCTGACCCAATCTCTACTGATTTCTAAGCAGAAGCAATGTGTCAAGTTTTCACCACCAGATTTGCTTGCCCTATCACATGTCCAATTTTAAAGTTCTCTAACTCATGACTTACAATTCACAAAATCAGATAAAGAACCCTCTAAATAACTTTTGAGATTCATGTTACTGAATTTTTGAGATTCACATTACTGCTTAGAGGAACATGTTACCTAGATAGTAGAGACCAAGTTTAATTTTAAATCCATTAGATAATAGCCTTAAATTGAACTCAAGCTAAAATGAATGGTGATGCAATAGCTGTACCCTTAAATTACTGTTTGTCCAGATGTGTTCCTCCTCTGTTCAATGTGTTTTGGACGAGCTACGAATGGGTCAGAACTATTTCCTCACTATCACCTTGTCAAACTAATCATGTCAGACTCTTTCTTAATTATGCAAAAACGGCAGATTGAAGTTCGATGCAATAACATATACAAGGCAGGGCTTTATTAGGCCTCTTATAATCTAATGAATGCCATCTGCGGATGCTCACAAATAATTTTTCAAATGGTTTGTAGTGCTTGTTTATTTTCTCCTCTTTTATTTTCAGACTGTTCTCTCAGAGAATATTTTTTGTGGTGGTCTGGGGAAATGCCAACTCCAGAAGTTATTGTACAGCATTTTGGTCACTGCTGAAGGAAGGAACTTTATAATGCTTTAATTTTATCCTTTAAAAATATAATCAAAACCTTTCCACTACTTCTTCTGTATCTTTTTTTTTTTTCTTTCACTTTTCTCTTCATTTCTTCTATCTGCCTTTATTTGTTTTTTATTTTGGCATGTTATTGACTCTCCCTTGCATGCAAATAGGTTTGAAAATGTTTCCTTGGAAAGTGTCATGTTTCTTGTAACAATGACCATATCATCATTTACTCCAAGGACTGTTGGCTCAAATGGCAGAGTGACCTTGAGAGTAACTTAAGATTGGTCTGACTGCGGATTCTGTTTTCTGTAAAATTTACAACTTATGATTGAAGGTTCCTATGAAACACACTTCTCTTTTAAAACCAAGTATCCTTTCTTAAAAGAATTCTTGAAACAGATTAATGGTGAATTTGTAACACTCATGATTGGGACCAAAAAAAAAGGATAAATGTCTTCCTTGAATAAAATTTTAATTGATCTTTAAAAAATTATACAAAGAACCAAGACTCAATCTGGAAAGGACTTAAGAAGACTTCGTTTATATTTAAGAAAAAAGATCATTATTTGTACCTTCTCTCTCTCTCTTGTTTTTGCCTTTGGTTTTCTCCACCCCTTCCCAAGAAGCCAACAAAACCATAAGGACATAGGGAAAAATATTAAAGTACACCACAAAATGTTAAAAAAGAAACCACGTTTTGCATTTTAGACAAGATTCTATTCGAGTCCTTTGAAAACATGCATTTTAAGTCTGGCTCTTCTCCAAAAAGTGAAGAAAGATTAAAGTAATATACATACTGAATGCAAAATATGGAGCTAAGGAATGGGTGACATTCAACTATAATCAGATATTGGGTTTTGATATGTGAGTTTAAATTTCCTGCTTAAAACTGAAAACCTATGTGTCCTTTACAGAAAAGGGGGATTTCCTTAGTTAAATTGAAAGCCTATGTTCTGTTAGACGTCTCTTGGGGTTTCAAATTCTCTGGGGGAATACAGGTTTGGGATTCTTTATGTTTCAAGAATATATTATTTTTGATATTGCATTTTACATAAATCTTCAATTTGTGACAAAGTCATTTGATCTCAAAATTGCATTTGTTCTATAAAATGTGTCCTGATTCTTCTAAGCCTTACATGAAGAGAACATCATTCAAATCTGCCAGTGCTGGAGAGAGCAAATAGGCCAGCACACAGTTTTTTTTGTTGTTGTTGTTGTTGTTTTTTTTTTTTTTTAGAGCTTGGAAAAGAAAGAATATTGAAGAGGGAAGGGCTTTATTTAAAGACTGCAGATTGAACATATACATTTAATTAAACTGCCTCCCCAACCTCCCTAAAATGATACTAAAAGGTATATTAACAACAAAGGGCACAAACCTGCAAGCATAAAAAGAGGGGAAAGGAGATACTATATCAAATTATTTGGATGCTTGCAAGCAGATGGATGAGTGGTTAGAAGGCCAGGTAAAAGGAACCCTGAGTCATCAGGAAGGAAAAGCTCTGAAGTGTCCCCACAAAGATCTGGTGACTCTGGAAATAGGAAGGAAGGTGTGGCTTAAACAAAAATATCTGCACTTACAACAGTATGGTGATTACCACAAAGAAAGGAGGCAGGAGCTAGAAAAGGGGAATGGCGGTCAAATATATGGTGATGGAAGGAGATTTAAATTTGGGTTGTAAACATGCAATGCAATAAACAGATGACATGTTATAGAATTGTACACTTGAAACCTAGATAATTTTATTAACCAATGTCACCCCAATAAATTTAATAGAAAAAAATTAAGAAATAATTGGATCAAATCCTACTTAAGAGGCAGGATCCCAGCTTCCTTCCTGATTCCTTTCCCTACTCTGGGTGGTGTACACATGTCCTTTTCTTATTGATAGAACATTTCCAGAAAACATTCTTAGCTTTTAAAGATTTATGTGATTTGATTGGGCCCACCTGGAGAATCAAGGATATTCTTCTGCAGCTCAAGGTCCTTAAACTTAATCATATCTGAAAAGTCCCTTTCACCATGTAAGGTAACATATTTACAGGTTCCAAGGATTAGGACAGGGACATCTTTGAGGAGCTGTTATTCTTTCTACCACAAGGATTTTAAAAAGAGAGTATCTCTAGAAGGATGTTTCAGTAATCCAGTAAAGTGATCCCATTTGCCTAAAATAAGTAGTAAGAGAGTGGGCAAATGCACTGACTCCAGAAACATTTTGAAATTGGTGCGCTTATCACTGGGGGAATTGGTTGGCTATGGAGATTGTGGGAGAGGAACATGGAAATATAATGCAGATTTCCATGCTGAGTCACTAAATGGCTAAGCTATTCCTTAAGAATCAGAATCATAGGGTAAAGATCAAGATTGAGGAAAGACAAATACAGTTTAGGGCATGAAATGAATCAGGGGCTGAGAAGACTTTTAGGTGGGAGGCTCAAGATAAATCTCTGCTGAATTTGTAGATTTGGGAATTACTAGCCATTGTGAATGAAGTCACCACATTAGATAAAATCACCAATAGAAAATGTGTAGAGAAAGAATGGAAAAATTTGGAGAAGAACTCAGATATATTTATATTCACATTATAGGCAGAGAAAAGGAGAGTGTAGAAAGACTGAAGAGTGGATGAAGGTTAGATGAGAAACCAGGAAGCCAAGAAGAAAGAGGACAGTGGGATCCTGAGCAGTGTTTATTATTGGAGAGCTAATGTTTGCTTTACAGCAGTAGGCTTGATATTTATGTAAGGAGAACTTATATTAGATCAAGTTAGTAATGTAAACAGAAGTAATTACCACAGAATGCCCCATACCCAGGAAATAAGCATTTATTAATTAGTCCCAGAGGTCCACAATTTTTAAGCCCATTTGTTTGTCTTAAATTGGAAGGAGTTTTTCTATTCTTCCTACTCATCTTCTAGATAGTTAAAACAGACACAAGAATAGATTTTTGCTAAGAACATGAAAAAAATGTGTAACTTGTATAAGAAATTTGTCTCTAAGAATTCAAATATATAGACTGGGAGATATAGTGTAAAATTTCTATAAACTGGCCTACATAATTTCCACTTTTATCTCTTCAAATCAGCCCAATTTTAAAATTTCCTTCCAAAATTAAATGCCAAATCACATTAAGATGAACCTACTTTCTTCCCCTATGTTTAAAGTCAATTGGAGAATAATTCCCTCACTGGGGTCAGTGTTGTTCTGAGAACCATGTTGACTATCTCATTGAACGAGGTCTATGGCTTTGCCTCTGGCTGTGATACCTACCGGGCTAACATGGGCACAGCATTTTTTTTTCCAAGTGACTTACATACAGACTTAATGTAAATACAGAAGTTAAGGCATTACAATGAAATGATTTGCCATGTAACAGTAAAATTTGTATTAAAATAATATAGTAAAATTGTTAAAGGGCCTAGGTTGAAACATTTCAAACAATTATTTATTTTCCAAGTGATAAACAACATTATTTCTAAAGCTATCCTAATGCAGAAGCCTAGCCTAGTAGTAAATTGATGTGTGATTTTTTTTTATTCTAGTAATTCAACTATTTTAAGTGGCAGACATAGTGTGTTAAATTTTGTGAAAAGACTGTTTCTATCCAAAATAGTACTTGACTTTTATTTTTCAATGAAAAAAAATTCTGCTTAGCTGAAACTTTTTTATAAAGTTCTATTGATTCTCCAGGAAATAAGCAGTCCTGATACTTAGAAGTTAGAAATTTTCTTTGAATGTTTGTTCTTTAACAGAACTACTGTTATTGGAAGTAACAATAAAAAATGACTATTATTATTACCATGATGAATGACATAAAAACTGATTTAATGGCCCTGGCTGGTGTGGCTCTGTGGTTGAGCATCATCTCATGCACTGAGAGGTCTCTGATTCAATTCTAGTCAGAGCACATGCCCGGGTTGTGGGCTCGATCCCCAGGATGGGGCATGGAGGAGGTAGCCCATTGATGATTCTCTCCCATTGATACTTCTCTCTCTCCCTTCCTCTCTCTCTAAAATCAATAAAAACGTATTTAAAAATGTAATATATGAATACGAACATAAAGATCAGTTGTTCAGCCTTGAAAAGAGATGTGTGGGTAGAAGCTGAGGCTGGTAGATTATATATATATATATATATATATATATACACACACACACACACACACACACATATACATATACATACTATATAACATCATTTTCTATTTGGAAAAACACTGCCTCTTCCCATTGGCTGACTTCTTGAGTCATTGCCATTCTGCTTGTAGAATGTCTCCTTCAACCATAAGCGCAAGGTCATTATTCTCATTCACTAGGTTTTGTAACTGATATTAAGATTGCAAGTTATGGCAGGTCTGCACAAATATATATATTTAAGATATATATTTATACATATGTAGAATGTTTTATATATACATATGTGTATATATAACATACTATATAGTCGTATATTCTTATATATTTGTATTATATACTAATTTATAATATGTTAATACATTACTATTGTATATATTTTTTACATTATATATCCTATAATATATGCTCTAACTGAGAGATTTTCTTGTCTTAACCCTTCTGAATTATGTTAAGAAAGTGATTCACTGGCTGGAATTTAACATTCTTCAGTGTGTCCAAGTGGTGTCCCCTCTCTCTCCTCTTCTCCAATCCACTGAGTCAACACTCAAATTATGTTTAAAGGGAGACCAAGTGAGGATCCAGAATCCTAACAGGCATCAACTTGAAAAGGGTTGGAAAAGTGAAAAAGGAGTCAAGGTATGACTTAATCATGGATGGAAGAGACGGAATCAAGAGCAGAGGGATTGCAGTAAGCGTCATTCAATTGCAAGTTTTAGCCATTTGAGACTCTAGGGTAGGAAGAACCTCCCAGATCAACCTTTCCATCCCTCTGGCTCCGGGCAGAACCACACCAGGTAATTCCAGACTTCTGAGGTGTTACTTCCTTTAGGATGGCTCCACAAATGAGGGCGGAGGGCTGCCCAACTGAATTCCTACTGACGCATGCCCTTCAGAGTCATGATGCTGTTGTCATTTATAGATTAATTAGCACCTTTTAGAACATATCATATTTTACTACATTTCTCATTGTCAGTTATAACTAATGGGAAGTGCCTACGCCATAAATAATTTCATTATTTAGAGTATTAAAAGGAATAAGCCAGACCCATTATCCTGGCTTTAGAAATTATGATAGTAGGATTTGTTTCAGAGACAAGCTACATACAAATGCTTAAATGTCAAACCTAACCCAGACAACTTAAAAACAAGAAAAATGAATCAGACACATTTTTATTAGTAAGAATTAGAAGACCCTAATAAATGGCTTTATTTTGAAAACAGATGCCCATTTATGTCCATTTTTATTTATGCTAAAATGTTTAAAAGAGAAAAATAGGACAATCAAGCTTCCATCTCTATTTATCTATCCATCTACCTATCTACCATCTTTATATCTATCTACATTTTTGTGCATGTAGTGCTTTTAAATTTTAGGATAACTATTGCTCTTTCTTTTTTTTTTGGTGCGCTCTCACCAGTATTTGTCCTTATTTACTAATTAATTTATTTAAATTAATAGAATTTATTTTTTATAAGCAATTTTAGGTTTACAGGAAAACTGAATGGAAGATGCAGAGTTCTCATGTACCTTCCCATTTCTCCGGATATCGACACTGTTGGTGTTTTGGATTTGGACCATTCTAATAGGTTCATAGTTTTATCTCGTTGTTGTTTTAATTTGTCATTTTCTGGTGACATATGGTGTTTAACATCATCATGTGTTTTACTCTCTGTATATCTTCTTTGGTGAAGTGTCTATTCAGATGTTTTGCCCATGTTTGAATGGTTGTTGGTTTTCATGTTGAGACTGTATATATAGACCTTGAGTGATGTGATAAGGTGTGTGTGTGTTGGCTGGGGACAGTCTATAGTCCTAGGATGAGGTCAGTCTTTTAGTAGGCCAGTCTGTGCCCCTGCACTGATACCTCCACAAGTGCTTCTCACTCCCCCACCCCATTTCTTTTTAGTTGACCTTAGTGAGGGAGGGATGGAGGGAGAGGAGAGAGAGAGAGAGAGAGAGAGAGAGAGAGAGAGAGAGAGAGAGAGATGGAGAGAGAAACATCAATGTGAGAGAGACACATTGATAGATTTCTTCCCACAATCACTCTGGCCAAGGATGGAACCTGAAACCTAGGCATATACCCTGACTGAAATGAAACCCATGACCTTCCCAACCAACTGAGCCATATGGGCCAGGCCTCATTCCCCTTCTTTACAGGTTCTAGGTGGAACAGGACTGCTAGAGTGGGCTGGAGTGGAGTATTCCCCTCCCCCCCAGGTACATTAGGCTCTGCTAAAACCTCAGTAGGTTATGCTCGGGTCAAGTAGTTCTTGAGGACAGGCCTTGCTAAGGACAGACTCTTCCAGGCATATTTAAAATGCTTATTTTTTCTCCCCCTGTTGGAAGCACAAGGAGACTTCTGTCTGATCTTCACTGTGAGGACCTAGTGGGGCTCCTGGAGGTAAAACACAAAAATGTGGGACCCCTGTAAATCTGAGTCTCTGTAGAATTTTCAGCTCTCAGACTTGTCCACAATGAGCCTCCTGCAATTCGTTAATTATAGTTTAGGTTTCCCTGTTCCAGTACTGGTTTCCACAAGGGTTCCTGCTCCTGGGTTTTAACTCAGATAAATTGTGATTAGTTGTATCTTCTTGTCTTTCCAGTTTGGGAGCAACAACTTACTGTGTGACCTTAATTCTCTGACAGATAGAGCTAAGAAGAATTGCTGATTTTCAGAGTTCCTTCTTGGGAGGATTGAAGGGACAACCTCCAAGTTCCTTACTGGTGACATACTGGGCCAGAAATCAGATATCCACCCAAAATATGTTAATATTGGTTAACTTCAAAGTAAATCTTCAAAACTTAACGTGGTCTTCCATTGGCCTTGTTATGGTCTCCCACTCATACCTGCTGTTTTCATTCCCTCACAAAGCTTTTAAAATCGTATTATTTTCTTGTCAACAATAATTATTTTGTTCTTCAATTACTATAAAGTGAGAATTTTGTGAAGAAAATCCTATTGTCCTTGGCATGCATTTTTGTCAATCAACACCATTCAAATGTTTTACTAATATCAAAGGCCCAGGGTATCTCAAGATGATGCATATTTTCTCTGAGTGAGTTTTAAATTTTTCAGATTTTTATTAAATGTATCTGTGCTATAAATCTACCTGAGATGTAGAAACTCTCAGACAACACATAATACTAAATCTGAAACTACTAACTAACCTAAATTAATGAACTTGTAAGTTTACAATAAAATCATAATCATGATGTAGTAAAAAATGAGATTGTAAAAATTATTCATTTCATGTATTCAATTCTATTTTTATAATTGATCACTTCGATTGTTGCGGCCACTAACTGAGCTGTATTTCAGAATATATACACACCCTATGGAATAGTAAAAACTGTGAACTATGGCCCTGGCCGGTTTGGCTCAGCGGTTAGAGTGTTGGCCCACGGACCGAGAGTTCCAGGTTCGGTACCTGCTAAGGGCACATACCTCTGGCCCTGGTTGGGGTCGTGTGGGTGGCAGCCACTCGATGTGTCTCTTTCACATCGATGTTTCTCTCTCTCCCTCCTACTCTATCTGAAGATGAATGCAAAAATGTCCTCGGATGAGGATAAAAAGAAAAAAAAAAACTGTGAACTATGTAGATGATGACATAATTATACTTCTAGTTTCTTCTTATAAATGAGTTTTGGATTCCAGCAATCATATTTTTTGTCCCACTGTATTCTCTATGTCAGCACTTCCTCTTCAAACAGCATGATTTTCTCAGCTGGAATTTCACACCTCGACACTCACTCACTAACTTTACTAGTGAGGATAATAAATATGATATAGAGCTCAAGGTTATTTGATCTCCTGGTTTGTCTTTCCATTTGTAATGAAAAAGGAATAACAATAACTTCACTTAAAATGTACTAAGTAAAAATGAACCTACTAATTAGTAGACAATGAACAAGGAAAAAAATATATATATATAGCAACTTTTCTCTGTTCCTTACCCCTTACTTATGTCATTAAAATTTCACTTTTAAACATTTGATGGGGAAAAAAACATCTCTTACCTAAATGACTTATTTGGGAAGCATTTTTTAAAAGCTTGCAAAATGCCATGTATACATGTTAAGTCACCACCAGTTTTAAAAGCCACTATATGTAAGGCCAGAGCATAAGACATAGAGGAACCTCAAATGGATGCCAATGTTGGGACAAAATATTTTAAAATATAGATTTTAAATGGTGGTGACACCATCTTCGAACTTGTAACTTTCATTAATTGTCATGTGGAATAAATTAACCAAAATCTGAGCAACTAAAATTGCAAAAATATGGACATGATATAATAAGAGGAAAGAGCCTTTTTTCCCATGCAAAAGTCATTGAGAGTCAATGAGAATACCCTCAGCTAAACAAAATCATGTCTTAGAATTAATGTGGATATACATTGTTACAATTTAATAAAGAGTAGTTTATATTTATGAATTTATCATTGGCAAAAGTAAGGCTAACCTTGTGTGTGTGCGTGTGTGTGTGTGGGGGGGGGTGTAATACCAACACTTATGAGACAGATTGCCAGTAAAGGGAGTTAGAGATATTGAAGATTCATGGTTTGTACCACAAAGTTTTGCCATGGAAGGCAGTTGCATAACCGAACTTTTGATTGCTGAGTATAACTGTAGCACACAGATCACTTTGGTCTGTAGGAGTTCAGAGGGTTCGATTTAAATGCAAACTTTATTCTTTGAGCAAACAAATAGATCTTTATATTAAGACAGACTCAACCAAAGGCATTCAGCACTGCTAACCTTAAGTTACCTGGTTCAGCACTGAATACATTGTAGGCCAAATCTCCCCAGGAGTTATGCTTTGGACTTTTAGAAAAACAAAACAAAATCATTCTGTCCACCTTGCTGATGGCACTTTTTGACAGCCTGACCCAGGCACATGCCAGGCACTCAACAGTCCATAACGGTGAGTGCAAAGTCCCCTCTGTTCCCGTTACCACATCGATGACCTGGCCTTGCCTTGCGCATGTCTGAACGGCTTCTGTGCCAATCTCATCTTTGATCGTGGATAATAATAACAATCAGAGTGAATGTTTACTTAGTGTTCACACTATGCCAGTCTGCTAAGTGCTTTACATGGATTAACTCTTTTACTCTTCACAGCAACCTTATGAGGAAGATACTATCATTGTCATTCTTTTAAAGGTTAGCAATGATCTAAGGTAGGTTCTATTAGTATCCCATTCTACAGATGTAGTACTATTAATATTTCCTTTTCATAAATGAGCGTACTGTAGCACAGAGAGGTTACATTTCACAGACGTCACACAGGCTAGTAAGGGACAAAAGTACAGTTTGAACCCAGGCATTCTGTTTCCTAAGGCCCTCCTCTTAACCACTTCAATCTAGCCTCAGCTTTGCCACTGGTCCTTGGATGCTGTTCGTGATCTCCATGGGTCTGAATGTCAGCTTTTCTAATGGACTTGATTTGGCTCTTGGTGTTCTTTTCCTATGGGATATCCATTAAAACTCATCTTCTTGAAAATTACCAGTCTGTTTTCTCTTTGTTAATACAATCAAGTATCAGTGTGTATGACCGTGTGTGTTTGTGTGTTCATGTATGTGTGTGTGTGTGTGTGTGTGTGTGTGTGTGTGTGTACGTGTGCAGGAATGTGTATATGAGTCAGGTTGGGAGGGTATGGGGTTTTGGAAAGCTACCTCTTACAAATACCAAGAACTCTAATAAACAGCAGTGTAAAGGTATTGCCAAAGTTTATCCAATCTGTCACAGTCCAGGGTTAGGCACAAGGACTTAAACATGGTCTTGATATTTTCCTCTCAGAGCAAGAAAAGCTGCTGATTTCTCCAGGCGCGTGCACAGGCCACCTGACGTGTCTGCAGTTGAGGATTAAACATAAACTTGGGGAAAGTTCTGTCCCAGTGGGAAACCTATTTAAGGTTCTGTGGGCGCTTAAATAACAGTGCGTAAACAGGGAATTTGGATACTATTATCAAACTTTAAAATTTGCATTGTTTTATATGGTTTTAATTTTCAGTTTTACTCACAATTCATCACCCAGTGAGAGGTCTGCAAGTGCAAATCTTGGTGAGCACAGCAGCAGAAAGAAAAGTTATGTACCCACCAGCATAGCACACTCTCTCTAATGCACTGGCATCCTTCCATACGCTTAGGTGAAAAGAAAGTAAAAGAAGCCAGCGAATGATGTTTTAGGTATTCTGAAATAATAAAAATGTGATGGTTTGCTGGCATTTATAAAATGTTTTAAAGATGATTCAAAGCTGGAATACACAGATACAGAGAAATACAGCTTAGCATTTGAATAAGATAATTGCAGTGTAATGAAACTATGTTCAACACTTAATACCTTCTAGGCAACATTCTAAGTGCTTTGCATTTCTTAACTAATTTAGTCTTTACAACAAGCCTATGAGAGAGATGTGATGAGCCCCACATTAAAGAACAGACAGTGTGCTCTGCTAGGAGGTGTGAAGTCAAGATTTAAGCTGAAGCAACAGAGCTCAAAGTCCATCCTCTTAACTACTGTAGCTCAAATTTCCTCCTGGGAAAACTTGAAACATTGATGCAAAGGGAAAGACCTGTTCTCCATGCTCTGTGTTGCCATAAAAGGGAAGGAATATGAACGTTCCAGGGAGTGCCTCCAGCCTGTTTGTGCCTTTGCTCACACATGCCCAGGACTAGAGGAATGATCGCCTCTCTTCAGGGCATTTCCCTTCTCTATCCCTCCTGTGGTCAGCTTGGCTACTATGAGGGAGGCCCTGGGCTGTTCAGCATTCTTGCTACTGATTGATGTGGGATTAAAAAAAAAAAAAAAAGCAGACTCATCTAAAGCCATGATCTCCAATCAGCCTGATTACTGCCATTGTGCTTTTCATGTGCTTGAAACCTATTTCCATTTCTCATTTGGCTCCAAACTGAGGAACAAAAGAAAGGGTCCTAAAATGTAGTGCACGTTTGCCGTGGTTCTCATGTCCTTGACCGTGCTTTTTTTTTTCTTTTCTGGGCAGCCATTCCTGGCTAGTGAAATCAAATGGTGTGTGGGTTTAGAGGTAAGGGGCAAGAATGCTTGCTGGGCCTGTGTTCTGTATTTCAGGTAGGAATCCTGAGTGCTTCAGTGTAGCTCAGTGAGCTCCCCACTGGACTGGAGATCCTGATGGTCATTACGTGATTGTTTTCCAGGAGGATTCTGTGTGTTTGATTTGCTCAGGGACCTCAAGTATAGGGCAGCATAGAGAGGGTGATATCATCTTTCTTCCTTGGAGACAGAGAGCGAAGGGTGAGTGTAACCAGCATCGAGAACAAGCAAGTTTCCAGGAGATAATTCAGTGCAGATGCCCTTGCCTCTCTTCCTGCCTTCAGGTCTTCTTAATGGGAGTAAGATCTTCCTTTGTTCCCATAGACACCACGGGATGACATCTCAGGCAGGTGCATGACCTTTATGCTCACTCTTAGCTAATAAAAGCTCCTATGATCACTTTAAGTTGCAAATAAGTCTCAATTTAGTAATTACCATTGTTCAATATAATGTATTAGTGTATATCCCAATATTTATTTAAAGGAAAGGTCTTCTCTTCATCCAGCTGGGGCTGGCAGTGTGCAGCCCCTGCCTTTTCAGACAGCTGAGCACTGTCTCTCTTGATTGCTAACCTCCCCACCACTCCCTCACTGCCTTTTGGGACCCACTCTGGAGGTAGCCCAGAGGGAGAGGTGGAAGACAAAGACAAGGCATGAGGAAGGTTCTTACCTATCTAGTCATGTGAACATGGCTTCCTCCTCTGTGGTCTTGCTAGGTGTTCAAACCCATCTCTGTCTATCCTGGGTGCTTCTTGATTTCTCAACATCCTCACTGGAATATCCAACTGTGCTTTCCATGACATGAGCAACACATTATTCTGTAGTCATCGGCACTCCCATCTGCCTCTGAGTTCTGATGGTCCTTTTATACTAACTCTCAATGTTAGTCCTATCACCCTGTAGGTGGTCTTTTCAGGGTGTGTCAGGCAACACTGTATCAGCACGGTCCACTTCTACACCGTGAGAAAGAGTCAGGCATCACTGTGGATTATAGCTCATTCCAACACAGCCCAGGCTTTCTTTTCCTATTTCTAGCTGATGGCTATAGATTCTTGTTTTTAGAGTCCTAAAGTATTTGTCAACTACTTGTCCATTATATTCCTCCCAACCTCCAGAATCCATCTGAAGCTCAGTGAGTGGCTCCATTGAATCTTATATTTTGTGATGAGAGGCAAAGAATTTGGATGGAGGGTGGATTCACATAAGTCTATTAGCTTCCAAAGAATTTGTTTAGGAAGGAAAAAATAATTGTCTTTTGATGATCACAACCTTGGCTATCTTATATATTATGAGTGATATACATTTGATAATCTCACTGTTTCTCAACCATTTACTCTGAACCACTTACAAGGATGACTGTGGTATACCTGCCTTTGGTGCCTTGATGAAAACATTCAAGTTAACATCCAATTTCATGAGCTTGTTCCATTTGAGTGGAGAAAAATAGAAGAGAAAGAAAGGAGGGATTTTTTTTCTTTAGAAGCACCCGCAGGCAATTCAGACAAATATGATTCCCTTTTTCTTATCCCAAATTGAGGAGAGAATAGAGTTGAAGAAAGGAGATGGAAGTTTCTTTATCAGTGCTTCTGGGCTGAAACTCCGTCCTACAAAGAAAAATACAAAGATAAAAGGGCACCAAGCAGCTGAGTATATTGATGATTTCCTACCCAACAGACATCCCCCGCTGCCTTTCTTACTAATAAACCTGCTTTTGATGGAGGCAGTAATAACCCAGTTTAGAAAAAATAAAAAAAAAATAAGCTCCCCATTTCTTAGATTTACTTGAATATGGGGTATTCAATGAAATCTAACTGGTGCTTCTTAACTGGGTTCCTGCAAAAGCTTCTTGAAAGAGGAGCCTACTCAATCATTGATACTTCACTCTCTCCTTCCTTCCTTCCTTCCTTCCTTCCTTCCTTCCTTCCTTCCTTCCTTCCTTCCTTCCTTCCTTCCTCCTTTCCTTTCTTCCTTCCTCCTTTCCTCCCTTCCTTCCTCCTTCCCTCCCTTCCTCCCTCCCTCCCTGCCTCCTTCCCTCCCTCCCTCCTTTCCTTCTTTTCTTCCTTCCTTCTTTCTGACCTGTAATGCTAACTTGTGGCTAGAGTTGGAGCAGCCTTCTTACAACAATGACTTAATAATCAAAAGAATCATGAAGACCTCCAGATGATGTTCCTGACCTGCAAACATCACTTCCAGATTTCCAGGAGAAAAAATGCAAATGCTCATTTGTTTAAGTCAACATTTTAAGGTCTCAGTTACAACCAAATTTGATTCGTTTTTTTTTTTTACTTTTCTTTTTCTTTATTGATTTTAGAGAGAGAGGAAGGGAGAGGGAAAGAGAGAGACAAACATTGATGAAAGAGAACATCAATTAGCCACCTCCTGCATGCCCCCCACTGGGGATTTGGCCCACAACCTGGGCACGTGCCCTGACTGGGAATCAAACTGGTGACCTCTCGGTGCATGGGTCGATGCTCAACCACTGAGCCACACCAGCCAGGCACCAAATTTGATTCTTAAATTATACATCAGTTATGGAATTTTGGGCTGGTTTCATAATCTCTCTGAGCCTCAGTTTCTTTATTTGTGAAGTGGAGATTTTGCCAGTACCATCTCAGAAAGATTTTGAAGATTAAAAAGTGTCATGCATAGAGAGTATTTAACACAGTTTCTGATGAACTGTGGTGAATAAAAGTAACTTATCACTGTTTGTCTTCATAGAAGTATGGACATTCCTCAAATTCTTAGGCACCAAGTCAAGAAAATATAGGCTGTGGCTGTGGGAAGCACAATATCTTAAGACATCACTGCAGCTACCTTAGAGTTTTCCTGATCCAATCTGATTTCTAAAATTTGGAAGCAATGAAGATGCATCCAGGTATTAAAGTTTAAAGTCAGCCAAATACACATTAGATAATTCTGTATAACAAAAATGGGTTATTCAGATGAAAGGAACTCATGGCTCAAGTTTAAAACATGTCAGGGTTTATTTGAATTCATTTTAATTCAATGAGATTCTGTCATTTTCATATTTACTCTTGTGAATTGCAGATGTAGTGTTCCAAAATTTTATTCATAACTAAAATAGTCACCTTCCAACAAATGCACACTGCAGCCTTGGTTGTGGCCACATGGATTAAAATATATGCATGTGTATGCGTATGTGTCCATGAATGTAAGCCTATGAAATCTTAGTTTGTAGTGAGAAGATTTGTCTGTTAAAACAACACAGGCACCCTTATAAAAGAAGGCCTTAAAAGCAAGGAATGACAGTGACTTACTTTAATTCTTTATGGTCACCAATGACAGCTAATGCAAATGGTAGCTTGATCCTCAGAGTTGATCATTACTTTTGTGTTTTTAAAATTTTCCTTAAATCTGCATCTGGTTTCATAGTCCTCCTGGAGTTCTATAGAAATTTCAGGTGCAAGATTTTACGTTTTTTATCATCTTAGAGTTAAACATTTATGCAGAGCTTCCTCTTTCTAAGTCCGGCCTTTAGCGTTGACCTGGCATCTTAAGTAGGTGATCCTTGTCTATACTTAGAAAGATTATAGTGGAAAAGGTCAGGCATCACCTCCAAGAACTTGTGAAAGTTCCCATAAGATTTTTTCACCTTTTGTCCTAAATCAAGGTATGTATGTGGATGCCTGATTCTTCCATAATACACAAAAGATTAAAAGGTTATAACTCAGGTGTTAAATCTTTCATTAATGTAGTGCTTAAGTTCTATTATAAAGGAAATTTAAATTTTCCATTAACAACTGAAGTACTCTATGAAGCATCATGGTGTCTGATTACAGAGAACATTCACTAGACTTATGAAGTGGGTCCATGGCAGGACTCACGTCATGGACATCACACGGGGCTCTGGTCTATGCTCTGTTCTCACCGTTTTAAAATTCTTAATAATTTTTTAACAAGGGACTCAGCATTTTCACTTTGCAGTAGGCCCTGCAAATTATGTAGCTGGTTCTGGGCTCAGTACTTGACTCCTTCTATTCAGCTGACACTGTAATTCCTGGTGTAAGTTGATTTTCCAGAGGCTAAGTCTTTTGGCATCCATGATTCCCAATGGACTTCCCTCCTGATTTCAGGAATCCAATATTACATTAGCAAAGACGTCTCCAGGGTTTTGTGTTTCTACCAATGCTTTATAATTGTCTTTTACAGTAAAAACAAAGTGTGTGCATTGTCATATTATTTAAAACCACTGTGTATGTGCAAATATGTTATTTAACTGACAGACTTAATTTTTTTAATTAATTTATTTTTGTTACAGATGTTTCTCCTTTTTCCTCCAGACACCCTCCTCCCTGTCCCTCCCCTACCCCCTCCTGCAAGCATTGTTGTTTATTTCCATTGGTTACACATACATGCATAAAGTTCTTTAGTTTATCTCATCCCTCCCCCCCACCTCCCTCCTCTGAAGTTTGTCAGTCTGAACTATACTCCTTTCTATGACAGACTTTCTTTATATAAATCACATTTCGCTTCCTTTCTCTACACATTTAAGAGTCATGATTACTTACAACTCTAATCTCAATATATAGTAATATAATCAATCTTTGAAAAAAGATAATGATAGTATTTTCATGTGATTTCACTAAATCTCTTTGATTCAGACTGTAAATACAAACTGAGACTGAATTTGAATCTTGTAAGTTTATGTAGTCTTGAATTACACTATTGAGACATAATATTTGAAAGATAAGAATGACTAAAATGCTATACATGATTTTTTTTTTAATGTTCAGAGAGCAAATATGTGATTGTTAAATATTGAAATCAATTGCAAGGTTTTACGTTCTCTGGGCTGGTTCCTGAGTGAGATAGTTGTTTCTTGGAAAATATACAGTACAAGTCAATGTCACTAATATTATGCAGGTCCACAGTGACTTTGAGGCTTTGATATTCTAAATAATACTAAGGGGCTGATGTAATATATTTCCTGGAAGTCATAATTTTTATAAAGTTTTAGTGAATAGCAATTAATGTGAAACAACAGTTAAGGTAAGGCCAGTTATTTAAAATGACTACATTTATTCACACATCTCTTGTAGTGAAATGCATTCTAAGCTAATATGTAAAAGAAGTAATGCTTTCTAAGTATATACTATATCATGCTTTTAAGAGCCAATGTTTTATTTTATTCCAAAAGACGTTTATGTGCTTTTTGTTTGGTTGCTTTTCATGTGAAACGTTTTGACATCACCTTTTAGTCTCTTTCTATTTTCTGTGCTCTGTCGAGTACAGTTAGTTCCTTATATTCGTGACACATTTTCTTTTCTGTTCTTTTCCCTTTATCCCCCTTTTTCTAATCTGCTTCCAGTGAGCTTCACCCTTTTGGCTAATTCATCTCCTGACAACTTTCCACATGTAAAAATTAATAATTTTTGCTCTCCCAGAAGGGAAGTAAAAAAGGCAGCTGTTTTCCATCCGTAAGACCATAATTCCCTTTGTTTTCCATTTAGAAGCTTCCTATTAACTATCACAGTTTATGTTCAATATCCCAGTAACACCCCATATTAAGCAAAAGTCTTATCTTATTCCCTGTGATCTCTAATTGACCTTTCCGATATGTTCTTTCTCTAAAAAGTGTTTCTTTTTTGAGTCACAAATCCCACTGAGAATTTGATGAAAGCTACGGCTTCTGTATCATTTACAAACACTACATGCAATTTCAGAGGTTCCCAGGCCCCGGAGGCCCATTCGCGAACCAAATATTACAAACACCTGCTCTAATTTATCAATTTGATTTTATGGATATTGCATTGTGCATAGTTTTTCGAGAATTATTCCCTTCTTGTTACCAACCTTTATGATCTTCGCTCTGCCACCTTCTTTTAAAAATGCCACCGTCATTTTCAAGTCCCATTTCTGTTGTATTATCCCAAATTCCTTTAAATCTGGGCATACTCTTGTCTTATTGACTTCTTAAAAATAAAACATAAAATAAACATACCTTCAGTTAGCTAGCATGTGCTGAATGCCTTGTATATGTTGGGCTTCATGGGGTGTGTAAAACTGTTCTTGAAAGGGTTTACTGCTAATCATTATATTAACATTAATTGATTAATATTGGTATTGGTAATGACTAACATTAGTTGAATATATTTTATTTCCCAAGAACTATGTTAAATATGTTATTACCATCCTTTATTCTTTTTTTCTTAACTCCTCCTCCTCCTCCTTCTTTCTCAACAGATAAGATAAAAATAAGTTGAAAGATGTTAAGTAAATCTTACTCAAGGTCACAGCTAGAACACTTAGAGAACCTGACATTAAATAGATTTCCCTTTAGAGGCACTTCTAATGTCTTCTAATGTCTTAGTCCCTCCCTCTCATTTAGCGTAGTTGCAGAAATATCTTTGAATGTATGAGTTTACCCAGTCCTCCATCCATCTACATACACAAAAAATTAATACAGGGCAGGAGAAGAGAAAATTCATAAGATGCATATGAAAGTCTGTGAGAATTAGGGGAAGCCAGGAATTACATGAACTTTTCTTTATGGAAGAAAAGTTGAAACATGCCATGAATGATACTTGAGACTATATAGGGAATAGCGTGGAAGAGCTGTGAAGCCTGAGGAACTCGCAGAAATGTATGCAGAGGTGATGGCTGGCAGCTTAACTTGGCTAGAGTAGAAAGTGTGGAAAGTAGAATTAGGAGAGAATATAAATGTTGGAAAGAGTTGTAAGTCCGATACCAAAGAACTGAATTCCAGGAATAGGGGCAGGAGCTTATTTTAGCAGTAGTGAATGATGGAGGATTTTCAACAGAAAAGGAACATAATCAGAACTATGAATTTAGAAGGTGAGGCTGGCTGATTGCGAACAGGAAGACTTGCAAGGTGTAGAGACAGGGGATCTGTGCTCATTCTTTGGGCCATATTCATAAAATGAAGACGTAAGTAATTACGTTCTTTCTGGAAAGGGCTCTGTTAGTGGGAGAATTACATGACTAATACCAAGAATAATTAAAACCTAAGGCTGCTCAGACTGCTCAGTGAGTTCTGTTCTTTTGTCTAATGGTAGTTTATACATTTATCTCTCTTCACTTCTTTCTCCTTCATTTTGTGTTCTCTCTTGTAGGAATTGCATTCTGGGGTTTTGTTTTTGTTTTTTTCAATAGAGTCCAGCTTTACTGTTGCCTGTCTGATGCTGTATCTCTTCCACTCACCTGACTCACTGCTTTCCTCCTATTCTTATGGCTCTAGGTTTCAGATTGTTGATACATGCTTTAACTCCTCTTGAAAACAATAATATGTGTATCCATTGATTATTATCACTGTTATCTGTTGGGCTCAGCCTGAGATTATCTTCAGATAGAGTGGGAGGAAAGGAGGAAGAGAGAGAGAGAGATGGATGTGAGAGACACGTCAATTGGTTGCTCCCACACGACCCTGCCTGGGTCCGGGGCCCAAACCACAACCAAGGTACGTGTCCTTGACTGGAATTGAACCTGAGACTCTTTGGTCTGTGGGCCAACACTCTAACCGCTGAGCCAAACTGGACAGGGCCACCATCACATTTTGTTTCTCCTCTAAGTGTTTCAGATTTCCTTACAAACTAATCAACAACATGGTGGCTTCTGTGTGAGCCTTCACGTCAGAGGGCTACGCTTCTGAGACAAAGACTGTGTCCCGTGCTTGCTGACAGCACTGTTGGGGTAAAGGCAGTACCTGTCCTGGCCATAACTGGAAAGAGTTGACAAGTCAAAAGCAGAATTTTCAGATTCTGGAACAGAGAGGGAATCGGATCTTTAGAGTGCTTGTGTGCATGGGTGGTAACAAAGAAGAAATATTATTTTAAAAATATAGCCCGGCCAGTGGGGCTCAGTGGTTGAGCATCGACCCATGCACCAAGAGGTCGCTGGTTTGATTCCCTGTCAGGGCATGTGCCCAGGTTGTGGGTCCAATCCCCAGTGGGGGGCATGTAGGAGGCGGCCAGTCGATGTTCTCTCTCATCGATGTTTCCATCTCTCTCTCCCTCTCCCTTCCTCTCTCTCTCTAAAATCAATAAAGAAAAAAAAAAAAATATATATATATATATATATATATATATATATATATATATATATATATATATATATATATAGCAATGAACACAAACACGCATACATAGAATGGTTTCCCAAGAGAGCTATGATTTGTGTAGGGTTTTTGAGTCAGACCTGTTTGAAGTTATCAGTCTCATTATTTTTGCTCTGGTTTCCTATCTCATTCCTCTCTTGGTGGACTTGAGCACGCTGCTCGTGATTTGGACAAAACATCACACTTGCGATATTTGAAGATCTTGTCACATATTTTGAAGTTTCTGGATTCTTGGCAGATCCTGAAGAAAAAATTGTGGCTTCTCTAATCTAGATTTTTCTCAGCCAGTTGTACATTCGTTATTGCCATGATTTCTAGAAGAATATGCTATTACCTTCCTGATCAAACATGATTTTTATGGAACATTATCAAACATTATTACATTATTTTTGTTCATTATTCCTTCTGGCTTATTCTTTTCCATTCACATTGTTTCTTGGCCTAGATATTGTAACAGTTGGACAATCACCTAGAAATCTCTCTCCTTCATTCAGTGAGAATTCATTAAAGGGTTTTAAAGTGTAAACCACCATGAAATTGCACAATGTCATAAGTGGACAGGGGATTCTATAAGATGTTTCATGCCGCACTTGTTTATTCTGTCCCCATATCTAATTCCCATGTCAGGTAGGTGGGAAAAGGCAGATACACCCCAGGAAGAACTGCAGGTCTATATGGTAGGAAATGGGTGTTAAATCAAAATCATGATCTTTTCTCAGACTGAAATGAAGTGTTCAGAAACTGGGTGATACATCCATTTTCTCTGCAAAAGAGTCAACAAATGTGTTACATGCATCAAATATGGGATACATTACCTACACTTCATTAAACAATAGATTTCCAGTAAAATGTAGACAACTTTTCTATCCAAACGTGTTCCCCTCTTGCCTGCCTATCCTGGAGACAGCATTCTTACTAATACAGCAGTCTGCACATGACATTAATAAAAACAGTAATCCGGCCCGTGTGGCTCAGTGGCTGAGCATCAACCCATGTACCAAGAGGTCGCCAGTTTGATTCCCGGTCAGGACACATGCCCAGGTTGTGGGCCTGATACCCAGTGGGGGGCATGCAGGAGGCAGCCAATCGATGTTCTGTCTCATTGCTGTTTCTATCTCTCTCTCCCTCTCTCTTCTTCTCTCTAAAATCAATAAAGGGAAAAAAATTTTTTTTTAAATATAAAAATAGTAGATGAGGTAGTGAGGTCTGCATGTCCAAAAAAGATAACGTGGAGGGGGCATCTCTGCCATCTTTTATGTCTGAATGAAGGCCACCTTCCTTGTGGTCACGGGTCCGACTAGGCCTGAAGGTATATATAAAACAGGAAGCTGAGGATTATAGTTTATGTGGAATGTTCACATCTTCCAATGTTTGTGAGTCTATAGTTAAAATATTGTACTATTTATGTATTCTGATAACATAAATGATTTAGCAGGTAAATACTTTTAATCATATAAAAAAGTTTCACTGAATATGCAGGTTCCTCTTTGAATAGTTTAGAGATGTAGAGAAATGTACTGTTATTAAGAATTTTTCATTATTATAATTAATAATATTAATAATATGTATATAAAAAAAGAAGTATTATGAGCTTGTAAGTACCCTTAAATAATTATATATAAATATTTTAAACTCACATAATTTGAGCACAGTTATTTCCAAACTCCCTTACATCAAGATTCTATTTAAGATACTTTTTTGATAAAGAGAATTCTTTGGAATTGTTGATTGTCAAACATCAGCTATTCAATACAGATTGAGAAGGCTTTTAAATTTAATTTATTAATTGAACATATATTTAAATAAGTTGATTATCCAGTGAATGCTAAAGACTACTGGTCTTGGATGAAGGAATTAAAATACATGTTTGAGTGGCATGTTTGTGAATTTACCCCAGCTCCACAGTATTCTTGAATACTAACAACTTAAGAAAAGCATAATCTATGTTTATAGGTAACATCACATTTTAAGAAATAATTCCAATTGAGAAAAATTTTCACAGATGTTATATCACTGATACTTCTGAAGATTTTAAATTAGGAGACATTATTCTATTTCTTTTATGTCTTCTTCATCTTCTTATAATTATTATTCTTATGGTTATTACTATCATTATTAGTTATTATAAACTTTATTTTATTTAGTACATGCCAAATAATTAAACCACTTAATAGCTGTGTTTCTTATTATGCCCTTAAAAAGTTTTAATGACTGCAATATCCCTCTACTTTTCATTCCAAACTTTCCTAACTGCATACTTTTCTCAGCTCTTCAAATGAGATGATTGTTCTGAATTATTTCCTTTGAGTTGTAAGTTAGATAAAAGAGGCCCCATAAAATTTTCTTAAACCCTTCTCTTATTTTGGATACACATGATTTAAGGGCTGCTAGCTGTTTTCTGTTATTTTAGACAATGTAGTTTCATACAACTCTTTGGATTTTGGACTTTACCCTTCACTAATTATATTTGATGGAGACTTCCAAAGCTTACTTAACTTTTTATTTGCTTAGTGTGTTTGTTATTTTTCCACAAAAAGTCACCTCTAAATAGTGCCAATGCAACTGTTTCATGAAGTAAACTCTCAAGGAAGTCAAGGTGGAATTTGTACATGGCTGGCTCTCCCCTGCTTTCTCCTCCCTCCAGCCTTCACCCCCACATCTTGGGCTGTGAGAAGGGGTCAGAAGGCCACACATCACTGAGTTTAATTTATTCCAGTCCACCTAGTTAGTTGAAATATTTCCTCAAGGAAGTTTTCATTCAGTTGATGCCCTGAAGGGTTAAGAAAACAGAAACCCATAGTACTACAGAGCTGTTGTTATGGATGTTTCCAAGGAAACCATACCAGGAATGTTTAAGTGTCTTGTTTCTTCCCAAACCCACAGGAGTGTAGCTTGTTTGAGGTTTTGATGTTCTCTTAATTCTTGCCATAGCTGCTCTGTGGTAGGGGTTCCAGCCAAGCAAGAATCCCATGACCGCTGAAGTTCTGGCTCCCAGGTCCACCTCACTCGCTCTGGCTAAGCTCAGTTTTGCATCTCCCTCCTGGAAGAGTATAAGGGCAATTTGAAATCAAACAGAGGTTAGCTTTATTATTCTTTTAACAGTTTCTTTATTATTTTTCTAAATGTGCAATATAGATTATTTTCTCTAACATGTACATTAGCACACCATCTGAGTATTTCCTAAGAAATTAACAATAAATGAATTTGAGTTGCAGAGATCATTAAAAGTCTGGATATATGTGATAGATCAGATCATGCTGTTTTATGAGGTATTTTAAGGGGCTTGGGAGATGGGAGGGACTTAGAGTTCCGTAATTTCCTCTGCTTCTTGTGGCCATAAACAATTTTTAAGGTCACTTCATAATTTTTTATTTTATATATCCAAATAAAAATGAATTCATGAAGAATCAGAAAATAATATCAAACAGTAGTAATTTGATTAAACTCAACTAAAAATGTATTCATTATTAGATTCTACAAGATAATTAGTACCTCCTTTAAAAATGCTTACCCAGATGACATAAAGCTATAGGAAACTCATCATTTTCATTCAAAGTGTTTAGGGATGGGGAAATCCCCCTCTCTCTTTCTCTTGCTCTGTCTCCCTCTCTTAGAAAGCATGCATATGTATAATTGTATGATAATTTTTTGAATATCTTCAAACATTTTAAATTATCCAAAGATAAACAGACAGGTGAGTACTTGTATTTCTATCTGGATGCCACAATTAACCAGGTGATATTATACACACTTCTATCGTTATGAAATATTTGCAAAGAGAATGAAGCAAATTTAAAACAATATTTAAACTTCTCAATTCTGAGAGATATAATAATATTTTATTCTATATTTATAACTATAGTTACAGACTTCATCCCATTTTAATATTTTTTATTCTATAGTGCATGTTATAGAAATGTATATATGATATAATATATAAGCTACATTTTGAATATGTAATTGTAAAATTACTTTTTCTCCCATTCAATTTCCATCAAATAGGATCAGTTTATCATTTGCCCTGACCTCCTTCATGGCCTGTTAAAAATTGCTGAAGGAGCACAAAGTGGTGATTTTAGCCAGGTGTTTGTTGTGGATTTATCTATGTCACTGTGGCCAAAATATTCAGTTATTACTATCTTTGGGGAAATATTATTAGCCTCCAATAATAAAAGGTAGTGAGCACTATAGGAATCTCTCTCTCTCTCTTATTCATATCTAATCTGTTCTTTAAAAAGTGTCAGATAGAAAATCTGCAGACAGCTACAGCTTTCATTCAATCATTTTTAATTGGAAAAATAATAATTTGCTCCTAGCCCACCTAGAATCTCTGACAGTGTGCACTAAACAATCTCAAACACATATACAAACCCGCCACCCTAGATATCTACGTCAACGATCGGTTGTTCTATCATTTAACACAATGGACTCAGCTGGTAATTTGTGTGCTCTACACAGTGGTGATGGGCAGCATGATACTGATTACATTTCCTGTGCACTGCCATGTTTGAGCCACATGTAAACAAGCAATGAAATGGTATGTAAATCTATACATTGTATGTAAATAATGCTGAACAAACAAAAATAAATGATGTTAAGGAAATAAGGGAGTAGTTGTGGAATTTTTAAAATATCCTTTTGCCGCCCTAGCCAGTTTGGCTCAGCGGTTAGAGCGTCGGCCTGGGGACCAGAGAGTCCTGGGTTCAGTTCCCGCTAAGGGCACATACCTCGGTTGTAGTTTGTCCCCGGCCTCGGTTGGGGTGGTGTGGGTGGCAGCCACTGGATGTGTCTCTCTCGCATTGATATTTCTCTCTCTCTCTCTTCCTCTCTCCCTCTCGCTCTATCTGAAGATGAATGCAAAAGTGTCCTCGGGTGAAGATTAAAAAATATATATATATATATCCTTTTGCCTTTTCCTAAAACAATTCTCAGGCAGGTTGCAATGAGGCAAATGGACCCCAAGCCAAAAGCCAAGGGCCATCACATGTCAGTCCTTCCCCCACCTTTATTGAATCACTGAAATGAGGTGCAATTAAGGGCTATGTCTCTTGGTTTGAGTTCCCCTGAAAGTAGACCCCCCCCGCCCAGAGACAAGGACTTGAATGTAGGTAATTCATTTGGGAGCGATCCCTAGAGACAGATGTTGGAAAGCAGGGGAAATGAGGAAGGGAGGAAGCCAACACAAGAGTGTGCTATGAAGGTCACTGCTGTGGGCAAAATGAGTGAATTCTCCAGAGAAGCTAGCAAGAACTGTCTGCAGACAGCGGGAGAGGCAAGATACTTTCTCCACCACCTGTCCAGCTCCCTTGGTTGAGGGTGGGCTGCCCTAGGGCTATTCACTCCTCTGCATTTCTAGGCTGCAGGCTCCCACCGCTTCCAAGAAGCTCTTGGGCAGAAAACCTAAAAGATAATGCTGTGAGATGCTATGAGATGCTGTGAGATGCTGTGAGCACAAGTGTCTCAATCACTGCTCAGTGTCTGGGCCAGTAATAGCTGACATCAAAAGTGACAAAGAGGCCAAGCATATGAAGTTGTTGGCTACAACTACATTTTCTCAGGGTTTGCACCCAAATTACCCTGTTCTAGTGATATTCATACTCTCTTATCTAATGGACAAGTTTGATTTTAGTTGGATTTCAATGGTCAAACATGAGCATTTTTACCACACTAGGATCTAAGTTTTTGGAAGGTGGTGGCCTTCAATCACTGGTGAAGAGGAGGGTCTGTTCTACCTTGAGTTTATGGACAAGCTCAGATAGCTCCGTTTCAAAATTCTCTAAAATGGTTTCGTGTCACCAATATTTCCTTTAACTACAATGAATTAAGAAAAAATTTATATAATTGTCACCTCTTATTATTTAATGTCTAGTAAATATGACTTTACTAAATCCATTAAAGAGAAACTCATATGCTTTTAAAATAAAGTTAATAATAACTGTTATATTTTATATTTTAATTACATTTTGAAATTTAAGAAGCATTTAACACAAAATGCCCTCACTTGTTACATCTAGATATCTATCTTTATATCTATAGCTATCAATCTATCTATCTATCATATTTATATATGATATATATAACATGTATATAGTATAATTATATATATACAATTATATATGTATATATGTTTTAAAAGAGTGAAAAAATTACTGAAAAAAGACATCATTTTTCCCTCTGAACTTTGCCAATAGACTATATTTTAAGAGCTTTTCCTTTCCTTCCATCCACGTTTCATATAGATTCCTTAGCCTGTGGCTTTTTCTTATACCAAAGTTAAATTTTTCTTGAGAATAGAAAGTGCTATAAGAATGTATTGGTTTTAAAACATTTTAATTTATATAATTTTTAGTTTTAAGCACAGACTCTTAGTGTCATTCTTTTTTTTGTTATAAATCACCAGATATCATTTAATCAAACATAAACTATATTTTATATATATTTATGTGTGTATATAAAAGACTTCTTTCCATTTCTTTCTATCTATCATCTATCTATCTATCTATCTATCTATCTATCTATCTATCTATCTATCATGACTGAACTCTCTAAGCATTATTTTTAATTAAATACATTTTAGTACATTGATTACACTACAAGTGTTATTATACTTAAGATGACAAATCCTATTATTGGTGAAACAAAAAATGCCCTTACAATTTTAAACATGGCTGCTAAGAGTTGTACTTACTTATATTTTAACGTCTAAGATACTAAATTTATGATACAGTAATTCTAATTCCTCTACCCTCTAGCCCTTCATAATTAAGTCCAATCTGGGGAGATTTACTCTCATGTATGTTCATTACAGTACATACAAACAAATACTGGAAAGTGATTTCACTAAAACAGATTTTTACTATGAAGAAAACGTTGGTGTATTAAATTCACCACTGGCCATTATTCTAGGTGACCCACCTCAGGACTCCAGTGATAATGCGCTGAGGGTGTGACATTATATTGATGTCTCCTTGCCACCGTCAGTTGCAGGGAGGGACATGAGAGCCTGTAAGGTCTTGCTACACAGATGCTTTTAAACATAGTTAAAGCCTAATGGGGCTTATTTCTTCTCATTTTCCCAATGGCCAGTTTTTTGTTTTTGTTTTTTGTTTGTTTGTTTTTTAATGATAACTACAATTTTCCCAAAGTACTCTAGTGGAGAAATTAAAGCTGGAAGCAACTGTAGGAAGTGGGGATTTGGTCTTAAACTTTTGGGAACCTTTTACAGGACCCCGAGAAGACTCCTCCCCATGTTTCAGCCCCACCGACGTTTCTTACTGAGTTTCTGGAGTCTGAGGTGGGCAATAAGGGTTTTGTCTTAGCTGTATACGTTTTGTTTTCCCATCTGTCAGGATGGAATTTTTCATAGATGACTTAAGGCATAATCTCCCAGGGGCCATAAAGAAAAACCGTACTTAACATTCTAGCACGAAGGCTACGGATTTATCTACCCTAGCTCAATGAAAACATGTGCAAGGGTTGTGAGAAGAATTGATTATGTCATAGAGGACAGCATATGTATTAAAAGTGATTTTACAGTAGAATTTCTTGTCATGGCTCAAGGAAAATACTTTTCCATCCTTCAAAGAAGAATCTGAAGATGTGATTATGTATGCCTGAGCCCCCTGAGTCAAGTCAGACTTGGACCAACGTTATAATCATATCCATTGCTTTGTGCACCATGTAAAATGCTCTCTTACCTTATTTACAAAACAGCTCAGCATGTCACTCTGCTAATGTGCTTGCTGTTTTTATCCAAGTAAATAAGCCTCTGACACCCTTGAGACTTTTAAGAAATTTTATATGGATTTATAAAATTGTCTTCTCCTTTTAAATGTTATATAAAAGCAGTTCAGCCTCCTCATGAATTGTAAAACTTTTGCTATCTAATAGAAGAGAACCAAGCCCTCACGGACGTGGATGCAGTACTGGGCTGGTAATCCACAATACAAAGCATGTCCATTCCACCACGCGTATAAATTTGGAGAGTGACGGTGCTCTGTATTTTGAGTGTGGTTCATGCAGTGCCTTTAAATGTAGCTCTTTCTTAAGATAATCAGACTCTTTTATACCAGTGGCCATGGTGCTGCCAAACAGAAGTAGGTGAATATATCTTACGAGGAGCTCTGCTGTATTAGGTTTCCAAAGTAAACATCCTTCGAAACATTTTCAAGCTGGTGTCTTTCCACAGAACAAATACTGTGCTCTCTGCGTTTTGTCCTCATAGCTAGCTGCTTTCTTCTCAACCCAAACCGAAAACTTAGATTCCTACCTATGTTACCCTCTGCTTCCCCAACCAACAAATGTTATTTTAAGTTGCCCACACTTGGTCCTAGCGTCGGCCATGCCCAGCGAGGAGTCTTGCTTGCTGCCTTGGGCTGCTGGAGGACTCTTCCAACAGGAAAGTCAACTGGCAGATGAATTGAATTGTAAGGCACAGGAAAAATGGGTACTATTCTTATAGCTTTTGTATCCCTAGCTGAAAAACGGTCTTAGAGTTGGTCAGATGGGGGATGTCACTTTACATTACTAAATTGATCATGTTTTGCAGATTGTTAAGAGAGTTGTAGATAGGCTATAACAGGGGTGTTCGAAGTCAGAATGATACAAGTTAATAGATTTTAATAAGTAGCTTCTATGTGAAGTTATGTAGGTCATTGCTTACATAGATACAGCACAATGCATCATCTATTCTAATATTTATTTATTCAACCTCTTGGCAAATATTTACTGAATATCTACCAGGTGTCAGGCACTATTGGCTAAGGATACACAAATGGATATAAGTGGCAAAGTTCTGCTTCTCAAGAAGTTTGCCTTCTGGTGAGTTTAGACAGGGAATAACTAAGTGAGCGACTTGGAAGATGTTACAGAAAGCTTCTCTGAACCCTGATCTTTGAGGGGAGACTTGAATGCCAAGAAGTTGCCAGCCAGACAAAAATCCAAAGGAAGAATTTTCTGGAGGAGCAAACAGCAAATGCAAAGGCCAGAGGCAAGCAGATCCTCACCATTTTTCTTAGAAAGACGATAGGCCAGAGTCTTTGGGGCTGGGTGAGCATGAGGAGAGGGTACGAGATGAGGTTGGCTATGTTGTCAGGGCCCAGATAACCCTGGCTTTGTGCGTCCCCATCAGGGATTTTTATATTATTCTAGTTGCAATGGAAAAACCTGTGATGATTTTTAAGTTGAGGGCAGAGAGGTGGAATACCAGCATCTAACTGAGATTTTAAAATCTGGCTGAGTGACTTACTAGGGGGGAAAGAACTGAAGCAGGGAGACCAGGGGAGATCACAGATGCTAATATAAAGGGAGAGAAAGGCAGATAGATTGGAGATGTGTTGTGATTTGTGGAAACATGGCCTTAGAGGGAGCGCAGAAAGGGAAGACTTCACATCACCTCCTTGGCTCCTGCACTGGTGTGAAGAAAGTGCTTCCCAGTGATCCGAAAAAAATGTAAAAGCCATCTGAATATAGCAAAGGTAAAATCCTAGCAGGTACATAAAATATCAAAATGTAAAAACTTCCCTTATGCGTACATATTTGGTCACATTTGCTTTCTTATTTAAGGAGAAGAAGGAAAAAGAGTGCTCTGAAAAAAAAATAATGTTCAAAGAATGTCTTGAGGTAGCAGTGGTTCCAATACACTCTTCAAGTTGTTTAAATACAGCAAAATTTATAGTACGCTTGTATTAGTTTCCTAGAGCTACCATAATAAATTACCACAAACCTGGTGGCTTAAAACAACAGAAATTTATTCTCTCACAGCTCCGAAGGCCAGAAGTCTGAAATATAATTTTTTTGCCGGACAGATCCTGCCTTTGTGCTTTGGCTCCGCTCCAGGTGGAGAAAAATAGGAAGATTATCCCCTTGATCATACAGACCACGTTTAAGCCTCTCTCTAACTTTCTCACACAGAACTGCATTTACATGCATACTCATGGGACATTCAGTGTGAAAAGAAGGAATGGCCCCTTTATTTTATATGAAATGTGTCTAATCTTCCTCTCGGAAGCTCACTGCTACAGAGGAGGGTGAGGGTGGGAGAATGAACATGGTTCCTTGGGATAGTTTGTTCTTTGCGTTTGTTTGGCTAGAAGACTGTACCAGTTATTCAATCAAAGTCTAATCGAGGTGTTGTTGTGAAGGCATCTTGTAAAAGTGATTAAAGTACATAATCAGTTGACTTAAGTGAGAGTGATTATACCAAATAATCAACTGCAGACTTGCCTAGCCAGCCCTGCAACTCTGTGCGCCAATTCCTTGCAGCACATCTTTTGCTGTACGTAAACTGACTGGTTCTGTTCCTCGGATTAAACCCTGATTTATACATTCCCCATCCGGAATTCACAGTATAATCCGATACCTTAAGCTGGCTTCTTAGGACACTAAGCTTCCACTGGTGTTACTTAGAATCAATCTAGAGTCTCATTTTCCCTCCTCCTATACCTCTGGCAGAAAAAGTTTTTTTTGTTTTGTTTTGTTTGTTTCAGTCTGCATTGTGTTCTAGGGTTCTGGAAGCAGTAATAGACTTCATCCATCCAGACCTAGGTGTCTACTACACAGTTGCTTTGTTTTACTCCATACTATGGTGGAAGTTGCCAGCAGGCATTCTGGCCAGCTTTGAACTCTTTGGGGACCCTGTTGAGGCCAAATGGGAAGTGAGAGCAACTAAGTCTTGCTAAACACCAAGGACCCCTTCTTCCAACCATGCTACCCTGACTTACTTTGATATAACCATGCCCCAAAGGGATGTGAGGGAGATCCCCCAGGAGAATTTCCTCCCAGAGCCCAAACCATGAAAAGGGAAAAATTCCTAGTGGCCTTGGAATCTCTTCTCTCCCCCTTCCACCTGACCTCCAACATGTCTGAGTTTTTCTGATGCTGCTGTCTTTTGGGGGACTGGCCTTATCAAGCAACTGGGAGTGGAAGACGGGGAAGAAAACCTTCTGCTCCATAATTTTTCTTCTTTCTCTCAATCCCCACGAGCAGGAAGAAATGGTCTTCTCTCTCTTGTTCTTCCTGTCTGGACCCCTCCTCAGTACATTCCCTGGTCTAGTTAGCACACTCTGAGATTTCATCTCATCCAAACCTTCCCGTGTGCCTACATTTTTGCTAGGATTCTTCCCAACCCTCTCAGAATCTTGAGTGATAATCCACAAGGGCTCCTCTGGGAAGCAGAAGGATATAAGTGAGAGAAGTTCAGTGATTTTAAGAAGAAATAAACATGCATTCGTTTAGGACTATGACAATATTATCCTCATTGCACACGGCAGCTTGCTGTTGTCCACCTCCAATGCTCTGCCCCAGTCCAGGTGGAGGAGAGTTCAGCCTCCCCAGAAGTCATGTCACAACATGGGCACCCACGCAAGTGACAGTCATGAAGGAAGAGAGATAAGGAAAATGTTCAGACACAGTGTCTTTTTAATGGGGCAACGAGGTGATCAACGACTTCAAAGTAGACTTTTGATGTGGTCTTTAAGTAAAGTTGTTCACGGAGTCCCAAACATGTAGGAACTAGATGGAAACACATTCGTCAGCACCTTTCAACTTGGTCCCATGACTCAAACACGTACAAGAAGCGCAGCACACTGGAAGTCGGTATTTTCATAGTCCTGACATTTACTTTATGACTGAATACACATATTGCATTATATGTGCTCAAGATGTCAAAGTGTATTTTAGATATACTACAATTTCACAACTCTTCTGTCACTTGGAACCTCAAAAATGAAAGTGTCTCAGGTCTTTCTGGAACTCTGAGAGGCTCTGTCTCCAGGAAGCTTCAGACTGTGGATCAGTGCATCAGTCACTGTCTTCAAACCCAAGCCTCTTAAACTTGGCTTTGTTTTAAGCTAGAAATCATCAGGATTCTTGCAGTTGACTTATCTTTCTATTCTGATAGAGTGATAAGCACGGAGCAGGTTATTAAAAACCACAGATTGGGTGAATAAAATATTAGGTCCATTTTTCTCTGGAGAGAATTCATCTGGAATAACAATGAACAGTGAATTTTAACTACACAAAAAGGCACTTTTTCCCCTAATCATGCAAACATGAATTAAAAATCAGAATAGTATATTCAGTGAAAATAAACTACATTATTCAGTCAGTCTCATAGACTACCACAAATATCAATTTTTATTTTTAAAAAAGTATTAAAAACGGGCTTAAAATTTTATTTTCTGTTTCCATTAAATCCAAGAAAACCATGTGCAAATACAGAGGAGTAAAAGGAAGAGTAAAAATGGGCCTATTTCTTAAGATTGAAGAAAAGGTTATTTTCCCTCAATTTGATGATCCAGTGTCTTTTGGTCCTGGACACAAGAATTCATCTATCAACATACCTATTATTAACTAAAAAAAATGTATATTGTGGTCATCAAGTTCAAGCTATCAAGTAGTATTTGGAGCTTAAAACTTCAAATCCATTTTTTGTACCAAATTCCTGCTTGATCTGAAGAATCTAAACTGTTTTAAATCTTAGACATTTCTTTCCTAAAAAGGAAATAATAAAATATAGTTCACCCTTAAACAACATGGGTTTGAACTGCAGGGGTCCACTTATGCATATCCCTGGGTTTCACATCTATAGATTCAACTGAGGATCTTAAACAGTATTTTGGATCTGCTGTTGGGAATCTGTGGATGTAGAGGGGCAACTGTGTACATGGCTCTGTGCCATTTTAAAGGGACTGAACATCCACAGACTTTGGTATTCGCAAAGGTCCTGGAACCAATTCCCACCAAGGTACCGAGGGATGGCTGGTTAAGGTTTTGGGGAGTCAAAAGTCAGATGCAGATTTTCAACTGTGTGGGTAGTTGGCACCCATAATCCCACATTGTTCCAGGGTCAACTACAGTTTAAAACTCTGTAAGAAGGTTGTATATAATGACAGGAGCACATATGATGAATGAAAAATAATTGATAGATTGAATTTAATAAAAATAAAAAACATTTATGATTCAAAAAACACCATCAAGAAAGCGACAAGACAACGCACAGACTGGAAGGAATATTCTCAAATCATATTTCCAATAAGGAACTTGTATCCAGAATATAAAAATAACTATTATAAGTCAATAAGAAAAAGCAAAAAGCCCAATTGACAAAGAGACAAAGGTTTTGAACAGACATTCCTCCTAAAAATATGTACAAATGGCTAATAAGCAGATGCAAAAATGCACAACATCTCCGGTAATTAGAAAATACAAATCGAAACTCTGATGAGATACCATTTCTCACCCACCAGAATGGCTACAATAAAAATATGGAGGGATTTGGAGAGCATTATGCTAAGCAAAATAAGCCAGTCAGAGAAAGACAAGTATCACATGATCTCACTTATTTGTGGAATATAATGAACAAAATAGTCCCAGGGACGTAGAAGTAGGGTTCAGACTGACAAACCTCAGAGGAGGGGGTGGGGGGGAGGGAAGAGATAAACCAAAGAACTTATGCATATAAGCAATATAAGCATAACCAATGGACACAGACAACAATGCTGGGGGATGGGGGCAGGAACGGGAGGAGGGTGTCAATGGGGGAAAAAGGAGAAATATCTGTAACAAAAATAAATTAATTAAATTTAAAAAATTTACAAAATAGAAAAATTATATAAACTGCTGTTATGCCAGCTAAGAGCAATGTGAACAGTAAAAATGCAACCCAAAGATCAATGGCTTTGAACTGAAAGCTCAGAAGATATTCAATGTTCTTTAGAAAAACTTAAGAAATAAAATACATAATCTTTAAAAAGTAAATAAATAAAAAACAAAAATAGACAATTACAAGTGTTGGTGAAGATTTGAAGCAATTGAAACACTCATACATTGTTGGTTGGATTGCAAAATGGTACAGCCACTTTGCAAAAACAGTTTGGAAATTGCTTTAAAAAATTAAATCTAGATATACTCTATGACTTAGCAATTCCATTCTTAGGTATCTACCAAAAAAAAAAAAAAAAAAGCATGTCTATGCAAAGACATGTACATAAATATACTGGTATTATTCACAGTAGCCCAGAAGTGGAAACAACCCAAAGTCAAGTCCATCAACAAATGGATAAATGAAGTGTGATATTTCAATACAATGGAATACTATTCTTCAATTAAAAGAAACAACATTGATGGACCTCAAAAATACTATGTTCAGTGAAAGTACACACACACACACACACACACACACACACACACATTGTATAATTCCATTTATATGAAATGTCCCAAAATGGTAAATGTACAGAGAGAAACTAAGTGTTTGCTAAGGGCTAGGGTGGAAATTAATAGTCATGGGAAATGATTGCAATATTACTTTTTAGAGAGATAAAAATGTTTTTTAAAAATTATAGTAATGGTTGTACAACTCTGTAAATATACTAAGAACCATTGAATTGAACACTAAAAGAACTTTATGGTATATAGATTATATCTCAATAGAACTGTTTAAGCTTATTTTTAACAATTATATAAGTGGGTTGTTTCTAAGAACAGACAAGAATGTTTATATTTCAAATGTTTAATGACTAACTCACAATATATTATTTCCTCAGTCAACTATCAGCGTTCGCTTGGCATTCATACATAGCTTAATAACTGTCCTGAACTAATATTGCGTCTTATGTAAAATGTTGAAGTCCCCAAATCCATCATAGCATTGCATTGACATACTCAAGTAATCTTGAAATACAAGGAAGTACTTGAATGATACAAGGCATGCTGATTTCTGTTCTGGGTTTGTGGGTAGATAGAAGTTTGACCACACGAATTCAGTCATCTGTAAGTTTTAATGAAAATATCTTTAAAGTGGCAACTAGTTTTCATAAAGAGTTTTCAATGTATCTCAATAGACATTTAATTCTCAGACTATTAAGAACAGGGATTAAATTTTAAAAGTGCCACCGAACACACACACACACACACACACACACACACACACACACAGCCATAAAAGCAAAACCAGTTATCTTTAACTTGTCAGTATGTTGTAGGTCTGGTGGAGAAAGGATCAGCATAGCAAAGGAGCATTTGAACTGCCTTGTGTTTGTATAGAACATTCCACACCTGGCATGTTTGCATCCCCCTTTTTTTTGACAGAAGCTTCGTAAAACAAAAATCATGGCTTCTGCTTAGTCTCTGTTTTTCTCCCCAGGATACGCTAGATGACACAAAATGGTGATTCTCCTTGCAGCTAGGCAGCTCGCTGAGTCCACCTTCACACCTTCCTCTGAAGTGTGTTCTCCCTTGCCTTGGCTCCTTTTGCTAGCTCCTTATGATACCATTCAAGCATGCTAGCTTCAGTGACACCATTGAAGAAACCCCACTAAGTTCTTACAGAGACCACCCCAGCCTAGTAGAACCTGGTAGACTCCCCTTAGGAGTTGAGGTTCTTTCAAGAGAGATGTCACCTAACCTGAAATCCCCTACTGTCTACTGATCAAAGGTTTGGCCATCATTTTAGTATTCAGGATGCAAAGTTAATATGTCCCTAAGCACACAGGCTATTGGGGGAGCGACAGTCCTCATCACATACACACATCTCCTATCATGTTTCTCCAAAACTGTCAGTGCCTAAAATGTCACCTCTTTCCCCTCCGAGGACATGGGGCCGGACCTGAGAGGGTAAGAGGGGAGGTGTCAGCCTCTCACTGAACATGTAGCACAGCGTTGTTCTTCGGGCAAGGCACCATAAGAATGTGGTATGTTGGCTGAAACTATTTGTTTGCTTAATTTATCAGAGTTCAGTGAGGTCATTTTGTCATCTTCCCCGTGTTTTCTGTATTTTCCAAAGAATTTCCAGCTTCCAACAACACCTTCTTTCTTCCCATTGGAAATGGAAACACGTCCTCCGCAGGAATTTTCCACTTAGCAGATCCAGCTTCCCTCGCTGGGGCCTCAGCACTCCAGCCTGTAATGCAGTATTTCTTTCCACTGCAGCTTGACATTTTCGAGCCAGCACAATGAGTCGTATTCAGTCATTCTAAGCCCTCCCCTTTCTACATCATCTTTTTTTATTTTTTTTTTCAATAATGCATACTTTCGAGCAATTTCAGGAAGAGAGCAAAGGCTTTTAAGCAGCATTATGTTTAATTAGTTATGTCACTGTCACAGAATCGGAATCCTTGGGAGTCTGACCCCCTCTTCCCCATCCTCTCCCCATCTCCCAGCCCCCTTCCCTCTCCTTCTGGTAAACACATTAAAGACAAACCTCATGGTCCATATACTCTGCTTGTAATTGTTTGCCTTTGCAAATTATTTCCTTTCAATAATATTTACAAACTATACATCACTGCGTGACACGATGATAAGAGGGGACACAGATTGCTTATAATCGCAGCTGTAAACCAGAAAAGGGAGCGCGCTGGAAAACGTGTTCAAAGCCCCGTCTGGAAGCGGCCCCACAACCGAGCTGGAGTGGGTCGCGCTCTCCCGCCCAGAGCTGCACTCGGAGACCCAACGCAGGCCGGGGAATCCGCAGGGCCGTCCCAAGTCCCCGGTGGGGGAAGGAAAAGGGAGGAATTTGGGGGTCAGAGAAAGGCTACATCCAGAGGAAAACGATGCGTGCGTTCCCGAAAGCCAAGGGCAGTACACGCAAACACAGACGCAGGCAGGGTCCGCTGCGGGCGGGCGGGGAGGGGCGGGGCGGGGCGGGGCGGGGCCTCCCCCGTCTGGCCGGGTGGTAGCGTCTCAGACAGCGGGGCCCAGGGGGTCACAAGGCACAGTGGAGGGTGTCTCCAAAGGAACTGGGATTCTGCAGAGAGGGGAGGGGCGGAAGAGGGGGGTTTGTTCAAGCTGGGAGGGTGGGCCTCAGGAAAAAAAGAAGAAAAAGAAATAGATTGATGCTTTGCAGGACACCTAGGGTATTTCTTTCAGGGGGTATTACTTCCACTTTTAGGCAGGAACAAGAGCTGGGAGGAAAACAGCGGCGTGGCTGACAGCTAGGAGGTGATCAAAGGCGAGCGCGTGAAAGGCTGGCTGCCAGCCATTTATTAGAAAGAGGGGTGCTCCCGGGCCACTCGAGCGGGAGAGAGAGGATTAGGATCAAATATGAAGAATCGGCCTCACTCCTTTTATTTCAGGAGGAAAAGTGTGTGTGTGTGTGTGTGTGTGTGTGTGTGATTTAAATATATATTTAAATATTTTAAAAAGATTCTCTCACTACGAGACCCACTCCTTGCCATAGACAGAACAGACCGCACGCACACACGCACATCCATGTAAAGAAAGGAAATTCCACCCTTTCCAACATCCACCTCTGCCTTGTGATATCACAGGATGGATTGTCCACTGGAGGACATTTTTATGCGGAGACATCCCACTTTGGGGAAGGTAGCTAACTTTGTGAATCTGATTAATCCCGGAAATAAAGTTTAAAGTACCCCTTGAGATTTGGGTAGATCTTCCTTTTCCATGGTAACAGGACAAGGAGTTAAAATGCACTGGGGCAAGTCCTCCCCTGCAGTAAAAATGATGGTCCCCAGCAGTTTAGGGAAGGAGTGCTGAGTGTGTCTACCGGTGGCAAGGATCATAAGCACTTTGTTAACATCAATGCCCTATAGAACTCACAACAAGGGCCTGAGGATGGTAGGTGTCTCCCAGGGTATAAAGGGCACTCCCTTCAGTTAGAGAAATATGATCTTTATACTTAGAGATGCAATGAAGCTGATAAGGGCTTAAATGAAATGGGAAATATAGTCTCCTGTGATAATGATTTTAGTTTGCCTGAGAATAAGTTATACTCACACAAACACACAACTTGGTCAACTTTTATCAGCTCAAGCTTTAGGAGGGAAATAAATAAGCAAAGTAATTTTAATTCAGACTCTCATTTTGAAATATCCACCACACCTTAAATCTTTGATTTAAGCATAAAGTATTAACATTTTAGTGTATTCCTTTAACATAGTACTAAGCACAGTAGAGCAGTCCAGGGTGTTTTTGTTTCTTTTTTTGTTTTCTTTTTCTTTTCTTCTTACTATTAGAGCAGTGATCATCAAACTGTGCCTTGATTTAACAGCCTTTTCACTCTGCAGTTTTTCTCCAGTATTAGAGAAAATGTAATGTATATATCCTTTATTTTTTCAATGATACAAGAATATGCTTTTCTTGTAAAACATTTACATAATGCAGTGCTATAGCAATTAAACAATAAAAAGTCCCCATAAACTCTCCCTTCTGCAAATTATCTCCTTCTCCAGAAATATCCAGTGTTATGCTATATCCATCCAGACCTTGTCAAATGTTTTTGCATGCATATATGTGTACATCGAATCATATAAATTTAAAACAATAATAAATGTAATCATTCTACCTGTATTATTCTGTGAATTGATATTATTTTACTTACTATACCAAGGAGATTTTTCTTTTCTTTATCAAGACCTACTAATCTGCTTCATTCTTTGAACAACTAGATAACATTTTATGTTAATTTTTTATTTCTGTATTGATAAATAATTATTTCCAATTTTTGTTATTATAAGTAATGCTTAAACTGTCTCATTTTTGAACTACTGGATATCATGTCATGTTTATTTTATTATTCTCTATTAATAAATACTTATTACCAATTTTTATTATTATAAATAATGTTGAAAGAATTCTTAGAAATCTTTGCCCATAGATGCTAGTACTTTTGTTGCTTAGACTGTATTGGAATTACCAGGCCAAAGGATTTGTGAGTCTTTCATTTATGGATACTACCAAATTACTCTTAAAAGCACAAAAATAGCTTCTATTTTTACAGTGTATACAATTACACTACTGTTTTTATATATTCTCAATCACTATTTATCACCATTAAAAAAAAGTTTTGTCAAAATCCTAAAAAAAATTTCACATTGATTTCTCATTTCCACTTTTTGAGTGCTGCTGAGATAGAACAAGTCTTACTTATATCGGCACTTCTATTTTTTCCTGTGAATTGCCTTTTCAGAATCTTTGCCCCATTTGTTTCTTGTATGCAGTGTAAATGTTTGTCTCAGACTGTTGTTTATCTTTTAACTTTGATTATGGAGACATCATCATAGACACATTTGACTTTTTATGTAGCCAAATCTGTAAGCAATTTCTTTTATGGACTCTAGGTTGTGTCCTGATTAAAATCGAATAAAAATCATAAAGCTAGATTTTGTATTCCAGATAGCAGATTAACTCTCTAAAATTGCTTCTATTTCTTTAAGACAATTCTATGTTAAAGTAAATGTACACTGTTAACAACAAATCAATAGGGCTCTGCATTCATTTCCTTTACCAAACCACTGTGTACATCTTCTAGTTTCCTTAAACTAACATCTTGCCTATATGGGCCCACAAAGTTTTTATGGCTTAAATAGAAGATAAGAAAAAGTATCTGAATAATGCCTTATTAATTACAGTCATCAGGCTTCCTTGGCTTTTTGGAGAAGTTAATGTACTCAAAACTGGTTTGCGCATAGAATTCTATGAGATTAGCCACTTGCATCACTTACGCTAATGATGCCATCTTTCTCCTAAGGTAGTTGATACACATCCTCTGTATAAACTGAAAGCAAAGGTGTCATGTTTGAATAGTTCAGTTAGTGTCAACAACATGGCTTGCCGCCTACCAGGCTTTGCGAACAGATGCACCCAGGAAGTATTAGATAGTGAGATTTCTGAAAATGAAGATTTCTGGCATCATCCCAGGCATCCTGACTAACACATCCCAAGGACTGGGGCTTTGGAATTTATATTTTGGGTCACTTGCCAGAGTGGTTCTGAGGAGCACTGGGAACCAGCTTCTCCCATGTATCCATTATGGCAGAGAGAAACCAAAGAATCCAATGTAGAGAATATAACTTGGGGCTAGGGCAGAAGCAGGGAGAGCAAACAGGAAGTCCATAAGTTATCCAGGTGAGAGACGATGATAGTGATGGGGCTGGAGGGGTAGTGGTGGAGGTGGTGAGAAGTGGCAAGATTAACATATACATTTGAAGGTAGAACCACAAAGACTGACCATTAGTTGTCTTTCTTCTGGACTAGATTGTTCAGTCCATGAGGGCACAGATGTCTGTTTTGCTCACCACAGAATTCAAAGCACTCAGACTGGGGCCTGGCATATGATTTTCAACCGGTGTGCTGCAAGAATTTTTAAAACATGCAATACCTGACTGTTTAGTCAGGGGCACTAACCTCTTTTCTCTTAGATTGTCAAATAACAAAATGACAACAGCCAACACAACAATAGCCATCCGGTGTGAATGCCCTGGCTTGAACCATAAATATATAGGCCATATCGTAGAGTTGCATCTTATTGGTCACGTCACATAATAAGGTTGCATCTGATTGGTTAGTTCTTGATAACAGAAATCCTTATATACAAATATAGGCATCTGTTTTTTTTTTAAAGTCACTTTGGAGCAAAAGTAGTAAGTAATTACTTTAACTTTTTTTTGGTAAATCAATAAAAATTATACCTATTTTTTGTCAAATTGGCAAAAAATATATTTTTTGGTCTGCTGCAAAATTTTAATAATTAGTTTATGTGTGCCATGAGATGATAAAGGTTGAAAATTGCTGCAATAGATATTTAATATATACCTTAAATATAATAATTGAATCAATAATAGGTATGAGTGTGTGATAAGAATTATTTATATTTATTCTTATAGTCAAAAATAATTCAGCTCTTTTAGTCTATAAATAGAAGCTAACCTACCTTATTTATAACCTTACCTTAACATTAAAATAACTTCACTGATTCTTTCAATTGAGCATTTATATACAAGTTAAGGAGAATCAATATTATGAAATAAACTATATAGATAGAATTCTGAACTATATATATTTATATACCTGTAAATTTTTTCTCACAACTGATATACAAGTATAATTTACTGGTAAATCAATAATAATGATAATAGTTTCTTGCTAATAGCTAGCAGGACAGTTTTCTGTCCTTATTCATTCTGGATTGATTTCTCTACTACTGCTTCTTCTGCTGTTTTTGCATACCTGGATGCCAGTTGCCGACTTGCTTGTATTGAATGGTGCAAAGAATATCTGTCTGTATATCTACAGTTGCTTAAATGTCAATCGTTTGAATAGAGATATTTTTCTGTTCCAACTGCAAGGCCTCATCAATTGTATGTTTTGTTTTAACCATGGCTTGACATTTTCAACAATATTTATTATTTTACCATATGCTAAAGAACAAATGTATTCATTTGAAGGCACTTGACTTGTGACTGAGCATCTGGGGATATATTTTTGTTTACCTCTAAATTCACAGATAAGAGAGGTTTTAAGGCAATGTCATATTTTAGGTGAAAAAGAACATTGAGGATTACCTGGAACTCTTGTTTCTGGTTTCTCTGAAGCCTCTGATTCATAGCTTGTCTTGTTTTCTCACATCTGCAGTTTCCTCCTCAACTGCAGCACTGATTCAAGCTGTTTGCTTATGGTTCTGCTAGGCTTTTCTTTGGGACTTTGTTTCATACCCGCTGATATGAAAGGTAGAGGTAGATCCTGAAAGATTTTTTTTGTAAACTAGAGGCCCAATGATTCAGAAAACAATAAAATCATTCTGCTTTTCTCCAAATGAAGATAGCAACTACTCAACTCTGCTGTTCTAAGAGGAAAGCCGTCAGATAATACTAAACGAATGGTGTGTGTTCCAGTAGGAGGACCAGATTTGGCCCATAAGCCAGAGTTTGCCACCCATGAGTTACAGTTATGGTAACAGGTAAATAATTTTGGCATAGGTCTTTGAATTTATTTAAATTATGTTTCCTATTGTGAAATATGATTTTATAACCCACACCACTGTTTTAACAAAGAACTTTTCCATGTTTACCTGGACAAGAACAACTGTTATTTTCTATTTGATTCCATTAGTTTCATATTACATGTGGAAAACCTTTTGGATCTGAAGGTTATGAACAACTTATAGCTACCACCTGGTGGCAGGTAATATCCTAGTAGAGATGGAACACTCAAGAAGAAATCATTTGTCTCTGGGGTATTGACCTTTACAAGCCCAAATAGTAAAACCATAAGGCATCTTGAGAGGTACCCACAAAATGAGCCTCTTTGGGGTCAGAATTTTCCCAGTCAATGATTTGCAGCATCTCAGGAAGGACATACTAACCCTGAAAACAGTGCCTACCATTCTTTGGATTTTTGTTTGCGTGGTTATATTTCTCCCCGTTTCCCAGAGATCTCTTCTTTCAAACGTCGCCGTCCTTGATATTTGGAAATATTGAGAAAAAAATCACCAGTGGATTTGAATTCATTAGTGTGTGTTGTAGCTTCTCTAATGCTGAAAACATCCCAATTTGTATTATTGATATAACACAGAAGCCCTCTCTTGACTTTGCCCAGAGCAGAGGTCGGCAAGTAAAAAAAGAGAATAAAAAGAACTGTTTGAGGATATGGTATAGATGTAATAAGATACCAACCTTGAATTTTCTAAACCTGAAGAGACTTGTAAGGATGTGGATGGTCAGCCATGGAGAAATTAGAGCGGCCATCCCTGACATGTCTCCTGCATACATGTAAAGTATCTTTCAACCCTTTTCTGACTCACATTTTCTGGTGCAATGACTGCTACTAGTTTGGTAAGTGCTACTGCTAATTGAAACCACGTTGCAGTCAGATCAAAAATAAGCCAGTCAGGCATCCTTGTTGAAAATGTCCCCTGCAGGACAGCCCCTTTGTTCTCCTTAAAAATGAACGAATTCAGGAAAGACAGTGCCTCCAGACCATTACTCACTAACGTGGGCAACGTTCCCCCGCCCCACTCTTTCCTCTGTCTTTCTTCACCCTTTACTATAATTTTCTTGGGGAAAATAAAAGAACTCCAATTCTCTTGTAAACGGAATAGTTGAGTTTAATATGCAGACTTGCCATTTCTAGGCATGTCCGTTTTCTGCATTAATAGGAGTTATACATGGAGCATTTAGTGATCACCTGTGGATAGGCTTGTTAATTAACAGAGGTAGGGCCCTATTTCATTCCATTTAAAGCAGAGTAATTGAAATCAGGGTAATCAGCAGTGCAGTATTCGGTAGTTTCACTCCCTTTCAAGGTGATTGTAGCAATTATGTTCTTGGATGAGCATGTTAGTAAATGCTGAGGCTACTCTCTGTGCCTCCTGACTTTTTCTTTTTTATTGTTGAAAGTTTTACAGATGTCCTCCTTTTTGCCCCATTGACCCCCTCCTTTCTGCTCCTGTGCCCTATTACATGTCCTTTTTTCATTATTGCATTAGTTGAAAAAGCTAGAAATTATCTGTGTCATCCTTTTGCCTTCAAGAAACTATCAAACCTAATCCAATCAACTAGTTGTTAAAAAAACAAAATCAGAAAATTAGGCTAAATTTAATTCCATTATTATGGGTCACATGTCACCTTGTTAAAGATGAAAAGAAAATGTATATATTGTCAAATTCACTATTAGTTGGATGTTAGTACATCTTCTGAGGTTCCTGGACATCTATTATTCTATATTTATTTATGATAAAGGTTATTCCCCCTTCATTTTTTGTAAATCTGTAAATGACCAATTTTATCAGGCAAGAGGAACTAATCTACTTCAACCTACAGCCAAAAAAAAAAAGCCACTTGAAATCATTTTTTTGGAAAAGAGTTAAATTTTTACTATCTTCTATACTTTTCGCTTCTACTGGGAAAGAAACATTTCTCTTACTCTTTTCTATCATTCTATCTAGAAGAATGTAAAAATCAAACTGTGGTAATGATTCTGTTTCACTGACTTGGTAATAAATATTTTCTTTTATCCAAAGTGTATTGTGTATCGGACCAGTGCTTTCCCCCCCCACTCATCTGTTTTCCTGGGTAAAATGAAGACCAATGTAACAGTTCCTTGCAAGAGTAGATTAACATTAGAAGCGTATGCTGTGTGTGTGGTAATTTACCTTTGCACATTTAGCCTGTTCCCATTAGTGATTTGTTTTCTATTTGCATATCTCTATAGACCTTTCCTCTGAAGATCCGTTTCACCAACAATATTTGTATTTAGAAAATGAGTTTGTCACCTGACATATTTTATTCTTGCAATTCCATTATAAAATAGGTACATGTCTGGTGTTGCTGAGTGTGTTTAAGGGATAAGAAGATATTGTGGTTTTAGCTCTTTAAGTTGGCCAAGGGGATGTGTGCATGTGTTATTCAGTGTTGCTATTCAAACTGCTTTTTTGTGACAAGCATTTGAAAGCTACTAGCAGTATAATTACCTTCAGATGTTCGTATATCCTGGCCAATGATATTTGCAGGAAATGTTGACAGTTATATACAGTCATATGCTGCTTAATGGCAGAGATACATTCTAAAAAATGCATTGTTAGGCCATTTTGTCATTGTGCAAGCATCGCAGAGTGGACTTACACAATCCTAATTGTGTGTCCTACTACACACCTAGACTACATGGTATGGCCTGTTGCTCCTGGGCTACAAGCCTGTGCAGCGTGTTACTGTACAAAACAATGATGCAGTCAGGAGAGGCAGGAACACCGGATGCATGAGGCTGCCAGTGTAACACAGCTACTCTTCTACAGCAAACTTTTTTTTGTAAGTAGAAAAGTACAGTCTAAAATAATGATAAAAGGTTTAGTGTAGTAAATACACTGAGCGGTAGCTTATTGTTTATTATTATTATCAAATACTATGTTCTGTACATAATTATATGTATGTACTTGTGTACAATGGCAAACAGGAGGTTTGCTTACACCAGCATACCATAAACACGTGAGTAATGTGTCACACTATGACCTCACAAGGCAATAGAAACTTTTAAGCTCTATTATAATCTCATGGAACCACCTTCATATATACGATCCATTGCTGACTGAAATGTTGTTATGCAGTGCTTGGCTGTCCTTTTTGGAACATTTTCTAATGGGTTAGTAAATATTATTATTTCTTTTTTTAAAAAAAAAATTTTATTGATTTTTAGTGAGAGGAAGGGAAGAGAGAGAGAGAGACATAGAAACATCTATGAGAGAGAACATCAATTGGCTGCCTCATGCATGTCCCCCACTGGGGATTTGGCCCACAACCTGGGCATGTGCCCTGACTGGGAATCGAACCAGCAACCTCTTGGTGCCTGGGTCAATGCTCAACCACTGAGCCACACAAGCTGGGCAATATTATTATTTCTACATACATTTTCTATCTATATTTAAGCATAGTTTCATTTGGGAATCTCTGCAACTCTCTGTTTTTAAGTTTAAATTGTCTTTATCAAAATTTGAGTCCGGCCGGTGTGGCTCAGTGGTTGAGCACTGACTCATGCACTAAGAGGTTGCTGGTTTGATTCCTGGTTAGGACACAGGCCCAGGTTGTGGGCCCGATCCCCAGGGGGGGGCATGCAGGAGGCAGCCAATCGATGTTCTCTTTCATCGATGTTTCTCTCTCTCTCTCTCTCTAACTTCCTCTCTCTCTAAAATCAATAAAGGAAAAAATAAATAAATAAATAAAAATTTGAGAACATTTTTTGAATCTGTTCATGTCTATGAAGAACTTTAATATCTCATGAGAGAGATACTTTGATAATAAATAAATCTAAATTAACAGTCAGAAGTGAGGCATCCTTGATATCTTCTGTGCTGTTCTACCCAGGAGAACTCAGCAATAAGCTACTTTAGAAATTCTAGTTCATCCTTGCAAATTTATCAAACACATTTCTGTCTCAGTCTATCCTGATTTGGTAATAGGCAATTAGACAAACTGACCATTTTGATATAGAACAACTTTCTTGTCAATTATACAGTAAAAATTTTTTGAAACGTATTAAAATTGATTTAGAATGATCATAGTTATGAATTACTGCACTTTGGTCTTACACAGCTCATTGTAAAAGACTATACAGCCATTTAACAATTTTCATTCTCTAAATTTCTCATAATGGGATTTAAGGAAAAAAATAAAACTGTCATCTTTCCTCCTCTTGTATATTCTGTTTTGGGGAAGAGTCATCATCCTTCCAGTCACCCCCATCAGGGAACCCCAGGAATCACCCCAGCCTGTTTTCTCTACTCTTTACTTCAATTATGACCATGGAACCCTATCTCTTAGGGGTGTCTGGGTGAATCAGTCCAGTCCAGCCCAGCTCCCCTGCCATCTGATCTTCACTGAGTGCCACACTACTCGCTGGTTTCTGCGTCTCCTGGCTCGGCATGCAGCCCACCAAACACACACCCCTCGATTCATGCTCAGCATAGCATCTACAATGGCCTTTAGAAAATGCAAATCCAACAATGTCACATTTCTGCTTACAATCTGCCAGGGGATAAAATACAAACATTATGTAGTGTAAATATAAACTCTTTGTCAAAGTTCTTCATGCCTGGGCAGTCCCTGGCCAATGTCTCCAGCCTCATCTCACACCATGACGTCAGATGCATCTTATTCTCCAGACACATACAATCCATGCTGCTTCAAACATGCAAGCATTGCAAAGTTATGTGCCTTTGGAAGTGTCTTCCCTCTGCCTGTGAAGAAAAACAAATGAAGACTCTTCTTCACTGTTTTCTTCCCTGTCTGTTCTTCTTAGTCCTTCATGATTTGGGTCCCTTATAACAACAAGGAGGAAGACTCCTGTTTAAAAAAAAAATTATTCTGGCACTTTTTACAATGGTAAGGAAGACTTTATTTAAGATATTGCAGTAGGGTAGAGAGATCAGGATCAACTCTGAATACAGTAAAGACAAGTGGGGATTAATAGCCTATGGACAAAGTGAGGGAATCAGAGAATGGACAATTGCTCACAGGTGACATCATAGGTATGAGCATTTTTGCTAAACTGACCTAAGAGGATTCTCGCTAAAGGCAGGACGAGGACATATATATCAAAGTCTGGGGATGAAGAACTTGATCAGACGTCAAGGGTGATTAGATATCAAAGGTGAGGAAATGACTTAGTAGGATTCTCTTCTAAGACTGGGCTAGGCAGGCCAATGACAGGATGGGATGGGGACCAAGGTTGAAACCCAGTTGAGAAGAGGGCTCAGAAGAGACTAAAGTTTGGTCAGAGAAAGAGTCTTGGTCACTTCCTTAAGCTTCAGACAGAGTTATTTCTCCAGTACTCCCTGAAATTTCTTGGGCTCCTATAGCCATATTGTGTTGTTTTATGAGTATTTGCTGTTCCTCTACTGTGAGATTTTTCTGAAAGGAAGAATATCTTACTCTTATCTCTAGGCAGGTGACATTGCCTGTTACCTAGATGTTTAACAATGTTTGTTAACTAAGAGCTCTGTGTGAATTAAAAGAAAATTTTTTATTATCATCTGTCTATACTTCTTCTCTTTTACTTTCTCCCTTTTCCTCCAGGAATCCCTTTGTTCTTGGTAAAGTATCTTTTGTTAAAGAACAAAAATTCAGCTGAGTAAATTTAAAGCTCTAATTGGCTTTATTGAAAAATTCATGAATAGCAAATAAAAGTGAGCTCTGAGGAGATGTACAACATGGGAGGTTTAAATAGGCAGGAAGGGTGAGACAAGGAAGTTAAGAGAGTTAATTGTTTCATGCAGGGTAGCTTTCCTTTAGTGGAAGGCAGGGGGTTTTTATCAGGCAGATCACCTCCCTAGAGCTGACCAGGAAATTTCAGACTGATTGACTTAAACTTCCATTCCGGGGAGAGGCTGAAACTGCATTCAGTCTTGGTGGGCTTAGCATAGGTGACTCCATTTTGGGACTGTTGTTTCTTTTTCACACTTTGATATGAAGGATAGATTCTTTTGACATGGGTCTCATCAAACTGCATGAGATTCAATGTTGTTACTGGACTAGAGGGGTCAGTCTGCCTGTGTGCATCAAAATGCATTAAGACACAAATAGGAGTTTGCAGCCAAGAAAGTAAGGGTTTATTTTTAGGAGTGGCCCATGCCTGGAGTCACAAGTGAGCTAATGCTTAAAGACCTGGCTCCCTGATGGCTTTCAAGGGATGGGTTATATAGGGGGGAAGTCATTAATCATGGTGACTAAGAGAGTTAGGGTCATGGTCAGGGTTGTGGTCTCCACTGACTGGTCAATGCTAGGGTAGCAGCTGGTGGTTGATCATTGCAGGCATGGCTTCACTTGGTCTGGTTTCACCACTCTTCTGGGTCTGGAGCTGAAACACAACTGAGGCTGAGATGTTATCTTTAGTTTGATTGAAGCTCTGTCTTTGTGGTCATTAGACCAAGTCTTTGTTCCTAAAATTATTTGATGCTGACCAAAACCTCATTGTCCTAAGGGCTTAATGGTTAAGGGAGTGGACACGTAGGAGAGAAGGAGGCAGGTGAGTCAGGGTGCTGGATGAAGCCAGTTTGAATCAAAAGGAAAGAAAGGAGAAAAGGTTTTATTAGAGCCATACAGTTTCTGTGCAGTTACAATGTTAATTGTTCTCTGTAATCTGTTTTTATTTCTCTATGAGTTTGTTGTGTAAAGGGATTTATATAGGCCAAATCTTATTACAATGAATACTGTTAAAATGAAAATCCTACAAACCTAAGCCACTTACTGTAAGTAACTTTTTACATAGTTGCAAAAGTAGATTTTCAGTTTTTTGGAGATCTATAGGAGTGAATAATGAGTTATACCTTGAATAGTATGTTCATAACTATTCCTCTATTCTTGACTTTTCTTATCACATCATACCACTATTAAAAATTAAGAACTAGTCTTAAGGCAGAGCCTGTCACAGAACACTATTCTGGAGTAGCTAAGTAATTGTTCTCAATCATCTCTTTCTGTGTGTGAAAATGAGTCAAGTGCCCTCTCCCCACTTTTTGAAAACATTTCATCTCAAAGTCTATGTGTTAAATTATTTACTTCTTTGCTTGAAAAATTTATCCCTGGGGCAGAGGTGAATTTACTTTACATATCTCTGAACTCCTAGGATGCATATTTCTTTAAGAAAATGCAAACAAAAAGGAACTGACTTTATTTAGGAAATACCCAAATAGGGGCCACTTAGAATGAGAAAGGGGAGACCCAGAAGGAATTATCTCAGGAAAGGAGACGGAGACTAAACAGCTCTCTGTAACTTAGAGCAAGAAGGTAAATGCGATTAAGTCCAATGAGAGCATGAACTCAAACTAGAAGCCACAAGACTCTTAGATTCTAGAAATAAGTAGAAATATCCAGGAAACACACTGGTCTTCCCAGAGTTTGGACAAAGAAACTTAAGCCAGATTTATTTCAGCACCCAAGGCCAAGGTACGTTTCATCAAGGGAGAAACCTAGCATAATGCTCAAGAGACTGGGTTCTGGAATAAGATTTTTCTGAGGGTCAGAAGTTTCAACCCCTTTCTCTGTGTGTCTCTGCATGTGTGAGGATGTGCACCCATCAGAACCCAACCAGCAACATAGGAACGCTTAGGAGAGAGCACCATTGAGTTGAATGTTATTTATATTGGTGATAGAGGATGGAAAGGCCAAACTGAAGACAATATAATAAGCAGATGAAGTCATCACCAACATAAAGGAACAAAGGCAGGACAAGGTGTTAGCAGGGCCCAAGGGTGAGCGTTTCATGTCAAAAGCTAGAATCATGCACCAGGAAACAGGGATTGTGCTGGGCATGTCTGTTGGGAAGTGGGACCACAGAAGATGCTCAACAGCTGTCAGAAAACACACAGGAAAAGCATCAGAGAATCTACCTGGACAAAACACTTTGGCCAAACACATCCATAAAACAGATGAAAAAGGAAGAAAACAATTCTGACCTTCAAGGGAATGTGAGGAAAGAATCTGAAAGCATGGAGGCTCAGGGCTGGCATGATGTGTGTGTTTATGTATTTATCAAATGGGTGTATATATTGATATACACACATGCACACAAATATATATCACACAACCAAATGAAGTCATCACATACACATATTTTGTTATCTGATTTAATAGTCAATATGACATGAATATTCTCCCATGATGCTAAATTTATATATCTTATTTCATGGCTGCATGGTAGTCTGTTTTTAAATCTATTTATTTATTTATTTTAAATTTATTTATATAGTTCCATATTGTTCTTTTGCATTGTTTTAAGCAGTTTTTTTTTTTAATTGAGAAATTACTTTTAAATTTCTCAGTGCTTGAGTGTTGGAGAGTGTGAAATATGTCTGGAAATTGACTTTTTTTTTTTTAATTGAATCCTTCTTTTTGCTGTATTATTACCTTTTCACTAAAACCTCTTTAAAAACTGATTGTGTGATATGTGTCAATAACTTCAAAACAAATACTTAGCAACAGAGTTGGGATTTCATCACTTAGCATCTATCACAGGCATCCAGAACCATGATTTCTTTGAATTTTCCTGATGTAAAAAAATATATGGCATCATATGAAGTTGGGACTAGTTAGTAATCAGAGCATGGTCAAGGTCACTTGGAGGTTTCTTTGATGCAGACATTCCTCAATTTAGAGTTAAAACAATCCTGACCTTCCTAAGTGTGCTTTACCTTTCTGACAAGTGGAGGAAACTGCATAATTGACCTCTTCAGGTTCATAGAAGTTTCTGAACATACAGGAAATCAAGACACTAAAGAGGGTGATCACTCAGACAAACGCAAGTGGAACATATCAAAGTGCGCTGGATGCCATGGCACAACAGTTAAAACTGTTTCTCTTTCTCTGTTTTCTTTGAAGTTTTTACTTCTCATTATTAAATTATTTTATCCTAACAAGTGAAAAAAACATTCAGAATGGACATATTTTTATATTACTTTAATACTCTTGATTTTAAAGGTGTAGAACTACAGGAGGGCTTTGTTTTCAGGCATGACAATCCAAATAACCCATCTCACAAATGGATGTCATCTCTCTGAGCTGAATTTAACTAACTCATTCAGGTATTCTTTTAATCTACAGATTTTCAGAACTAAGACTATATTATTTTAGAGTACCTTTAGGTTCACAGCAATTTGAGAGGAAGGCACAGAGATTTCCCCATGTACCCCCTGTTCCCACACACGTAGAGAGGTGTCTCCATTATAATCACTTACCAGAGTGGTGCATTTGTTACAATTGATGAACCTACATTAATTATACCTTGAACAAATGTATAATGACATGCACTCATTATCACAATATATGGGATATTTTCACTGCCCTAAAAATTCTCTATTTATTCCTTCCCTCCAACTTCAGCCCCAACAGCAACTGATCTTTTTACTGTCTCCATCGTTTTGCCTTTTTCAGAATGTTACGCATTTAAAATCCTACAGTGTCGTATTTTCAGATTGTCTTCTTTCAATTAGTAATATACCTATAAGTTTCTTCCATTTATTTCCACAGCTGGGTAGCTCATTTTTTCTTAGTGTCAAATAATATTCCATTACCTGAATGGACCATGATTTACTTATCTACTCACCTACTAAAGGACATCTTGGTTGCTTCCAAGTTTCGACAATTATGAAAACACTGCTATAAACATCCATGGGCAGGTTTTTTTGGTGTGGAGATACTTTTTAACTCCTTGGGGCAAATACCAAGGAACATGATTTCTGGACTGTATGGTAAGAGTATGTTTAGTTTTGTTAGAAACCATCACAATGTCTTCCAAATTAGCTGTGCCATTTTTGCATTCCTACCAGCAACAAATGGGAGTTCCTGTTGCTTCACATTCTCACCAGCGCTTGGTGTTGGCAGTTTTCAACATTTTGGCCATTGTAAGAGATGTGTAGTGATATATCATTGTTTTAATTTGCATTGTCCCAATGACATAAAATATGGCATATCTATCCATGCGCTTATTTTCCATCTGTATATCTACTTTGTTGAGATGTCTGTTAATGTCTTTGGCCCATTTTTTTTATTGGGTTGTTTCCTTTATTATTGTTGAATTTTGAGAGATCTTTGTATGCATTGGCTATTAGTCATCTAGTTGATGTTTCTTTTGCAAATAATTTTTCCCTGGCTGTGGTTTTTCTTTTCATTCTCTTGATATTGTCTTTCTCAGAGCAGAAGTTTTTTATTTTGATGAAGTTTAGAGTATCAATTATTTCTTTTAGGGATCATGCCTTTGGTGTTTTATCTAAAATTCATCACCACACCCAAGGTCATTTGGGTTTTTCCCTATCTTTTAGGAATTTAATAGTTTCGTGTTTTGCATATAGTTCTATAATCCATTTTGAGTTAATTTTGTGAAGGGTGTAGGATCTGTGTCTAGATTTTTAATTTTTTTTTGCATGTGTGTGTCCAGTTGTTCCAGCACCATTTGTTGGAAAAACTATCTCTTGTTTTCCATTGTATTGTCTTTGCTCTTTTCTCACAGATGAGTTGACTATATTTTTATGGGTCTATTTCTGGGCATTCTAACACATTCCATTGATCTATTTGTCTATTCTTTTGCCAATACCACATTGTCTTCATTACTGCAGCTTTATAGTATAATCTCTATATTTTTCTTACAAACACACACACACACACACACACACACACACACACTGCACACTGTAGTTTCGGCTGTATAACAAAAATAATATTGACTGGTGGATTAAATAACAAACACTTATTTCCATAGTTCTAAAGGCTGAGAAGTCCATGATCAGGGAGTCATCAGATTCAGTGTCTGGTGAGAGCCTTCTTCCTGCTTTGCAGATGGCTACCTCCTTGCACATGGCTGAGAGAGAGACCATCTCTCTGTTGTCTCTTTTTATAAGGGCACTAATCTCATTCATGAGGGTCCCATTGTTATGACCTAATCACCTCCCAAATGCCCAACCTTCAAACACTATCACATTGAGGATTAGGATTTCAACATATGAATTTTGGGAGGACAAAAGCATTCAGTTCATAGAATACACTTAAATATATAAGATACAATTTACCAAGGATATGACAAGGTTATATTTTATAATTAGTACCTAAAAAAAATGTCTAGAAAACTTTGCCCACCTTCATATTTATTATTTTTTTAATTAAAGAGAAATGACTCAGGAGGTAAATTCTCCAGTTGCCTATAGGTCCTATATATTATCAGAGACCTATCCTTACAGACACCTATTATCTTACCAGGTCCTCTCTTCTGAGAATAGCTGGCTATCCTCTCTTTACTTTGAGGTGGATAAGTAGTTGCTTGTGATAATCCATGACAAAGTTGTGGAAATAAACACACTATAAAGTTAACATTGATTAACTTAGGAGAATAGAGTAATGGAGGAAAATAATATAATTAGGTGTTTTTTTCTTACATCTATACACTATTTTATTTCCTAAAAAGGTACATATTGGTTAATAAATTTTAAAAAATCAAATATAGTAAATTTGAAATAAATAAAACAGCTCAACTTAAAATACTGTGGATACTATTATGATCAAAATTCATATGAAGAAGTATCACATGAGTCTTCATAAGTTGTAATGTACACTTACTGAAGCTTTTACTTAATTGGCTTTAGTGAACACTCTTAGGTATGCACTTTTAGAGAACAAAAACACACAGGTATGCACACACCTCTCTTAGTATTAAATATATTATAGAAAAAAATATAATTTTATAAAAATATATATATTTGTCCCAAATAGAGATTTGCTCCTAAGAGAGATATATTTTTAAAACACCCACTATAAGTATTACAAAAACTGACTAAGGTTCTAGACTACAGAAAACATATCAAGCAATTCCCTAAATTACACATTAAACACAGCATATTATGTGGAGAGCTAAAAATATACTCTTGTACAACTTTTGCTTAAAGCAAAAGTCAAAACCAAAATTTGAGTTATAAATCAATGACAATGAAAATGTAATACTATGAAACCAATGGAATGTGGACAAAATGGTACAAAGTGAAACATCAATAGCTTTAAATACATTTGCTTTAAAAATAGGTAAAAGGTAAAATAAAAGAATGAAGCCAAAGTGTAAACAAAGTAAATTTTAGGTTGGTAGAAGAAAAGAAATAGCAAAGATGGAAGCAGAAATTAATCAATATAAATATGAACTTAAGACCTTATTAATGAATCCCAAAGTAGTTTTTTTTGAAAATTTCAATGAACTGGGCACAACTTTGAAAAGTCTGATCTAACAACAGAGGGGAAAAAAGATAAACAACATTATGAGTGAGGAAGGATTCTTAGCTAAAGCTTTTGAGAAGATATATAAAAATTTCAAGAGATCAATTCTATGTTATATTGATCCATTGGGATATCTAAGGTTAAGTTGATAGTTTTAGGAATTATCATAATTGACTCAAAAATATTTAAAAGAACAGAAAAAATTAAAAGGCTACTTAATTTTTTATGGAATATCTTTATTTAGGTCTTGATTCAGAAAAATAGTTTATAACGGTTATGAAAATAATTATAATAACACACTGCACTTTAAGTAATCCCTTTTATGCTGAATCCAAACATATTACCTCATTCATTCTAAGAGGAATCTTTAAAAAAAAAAAGAAGTGAGAAATAGTTATCAAATCCTAATGTTATAATGTATATTTTATATATATATATATATATATATATATATATATATATATATATATATAAAATAAAAATCAACCTCATAAAAAGCTGGAGTTTTGAAAGTTTTGAAATCAGACAGACAAGTTCACCCACTAACCCTCTCATATAACTTCTTCTTCTTCTTCTTTTTTTTTTTTAATCTTTATTGTTGAAAGTACTACAGATGCTAAAAGGCTACTTTAAATCAACCTATCTTGCCCGGCCAATGTGGCTCACTGGTTGAGTGTCAACCCATGCATCAAGAGGTTGCTGGTTCGATTCCCGGTCAAGGCACATGCCCAGGTTGTGGGCCTAATCTCCAGTGGGAGGCATGCAGGAGGCAGCTGATCCCCCATTCTCTCTCCCTCTCCCTTCCTCTCTCTCTAAAATCAATAAAGAAAAAAAAATTTTTTTTAAATAAATAAATCAACCTATCTCAGAAAGGCACTGGACATAATGAAAGATAATTAAAGAAAGGACGCACTGAATATAAAGATGTTTTTAGAAAAATTTGACAGAGAGAAATAGGAGACAAATGGAATAGTAGCTATGGGACAATTGGAGGTCTCTGGAGTGGGTGCAGTGTGTGTGTGTGTGTGTGTGTGTGTGCGCGCGCGTGTGTTTTATTGAAGAGATGTGAGCATGTTGCATGATGTTGGAAATGCTAAGGGAGAAAGGTAAAGGTATATATAAGAAAGGTCAGTGATAATTAGTAGTATAAAGTCTCTAAAACATGAGGGTAGTAATCCAAAACGTGGTTATTGGATTGGTCTTAAGTAGGAGATGGTTTCATTTTCTCAATGTAATAACAGGGAAGAAAGACAAGAATACAAATGCAGGTAGACTAGTGTGTATTCCAGTAGAAAAATGATGACATTCCTTCCAGATGCATTCCATTTTCTCTTAGAGAGAAAGCAAGAGGAGATGGGGACCTGGAGATCGGACAGCAATCAGGAAGATTTTAAAAAGTCAGTGTAGAGTTTTGGAGACTGAGTGCAATAGGAAAATAGAATGTTTTCTAGGTAGTATGGAGGGCCTACCTGAAGTTAATAATCATACCTTTAGCAAATATTTTCAGACATCCCTCTCCAGAATTCAGCAGCTTGGGTGCAAAGGTAGAAATGTCGTTATGGTTCATTCAGTGCTCTGATTTTATCACATGAATAAGAATAAGAGACAGAAAAACAAGGGAATTTATTTAGAACATTGGCAAATGGCAAACCAAAATTCTGGAATAATTCATGAAATCGCAATTGGATGGGGAGCAAAGCAAAGGAAGGAAAAGATTGAGGGTTTGGAAGAATTGGATGTTCCAGTGAAGTCAAAGCATGAGGCTAGCGTGACATCGTTGTCCCAACTAGCACATTCCCTTCCTGCAGGCAAATCTGCACTGGAAGCCAAACTACAATCAGAGAATTGCTTTGTAAGCACAGTCAGATTCATAGGAAATGAGTGAATGACTCAAAAAATATAATCCTCCCAAAAGGCCAGTGTTCAGAGTGCCAGCTCACCCTTACCTTAGGCAGCATATGAACTGTCTTCATTTCTGCCTCTGGGGCTTTCTTTTCCCTCTGTGCTAAGTTATCTTCTCCCTAAGAGTGTTCCACATTGTGATTTTCTTTAGATGCTCTGCAGAAAAGGATTTTCTTGTAATCACCGTGGGAGAAACTGAACACTATATCCTTCCCTGAGAGTACATTTCTCAATTTTTCTTCAAGCACAGTGCAACAGTGAATGTGTGGAGATTATAGACACCCTCTCGTTTACCCTTTGGAAGGCAAACTATTGATTGAGTATAACGAGATCATGGTAAAACAACAACCAAAAAATTGCCAATTCATTTTTTGGTGAATTACTCCTTTGACAAAATGGTTTTTGAATTGATTTTCATCTTACTGGTCTATTTCTGATAGAGGTAGGAGTTAGGTTTGTGATTCTCCAAAGAACTAGCTGGAGAGTGATTTAATCTGATTTTCAGATGCAAGTCTCCTCACAGTTTTTACCAAACTTTTAGAAATAAAGGTCTACTCTAAGACATGTTCTCATACCAAGCTTCACAAATGAGACACATAACTTTAGGCTTCTATGGACAACCGTCTGATACACTCAGTAAGCTGGTCCCAGCTCTCTGTGATGCCTTCCACTAACTCAGTACTCTGATATGGAGAACAGGCATGTGGTTGGTACCACAAATCTCAATAGAACCATTTTATCACATACCCTTAGCCATAACTGATTTTTCAGTCGCCCATTTGCAGACAACTCCTTGAATTACTTCCACGGGTGGATAAGGACATATTAAAACAAATAACAAGAGATATGTTCATGAATTTGAAGATTTCTGAGAGGGAGTATTTCACCTTTAAATTAAAAAGACAAAAGAAAATATAGAATTTCAGAAGCAGACTCACATCATTTTATTCTATATTCAAGAAAATGTTTTTTACAAAAGCTTAAAAGTATTACTTTTCATTTTATCTTATTTTTTCGCAAACATTCTATGCAGGAATCCCTCTGGTGATTCATGGATTGTACCACACTTTATGAAATGCCTCTCTTGAAATTGTGTGCTTTCCAAATTCTGCAAACATTTAACATTCTCTTGTCCAGCCTTTAGAGGAGGGGAAAGATATTTAAACTAAATCCCTAATTTTGACCCAAATCTCTATTTGCCATGACTAAAGTAAGAAAACAATAATTATATTTATAATATTTATCTTAAAATAAAATTAAGGGACAAATAAAATGCAATATAGAAACTGATGTAAAAACCAATATAATATGTTGGGTTTGTGTGTATTCATATACACATATGTACCTACATATTTACATATACATGTCTGTGTATACATTTTGTGTATGTGTGGAAGCTGCAGTTCTAACCAGTACAGTTGCATTTGAAACATAGAAACATATTTTCTCCAAATGATTATTTCTATAGGCAACATTTCAGTTCCTACTCTTCCTAAAATTCACACATTTGGAAATCCATGTGGGACACAGAAATGACCCCACAAAACAAGTTCATGGACAAAGTGTTGATCAAAGCACAAGAGATTCCCAATTTACCTACTAATCCAGGAGCACTTTGTTCTCAGAGATGTCATCCATCTGGCTTCTGGGAGTCAAACTGCTTACAACAACCTTGGACATGGCTGAAGAAAGAAGCAAATGGAAAGCTAAGGAGAATAGATTTCTAAAATAGTTCAATAAGCATCCAGAGAGCCTCTACAGGGCATTAAGTCTCCCAAACTGGTGACAATGTAGCCAAGAAGACCAGTGATGCTCTTTGGAATATCTCATAAGGGGTCCTAAATAGCCAAAATATATTTTACTGAAAGAGGAGAAAAAGAAACAGAGAAGCCTTTGCTCTTCCCTTTAGGGATCAGTAAAGAGAAATAAAGTAAGTTGTTTTTTTTTATTGATTGGTTCGTTGGTTTCCTTTTTAATCAGCAAACCTAAATGTAACACTAATCAATGATTTAATTCCCAAATATTCTTTCCCTGATGATTAATCAAGAAGAGTACTATGTTGAATGACAAAATCTATAATCGTATTTATCCCATTTTTGTCTCTCTCGCAACACTGAGTTTCACATTACTGCCAGGTATTCATGATCTTATGTTGACCTGTCCATGAAGGTTCACCTGCGTTGGTAGCATCCTCCATGGGAACACCACATCTGGTAATATGATAAGTGAAAATAATGATCAGCCCAAATGAGCTGATTCGTACTTAATGGTAACTTAATGTGTCTTTGAGATCTATGGTGCTTTTAGACCACTGTGTTCTGATGTTCTGAAAACACATCTTCTTGATGAAACTTAAGTATTCGATTTCAAAATTAGATTTGAATCCTAGATAAATCAGACACATATTTGGCTGTTTTCTGCTTACTCTAGCCAAGTTGAAGATACCAAAAATTGATGTTAATCTTATCTAGTATATGGAAGGCCTTTTGTCCATACCCTTTAATCAAGCTTGATGCTTAGGTTTAGGAATGATGACAGTCATATGTAGAGGAGTTAGAATTACGTGTGGATTTGTGGCTTTCCTCAATCTTTGGTAGAAGTCTGACCCTAGTTTTCTGTTGAAAGTGAAAGCTGGGCTTATCTCAGTGATAGAGTGACAACTCCAAGACTGTTCCTGTTGCAACTAGAAATCAGAATATGATGTTATATTTGCAGGAAGAATTATTGCACAGGCTTCAAAGCTTGCATATGTGAGGAGATCAGAAATGCACATGATGCATTGCTACCATTTTGGAACACATACAACCATAGGTTTTAGTGATATAAAAAACCAAAATATGATCTAGTCCACTGAGCCATTTTCTAGTCTAGAAAGGCCCAGAAACTAAGTAATTTGGGAATGTTTATGTAGACAGTTTAGTGGGAGAACCAGGTCCAGAATGGAGCTGGCTGGATCACTCAGTCAATGAAGATTCTGCTTTTATACTTCACATCAACACCAAAGAGAGCCTCAATGTTACAAATATTTGTAAATAATTTACATTAATTAAAATACATTAACAATTTAATAAATCTATGATATCAGAATCAATCATCAGATAATCCAAATATTAATGGTTAGAAATTACTTAATACTTAGCATGTTAGGGTATTATGCTTTCAGATATATATATATCGGTTAGCCCCATATAAATTATATAATGCTTATATAAATTCATATAAAGCATTAGCATATATGAATTTAGTGACAGTATTTAGCATAGTGTCTTTTGCATTTCAACTTCTCAATAAATGCTTATAAATAAATAATTAAAGTTTGAACATTATCTAGTGTCCTAACATCAAATCACAGAAGATAAAATTAGCACGAATCAACAACATTAAACATAGGTTTTTATCCTGTTACTATTCTTTCTTTATTGTAATTTTTTTTCCAAATTTTAAAGTTAACTCAAAGTATATGTCAGACAGCATAAAATGTCATAATACAGTCATTTCAATGTACAAAATATTTTATTTTTCTTGAAATATAATCTGAATCTTCTCAAATATTCAGTGATAGTATTCTGATTAATGCTAAGATCCTCTGAATCTTGTTATTTAAAATATTGGTTATTAACAAGGCTCATGTCTACAGCTGTTATATTTTGCTTTCCACTTATGTTTTGTGTATGATTCCAAACTCTTGGCCTTTACCTATCAGAACCTACTCCCTTTAAGATGCTTATCAAATCATGTTTTCTCTGACTTTATCTCGGAGATAACTTTGATTATAAATTATTTGTTAAAGCATCCATATAACTTAGGTTTGCCTAGATTGTTGCCCTTTTGAAGACAGAAACTTTATTTTGCCCTTCATTGCCTTGTTCAATTCATGGCCAAAAAACATACAGCCTAGTTATTGTGAAATTTGCACAGATTTTTATGCCCCTCGAGTTATTTTATAACTAACATGCTAAGCCTTGAAATGTTAAACCACCTCCCACCATTTCTATGTATATTTAAATGTCTTTCTGTCCTGCATACTCAGTTACCAGCTTCTGTCACTCAGGTCTCTCCGGGGGGCGAATGGTCACTGTTAAGCTGTAGCATCAAATCATAGACGTTGTTTACAAGGGCTCATCCTCTCTGGAGGTGATATTGCCTGTTACATAAAATGATCCTGGCTGCTGGCCAGGCTTAGTTTACTTTATAAAAAGAAACAACAGCCCAAAGCTTCCACAGTCCACAGGCCTGAGGAAATACCTAATGTAAGCTATTTGCTGTTACATCGCATCGCGCCCACTCTTGCTTTGAGGCGACTCTGAAAACTCTCCAGTTATAACCCGATGTTAAAGCAGGAGGGGGCATATTTCACTGCAAGAGGGCTTTAAAAGTCAACAAATTAATTTGCTTTTTCCTTCCAGCTGTGCAATTCACCCCGTACTCCAGCTTTGAGCTGTAATTAAGTACATGCTTTTATAATAAAAGTAATCTTTTCCCGGTGCTTCCCCAGCTGCAAATTCTGACCCAGATTTCCATTATGAGTCATGACTGTCACATGTGCTTGAAATAGGCTTCATTTCCCCCTGCCCTCTCCCAGCCGCTGGAGAGTCTCACCCCTGGACTAAGCTCCAATTTATCACTGAACTGGACAGAGGATTTACCTTACATGAGCTCTTCTTTGGAATCCTTGTTCTTTTTGTTTCCAGAAGGGGACATCATCCAATCATCTGGTAACAACAGCTGGGGGAAAAGCCACACTCACCTGATGGTGTTAAATAAAATTAAAGCTGGCCACTGAGGTTCTTTGGGTGCAGAATTAATAAAACATTTTTACAGTGAAGGCACACACCTTTGATGAGCTAAGGAGAAGCAGCAGCCAGAAAGAAGTGTGGAGAAGGTCTGTGCAGTATTCATGAAGTGTGCCTAGTCCTATTTCCAGTTTGTATCTGTCTTTGGAAGATCTTCAGTATCATCCTGAATGTGTTTCCATTTCTCTCCATCTGCACTGGAAATACACTCTAGTCTAAGTCACCACTGAGTCATCTCATCCCTCATTCTAGTTGCTCTTATGGTTTCAAGGTGGGAGGCTGAGGATAGCCACGTGACTGAGTATGAGCCAATGAAATCTCAGCAAAAGTGTGGCCTGTGGCTCCCAGGCCATGAATGCCAAAACCTCCAACGTATCGTCCATCCTCCACATTCTTTTCCAAAGCAAGCTTGGAAGGCAAGTGTTAAATGTGGCAGAGTTGGCATCAGCCTGTGACTCTGAATGTCTTCATGGGCCTGTTCTCTGTATTGCAACCCCATTGGTTTATTATGTGAATATGAAAAAGTTGTGCATTATTTCTCATGCTCTTTAGTACTATCCTAATACAACTCCCCATGTAATGTAGCCACTCAGTCACGCTCTATCACATCATCGTATTCAATTCCTCTGTATAGCACTCATCACTCTCATGCTTCCTGTTTATTTAAAATAGCTGTTTGTTTATTTTTTTGCCTCTCTTCAATGAGAATGAGTTACATGACAAGAAGGGTTTGACTGTTACCAGCTGCGTACCCAGAAAACAAGAACAGTGTTTGGCACGTGGTAGTGTTTCACTAAATGTTTTCTGCACGAATGACTACAATGTAGCTTTTATAGAAAAAATATCTTGTTTGAGATAATAGCCCGAAGTATTCATAAATTCAGTTCTCTCTGTTTACTGTTTCTATAGTATTTTTTAAAACATGGTGTTTAAACTTTATCTTTTATGGCCATGCTTTCCCAGGTTTACTAAAAAGTTTTGATGTACATAAAGGCTAGATCCATCATTTTAATAAATAATCAAAAGATTTAACTCCAATTAGAATCAAGTGTCAAGTCTTGCATCCTCTATTCTTTTCTTCCTACTAGGATATTAGCTAATGGCAGCCTGAGATGGATCCTCACTTCTCTTAGCATTTGTTCTGACCATATTTTCTCTCTCTCTTATCAGATATTTGTCCCTTGCCAGAGATATTTCATGTAGCCAAAATCCTGCTTCTTCATCTTAGAAGTAACCTTCAGCCTTCTCATTTCTTCGAGATATTCTCTCATACCTGCCCTTCACTATCTGTGTTCTTAAAGTTCTTTATTTATTCTGGATAGTAGACAATTATAAGATATATGGTTTGGAAATATTCTCTCCCCTTTTGTGATTTACCTCTATAATTATGTGATCAAGTCCTCTGTTGCACAATTCATTTTACTTTCGGTGAAGTCCAATTTATTTATCTTTCCTTGGTTGCTTGCATTTTTGGTGCCATATTTAAGAAATGCTGTCTAATCCGGGTCATGGAAATTTACATGTATGTTTTCTTCTAAAAGTTTTAGAGTTTTCAGTCTTGCATGTAGTATCTGATCAAGTTTGAGTTAACTTTGTACATGGTGTGAGATATTGAGTCCAAATGTATTTTTTAGTATCTAGATATCTAGTTGTCCTAGGATCATTTGTTCAAAAGACTACTGTTTCTCCATTGAATTGTCTTGGCACAGGTTATGGGTTGAACTGTCCCTTCCAAAAAACAAACAAACAAAAAAAACAAAAAAAACTGAAATCCCAATTCCCAGTACTTCAGAATGTGATCTTACTTTGACATAGGTTTGTTCCAGATGTAATTAGTTAAGATGAGGCCATCGTAAATTAGAGTGGGCCCCTAATTCAATATGACTGGTATCCTTATAAAAAGATGGCCATGTGAAGACAGAGACACTCATACACATGGAAAATGCTATGTGATGCTGATGGCAGAATGTGAAGTTATGAAGCTGAAAGCCAAGAAACACCAAAAATGGCCAACAAATAAACAAACAAAACACACACACACACACACACACACACACACACACACACACACACACGAGCAGAAGCTAGGAAGAGACAAGAAAGGGCATGCTTGTGGATTTCAGAAGGATTATGCCCTTGATGATACTTTGTTTTCAGACTTCTAGCTCCTAGAACTGTGAAATAACAACTTTCCACTATTTTTCACCACTCAGTTTTTGGTACTTTGTTATGGCAACTCTATGAAACTGATGTAGCATCCTTGTGAAAGCCAAGTGACCATAGGTATAGGGGTATATTTTCGAAGTTTCAATGCTATGACATTGATCTATATGCCTATCCTTATGTTATTGGTGGGAAGCTCTCCTTATCCCCACTTGTTGCTGGGGGAAGTGGGCTTCTCCTGATGTCACAAGAAAATGAATTTTCTGAGACTCACACAAGAGAATTAGTGGCATTTATTTGTGTGGACTTAAATCCCTTGAGTTTCCGAGGTCCCATTTCCTTCTGTGCTGCCAAGGAAAAAATCCAGCTGTGTCTTCAGTAGGGCTAGAATTAAAGCCATTGCCCAGAGTTTCTGTTCCATATCTGCATAGTCCAATCCAGCATCAGCCTAGCTTAGTTTGTGTTCCCACTCTAGTTCATCAGACCATTGCATGTGGGGTTCACAGGGCCGCAAGGCTATGGAGAGAACACAGGTGAATACAAGGAAGCAGGAGCAAAACCAGAGGAACCAGAGGGCCACACATGCCACAAGAGAGATAGAATTCCTTTGTCTGGGGGATTATGTACTCCCAAATTTTCATGGGTTTGTAGTGGCCCCACCCTCTCTGTCCAATTATCTTTGTTTCTAGATTAGGTTAACACTTACCTTCCCTAAGTAACCCGGACTTTACTGTGCATGCTTCCACCTCCCCTTTGTTGGACCTCTTCCCCCAGTGATTTGAAAGGAATGGACGGGTGGTTCCCTGGGGAGTGTAAAGTTGCAACTTCCTGACAAAGCTGCCTAAATGGCCATGCTTATAACATCTGGCCTCCCTTTTGCTCCTTTCCTATTATTAACTAGCTAATTACAATGGTACCACTTATGTTAGTATTACACTGTACTGATTACTGTAGCTTTGTAGTGGGTTTTAAAATCAGGAAGTATAATTCCTCTGAATTTGTTTATTTTTTTAAAAACATTATTGTGGCTAATTTTGTCCTTTGCTATTTCATTAAAATTTTAGGATAAGACTTTCTTATTTTTGAAAAGGCTGTTAGAATTTTAATAGGGATTTTAAAAAAAATCTGTACATCAGTTTGAGTATTGTCATTTAGCAATTATGCCTTCTTTATGTTATACATTATTACAAATCACATTTTTACATCTTTGTGCCCATTAACTTAGTTTTATAATTATTGCATTATAAAACTAAGTTAATGGGCATAGTTGAGTCATTTAAATCACATAAAGTAATAAAAGGAGGTACAATCAAACTATGTTTATATTGCCTTCTATATTTACCTGTATAGTTACATTAACTAGTATGTTTTATTTCTCTACATGGATTTGTGTTAGTGTCCAGAATCCTTTTATTTGATCCTCAGGATCAGTCAGGGTGAGATGTTTTGGCTTCTCTTGTCTTTTGTAAGCATGCACACAGCTGCACACAGCCTGTGAATGTGCTTTGCATTCTAGGTTTCCAGGAGTATGTTGGAGCTTTTCAAATGCCCTATCAGCATATTATTCTGCATATTTCCATTTTAAGCTTTTTGGCAATGTATTATTCGCCCCAACTTCTTTCCATTGCTCAGATAGCTGTGATGTTAAAGCATTAGACAAATGCCTCCTCCCCTCAAGACATTTAGATCTGAGTGAGTTCAAGTAAATTTGAATAAAGTCAGAGTTACCACCTGAATTGGTGATAAAGGATGAGGCTCAAGTAAATTAAAATACAGCAGAGCTTGCTGTTGTTACTAATACTTAGCAGTTTTTCTTAACTGAATGCTCCCCTGGTTGCTGCAAGCCTTTGCTTCATTCCCAGAGTTCTGAGGAAATTGATTTTGGCAATTCTTGTTAGTTTTTGTTGTTGTTGTTGTTGCTTTTATAGAGGGGTGAGCTTTTGAATATTCTTACTCCCACATTTTCACTAACATCTGATGATATTTTATGTTTTATGGAACATAACCATATTATATTGAACTGACTGTGATCATTACTTGAATAATTTGAGTCATCAATGTGAAAAAATAGGTATTCACATTAAATGTATAAAGCTAACTGTCCCAAATTATTGTATTTGCTTGGAATTTAGGTGTACTCTACCTTCTGATAGCTCAAGTTCAATGTTTATATGCAACCATGATATTTTGACATAAATATCAATAATTATCTAACACTTCTCACTAGTTTATGAACTGTGTTAAAAATTAGGTCTACTTGGAAATATTTTGTAAATATCAAAAGGACATTACTATAGGAAAGCTTTGAGGACCAAGTAATTTGCATCCCAAAGCTAGTGTTATGGCAATTATTGAAAAGCTCCATTATTTTAATCACCATTGAGCACATTTTATTTTCTTTAAATCAAGCTCACACTGTCAACAAAGCTTCACAGTAGAATAGAAACTACTGCTAATACATTATGTAGGGACAACTAAATTCAGAAATATCTGTGGAATGATGAGGAAGAAAACATAAGCCTAAAATTACATGCAACTATTTTACTTACCTATGCCTAATCTCTTAATTTTGTTATTTTATTAGTAGATTGTATCCTCCAACAGCTCTTAATTTTTCTCCAGAAGAGAGAATTCTGAATAGCTAGTCAAAAAACAAACTGCTTGCTCTTAGCGGATATAATATCAGTTGAGCTGCTAATGGAGAGTTACACTTAGATATGTGGACACAAATGGAAATTAATAAGGCTGGAAACAGGCTATAAAATATATTCTGTCTTTCAACTCCATGGTCCTAGGATTCTATACGACTTCATGGTTTTGGGCCAAAGCATCATACATATTTCTTCTCTATTGAAACATGTGCTGGAAAAAAACAATATATCTTTTATATTATGATGAAGTAAAACAGCAGCATTGTTCAAGAGGAAAGAGAAAATTTGCAATTTTCAAATGACAATTCTTTCAAAAATCAAAACATATCTCTCACATAAATTCAGAGTCACTCTGTAACCAAATTGTCCATGACACTGTGATGCTTTTCTTTCTGTCAATGTAAGAAACATCCAAAACTGTAAAAATTTTTATGTGTTAATTTGAGCCAACCTGATGACAATTTCTGGGAAGCAAAAATCTCATCGGATTGAGTAAATACTTCAGAGAATGGCAGTTTTGCAATGTATTTTATACATTCAAAGGAGAAAATGTTCAGGGGGTTACATGAAATTCATTGGTGATAGATCAGGGAGGTGGGAGAAAGCAACGTGGGGAAATCTCTGGGGTTGGATAAAAGTAAAATGAATGAATAGATACATATTTCTTTCACATAAGTGGATATAGGGTAGTTAACAGTTGACAATTAACATGATGACAATAACAGTGAGAGATTCTGTGGTCTCCTTCTCTGGTGGGAGACTGTGCCCTGAGGGGTCTGGAAAAAAGAAATTACCCTGACATTCCAAAGATATATTAACTGAGATTCAAAAAGACAATAAGACAGGCTCAATTAAGGTAAAGATTGACCTTTATCTACAAAGAAACTGGCCTAGGACAGGGCTACCTGCCATAAACCACTCTTAGAATTTTCATTTCAGACCATCCTGTGTGGTTACGTTCAGTCTCTGAGTTGGTAAGGCTGCCATGCAGGCTTCCCCTGAGCTTGTCAGGTTTAGTATGTGGCCCCTTTGTCGTCCACATGTCCCATCCCACTATTACCTTAGTTAGCTAGCTATTAATAAAGAAAAGAGCAAAGGGAAATCAGACATTATTGAGCACATTCAGCTGGGAAGCAGAGGCCTGTTTGCTTCACCAGGAAGATACAGCTTCATACTTCCCCCAGGAACCACCAGTTCATTCCCTGCAGATCACTGGGGGAAGGGATAGAATAAAGGGGGAGTAGGCACAGACACTATAAAGTCAAAATGGCACAGGGGTGGAATACCTGCACTTGCCCCCATTCATTTGTGTTCTCTCTGCCTTGGAGCACACAACCAGGTGGGTCTAGTGGCCATCTGAGGCCCATGGCAGCCTGCACAGCCTCAGAAGGACAATGAAGTAGACATCTGGGCACTGGCCTTGGCCTTGGCCTTGTTGAAGACATGGTTGTATTTTTTCCATGGCGGGACAGATGGAGAGGGGACTCTGGAAGCCCAGGGGGCAGGGCAGCCGTCAAAATTAACCATGCCACCACACCACAATATTCCAAGTGTGTGTCCTTGGAATCTTCCCTTGAGATCCTGTGGAAGAGTCTGATTTCCACCGACAACACCACTGAGGGCCAAATTAATACATCCTCTCACTGTCTTGTCATAGGATCGTTTACATGCCTCTATTACACCATAGTTTTCTTTGTATTATAGTGACATACGTGTATATCATCTCAGTTAAATGTTAAAGAGTAGGAATGAATTCTTAATTTGTTGTTCCACACTCTGAGTGAATTTTAATAAATGATACCAAAAAAACCCACAGAATTTGGTAAAAGAAAATATTACAGATAACTTATGTATGACTGTGTAGTGGGGAAAGAATATTAAAGCTGACTCCTGAAGAATTAGATGAAGGGAAGAAAGTCCAGGTTGAGGAAACAGACCATGGTGTAGATTTAGATGGAAAGGAGATAAACGATTTGCATGGAACAGCAAGAGGGCCAATGTGAGTATGGCTCTGTTTGCTCATAAAAGGAGAAAAGAGGTTGTACAGTTTCAGCAGCCACATCAGGCACAACTCTGGTGCCATGATAGGAGTTTTATTCCAAATGCTTTGTTCAAAGTGCAATAAATTACAATTGATAGTTTCAAGCAAGGGGATGCAATCGTCCAGTTTTCACTTTGAAAGATCATTCAGGTTGTGAAGTGAGAAGGTATGAGAAAGGGGTACATCCCTCATAAATAAGGAGAACAGTTAGGAGTCTCAGGCAGAAGCCCCAGTATTGGATGGATGAATGTTTGGACTAGGATGGGCAATGGACTTGAATGAAGGGGATGGATATGAAATATGCTTTCTATTAGAGGAAGCAAGATTTTCCATCAATGATTGGACGTGATAGTCCAATAGTTAAGGGAGTAGATGGTGTTGAAAATTACTCTGGGATCTTGGGCTTGAACAACGCGGGGAGAGCTGCACCATATACTGAGATAAGGATGGATGGGCAAGGAGCGAAAATAGAGAGAGAGATCATTGTTCATTTCAGAGAAGGCTAAGTCTGAGATGGAAAGGAAATGTGAAACATTCAGATTTAGATGTCTGGAGATCAGAAAAAAAAGATTACATTTGGGAGTCAATAGGATATGGATGTTATTAACAACTATGGGGCTAGGGGGAGTTTAAAGCAAGAATGGAAGGTTCATTTGCAAGACTTGGGCACTCCAACATCAAGAAATTGGTAGGGGAAAGGTCTATAAGGTATAAGAAATCCCAAAGGATAGAAGCTAAAAGAAGAGGGGTTTTGAGACATCATATTTTTTAGTCATTAATTCTTAATGTAGAACTAAGTTTTGGGTCTGGATTCATCTCCCAGCTCCATTTTTCACCTCCTTCTGCCCCAGCACCTTCCCTATAGGTTTTGTCAAGATTAAGTTAAAAGCCCCACTGTAGATGCTTTAAGAATTCATAGGGAACCCTCTCCCTGCTCCCTTTCCCATTATGACCACCTGGTGATTAATGCTCCTTATAAATAACTACTGCTAATATTTTTTTCTTTTAGATAAATATCTATAACATTCATTTTTTTTGTCCTAAAATTTTTTTAAGTGTCTTCAGAATTTGCCATCTGTAGGCATATTTTTCATTAATTTTGCCTGATATTCTGGGAAGTCTTCAACTATTCACAAAATATTATTTCCATTCACAAAAAAGTATTTTTATATTATAGATTTGGTTGATGCCCCTGTATTCTTAGTTCTAGCTTCTTCTTTATGGACATCAGTGAACTATATGCTCACATTGGGTTCTCTATTCTCCATTGTTATTTTCTTGCTTACCATTTTTATTTCTTTATTCTTTTTCTTTTAATATGGAGAAATATTCAAAGTCTTCCTTCATTTCTTGATTCACTGACCACATATGACTTATTCTACTTACTGCTTTTTGCATTCCTTTTAAGTTCCCTATTTGTTTTCTGTTTCTTCGTGGTTTCCTTTGGTGCATGTCTCACTTTTTATCATTTTAAATCTGTCTCTCAATATTCTTTTCATTTCCATTTTATTTTGTTTTTTAATATATTCCTTTCTTATGTTGTTTTGTTATACACTCTGTATTTTCTTATACTGTATTGTTAATACAAGGCAACATTTTCTAAATGTCTATTTACTAAAAATATTTTCATAATGTCATTGTTTGTGCTGTTTTACTTTTCTCAAATTGTAGAATATTTTCATAATTTTTGTATCTCTACACTCATTCTCAAGGAGTTTGGGTATGTCCAGGTCAGGTGTTAGTCCAAATCACTGCAGATGCTTTTGTTTAGTTTTTCATATATCCACCTAGTTACTTTTGAGTTTCAGTTTTTTATCCCTAGTTGGAAAAGTGATTGACACACACAGCTCCTGGATGAATTTTTGGTAGTTTTCAGGCTTTTATTTAAGGTACATATGTGGACCTGAGTAATTAAATTCTTGATGACTCTGCCAGGGTAGGAGTTAGTTGAGGATAATCTGAAATAAATGGTATTTATTCCCTTACCAGAGAGAGTAAATTTTAAAAATACAAGAAGTGATATACTGGCAACTGTTTAATAATCAGCTTTCCTAAGGGGTGAAAAAATAGAAGCCCTGATTTCCCTGGTGTAAATAATGTCGTGATGGTCAATTTCAAGCTGCCACCTGACGTTGCTGAACGTGAAGATGAGATGTGCATTTTGGAGCCAGTTCTAGTCTTAACATTGAAGTCTCCAGTCTGTTTTATTGTTAACTTCAAATGTCTGATACAATATGATGCAAGCATTGTCTTTTGGGGGTTGTCAGTCCTAGAAAAAGTTACTGGTTAGGCATATGAGGGTGAACCAACCTTGTCTGTGGCAGAAAAATGTCCTTCTGAGATGGCTCCCTACCCCCTGTTTGGAGGAGAGCCTTTGAATCTGACGTAGAGATACAGATGGAGGCACAGTAGAGACAGGAGATGGGGGAGCTCCCAGCCTTTCTTTCCAACAGTGATCCTGTAGATCTCTGTCTTTGTCCTCATTGCCTTTGAAGAGACTTAGTTCTGTTCTATGGTATTTTTATGTATACTTTTAGTCCCTATGGTTGTTGAGACTTTGCATCAATGCTTTTAATTTCCATCTATGTGTCGATGTTTAATATGGAGAAGCAAAATCAGATTTTATTAATGTTAATGTTATATAACGTTTCTATATATAAATTTGTATATATTTCTGTTCTTATTGTTATATGCTTCCACAAATATTTTCTTAAAAAATAAATGAATTCACTCAGCACCCCAACCCCCTCCCCTCTAACAGCTGTCAGTTTGTTCTCTGTATCTATGTCTGTCTCTTTTATTTGTTAGCTTATTTTGTTCATTAGATTCCACATATAAGTGAAATTATATGGTATTTGTCTTTCTCTAGCTGGCTTATTTTATTTATCATAAGCAAACAAAAAATACTCATAGACACAAATAGCAGTATGGTGATTACCAGAGGGAAAGGGGAGTGGGGGAAGGTAGAAGAGGGTAAAGGGGGATAAATGGTGATGGAAGAAGACTTGACTTTGGGTGGTGAACACAATACAATATAACGATGATGTATTATAGGATTGTACACCTGAAACCTATATAATTTTATTAACCAATGTCACCTCAATAAATTCAATAAAAATTAAAAAGATAAATAAATGGATTCATAAATAAATGAAAGCATTGATAATTCCAGAGTCTATATCTCTACTTCTTATTGTTCTACTGAAGCATTAGATGCATGTTGTGATGTGGATTTAAAATTAGGATAAAGTTGAACATACATATTCATGAGTAGTTTCACTAAAGCTGTTACTGGTGAAGTACTGGTGCATTAACCTCCTCTGCTTATCATTGGCACTTTTCTCTCCTACTTCTGCCCTTAATAGAAAATTCTGTACCTGGTTGGCAGTCATCACATTCAGCACATCTGACTTATAGTAAAAGCACAGGTAAAGAGGAATAGAATATATATATACCTATTTCTATATATCCACATATATATTATAATATTGATGTTTCTACTTATAGTGACACTCAATATTTTGTGACTACACAATTATTTAGTTAATTCAAAAGATATAGGCTAATATATATTTTTCAGAGAGCATGCCCTTTGCCAAATATAATTAGGCACATATCAAACCTCCCTGTTCAATCACTGCTTGGCATTTTCCACTAGACTCTGCAACCACTAAAACCTGGCCCCAGCTGACTTTTGTACAGAGTTGGCTTTCACCATCCTAACTAGTGTCTCTAATCACTAATCTACTGAAACAATATCTTTCTAAATAAAGTGGTTTTAGCAAAATGTAATGGATTTCTGATTGTAATTTGGAGAATTTTTGAGGCCTTTAGCTTGGAGAAGTTGATAATGCAGTTCCCCATATTCCACTGGTTGTTTTTTCCATTAGTTAATTATGTAATTTAGCAAACCTACATTGAATGAGTGTTTGTGCCATGCAATGTACTAGTGATGTCTCAAAGAAATATTGAAGTTGGTGCTTGGAATCACGGAGCTTCCATTTATAGGTAGTGCAACAATAATCAAGTATTGCCATGTCATGTCACTATTTTATTTCATCATTGGCCTTAGCATTACCTGATATTTTCTAGTTTACTGCTTATGTATTGTCTTTCTCTCCCTAGTAAATATACACTTCATAAAAGTAAAGGCATTGTTTACTGTATCTCCACTGTTTGAAACACAGTGGAAACTCCACAAATATTTGTTAAATGAATGAAGTTAATAAATGGAATAATTACAGATTTATATCAGTGACCAAAGGAAGTTTAAATAGGCTGTTTAGATAGAGAATAACCGGGGAAATCTATTGTAAATGAGAATAGATCGCAAATCTCTCTATGTAAAAAAACTGAAAAGCAGGGAGAAAGAGAGAGGGAAGGAAAGGAAGGAAGGAAGGAAGGAAGGAAGGAAGGAAGGAAGGAAGGAAGGAAGGAAGGAAGGAAGGAAGGAAGGAAGAGGGAGGAAGAGAGGGAGGGAAGGAGGGAGGGAAGGAGAGAGGGAGGGAGGGAGGGAGAGAAGGAGGGAGGGAGAGAGGAAAGAAGGAAGGAAGGAAGGAAGGAAGGAAGGAAGAAGGAAGGAAGGAAGGAAGGAAGGAAGGAAGGAAGGAAGGAAGGAAGGAAGGAAGGAAGGAAGGAAATGGAAAAAAGAGAAAAACAAAGACATAAGACATATTGAAGATGATATTAAGGAGATCAGATTTTTTTCTAAGAGCCATTGGAAACCACTGAGGGGCATTAAGCAGGGGTGTGCAAAAACTCTGAGTAGTAGAAACCAGCTGAGGCTCCTGGTTCATAAATTTTAACGTTCTGTGTTTATCTTATTTAATATGTGGGAGTTTCATGTCCTTCAAAATTGACATATCCAGCCCTGCTGTTGTGGCTCAGTGGTTGAGCATCGACCCATTCACCAGGAGTTCACCAGTTTGATTCCTGGTCAGGGCAAATGCCCAGGTTGATTGCAAGCCAATCCCCAGTGGGGAGTGTGCAGGAGACAGCCGATCGATGTTCTCTCTCATTGATGTTTCTATCTCTGTCTCCTTCTCCCTTCCTCTCTCTAAAATCAATAAAGAAAAGTATTTAAAAAATTGAGATATCCAATTTATTTAAGCAGGTTACGTACATTATTGTGTGTGTGTGAGTGTGTGTGCGTGACTTAAAGAACATTTACTCATGAAGACCTTGAATCAATTATCTGTATTGATCTGTAATGGGCATTTGCCAACAGAGCACTTCACCCAAGTACTCAAAGAGATGCTCACAGATTAATTTATTTATAAGCAGACCACCATATTACAGTGGAAAGATTTTTTTGCATCAGTAGGGAGAACTGACAACCCGCATTATATCTTGATTTCCAATATTGTATCCTGTTGTTAGCTGACTTTCCTGTTTTCCCTTTTCAATATTTTTCATGAATTTCTTAAGAGGTGAAGCTGTGTTAAGAAGAGTTGGTTGGTATATAGAGGTGAGGACTACTAGCAAAGCTGGCTGTAAGGTCTCTATCATGAAGACCAGTAGAAGATTCTTTTCACAGCTGGTCTTAGGAGAAGTTCCCAGCTCGGCGACCTTATATGACACCATGGAAGAGAACCAGGAGCTACAAATGGCACTGAACCACCACTTGGAGGAATTTGCATTTAGAATTTTAATTTGCTCAGCCTACTTTTAGAATGATTTCCCACTGGAATATGCTGAGTACTACTATCTTACGGTGTGAAAGTATCAGAATTTGTGTAGCCATTCATCCAGTCAAGGATATATGAATCATTTCCAATGTGGGGCTATTATGAGTAAAGGTGCTATAAACATTTGTGTACAGGATTCTGTGTGAATATGTTTTCATTTTTTCTGGGATAAATGTCCAAGAGTGTAATTGCTCGGTCTTATGGTAGCTGCATGATTAGTTTTTAAGATACTGCTCAACTGTTTTCTAGAGTGTCTGTTCCATTTTATATTTCCACCATCAGTACTTGAGTGACTCACTTTCTCTGCATCTTTGCCATTATTTGATATTGTCATTATTATTTTATTTTAGTCATGCTGATAGATTTGCACTTATATCTCATTGTGGTTTTAATTTACATTTCCTTAATAACTAATGAGCGTGAATATCTTTTCAAGTGTCTATTTAGTATAGGTCTATCCTCTTTGATGAAATGCCTCTTCATGTCTTTGCTATTTTTAACTGGATTTTTTGCTGTTTTGTCGTTGAGTTTTGAGAGTTTTTAAAAATATATTTGGGTACTAATTCATAATCAGGTCTGTGGTTTGCAAATATATATTTTTTCATTTGTACCTTCTCTTTTCTTCCTCATAACAGGGATTTTGCTGAGCAAAAGCTTTTATTTTTGATGTAACCCACTTGATTTTTCTTTCCATGGATGATTCTTTTGGTGTCAAGTAAATTTCGGTGTCAAGTACACTTTACCTAGTCCTAGATCATAAAGATTTTCAATGATGTTTGTTACTAAATGTTTTACAGTTTTGCATTTTACATTTAAGTCAGTAATCTATTCCGAGTTAATTTTTATGTAGGTATAATGTTTAGGTCAGGGTCCATTTTTTTGCCTTTGGATGTCTAAGTGCCCCAGCACTGTTTGTTGAAATGATTTTACTTCCTCATTTTACTGGTACATCTTTGTATAAAATATGTTTGGCATATTTGTGTGAATCTACTTCTGGTTTCTCTATTGTATTCCATTGATCTTCATGTCTATTCTCCTCCAATATGAACTGTATTGATTACTATAGTTATATAATAACTCTTGAAATCATGTAGATCTCTTCTTCACTTAATTTCCCTTTTTCGAAATGGTTTTTCCTTACTTAGTTAATTTTCCCTCCATATAAATTTGAGGATAATCCAGTCTATATCTACAAACATTTTTCTGGGGTTTTGATAGAAATTTCATTAATATTGTATATCAGTTTGTGTAAAATTGGCATGTTTACTATGTTGACTCTTTCAATACATGGAAACAATATGAACTAATTTGTATCTTTTAAAATATTTTCATTAGTGTTTTGTAGTTTTTGGTATAGAAATCCTATATGTGTTTTGTTAGATTTGCATTTTTAAGTGATTGTAAGTGGTACTGTATGCTTAATTTTGGTATTAATGCATTCATTGCTATATAAACATATTTTTTTTTGTATTTTTATTTTATATCCTGCAGTTTTGTTGAAGTCACTTAGCTCTAGGAGTGGGTTTTGGTTTGTTTTGAAAAGTGGTTGGGATTTTCTATATAGAGAATAATGTCATTTAAAAATAAGGAGAGTTTTATTTCTTTTATTTGTGTGCTTTTTAGTTTTTTTTTTGTTGTTTTTTTTTTTTTTCTTGCTTTAATGTACTGGATAGAACTTCTAGCACTATGTTAAATAAGAATATGAAAGTGGACATCCTTACCTTTTTCCCTGTCTCAAAGGGAAATCATTCAGTCCTTCACTCTTAATTATATCGATTGTTATAGGATTTTATGGGTGCTCTTTATCAATTTGAGAAAATTTAACTCTATTTCTGTCCTTCTGAGTGTTTTCATCATTTACACATTTTTAAAATTTATCAAATGCTTTTTCTGCATAAACTGCTACAATCATCTGATTTTTCTTTTTTAGCCTGTTACTATCGTGGTTTATATTGGTTGCTTTATGAATACTGGACAAGCTTTGGAATAGGCATCTCTATTGAGATGGTATCATTTTTAAAAATTGCTCCATTATTGTAATAGATTATATTCCAGCCTTGGAATAAACTCAGTGTGGTCATGATATCCTGTGCTTTTCCTATGCTGCTGGATTTATGCTGTCAATATCATATTATAGAAGATTACATTTATGTTTTTGAGTGAGATTGTCTCGTTATTTTCCTTTTAGAAATTTCTTTAGATGTGAGGCGACGCTGATCCTAAAAAGTAGGTTGGAAACTATTCCACTTGGGTCTAATTTTTGATCCACTCTGACAATCTCTGTCTTTTAATTGGTGTATTTAGGCCATTGATGTTTAAGGTGATTATTGGTAGATAAGGTTGCAATAATATAGACCATATTGCTACTGTTTATTATTTGTTATCCAAGTTTTTTGTTCCCACTTTTTACTTTTCTACACCTTTTCTGCCCTTTGTTGTTTTAATTGAGCATTTTATATGATTCTACTTTCCCTCCTTAGCATATCAATTATTTTTAAAACACTTTTAAAAAGATTTCCCTAGAGTTTTCAATGTACATTTACAACTAATCCATGTCCACTTTTGAATAACACTGCACAACTTCATGGGTATGCACATACCTCATAACAGAATATTCCTAATTCCTCCCTCTAGTCCTTTTCATCCTTGCTGTCATTATTTTACTTATACCAAAGGATACATAATTAAACACATTGTTGCTATTATTATTTACAACAAACTTATCTGTTAGATAAATTAGGAACAGTAAAAGTTTTAATTTTACCTTCACTTATTAATTCTCTGATGCTCTTTCTTTCTTCTTCTTCTTCTTTTTTTTTTTTTTTAAATGCAGATCCGAGTTTTGACCTATATCATTTTTCTTCTCTCTGAAGAACTTTTTTACATTCCTTTTAAGGCAATATTTCTTGGTTGTTGTTACTTTATGTATATTCTTCTTGAACTTCTTTATTCTATTAATATATCCTTTACAAAAACCTTTGACTTTTGGGCTACCATTTCTTCAAATATTTTTTCTTACCTTTTTTATTTTCTCTCTAGGACTACAATTAGACATGTTAGTTTTTGTGGTTGTTGTTGCAAATATTGTTATGTTAAACTGTTTTCTCCTTCAGAGTAGATAGTTTCTATTGATATTTCTACAAATTTCCTGATTATCTCCTTCCTTATCGCTATTCCATGATTATATAAATTCAGTGATTTAAAAATTTTCTTATATTGTAGGTTCTTGTAGAATTTCCATTAAAATTGTTTCTATTTTTCTGATGTACTTATTATATTTGTCTTTATTGTGAAAAGCCTCTTCTTTATGATCTTTTACGTAATTTTAAATGTTTTTAAATTATTTTCTGATAAATCCAACATCTGCTCCATTTCAGTAGTGTTATTTATTTATTTTTTATTTTTTATTGATTTTTAGAGAGAGAGGAAGGGAGAGGGAGAGAGAGATAGAAACATCAATGAGAGAGCACATTGACTGGCTGCCTCCTGCATGCCCCACACTGGGGACCTTGACTGGCTGACTCCTGCATGCCCCCCACTGGGGACCTGGTCCACAACCAGGGCATGTGCCCTGACCTGGGATTGAACTGGCGACCTGTTGGTGCCTGGGCTGATGCTCAACCACTGAGCCACACCGGCCGGGCACTAGTGTTCTTTTTATTGTCTTCTTTTCATTGGTTTCCTGGTTCTTCAAATATCTCATAATATAGGTTTTATCATAGACATTGTAAATGTTATATTAGATGTGTTCTGGATATAACTATATACATGTGGGTTTTTTGGTCTGTTTCTTTTCTTTTCCTTTTTTAACATTTAATTAAATTGGTTGAATTCAAACTGCTGACCTTGTTTCTTAGCTAGCCACCACACCCTCAGTAGTTACTTTATATTTTAGAGCATATCCCATACTTGCGTATTTAGAGGTTTAGCCTCAGATTAGGAAGAGTTTATACACAAAATCTGATGTTCTCCCTCTTTGCCTCATTTCTTCCTAGGACCCCTCCCAACAACTAACTAGTGGCTACAGTTTACCAAATCTTTGTCCTGTGGGTCTTCAGGCCAGAAAGTCTGTGGGTTTTCCATTAAGATTTTAGAAGCCCCATGTGTAGATTTTACCTGTTAAAAGCCATAACAAATGATAACTCCTTTATTATGCCACTTTCTTTTCCCAGATGTCAACTTCTATTCAGAAATGGCATGATTTGGTTTACTCTCCAAAGCCTTCAGGTCATTATGAATTTTTAGTTTATCTTTGTTTGTATATATTCTTCAACATTTATTATTATTATTATATGTGTCAAGACAGCACTCTGTAAGAGCACCTTGGTCGTACCACAGGCAAAAATATCTTGTCAGACTATTTTACCCAGTTTTCTTATGGTAAGAGAAAACAAAAATGGCAGTGATGACGCATCTGACCCACTAACTTAAATATAGCACATAAAATATTTTAAAAGTCAACTTATACCATTTTATGTTTAACTCTATAAGTAAATTAACTCTTAAAGCTTGAATCAAAATGTCAAGTGCTAATAGCTTAATCCTTTCTCATGGGTTATCTCTAATTTTGTCATTAACTTACAGCCTTCGTCTCATCATCATTGATACTTTGGCCTCACTATGACTTATCAATCACTATTAATAAGTAAGAAGCACAAGTGGTTTTGCTAGTTACTTATAATCAGTCTTTGAAACTCTTGCAATGAAATCCAATGGTATTAGCTTTGGTTTGTTTGCTTTGTTTGGTTTTCTTCTGTTTGATGATATATACATTAATGCACGGCCAGTAGATGGTTTACCAAAACAATGAAACAAACAAAAAAACAAAGAATTCACAGTCTTTTCAGGAAATCTTTAACATTTAATTAATAAATGTTATATAAGAGATAATAAATTTATATTTTATTGGTTTAATATGGAAGTAAACAGCATGGGCTCTGCAGTAAGACAGGTTCTCCTGTTTTTTTTTGTGTGTGTTTTTTTTATTCAAACAGCACTCTGCTCATCAAAACCTTCACTAGTCACAATACCTTGCATTACAACAACACCCCTCCAACTCCTTATTTCCCTTCCTACTTTGTCTTCTTCTTTACACCTATCACCTCACCAGCTAACATATGGCATATTTTATTATCTGCTCCTCCCAAGACCAATTTAATGGTTGACAGGGATTATGACCTGTTTTGTTTATTACTATTTCTATGGCTTCTACAAGAAGTTGTGGCACATACTAGAGATTTTATTTGTTGAATTATGAGTCCTGCCGACACTTACTTACTAGCTATGTCATCTGGGGAAAGTTATTGAACCTTCCCAAACCTCAGTTCCTACAGCCCAAGAATAAGGATAGTAATAGTAACTATTACATTCTGTTTTATTGAAAAATGACATAAAATCATTTATTTAAAGAATTTTGTACAGGGAATACTGCCTGGTTCTATTAAATGTATATATAAAATTTGATAAAATTGGTTCATAGCAGCATTGTTCATAATAGCTTGAATCTGGAATCAATCCAAATGTTTATCTAGACCAGAATGAATAAATGCATATTGGTATATTCCTATATTAATTTGTTGTAATACCATTGCATAAATGAGAATGAATGATTGAAACTTCACACAACATGGGTAAAAATTAAAAAACATTTAAATAATCATTTAATTAGTTTGTAAAATAGACATTTGTTGTTTATGATTTCAGAAATGAATAGAGTGTTTATCCTTCAAAAGGGCAGAAGTGCTGTGGGGGCCAGTAGAGGCCTTTATGGTGTGCTGCCAATATTCTGTTTTTTTGATCTGGGTTTTGACTGCACAGTTGGGTTTAATTTATAAAAATCCATTCAGCTCTGCACTTATGATTTATGTACTTTTCTGTAAGCATGTTGTATTTGAATGAAAATTTATTTGGGAAAAACAAAATACAAACTGAAATGGCTTGATTGTTCTCTCACCTAAATGACCTCTCACATGGGCATAAATTCCAAATGTTATTTGATTCAGCTTTGCTTAAGAATATAATATAGACAGCTTATGTTCTTGTAGAACAAGTAATTTCTCTTCCACTGTCACATTGCTATCAATTATTTTCTCATGTGGTTTTTATTATACTTAAATAATAATTCATTCATTTTTTTATAGACTGTCAAGATAGCTTCTAGTAACAAAACAAAGTGAAAAGACAGATGGAAAACAATAAAACTTCTAAACAAGAAACAGGTGAGGAAGGAAAATGGTTGCCTTAGAAAAAGTTTCTCAAATATTTAAAGTCCATTTTAATATATTAATAGGTAGGTTTCCCACATATAAATCAACAGTCCATGAAACATTGACACAGCTAAATCACTCATTATTTTGTGCTACACATTAAGATTGTCTCTATCATATAATGGCTCTTCATTTACTCTTTTATATGACTATATATGCATTTTCACCTGTTATACCCAGTTACGTTGTACAGTTCATTGGGGCAGAGATTGTGTATTTAATTTCTTTTTGGGTTACTCAGAACTTAACACTGTGTTATGTAACAAAAAATAATGGGATGAGTCTTAAGTGCAGTAATTTTGATTTATTTCACTTTCAACTAGATTTATGAGGACTCATTTTATATATTTCAAGAATCAAATAGGATTCAGTAGGTTGAAAAGTAGGACACACAAGTATTTGAAATTAATTTTTATGATTTTTCTTCTCTCTGCAAACACTGCTCTTAAAATGTGAGCCTGTATATCTCTAATAGGTACTGATGGACAATAGTTGCATGGGTGAACAGATAGACAGTAGCTGAAGAGATAGTGGACAGAGAAGTCCTAGTTTACTTACTTCCTAGTGACATAGAAGGAATGAGAGATCAATCGATCAATTATTTGTATTGATATTCCTAATGATCTGGCACTCTGGGCAGAGCCTGGTTACCAGTGGCTTTCTGGGGGACCTGTTCTTTGTCTCTATCCCTATAGTTCTCCCTTGACCTCACATGTGGAGTAGAGTTGGCCTTCAAGACAGCAGTGTCTTTTCTCTGGAATCCATGGTATAGATGTCCACTCAAATAACTTTTTATAAACATTGTTTCCACCATGCCTCTTCTGAGTTTAAACTCCTCTAGAGGGTCCTGATGTCCAGCAAGGCATCCTATTTTCATTTGTTTCTGATTCAGATATTTTTTATTGAAAAAATGATTTTAGGAACTTTTGAAAGATGACATTAAGGCAGAATCGTATCCTACTACCAAGTATCTAATAAGTCTAGTAGAAAAATCTGAACTTTAATGACATTGATATTTTTCATCTATGTAATCAAAATTACTCCAAACCTCCCATCTCAATCTTATTTGCTTTTCAAATACTCAGTATTCTGTTATTGACACCTTAGCCCATGTTGTTCTATCCCTTTAAATGACCTCATACCCTTCCCTCACCTCTTATGCCCATCCCAATCTTATCTGGCTTTCAAAGTCCCAACTCTTTAGAAGGCATTCCTCGAACATGATATCCATCATGAGCATCTCTTATCCATGGTAGTAATGGTGACTGTGTTAGTTATATGTTGCTGGTTAATAAATTACATGAAAACCTAATGACTTAAAACAACAAACATGTATTATAACATAGTTCCTGTGGGTTAGGAATGCAAGTATAGTTTGAAATCAAAACATCAGCCGAAGCTGCTTTCTCATCTGAAGGCTTGACTGGGGATGATCTACTTCTGAGCTTACTCGCATACTTATTGGCAGAATTTACTTTCTCATGGGCTGTTATTCAGGGGTTCCATCAGTTTCTTGCCACCTAGACCTCTCCATAGGGCATCTTAAAGCCCAGTAACTGTTTTACTCAGAGCAAGCAAGAGGGCAAGATAGAGTAACAGCTAGAAAGAGAATGCTAGCAAGGTAGAAGTCATGGTCCTGTGTATCCCATCATATTCCATTGCTTTCCCTGTATTCTGTTTATTAGAAGCAAACCATTAGATACATCCAACACTCAGGAGAAAGGAATTATACAAGGGCATACTTGAAATATGGGGATCATTGGGAGCCATGTCACAAAGCTGCTTATTATAACGGTAATGGTAATGACAATAACAGCAGCAACAACAATTATAATGATGGTTTATATTTATTGAGTACTTTATTTGCCAGCACTGTGCCATATGCTTTATAACTACTATTAATTTAACCTTTGAGCTATTTTACAAGATAGAAGCTATCATATTTGCCATTTCAATAATGAAAAAATGGAAAATTATGTAACTTGTCAAAAGTTCTTCTTATAAGAGTACTTAAGATGCATTTCTAATGGACTATTGCATGTCTGAATAACCACAAAACAAATTATAGGCTATCAATTCAATAATTATTTACATACTATACTATCATAGCATTTATTATTTTATGAAAGCTAGTCATGTTTTCCTGAATGTACTACCATCTTTTAGAAAGAAGCAAATTCCATATATTTTCTATGTCTACTGCACAAAGACCTGTCCTGTATTAATCAGATCTCCTTAGATTTTCAGTAACAAAAATTATATTCAAAATGACTTAACTAAAAAAGGAATTTAAAGACTGATATAACATATTCTCCTTCATGCCCTGAATCACTCTTCTTTCTTAGTGTTTGATTCATTTTCAAACAAAATCTCTCTCCATACTGTGTGGCCTTTGAAAGTTCTAAGCCTCTGTCTTCCTAGTTCAGCAACCCTAGAGGAAAGAGAGCTCAGTTCAACTCACTGTCCTGGAACTGAGTCTTTGTGTGCATGCCTGGGGTACTGTGCCCATCACTGAATGAAATCACTGCCATTTGAAAGGCAGGGTTCTCTTCTTTTCAGATATCCATAAGTACCATGTTCATCTCTGAAGTGATGATATAGAGATTAATTGCATTTACTCAAACCAAATGTTCTTAGAATGGGATTTCTCCCCCTATACAAACAAGATTTTATTACTAAAAACTGAAGAGGAGATTTTTCTGGGCATGCAAAAATTAAATGTTCATGAAGGAGTACATTCAGTCTTTGGCCAATAGATTCATTCCTCACGTTGAAATGAAAGCTGTGTTCAGAGCACACTAACCTACTCTTAAACACACACAGAGTTCCTGGGATCCCACCAATATTTAAAGATTATTTAATTCTTATTATTCCTACTATTCTCTTAGCTAAAATGTTTCTTTCAATAGCTCTTCAAGTGACAGATTCCAAATCCATATCATTCTACCTCTCTTTTTTGAATGTACTTTCTTATATCTGTATCTCAGTGAAAACTGCTTCTATAGTATCAAGGATGGAATATTCCATGAAAAGTGAGACACATAAGAAATATAGTAGAATTATTACCTCACAGAATCTAGGTACAGATTTGAGGTGCCAGGAGCTCTGCCATTGGGGCACTAAGAATGCAGAGGAATCTGGGGTTATTAGTTCCATATTGATGAACTGACTCAACTGTAGATTTGTCAGAACAAGGATGTGGCCATAAATCCAGACGATGTTGCCAAATAGACATGAATATATATGGCATATTTCCAGTTGATGTTTGTGGTGGAAAAAGGTAGTCGAGTTATAACAATTTCAATGTTTTAATCTCAACCATGGTGTTGGGTCCTGATGGATTTTCAAGTTTAAACCAGAATCCCAAACACTGACTTATAGAGACAGGAAGCTGGAACCAGCCCTGTGGGCAGGAAGGGTAACTAACAATAATTACCAGTTCGAAGGCTTCCATCGCTAGCAAATCTCAAGTCCACTATCTTTATCTGAACTATTGCAAGTCTCTCCCAACTATTCTTTTGGCTTTTATTTTTGTCCATTTCTCCTAGAGTCATTTTTTAAAATGTAAATCAAACCATGTAAATGTCATACAAACATTTAACAGTGTCTGATAATTTTCTGCTTACTTTTTACTAAGTTAAAAATCTTTACCTTGGCCTATGAGGCCCTCCAGAACCTGTACCCCATCTACTTTTTTATTCTCATCTCTTTTTTTGTTCATTCCAGTCTCTATAGCTTTTTGTAGTTATTCTTTCATCATGCAAAACTCATGTACATATAAGAAAAATTTCATTTGTTATGCATTCTACCCAAAATATTCTTCCTCTGTGTTTTTATATGCCTGGCTATTTATCATCACTGAACTATTAACTAAAAATGTTTTCATCAACGAGGGCTTTCCAGATCACTTTATCTAAAGTACATTATCTCACTCACCACCCATCACTCTTTGTTCTATTACCTTATTCCATTTAGTTCTTCGAGACTTTCTTCAAGACTAAAGAAAAAATATCTTCTTTATTGTGTCCTAGTCCTTGGTAGTAAGACTGTGAGAATATGGATCTTGTGTGTGTGTGTGTGTGTGTGTGTGTGTGTGTGTGTGTTTTAATGGCTATATACTGGCTCAAGAACCATACCTAGACATAGCAGAGTCTTAATATATATTTGGTAAATAAATAAACAATAATTTTAAGCACAACATAGTAAAGTCTAATTACATTAAAATTATTTAATCAAACTATAATAATTATGTAGGGTTCAGTGAATAGTGAACTTAAACTATTCTTTTGTGTCTTAGTTTCTGTAAAAAACTGTAAAAAAGGTAACTATTGTACTTGCCCCCTAGAGCTGTTAAATTAAATAATCTAACATATGTCTAACTCTTAAAACTGTGCATAAAATAAAATGTTATGTGACCTTCCTAAGGAAGATCTTAGAACCTATAAAGATGCTACAATCATGCCTGAAATCATACAGTACATGGAAATATTTCCCACCTTTTTGGCATCTTTTCTGAATTATTTGTAAGTAAATTAACTGAGATGCTAATTTGTGACCCAAACTTATATATACTGGGTTTACAATTCATAGTCTCTGTTTCTAGGTACTATCTTGGACTTGTGATATAATCCTGCAGCTGAAAATTCACATAAATAGACACTAATGGGAAAGGCTAGATTGCATATTATTTTATTTACTTTAGGTTACATTTTAAACACTGAACCAAATTAACCAAGAAGAGTAAGTCAAGCCTGTTACGATCTCTGTTACAATTGGATGTCACTTAGGTCAAAACGTCTTAACAGTAGTCATGCTACCAATTTCCTGGTACTAACCTTGACCTTTCATACTGAGTATTTGCACTCACTTGTATTAGGATGTGTTGGTTGAATATAGTCGGGGGTGTTGCACTTGTTGCATCACTTGGAATGTGAGACAAGGTAAATTTAGGGGCTGCACCTGCTATGAAATCTTTAGTCACCACTGACTGCTAATTTGGTTTCAACTGCACAGCTACATTTCTATTTGTGAATGTGTAAATACTAAAATTCAGCTAGGCTTATGACAAGACTTATATAAGATAAACCATGTATGACATCTTACTTGCTACCTAGGTTATTATATTTCCCTAATCTCGGTGTCCTAACCTGTAAAATAAAATGGGTAAGACTTGAGGCTTAGATCTTTCCATCTGAGATTCTCTGGATCTATTAAGAGATGTGGAAAAACATTGGCTACAGGAATAACTGACGGATTTGTAACAGCTATGTTATATGAAGAATACACTCAAATTTTCTTTTTTTTAAATTTGATACATATGCATTGTAAAATGTTTACCACAGTAGTGTTAGTTAACACCTCCCTCACCTCACATTATTACCAATTCTTTTTGTGGTGAGAACATTTTACTCTCTTAACAACTTTCAAGTATGTAATATAGTGTAGCTAACTATAGTCCACTGTATTGTGCATTAGACCCCAGAACTATTCATCTCATATCTGAAAATGTGTACCTTTGACCAACATCTTCCCGTTTCCCCCAAGCCCAAGTGCACGGCAACCACCATTCTACTCTGTTTCTCTGAATTTGGCTTTTTTAAGATTCCACATGTAAGATTGTATATACAATATTTGTTTTTCTTTATCTGACTTATTTCACTTAGCAAAATGCTCTCAAGTTCATCCATGTTGTTGCAAATGACAGGAATACACCCCCCCACACACACACACATACACACACACACACACACACACACACACTCAAACACCACCCTTAAGTTGTTTCCATACCTTGGCTACTGTGAATAATGCTGCAATGAATATGGAGGTTGCAGATATCTCTTCAAGATGCTGATTGCATTTCCTTTGGACATATACCTAGCGTGAGATTGCTGGATCACATGGTAGCTCAATTTTTAATTTTTGAGAAACCTTCAAACTGTTATTCACCAACAGGTCACAAGAGTTCCCCCTTTTTGCATCTGCCAACATATCTCTTATCTTTTGGATGAGAGGCATTCTAACAGGTGTGAGGTGATGTCTAATTGTAGTTTTGAATTGTGTTTCCATGATGATTAGTGATGTTGAGCACCATTTCAATGTACTTTTTGGTATTTGTATATCTTCTTCGGAAAAATATTTAACCAGTTCTTCTGTCTATTTTTAATCATATTGTTTGTTTTTGCAATGTTGAGGTGCCCATGTTTTCAAATATTTTGGGTATTAATCTTTTTTGAGGTATATGGTTTACAAATATTTTTCTCTCATTTTTTTTTAGGTTGCCTTTCCATGTTGTTGATTGTTTCTTTTCCTGTGCAGAAGCTTTTTAGCTTGACGTAGTCCCACTTATTGATATTAACTTCTGTTGCTTGTGCTTTTGGGGTCATATCCAAAAAAGAAAAAAAAAAAAAAACTTTACAAAACCAATATCAAGAATATTTCCTCTGTTTCCATTTAGGAATTTTATAATTTCAGGTCTTATGTTTGAGTCTATAATCCATTTTGAGTTAATTTTTATGGTAGTGTAATATAGGGGTCCAGTTTCATTATTCTGTTAGTGCAGCTTTACTGAATTCATTGATTACTGATAACAGTTATTTTTGGTGAAGTCATTAGAATTTTCTGTACTTAATATCATATCACCTGCAAACGGACAATTTTACGTCTTTCTGATTTGGATGCATTTTTTCTTTTTTTAGTTTTTATTCTTTTGCATAATTGCTCTGGCTGGGGATTTCAGTTTTATGTTGAGTAGAAGTGGTCAGAGTGAGCACCCTTGACTTGTTCCTGATCTTCAGGAAATGTCTTCAACCTTTCACTGTTCTGTTATGATGTGGGTGTGTCATGTTTTGGCTTTATTATGTTGAAGTAAGTTCCTTCTAGTTTGTCTAGAGTTTTTATCCTGAACAGATGTTTTATTTTGTCAAATACTTTTTCTGCATCTATTGAGATAATCATATTATTTTTATCTTTCTTTCTATTAAAGTGGTGTATAATATATATTGATTTTTGTATGTTGAGTCATGCTTGCATTCCAGGAATAAATCTCACTTGATCTCAGTGTGTGATCCTTTAATATAATGTTAAACTCAGTTCACTAATGTTTGGTTCAGAATCATTGCATCTCTATTTATCAGGTATATTTATCTATAGTTTTCTTCTAGTGTCCTTATCTAGATTTGATATCAGGATATTGTTGGCCTTGTAAATGAGTGTGGAAGTGTTCCTGCCTCTTAATTTTTGTTGTTGCTGTTGTTGAGAATATTAAGAATGATTGGCATTAGTTCTTTAAATTTTTTGTAGAGTTCATCAGTGAAACCATCTGGTCCTGGGATTTTCTTTGTTGGTAGGTTTTTGATTACTGATTCAATTTCGGAACCCACTATTGGTCTGCTCATATTTTCTATTTATTCATGACTTGGTCTCAGTAGGTTGTACTTTTTAGGAGTGTATCTATTTCTTCTAGGTTATTCAGTTTGTTGGTGTTTAAATTGTCCATAGTTGTTTCTTGTAAGCCTTTGTATTTCTGTGGTATCAGTAGTAATATCTCCCCTTTCATTTCTAATTTTGTTTATTGAATCTTCTCTCTTTCTCTCTTTTTCTTTATCTAGTTAAAGGTTTGTCAATTTTGTGTACCTTTTGTCAAAAACCAGCTCTTAGTTGGGTTGCTTTTTTTAAAATGTTTATTCTATATTATTTATTTCTGCTTTGATTTTTATATTTTATTTTTTCTGCTAACTATGTTTATATCTTGTTAGTCTAGTCTGTCTGCTATAAGTGTAGCTACCCCTGTTCTCTTTTGGTTTACACTTGAATATTTTTTGTGCTTTGAGCCTGTATGTGTCCTTAATGCTGAAGCAAGTCTCTTGTATGCAGCATATAGTTGAGTCTTTTTAAAAATCCAGCCACTTTATGACCTTTGATTAGAAATTTTAATCCATTTATATTTAGAATACTTACTGATAGATAAGAACTTACAAACTAAAAATCTTGTTGTTTGTTGGCTGCTTTGTAGCCCTCTGGTTCCATTGTTTCTCTCTTGTCTTCTTTTATGAACTGATGATTTTCCGTAAGGGTATGCTGTGATTCCTCTCTTTTTATTTTTTGTTTCTACTGTAGATTCTTGTTTTATGATTACCATAAAGTTTACATAAAACATCATATAGCTAAAACAATTTTTTTTACATTGATAACTTCAATTTCAATTATATACAAAATCCCTAATTTTCATTCCCTCCTTTGAAGTGTTTGATGTCACAATTTACCTATTTTTATTTTGTGTATCCATTAAGAAATCATTGTTATAATTATTTTTAATACTTCGGATTTTAAGCCTTATTTTAGAGTTCAGTGGTTCATACCCTACTTTATTGCAGTGTTAAATATTTCGATTTTTATTATACACATGCCTTCACCAGTGAGTTGTATATTTTCATATCCCGAGTTAGCATCCTTTCATTTCAGCTTGAAGAACTCCTTTTACCATTTATTTTAAGTCACTTCTAGTGGTGATGAACTCCCTCAGTTATTGTTTGTCCAGGAAAGTCTTTATCTTTCTTTCATTTCTGAAGCACAACTGTGCTGAATAGGATATCCTTGCTTGGCATTTTTCTGTCTTTCAAGTGCTTGAAATATACCACCTCATTCTCTCCTGGCCTACAAGGTTTCTTGTGAGAAATCTGCTTAGAGAGTTATGGGGGTTCCTCATAAGTTATAAGCTTATTTTTTCTTGTTGAATTTAAGGTTCTCTTTGTCTTTGATTTTTGACAATGTTATTATAATGTATCTTAGAGAATATTCCTTTAAGTTGAGTTTGTTGGTGACTTGGCGGAGCTTTATGAACTTGGACATCCAAATCTCTCCCCAGATTTAGGAAGTTTCCAGTCATTACTTTTTTAAATAGCCTTTCTGCCCCCTTCTCCCTCTTTTCTTCTGGGACTTCAATACTTTCCAAATTTTTGTTTTATTTTGTTTGTTTGTTTTTATGATATTTAATAGATCACATAGGCTTTCTTCACTCTTGTTCATTCTTATTTCTTTGTTCTCCTCTGATTGGATCATGTCAAAGGTCCTGTCTTCTAATTCACAGGCTCTTTCTTCTTCCTGGTCCATTCTGTCTGTTATAGATGCTCTCTATGGCACTTTTTTTCATTTCATTTATTGTGTTCTTCAGCTCTAAAATTTGTTTGTTTCTTTTAATGATTCCTATCTCCTTTTTAAACTTCTCATTTTATTTATGAATTATTTTCTTGATTTCATCAAATTGTCTTTCTGTGTTTTCTGGTACTCATTGAGATCCCTTAAAACTGTTATTTTGAATTTTTTGTCAGTAAAGCACAGATCTCCATGTCTTTGAGAGTGGTTACTGGGTGATTATTTTGATCCCACAGCGATGTTATATTTTTCTACATTTTCCATGTTCCTTCAAGTCTTGCATTGTTATCTTCACATTTCAATACTGGTTACTTTTCTTAGAATTTACTAAATGACTTTGGAAAAAAATACCTTTAATCAGCTCTGCTAGGGGTTCTGGGGCTTTCTCAGACTTTCCATGTATATGCCTGCTCCATGCTTCTTATCCCCTCTTGTGGTAGAATCTTAAGCATGTAGGCCTTCCCTTGATCCCATATCATATACCAAGACAGGTGTTGGCAGCCTCCTGTTTGCTTTTCCAAGGTGAAGTAATGCTCAAATATGGTCTCTCCCAGAGTGGCTTTCTGTGCATGCTTATTAGCTGTCTGCCAAAGTTCTCTCTCACCACCGCTGGAAAGACACACCGGGTGGGGTGGGGATGTGTGGGTGAGATGCATAGAGAACTGGGAGTGTCCATGGGCCAGTTGGTGTGTTTGCATCCAGGTGTCCCCAGTGGCTTATGGGTTGGCTTCTTGACTAAGTCTGTAAAGAAGTTAGTGACCCTTTAATGCCCTCTGAGAGTCCTATCTGCCACTCTCCCTGCATCTTCTTGTCTCCTTACCCCCATCCTGCAGCTCATGACTCAGTCCACTGAATAGGATGAGAGATAAATGGACCTCTTTGACTGCACCCTGCACAGCTAGGAAAGCTGGGCACTTACATCCTCTCACTTTCCCTTTTGGGAGAAATCACGTGCGGAGAAGGTCACTTGGCACTGAGCTCTTCTCCTTGTGGGAGGGGTGGTGCAGGTAAAGCCAAGCTGTTTGTCTTAAGCTCCCTCTGCATCCAAACTCATCTTTATCCTCCAACATTGTGCCAAAACCTCTCCACGGGAAACTTGGACTTGCACGCAGGCTATCTCAGCTATGAGTGATTGTCTCGTCAGTGTTTTCCAGACGATCCCAGACTGGTCAAGAAGGCTTAGAGCCAATTCACAGGCCACCGAATGATCCATAATCATGATTGAGGTCTGTAGGTCTGTTATTGAGTGCATGGGTGGGAGAGAGTCCCGAGAGCACTAGCATATGTTGCTGGATCTCACAACTCCCACAAAGGCACTTTTGTTCAAAGATGAATGCCAAATTGTTGTTGAGAGTGGGATGTGAGCAAGGGTATATTATTTAGCCATTTTTTGATGTCCCCTAAATTTTCAACTCATTACTAACGATCTGTCATTAAATGATCTGAATAAATATGTCATGTAAATATAATTAGAATTCATATCCCCTAAAGACAATAATATGCTATCATTATCCAAATTAGCAAAATTTATAACAGATTATAATGAACTATTACAAATTGACATGCTCATCAATTACTGATTGTGGTATAGGCACTTTTGGAAAAAAATATCAAGGACTTCAGAATGTTTTAAATTTCAAAGGAAAAAAAACAGTTCCAACTGGCATAAAAATAGAGGGGAAAGATTACTAGAGTCATCATGATCCTCATCATGTCTGTGTTGGATTATTGCTCATGATGTTCTCTTCAAAGGTCTCATTGCTTTAATTTGGATTTTGTTGTATAGTGTCACTCATTTACTGTGAGTACATACCATTTATTTGATATAGGACTCATGGCCATTCGCCGAGCATTACTCTGGGCAGGAGATATGATATCTGACCAAATAGACCTATATCACAAGCCTACATTTGTGTCTTGGTGATGAGACAATTAATTCATTTTTTTCTCCCTTCAAAAAAGTATGTAACAAATATGTATTGTAAATGAACAAGGTGTCAGGTACTGTCCTGGATGTTGAACTATAGCAATACACAAGTCAATCTGTCTTGTCAAGTAACTCACATGTTGGTGGATAAAGAGAAAGTAAACAAACATAAATATATGTGTTGGTGGTAAAAGTGCTATGGAAAAAAACAAAGAGGTTAATGGGATAGAGAGGGTTTTCTCTGTTTGTTTTAGATACACTGAAAAGGAGACATATTAAAAAATATGTTTATTATGTGAGAAAATAAGCCATGCAGTTATGGGGAGGAGACTATCCCAGAAAGAAAGACCAATACGTGCAAAGGTCCTGAGGTGGGACTGTTCTTGGCATGTTTGAAGAATTCCAAGGGAGGCCTGTGTGACTGATTTGGAGCAAGTGGATCAGAGTGAAAGAACGTGAGATCAGAGAGGTACTAGGGCAAAGTTTAGTAAGTCCTATAGGTCATTTTAAGGGCTTTAAATTTTATTCTTAGTGAAATGGGACATTTTAGGGCAGGGATTTTTACAGCTAAAGGTTTTATACTGAAATTGGAGCAAAAGTAGAATCCCAAATAAGAATGTAAGTACTAGAAGAGAAGGCGTGAATATTGGGAAGAAAAAGAAAAACATAAAATGCAACTTTTGATCCACTAATACCTGGAAATTTATTCTTAACCACATGAGACATAAAAAAATACAGGACTTCCAGCCTAATTTAATAAAGTCACTTAAAAAAGTTGTCACCTTGCCCTGCCAGTGTGGCTCAATGGTTGAGCATCAACCCATGCACCAAGAGGTCTCCGGTTCAATTCCCGGTCAGGGCACATGCCCAGGTTGTGGGCCCGATCCCCAGTGGGGGGGCATGCAGGAAGCGGCCAATCAATGTTCTCTCTCATTGATGTTTCTATCTCTCTCTAAAATCAATAAAGAAAGAAAAAGTGTCACCTCCCAAAGTGATTAACTAAATTTGTTTTGCAGTCTATACTTACCTTTTCTATTCGTCAAAATGTAACTGGTTTTCTGGAATCTTCTGCTCTCTATCGCAACTCAGTAGTACTGGACTTTCAAAGGCTTCTCCCCAGAAATGTATCATTTCAAAAGAGTCTTTGAAACTATACTTGAAACTAGACTGTTCCAAGTATAATTTTTGTCTATTCAGAATTCTTTCCCACCTCCCTTTGGGAATACTTCTCCATTTCAGGTAGGTTTCTTAGGGATTACAATCAAGGCTCTATACCTACCATAACCTCTCGTCTCTTCTACTTGTAACAGTACAGGAGTGTTTCTGTTATTTAGACTGGGCCACACACAGTACCATATCTTCCTCGAATTTTTAAGAGCTAGACATAAGCTCAAGGGAGGTTTTATGTCTTCAAATGTCAGTTGAAGGTACAAGAGACTAACTTTTGGGTTTTTAGTTTATAGAATATTGTTTTAGGATTATTATAATGCAGGAATCCAGTCTATGAGGGAGCAGATATTCGGCCAACATAAAGGATGCAGAATTGAGAAATTAAGAGGGAGAAGAAGAGAGACCAGGCACCATGGTGACATGCGTGTCGCCCTGGATCTGTCTGAGCACAAAAATTATCTTCCTTTGAACTGCTGGTTATTTGAGGCAACATTTTTTCCTTCTTATGACTTAAGTTGACTGCATTTAGATTTCTCACTTTCAACAGAAAGTCTTGATTAATACAGGACAACAGAAAACAAATTGAAGAATTTATTGAAGGTAGTTTACAAAGCTGGAGAGGAATATATCATTTGTTACTAAGAGAAGTGACTAAAGAGTACAAGTATATTTCTCAGCCAGTGTCCATGTTTATCAATTATTGAGAAATAACCAAAGTTATATCCAGGTCAACTCTAGAGACATTAATAATCAGTACTCAGCAGCCTCTGAGAGTTTGGGACAAGACTCTTTGAGGATGTGGAATGGGACTAATGGATTATTCCGTCTGAGTATAAGTTATCGAGGCATGATGATGGCTTGGAACAATAATCAATAGTGACATCTGAAGGTGAAAGGACTGTCCAGTTGGACAGTCAAGAATAAACAGAATAACCTATACGCTCTCATCAAGATTCTTCAGGACTTTACCAAGAAGGAGAAAAGTGGCTCATTCTCCATCAATAGTAGAGTTTTTGTGGGGCCTCAGACTAGAAATACGAGTAAATAGTAACTAAGAGAAAAAATGGGAAGGTAGAGTGATAGGAGAGAAAATGAGAGAGAAGGGGGCATCTGAAATCAAATAAACTAGGATTTAAAAAGGAGAATGTGTGATAGAAGAAAGATGCAAAGTAATTAGTACAGAACAAAGAGTAATAGAACATCTAAAATAAGAGATGATGAGGTGAGGAGGAAGAGAGAGAAAGAGGAAAGTGAAGGAGAGTAAAACAAAAGTTGTTCTGACAGTCTCATTTACATTTTTAAACAAATGCTTGAATTCTGAATATTTGGGTAACTCAGAAGTATTCTCTCTTCTTATACGCCATCTAGGTGTAGTGATGACTGGCTGTAAACCAGCAGTTAAAACAAAGAAAATAGTAAGGAATTTTGTATCAAAGTAAAAAAAAAAAAAGTTTTCTCTTTGCTTCAAAATTTGTCTCATAAACTAGAAATTCCATGCAGATTTCTAAAGTTCACATTAAAAAGTGGTTTGGTAGTCCTCTTCATAAGGCAGTAATTTAATAAATCTATTTTATATAATTATTATTGCAACTCTGGATTTTGATCTACTAAAAGTATTTTGATTTTTATGTTAAAATTGTTTCTTAAAATCTTCCTTGGCTGTATATGCTTCTAAAATATTCTTTTAAAAGTAAGTTCTGAATTGTTTTATTGTAGGAACTTTAATTTTGAAATCCTAGAAAGCCTATATTTTTAGGTACAGTGCATATACTTGCCAATATTAAACTGCCTTAATATTACGTTGTAATGATTCATAAGAGACAGATGAATAGCATTTATTCAAGGACAATCAGGTGATAAATTCTCTGCAGTTCCTCTCTTTATCCATGTATCCTCATTGCCTATACAAAAGGCTACAGAGGCTTCTCAATTTTTTCATTAATAACAGGATTAATACAGTCCAATATTTCATTTTACATTCCTTGAAACTGAGGCCCATAAAGTAAGAGTCATTAGTCCAACATCATACTCTTTAGTGACAAAGTAGTGATGAGATTTCAAATTTTTTGATTCTCAGTCCAGTTCTCCTTTCATAGCTACCTCTCCTCATCTGGGTCAAGAAGGAAAAAAAATCTAAAAGTATCTGAGTTCCTGCTTCCTTAACACCAAAATATTTATTTTAATGATGTAATAATCTGAGACCATTTTTATCTTTCATCTATGGTATGCCATATATCCAGATATTTTCAAATGCTAATTGAATAGAAGAAAATCAGGATAAAGTGTTTAATCATCTTTTGTGATCTGTTTCAATTAGTGAATTTACCAAGGAACATAACCGCAAAAGACTAGTTAATTAAACTTTTGTACTGAATCCCATTTTTCATTGCATACTTCCTTATCATAGTTTTAATACTTTCCCTAAACTTCTTCAACAGCCTTTATATTCTAATAAGTTTTTGCGACTGAGGTGAATATTTTGCTTCGTTTAATTTCCTTTTTCTACCCAGTTTTTAAGTGACTTGAAAAGAATCTACTTTCATGATCTATCCTGAGCATTTGAGATCGCTGCAGTGTCCTCTGCTGAATAAAAAGTTCCCATCCTCAGTTAGAGGAATGTTACTGTGCCACAAAGTACATTTTAAAATGTGCATGTCTATTTGTCATACTTGGAAATGTTGAAGGACCCATAAGCCTTGGTGAGTGAGGCTGTTATTCTTAACATAGGGTTAGAATGTTGTAAACATGAAATTTTATACAATAATGGAACTGAAATTGGAACCAAATGATGGCGGAAGCTAGCAAATTGGCTTGAGCGAAGAACTTACTTAAGCAGGAGGCAGAAGTAGCAATTCCAAGAATTTTATAAAAAGGAAGAAAGGAAAATATATGTGAAAATAAATATGAACTGCCATAAACCAGAACCTACAAATCAAGAAGCATAACATCAAAGTAGAATCTGATTGGATTGGCAAATTTACAGTCTGCCTCCGTATTAAATAACGTTTTCAGGCTGTAACCCGGTCCAACTCAGTGGTGAACTTTAGCTTGACCTTTTAAGATCTTGGCTTGTTATGATTTATCCTTCAATCATAGACTTGTGAGCATAGAAGGACTTCATAAGAGAATCTAGTTCATTTCTGTTTCCCGGCAAAATCGCATCTGAGCAAACCTGAGCACAGAGGACAGCTAGCCTCTTCCACTTCTTTGAAGAATTAGATTCTGCTTCCCCAAATTCTTCCATTCTGGAGAATGAGGTTGCTTCCCAATAAAATTCCCATCTGCTTTTATTCAAATGTGTTTGTAGTTTTTGTGGTGGTTGTTGTTATTGGTGGTTGTTGGTTGAAATGATGAACAGTTGGTTACTATGCTCAGTGCTTTCTCAAAGACTTAGGGTTAACAGCGGCGTTTACATTTTTATTTCTAATACATCATTAAAGATATATTAATTAGTTTTCTATTGCATTTGTAGCAAATTACAGCAAACATACCAGCTTAAAAGACACATTTATTAGTTTACCGCTCTGCAGGTGAGAAATGAGCATGAGTCCCACTGCACCAAAGCCAGGGTGTCACCAGGACTGCGTTCTTTTCTGGAGGCTCTCTCAGTGACTCCACTTCTTTGCATTTCTCAGCTTCTAAAACCCATTCGCATCCCTTGCTGTAAGGTCCTTTCTTCTATCTTGAAAGCCATCAATAGCAGGTTGAGCTTTTCTCACTCATAGCGCTCTCACACTGACTCCTGTCTGCCCTGCTTTTCTATATTTAAGGACCTTTGTGAATGCCTTAGGACCATCCAGAAAATCCAGGATAATCTCCCCTATTGTAAGGACAATAGATTAGCAACCTTAATTCCACCATGAGAGACCTTAATTCCCCTTTGCCACATAAGATAATATATTCCCAGTATCTAAGGGTAAAGAAGTGGACACCTTTAGGAGAAGCATTATTCTGCCTACCACAACAGATTGCTTTGAAAGTGTCTGCTCCTATAAATAAAAACATATCCTCAGGGGAGGATTAAAAAATAAAACATGAAGAAATAAAATAAAAATAAAAATGTTCCTCTTCTCTATGCTCGTAGTACTGCAGATAAACCTACATATGAACATGCACACACAAAGATGACCTTAGCCTTAAAAAAATGTAAAACAAGGTTACCATATTCTCCTTGCTTTTAGTTAGTCGGTTTCAGATGTCAGGGTTCCCACCTCACAGGCATTGATGAAGGCGAGGAACCTAAGACCAGGAACAGAAGGGAGTAAGAATTCGGATGGGAAGCTGATGAGGGATTACGGGTTGTGTCATCATCTTGTAACTTCGCAGCAAGTAAGTTTTCACAAGATATTAAGAAAGTCTACGAAATATATTTTGAATAGCAACCACATTTGGTATTCAGAATTCAGATCTCTCATGGCTTTTGAAGTTTCCCAACATTCCCTATCATTCTCATAAGTATACATGCTCCCAAATGAAGACAGATTCTACAGAAACTCCACTCTGAAAAATATTTCATTCTCACGAGAGGAGAACTTATTTTTCAAAAATAGCTATTTTAAAATGCACCATAAAAGTAATAGTAACATGATTATTTCAAAATTTGAATTCCACTACAGTCCCCAAGGATTGCTGGCATGGGGTGAGTTTCCCTTGGCTGTATTTGTCACTTCCTGCCCTCCAGAAATAAGACACCCAAACATCACCCTCAGGATTGCTCTTCATGTCCCCCTGCCAACTATAATACCCTGTAAATCAGAGATGCTGGCTGCTATAGAATGTTGACATAGTGAAAGGTACTGCTCACAAAAGTTCTGTTTATATGGGTAGGAGATTCCTTGCTAAGAGAAAGATAGCGACTAACACAGTATTTGAAGCACTAACTGGCACCCTCCTTTTATATTCCAAATTGTTACATCAAGATGAGACTTACCTTGTGCGTAAGTTTGGTCACGTGGCACACTTTTATTACTTCGTTTTGCCTCGAGCGTCTAATAAGCTTTGGGAAATTCAATTTAATAGCACGTCGAAGCACAACTACTTTTATATTAGACTCTACGTGGAAATATTCAGCAAAACGTGCCCCGTAAAGTTGGGTTTGTGGTGCTGAAATATTAACTCAAAAATCTTAGGGACTTAAAACTATAGAGGTTTGTTTCTTGCTCATGCTAAGTCCCCCATGCATCCAGGTATCTCTCTTGAGAAACTGTACACTGAGTTGTGATTTGTTGATCCATGATTTTTCAAATTGTGGTTCCACCATTAGAATATGAGCCTTCTTCCATGAAATCCTAGGAAAAGGCAAAGATACTGGGGGTTCATACCAGCAATGAAAGGTTTTAGCTTATAAGTGGCCCGTGCCACTTCCAATGACAACTTTCTGATCAGAATGAGTTGCACAGTGATGCCTAGCAGCAAGATAAGAAAGACTAATCCTTCCAGAAGCTTTAACAGAGTAGAAATGCATATGTGTGAGCACTAGAATCTATCTCTACCACAGCTCTCAAAGGACAAACAAAAATTATTTATCTATGTTTTAGTTTCTTTAAATTTTATCTTTTTTTTTTTTTTTTTACATGTAAAAGTATTGCTGTGTTGAAGACAAATTGTCAGTAAGCCCATGGAATATATTTTTTCTCAAAAAGTCACAAACCATTATCGTGTGCTTTGCAGAACTGTAGCCCAGTGTCGTTTATAACAGATAAAAAATGCTTTTGATTTAGTGAGGTAAAAATTGTCTCTTCATTTCCCATTTAATCTGTCAAAATAGCAACTGGTAGTGACAAGATAATATATAAAATGATTCCTCCAAATTCATGACTCTAGTAGCCAGTATGGACAAGCAAGAATAACCTTTTGCTGAATCCTGTCTTTTCACAAAGGCTACAAAGAATTTGAACTTCCCAGAGAGGGTTTATGTTACAAGTCAAACCTGTCCATCTTTGTTGTGAAAAGTATTTATATTAAAACATTCTATATGAAACATTTCTTTAGACTTTGGGTAGAGGACCTCAAACACTATCATTATTTTATAAGGCAAGTCGATATTTTTTCTAATATTAAACTTAAATACCTCCTAGAGGAAGGTTAATTAAACTAATTTATTTCATTTTGTTTTCAGAGGCAATTTCAATCTACTGTCTAGATTGACCACTGCTCCCAATTGCCATGCATGGAGTATATAGTATAGTAAATCTTCACTTAGCATCATCAATAGGTTCTTGGAACGCCAGCAAAACAACATACAATGAAACCAATTTTACCACAGGCTGATTGATGCAAACAAGGTTAAGTTCCTATATCATCTCATCAACATTAGAATGAAATTGAACATGTATAACTGTATATGTCATACATACAATATTGCTCAGAACCACAGGTCATTTATGCCTAGAGCTCTTCTGAGTTGAAAGTACCCTAGACAATATATTCTTCTTCCTCTTGACTTGTATTTTTCCAAAACTTTTTTTTTTTTAAGTTCCATTTCCTGGGTTCTCTCCCCTGAGCCTATATTCAAATTGTAGAATATTGAGTTCAGTCCCATGGTCTTTGATTTCATCTGCTGTAGGGGACTTTGTGAAATAAACCTGGGCGTCAGAGAGCATTTTCCTAGAAAGCAGGAAGAGAAACTCTATGGAGACTGTGTTCTGGTATGATTTTCTTTTTACCTCATGCAGTGTCTGTCTTTTCCAAGCTCAACGCCTAGCTCACATGCAGAGTAACAGTGTCACACCCATGCTCTCTCACTAGTCTCCATTGCTCTTCTTATTCTCATCTCACTGGTTGTTACTTCTCCGAAGTTATATGTACTATGTTGATCCTAATCCCAGGCAGAGACTGGGGCTCAGAAAAACACTCTCAGAGTTCTGCTTCTTGATTATACTTCCCTATCTGATTAAAATTGCCATAGCAACTAAATTATACTAACTATTACTACACTACAGAAGCCTTCCTAGTTCCTGGTGCCATGCATGCTTTGTAAACATTTTCAATCATTCTCACCATAAAAAAAAAAATCAGGACTTATGGTAACAAAACACTTATTTGTCTCCTTAAGTGCTTGTCCATAATTTAGTTTAATGATGCTACACTTTCTTGTGGTCTCTCTAGGCCTTGAGGGCCATTTGTATTGATTTAGCCATTCTGTTTGTCTCAGTAACAAAGCGCCACATAAAACACAGACTAGAAAAAGGAACTTGCCTGAAGTGGAAAATCACATTTATCAGTGTAATAGAACTTTTGATTCTGGGTTACATCTAGGAAAGCATTTTAATTCTTTAAATGTAAATCTGGAACATGCTAAAGAACAGACAAGCAACTTCCATGATTGCTAATTTTACATTGTTTGCATAACCAAAAAAATATTCAATTGATAATAAAGCTTGCCGGGTTATTTTGCCCTAGCAATCTAAGTTTGTTCAAAATGTTATGTTATTTTTGGTTAACACATAAGAGAGTAGGTCAAAAGCTGAATCGACCAAAAAAAGAAAAAAAGAAAAAGAAATGCAAGTAAGCCAATAAAAGGAGATGAGAAATCAGCTAATTGAAGGAAACTGTAAATTGTACCTCACTGCTTCTAGTGTATGATTCTTGAAAAAAATTATTGTAGTATTTTCACATAAAGCAAAGTGATGGTTTAGTTGTTGATGTTGGTTATGATATTTATTAAGATTATTACTTTTTTTTTAAAAAACAGGCACCATCGTTAGATTAGTTACCTATATAACTCAAATCCAGAAGAACTGGAATTTGAAATCACAGAGAGCCTGTCATTGAAGGGGCTCAGCACTTCATTGCAACTTATTGCCCATGACAGGTTTTTCATTACATTTTTAAGGGGCTGAAATATTAAAGCATTCATTTGGATCCAGGTATCTAGTTGGAAAATGAACCCAACTATCAATCATGACTCACCCTCGTAAGACTAATGCACTTCAAGGAGAGCATGCAGTCAGGAAATGGTCTTTGCCAAAATTTACGGTACATTCTGCCTATATATTATATACGGGGTTGGCATGCATGCGTGAGGCAAAAATTATACCTATTTTCAAGTAGCCAGAGAACCATCTTGGGTCATTTCAGATCATTAAGATCATTAACCATGACTTTAATTAAGAACATGGAATTCAACAATCATTCATGGTAATCCTGCTGTATACCACGAACTGTGCCAGGGACACTGAAATAAATGAAACATGGCACCTTCAGGTTGTGAGCCAAAAGTCTGTTGAGAGAGACAGACACACAATGAGTACTCAATCCTTCCTTGTCCCTGTGGGAACTGACAGGGCTTACCTTTAGTTACCCAGTCCCAGTCCTGTGTGTCACCAACACAGTCAGCGGTTTGCCTTGCCATCCTCAAGATACCTTACGAAAGCATGCTGCAGACTCTGGACACCTTCCCCAGAACGAGTTTCCAAAAGGCTTTACACATTAGCAGCAAACAGATATACAGATAAGTATGATTATTCTCCAGTCAATGTACTTCATTTTGATATGTACATTCTGTCAAGATGATTTTTAAATAAAATGACCAGTCCTATTGTTAGAATCAGCATGATCCAGAAAAATAAATTAAAAATTCAATAAGTAGGTTTGGGTCATATTTTTTTACTCTAATAATGGTTGCCTGTGCAATGCTGAGAAGACTTTTTAATATTTTCCTTCTTTTATAGATTCTTGTCAATGTCCACATAATTGAACATAAACTTTAATAGTATCTCTTAGAAAAAAAAAATATTTCTGCCAAGTCATATTAAGTTTCCCTACTCATGTCTGCCTTCACATACACGCAGGTTCTGCCCCAGGTTATATTTAGTGTTCAGAGGTGAACTGAGAATTAACATTCAATGTCTAAGCATTTTGTCTGATTTATATTGTGCTTTGAGAACAACTTTGTGGGCATTCACAACCCTACAAGTATGGACCAACTACTCTCCTCTAGCCTTTTCTTTTCCCTAAGTCCATTTTATGCTATCTTCCTTTGACTCAAAGCTGCATGAGGGAAGGCACCATGTTTTCTCATTCCCTGTGCATTTTACGTGTCTTGCAGGGAGTCTGGCATATAATTGGCACTGAAAAGTTGTTGACAAAATAAAGGTACATCCTCTGAAACTGTTATCAATGTCTTTGGTATACAAGTTCTCTTGGAAGTTGGGATAGAGATTAGAGGAAAATTGAACTTTAACAATGATTTTTAACATACTATTCATGTGCTCCCTAACCTATTTCCTTTCCATGAACTCAGAAATGATGGGACCATTTTCTGGAGTTTAGCTTATTGTGATATCAAGCTAATATGATTAAAAGAATGAGCTCAACTTCACAATCGACTATTATGAATGTTAATTTGCTAGTTTTCTGGATTCAGAACATACAATTATTGTAGTCTGTGTTTCACAGGTTTGTATTGCCCAAAATTTCTCTAACTATGGATTTAATGACAGGTAGTTTGATAAAAACAGCCATGAAAACATGAGCAAGGTGTGTGTGTGTGTGTGTGTGTGTGTGTGTGTGTGTGTGTGTGTGTGTCGGGAGTGGGGGGTAATCTTCTACCCAAAGAGACATAACATTAGAGGAATGTAGAAGCAAGTTGCCTTGGGCATGTTAGTTTTTTCTCTTAGAAAGTGCAGATACAGTGTTTTTATTGTTTAGATATGTTTATGTATGTTTAGATAAGCAAATACTACTGTGTTAGAATTGCTTACAGTATTCAGTACAGTAACACACTGTAGAGGTTTGTAGACTAACAGCAATACACTATACCAAATCTCCTAGGTATGTAGAAAGCTATACCCTCTAGACACGTGTTAAGTTCACTCTGTGATGATCACACAATGATGAAATTGCCACATTTCTAACGACATATTTCTCAGAACTCATCCTTGTCTTTAAGCATGAATAAAAGAGCGATATGCATGAATTTCATGGAGTATGTAAAGAAGTATGCAAAAAAACTATACAGTCAAGATGCTAAGATTTTATTTCCAAGGTCGTTCTGCTTTTTGTTTCATGAATAGTACATGTTCACATGCAAAAGCAGTTCCACCGCTTTGACTAACTTCAATGTCAACAACTCCTTTCTCTGGAACTTTGCTTTGACTAGTTCAGCTATTTCATTAGACAAACCTTTCAGTCAGTACAACTGGTTCAGCCATCTATTCATTTTAACGTAGACAAAATTCTGCAATTCAATATTTCACAAGACTTACATAATTGGTAATATAGCGTCTATGGAGGATATCCTTAAAATTGGAAAGAACTATGCGTTTGGTCTTCAAAAGTATTCTAAATTATTTATTTAAATTCACAGTCTCCCTAAATGATGGACCGTAGTGTGAATAGAGATCAACTGTGCATTTTTCAGTTAAAAATATTATTATACAATAAATACCTCTTTTAGAATTATATGTAGTGGGCTGTGCGTTACAGTGTAAGTGAACTCCAGAGCTCATGGCCTTGCTTGCAATCAGGAGTAGGGTTAGGAGCCTGCTAAAAGAGAACAGGATCATTTATTTGCCTGAATAAACATATATTCATTTAGTGTGTGCACAGACCATGTCTACCTCCACCTCCAAGGAGGAGATCAAACACAACAGATTGCACGTTGTACAAAAACCGCACACATCTAAATCCACTTTTTACTAGCAGTAGGTTAAATTTACTTTGCCTTAATGTGTAACGCATTATCTGATTCATTGCAGTGACTGATCCATCCAAACAGTCCCCGTATCAGATTTATAGGAATACGGAGGAAATACTTAGAATGAATCAATTTAAATGCAATGTTGAAGAAAAAAGCGACCTTTATGCAAAATCCAGGTTTTATGAATGTGTTTTGTTTCGTGGGAGCAGAAATACCAGTGATAAATATAACATTAGCATAAGGAGTCGCACAGAACATTAAAAGCTTTAACAGGAAGAACGCTTGAAATAATTTAGTGCTGATACACAGCACTGCAGGCAAGTTTTTGGCAATTTGTGATAAACCACACATTTTAAAAGACTCACAGAAATCCTTCTAAACACGCATTATACTGGAGTCGTGGTGAGTTCATGGGGGTTCTTAGAAGAGTATTTTCAGAGCAGGACATTTTGCCATGGTTCACAAGAAAGTCGTTTCAGTAAACAGCGGGAAGTCTGCACACTTTAACAGTGTTTTGATTCTGGATGGTGGCAAACCAAAACAGGCAGTGACAACTCTGTTAAGCAAGGTTCTGATTCTTGATCATGGCAAACCATCGCATGGAGCAATGCTTTCTAAAAAAAAAACGGGAAGGTGAATTTTCATAATAAATAAATAAATATTCTTAAGTGCTAGGTATAATTACATTGCTTATTTTTTCTCACTGTTCTTATTCTTGCGTACTCTTTTAATTCTTACCCTGAGCACATGCAAAACATGCTTGTTATGTGTCGATATGAAAAATAATTCTTAAAGTAATCTAGTTTCCTAGAAAAATAAATATTGGTAAATACCTTCAGAAGCATTCATCAGCTGATGAAAATTATTGATATTTGTAAAAGGAAGTCTCCCTACAAAGCTAAATGCAATAGTTGAGTCTGTGGTTATTAGGTCAAAAATAACCCTTTTAATATTCAATGACATAGCAAAGCTTTTAAAATATATAGAAGTTTAATTCTTCTAGGACAGTGGTTTTCAACCGGTGTGCTGCAAGAATTTTTAAAATATGCAATATCTGATTATGTAGTAAGGGGCACTGATCTCTTTTCCCTTAGACTGTCAAATTTAAAAAAACCCAAAACAAACCAGCAGCCAACACAACAATAGCCGTCTGATAAGAATGAGTCAAAATTATACCTATTTTTTTGTCAGATGGGCAAAAAATATATTTTTTTGGTGTACCGCAGAATTTTCGTCATTAGTTTATGGGGCCATGAGAAGAAAAAGATTGAAAATCGCTGGTCTAGGACAACACCGAATTGAACAATTAGGGGGTCACAGAAATAATTTGTAAAGGTATGTGAGTCTGGGTTTTTGATGTTGCTGTGTGTGGGAAAGATAAGGTGAAACGTATCTCAGTGGGACGTAGGTGCGTTTGGGCTTGTGTCTGTGCAGCAGCGGCTAGACTGACATTTCCTCTGGATACATGTTTGACAATTTGGAAAATATGCCATTTGCTGGAATTCTGGGAAAGCGGGGAAAAGTCAGTTGACACTGATCTCCGTAGGGGAGGAAGGAGCAGACTGTAAAAATCCAGATGACCACTCTTTCCAGGGGATGATGTGAAACAGTGAGGCTTAACCATCTCCGGTGCCACTCTGAGAAGCCAGCAAACATGAGTACAAACCGAGGAAGCCAGCACAAGTGTTCAAAAGAGGAAGGGACTCTGGTTGTCGATTGTCGGAGGGATGTCAAGATAAACTGAAATCTCTAAGGGAGATTTTGTTCAGTGGTTCGCTGATTTGGCTGGATACACTTTGATCACCTCTTCATGAGACAGTCTGAAATATGATTTTCTTAAAAAAAAAAAAAAAAAAAAAAGACCTGGCTGGTGTGGCTCAGTGGTTGAGCATCGACCCATGCACCAAGAGGTCACTGGTTCGATTCCCAGTCAGGGCACATGCCCAGGTTGTGGGTTAAATCCCCAGTGGGGGCATGCAGGAGGTGGCCAATTGTTGTTCTCTCTCATCAATGTTTCTATCTCTCCTTCTCCCTTCCTCTCTCTCTAAAAATCAATAAAGAAAAAAATTTAAAGAAAAAAATAAAATCCAGTAATGCTCATGGATGGTCAAATGCTGTTCTTGTTTTTAATTATTAATGTCATGTGATTTTAAAATTGTTATTATAATTGGATGGATCTCTGTCAAGTTTCTGTCATGTCTGTGAGCATTCAGGGACTTTCCAGTTTCCCTCTGCAGTGCTCAATGCTAATTACTTTTGTGCTTGTTATAGTGTCCTTCATTCCGGCAGAAATTTTCATAAAATCAGCAAGAAGTTTAAAATCTTCTCCCAGTATTTATACATGATTCATGTCTCTTCACTAATTAGGTTATCAATAATTCCAAGAAACTATTAACTAATTACATTAAAAATGTATCTCTTGCTTTTAATGAATTACTGCTTTTGGTATAGTATGTGTATGTTTTGCCTATACTTTGGTTCTCAATATGACAATCATTTCTGTTGATTTCATTGCTCGTCTTTATCACATTTTCATGTTTCATTAACATTTATCCAAATTTTCTTTCACCTTTGTAATCTATACATTCAAATTTGACAGAGAAGATACATATCAGACACATCCAAGCCAAATACCTGTAATTTCTCCTCCAAATTTTCTTAAACATCTTTCCAAATTAGAAATTAAATGGCGTATTCAAGTTTTATTAAATATGTCATTTGTATTAAAATTATATTATGGATTTTAAATTGAATATATTGCCTTCCTAAGAATATTCCTAAAAGTAGAAACCTTTGCTCTCAACTAGGCTTTGATGACAAACTTTCTGTTTATAATTTTACAATTCTGATTCTGTGAACTGTTCTCCATACAGTAGCTACCAGCTCCATGCTACTTTTCTTCCTTCTCTTCTCACGTATTTCCAGTACTGTTTCCCATGATTCCATTCATAATGAAGTACAGCCCTGTATACCTTCGTGGTACATTGCAGGTGTGTGGGGAGGGTGAACAGTACCGTATTCCTGGAATCTGTTCCAAGCTAGTGGACAGAATTGACTGGGCACCATATAAAAATTACCCTGCTGCACAGAAATTCAAAGTACCTTTCATTCAAATTCCCCTTAGCTGGATCTCCAAAATAGCATGACCAAACAAAGAGACAGAGAGAATTTAGAGTGGAAAGCGACAGTTGCCTTAATTCAATGTGGACAAACTCTATTACTTTTGCAAAATATTATTAAGCATAATTAACATAAAAGTATGTAGAGCATGTGAACACACAGCTAGGCTTCTCAAGCTCTGGGGAAAGCTATGCCAACAAGGGACCCTGAAGCTTATTTTTTATTCATTTCACTGTAAACTTCTCTGTGGAAAGCAGAATCCTAAGATGGGCTTTCCAGGATTCCTTGCCACGGATGCACACACCTTCTCCCAGTTACGTAGTGTACTAACCCAGGTACCACAGAGTGAGAGGATTCTTGCAGACATAAGTAAGGTCTTCAATCAGTAAACCTTGAGATAGGGAGATTATCTGTGTGTACCTGATATCATTACACGGGCCTCTGAAGAGCAGAGAGTTTTCTCTGGCAGGTCATAGAAGAGAAAGTCAGGGAGATACATACCATCCCGCCTGAAAGAACGCAGACATAGGTTGTAAACTCCCCATATGGAGCACATGGCAGGGAAATGCAAGCAGCCTCTTGTAGCTTGGCGCTATCTCTAGCTGTTAGGATGAAGGAAAATGGAATCTCCATGCAGTAGCTTCAGTGAAATAAATTCTGCCAACATCAATGATCTTGGAACAGGACCCTGAGCCTAGAAAAGGCTACAGCCCCAATTGACTCCTCCTGTTTACTCTAGTGGGATCCTGAGTGGAAAATCCAGCCATGTCGTGCCCAAATGTCAGACCTACTGAAAGTGTGGAATAATAAATTTATGTTATTTTAAGCATCCACGTTTGTGGCAATTGGTCAGGCAGCAAAAAACAACAACAAAAAAAAAACCCTCTCTTTGCAGGAGTTAGGTATGAGGTCAGTTATAAGTTGGGGATACCCAAAGTCATATAAGCAAAACCAGGGTGTGAGGTAGAGAGTGCCCAGCAAAATGAGACAGAGAAAGTTTCATTCACCACCAAGGCATTTGCTCTAGACAACATTGAAGGATCTGGAAGGAGAATCAGGGTGGGGACAGCTGAAGGGTCATGAGTGCTCTTTTGGAAGGCAGAGAGCATCGTGAGGACAGCATCCATCAGAAGGTACAAAGATCTCTTTGGACACAGCCAGAGTAGAAGCTTAAGGGGCACAAAAATAAGGAACAAGTCAAAGGTAAGTGGTTTTTCTGTGTTGTCTGCACACAGGCTTTCCAGCTTTCCCCCACGGAGTCTTTACTAACGTCTATATTGCTTGAAGGCGGTCTTGCTACATGTGGATGCTTCTTGGTGAGCGTGGAAAGGACTGAATTTGGCTCCATGGTTGGGATGGGGCCAGTTCAGGGAGACCTGAGGAGCCAGCTGCACTGGGAAGAACTGTTCTTGGGCAAGAACGTCCTAGGTGTTAGCGACTGCTATCAGGACCTCACATTGAGAGTGTGAAAGAGCTGTGAGTAAAATATTCATGACAATCACATGTCACTGTAGATGTCTGAGAAAGAAGGACATGCTGTGCGATCAGAGATGTCATCAGGGAAACAAGGTGGCATTTGCTTTGATGAATTTTCCAGGGTTCCAGGTCTGAAACTCTGCTTTCATCTAAGAAGCTTGATGTATTCAGCAGACAAAGACGGGCTGCATCTCTGGGAAGGAGCAGGGGAGAAACATACATAGTAGTCCAACTCCCTGGGAATATATCTACACAAGAATGCACATTTACAATGAGATATACAATGTCAGGAGCTGTGGGCTATTTCTTTTGGTACGGTGGCACCATTGCTTTCCCGTAAACAGATCTACACAAGCGAAGGTAGATACTAGGTCGTGCTAATGCTGACCATAGGAGCCTCCCCACCTCCCAGCCTTCTTTAATCTGTATTTGAGAGCTAGCCACATAATACGTCTTGTTGGTTGGCTTGATAAGCTTGGAATTACAGAAGGTCAAGGTGATGTTTCCAATGTTTGATAGCATCAGGCTCTGACGTCCACTTACGGCCATACATGCCACTCCACATGGAGTTGCACATTTCTGTTCTTACTAGAGCTCATGCTATAGTTTCTGGCTAAACAGATTTGCACTGGCATTGAGCACATCCCTTCGATATGATATCCTTCTGCTCTGCAATCATGCATCTAGGATAGTATTTATCATATCATATTGTTAGATAATATGTTTACTTAGAACATAAACTCTTTGAGGCAGTAGCCAACCCTTAATAGTCCTCTTAACCCCAGCAGCTAGCATAGTCTCTGACACTTATAGATCCTCAATCAATGATTATGAATTGGCTAGCTGGTAATGAGTGAATGAATAAATGAATGAAGTGTATGGTGATATTTTATACACATCATACTCTTTTATCTTCTTTTATCTTCTGTACTCCTGACAGGGCTAGGTGTACTTAATTTTCCCCTCAAGCAAACACTGATAAAGTTAGCATCAGCTCTATGAGGAAACTGCTCAGTAACTTCTCATTTCAAAGGGAGATGCAGACATCTGTTCTAATGTCTTTAAAGTGCTAAGTGTTCAATGCCAGCACTTAGCATAGGTCTACTCCAACCTAGCTTGTCTTTGATTATACTCATACTATTTTTGAAGCATATTTATAAAGGCACAGTTCAATCAAGAATTTATTTTTTGGATGAATAAAAGAAATAGCAGTACTAATGGAGAACTCCTCTATCAATCTTAAAGTGGCTGAAACAGAAAAAGTTAAAAAAGAATCACAATTACGTTGACTGCTCGTCATGATACCTTTGCAGAATATTATATACAGTTAAAAAACAAAACCAGAAACAATATTCCATTTCTCTGCTGTCAATTACTACTGTATGTATGATGCAATTAACTTCACACTAAATATTTTATATAATAATAACTCAACAATATTCCAGGAAGAGAAGAGAAGAGATTGAGGGCCAGACAGAAGGTAACAGCATTACTTCTATAAAGCCCATCCATGCTGTTTAAGGGGAGAAAGGCTTCATATGAGAAAATAATGGTGATGTATTTTAGGAGAGCCTTCTTTTAAAAATACAGTCTACCATACTCACAACTTATTGGTCATAACTGGTCATATGGCCACATTCATTCACATGGAGACAAAAAAAAAAGAAGAACCAGAAGTAGATGTTGGGTCACACTAATACTCACCATAGGAGCCTCCCCACCTCCCAGCCTCTCCCAGCCTTCTTTAATCTGTATTGAAGTGCTAGCCACATAATATGTTTTGTGGGTTGCCTTTATTGAGTTATACTTTAGAGTTTGCTTTTGGCCTTGTAGCAAACTGATAGTCACAATGAAAAGTAGCCAGCTAAGTAAAGTCCATGTTTGCATTTGCTGTAGAAATATTGCCGAGAATGTTATCCATGACATCAATATGGTCTATGTAAAACTTCTCCTGAGATATTTCTTTTAGATGTAACACCAGCAGGAAAGCTCTCTCCATCTAAGAACTGGCAGGCTTCCTCCCTTCCAATAATGACAGCTATGCCATTTATCACGTTCTGTTTTTTAACCTGGATGCCAGGAATTTCAGAGCCAGTTCTGAAATGTAACCATGGTGACTCTGCTATCATTCACTAAGGTTAGCTTACTAAGCTTTTCTAATTTCATTAGTCCCACTTTTGAATTTGTGTTTTCTTAGCCTCATTATTACATAACTTGATATAGATAGGTTCAATACATAAATAAGCCTAGAATGAAATACTATTCAGCAATAAAAGAAAACAAACAAACAACAACTTGGATCAATCCTAAAGGCATTATGTTGACTGATACAAGCCAGTCTCAAAAGGTCACATTCTGTGGCCCTGGACAGGTGACTCGGTTTAAGTGACATCCTGTACACTAAATAAAGTTTGTGGGTTTGATTCCTGGTCAGGACACATATCCAGGTTGTGGATTCCATTCCTGTTCGGGGCGAGTGTGGGAGGCAACCAATCGATGATTCTCTCTCATGTCAATGTTTCTCTCTCTCTCTCTCTAAAATCAATAAACATACCCTCAGGTGAGAATTTTAAAAAGTCACATTCTTCTCTGGCCAGTTTGACTCAGTGGTCAGAGTGTAGGCCCGTGGACTGACGGGTCTTAGGTTTGATTCCAATCAAGGGCACACACCTGGGTTGCAGGTTTGATCCCAGGCCCCGGTTGGGGTTGTACGGGAGGCAATCAATCCATGTGTCTGTCTCACATCGATGTTTCTCTCTCTCTCTCCCTCCCTCCCTTCCACTCTATCTAAAACTCAGTGGAAAAATATCCCCAGGTAAGGATTAATAAAAAACAAACAAGTCACATTCTGTGTGATTCCATTTATAGAACATTCTGAAAATCTCAAAACTGTAGAGACAAGTAAGAGATCAGTGATTGTCAGGTATGAGGTGGTCGAAGGAAGGGGATAGCTGTGACCATAAGGGGGTAGCATGGGGGAAATCTGTGAGGGGAGAGAACAGTGTTGCATCTTGACTGTGGAGGTCCTCACAGACATCTACATAATCTCATTATATCATGATCATGTGATCAAATGACATAGAACTTGACACACACTTCATACTAATATCAATTTCCTGGTCTTGGTATTACAGTACAATTCTGCCAGGTGTAGCTATGGAGGGAAAATGGGTGAATGGTGTATGGGATGCACTGTGCTATCTTTGCAATGTCCTGTGTATCTATACCTATTTTTAAAAAATGTTTTAAAAGTTGCCAACCTGTACATTTCAAATAGAAATTTTATTGTATGTAAATTATATATCAAATAATATTGATTATTAAAAATAAACATCATTGTCACTAACTCCTCAATAACACATTGGATGGTGACTCTGATTACCTTATTGGAGTGATCCTAGGTTTGAGTTCCCTAAGAAAATAACAGACTCCCGGAAATAAATAACATGCAATTTGGTTGGTCGAACTATGTTGGGAAAAGACCTAAGACTATTGACACTCAGCCCACTTGTATGAATGAATCTAGTACTGACAGCGTAGAGTATAAGCCTGAATCAGATGGGGCTTATCATCGGGGCACTGAATGATAGAAGTGCAAATAAGCAGACGGCAAAGCTCTCAGAGTGAAAACAAAATGCTTTATCTGCCCAGCCAGCATCACCAAGGTCTGGACCAAAGCAGGTCATGGAGACCCACAGACCACATTCCCATGCACAGACACCTCTGAAATAGAAGAGGGGCTGTGGGAACTCCTGCCCACCCCCCACCCCCATCATCTGTGGTTGTTGTGGACATAGCATGAGAAGGATCATTCCAGGTCTGTCACTTACCACAGCCCCAAGTGGGGGTGTGGAATGCTCATAAGCAATGTTCATCTGTATCGGAGCCATTGGGCAGCCAACTGAGAAGATACTATTAATTTAACTTTTAATTTTTAAGCTATCCCCTAACCACAGTTTTCGGAACACTACACATTTAGAGAGATTATCTAAAACTTTTGAGTGCCAGGTTGTACCTGCTTCTTTGATGGGACTGAATCACTGGTATCTGAAGAGCAGTGAAATGATTCTTCTAGAAGCTGTTCAATCAGCATAGATGAAAATGTGTTGGCTTCATCTGATTTTTTGAAAACTTTTTGGGGTGACATTGGTTAATAACATATATAAGTTTCAGGTGTACAATTCTATAATACATCATCTGTATATTGTACTGTGTCTTCAGCACCCCAAGTCAAATCTCCTTCTATCACTACTTATCTCCCTTTGACCTTCTCCTACCTCCCTAACCGCCCCCCCCCCACCACCTTTCCCTCTGGTAATCACCATATTGCTGTCTGACTAGGAGTCCTTTTGTGTGTTTTATGGGGGGGCGGGGCTTAATCCCTTCACCATTTTCACCCAGCCCCTAAACCCCTCCCCTCTGACAGCTGTCAGTCTGTTCTCTGTATCTATTAGTCTGTTTCTATTCTGTTTGTTAGTTTATTTTTTTCACTAGATTCCACATATAAGTGAAATTATATGATATTTATCTTTCTCTGACTGGCTTATAGTCCACTTAGCATGATACTCTTCAGGTTTGATTTCTAAAGTTCAGGTTTCCAGCACAGAGCATGGAGTACTGTGTTTCTCAAAACTGTCCCTCTCAGACACCAGGGGTCACCAGTAAAAATCACCAGTCTCAGGTCCAACTCTGCTGAGTGTCAGGAGGTGGGCACTGGTTGCTGGAGTCACTGGTATAGTTGAAAGCAGCAAATTGATCAAAAACCTTCTTTTCACCGATAACATTTTATTCTCTGTTTAATAAAGTTGGAGCTGTCTAGTAGAACAAACCAGACAGAGATTTGTTCTTATTCCCCCCCACATGGCAGGAGCCCCCAAATCACAAAATAACCAGGAGTTCCACAGAGGAGAGAGGAGGACCAGCCTGGGGCCTGGTGTGTCCATCCACGGAGTCATCAGTCCCTGTGTAACATAGCATTACTAGTTCTGAAAAATCTTTGAAGTGCACAGGGCTCCAGAGAAACTAATAATGTAATTCTAGAAGTCCACATTTGTTTCCGTAGATACATAACACTGCACAAACAATTTGGTTGCAATTTCAAGGCCGTGGTTTCACAGTTACTTGATTAAACCAGGGTGCCTTTTCATAAGAAGATGGACTGATAGCATTTCAAAGTTTTTCAAGTGCCACAATTTAAAATTATAACTTAGCCTGCTTGTCATGATATTTTTAGCTGATTTCTCCGGCTTATAAATACATTTCCATGTATTATTCCCATGACATTTTCCTCATGATCACAGAGATTTCTTTTTCTGTTAACACACAGCTTTTCTAAGACCAAAAAAAAAAAAAAGGAAAGAAAAGAAACAAGTATAACATTTAGCTCTTGAGAAAAGTACATCCTCAGCCTCTAGATTCTTGACAAGAAATGCTTCCACCAACCATGGATTTTCCTTACATTTTACAGTCCTCCCCAAAGCCCCAGCACCTTCAATTAGGTGACTTAACCTTGGTGGCAAAGGGGAAAGGGGAAGAACTGTGAGAATGAGAGCAAGCAGGCAAGAAAGCTGGAAAATGCTGATGAATCACTGTGTATTCTGAAAGAGTGAGGTCATGCATTTTTTCCCATGAATAGTTATCTCCCTTTTTACTATGAGCTACATCACCCATTTTATTTGGGATTATTTTGTTTGGGTGTCAGGGATATTTGTTCCTGTGACCTCCCTCCCCACCCCCCATAGAAACCAACATTTTATCTATAAACACGAGACACTGTATCGTTTGAAGCAGGTAGCCCCAGCCCTGCTCAGCTGTTGCCCTTGACCTTAAGAGAACTTTTATTTTTCTCTCCACTTCTCAGCCTGGGTTCTGTTTTCATGCCAACGTGACATTGTGGCCTTTTTTATGAAAGGTTTGCCAGCTGTGCTGAACTCACCAAGTTGTAGCAAAATATTTGATCTATATTTAATATATATGATATTGAACTGGAACAATCACTTTTGCCAAATAGCTTGCCCCGCCCGTGTCAGGCAGCTTGATCTAAACCAGAGTATGTATAGAAGTGTGTGCGCATGTGTTGAGATGAAGAAACATTAATAAACTAGAAAGCTCTATGACGTTCTTTTAGTTTAAGCTTTGGTTTTAAAATAGAAGCAAAGAAACACAAAGTGATTTATTCAATAAGAATGAGTTGTTACACGGTATTACCAGCAAGGATGTTACTTTTTAAAAATTACAGAATGCGGAGAACTTTTCTCCATTTTAATTGAGAGATAAGAAAGGTACAAACAGGAACAAAATAAAGAAAATAACATGCTAATAATGATCTGTTCCTAAAAAGAAATCCAGGCCATGGATTCCGCTAATATTCATTCGATATTAGTATTATTAAGACCACATAATAATATCATGTATAATTTTATTTTTCTTTGGGGGGCAGAGGGATGCACTTCTGGTTTTATAAAAATCAAAGTGCCCTTATTTCTATGATTTAAAGTGAACCAAATGACAATACTTGTGATGACAATTGTACATGAATATACTTATTCTTCTTTCGTGCTTTTATTCAATCAATTTTAAAGTGCCTAGTCTATGCTGTGTAGCAATGCAAAGCCTGAGAAACACCTCCTTCTTATTAAATAATTCTAAAAGTGAAGTTTTTCACTAAAATTTGAGGAAACATTATCATCCTGTGATGTATTAAAAATGTCTGAAGAGATGGGTTCAGATGTTTTCATGTTCTACAGGAATAAGTGATTCAAATAATAATTTGAAGCCTGAAAATTGTTTTCAAACTAAAATAGAAATTAATGAACTTTTCTGTTATGAAAGTCATTTTTCAATGTTACACTAAAAAAAAAAAAATGATCCAGACACAATTTTAATAAGTTCTAATTACCATATTTTCTGGATGACATCCACATTCTGGTCCAGGTCCATGTATCAGCCTTCTCTAGTCTGCTCTATGCTGCAGGAGATGGACCTCTAGGACCACACCATTGGGCTACCCGGACCTCGGGCTTCCCCCTGGGCTGGGTCAGTGAGAAGCTCTGGTAGTAGATTGGATCAGAGAACGTTAATGGGGCTGGGGTGTCTATTTCACCACAACTCACCTTGCTGAGACCACAGCTTGGCTTTGTCACTCTACCAAAAGCCGTATGCTTCTCAGGTAGTCCTATTCATACATCTACCTTCTCCAGTGTTCTGGGAACCTGTCTCCCTACTTTAGGGGAAGGGATCGCAGATCTGCTTGTCCCACTATGCTGATCTGTCCCTCGTTGGTTTCTCTAAACCCTGCCCACACCACTAGTAAAGACAGGAGTTATCTTTATTAAAAACTTTTCAATGACATCTTTTGAAAGAACTATCTATTCTGTCAGAGCCCTAACATGGCACAGGTATGACTATTAAAATTAAGTTCAAGCCACTTTCTTGTGGAATTCTAAAAATGAGTAATAAACTTTGCATTAGCTCCAATTTATCTCTCTTTTCTGTATTCTCAGCAACCTACATATATTTATCTAAACTTACCTGCATTTATAAATGAAACACATTATTCTAATGAAAATATATTTGCTATTGTTAACATCATTATAATAGATTTTAAAAGCAGGTTTTATTGCTTTGGTTAAAGAAAAAAAAGATAAATGTCTGTGGATTAGAGTTGTAAAAGCAGTGACATACAACTATCTCCAAAATACATAATTTAATTAGACCAACTAACCTTTCCGTCAGTTCAAGTGTCTGCTTCATGTGGAGAATCTTTCTTCATTGCTTTAATCCAAGTTCCTAGTAGGGGGTAACTCATGGTGGATTTTTAATATATTTTTTTATGTGTTGAATTTATGAAGAAGTTGAAAATCTAATAACTATTTTAAATGCCATAATGTTTCTTTTAAAGTTAAATGATACCTATCTGAGATATAAATATGTATATGTATATCTATAATTATTATTACATTAGTAACAGGCAAGAATCTAATGGAACTATTATGACTAAGGAATTAGATTTAAATGCCCTTACCTTAATTTCCAGAATAGAATAATAGACTCTCATACTTGGAAGAATTCTGCAAGAACAGTCACCCGTTAGAATTAGAAATATCTGTTCCTAAATTGAGCCCCAGATAATCTAAGAGAATCATCCACAAGTGATACACAATTGATCCTAAATTTAAACACCTCCCAGTTTTATAGACAAATATAAGCACCTGGATTTTGAAACAAGATCTCTTAAGGAATTCCAACGGCTCCATAGATGAAGCACTCAGAATATATCTGAAAAGTTGATACCACTCGAGAAAAGTAACTTTGAAGCTACGTAGGTTATCATCCTGTGCAGGGGGAGAGACAAGGGACCTGGGAATTGGCTTAACCTCCTCGCTTCTCAGGACCTGGAGCTCTGGCTGATCCCTGGCTGGGTTTCTAGAGACTGATTCCATGTGAACTGCTGTCAGTAAGTTTGAGGTCGCAAGGTGAGGTGGAGCTAAGACAAAAGAGCCCTGAAATAACACTGTTCTGGGGTGAGAGAGAGGCTAATCTTTCTTGCTGCTCATTCTATTTCACTTTTTCTTGTGTCTCCTTTTCTTTTATATCTCTGTATTTTCTTTGTCTTTTTTCACTAACTTCTCTCAGTTCCTTTCTTTCCCTTGTCTCACTGATGTCTTACTACTCAGTGGTGACTTAGCAGAACCATACCATCCTTGCTTCCATGGATAATTTGTTTTCTTTCTTTCTTTCTTTCTTTCTTTCTTTCTTTCTTTCTTTCTTTCTTTCTTTCTTTCTTTCTTTCTTTCTTTCTTTCTTTCTTTCTCTCTCTCTCTCTCTCTGTCTCTCTCTCTCTCTCTCTCTCTCTCTCTCTCTCTCTCTCTCTCTCTTTCTTTCTTTCTTCCTCACCCGAGGATATTTTTCCATTTATCTTCAGATAGAGTGGGAGGGAGGGAGAGAGAGAGAGAGAGAAAGATAGATGTGAGGGGGATATGTTCACTGGTTGCCTCCTGCATGACTTCGACCAGGGCTGGGGATGAACCACAACCGAGGCACGTGCCCTTGACTGGAATCGGACCCGAAACTCTTTGGTCCGCGAGCTGACGCTCTAACTGCTGAGCCAAACCGGCTGGGGCTCCATGGATAATTTTAAAAATTTTACCTTTATTGTTGAAAATAGTACAGATGCCCCCAGCCTCCGATTTTCCCCCCCTTGACCTCCTCCTCCCTGCTCCCGCCCCACCCCAGATCTTTACTACATTATTGTCTGTGCCCACGGGTTATGCATATATGCATATAAGCTCTTTGGTTATTTGTGGAATCCATGGATACTTTTGAATGTATCAATTTATGTAACTGGTAAATTGACAAGTAGAATTCAATTTATTTGAACCAACTTTTGTTGAAGGTCAAGCAATGTTCTTAGGAATCAGTTACAATTGCTGAGTCTATGATCTTAAAATCTGAACAGAGGCTTGTGTTGGAGGAGGGCATTGGGACTACATCTCCGCTGGCCCCACACCGCTGGAGGCCTCTTACCTTCTCCCTGTCCTTGGAATGTGCAACCCATCCGCTATCACCATAACAGCAGCCGTGCGAAGGACACAGCCTTGAGGGAATAAGGTGCTGTTGAGACCATCTGGACTTAAGACATGACATAACCCAGTTAAGCCTCTATATAAAGTTTTAAGATTCTTGGGAGGGGGGGCATGAATACTTACTTGCCTTGTGGCCCTTGTATGTGAGATTCCCTGCTTATTGACCTGCCACCCAGCCCTCTGGAGTGGTCTGCCTCTGTTTTCTCTCTTTCCTTCCCCTGTATGGGGGCCAGTGTCAAATTTCACCTGGAGAACTCCTGAGGTTGCAAACCAACAGTTTAAGGCAGATAAACAATGGTTTTTCAATTTCTATACGTAGGTGCAGATTTGATTACATCTGCCTGAGTGAACCAGAACAGGCAACTCGAAGTAGGTGATATTTGCACTGAAGAACAATTCACCACAATAGGTAAATATGGGAAGAGATCTTATTGTTTTATCATCACCGGAAGAAGAGAAGCCTGGATAAGGAGATAGACAGGGCTGGGAGAGTCCTGCAGGCCAGGACCAAAAGCCCCTAGATAATTAGAGAGTTTGGGACAATTCTTTGAAAATACTTCTAAATATGGAAGTGACATATTTGTAGATGTAAATTAAGCGATACAAAATGACCTGAATCAACGGAAAAAAATAATGTTAACAAAATGAAACAGAAGTGAGTGGAACATGGGACACGCTGGAATTGTTTTTCCTTTGTCCCGCCAAAGTGAGTAGTTATGCTAAATATTTTCAGACCCACACACTGTGCTAGTGTTATTGGAGTCCAATCTGAGCAATAAGCCATGTGATGGGCAAAAGTTATTCTAAACATTTTTTAGATCTGCAAGACCTAAAATAAAACAAAACAAACAGAAGAAACTTAAGACATAGAAACTAAAGCACAGTACAATGAAATCTACAAAGAAAGAATACATTTCTTGAGTAAATAAGCAGGAAAATAATCGAATTGTGTTCACCTTTCATTCACTTATTTTTTTTTTAAACAAATAAATATTGATTTTTTTTTAGGTTTGTTTTTGCCAGTTTATTTTAGGAACATGAAGAGTATCCCCCTCTCTCTCACTTTAGAGAAATCTAGATTTTATGGTAGAAGCTCAGTATATCTAAATACACCCAAGTGACTATACTGTGTTTTATTGCACTTTGAAATAGAGTAGCATCTGAAATGGAATATTATTTTTAAACCATTTCAGATCATCTGTCTTTTTACATTCCCCTTATATACTAAATATTGTTATAGTGTTTGTATAGATAGTATATATTAATCTATATAAAATATGGTAGTGGGAAGTACTTTTACTAGAAATATTTGCAGGAGAATTATTTCTCATCACTTATTTAAAAAAATCTTAATACATTTCTGTTTTTGACTGTTGCCAAAATGTTTCTTATTCTCTCCAGAAGTGAAACTGTTACTTTTGCTTCTGGTTTTAACTTGTAGAATCAGTTTTCCTAGGCTAAGATCATCATTATTTTTCTATAAGTCATATCCTAATACCGTACCTCACCTAGTGGGATTTACGTGGTATGAATTACTTTTAAAGTGAAAAAAAAAAAAAAAAAAAAAGCTGTTAAGATGGACTGATAATCATTGTCTTAAATATCATTTTCCCAACATAAAGGGTTACACCTGGAAACTGTTCATCACAGCCAAAAAGGCAGGGCCTCTTTGGGATGTGGCCCCTCGGAATGACTAATACAAAGCCATTTTTCTCATAAATCTGCCTATTCTCCCACCATCTGGTATGTGCATTTTTCCTGAGAGTTAAAAAAAAATACTGATGGAATGTTTTGACCCAACTGTAGTTAAATTCACATGGTTTACTCTTTTAGTTCCCAAGATGACATTTCAGCCAAGCCTATAGTGGGGTATTGCATCAGAATATCTTCTACAATGGGAATTCCAGGTGAGACATCTAGAGGCAAAAGGGGGAACTGCTTAAGAATTAAACCATCAGCAGCAGTGTTTTGCTTCAAATCAATGTTGAGTAAAAAAAAAAAAAAAAAAAAAAGCCGAGTTAAAAAAAAATCCTGACAGTCTGTGTACCCATCATTGAATAGCAACTCATAAACCCTCACAAGCATTAATTTCCAACATGCCAGACCTGCGAGTTTAACAGTTTTCTTGGATTTGCAGTGATTTGCTAGAATGATTTATATAGCGTTTATACTGTCAACACCAAAGATACATATTGCTGATTCAGTGAAAATACATACTTATAGAATACATGCTATGCATTATGTCTGGACATACACGTGGGCATTTGTCTCAAGCAAATACAAAATAATGCCTGCTTAAAGCTGTTGATCCAGGTAATATTGTATTCAAGCCAAAAGGCACACATAACATTTGTAAGAAAACAAATAATAACATCATATAACCTACCATGTATGAGGCACTCTGCTAGACTCTGAGTATACAGAGATGAAAAGGGCGAGATACTCCCTGCACTCATGAAGCTTATAGTCTAGTGTGGAGAGACAGACTTTAAAAAGCATCATAAGAAGTCATAAGATATATAAATGCAAATTATAGGACGTGCTATGAAGGAAAGAAGTATATGAACTCATGGAACGATAGATATTTATTGACAGAGGTGACTTTGGAAGTCATCTAGTGATCCAACACAGTATTTCAGAGTTAAAGAACACAAGGTTTCACTAGATAAAGAGACTTATTCAAGGTCACAGAACTAGTATGTAGCATATTTCAGATTAGACATAGGGAAAATTTAAAACAGTTAATTTTTCCAAACCAAAATAATATTCCTTGGATGAAAAGTGATCTGCACAGCTTTGCTACAGAGCAATAGGATTAGGAAAAGCAGTAGAAGAGAAGACTCCTTGACCTACAAATGACAGAAGAAAAGAGAAGTTGGTGATTCTTTTTGGGAGGTTGTGTCCGTCGGGCTGAATTAATTTAAATCCTGATAACAAACAATCCTAAAATTTTAGACTGTTACACAACATCTATTTCTCTCATGTTCTCTGTCCTTCACGCGTTGTCTGTGGCTCTGCTCCGATTTATCTGCACTTCGGGAACCGGGCTAACGAAGAAGACTTCCATCTGAAGCACCTCTGATTATGAGGCAGAAGGAAGAGCAAATGTGTTGACCCGTGTACTGGCTCTGGACACTTCTGCTAAGAAGCGTTCCTGTTGTATCTGCTCCCAAGGCAAGTGCTTCCAGGGCTTTATCTGAGTCTAGTCTTCCTGTTGGTAGAAGTGCCAGTTATGGGTGAATAATAAATACGATCTATCACATACATGGATGTATATGTTTTTCATAAAGACTGAAAGAGATGCAATATTTTAGTAAAGGTTCCTGGCAGCGTGTCTAGATGAATGCATGACTTCACAGTTGTTTACTCCCACAGCTGGTATCTAATTTCTCCTGGAAATACCTTACGTGTACGTGTGTGGGGAGCTCTAAATCTCTACTCTCAGCCCATGGAATGTGGGTTTCCACCTCTATCTTAAGAGTGAAATATCCACTATATATGTCTGATCTAAGCTAATGATTAGTTCAGAGCGCCCTGGACACAATGATTAGGAACTGAATCTAGAGTTGGTCTAATTAAAGCAACGCTCCACGCTTGTGTGGGAACCATGGGTGGTTGGTAACATGGACGAATGATTAATGTCCTGCTAGACTTGGAGCTCAGAGGACCTGAAGCAGAAGCTGCTCTAGTCATCTTGTTCATATCCAGAGCTTGAGAATGAAACCCAGCACGGGGAGCGGGAGACTCCTCCTCTGAGATAGGTAGGGGATCCATCCCTTGTAAAAATGTTTGAGCTCCTGAATGAAGTTGTTCGTGAAGACAGCCCTCCCCATGGGCTTTTCAGCTATTGAGATAATTTTGTTGTTGTTGCAAGTAAGTTGTTTAGGGTTTTCAACACTTGCAGTTTGAAATACGTGATAAAGATTTCGAGCAATTTACTCTGAAGCTATGCTTCCTTCTCTGTTAAGAAGACGACGTAATTGAATTAGATGGTACCTGGATACAGCATTCTAGGACTACATAATGTAACACAATGTATGCCATGATTAAGGCTTCAGTTCAAGAGCTTTAATGTCTATATCTAATTGGGATTATACTTCCAGTATTTCTCTTAGTATTAGTGACCAGAACTGCTCTTGTCCATGGCACTGCAACTTTATTCTAGGACATAGACAGTTTACTTAACGCCTTTGAGAGTCACAAAATAAGTCCATTGATATAGTTTCAATTGTATTTGAGTCATTCTTTTTAAAGTTCCAGGACCTTAGGCTCTTCAGATGCTACCACCTCTCCTAGTAAGTCCCCATATGGTTCACAGACTGTCAGCTGTCAACGGTATTTTTGCTGTAGCTCGGGCCATTCTCTAGTTTCCCATTTTGTGGTTTAAATCCACAAATGTTCAGACCCTTTCTGGTATTTTCACCTTGGCCAATAACCTAAGGAGTGATCTACTTGAGTTCTAATTTTCCATGAAATTCATTTTTCTTATTTGGCCGAGTTCTGGGAAGCCTGAGAACAAGTGAGAGGTATAAGAATTTTTCTTACCAATTTTCAGTCCAAATTGGGAACCAGATTTAGTCCAGATGGATCCCCCAGATCATGCTCAAATCTTTAGAGTAGCTACATTCGTCATGAAGTCACGCCAACGTCCTCTGAATCCTTGAAAACATAGTATCGTAAAGAAAGAAACAAACACTGCTCCCAGAATCTCCTTCACACTAAGTACTCAATATATTTCTGAGTTATCAGTTATGGGGCCAAAGAAAAAAAATTTTTTTATCATAGATGGCTAAAAAGTTACTCTGTCATGTCGCCCAATGCATGTTTTACCAGAAACGTATAGTGACATTAAGAGAAAGTATAGTCTCCTCATTTTAGGGCCAAACACAGTTGCAGCCTAGAGTACTTAAGTCACTAGCCTGTAGCTACAGGGGTAGAAGAATCAGGATGTGAACACAGAGCTCTATCACTCCAGAACTTGAACTGGCGTCCCGTCTTGTGTCTTGTCTCCTTGTCTTGGCCTCATTCTTCTTCCTCCTTTGTGTGCCCCACCTTCACCCTGTTCTGGGTTCTAAGATCTCTAAAAGAAGGAACCTGGCTTGGCTGACTCTGTTCTAAGACTATCGATCCAACAGTCATAACAGAATTATGTTACTGCTGACGATGCTTATGAAGTGGAGGAGACCCAACAAGGAATAGGTGTTACCAATGTCTGATCCCACCCTGAAGCCAAAGAGTGGGCTCGAGGCATTCTGCAGCCCATTGTAGGTGGGACATTTCTTCCATATGGGGCAGGTACCTTGTGCTCCTTGACCCTTTTACCTACAGCTGCTAAGTGTATGTTTCACTCTAAGCCTAGTATATTGGGTGAACATCAACTATGAGTGAACATCCCACCAAATAATGATGAGTGCATTAGTTTCAAAAACCTAAGTAAGGGGAAGAACTACAATCAAGTCACCACATTCTCTAAGGTGATATATTAGAACATGAATTCCATTGAAAGTGTGATGTCTTGGAGTTCTGCCCAGAGTTTTGATGGACTGACCATAAAATCCTTAATGAGTAGAGATTACAAATTGTGACTATGATAATTTAGGTAATATGGGAAATTTTATTTTAAGGACATATCTTTGAAATAATTTTGTTGTACTGTGGTATTCTAGTTGGAATTTAAAAACAACACAATAGATTTATTATCCTAAGCATTTTCTCAAAATAAAATCTAGAAGCTGCCATGAAAAATCACAGTATTTTATTTTTTTCTATGACTATACTGAAGGTAAAGAAATCTCCCTTTCTCCTATGATGGACACTTCTCCATGGAGACTCACCTCATATATTGATAGTTGAAACTTGAAGGTCTTTTGGTATTTGGTGTTATTTTTATGTGATCCTATTTCTTTATCATTTAATTGTTTCAGTTCAAAATTTGCCTGTGGGCCCTTTGAGTTATGACAAAAACAGCTGTTACATGACAAGTTGCCCTAGTTAGTGGACGCCGGTCACACCCCATTGTCACCTGCAACACCCGGGAAAAAGGCAATCCCGGTTTCAGATGCACCCATTTCTACAACCTCAGAACATTGTTTTCATGCTTTCGAGCTGTCAGGAGGGAAAGAACATATCCACAATAACCTGTACTTCATTTATCATCTGTTTAATGCCTGTTTCATATGGCCTTTTAGCGCTTACCAGAAGGTCATATAAATTAAAAAATACAGGTCTAGGAAGCAATAAAGCACATTCTTAGGAACAAGAAGGCATATTTAAGGGAAGAAAGATGGACACCTCATTGAATAATTTTTAAGACAATGAAAGATTGTACTGGATCGAGAAGAATACTGGAGTTTGCATTATAAAGGAGACACTGGAAGAAAGGATACATGATAGTGGCAGCATGTTAGTGGGGATTTATAGTGTACAAGCATGTGTTATTGTGCTTCACTGTATTGTGTTTCACAGATGTTGTGGTTCTTTTACAAATAAAAGGCAAGACTCTCCATCAGCCAAAAAATTACGACTTGCTTCACTCTGGTGTTCTGGAACCGAACCCACAACATCTCTGTGGTATGCCTGTATGCATATTCGTATTTAAACCAAAGATTTCCATGGCCAACATGTTAAAAACAACCCAATATATAATATATTTGACTAATCCTTTAAGACTAAAGTTCAAAATTTATAATATTATATGTTGAGTGTTGGGAATTAAGCATCTAAGCATATTCTCTTTCTTTTAAGTATGAGATAAAACTGCTACAAGATTCCAACAGAAAAATAATGTATTTAATGCAAAAAAAATCACACTATCCTCACTACATAAGTATAAAAATAGAAATTAAATTCGATCAACATAGTAATAAAGCAAAAATTAGAATTTGAGTTATGTAAAAATAGAAAAAAAAGAGAAAAGGACAATAAGTAAACAAGAAAACAAAAATAAACTGAATGAGTAGATCAGTATATATCAGTAATTTCAAAATACTCTTACTATTTTGGTTTAAAATTTATATTAAAGTTTAAAAGAGTCAAATTTAATCATAAAACAACCCCCCCCGTTACTATTTATAAGTAAATCTAATCCAAAATGGTCCCAAAATAATGATGAAGTAAATAATACCTAAAAGATGCAGAAAAATAGGAAAAATTAAAAAAACAAGCTATGATAGAAATTAGAGAGCGAAGTGTTTGCCTATACTAATAAAAGGCATACTCCACATAAAGATATAATGACTTTGAACATTTAAATGCTGAGTGATATAAAATCAAAATGAGAGGTTTATATGACTTTTCCTGGATCACAGAGTGTATAAATTACAGAGTAAGAAATTAAACCACATATCCTGTAGCTAAAACCCAGTGTTCTTTCCATGCTGATCAAATTTTCAAAATAGGGCTAGTACTGGCCACCTGAAAAGTCATGCCATTTACAAATGCATGTATGCACCACTTTAAGGCTTCATGTGATAATTTTCAGAGACTGAAATGACTGTTGTCACCTGTGAGCTCCAGAGCAAAGTATGGAAATTAAGCTTTTGAGATCTTTTCACTTTTTCTCTAGTTTTCCTCCAACGCCCCCTTCAAGGGCCCTCCCCTCCTGTTCCTTGTCACCAGGCTCTCCAGGGGCTCTGGCAAGATGCACTTTTCAGCATCAGCTCTGCAGCATCTTCTAGTCATGGAGGGATTCAGGGCTCTGTTAACTGGTGCTACAGCACTGATTTTGGTCGTCTGCAAATTCAAGACTCCTTACTTTTTATTTTTTTAGTTTTTTTTATTAATTTATTTTTGTTACAGATGTTTCTCCTTTTTTCCCCATTGACACCCTCCTCCCCATCCCCCCACCCCGTCCCCAGCCCTGTTGTCCATGTCCATCAGCTATGCATACATGCACATAAGTTCTGTGGTTTATCTCCTCCCTCCCTCCCCCCCCACCCCCTCCTCTGAGGGGTGTCAGTCTATACCCTACTTCCACATCTCTGGGTCTACCCTGTTCCTCAGACTGTTATGTTCATTATCTTCCACAAATAAGTGAGATCATGTGATATTTGTCTTTCTCTGCTTGGCTTGTTTCGCTTAGGATAATACTCTCGAGGTCCCTCCATGTCGTCTCAAAGGATAAGTGTTGGCGAGGGTGTGGAGAAAAGGGGACTCTAGTACACTGTTGGTGGGAATGCAGACTGGTGCAGCCACTGTGTAAAACACTATGGTGTTACCTCAAAAAATTAAAAATTGAATTGCCATTTGACCCAGTGATCCCACTTCTAGGAATATACCCTAAGAAGCCTGAAACACCAACCAGAAAGAATACATGTACCCCCATGTTCATAGCAGCACTATTTACAATAGCTAAGATCTGGAAACAGCCCAAGTGTCCATCAGTAGATGAATGGATAAAAAAGCTGTGGTACATGTACACAATGGAGTACTACGCAGCTGTAAGAAAGAAAGACTCCTTACTTTAATCAGAAGGTGCAAAAGAAAGCCTGAGAAGCTAGGAAGAGAGGGGCCCAGGTTAGGACATTACTTTTCCTGTGCTCAGTATATTAAAACAAAACAAAAATTCAATGTGCCCTTCACTCCATCCCTAAAAAGTGCCAACAGATAACATTCTCAGAACCTAAAATAACAAACCCTATCATCCCAGGTCCTTTAGCTGTTTCTTTCCAACGTTATAGTATGCATTTATAGTTTTCAATTGTCTTTCTCGATAAAGTAATCACTACACGAGGGCAGGGATTATGTCTGCTTTGTTCACTATTTCCCCAGCACCCTGGCACATGGTAGAGGCTCAATAAATGTTTGGGAAGGAAGGAAGGAAGGAAGGAAGGAAGGAAGGAAGGAAGGAAGGAAGGAAGGAAGGAAGGAAGGAAGGAAGGAAGGAAGATGAAATAAAACTAAATAAAAGGGAATGATGACTCTTATTTTTAGCATGTATTTCTGAAACAAGAGAAAATTTTATGTTTCCACATAAAAGTAATGGTCTTTATTTTTTCATAACATTTTACCATGCTTTCTTTAAATGATTGAATTTGTTTTACATTTCAATATCTTTCTGAATACTCACCTAAAAGGAAATCAAAATTACTTCTATAGTTGAGATACAGCTACCCTTACAAAGCAATCAATTTCTTTACCTAATGCCAAAGAATATTTCAAAAGGGTAAATTAACTTGAAATATTATAATTATTGGTATTTTTCCAGATGTTTAAGCAAACACTAACATATCTTTTCTTATAGCCTCACTTATTCTCATATACTGCAACTTAGCTGTGTTCATGGTATATAAGTTTATATAGAAACACATTGTTCTATGTAAAGATTCAGTGAAGCACATGACATTCGGTACATAGCCTAAGATATTATTATAGGTAGTTCTTTTACCCCAAAATTTCAGGTGCTTTATGAAATAATTCAATTAGCTTTCCCAGTGTCTTTATTAAATATTCAATGTAATTAAATGACATAATTCATTTCTATTGTGATACATTTTAAGGCATATTTCACTAATGGATGCTATTTACCTGGCCTATTTGGCTGAATAAGATATCATCATTTATAACTATATAAAATTATTTCTACCCATGCTTCTAACTAAAGTACTTCTTTAAGTTAATACTTAATAATAATAAAAAAAAGTATTAAACATTGCTGGGAGAGTAATCATAAACAAATTCATAGAAGAAGGAAGAGAACCTTGAGCTCCAGATGAAGAATTCAGGCCCTTCAATATCTTAATTTCAGCCCATGAGACCTTAAGCAGAGAACCTGTCTAGGCTGTGTCTTGACTTCTGATCTAAGAAACAGTGAGATAATAAATGGGTGCTAGACTAAGCCGCTAAGCATGTTTTAGTTTCCTATGCAGCTACTAATCCAGATTGCCAACTGTGTTATTTAGAACACGTAGTGTGTGTAGGTTGTGCCATATAGAATTTCTGATCTTTGACGCATAAAATAATGGCAACTTCATAGAGTTGAATGAATCCTTATGCTAATCAGGTGATTCTCTGTGGTTATAGGACTGAGACTCTCAGCACAAGAGAACACCTCCCGTAGTCTGCCACATGACTCTCTCTGTAGGTAGTTCATATGGTTGTTTGCTTCTGTAGGGCAAACAGGAGAATTTCTGACTTCTTTCATACTCAACCTCTAAATCTTCTTTTCAAGGACTTGACTGATAAGGTCAGGCTCAACCAGGGTAATCTTTTTGATCAACCACAAGTCAGCTGACCAAGGATCTTAATTAAATCTACAAAATCTCTTCACTTTTGACATGTTTTATTGGTTAGAAGAAAGTTACAGGTCTCACCAACACTCAAGTGGATGGGATTAAACAAGGGTGTGTGTCATCATTTTAAAAGACTCTCACTTATGAACTGGTGTGGCTAAGAGAATGGTCTATAATCTATTATCTTGTCTAGCAGTTATTTATCTTAGCTTGTGTGTTCCAAGCAGCATATTTACCCAGTGTTGTTCATTATAGATAAATCTCATTCTGTACCTATTCATAGTCACTAGCATGAAGTCTGTATCAATTTTACTGTTGAGGTGTGTTATTTCTGTCAATATACTTTCTGCAAAATTCCTGAGACTACTTGCTGATGCCCGGAGATGTTTTATCTACTTACATGGTTATGGGGCTTTGCATTTTGTTCAAAATGCTTTGGTCTTCTTGCTTTCTTAATCCCGTCATTCACTTAAGAATATTTTTCAAGAACCTACTGTTTCAAGGGGGGAGATGGATAAAGTGTACAGATTTAAGAGTGGAGCTTATAAACTAGTTGGGGAGACAGCTATTAGTCAACTAATCACACACAAATAGATTGTGATTGCAACAATAGCTACCAGAAAAGGAAAAAAATGCAAGTTTTATATTTGGATAACCAGATCAAGTCCGGTAAATCTGCCATATTACCCTGAGTTAGTCAAGTGATCAACTAGAAATAAAATTAACTAGAAAATAAGATTCTTTTTACAAAATCAATGGTCTGAAATAAAGACGTTCTGGAGACATGGATGAGGGACATTAAGGGAATGGAGGTGGAGGGGGTCTAATTAGATTAACTCTGAAAGCCATGTGTGGTTTCAGGAATCAGTAGGGTCGTAGAGGCAAGGCCGGTGTGAAGGGAAGGCTGTGGGAGGAAAAGGGGAAGAAGCACAGAGATGTTTACATTTCCACAGAATAAGTCACTGTCACTGAGGTCACTCAGCCTCCAGAATGGCTTTACCACAGAATGAAACCCGCAAGTCTGCCTGACCTGTGTTGGTGGAAATATCCTGAGCACTGTGACCTTGCTAAGGGAATGCCATGTGCCAGCGGCATTTCTTCCAGCTGAGCACCACACCTGGATTTGATAAATAACATTTTCTTATCTGCCACCATTCTGGGACGGTGAGTACTACCAGGCCTCTGTGACTCACTAGCTTTTCAGTTGGAGTTTTAAAACCGTGGAGGAATTTCCCTGCAGCTCCACATGTAGCACACCGAGATGTAGCGCGTTTATTTATCATCTCTCTATTCACTAAGGATCTGACAAGAAGCTTTTCAGAAAATCAAAATGGAAGGACCACAGAAGGGCGATAGTAGGGGATGCTCTGATATGCATCCACAATGTGTACTTTCCTGGTTTGTTGAAAGAAAATGAAACTGTCTGCCTCCAGTGCTGGTGAGACTGGGGTGGACCCTGTGGTTCAGAGAACAATGATCACAGCTCCACGGTGACACGATGATGCAGGGACCAGCAAGCCTTTCAAGTAAGCACGGCCTTTCTGCAAGAAGAAAATATTCTGGCAATGAAGGTTGTTAACACTGGAACTGGATTCTAACTCATATGGTGTAATCTGTTCTAATGGAAGTTTTTAGAAACAGAAACGATTTTAATAGGTCCAGGAGAGTAGAGGCATGGCTCTGCATGAGATAGACCATCAATGAGTTGACTATTATAATTATTTTCCATGGCAAGTTTAGATTTAATTATAATAATATAAAAAAAACAAATTAATGTATACGATAAGCCACTTTGCTTATTGCATTGAACTTGTTTATGGCGCCCAGTTGCCTACGATTTACAGTGACATTCCTTCAGCATGCACTCACAACCCAGCTCACTTTTGCAAGCTTCTAAAAGCCCCAGCTACACCTAGCCACTCTATCCTAGCATCCTTGCTTACTTATGATTAGCTCTTCATGTTTGGATATTCATATTTGTATCTTGGTAGCATTTGCTCTGTAGTTTCTAATTTGTGATATTGTCTCATCCTCTATCTTTTCCACTATTTATACTTCAAGTCTCAAATTTCAGGTTACCTCCTTGAAGAAGGTCCCTAATTCACCACTTATAGGCTGGTATAATCCTCCTCCGTATCATTTGTTTCCATCGTTTTTTTTTTAGATATCTGCACACCTCTCAGGCAGTGAACTGCACAAAGCCAAAGACTATATTTTACTCATCTTTTTATTGTTGACGATAACCACAATGCCTACCCAAAAGCATGTAATACCATGAGTGTTTTGAGATAGGTGCTTAATTAGATATGCATATCCAATATGCTTACTGCAAACTTTCAGACAGATTCCTGGATGGTCCACATCAGTTGGCTGATGAGTCATGGATTCTTCTGTGGAAGTGTCTCTTAACTTTTTAAAATTTTTCTTATCTCACTTTCTAAGTCAAGACCCTCATAATTTTTACCTATATTTTTGAATGATCCTCCTAACTAGTTTTCATACCTTCAAAGAATCCTCTACCCAACACATCGTTTACAAAGTAAACACAGGTATTATTTTTAAATGGTCTAAATATATCACTTTCTTGCCCAAACCACAACAACAATAACAACAACAAACAACTTTGATGTGCCCTCAGCATATAGTCAACCAAGAATGAAGACTGTTGGTGGCTGAGGACAAAATTAACTGAAAAGTAAAAATCAGCCCTGCTGAAAATCAACAAGAAAAAGGATAGGACTTGCTAACGAGCAGACTGCAATATTCCCTTCAGAACATAAGCAATGCTCAAGCTGGGACACAGACAACACCACACAGCACCACAAACATGATGAAATATTCTCCTTCTTCTGACCAACATCAGTGACTGCTGCTTCTTTCCAGGACAACTCTAGTCCCACTTTAATCTTCCCAGTTCAGGGATACCTTTGTTAAGATACCCCGTCACAAATTAGCCCCTGCAACTTGACAGTGTCCAATTCACACCTGACTCTGGCTTCCTAATTCTTATTCCAACTTACCCGTATGAATCCAAGTCCCTTCTTAATCTCCCTATAGTGACCCCTAAGTTGCCCCTGGGATGTGTGTTCTCTATTGCTGTAGTGCAATTCACAAACATAACTTTGTTTGGCTCTAGGAGTGCTCTTGGTAGACTTTGTTGAACCTACAGGACACACTAAGAATTTTTCAATGGGCTGTTATAATGCCCCTCCTCCATTCCAGTAAACATCCTGTTCCCACAGTGAAAGTCATGGTTGATAATGAGAGATTATACTGATGAGAGAACATTACTCATGGCTTTTGTTTGGAGGCAGAAACGATAGATCAGTAGGTCTACAGAAATAGTTAGCAATTGAGACTCTTTTTATTCTATCCAAAAATCCAGCTTTCTCTCCTCTAGTCATAGGTCTTAAGACATTTATACACCAAAAATATACCCTTACCCCAAACACATCATGTACTTTCTTATTTTATTTCTTATTTCTTACATTCTTAACTTTACCAATTCTGTTAACCATTCTCTATGTGTTAAATATCTGTTTAAAGCCCAGTCCAACTCTCATTTCTTCTGGGATATTACCTTCAGTCCAACATCCAGAATGAATCACCTTCTCTTCTAGACTCACACAAGCCTTTAAACTTATATTAAACTTCATTGTGTATGTGTTAATCTCTTTCTCTGGATTATAAACCCTTTGGCTTTTACAAATCCACGTTTTAAAATCTTAGTGCCCAACACAGTTCCTTAAAGTAGGGCTGCACAATATATAATTGATTAGCTTCGAAGGTTAACCAAATTCTCAAGAAACTTGATATTAATCGAGGATTCTAAGCTAGCGATTTAACACAGTATTCAATTCTGGCTTAAAAACCAGAAGTGGTAGCTTCTCAATCCATTTTTGATGGAAAAGTTCCCTGAGGAGGCCAATTATAGATTCAAATATTACCACTGAGGACCAGCTTACAGAGGAGATGGAATTTTCTGGAAGAACAGTTCTGATAGGTTGTAACATATCCTAATGTATAGTCTTCTTCCACTTATGAATATTGCAGGAGACATAACTGCTATCATCAGCAAAAACAAGAGTATCAGCTTTCCTAAGAAATTTAGTAATAAAGTTCTTGCTCTTCTGTCCCCTACCACTCTGGAAGTTTGAATACATTAGGTTGAACTATAGAAAGTTTCCATTTTGTTTGGTCAAAAATTGTCAAATATCATCAATGCCATAGTCCAAACCAATCTGTATTTCCTAACTCTATACTGTACTGTGACAATTGAGTTGATTAGATTACATCTTTCTTTTGTTTAATTTTCCTCTGTTAATGTGCTCTCATCATGAAGAGTGGACTTGGCTGTTCCACATCTCCATAGCAACAGACATACACATCATTGCATAAGGAGAATTCTTCCTGGACATGGTGAATTGTAACCATTTACTATTTATTTTTACTGTTTTCTAACTGAGAGTGGTGTTTTCTTGACCTTGGCCTTCATTGCATTAAGAAAACTAAAACAACCAGGCTGGCTAAAGCACAGCAGTTATCATCTTCAGAGATTTTATCATATTGCTTCTGATCAATGAATATACCATCGAAGTTTAGAAATTGAATCTAACCACCATGCACAATGTACTTTATTGCAGAGAATTCATCTTCGATGACTGCCAACATAAAATAGTCTTCTTCTAAAACATCAAGTCAGGGTTGTTATGATTAAGAACCATTTCCCAAATATGGTGATCTCACTGCCTGGATCCTGAGTCAGAGTTGAAGACAGCTTTCAGTGTGCTAATCTGCCATGGTTGATCATATCAGTACTACTTAAATCCCTTTTCTAATAATATTTATAATATTAAGTAGTCAATTTTAACTATTGAAGATTTTATTTCCAAATTTTTCCACCTGGGGAATATCACTGCCTCAGAAATCGATTGCCATCTAGGACATTGATTACACTTAGGTATCTTAACATTTACAGATTTCCTTTTTTTTCCTATTTCTCTTTGCTTTCCTCCTAGAAATCCTTGGTTCAGGCACTTCAGTTTACTTTTCCACTAGTAATAACTACAACATGAAGGTGACAGCTAAGTTTGCATAAGCAAGTGAGTTGATTAAAAGAACAGGGAGTTCTAAGTCACCTGTTGTTGAAAAAAAATATGAATATACAATGCAAAGATAAAAGATGAGATTAATTGTTGTGCAACCACATGTGCTGCTAATAATATCCCAGCTGCTCAGAAGACACATCAACACTTTTTTTTTTAGCCTCGTATATTTAAGATTTTAGGAAAAGTAAGTTAATTTTTTAAAATAAAAATTTTAAGGAATAGTTTTAGATTTACAAAAAACATGCAAAGATAGTACTAAGTTCCCACATACCCCCACCCAGGGTTCCATGTTATTAAGACATTGCATTAATATTAGACATTGTTCACAAGTAATGAACCAATATTGATACATTATTATTCAATAAGGTCCATACTTTACTCAGATTTCCCCAGTGTTTACCTTATATCTTTTCACAGAATCCCATCCAGGATACCACATTACATTTAATCATCATGATCATGTCTCCTGATGCTTTCTTTCACTGTGACAGTTTCTAGAACTTTCCTTGTTTTTGATGACCTTGACAGTTTTAGGAATACTGATCAGATATTTTTTTTTTAGAATGTTCCTCAATTGGGATTTGTCTGCTGTTGTTCTCTGGATTGTGCTGAGAATAAGACCACAACTGCAAGGTGTTATTCTCATCATATTACATCAAAGGAGCACACTACCAACTTGACTTATCACTGTAGAGTTAACCTTGACCTCTTGACTGAGGTAGAGTTTGTCAGATTTCTCCACTGTGAAGTCACTCCTTTATCTCCTTTTGAAACAGTACTCTTTGGAAGGAGGTCATTATGTGATGCCCACACTTAAGGAGTGGGTAGTGCATGAGGGGGCTTCTTGAAGGCAGAGTATCTACGTAAATTATTTGAAATCATTCTGCATGGGAGACTTGTTTATTTTTTCCCATTACCTTCACCCTATAATTAAATAATCAGACTAGATGCATGACTATTTATTTTTACATTGGTTATAGTCCAGCACTACTTTATTAATTTTGTTGATAAAATTATTCCAGCTTTGGCCACTGGAAACTCTTTTCATTGACTCCCGTATCTCTTTGACATATCCTCACTGAATTTGTTTTAAGCACCTCGCATTTTTGGGCACTGCAACATGATCCAAACTCATTTTGTAGATTCCTTGGCTCAGCCCTAGAATCAACCATTTCTGAAAGGATCTCTGGCTCCTTTTGCTGGAGAATAGCATTACAAACAAAGACGTGGCCACGAGGTGTGCTCATTGCTACTGGGATATAGTTGCTTCTAGACTGCCTTAGATGAAAGATCAAGGAAATGTATGTGTATATATTAATCAATATACTTACCCACATCTATAAATATTTTATGTGTATATCTGTGTTTATATTGAGCTAAACATGTGTTTATGCTGATATCTCCAACTCTAATCTATTACCACATGGCTCATTCTAGCTTCTTCCTCCCTTTGTTCATCTGTAACCTTACAATCCAGCATGAGAAACTTGACTCCTACCATCCTATGTCCATTTAGTTAATTGTTCAGTTCCAGTATATATGTATGGTGGTTTCAAAATTGTTAACTGATATCCTCATGGGAAGCAATTTACCAAACAGAGAAGAGTGCTTATATACCTTTCCTTTTGTCTTTGTTTTACAGTCCCTATTTATTTCCAAAATTATTTAGTACCTTTTCCCGTAACCTCTTCAGAGAAGTTATTTAATGCATTTTTAATATATTTCCCTACTTTTGTCACAATCTGCGTTCCATCCTGGAATCCCCCAACCTGCTAAATGATGTTTTAGTTATGCATATATTTACCTCAGGATTTCTGTTGGAGGGGGAGAATGAAAACCAGTTTGGAGAATTATGAAGCCTAAAACACTTTGAAAACTATTTCAATAGTCCCGTCTAGAGATGGTAATTCCTGGAACCAAGGAATTATTCCAGAAGAAAGGAGTGGATGGAGTTTGGATGGAATGCAATTGGCGAGGGAATTGTGGAGAGAATAAGAAGATTAAGAATATATGCCCAGCTGGGGTAGCACAGTTGGTTGAGGATTGTCCTGTGCACTGAAAGGCTGCCAGTTTGATTCCCAGTCAGCGCACATACCTAGGTTGTTGGTTCAATCCCCAGTTGGGACATGTACGGAAGGCAAATGATCCATGTTTCTCTTTCACATCAATGTTTCTCTCTCTCTCTCCCTCCGCCCCACCAACTCTCTCTCTCCCTTCCATCCTCTCTAAGCATGTCCTCGGGTGAGGATTAAAAAAATGTTTGTATGTAGTAAAAGGACGAGAGAAGGAATGTCTAGATAGCCACAAGGGGTTAAAAGATTATGTAGATAATACTATCAGTGAGTAAGGGCAAATCAAAAATTTGAGGCGCAAGTAGTGATTGTGGGAAAAGTCCAGTGCTAACTCAGTTTGAACACATGAAGTTTGAAGGACTCATACGTGAGTTTTGTACTAGAAATACAGAAATGAAAAGATCGTCTTTATGTGACAGTGCATCATACAAAGTCAACACTAGTAGATGCCAACACCAATTTTTTCAATAACCATTTATCTTTAGGGTCCTGGGATAAGTTAAATTGCAGCAGAGTTCAGTGTGACTGTGACAAAGTTAGTTTTTACTGTTTTTATTTTGCCTAGCTTGACCTCATGGGAGGCAGGTCATAGAAATAGCCTCTGGCAATTACTTAGGAGAGGGAGAAGGAGAAGGAGAAGGAGAAGCAGGGGAAGAGAGGGAGAAAAGGACAGGGGAAGAGGAAGAAGAACAGCAGCAGCTTACATGTGAAGAAATCAAATCCCTTCTCCATTGTAACATCTTTTGGTGCCTTGCCAATTTCAGCTCACATCCCCAGTGATAGGATTTTTGTCCTTTATTTGTTTTTAGAGATGTCTCCATATATTGACCAGATCTTGACATGTAGGTCCTGGGATCCCAACTCCATGTCTATTGTCAGGAGGCCAGCAGATAAATATCATGGGTTAGAATGACTTTCTATACCAGTGATGGGATTGGTGGAGTGTACAAAGCAAAAGTAGTACTATTGTCACCAGACAGCTCTGTTGAGCTGATACGAAAACATGGGAAAAGCTTGTAGCATTGTTAAGTTATGGAGCATCACTTTTTTGAGCTGATATTAATTCTAGAACAGGTTATCAAATTCCAGTTACAGCCTCCCTCAACAGACACTTCAATTCATTAATAAATGAATAAACTCACACATTTTATTTCTTTACAACACATTGATGATCACACACACACATACACGTTAGAATAAAGATTGTATACGTGCTAAAAATATGGCTCAACTATAACAATGGCACTACTGAGGATGACAAAATGACAACGGGAATAAGCTATCACAAAGGGAAAACCTTAGAAGTTTTCATCAGTGGCAACATCAAGACTGGCTTCACAAACATATCGTTGGTGCCCCCTTCCCTCAGAACGTGGTAATATACCAAGTCTACTCAATGTCATGTGATAAACATACATGTGTTCTGAAGCATGAACATTTCCCAAAGTCATGTATAATTGTCAAGAGCAACAACAACAGCAAAAAAAACCATGGACGTTTTATAGAGTTGAATACAAAAATCTCTATGAAGTTTTAAAATAGAATACATGGCCAAGTTATTTTTGCACTTAGGAAAATCTGCTTAAATTTTGTCCCCAAGACCTCCCAAAAATATGACTTTTTTTTTGAGCTCAGAATACTTATATTTGAATGAGATTATCTTGTGAAGCTTAAACCTTTGAAAGTTCACTGAAATTTAGAATAAATTTTACATCAGAAAAAAACTGAATTTATTAGACAGATGATATATAGATAGCAAATGTGGCAAATAATTCATTGAATATATGTACGTCTTCTCTATTTCTTCTCTCTCTCTCTCACTGGCAATTGGGTCAGTCTCATAAAAGAGTCACTTTGAACAGCAGATAGATGTTATACTACCTGGACACTTTTTCGTTAATTTAAATGATGCTGTCGTGTCCTAATAATTAAGAACAAAGACCTTTCCAATCATATCACCTAGAGATCATTTTACCCACTGCTGTTTGGCTGCCAGGCCGGTCTCTTTATTCAGGAATGGTGAGGTAGATACCTTTATCTAGAGAATTAAAGTCCCATGATTTGTTGCCTTTGCCAATAACAAAAATGTTGGACAGATGGGCGCCACTCTGTGGCTTTTGGCAGCTTTCACATGAACCACATCAAAAGAACTAAGATGTTTCTCTGTATTGGTGATCACACCAATTCTTCCCAGGTTAGCACCACCAGTCACCATACACAGGTTACCAAAGACAACTTAATGAAATCAATAATCTTGTCAGTCACCAAATCAATCTGATCAATCTTAATGAATCGCTGAATGCAAATCTTTACTTCCTCTCTGGTCGGGACATACATAAGTCTGTTCCTTAGGAACATGGTGATGGGGAGATGTTCTCTCAGCTCCTGGGGACTGGTAGGTGGATGGGGAGCAAACACCTTGGTCAGTTTCGCCAGCGTCTAATGTTTGGAGTGGCTACATGCTTCAGATGCATCTTGGGAACACAAGCCTTGGCTGTGCTAGGCATGAAAATAGCCAAACGTGCTTGCCTTCTGATAAAATGACAATTTCAACTCTCTTAAACTTTGTTTCCTGGGTGACCAAATTGATTTATAAATCTTAATAATGTAATCTTCACTTGCTGTTGAGGCTAAAGATACAACTAAAAATATCCTGGTGATAGCTATGATATGTATCACTATTTTTAAACTGAATACAACAGAAACCCAAGCTAAATTATTCGAGAGAGAGAGAGAGAGAGAGAAACTTATTAAAAAGACATTAAGAAGGCTCACAGAATAAAAGGAATAGCTAAAAATTGATTAGGCCTCAGAGAAGACAAGAGCTTAAATCTCACCCAAGATCAGGTAGCAGAATTTAAGAGATAATCTACTAAGGTCTTAAATTTTGAGAAGAATCAATTATACCCATTCATCTTCATCCCTGAGTTGCTTAGGTCAAGATTCAAAGTGTGAGGGAAGATTATGGTGAGCTGAGCTATTCACAGCCCGTTGGCTAGTTGGGTTCTTGGGCACATTTACTGGTAGTCCTTCAGGTGTGCATGAAATGGAAAAAAAAAAAAGGATTATATGTAGCTTTGGATGCTTGACAGACATCTTTTAATTAAATCAACTTAACATTTCATTGCCTTCTGGTTGTCAGTCAGTTTAGACTTGCCAAATAGAGTCCATTATTTAACCAAGATTGTTTTGAATATTTAACCTTATCAAACACTTAGTTTTTCCCACATCTGGACATTGAAAACCTACACGAATTTAACCAATTGCCAAGTAAAATTAAAATTTAATTGGAAAACTTTTCAATTAAACTGTTTATTTAGCATTCATCACATGCAAACTAGGTATTATACTTGGAAGCTTAGACTTTTTAATTCAGCATATAAATACTGAATAAAATGACTTACTCAGGTAATAAACTAAGCTTTTCACAAACTTAAAATAGTAAATAGATGTGCCATATGCTAGTACATCATAGATTAAAGTTGAAACTTATTAGACCTTACTTACTTTGACAGTAAAGTAGAATATATATACTTGTATTAGGGGGACCGGAAAGTAATGTCGTTTCTGCACATTTCAATATTCAGTTGTCATTTATCAGCTCATTGTGTACTTGAAAATCATGCCAGAGACATTTTAAGGTTAGAGTGACTTGTTTACTCGTAAATAATTAAATCTTAATATTTTTTTTTGCAATTTATAGTGAAATGGCCAGCCAAATACCAGAAGAGGTACATATCTGACATTGTATGCTTTTTGAGTTTCACAAGGGTAGTAACGCAACAGTTGCTACCAAAAACATTTGGGATGTTTATCCAAGTGCATTAGACGTTCATAAATGCCAAAGGTGGTTTTCTAAGTTCAAATCCGGTAATTTTGATCTTTCTGACTCGTATCGATCAGGAAGACCAACAACTTTAGACAATGACATGTTAAGGGTGGAAGTGGAAGCAAATCCGTGTCAGACAATCGAGGAACTGTCAAACACTCTTAACCAACCTTGGTTGACCATCCAAGAACATTTGCAGCAGATTGGTACAGTAAGCAGAGCAGGTGTTTGGGTCCCGCATAATCTGTCCGAAGAAAACTAAGCTAACCGGTCCACTACATGCAACTTACTGCTTCAGCGGCACAATATAGAAGCGTTTTTTGATCGCTTGATCACTGGAGATGAAAAATGGGTCCTCTACGATAATCCATAATGCAAAAGGCAGTGGCTCTCTCTGAATGAATCGCCACAAAGTACAGCTAAGCCAGGTTTACACCCCAAAAAGGCACTTTTGTGTGTTTGGTGGAGTATTCGCGGGGTCGTTCATTTTGAAGTGCTGAAACCTGGACAAACTGAATGCAGACCTTTACTGTGAACAATTGGATCGAGTAAATGAATCTTTAATTGATAAGTGCCCAGCGATTGTCACCAGAAAATGTGTTATTTTGCAACACGATAATAATGCAAGACCGCACTGCGCAAGATGAACCCTGGAAAAAATTAATGAATTGGAGTGGGAGGTATTGCCACCATACTCGCCCGATATTGTGCTATCGGATTTCCATTTATTCCGATCACTACAACATTTTCTAAGTGGCAAAAATTTGAAAATTTGGATGGTGGATGTCCAAAATGCCATCTCCAGATATTTTTCTCAAAAACCAATCGATTCTTATCGATCAGGCATTGAAAATTTGCACACTAGATGGCAAAAGGTTGTTGATAACGAGGGTGATTACATCATTGATTAAAAATAAAAACTTGTTAAAAATTTATCTGTTTGAATTCATGTCGTAAAAACACGACATTACTTTCAGGTCCCCCTAATACATGGTAGAGACTGACAAGCTACTAGTTGTGTTCTAGTTGAGTCTGTAAATGTTTGGAGAACAGGCTTATGTTCTGTTAGTCAATCTATTACTAGCAAGCTTCCAAAACTTGGAACAAAATGTTAATCTAACTCACTATTCATTCATTCATTTATTCATTCATTCATTTATTTATGTATGTATTTATTTATTTGAATCCTTACCCGAGAATAGTTTTCCATTTATCTTCAGATAGAGTGTGAGGGGGAGAAAGAGAGAGAGAGAGAGAGAAACAGTGTGAGAAGGACACATTGATTGGTTGCCTCCCACCGACCCCGACCAGGGCTGGGGACTGAACCAAAACTGAGGTATGTGCCCTTGACTGGAATCTAACCCGAGACTCTTAGGTCCGAGGGCTGGCGCTCTAACTGCTGAGCCAAACCGGCCAGGGTGTCACTACTTATTTTTTGAATTAGAGAAAGACAATAACCTATTTCATAGAAATTCCCTAATTGTAGAAAGTGAAGCTCTTTATGAAAATTATATTTATTTTTCTTTGTTAAAAAAAAATTCAACATTATCTGTGTCTAGGGTAGACCCGGAAATGAAGTCTAATTTGCCAGAATTCTGTTTGATCCTTTATATTGTGCCTAAATTAAAAGAAGTTTTAAAATACTGAACTGTTCCTGTTTATAAGTTGCTGATGCTATAAATCTAGTGGCTTTGATATCAGCAGTAGAGTCCCCATAGCCTACAGGGCACCTTAATCCAGATGACCAGAAAATACTTTTCAATATCTTTTTTAGTAAATTCAGATTCTTTTACATGGGGTAGAATTATAGCCCTAATGTACTTTATGGGGTTCATCTATGACATGATTTTAAAGTCTCTAAGGACACTGTGTTCTCTGCAAGGTCACGGTGACATGAACAAAGCAACCCGAATGACTCACGGAGAAATCCATCAGGCCTCTGTGCGGATTCCTCAATGAAGACTGGTGAATTTGACACTGGAATTCAAAACAAGATCTGTTTCTGATGAGGTGCAATGAAAATGTCCCCTTGGTGTCAGGTACAGAGCATCACCCCAACCCTCACCCTGCTGTGCTTTCTGAGATCTCAGGGAGGTGGCACTTTCATGTTGATGAAGTTTACATAAACATGGAAGTCACCTGAGTCACCGTTTTCTGGATAACGCAACAAACTAAACAAACAAGCAAAACAGCCTAGGAAATAAGTCAAAATTATTTGAATTCTCTGTTAACCATTTGATTATGTTCATTCTGGAAAAAAAAAATGATACTTTAAAAGTTAGTCTGCATTGTGAATACTAATTTGCACTGGGTGACTATATATGCATTTATATTGTGCTAAACTAGTTAATTCTCTCAACTGGCAATTTAAGCAGATGTTCAGATCCGCCCAGTGGAGTAAATGTTGGCTTGTAGGGGTTGTGTGTGGGTTTATTGACTCTCAAGCCAGATCTTTTAGCCCATTCTTTCCCATAGAATTTCAGATACTCCTGTCTTCACACCGTACAGAGTTCTAAACTCAGGATCCCAAACTTTTAGCTTAAGAGCAACACATTTAAAAAATTTTGTTTGCTTTTGAAATGATAAAAAAATTCATATTTCCACACACATATATATGAATGTACATGTGTGATGAAATCATACATTCATTTTAAATGAAGTATTTATTTATTTAATCTTCACTCGAGGATATTTTTCTATTTATCTTCAGGTAGAGAAGGAGGGAGGGAGGGAAGGGAGAGAGAGAAACATTGACATGAGAGAGACATCAATTGGTTACTTCCCGCATGACTCTGACCAGGGCCGGGGACCGAACCACAACAGAGGTACGTACCCTTGACCAGAATTGAACCAGTGACTCTTTGGTCCAAGGGCCAATGCTCTAACTGCTGAGCCAAACCGGCCAGGGCAAATGAAGTATTTAAAAGTATTTTTGTCCATCTTCTCTGTATTTCCTTCTCCTCCCTCTTCACTACCTTCTCCTGGTCCCCCAGAGCCCATGTTCACAACCTAGTAAGTAACCATCCAATGTTTTTTCTCATGCTCAGATAATTATTTATATCTATCATATTCATGACTATGTATACACTATATGTATTGTATATGATATATACGTTCACATGCGTATGCATATAGATACAGGATTTTGATCGTTTTTTAAAAAAGGGATAATATGGTATACCCATTTTGCATCTTTCTTTTGCCACTCCACAGCCCTTGGTGGAGATCTTTCCAACTTAACTGGTCCACAGTGTGAGACCAAGGGGAGGGAGAGTGGTGAAGGGATCCGGGCTGCTGGCGAGGAGTGTATCATCGATGACATTGTCACCATACCAGAGTGTAGTGATACTGAAAAGCAAGGCGTCTCCTCGTTCAGTGTATTTATTGCAGACAATGAACCACCTCGTTGATTTCGTCCAGGTGAGTTGCTCTCACCATCTCTCCCCCCATCTACTTATACCCTGCCCTGGCTATATAGCTCTAATTAGTTATCTTCAATTGCCGCATACTATTCCAGACCATGTATGTCTCATAAAAAGTTGCTTTCCTGTTGAAAACCTTTTGTGTTTTCGCCACAGTTACATTGCTACTCAGCAGTTTTCCTATATTCCTGTGGTCTGGTGCTTTTTACCTATCAAATAAAATCCCCAGACAGAATTACTTGTCCTGAAGAATATGTATTTTTTTTAATTCTAAAGATATTTTAGGAATATTTTGGGGAAATTCTAACAATTCAAATGTTTACCAGAAATATGTGTTTTCCTCACTTTTATTTAAGTTAATATGATGGGTATAAAAATTACATTTTTCAAATCCTTTACAGACGCACGCACACACTCACACAGGTATGTTTTCTTTGTATTTATCTTGCTTTGAGTGTGCTTTTTGTTTCTTTTGTTTTTTTTTGTATTTCTGAGCTGATGTCTTTCATCTATTTTGGAAATTTCTAGCCATTTCTTTTTTCATTTTATCTCTCCTTTTCTTCTGGGACTCCACTTTTCAGACATATTAAATCATTTAATGACAGGTCTAAGTCACTCTACCTCTGTTCCAGGTGCCTAATACCGTGTATCAAAAATCACAAATTTAGTGGAGTGAAAAATAAACAGACGTTGTTATTATCTCACATGGACTTGGCATTGATAGGGCTCAGCTAGATGGTGCTCACTAACTGTTTCTCATTTAATTTTAATCAGTCAGTGGCTTCAGCTAGACTTGTCTCAAAGACTTCCTCACTCAAGTGCTTCTGGTTGAAGGTGGCTGTCAGCCAAGACACTTGTCTGTGGCCTGAGTCCAGTGTCTTCTCCATTTGGCCGAACCCACATCCCAGCAGAGTGCTGGATTCTACCAGTGAGTATCCTTGGAGAGAGTAGCAGAAGGGCCGTCTCTAACCTACTCCTACAAGTCACAAAAGGGTCACATTAACCACATGATGTTTGTCAAGGAAGTCACAGAGGCCCCTCTTGATGGGAAAGCATCCTACAATTTGTGGACGTGTTCTGAAATTACCACCTTTTTGCAGTCTTCTTTCCTGTTGAGTTTCAGGGGCGTGTTTCCTATGAATTAATCTCCAAGTTCACTTATGCTTTCTTGTGTCAGGCCAACCTGTTGTCAAGCCTATCGAATATATAGTTATTTTTGATTTTGTATTTTCTGTCTCCATTCGATGTTCTTATCTTTTCATGGTGGCTATCTTTTCCACTATATCATTTAATGCTTTTATGTTAATTATGTTATAGGTCCTGTCTGACAATGCCAACATGTTAGTAATCTCTGGATCTGCTTCTGTTCACTGCTTCCTTTCATGATCGTATTTCACATTTTCTTAATTCTTATTGCATGTCAAATCATTTATGTCCTAAAAAGATTATATTTCATCTTCAATCAGGCCACTAGACCAAGGGGGTGATTATTTGAGTTGGGTGAGGAATTTGCCATAGCTTTAGTTACACCTAATTCATCACCAGATATAAATGGGTAGGGCCAGCATCTATTTTTAGCAAAACTTGGTGTATAGCACTGACAACATCCTACAGAGTTCTGTGTGCTTTACAGCTGGGAAACCTGCTATTTTTGGTCATTGGAGAGTTCTCTTTCCTCTCCAATTTTTCATCCTAATATTTTGTTCCAAGCCTTAATGAGCAGAGGGCCTTATAATTTGTGAATGCTCACAGTTCCTGAGAGATGTGTTTCTCGGCTCTCCTGTACCATTTTCTAGCCTTTGGCAGAGTGCCTCAAATTGGTTTCTCTCAATAAACTTTTCTTGCTTCTAGCCCTAAGTAGTTGAGTACCTCAAATGCTTTGTTGTTTTTTTGTTTGTTTGGTTGGTTGGTTGGTTCTCTTGCTCTCTCCTTTATCCCCATTAAGAGAAGAGTTGACCTGCACTTAGGGGAGGCCTCATGTACCGAAGGGGGATATGATTCATTTGTCCTGCCTTACCCCCACTGTCTGGCATACTGGCCTCTAACAGTTGTTGAAGATATATTGGGAGGAATTGGACCATCAGTGAGTGCTGGGGTCCTCAAATTCTAATCTGTCACATCAGTCCAAATACATCCATTACAATTCTGTTAACTATTAATTGGACTATTATATCCTTCCTATTGTCTATGATGATGTCTTCCCTCTCTCATGAATAAGGATGTCTATGAGTCACTTCTCTCCTACGAGGAGCTTATCACATTTTTAAATTTTTAATTTACTAAGGTTTTCTTGCATCTTTTCCAAACCTGTCACAGGTTTGTAAAAATCTGTCTTTGAAGCTTATCTACATTGTTAGGGCTTTTCAGGTGAAAGCAGGGGTCTCTCACAGTTTTCTATATGTAAGTGGACACGTAGGCTTGTAAATGGATGTAATTCTTTTCATTATTGTGGGTTTTCATGATGTGCTTGAAGATTACATTATTCCAGTTTTCCTTTGAAAATTCTTGTCACAAAAAACCTACTTTCGTATACCAGCTTCCCCTCACCACAGATAAGTTTTACACTTCATGGGAGTGGTATACTGCTGCTTTGGAGTCTGATGAGATTTGGGCGGGAAGCATCTCTTGAATACTTGTGGATAGGCATTTTCTTTCAACTGTAGATCTCTCCCCTCGAACCATCTATCGATTGCTCCCAAATGGGCTCCAACAGGGGTAGAATTGGATCCTAGTTATGTGCCCTGACCAGGAATCAAACCCGCCACCTTTTGGTATACTAGACAATGCTCCAACCAACGGAGTCACCTGTCCAGGGCCATGCTACTCTTTATGGCCATGTGGTTTGCATGTCATGACATCAGAATCTGAGACCCAGTCTTGAGCCAAATGAAAGCTCATATGATCCTTGTGCCTAATGTGTTTGCAGGGGAGATGCTACAACAATAATGTCTTCCTGAATGGAGGGGCTGGACCAAATCATAAGTAGTCATGATTTTAAAATAATTTATTGAAATGCCTGGCCAGTGTGGCTCACTGGTTGAGTGTCGACCCATGCACCAAGAGGTCACCTTTTTGATTCCTAGTCAGGGCACATGCCCAGGTTGTGGGCCCGATCCCCAGTGGGGGGCATGCAGGAGGCAGCCAATCACCGTTCTCTCTCATTGATGTTTCTGTCTCTCCCTCTCCCTTTCTCTCTATCTAAAGTCAATAAAGAAAAAATATTTTAAAAATAAAATAATTTATTGAAATGAAAAAAGACTAGATTGGATACTAACCTCCTTGGGAGGCCAGGAACACCTAGTTAGTTCAACCAATACCCAGTGTTGCTAATTCTGCCTAAATCCATTATTCTTTACTGAAGAATAATGAAGAATAGGGAAGTCTTTAAAAATATATTTTTTTCTCAAAGAGACAAAAGTTCCAATTATCCACCACTTACCATAAGAAAAATCCTAGATGTAAGTGATTCTGCAGGGTGCCATAAATGGGAACAGGAGTTCCTTCCTGGCATTAAAGCATCACAAGAAGACATGATTATCTTTGAGAGGATAGAGATGAAATAAGAATAGTCCACATGATCTACAGCTTGGATACTCATAAAAGATTCTGTAATGGATAGCATGGGATAGAAAGTAAGTGGAAATACATGCATTATTATCAGGAGAGGCACCTGGGGTGTTATAAATTGATGCAGTAAAATCCTTTCAGAAAGCAATTTGGCAACCTGTCTGAAAAGAAATAAAAACCTTTATACCTTTTGACCCAGTAATATCTCTCCTGAGAATTTAACCTAAAGAAATAATTCAAAGGTGGAACACAACTATATGCATAACATTATTAACAACCACATTAACTCTGCCGGTAGAAAAAATGGAAGCAACCTAAATATCCAACAAGAGAAAGGTAGTAAATTTGGGGACATTAAATTTAAAAAATCAGATAGCCATTACAATTGTAATTATGAATACTGAAGCAACTTGAAAAATATATGCAATGGAGTCAGTGATAATGAAGATTACAGAATGCAGTATCTAATGATTAGGCCTTTTTATTTTTTTGTGTGGTTTTTTTTTTAAATTTTTTCAATCCTCACCTGAGGATATTTTTCCATTGATTTTTAGATAGAGTGGAAGGGAGAGAGGGAAAGAGAGAGAGAAACATTGATGTGAGAGAGACACATTGATTGGTTGCCTCCTATACGACCCCGACTGGGGCTGGGGCGGGGATCAAATCTGAAACCCAGGTACAAACCCCAGACCCGTCAGTGCATGGGCCAACATTTAACTGCTGAGCCAAACCGGCCAGGGCTGATTAGGCCTTTTTAAAAAGAGTGGTAGTCAAGTGTCATGTGTTTGTCCTGCTTGCATAGAACTTGGCAGAGATCTGAGACAAAGGTCCAGTGGTTAACTGTATTCACTGTACTGATACTTGCAAACTTGCCCTCTAGAATTTAGCCATTTTGAATACTGTGATTTACTGAGATAAGGCTATTGAATATGATCTTTTCAACTTCATAGATGTTACGTACTTTTAGTTGTTTCTTGTTTCCTACTGGGTTATTAACGAAGTTTTTAACTGGGCCCTGCTTTGGTACGTCCCATTTTCTAAATGCAGTTTGGGAAAGCACAGATCCAAGCCTGCACACACCTTTTATGTTAAATTATTTATTGTGTATATAACATGTGCAGGGCACAAAAACTCTCTCCTATGCTTACAAGAAAAAAAGCCCCTTACATTGTAATCAAGGAACCCCCAAGTCCACACACACATCCCGACTCTCCATGAAACCTTGGTTTGTGCAGCCAAGAGATAGCATTTGGACTTGACAACTTAGTACACTCCATTTGTACTTGTTTAGATTTGTGCCTTTGTGAGTCTAACAACTTGAATATGCCTAGAAATGTTTCCTTCTGTGACCTCTAGCTATTTAGGTCCTACCTATGTATCAAGGACCAATTAAAACCCATTCTTATACCAGAATGCCTTTCCAGAAAATTCCATGCTAATTGATTTCTCCCTCTTGGAAATCCTATGTCTCTGCAAATTGACATTACTTGTATTATTAGTTTGTATTACTATTTCAATGTCAATGTTATATATTTTTACTACTTGTAAGTCTTTATTTCAACCATCAGATTGTTAGGACTACAAAGGCAGGGACCAATAACCTCAGTCCTTATATAAGTGGGTATAAACAAGCAACCAATACACAGCTGTTATGAAATGCTATTGGTGATGTGCTTAAGAAACATTTGGTGCTGACTTTGAAACTCAATGAGTTTGTTTCAGCTTCTGGGTTATGTAATACTCCCATGATAACACTTTACCTGTTAATGGAAAAGTTGTAAAACCATTTTGTCTCCTGTCTTCCTCTGAGAGGCGAGGTTCTAAGGTTCAGAGACATGGTCCACGCACTATCCTTCTCGGAATATCCTGAACATGAGTATCAGCTCTGTCACAGAGAAGTCCACTGTTTGTTGAATGTATGCGTCAGTTAACCAGCTTTGTTTTATTTAAGGGTCTTCTTTTTATGTATTGAAATAAAAAATGATAGTAAAAAGCATAATATTTCCTTGGAAGTAAAGTTTAGAAACAAAATTTACCAACAAAAAGAAACACAGGAAAGGAAGAAACAAACATTTCTCAAAGGCTTACTTTGTGCCTGGGAAGGAGCCTGAATAAACATTCTTTATTTTTATATTAATAATGCCAAAATTATTTGAGTGTTTAATATGTGCCAAGCACTTTTCCTAAGAGTTTTACACATAGAATGCTGGTTAATTCTCACAATGCCATGAGGTACAAATATTCTCCATTGCAGAGAGGATTAAACTAAGGTACTAAATATTTGTAATTAGAGGGCTTGGTATACTCAACCAAGTAGTCAGTATAAACGATAAAGAAATTAAAGTTTTCCAGAAGGTGACAAATAATAGAGAAATATTGAATTTTAAAGTCAATTTAATTCATTTATAAAAATGAATCTAGAGACTTGAGTTTTTCCCTGAAAAACACGTTTATGTATCTTTTAAATTTCATCATTAAACTTTTTATGATTTTATTGAGAAAAATTTAATATAAAATGTCAAATTTATTTAGAGTGATTGGTTACCCTACCTTATTGAGGTGTTATAAATTTTAAAAAGGGTAAAATAAAATATATACAGCCTAAGTTTCCTTTCTAATGCTTGAATATTTACCATTATTTGATAAAACATCAACCTGTTTAATGTAGAGCAGACATTTTTACAGCTTGATTTAAATTACACTCAAGGAATGATGTGAATCAGATTATTTATGAAGAATTAATCATAAGATTTATTTTTCTCTGAAGTGTTGATAAGCAAACACTTTTTTTAAATCTAGAAAATAGCATTTCTACACTTCAAGGAGATACTGTCTAAGTTGATTTATCTATTTTATTAGAGGTTATAAATAACCAAGCAGATCAAACTGATATTTATTTGACTGTTGCCATGTCTAGTTGAAAAAATAAGACTATTTCCCATCAGAATTTTTGTAAGCAAACATATAATTTTGCCCTATGTTGTAAAATAATTTTATACATATCCCAAATCATCACAGTGACTTTTACTTTGTCAGTGATGGTTAGAATTTTGTATTTATTTAAATATACTTAAAATAAAATAAATAACCATGAGTTTATTCAAGTGTTGTTTAAAAGATGCTAAATAATTCAACTTCTACCCAGCAGTAATACCTTGATTAATACATCCTCTGGGAAGGAGAATCAAGATTATTTACACAAGCTTAACTGTTTTATCGAAAGACATCATTTGGAGGATGAAAGAAATCTCTCTAAATGAAATGCCATGCATTAACAAACCAGAGGAAGGGATTTTGCTATTGGTTTTTCCCTCTCCATGAAGGTTCTGGAGTAACAATAAATGTATCTTATTTGCCCTGAAAACAAACCCGAGTTGCCCGTTTTTGGAAAGAGCACGGTGGCCATAACAACAGAAGAGAGAATTCATCTTGTCTTACTTCCGTCATACCCCTGCCTCTCCTCTCCTCGTCTGACCTCAAAGTGCTACAGCAGATGGGAGAGAGAAGGAAAGATGAGTAAACCGAGTACATGCAGCTACAGCCCAGGAGTCCACCGGGGGCAGCAGAAAGACAGCAGATTATGAAGTCAGAGGACCTGGTACTGAACATTTTAAATGCTAGCTACAGTTCTAAACTCTTGGCTAACATTAATCTAACCCTTACAGTAACTCAAATGAGGAAGGTACTCTTCATGTACTGATTTTACAGATAAAGAAACTAAGGCACACAGAGCTTCAGCAAGATGCCTAAGATCACAAACCAGTGAGTGGCTGAGGCTGGACCTAGTGCTGTGGTTGGAGTGTGATCTTCACCACCGTGTACATGAGGCCTTCTCTCCAGATCTTAGGCGAATCACGTAGTGAGCAGATTTTCTTGGACACTTAACCTTTCTGAGCTTCAGTGTACTTAGTGGGAAAACTGGAACAGTATCTTCTGTTGCTGACTGTGGCTAGGTTGCATATAACACTTTCTGAGGGTCCTATATCTCATGAACATCTTCCTAGCACACATCTACCTAGCAGCTTGCTCTCCAGCTTCCACCACACCCAGCTTTCAGCTGGGCCCAGGTACCATATTTTCAATTTCAAATCACTTATGTATTTGGGGAGGGTAGCACACTTATTATTAGAGTTAGTATTGAGTGATATTTGCATACATTAAGATATTGTATTCTAAGACATATCCCAATATTTCTTACTTATTTTATGTCTCTTTCACTAGACTGGTAGTTGCATCAGGGTGGGTATATGTGTTTGACCTATTCTAGACTGTGTCTCCAGGGCCCACAGAGGGCCTGATATCTGGGAGGAATTCAATAATTTTATGAAAGAGTGAGTGAATGGTTTTTCTATATCAACTTCCATCAATAACGTGATAGTAAATGAATCTTCATTAATGGGCACACTTTATAATAATGATAGCATCTTCTAGGAATAACAGCAATATAAGTGAGCCAGAAGAAATGTGCCCCATAGAATCAAATTTGTGCAATGGAAAAACAAAATGAAGGCTCAGAGGCATTTGAGAAATCCTTAAGTTATTGATGTACTAAATTGGTGTCTTTTTCCTTTGAGATAAAAATGTAAATTATAAGGCTGGTTTTGCTCAGTGGTTAGAGCATCAGCCCATGGACCAAAGAATTGTAGGTTCGATTCCAGTCAAGGGCACGTACCTGGCTTGCAGGTTAGATACCTGGTCGAGGTTGTGCGAGAGGCAACCAATCGATGTGCCTCTCTCACATCAATGTCTCTCTCTCTCTCTTTCTCTCCTCCACCCCATTCTGTCTGAAAATCAATGGAAAAATATCCTCAAGTGAGGATTAAAAAAAAAAAAAATGAATTACAGAAATTGCACATCTAAGGCTGTGATTAAAGTGGGAACAACCAATCAATAAAAGTAAAACTATAAAAACAAGTAAACAAAAAAACAAATAAGAGCAGCAAAGGACAACCAAAATCACAGAACAAGGTGTTTAGATGACATCCTTCTGACAGCTTTGATCTGGTCAGATGGCCATAAGAACTAATTCCCAGAAACACATGCTTTGAAGGGCAACCCCACTCTGGAGCTAAAGGTGAAGGCGATGTCTCTAAGTGATCACCATGCATTTTAAACACCCAAGTCTCACTTTAAATTGCATTCAGGAGACAAAGGAATGCCCACTACCGCCACTCCTCACACACGGCCCCTGTGGCCATGTCTGGAAGCCAGCGGGCTCCTTGGTTCTTGCCTGTGCCTCCAACTTTTACAATTCAAATTCAGAACTCAATTAAATGACATCTTAAAGGTAAAATTGTTATGTACCTTATATTTTTACATGGAGATATTTTATAAGAAGGCTTTTATTTTCTTAGTTTGAAGACTTACATTTCTATACAGTCATAACCTAACAAGCTGGGTATATGAAACAGGTCACGAAGCTGAGTGTTTGACAATATATTGACTCACCCTTAAAAATATATAAGACTTGTCCAAATGAGCAATGATCCTCCACAACAAAACTGAAATGCTTTTGCAAAATAGGCTTGAAGGTAAAACCAAAAAATAAATGTGTGTATTTAAAAGTACTTGTGGTCAAGGATCTCATCTTAAATATTTGAAGTATTCAGGCCTCCAAGCACCTGTTCAAGTTTGTGCTAAGTCCCCCAGGCAGCTGCTCACTTGCCTCTGCCTCAGGCTGGTCCTGAACGTGGTCCAGGATGAATGGCTGATGAGCAAGTTCAGCTGCTGCTAAACGACAGGTGTTGGTTCCTGATGACCTTTGGTGGTGGGTGGGGGAGGGGGGATAATTCACAAAGACGGAGAGAAAATAGCCATCAACCACGGGCTCCTCAAATCCAACCTTTTAGTGTTTGTGCTCAAAATGAAAGTATCCACTAGAAAACTGTATAGGCCAATGTCAGGCCTAAAATAATATAGTTTCTTAATGAATACAAAATTCTAGATAATGGTAGCACAAAGAAGTGACATGGCTAGTGGGACTTGAAGCATTATCCTGAGTCCAGTACTTCAGAGAACATGCTCCTATCAGCCCTACAACCTTGAATCCAAGTAAGTGGGTTGAGCCAGTGGCTCGGTGTCAGGGTCCAGACCACAGAGTGTGGGCCACTGACAGTGTGGGCTGCGGTGCTCTTTCCATAACCCTGCAAGGCTCAGAGCGGTGCCTCGACACCAGATGGACATGGAAATGCTCCCAATTCTATCCTACAAACCAGTGAGGCTTTTCTGGGTGGCAATAGGGTATATCTCAGGAATCAGCAAACTGTGACCCATGGGCCAAACCCAGCCTTTCCTCCTGTTTTGATACACTTAGGAGCTAAGAATGGTTTTTGCATTTTTATGGAGTTAAAAATGATCAGAAAAAGAATTGCTTACTGACACGTGAAAATAATATGAAATTCAAAATGTAGTGGCTCTAAATAAAATTTTATTGGAAGTGAGCCGTGTATTTATTTGTTTACATAATATATGTGACTGCTTTTGTGACAGAGTGTTTGCGACAAGACTGTATCATCCACAGAGTCGAAATTATTCACTGTCTGGCCCTTTACAGAAAATATTGACCTGGTATAGTCTCTTAACAGGTAGTTTACTAAGACACTCTGAGGCTCAGTTTCCTACTCTGTTCAGGGATATTGATGCTGGCTGCAGAGCTTTGGGAAATATTACATGAGATAAAGTGCTGTACAGTACCTAGCATAATGGCAGTGATGATTGCCATTTTTATTCTTTTTTTTTCCTTTATTGATTTTAGAGAGAGAGAGGAAATGAGAGAGAGAAAGAGATAGAAACATTGATAAGAGAGAACATCGATTGGCCGCCTCCTGCATGCCCCCCACTGGGGATCGGGCCCACAACCTGGGCATGTGCCCTGACCAGGAATCAAACCAATGACCTCTTGGTGCATGGGTCGACGCTCAGCCACCGAGCCATACCAGCCGGACCCCATTTTTATTCTTAAGGGAATGGGAGGAAGGGAAGCATTACCTGGTGACTGTGCCGTGATTCTAAGCAATGCGAGTGGCCACCACTCTCATGGTGGTTTCAGGCTGCCTTAGAATGTATTGGATATTGTCTTAGTCCTCTCTGGCTGCCAGAATAAAATACCGTAGACTGGGTGTCTTAACAACAGGACGTATCTCTCACAGTTCTGAAGGCTGAGAGCCCCACGGTCGGGGGCCACCGTGGTCATGGGCAGGTTCTGGAGAAAGCTCTCTTCCCGGCTCGCAGACGTTCACCTTCTCGTGATATTCTCACAAGGTAGAAAGAGAAAGAGAGACAGTTCTAATGTTCCTCCCCACCCCCTACTATTTAATTGTATTTAATTTTTAAAAATGGTATTCTTCAGTTTCAGTTTACATTCAGTATTATTTTGTATGAGTTTCAGGTACACAACATAGTGATTAAAGAATCCTGTACTTTACGATCCCCCCAATATTTCCAGTACCTACCTGGCACCGTACGTAGTCGTTACAGTATTATTGACTATATCCCCTATGCTGTACATTACATCCCTGGGAGTGTTTAGTTTCTTTTTCTTCTTATAAAAGCACTTATCTAGTCATGGGGTCCCACCCTCAGGACCTCATCTAAACCTAGTTACCTCTCAAAGGTCCCACCTCCAAACATCATCACAGTGGGGACTGCAACTTCAGCATAATGCATTTGGTGAGGGTGGGAGGCAAACTTTCAATGTGTAATAGATGTTGTGATTTAATCCCCAGCAGCTTTTCCACTATTTCTTCCAAGGGTAATAGCATTTCATTCCACATCAGCTTTTGAAAGAACCCTCACTAGTCTTAACTAATGAGGCACCCCTCAGGAGTCAGTCAGAGGGGGATATTTTCAATCGTCTCAATGACTAGCGGGTGCCACTGACGTTGAGTGGCATCAAGAAAAAAAAAAAGTACGTTTCCACACCATAAAAAAATTCAAACCCAAAAAAGTCAACAATTTTTATGAGTATCTCCTAGGATCACATAGTTCATTTTGCCAAATTTCCAGGTAATTTAGACCTTAGCCAAACCCTATGTGTCCAATCAGCACTGAAGTCAGGACATTTTCTGGGAATTCTAGGACACAAAGGTTCTCTCTCCTATATAGTATGGTGAGCATCTAGATGTGAGACCTAAAACTGCAACAGCACCTATGAACATCATTGCATGGCCAGGGGATCTAGCTGAAGGTGAAAGAAATAACAGAGAACAGAGCCAAGCCACCAGAATCAGAGAAGAATAAACAGTATGCTAATCAAGCCACACTGAAACCGTTTTCTACCTGTGCACTTCTCAGTCCTTTAGAGCTTAAGTCACTTTGAATCCTATTTTTTAAATTTGACAACAAGATCAATCAACTACTACAATTGAGACCTGTCTGTAGATTCAGGTTAAAGGTCAAACTACTTGAGTTGCTCAGGTCATCCTGTTATAAGCCAGTAGTCAGAGAATCAGAACACAGTGACTCAGCAATGTGCTAATTTTTTTATAAGATGGGATCCCTTTATACGTTATAAAATATCTCATATGCATTGCTTAGCAAACCAAAACATTTATTTAGTTTTATATATGCAAAACTCTGTACTCAACTATGGGAAGACAAATTCAGCACATTACTAGCCCTCAAGGACATAATGACCTTGTGGAGAAGAATAATGTGTAGACTACATGAGAAATTAAAATGGAAGGCAGAATAAAGTGAGGTGCAGGATCGACCCAGCATTAGAGCCAGAGAACAAGATGCATTGCCTCTATTAGATCTTCACAACAGCCGCGTGGGGGAGACAGAAAAGATAATTGTATCTTCATGGTTACAGATTAGGAGATCAGGACTGTCCAGTGTGACTGGAGTAATTAGTGATACATTAACGGTGCTCAGAGATTCTGGCCCAAAGCCCAATATTCTTTCCATTCCTCCATAAAAATTCTTAACAATAATAACATCACAGGAAAAAAAAGCTATTTTGTATTAAACACTTAGTAAAGGGCTGACGTACAGAAATCTGGCATATATTGTCAAGGAATAAAATGAGAAGTATATAAAGTAATAGGCAGCAATGGGAAGCAATAGAGGCTATCTGTTCCAATTAAGGAGAAAAAATCCTCAGCTCATTATTGCCAATATTGTCAGAACTTCCCATTTTTAAGAGATTCATAAATCTAAATTGAATATGAAATTTTATAAAGCATTTTAACATTTTACCAACTCCTATTAATTCTACCTCCAAGACACATCTTGAACCCGTCCACTTTTCTGCATCTCCTTACAATAGCCTCCTAATTGGTCATCTAGATCCCAGTTGTATTCCTTTTTTATGCCTCTTCCAAAATGCAGAGTGAGCCACTTAAATAATAAAGATTATACTTGGACCAGAGGAACAGAATAGAGAGCCCAGGATTAAGTCCTGACATTCACAGTCAATTAATATTTGACATGGGAGCCAAGAACACCCAATGGGTGAGGATAGTCTTTTCAACAAATGGCGCTGGGAAAACTGGAGAAACACATGCAGCATGATGAAATTGGATCCCTATCTTACACCACTCACAAAGATTAACTCACAGGAGATCAGACTCAAACATAAGACATGATACCTTAAAACTCCTAGAAGACGCATAAGAAAGAAACTCATTGATATTATTAATATTGGTCTTGACAATTTTTTTTTTTTTTTGGTCATGACACCACAAGCACAAACAAAAACAAAAATCAACAAACAAGACTATGTCAAACTCAAAAGTTTCTGCACAGCCAAAGAAACAATCAACAAAGTGAAACAGCAGTCTACAGAATAGGAAGAAAACTATGCAAACCACATATTATATGAGGGGTTAATACCCCAAATATATAAAGAATTAAAAAAACTAGGTTACAAAACAAACAAATCTGTTTAAAAAATGGGCAGAATAATTAAATAGACACTGTTCTCAAAGAGGACATCCAAACGGCCAGCAGCATGAGATGATGCCCCACATCTCTAATCGCTGGAGAAATGCAAATCAAAGCCACAGCGAGATATCCCCTCATATCTGTTAGAATGGCTATTTGTTGAATGAATGATTGAATGTAATGAAAGAAAAAGAAAGCAGTACTAATGTGGATATAGAATTCTCTAGAATTTGGATCTTCACCTTCTGATCTGCCCAGGCAATAATAGACTTTAGCACCAAGGTGCTTTCTGATTTTAACTCCACATGCGGTGGTCCTCCAGAAAGCAGTCTGGTTGCTAGTACTGGCCTTGATGGAGCACCCAGTGTGTGTTAGGCTCAGGGACACACTAGCCCTTCTGTTCTCACCAATGGTGTATATGGGTCAGGGCATCCTCTTTTTACATATCCCAATTCTTCACAAACTAGACACTTGCCCTTGGGTGTTAAACTCTATAACCAACACAGCCATTGGCAAGATTTGCTTTTACATGTGCTTTTAGAAACACGGCGTTGGGTGCTACCTCAATCTAACACGCTGTCCACGAAATCAAACATGAAAGACACAATGAAATAACAGGCCAGATTTCAGGCAAAGTTATTTCTTCTTAATATTTATCCACAAAGAAATTTAAGAAACAAGGACAAAGGTTGACACCTTTCGGATGGGTGAGAACAAAATTAAACCTGCATCTTGTCTGTATCACCAGTATAAATAGAAAACATACCCAAGAGCTGTAATGTCATTGGACATTAAATTACATTCATGTCAAATTTTATAACTGATTATGACTCAGTTCAAAACAGCACAGGAATCTCTCCACAAATAAATAATTGCTACTGCACCTTGTGAATGCCAAGTGGAAAGGTGAAAAGAATGACAGTCTTACAGGTAATGTGGGTAGAAGAGCAAAACCTGTTTATGCCTGTCGAGCTGTATAACTGCCTTCATGTTTTTCTTTTAAACACATTTGAAATTAAATCAACATAAGAACAGGCTAGGAAAATCTGTTTCCAGGGGTTACTAAAGTATAAATAAAATGTAATAAAGGAGATTGTGATCTTTTTTTACAGATCCTATAAGACTGTCTGCCTATACTTGTCTCCATAGGATTACTGGATGAGCTTGGCTATAACATCTCGGTAAAGCAGAATAAACATTTCCTATTTCTTCATTAGTTTCCTCTTCCAGATAACATATAGTTTTTACATATCTGAAAGTCTACTCATTATATCTCCAAGGTTTTTAGAGTACGTTATTCTCTAACATTCCAAGTTCTACCATTTTTTGTTTTCTGTCTTAACATTCTTTTTGTAATCACTGCAGTCCTTACTTTCATCCTTTAAGTGGCATTACCACTCTTCACTTCGCCATATTGTGTTTGTTTACATTTTCCTCCTCTTCTATTTTTTCTTCTCCCCAACTCCAAGGGTGACACTCATTTAGATATATGACTGGTTTCTCCAGATTTTTGAAACATGGTGGCCTGATTTTCCACTCTTAAGGAACTCAGTGTATAGATGGTCTCTTTAAAGAGGTCTTTTCCTACAAGCATTTCTAATACCCCTCTAACCCATCCTACCCTATCCAGTAACTCTGTCTCTCATCACCCAGTTGGTTTCTTTCATAACACTTATGGGAATCAGTAATTATGCTATACATTTAGTTGTTACATATTAACCATATCTCTCCTTTAGGCTAGAGTTTCTTGAGCTTTGTGACCTCTCCTGCCTTATTCTAAGTTGCATTTTGTAATATCTATATACTCTTAAAATATATCTGTCGCATACAAAACCTTCTATAAATATGTGTTGAGTCAATAAAAACACAAATAAGTTAGTGAATACATTTTCCTGAGACACGGTCTTTGTTATTTCTTAATGCTAGGGTCCCGTTACAATAGAATTAGGTACAATAGAAACCTGGCCCAGTGTTCTCACCATTCATCTGCTGTGTGAAGCGTCACTTCCGTGGTTCCCTAAATCGTTTCCTTCTTTGAAGGCTTCAAATAACATTTAATCGTGCCTGTGAAATGTGGCTTATCAATTAACAGCGCTTTATCATTTTTGCTAACGTACATAGTGTGCCTGATGACAGAAAGATTCAAAAAGGCCCCTATGGAAATGAGGGAGGGAAGGAAGAAGGTAATTTATTGGTGGAGAGATAGGAGAGACCCACAGAGATTTTCCATCTAGTGCATAATTCTAACCAAGGCCTGGCTGTACTGATTAATGAGTAAAAAGACGGATGCTTGTTATGCCCCAAACTGTATCCCTTCTGCCCTGATGATCTCGGCACAGCAGTGCTAGGTAGTTCCCTGCACTTTGCAGCTATCTGCTAAAGGCTTTTCTGTGTTGCTCTCTGATGCCTAGAAGGACCAGTCAGTCAAGAACAACACAGAAGTGGAGGATGAAATGGGGGAATTAATACCCCTGGGAGCAATTTCCAACTGTACAGATAAGATATTTTGTGGCAAAATGTCCTGGTCTCTGCATTTTTGTGTGTGTGTGTGTCCCCCCATGTTAATTTGTACCTCATCCATCTTCTTCATAAGAACCTCTGTCACAGTTCTGCATGGGGTGGGGCAAAAGTAGGTTTAGATAGTAGCTGTGGGTAAGCAACCTGGATGAGGTTCCTAGAAACTCACTTTTACTTTTCATTTTGTTTCTAACAGTACATTTATAGGGTCATGGCTATGATTGGAAATGGTGGTTGCATGGTTATGTATTCACTCATAGTTGGAGAGATGAGTAGGTTTTCTAGAAGCATCTTAAAGAAAATTTAAATGTCAGTACCATTTTCATCCAAATTTATTCTCGTAAAAATTTTTGGGAAAACACATTCTTTCTTTTGTTAAGTATGTTGAAGTTGGTATTATTCTAATCACGGTTTGATTAGAAACTGCTCAGGCATGCAGCGACCCATGTTCAGTTAGATAAGACTCAGCTTTATGTACTCAAGCATCAGATTCCTGGCTCACTGTTAGATGAATAATGCTGTTTATTTGTCATTACTGCTCTTCTCTTTTCAACGTACCTAACCTCTACTCTCTGGGAAAGAGAAATGGCAAATTTTAATATACATTCAATCAGTGCTTTTCGGAAACTTGAGAAAACCCATCATCAGATATCTCTCTGGAATCATCTACCTTTTGCATAAAACTCTGTGAGTTATGAGATAGTGAATCATGGAAACAAGATTTGAATCCAGGCCACCTGACTCCAGAGCCAGTAAATGCTAAGTCATATTTAAGTAAATATTCTTCAAATCAGATAAAGCTTAAAGTAGGCAGTGAGAATCTACCATAATCAAATTGCTGTTCCAGAAGTAACCGGTCCAGCTATATCTTTGAGGTGCAATTGATTGTATGATTCTGGTGAGGATAATACCACTGATGCCACAAATGTTTCAGAAAGTTGAACAAATGGATTGCAGCTCAAGAAGCTCAACCCTATGAAATATTATGTTTAATATTTGTTATCTGTTTTCTAGATGATGAAATTGAGATTTGGGGAGGTAAAATAAATTGCCCAAATTCACATAGCTTGTAAGTAATAGAGCCACAGTTTGAACCTAGGCAGCCTAACTGTTCTTGTCATCATAGTAATTGTGTCTCTACCATATTAAATTATGGTGCAAGAAATAATTGATGTGGATTAATCTTACCCTCTCTTTTAAAGACTTACTAACTCTCTTAACTAACAAACACAAATTTGCATTCAACCAAAAAGGCATTTGATTTGAAGGTCAGGACTGTCCATTGTAGGAAATGTAAGATTGGACTTGAACATAATTGTAGGAATGGAGTGGACATCGATAAGTAGAAAATCAGTGGAGATATTTCTAGGCAAAGGGAACAGACCTTAAATGTGAAGGATTCATGCTTAGTAGCTACATGACAATGATAGTATTATCTTCACAATAGGTAAAAGTTATTGGATGCTTACTTTGTATCAATCCATATGGTTTCTAATGTTCATTTTACAAGTGAGCAATCAATTGTACAGAGGGGTAAAGTAAGTGTATCCAAGTCACACAGCTAGTAAATTTCAGCATGTCTAATTCCAAACATCATCTTGTCAATCTTTTGTAATAATATTGACAATTAGGAACAAAGGACAATTTTATGTATTTAAGAACTTTTATTTCCTTTATTTGTTAAATTTTTTTTTTCTTTATTGATTTTCGAGATAGAGGAAGGGAGAGGAAGAAATAGAAACTTTGATGAGAGAGAACATCGATTGGCCACCTCCTGCATGCCCCCCACTGGGGATCGAGCCCACAACCTGGGCATGTGCCCTGACCAGGAATCGAACTGTCGACCTCTTGGTGCATGGGTTGACACTCAACCACTGAGCCACACCGGCTGGGCCAAAAGACAATTTTATAATCAAGAATTTTTCTTTTAGTTCTGAAGAGATGAAAGTCAGCAGAAGTTTCAAATCATAGACTTCCCACTCAGTGTTTAGAGCAGAGCTGCTTCTTGCGAGGTGCTCAGGAAACACAGGAGCGCTCCCGTCCCAGGACATGCACTGACTCACCGGAAGGAGCGTGTGACTAGCCAGACTGCTCAGTACCTAATAACCCTGTAATGATGCTGCAATGATTTCATGATGACATCTTAATTTAGAACAACTTGTTCCCATTAAGGAGCTCCCCAATCTCTGTGGAATAAACTTAACACAATGTAATTCCTCATCTCTGAAAAAGATAGAGCTGGTCACATTTCCTTGATAGATATAATTTGTTGTTTGGATGAACTTCTTAGTGAGATTCACCCGTGAAGCCCTGGGCTCAGGGACACTTTCTTACTCTATATTTTTCTTAGATTTTTTGATACATCTACTATGATCTATACCACAGGGTTGGGTAAAAGTAGGTTTACAGTTGTAATACAAATAAATAATACAATAATTAATACATAATAATACAAGAATAAAACTCTGTTTTACATACTCACAACTGTAAACCTACATTTGCCCACCCCTGCATATTCTACCTTGTGCTATGAATACTTTTTCACCTGATGAATCTCTTCTTCTGAATCACCAACACTTGCAGGCAGGAACCCACCACTAGTTATCTGTGTGATCACACTCCCTACACGTAGCACCTTGCATCATGTCTTGCAGACAGAGTTTAGTTCTAGCATTAGGAGTTGAATGAATTAGTTAATTTATTTAGACTCTGATGAAAGGTAAAGAAATGCAAACTTGACTAGTGCCTTCATTTGTTTCAAAACTCTTGTGATTTGTATCTACTTTCAAAGTGTCCAGAAATGCCATCTGTCTTGATTGGGCCAAGTTCATCCCTATGAATCTTCAGGGTAACAGAACCCAAAATATTACACTGATCTCTCTATTATTCTTGTTACTTGGCTTCTCAGACTGTAACATTCAGGAAAAAATATGCTCAAATGTCTGAACGACTTCACAACAGGAGAAGTTGAACAATGAGTATTGGAATTTGCCTTTGAAGGGTTGTTATCTTCATCCATGTACAAGTTGAGCTTCCCATGTGGTGCACACATGACTAGGCTATCAGACTGGAACAAGAGAAACAGCCATGCCCAGCTCTCACCATGCTCGAGTCTTTTAATCTTTTATTTGGATGAATGTATTGTCCCCAAAGGAATTAAGGAAAAAAATTACTTTACAAGTGCTTAGAACATTTCATGTGAACCACCTTCTTTTAAACTGAGAAATAAAATCAATGGCGGAAAGACTGGAATAAATATCATATATCATATATATTATATGTATTGTGAATGTGTGTGTGCTGTAGGAGTAGCAGGTTAAGCACCACACACATAATCAGAAGAGAGATTAAATACATTAAGACAAATATTACTATAGTTAAAATTATTAACATTTTAAAAGAGGTTTGAAAAATATATTTTTACTAAAAGGTATCCTAGACCATTATACCTCTGTTATAGTATTACATTTTAATTTTTAAACTAATTAATTAATTTAAATAAGTAATACATGCACGGCATTAAAAAAAGAAGAAGAAGACTAAATGTTGAAAGTGAAAAGAGAAGGTTTTAAGGAGGGGAATAATATGACTTTGAATAGATTGTATTTAAAGCAGTGTAGCCGAAGGGTTTAGATGGGCAAGATTAAAGAGAAGGGGATTGTATAGGGTTGCCTTCATATATACACAATTGCAATTATACTCCTACGACACAACTGAGGGGGGGGGGAAAGTGAAAATAACTGTTACCAACACCCTCCCCAGATCTTTTAGTCTCCATCCTTGGAGAAAACCACTGTTACAAATTATGGACTTGGATTTGCAAAAGTTTTCCATCTAAGTGGTTTTTGTCAGTACAATATAAACCTACCTATTTTGTACTATTAAAGAGTGTCATAATATCCCATGGCATTGTTGTTACATTATGCTGTATTTGTTTACTCTACGTGAATGAAATTCAGAACCTTTTACTATTGTTTTATAACTCCCTCTGCACTTATACTCAAAGTGTGGGCTGAAGACTGACTTTCTGTACAATTTTTATTACTAATCCACAACAAAAGAATGGAAATTAAGCATCAGTATTTAGAAACTTTAATTGCAAATTGAAAATGTTACAATAACTAAGCATATATCCATTAATTATCAGCCTACCACAGGTTGTGGGGGGGAAAAACTCTACTGATTACAGTTTGAGAAATACAGCACTTGGTTCTGACCCATGAACAAGCACTAATACAGTGTAGGTACTAAATAAATATCTATGGAAAGACTAAATGATTATGCATTCTTTTCTCCAGCTTTATTGAGGTATGATACAAATAAAATTGTATATATTTAACGTGTACAATGTGTTTTTCTGTGCAAAATGATTACTATAATCAAGTTAATTAACATATCTATCACCTCATTAGTTACTAATGTTATGCATCTATGTGGTGAGAATACTTAATTAATATCGCCTCTTTTCCCCACTCCCCAGGCTCTAGTAACCAACATTATACTCTCTTTTACTATGAGTTTGATTTTTTTTTTTAAGATTCCACATGTGAGATCCTGTGATAGTTGTCTTTCTATATTTCCCTTAGCAAAATGTCTTCCAAATTCATCCATGTTTTTGTAAAAACCAGGATTTCATTTTCTTAAGGCAAATTGTATTCCTCTGTGTGTGTGTGTGTGTGTGTGTGTTTACTTTTTTCTCCTTTTATATTTATCTATCAACTTAATTTATTTCCATATCTTGACTACTGTGAATAATACTGCAATGCTACAATAAGAATACAAGTGCAGATGTCTCTTCAAGATAGTGATTTTATTTCCTTTGGATGTATACCAAGAAGTGGGATTGCTGGATTATATGATAGTTCTATTTTTAATTTTTTGAGGACTGTTCATATATTGTTTTCCATAATGGCTGTGCCAATTTACATTTCCACCAACAGTGTAAAAAGGCTCCCTTTTCTTCACATCCTTGCCAAAACTTGTTATCTCTGGTCTTTTGGATGATAGACACTCTAATTGGTATGAGGTGATATATATTTTTTTTAATTAATTTGTTTTTGTTACAGATGTTTTTCTCCTTTTTCCCCCATTGACACCCTCCTCCCCATCCCTCCTGCCCCATCCCCAGCTTTGTTGTCTATGTCCATTGGTCATGCATACATGCATATAAGTTCTGTGGTTTATCTCTTCCCCCCTAACCCCCCTCTTCTAAGGTTTGTCAGTCTGTACCCCACCTCTGTGTGTCTGGGTCAATTTTGTTTATCAGTTTCTTTAGTTCATTATATTCCATAAATAAGTGAGATCATGTGATATTTGTCTTTCTCTGCTTGGCTTGTTTCGCTTAGCATAATATTCTCCAGGTCCTTCCATGTCATCTCAAAGGATAAGAGATCTTTCTTTCTTATAGCTGCATAGTATTCCATTGTGTATATGTACCACTGCTTTTTTATCCACTCATCTACTGATGGACACTTGGGTTGTTTCCAGATCTTAGCTATTATAACTAGTGCTGCTATGAACATAGGGGTACATATATTCTTTCTGATTGGTGTTTCAGGTTTCTTAGGGTATATTCCTAGAAGTGGGATCACTGGGTCAAATGGTAGCTCAATTTTTAAATTTTTGAGGTAACACCATAGTGTTTTCCACAGTGGCTGCACCAGTCTGCATTCCCACCAGCAGTGTACTAGAGTCCCCTTTTCTCCACACCCTCGCCAACACTTGTTGTTTGATGCTTTGTTGATGGCGGCTATTCTGACAGGTGTGAAGTGATACCTCATAATTGTTTTAATTTGCATCTCTCTGATGATTAGTGATGTTGAGCATTTTTTCATAAATGTCTCTTGGCCATTTGTATGTCCTGTTTGGAGAGGTGTCTATTTAGGTCCTCTGCCCATTTTTTAATTGGGTTCTTTGTCTTCCTTTTGTTGAGTTGTATAAGCACTCTATATATTTTGGAAATTAACCCCTTATCTGATGCATCATTGGTGATTATGGTCTTCCATATAGTGGGATAATCCTAATTCCAAAACTGGATAAAGTCACTACAAAGAAAGAAAACTACAGGCCGATATCCCTGATGAACACAGATGCCAAAATCCTTAACAAAATATTAGCAAATCAGATCCAGCAATACATCAAAAAAATTATTCATCATGACCAAGTGGGTCTCATCTCAGGCATGCAAGGATGGTACAATATTAGCAAATCAATAAATGTGATACACCACATAAACAAAATGAAAGATAAAAACCATATGATCATATCAATAGATGCTGAAAAAGCATTCGACAAAATCCAGCACCCATTTCTGATAAAAATGCTCAGCAATGTGGGAATAGAGGGATCATATCTCGACATAATAAAGGCCATACATGAAAAACCTACAACCAACATCATACTCAGTGGGCAAAAACTAAAAGCATTCCCCTTAAGAACAGGAACAAGACAGAGATCCCCACTTTTGCCACTTTTATTTAACATAGTACTGGAAGTCTTAGCCACAGCAATCAGACGTGAAGAAAAAATAAAGGGGATCCAAATTGGAAAGGAGAAAGTGAAACTGTCATTATTTGCAGATGACATGATATTGTACACAGAAAACCCTAAAGACTCCATCAAAAAATCTACTAGACTTAATAAATGAATTTGGCAAAGTAGCAGGATACAAAATTAACGTCAAGAAATAGACGGCATTCTTATACACCAAGGGTGAAATCACAGAAAGAGAAACTAAAAAAAAATCCCATTTACCATCGCAGCAAAAAAATTAAGATACCTAGGAATAAACTTAACCAAAGAAGTAAAGAACCTCTTCACAGAAAACTACAGGTCATTGAAACAAGAAATAGAGGAATATATAAAAAAGTGGAAGCATATACCTTGTTCATGTATTGGAAGAATTAACATCATTAAAATGTCCATACTACCCAAAGCAATCTATAGATTCAATGCAATCCCCATCAAAATACCAATGACATATTTCACAGAACTAGAACAAACACTCCAAAAGTTTATATGGAACCTAAAAAAGACCCCAAATAGCCACAGCAATCTTGATATTTTATTTTGCTCTGGATTTGCCTTTCCCTGATGATCAGTGATGTTGCATATCTTTTAATCTATGAATGTGCCCAGCTGGTGTGGCTCAGTGGCTTGAGAGTCATCCCATAGACTGAGAAGTCCCAGTTCAATTCCCAGTCAGGGCACATGCCTGGGTTGCAGGCTCGATCCCCAGTAGGGGGCATGCAGGAGACAGCCAATTGATGTTTCTCACATCGATGTTTCTATCTCTCTCTCCCTTCCTCTCTCTCTAAAAATCAATAAAAACATATTTTAAATATATATATATGAATGAAATCACAAATAACTCCAAATATCTAAAGCAATCTTGAATAAAAAGGACAAAGCTGGAGGTATCACATTTCTGATTTCTAATCATATTACAAAGCTAGAATAATCAAAACAGCATGGTATTTGCATAAAAACACACATAGACCAATAGATTCAAGAGCCCAGGAATAAACTCATACATATGAGGTAAAAAAAAAAAAAAATTTGACAAAGACTCCAAAAATACACAATGGGTATAGAGTATTCTTTTCAATAAATGTTGTTGAGAAAACTGGATATCCACCTGAACACGAATGAAACTAGACTCTTAAGTTACACCATGCAGAAAAGTCAACACAAATGGACTTTGGCAATAGTCCATTGGCAATAATATTTTGGATTTGACACCAAAAGTACACGCAACAAAAACAAAAATAAACTAGTGAGGCCACATCAAACTGAAAAGCTTCTGCACGACAAAGGAAATCATCAACAAAATGAAAAGGCAACCTATTGAATGGGAGAAAATATTTGGAAATTATATATCTGATAAGAGGGTCAATATCCAAAATATATAAAGAATTTGTACAACTCAGCAGCCAAGAAACAATTGAATTAAAAATGGGAGGAGTATATGAATAGATAATTTTGCCAAGAAGACATAGAGAATGGCTACACCTGCCTTAGAAAACCATGTTCATAGCTTTCACTGATGTGGTCAATAGGGAGGAAGGGGCCAGCAGTCACCCTTCCAACCTGGCCATGAGATTGGCAGCCCCCCAAAAAGGAATAGAGGTTGAACCAGTCTTGCCTTGGAGGTGACATGAATAAGCCAATCTAACTCCTCTGGATAAGTAAAGGTGAAGGATTTTTCTCTAGAATTTCTGAGAAAGTTGGGGTGGTGACAGAATGCTTCTCTTTTATAGGCTGATCTTGGAATATGAGGACGATGGGAAACAAGTTTCCTTTTGTATAGGAGAGAAACAAATTCAGCTCTGGACCTTAGAGTGGGAAAAGATACTTACCTTAAATGGAAATGTAGGGGGATATAAGAAGGTGACTGAAAATGCAGCCTGGGAAAAGCCAACATTGGCAGTTTAGGATGAGACACTATGTTAGTGAAAAGGTATAAAAAAAAAAATATTGACCATGACCATACTGAATTTTATTGTTCCAATTAAACTTCTATGAAAATTAAATTAATCAGTATAAAAGATTCATATTGATAAGAATGGCATTGATAAGAATTACGACTTAAGAGAATAAAATTATTTTATAGATCAAATGATGTTTTTAGAGTGTGTGAAGATATGTTGGCTGAGAGAATTTGGGATGAGAGCTGCTGTTCTTGCTAAGTATAGTACATGTTTCTAAATAAAACAAACAGGTGTTACACACCCGTTGTCCCTGCTGCCTCAGGACATCTCATAGCCACCACTGAAAATGGCAAACTCAGCTTGGAGCCTATCACTCATATTTGTAAAATTATTATTTGGACTTCTTTGATCTTCTGTTAGCATTGCTTGAGAAAAATAATTACTTGCTGCCTGAATAAATACAGAGATATTAATGAACTATTAAATAATATGCTGAAAAACAATGGGACAAATATATAATTTTTAAATAGCCATTTATGCAGCAAATCAATCCTTTTGTGTAAATGGAATCCCAAATAATGCTACTCTCTTCAAAGATCCTTTGTCAGACAGTTGAGACTGTTTCCAAAGAGAGAGCACATGAGATTGTTAGGTGGCAATATTGTTTCAGATATACTTGTGGCTGCTATAACTGAGTCCCCAAACAACAATGGCTTAAACAAGATAGATTACTTCTCTCCCACAGGAATCTGGGCTTGTATGGTGGCTTTATGACATCCAGAACAAACCCTCCTTCCATCTAGTTACTTTTCAGTCCTTGGGTATTGACCACATCCTCATGGTCCAAAGTAACTTACAAGCATTCCAGCTAGTATGGAGGGAGAAAGGTAAGAGGAGACCACATAATTCTTTTCAAAACCATGACTGTGTTCTGCTCACATTCTGTGTAACAGAGTTGAATAGCAGCTACAAGGAAGCTTGTCAAGTGAACTCTAGGGTTTATTACCATGAGAAAGAAGCATAGCAAGAATTTTAAACACAAGTAAGAGTGTCCACAGCAATTGCTTTATGAAACAGAAGAATTAATTGCTCCAGGGGAAGGTTTTCTCAACCACAATGATGATCCCAGAACCTGTAAAAAGATAATTTATATTTGATTGTGTAAAATTATACGATTTTGCATAGCAAGTGATTTAGTACAAGATAGATTTTGAGAAAAATCTTAAAATGCAGATGCTAACAAAGGTTAAAGATACTTACAATTCAAAAGGTGCATATAAATCCATAGGGAAAGGGAATACATCACGATAGAAAACAAATACAAATGCTCCAAAAGGGGTGAGAATATGGCCAAATCCACTAGCAAGGAAATGTAAACTGAATGTAAAATGTAAACTAAAAAAAAAAAAAAAAAAAAAAAAAATCATCCTAGAAGATTTTTTTTTTTTTTTTTAATTTCAATACCTATTCCAGCAGAGGTACAAGGAAAGGGCATTTTACAATCTGGTAACACGAGGAAGTTTGTAAAATGTCTTCTTTTTGATCCCACACACAGGAATCTATTACATAAATACAGAAGAACCAACTGGTAAGACCATAGGTGCTAATGCATTTATGAAAGTTTGGTTTGTAATGACAAAAACTGGAAAATAAAGTAAATGCCTAGCAGTGGTGAGCAGGTAAATAAATTATTATCTCCCATAGGATGAACTAAGTAAGATCACTACTTAAGATAATAAAAATTATTTTCTCTTAAGTAATTACAAGATAATTTATATAATAAAATTATAAAAGCATTAAAGTAATACAGACATTGCCTTTGAGGGACTTCCAGGAGGTACTATTGTGTGAAGAAAGAAAGATGCAGATACTACATGTATATGGATGTATCCATGTTCTGTAAACAACTGTTATGGGTTGAATTGTATTCCCAAAAAAGCTATGTTGAAGTCCTCATCCCAAGTACCTTTGAATGTGACATTATTTGCAAGTAGAGTTTCTAATGACATGTGACTATTGTCCTTGTAAGAAGAGAAGAGACACAAACACATATGGGGAGAATGTTGTGTGAAGACCGAGGCTGAGATTGTAGTGATTCCTCCACAAGCCATGAAACACCAAGGATTGCCAGTGATCACTGGCAGCTAGGAAAGATGCCTAGAACAAACATTCTCTCAGAACTTCCAGTAGGAAGCAACCCTGCCAATGCCTGGGTTTGGGTCTTCTGGCCTCCATAACCATTATAGAATTACAGCTACCCCAGGAAACCAAGATAACATCTAAAACCCAGCCCTATATTTCTCTGTGTGAGCATGGAAGAGAGCAAGCAGGGGGAGAATAAAAGAAGAGTGAAAAAATGAAGTTAAAGAGAGTTGTAGAAAATAAAAACCAAGTAATTTTACATAAATGTGTATAGGTATAAATATTTTAAATTAATAACTTAAAAACACAAAACACCATCTCCTTCACTTCCACTACCAAATTTTGATTATGAATGACACTATCTTTGGGTGGGCGGGCTTGTCTTCTTTTCCTCCTTTTGAATAATATGTACCTGAACAGTATATATTTTCTTTCTCAGAGAAACAAGATACAGATTCGGTTAATCTGTTACCTGTTCACATTAACTTCATCTTTGATTGTAGAAAACACCTAAGAACTGCAACTTTTTTTTTTTTTTTTTTGAGATTCTGATCTAATTTAAGGTAATATTGAGTTCAGAAGGATTGAAGGTTCTCCATAAACAGCCTCTCATATATTTTTAATGCATTGTTGGTTAAATAACATTCACAGATTATTCCAAGTAAACAATGATTTAATAACATACATCAAGTTCAAGGTACACTGAAGAATAAACTGCTATGAATGTGATTATTAAATCATCACCAATATACACTGTGATGCCTGTCACCATGTTGAAAAATTCTTCAAGCATTGTGTTTGAAAACCTATCTTTTCCCTCTCTTGATCTTCTTACTCTTAGATTATTTATACACATCTCATCTCTTACCATTGCCATTCACCTCAACTCCACAGTATCATTGTGATTGTAACTTTTTATTGAGTATATCTGATGCTATTAAAAATAATGTAATACAAGTAGACATAAAATTTGACTTCTACGACTGAATTAAATCTGTGTCAATTAACTGCACACTGGTTGGTACAAGAATTTTCCTCCAAGGCTATGATGCTTGTATATTGCTAACCTGCAGGGTAAAGATGTTAGCCTAATCTCCTATACATATTAGAGTATATTCCACTAACTTGGCTTCTGAATAAATGAATACAAATTGACAATACTCCAAAGTTGTTTCTAAAATTGAATATTAAAGCCTTTATAAAAATACTATTTAAAAATGTAAAACAAGTAAACAAAGAACTAAATATTAAGGTTAATACACAAAATAGCAATAAAAAGGACTTTCACTGAACAATTACTAAATGTACTGTTATTAAAGTAATACTACATATATATTGCAGATTTCAGGAGATCAAAATATTTTCTAATTAATTTTCATAATTCCTTTTTAGTGTAGAGAAGGAGGAAGCATTCACTTCATTGAACAATTATGACTTTTTAATAACTGGATCTGTGAATATTCGAAGAATAGAGATTTGCTACTTAGAGTTAACATTTTTGTGTGTGTGTGTGTGATACAGAGCCATTTCCCAAGCACACTGTCCATTTTAACATAGAAATGCAAAAAATATATATACTACAAAATCACAATATAGGAATACAGTATATATAAAGCACTCTTATTACCTTAGAAAGCTGTCAACATAGCTGAGCCATCAAGGCTACTAGTTACGTTACTCTGTCCGCCAAGTTGTTAAGAGGATAGCCCATGAATTTCACTAGGATATTTTATGATGAACATCTTTCACTACGAAGCAAAGTCGATTCTTAGTCCAGCAGGAAAAATTTGCATCAGCTACGTGTTGAACTCCTTAAACATTGGACAAATTAGCAGAGAAGAGTGATAACCTTTCAAAGTAAAAGACAGAGATGATGTGACAGCTGTAGCAAGATGCAGGGTAATCAAGATGCCCCCACAGTGAAGTAAAATATTTTAATGGAAGGGCAATAATTGATCAAAGAGACATTCAGGCCTCCTGGGTCTGGAGTGAGGCTATTCCAAGTCCTTAAATCTGCCATAAAGCTCTAATGGACACCCAGGGGGACACTTCTGACAATTTATTTTAGTTTAAGTGAATTCCAGGACCTTAAATTACTAGAGAGAACCTAGTCACTTGCTAGATTTGCTTGTATTGTCTGTTTCTGATTGCTTTATGGACACAATTCAAATTTTTCATCATTACTAATTTCATAATAAGCAAGAAACAGCTAAAAGATATGTCATTGGTTAGCTCTTCTTATCAGTAAAGCTCATTTGCTGGAAGGGACTGATTTTTATCTTGTATACACATTCATAATCTTTGGTTTAATTTCTTAAAATACTCTCCCATATTTTGTTCAAATACTGGCTCAAACCATTCTTTATGCTTGTACATGTATCATCTCTTTTTTTAAAAAATTGATATTACTTATATCATAGTGATGCTAACATACCATATTAACCAACCACAAATTAATGCTAATCTACTACCATTAGAATAGAATCTGTCGATTATGAGAGATCCTTATGAAATTACGCCCCTTTCTCAGACAACAGCAGAATGGCTATAAACAGGAGTAAGTCACTGCCTTCTATACTATGGAGAAGCTTCTTCCAAATGGCCTCTTCATGTATGCAATGTTTTTGAATACCACATAATCCTTTAAAATACAGATTCTTGATCCACCAAGATGAAGAGCATATGTGGAAACTGAAAGAAAAACTGAATAGTTGACCAAGACGCAGAGACAGGAAAACTAGCAGAGCAGGGTTAGAAGTCACATCTCCGTGCCATTGTTCACGACTGCAGAAGCTTTGGTTCCATCTCACCATTTACTGTAATAGCCTACCCACGAGAACGTCAGATGGCTGACAAATACCTTTGTATGGAACATGGTCAAGATGCAAAAAGTGTCTACAAGTCTCTGAATAGCGGAGCATCTGCAGCAGTCACAAAATTCATGTGTGATAGTCTGTGCCTTTGACCCTTCCTCAGAACTTTTTAGTTCTTCAGTCAAAGAGTCCTTTGTCTTCTTTGCTAGTTTACAACATGGTTACTTTTCTGTTTTCCAAGCTCATGGCAGATTAAAGCATGGGATTTCCATGGAGATATTTGTGAAAGAAACCCTAAATGTAAAGAAAGAAACAGAAAACTATAAAGGCTAAGGCAAACTGAAAATTTATATTAATTCTAATGATTTTTAATCCCAGAATTAAGAATTTTTGTCTTATATTTAGGGACTACATAGTGTTAAGTACTTTTAGGCATCTTTTAATTTATATTTTATTAATGAATGTAACACAAAATGTATTTATTTAAAACAGTCACTATAACAAAATTGAAGTATCCCATTTAACAAATGAGATAATAGACTCAATGAAATTAAGTAACTGGACTTAATTGATATAACTAATAAATAGTAGAGCATGGTCAAGAAGCTACATTTCTTTGAGTCCATAGTTTAAGTTGTTGAATCCTATATTAGTTGATATTTGCAATTTGGAGAATTTAGGTAGTGTGCCCATAGTCATATATCTGGTACTTGGCATTGTAAGAATGTGAAACTTTGTCTACTTGATTACAAATATGTTGCTAGTACCCATTAAATTATACCAACCTCTGATGAGCTATAAAGACATCTGTTCATTTATCTATAATAGAAGACAATTAATAAAATTATACATTATAGTTCTAGCTACATTTATAATATAACCTCAAAGGAAATTATTTCAATAAATTCTTTTAATTTTATGTCAGCTAGAAACAATTATGATTCCAATTTTACTCCAAATATCTATAGAAACATATTAAAAACTAATTATAAGAAACCCAAATACCATGAGAGAAATTAAAATGAACATCAAACAGAGTACATTTGAATTTTAAAGGATCAAAGGGATCTTTCTGCACTTTTAAATGTATTATGATAACCAAAATAATTCTTACCTGATTTTTTTACTACAACTACTTTTATTTAGGTGTTATTTTAGAAGGTTAAAAATGCTATTAGCCTAAATATTGCTAAATTGTTTTAAAATATAAAAAATGCTCAATTAAGAAGACACTATGTTATGTATAAGAACCCACTCTAGTTATCAAGATTTATATAAGTTAAAAGCAAAAGAATGAATAAATATACATCATAGTAAAACCAATAAAAAGAGCTGAAACAGTATGTTAAATTAAACAAGAAAATCTTCTAAGAAGATTATTGGGGATATAGAGTGATATTACATAATGATAAAAGGTTCAGTTTTCCAGTGAGACATATAATTCTAAATGTGTATGTACCTAACAAAAGAGGATCAATATATATGAGGTAGAAACTGGCAAAACCTATAATATCAAAATGAAAAGCATTATAAGAAATGAAAACTATAGACCAATATATCTCACAAATGTAGATGAAAAGAGCTTCAACAGAATGTTAGCAAATATAACAAAAATAATTTTATCTCATAAATAAGTGTAATTTCTTCTAGGTATGCAAGGCACATTCAACATTCAATCATTTACCAATGTAATCCATCACATCAACATGATAACAAACTTAAAATCATATTATCATACCAATAGGTTCAGAAAAAGAATTTGACAAAAACTGATACTCATTTATGACAAATAAAGGAAACCAACCCTCTTAGCAAACTTAAGAATAAAGGAGCTTTCTCAAGTGATAAAGAATGTCTACAAAAATCCTACAGCTGACATCATAAGTAAATAGTTAGCTACTGATCCCTCTCTCCTTAAGATGGTAAAACAGAGCAAGAATGCCCTGTTTCACCACACCTATTTGTCATTGCATTGGAAGGCCTGGGTATTGCACTAAGACAGAGAAGTGTGATGGTTAATTTTATGTGTCACCTTGAATGGACCACGGAATGCCCGGATATTTGAGTAAATGTTATTCAGTTTGTTCCCATGAGGGTGTTTTTGGATGAGATTAACACTTAAATTGTTAGACTAAAGTCACTTCATAATTGCAGTGGATGCAATCCAAGCAGTTAAAGACCTGAATAGAACAAATATGTTGCCCTCCCCCCTGCCCTGAGTACTAGAGAATTCTTCCTATTTGACTGCTTTAACTGGTACATTGGCTTTGTCTTGCCTTCAGATTCTAAATGAAACATGGGCTGCTCCTGGGTCTTGGACTTGCTGGCTTTTGAATGGAAAGTACGCCACTGGCTCTTCTGATCCTAAGGTCTTCAGACTCAAATTGGAACTAGACCATTAACTTCCAAGTCTTCAGCGTGATGACTTAACCTGTAGATCTTGGAACTTGCCAGTATCCATAATTGTGTGAGGCAATTCCATATTCTCTCTCTCTCTCTCTCTCGACTTATTAAACCTACTTCAAGAGGAATGATGCTGGTAATAAAATGGAAACATTGATCAATGATACATTGAATAGAGAGTCCAGAAAGAGTCACACATATATAGTCCACTGAGCTCAACAAAGATTTGAATTTAATTAAGAAAGAATAGTCTTCAACAAATTGTGCTAGAACTCATGACATTCATATACCAAAAAAATAAAATAAAATAAAAGAGAAGAACCTAGAGAGAGTCCTTACAGAAAAATTAATTTAAAATGGATCATAGAGCTAAACTATAAAACTTCTAGAATAATTCATATGAGAAAATATAAGTGACCTTAATTTTGGTCATCAAAACAAGAAAAATCTTAAAAATGATCACAACCAGGAGCAGTTTAAGGAGATCTGACTACTACATATAATGTATCCTGGATGGTCTCCTGGAACAGAAAAACATTAAAACTAAGAAAACTTGAATAAACTATCAACTTTTGTTAATAATGATATATCAAAACTGGTTCATTAGTTTTGATGAATGTATCACAATAATATAAGATGTTAATGGTGGGAGAACTGGATCGGGTATATGGGAACTCTCTTCACTGTCTTCACTATTTTCCCATAAATCTAAAATTATTCTAAAATTAAAACTGTTTTTTTTTTTTTAATCAAGAATGAAACTTGAAAGGAAATTATTGCATTTACTTCAGTAGCTATTGAAATAGAATTGAAAGGTATCCATCCCCTTGCAAGGAAGAAAAAGCCCTAATGAGCTGTTGCTGCTTTAGCAGACACATCTTAGAGAGTGTGCTTTCTGTTCAAGCTGGTGTTGATGAGCGTGTATGCTTCTCTTCACAGCGCTTTCTTCTATGACTCTTTTAGGAGAGGGACATAAATGTTATCTTGACTTTAAATGGATGTTTTAACATCTACTAACCTCTATTTTAGGAAAAGTGCTAAGTTCAAGGACAACAGAAGGGGAAAATGGAGTGGTTATGGAGCTACACTAATGAAGAGAGGGGCAATCAAACTCTTAATAGTCTGTCTAAATAAAATATTCAATATTCAAACCATAAAAGTCTATGCCCACAAACTCTGTGATCCATATAAAGACTCTGCCTATTTCATTTTAAACTTCATTTATTTAAGGCTGAGAGATTTTAAGGAAAAAAATTATGAATTGATTTATAAAGCAACATATTTAGGTGCAGTTCTTTATTTTATAAAAGTGCAACAAGGTTCTTTTAATTAATGGCCCTTAGATATATACAAAAGGAATTTGGATTTTAAAAATGTAATCATATTTTCTGAAACACATCCAATTGCTAAAAAAAAAAAAGATTCACACCTATAATTACTAACAAGATAGATATTAATATGAGACTTTTTAACCTATAAAATAATTTACTTCCACTGAACAGTCATAAATTATATTTTTATGGGAGGTTTATGACCAAGTCCAAAGTTTCAGACCATACATAATAAACATCTATCTAGTTCGGCTTCATCATTCCTTTTCAAAGAGAAAGAAAAAGGGAAAGAATGCATATACAAAGCTGAATATTTGCATACTGTAGAATATATGCAGTGTCTTTTGTCTCAAAGTGTTAGCTTGTTATATGCTAATAAGTAAGTATGTGCCTCCAAAGCTACTTAAAAGGAATCATTGTAAACTGTTCACACTGGGGGATTTAAAATACTTTTCTTCCATTGCCAGTAAAAGAAAAAAAAAAATCATTTTACACTCTGGCAAACAAATAAACAGGTACTTAAATAGTTCCAGAAGCTAAAACAATGTATTGCGAAAGATTCAAATAACACTTTCCCTACTACTTTTTAATGAAAATAAAATTTTTTCTGAAGTTCATTAACAATGGGAAGAGATATTCCAATAATTTTCATAAATATACTTAAAAATGGTTAAAGCAACTGCTGATCTTACTTAAGTAAGTTCTGGGATTCAACTCTATGACAAGGCGATTCAGTTTGTAATGTAAGAATTGAACAAAATAGTATCCAGAAATTAGAAGTGTTCTTTATAGAAAATGATGAATGAATTGTAAACATTAATTTGAAAAATCCAGCTGAGTTCTCCACTGCATTTTTTCCCAGCAGGCTTTCCTTTCATTTTAGTTGGTTTCTTTTCATCCTCTGAACCCAAGAAATCACTCGCATCTTCCCTGCCTTTTGTTTGTTTGTTTGTTTTGTTTTGTTTTTTATCCTTACCCGAGGACATTTTTGCATTTATCTTCAAATAGAGTAGGAGGGACAGAAGGTAGAAGGTGGAAGAGAGAGAGAGAAACGTCAATGCGAGAGAGACACATCAAGTGGTTGCCACCCACATGACTCCAACTGGGCCAGGGACAAACTGCAACCGAGGTACGTGCCCTTAGCGGGAACCAAACCCAGGACTCTCTGGTCCACGGGCCGACGCTCTAACCACTGAGCCAAACCGGCCAGGGCTTCCCTGCCTTTTGCATGCCTCGTTCATTATCTGTGTACTTTCACATCCCACCTAAGCAAAGTGCTTCTAGTTCTTTGTGTTTTTGAGGAGACATGATGTGTCTGTGGTGGGAGAGTTAAGAAGGTACATTTGATCTTTGGATAGGACAATGCATTTCCTGATGAAACTTAACTGTGAATTGCAACCATATAAATATACCCTTTTAGTGCTGCCTGAGGCAACATTGTTTTGTTATGTCTTTCAAAGCTCTTTCTTAAAGATGTATGTATCTCATCACACTATACTTGTATACATACAGGCATATGTGTGTGTATATATATATGTGTGTGTGTATGTCCTTCATGACCAGGAATTCATCCTGTGCTCCAATCATCTAAAGATAGATTCTTTCTTTGGGATTTGATTTAGCAGCCAATGTATATAACCTAGTAGTGAAGTACTTTGTGATTTAATTACCTCTAGACACTCTTCGAGGTTTCAAAATGAGGATTCACAAATATTAGAGTCAGTGAGCTCACAAAGTAACACTTCCACTAAATAGGAGGGATAAGCCACCAGACAAGGGACACCATACTTTGTTATAAAGTGGACTCTAAACGCTGCTAAAGAAAACCGAATGAGATCAGTTGTGACTTTTAAAAACTCAACACCGCTGCTAAATTCATGATGATGGTAATTTGATCAACTGTACCAAGTACTAGAAAAGAAAATGTTTGCCTTATGCTTTCTTGTGGCTGAATACAAGAGATGGATTTATAATGGTAATTCAACTTCCTTCCTGTAGGGCATTATGTTACTTATGGATTCATATTATGAGTGCCATAGGGGGGGAAAACAGAGATGAAAACATCTCATGTACATATGTCATTTGGCGTCCATAGAACAGTTTATATGGGATCTCAAAGGCAGATGCATATGTCATAGATTAATGAGGTGACCGTGACTAAGATTGTATGCCTTTGTGGTATGTGTTACAGACTAGAGGCAATTTGTAGCCATGCCAGAATGTGGGCCTACTGTTACCTCTTCTAATATTTGCATGAGCTTCTAAATATCTGGTTTGTACACCTAACCTTTACATTTTCAAGTTCTGATTCAAATTCATAAAGCTCAACATAATGTATGTTCAGATTTGCTTCTGTATCTTTTTTATTTTTTTCCCAAACTCTAAACATTTGCATGGGCTAAGTTCACTTAAGTATCTGCCATTTTGTTTACTGTGCATAATCCCCCAGGAAAAATTATTCTGCTGTCGTATAAATAGAACAGTTTCTTTGCGTATGAATTTATTTGTTGTCGTTACAGAAAATTAAGAACGTAGGACCTGGTTATCCTACATAGAGGAAAAATGCTAGAAGGTGAGCATAGTAAGTGTCACTTGCTTATTCTTCCTTTAGAAAGGAAGGGAGGGAGGAAAGAGAGAAGAGGAGGAAGAAGGGCCACCATGACAGAGAATGTTAATCTTCAGAAAGATCTCAATGATGCTCAGAAGCAGGAAGCCCTTTGATGTGACTGTATGTGACAAATTTCTTTGGGAGAGTAAGCAGCAGGATGGTCCCAGGATTGCAGATTACTTATCCCCAGGACACGGGCTGTCTGTGCCCAAACCAGAGGTGATCCCTCTTCTCTTAGTAAGGGTGACCTTTGCAGTAGCCCACTTCTACCACCCATGGGCAGGTCATCACATTCACAGGATTACTCTTTCTTCTCATTTTTTTTTTCAATATGCCCTTAACTTTAAAAAGCCTCAGGGTACAAACACAATAAAGTCATTTATTAAAATATTTAGTTGAACTGATAGCAACATAAAACAGTATATTTCATACTGCCTCTTCATCTTGGCAGGGCAATTAATAAGGCAGGTTTGTTTTATGTCCCGCAGATTAATAAACTGGGGTTATAGCAACATAATACTCAGAGGAGGTTTGCATTAGAAATTGTTTTGCTTCTGTTTCCCCAAAAGTATACATCAGCTGCCTCAAATCTGTTTCAAAAAGTAGGCAGAACAGATGTGAACCAAATAAACAAAATAAACAACATAAACTGATAAACAGCATAAACTGTAGGGGATGATTTGTAGGGGAACAAGTCAATCAACTGTCTTGAAAGAGCAGAGAGAATGAACATCTGTCTCTTCTGGAATCCAAGAATTAAACCACATGAAGCCTTAGTGACATCTTTCTTTTAAGAGCATCTGTGGGTATTTGGAAACTAAGCAATTAAAGGAAGAAGTGCCCTGGCCGGTTTGGCTCAGCGGTTAGAGCGTCGGCCTGAGGACCAGGGAGTCCCAAGTTCAATTCTGGCCAAGGGCATGTACCTCAGTTGCGCTTCGTCCATGGCCCCAGTTGGGGTCATGCAGGTGGCAACCAACTGATGTGTCTCTCTCACATGGATGTTTCTCTCTCTCTCTCTCTCTCTCTCTCTCTCTCTCTCTCTCTCTCTCCCTCCCCCTCCCACTCTGTCTGAAGATAAATGTAAAAGTATCCTGAGGTGAGGATTTAAAAAATATAAAAATAAAAAATAAAGGAAGAAGTAACATGCACAGTGTGATATGAAGGCCAGTACCACCCTCTGGTATGTTAATCTGGTTTTGATCCTTGTACCCTGGCTGAGGGAAGTCTGTATTACTTGGAGATGTACAGATCCCTTCGATGCTAGATCTGCCTTCCCCAATGGCTCACCCAGCCTCAGTCAAGAGCAGACTCTGCTATAAGACAAAATTATGATCAGAGACAGGATTTATTAACCAAAAGTGGTTCTTGGGATATATAAAGAGAAATGGCTGATACGCCTTTGTAATCTCACAATGTTTTCATTGTTTTCCACTTATACTATCTCAAAAGCTGCATGTGTCGATGTAATTATCATCCTCAAAGAGCTAGAGGGTCTCATCCACAACCACAGAGACAGCAGTTGAAAGAGTCAGATCTGGAATTTGGGCTTTTTGACTTCAAATTCTATGTGTTTTCAACTCTCCAAATATGTCTGTTCAAAAATTGAGGCAATAAAACAACACTGTTACTGAAACCATGGTCCCTCGGGGATGCCAATGCCCTGCCCCTGTGTCTTTTTATCAGTTCAATGTCTTTGCTCCATAATACACAGGAACATGTTGCTATATAAACACACCAGCTTCCTTGATCTGAAGAGAAGGAGTATGATCCTGAAAGGAGGGAAAGTAAATTGTCCAATAGCTAGGAATTAATGAAAGTTGGGGAGCTCGCCTAGTCATAGGGATTTGGGCAATAAAGATTCTCAGACATAGCATGTAACTTAAATGCTGGGAGCCTGTTTTTAAATTAAATCCCTTATTCTGACTTTGTGCTCTGAATAGATGGGTTAGCCGCTTACTGATTTCCAGATAGAAGCACCATTACTGTGGCAAACATCCACTCATTCATACAACGAACTTACCTTTACAACTCATAACACTAAATACTTCCAGGTCTGTGACAGACACTGATGCTACAGAATTGACAAAGACAAGGAACCCACAACCTGATAGGATGAGGAACACTGTAGCAGACAGGAATTGCACATGCCATAGAAGGCCAACCTTCACTGCAGTCATCCTGAATTAATCCAATACCACATTCCCATTTCACATGCTAGTCAACCAAAGGCAGCCGCCATATTTTAGGTGTCTTCATTCACCAAACCTAGCATGAGATTATTGTAAAACGAAGTGGGAAAAGATGATCTAACTGTTAACTCCCAGAATTTTGCAATTGAAGGACTCATTGACTCCAGCAAACCAGGGGTCACTCAATGCTATGTGTACTCCTCAGACAGAACACACTCCTTCACAGTTTTGGCACTTTTCCTGAGCTTGTGGATAGGGGGAAGGAGAGGTTTGTAATGGCAGTAGCCTTGCAAGGTGAACTTCCCCAGAGAAGTTTGCCTCTGGCTCATCTTATCATTATTTGGTGTCCTGTTGAATGGTGACCCTAACAAAGATAAGTCTACATCCTAATTCCTGGAGCCTACAAATGTGATCTTATTTTGAAAAAGGGTTTGTGCAGGTATAATCAAGTGAAGTGTCTGGAGAAGAGGGAGCTCGTTCTGGATTATCTGGGTGGTCCTAAGTCAAATTACAAGTGACCTTAAAAGAGAAAGGCAGAGGGAGATTTGAGTCAGACATAGAAGAGGAGACAGACAGAAGGGGCGGAGGCAACGTGACCACAGAGGGGGAGATTTGAGGGATGCAGCCACACTCAAGGAGTGCCAACAACCACCAGAAACTGGAAGAAGCAAAGAAAGGATTCTCCCCTAGAGACTCCAGAGGGAATGCAGCCCTGCCAACACTGACTTTGGACTTCTGTCCTCCAGAACTGTGAGAATAAATGTTTCTTGTTTGAAGTCACCCAATTTGTGGTCACTTGTTAGAACAGCCACAAGAAACTAATCCACTTGGTTTTGCTCTCTGGTTTCACTTCATGATGATGCCAATGCATTTCTGTCCTTTCTGAGCGCTGAACCTGGAGTCCATGAGTGGTGTCTCAGTTTGCTAGTGATGCCATAACAAATATACCATAGGCTGAGTGGCTTAAACAGCACATGTTTCTTTATCACAGTTCTAGAGGCTGGAAAGTTCAAGATCAAGGTGCTGGCCAATTAGGCTCACAATAAGAGCCTTCTGTATGGCTTGGAGACAGCCATATTCTCACTTTCCTCACATAGCACATAGTGGACGCTCTGATAGAGATTCCTCTTCTTATAAGACACTAATCCCATCATGGGAGCTCCACCTTCAGGACCTTATCTGAACCTGATTACCTACCAAAGGCCCCACCTCCTAATACCATCCAGTCGGAGGTTAGGTTTTTAACATATGAAATCGGGGGTGGGATACACAAATATTCAGTCCAAGTCCCATATTCTAACTCACATATATGCAAACTACATTCACTAAGATCTTTCGTTCTTAGAGTGTTCTAAGTTGTCATTGTTTCTGCCTTTAGGGAACGCATGTTTAGCTTACAGGAACCTTGCACAATGCTCAAGGAGTAGCCACTCTGGGAAACAAATTCCTTGCTTTTTGCTGATGAGAAGTCTACTCTAATAATTCCTAGCTGACATCCATATCCATGTATGACACAATTTTTGTTTGTTTCTTTTAGTGAAGGGGCACATAGAAACCTCTATAGCCATATGAGATATTCAGCCCATCATTGACAGAATGACATAATAAATGAATGAATGATTTACAAGTAGTGTCTACTCCCTGGACAGCATGCTTTTTCAACACTCCTCCATAAAAGGCAACTTTGCTTAGGTGCTGAGAGTGGTCTCCAACACCCAAGTAGCAAGATTAAATCTCGGCTTCACCACCAACCTACTGTACAATCTTGCATGGGTTACTTAAACTCCCCTTGCCTCAGTTTCCCCTTCAAGAAAATGAGGGTCACAATAAGAGTATCCATAAAGAGACTAGCAGCACTGTCAGGATTATATGTGTTCATCTATGTGAAGAGCTTGGAAAAGCATTTGGCACACAGGATACTATATATCAGAAACAGTTGCTACTATTATTATGGAGAATGTATTTCACACAGTCCGTGATTTTAAAAGACTACTTCTACTGGATCAGTACAGAAGACATGGAATCATGGGGTTGCATCCTGTAAGAACGGACACACTTCATTTTGCCTTCATTACTGAGAGTCATCTCTCTCAACTCATGCTACTTTGAGAAGTTGAAGATTCTTTGAGGAAAAAGATCCCCTCTTTATCATTTTGCACCCCTCTTTCAAGTGTGGGACCCTGTTTCCAATTGCTTTTTAAAGCTAGATCTTGAAATGAATGCACTGATTAGAGTAATTCTTCTGGAAAGATGTTTCGAGTAATTGTTCAGAAAACTTGCCGTAGCTTCCCGGGCTTTTGGAAAAGACGAGTGGTGAATGGTAATGATGACTACTTTTGACAGGCCCATTCCTTGCCTGTGCTCCAAAAATGTGACTTGGGGCTAGTGTGGAAGTACTTTGAAGTGAGACAGAATAGCTTGAAAGCTATGATTAAAGAAGACTTGTTTACAAAATAAACTTCGAAATTATAGGAAAACTCCCTCAGTGATTTTTTTAGGTCTTTGATTCAATGACCCAGATCCTGCTTTTCTCCCATGGGATGAAGTTGACCTAGACCACAATAGAGAAAGTCTGGCAGATAAGCTTGCCAGCTCCATGCCAGAGACAATTAGTGGGTAACAAACTGCAGCCTTTAAAGAGCAGGTGGAGGAGTGATGAACAAAAACAAAATCAGTCCCTGGCTCTATCTCCTTTCTCACTGACCATTCATAATCTTTGCAAACATCTAATTAAAGGGAAGACTTTTTAGTTTTCATCCTGGAGCTATAAATATGACACTATCAATCATAGAGGTTGTTGGGGCAGGTGATGAAACTGGAATGTCTAACCAAAGAGGAAGGCCTTTGAGTGTCATATAATTTTAAGGCCTCTTCTCTCTCACTTTTGTTATTTTTTGTGTTCTTTGTTTCAAATGCCTGCCTTGTTTCGAAGATGGTACTCATCACTGAACCACACTCTCTATTCCTAAGGGTCAATGACCCTCAAAGGCTGCTCTCAGAGGCAACTGAGAAGGATGTTTTGCTTGGAATTGTGTTTCCAGCTTCTAGCCCACAGCATGAAATATTATAAGCACTTACTAAGTAGTTGTTGAATAAGTAAAATAAAAGCCATTAGGCTTTTATCTTAAAGTGTGACCTGTATGTTTGTTTCCATTTTTTTTAATTTTTTTTTTTTTACTGATTTTGAGAGAGAGAGAGAGAGAGAGAGAGAGATAGAGAGAGAGAGAGAGAGAGACATTGATGTGAGAGGGAAACATCCATCAACTGCCTCTGGCACGCCCTGACCAGAGCCACACCAGCCAGGGCTGTTTGTTTCATTTCCATCTGCTAGATACAGTGACATTTGAATAAAGCTGTGCATAGACATACTTGAAAATCAGCACATGTAAACTACTTTCCAAGGGTGTCTTACACTAGCTTCCCGTATCTTGAAATCTTGACGATTGACAAGATTTCTCTGTCTACTCTATGCACTGCTGCTCACATTCACTCCACTTATTCTCTACTGTATTATTTTCTTGTCTTCATCACATTTATTGCTATTGAATTTACATGTTTATTGTCTGTTTCCACCTTTAGAAAGCAAGTGACAAAGTCTGTGTGGCAGGGACCTGCCCCCTCCCCCCCCCATTCATGGCTCTTCTCCCAATACCTACCATAATGCCAAGCCCATTAGGAGCTTACTAAATATTTGTTTAACACTAATTACTAAATATAAAAATACTGTGCATGTTTAATCTCAATATAATGTAGAATTTATTTTTTTAATTTTAAGGCAAGTTTTTTTAAATAATTTTTAGTTATATCTACATGATATCAATCATGACATTTAAGGTATATAGATTACTACACAACATGAAGGAAACACTGTGATTTCATCTCAACTTATCTATTTGATTTTGAATTTAGGTTTGTTTCAATCAATACAAATTTACTCTGTTACATGCACATTGTTGGCTGAAATAGTACCGTCGGAATTCTCATTAGAATAGAAATAGCTGAAATAAACTGTCAATCACATTTGCCTTTTTACTTATTGATACAAAATTCCTACAAGTAGATGTCATTATAAGTTTTGGTGTGTGAAAATGAAATGAGAAAAGATAAATTGCCAGAAGTTACACATAAAATCAGAAAGGGAGACAGGTACCACATTTTTGAACTTTTCATTTTTTGGAAAGTTTTATGCATTTTGGTGTATCAAAATAGACTGTTAGCCTTAGATAATATGACTGTATTTAAATGCAATGATTATATAAAGGAAAAGATGACATCTCTAAATCATCAAGTTTTAGCATTTTATAATCTTAAATTGTTCTTAAATACAATTGAGAATGTGTTACTTCGTAAATCTTGGGACTAGATGCTTGTGGAATTTATAGAAAGCAGTGAGTGAAAAGCTCCTTGGTATGAATCATGGTTGTAATAATAACAGACCTTCCTTTTCTTACCATGTAATTTCACTTTTTTTTCACCTACCAAAGAGTTTACTTTTCCCAAATTACCACCTCATTAGCCACACTCCTTCATGTTATTCTCTTTTCCCAGTAAACATGTTCTAGTCACGCTGAACATAATGTACCTTTTATTACACGTTTGAATTGGAGATAATAAAGTTCAGTGCTAGCTAAGGAACATTCTGCAATAATAAAAAAAGCTTTATTTTATGAAATTCTTTTGGCTCAGTATGGTAGCCAACAGCCACATGTGGGCTACTGAACACTTGGAACGTGGCCAGTGCAACTACGAAAATTATTTTTTAATTTTATTGACATACATTTAAATAGACATGTGTGGCTAGTGGCTACCCTACTGGACAGCAAAGCTATAGATTATGCCTTTGAAATACTTTCCCTGTTTTCCTTTCTCAAATCCACAAAGGGTAAGTTTCAGAAGAGCCAAATACAGGGGGGTTCTCAGTATTTCTGAAGTTTACCTGGTATAAAGATTGATCTACATCATATTGCAAAACAAATTATATTTCTCATGAAGGTTGCCCTGGCTTTTCTTTTTTCTTCACTTTTCACTCTCAATTTTTGCCTGAATTTAGAACCCACAAGCTGATTTCTCAGGATTCCCAGCTGGGAGTGGAAATGATCGTGTGAGCACCAGAGAGCTCGTGAAGTGGCCAGCACTCATGAAAGCCACTGCCAAATTCACCTGGTGACAAAGGAGACGGAAAAACAGAGAAAGAGAATCAGACAGAGGAATACTAATAAAAACCTTGTTTAGCCATCTCTGAAAATTTGATTTAAGACCAAAATTGATCCGAGATTTCAACTGGGCAGTAATCTCACTGTCTAGGAGACATTTTTGGAATTTGACAGTGAGGAGATTTATATGCAGGGAAAAATAGGATGAGAAATACAAAGATTTTCAGAGATCTGGAAAAGGTTTTTGTTTTTGTTTTTCCTTCCAGCAGACATAACTGTTACTTTAGTTTCCTGTAAATCATAGGGCTTGGAATATAACATATTATACTCCAAATTGCACTACATGAATTTCAAATTGCTTATTTTCCTAAGTATCATTATCCATTATTTATACCCCTAAAACAGAAACAAATTAAATTTGTGGATTTTCCAGCAATATAAAACACCTTATATCTAATAAGTTTCAACTCACCAATGGGGTAAAAACATCTACCCCTTTGGACCTTCTGCACCTATTAATCTTTTCCATGTTTTAGCAGATACACAGCTGTGAACTATGCTAAACAGGTTTGTCATGCAACAGAGAAACATATTTTGCAAGAAAAAAGCATCTTTTGAAGACACGTTCACCTTTTTCTCATGAACACCTTTTTTCCTCAAGCTTATTTTGGAGTTGGGAACTCCACGTGATGGAAATAGAGCTGTCTGCTCTCATGTCATGTAGCAAATCCATAGGTGGAAACGTGAAATCAGAACCACAGAAACCAGCTTCCTGCACTCCATCACCCTCCAAAGGAAACAGGTTATATATAATGCATGCAGTGAAGTCCGTGGGCCAGAGACAAATAGCTTGTGCTATGTATTCCATTTTCACTCGAAAAGTTATATTAGAAATACCACAAAATGAGCAAACGTTTTAACTGCCTGAAACAGAAATCAAGGAAAAGTAGACATCTTCAAAGATAGAGCTCTCTAGTAGATGCATTAATGAAATGTTCATTGAAAGGGATTATAGACAAGTCCTTCGAAAGTCAGTGACCAACTAATGTATCATCCAAACTGAAATGCATTGGAAACTGAAAGTTGGTGGTTTTAATAATTAAGTTATATTTCCGGAACCAACACCTGTGACTGCCCTTGTGTGAGTCTCACTTCGTTAATCCATTATTCATCCTCCAGATACCTGTCCAGTATCCAAACACTACTATATTTTAAGACACTGTTTTATTCCCACTGTCTCAATAATATTTTCATGACCTCTTTAGCCCTCTTTGATTTCCCTATTCCTACACTCCTGTGACACTTGTCTTTGCTGTCATATATTACATTTATTCACAATGCTTTATCTTATCAATACAGATTACCCTACATACTATACTATCTTCCTGCTAGATCACAAGGCTATTGAGGATGGGCATCATCTTGCCCCTTTCTACGTCTCCAGTGTGGGCATTGTACTTACCTTTAACATTGCTAGTAAAACATCTGGCACTGGGCCCTGCACCACATCATAGTGTCTTACCACATTCCATCTCATTACAGGTCACGTACAGCAGTACCTAGCAAGGCCAGATTAAGTACACATGTCCAGGTATCCTAAGAACAAACTCGTCTGGAGTAGTACATCTAGCTCCTGCAGTAAAGCAGAAGCTCTGATCGGAGGTGTGCTGGGATAAGCAATGAGTAGGGCAGGAGAAGACAGAGGAAGCCTGAATAGTTCTCCCTAGACGTGCAGTTCTTTTTTATCTCCTGACCTTCAGCACAGGGCTCTGGGAAATCCATACACTTGTCTCACCTGATCCTGAAGAGAGGATCTAGGTGGTCTAAGGCAAACTCAGGCATGGCTTGGGCAAGTGCAGTACAAGGTGGTCTTAGATGGTGATCAAGTTGAGACTCCATGAGGGACTAGGAGGAGGGGCATTGCATGGAGAAGTTATGAGAGAACACACTTCATATAAATTTCTGGTTCTGGTTTCCCAGGAAGACGACAGGGAGGAGCTAAGCTGGAGGTCAGGGAAGCAATAAAGCAAAGTGAGGTTTCAGGGTGGGCAGTTGAATAGGTGTTCAGCATAGGGATCAAAGCAGAATCACAGACCTTTGGGACAACACTGTGGCAGAGGGGAAAGACTAATCAAAGTTGCCATACACATCAAGGAACAGACTCACTCATCATACATCAGATAATGAGGAGGATTTACAATGTTATACGCGCGTATGTTCTTTTACAGTTGGAGCTGCTGGAGCTCTTCTGAAACAACAATCCAGTGCTGACTTAGCCTGTGTATCTCCCAGCACGGTGGACGGCCAGCTTGCCTCATGGTCCAAGAAGCCTGTTAGAGCTCCAGCTATACATTTGCATTCCAAGCCATAGGATGGAAGGAAGAACAAAGAAAGAGACTATTCTTCCTTTGAAAAGTGTTCAAATTAAAATAGATAGATAGATGATAGATAGATAGATAGATAGATAGATAGATAGATAGATAGATAGATAGATAATTACCCCTTATCTATGGCCATACATTGGAAGCATGTATAGGAAGCTGACATATGGGGACTTTGTTTCAGGCAGTGACTTTTCAGTTAACTAGAAGCTAAAAAGCATTGAGGAGTCTTCACTACAAGGGACGAGCCCTTCAGGCAGCCATTTAATAATAAGTAATAACACTTTTCTGGTTGCATTTACCCCCCAAAAAAAGGCAAATTGGTATTTTACATATTGCAAATATCTGATGACAGTTCATTTAAAGGCTGAGAGTTTTTATTCTAAACCTATACATTTTAACTCACTTTTGTAAGTTCTTAAGATGCTGATAATTCTAATTTGTAGAACAAAGCTTAGTGTAAGAAATATTTTATATAATAATAAAGTAGAAAATGGTAACCCATGCTAATTCTTACAGGTGTCTCATTAATAAAACATAAATTAAAGGGAAATAAATATTGCTGAAAGCAATCCAAAGCTAAATTAGATATTTATGTTTGTTATACCTATACATTGTCATAAAGTTCACTGCAAACTCATTATATGGACAATAGATAGAGAGGACCATTGAATGTCCAGGACTAGCCCTTATGGCATCTAGCATTAAGAGATCAGATGATGAGTGACTGCCAGTAACATTCTCAATATGTAAAGTGAATAAGAAATAATAACCCTGATATCATTTAGGAAACTTACAATTTTTTAAAAAATGCCTACTCTGCTTACTCAATTTACTCTTCCCTTCTACTAAATACACATGACATTTCAAAACATAAGACCGTAACCAATAGAAAAACAACATGCAAAGATCAAATCAAGCTCTGGACTTAAAACAAGGAAGAAATAACCACATGAAAAGGAACTTGTCACTGTACTGGGAGGAGCCGAAGGCTTTCTCCCACTCTAAGAATGTGTTAGAGAGAAACCACCCACAGTTTTCCGTAGTTTCTTTAACCTGACTTCACCATGAAGCCATCCAGTCAAAATATAAAATTATGGGAATAGAATTTTCAGCTACACCCCAAACCTGGAGAAATAAGTGTTATTCTAAATGTATTATCTCATTAAGGACGAAGATTACCTAAGAGGACCAGCCAAATGATCTGGTGTATGGTTTTAGATGCTCTGTTATTGACACCGATGTTGCCTACTCCCTACAGAGTCAGCGAAGTATCCACATGGGTTCTCATAGAGTCCACTGGAATCCAAAGAACACAGTTTGAGCAAAGAAATCACCCTGAACCATAGCTACAGATTATCCAAATTTAAAAAATAAAACTAGTGAAGAACAAATATGAGCATTTGATTTTCTGATGAACTAGGTAAATGAAAACACAGTAAAATAAACACGCATTGCTGACCATATGAACTTTGAGTTAAGAGGCCCCCATGATTAGATGTCGTGTAATTCCCTGGATTCCTTTACATGTCTTTGCAGTTGAATTGAAGAGTGGTTGCCCGTGGCTCTGCAGCGCGGACCTTGGTTCACACAGTAACTGGCTGAAGAGAACGTGATGTATTTCTCTAATACTGAACTTCATGTACAGCTTTTATTTCTTTTAACTTAAGTGAAAACTTAATGAATAGGGAAAGTGGAATAATGTTCTAGTAACTCTTACAACTAAAAAAAAAAAGTTATAAAAAATTCTAAACCCCAAAAGATGCAGATATTCTCTTTTCTCTCTCTCTTTCTCTCTCTCTCTCTCTCTCTCTCTCACACACACATACACACACACACACACACCATAGTCTAAAGTAAAAATGAATATAAAGACCATAGATTTTGGACTATTTAGAATATATAATTAAAGCCCCAGGTTAAAAGTCAGACACTCACGAATGTTACCTAAACTCTGTTAGCTTCCTTAATTAATAAATGAGGATAATAACACCTATTTCAAAATGATGTTGGAAAATAAAGAGCACAAGCTTTTTGGTCAGAAAGGCTGTATTGAAGTCTGGTGCTAGCCTGTCCAAGCCTTATCCTCTCCTCTGCTTTCTAGGGTGGTGACAAGATAATACTAATGCATCTAACACAGATCTGGAACATGGAGGACCACCCCTCACCTCCACATTGTTGAGATCCAGCATTATCAGGCTTAGGGGATGAACACCCCACAATCCTCGTGACATTTTCTCAGTCTCCTGAGTTACAGAGCTTTACACCTGTGTGCTTCTACCAAGACTCCTGATGCCCACCTGCTTTGTTTTTTTTTCTGGTGTCTGACTTCAGGTGACCACCCAGTACTGCTCTTATTAATGGTGATCCCACATGTCTGCATAAGAAGATGTTCAGGAACAACAATCTCATTCAAAGAAAAGATTTGTGTTGGAGCTGTATTAGTCACTTAGTTGTTCCAGACAGTTCTTCCTTGTTCTTCACCGCCCTGCACCCTGCATTTAGCATTCCTGGTCCCAGTTTTCTAACTGCCAGGAGCTGCACCCACCCCTAAGTCTGGGGACAGCTAAAAATGCCTACCCTTCCCCATCCCCAAGTGTCTGTAAGAGCATGGGATAACCGTCATCCCAAGTTAAGAAACACTGACTGATTGTGGCTCAAATCCTTAGCACCCTGAGGGGTGTTTCTATTTTGGAATCTAAATGAGGAAGAGCAACCTTGAGGCCCATGATCAACAGAAGTTGAAGCTCGTCAAATTTTTTAAAGCAATTAGCCCTCAGGACTGTCCCCTGAGTTTATAAAATATTTCATAAATCCTGTCGGAGAGAACATGTCTAATAATGTTGGGCTTAGTGTGTGTATCTCTGATGCAGTTCCTCAGAGTGTGGTCCAAGACCCTGTGCTTCGAAATCACCTGTCATGTTCAACCAAAACTGATCGCTGGGCTACTTTTTCCTGCATTATTTATGCATTCTGTGTCTTATTCAAGAAATCTTTCTCTACACTGTTAAAAGGTGAACTGAACCACATTAAAATTTTCAAGAGTTTATTTGAGTATACGTTGCTTTGAGTAGGGCAATGCCAAACCATAGGTGATTAGCAATGCTCCACCGACAGGACCTAGGGGTGAGGACTCAGAAACAAAGCAAGGACATTGTTTATTGGCTGTCGCTTAAGCACTTGCCTTATCTTGGAAAGCCTCGGCTGTATGTGAATGGTTGTTCTTATATTTAATTTTCTCCGATTTGAGGGCATTGACTCTGGCTTAGGTTTCTGTTTGGCTGTGTAGGCTATCAAGATATTTACCTCCACCTTAGTCTGATGGCCTCCTTGTTTAATTACTTTAACAATGGTTATGTTAAATATAGTCTCTATATTTTCTCCTATAATTAAAAATTCTGCATAAATCCATCTTGAATTTATGTGCTAATATGAGGTAGGAATCACATTTTACTTCCAATGGAAACATAGAGTTGATGGGTGCTGTACACTGAATGTCTGTGTGCTCCAAAATTCATATTAAAATTTATTTTCTAAGGTGATGATATTTGGAGATGTAATCACTAAAATGCCTAAAATGTCCATTAAAAATCCTAACATAAAATCTTTTACATTTCCTTCATAATTCCATGGGCTTCTAGTGTAATGCATTCTCCTTGATTCGCTAAAGGTTTACAATCTGTCCAAACGTTTCTTATTCTAAATCCCAAAAGGGAATTTTGCTCTTTAACTGTCTGTACTACACAAAAAATTAATTCAAAGATCTGACCGCTCTGCTCTCAAGAATTGAGTAATAAACCCTCGTGTATCCATTAAGGCTCTTTCAGAGTGAGAGTTCCCCCAAAGCACCAAGGGGCAATTATTGTAAATCTGCCTAAGCAGAGCTTCCAGCCCAGAGAAAATTTAATTCTCAAAGCCTACTCAGAGACAAAAAATAGTCTTAACTCAAAAGAATAGCCTTTCTGAGCGTGCTGACCCGGACCTAGGTGTCCTTCATCTGACAACTGAGCACAGTGTTGGAAACTGAGACCCTCTGTGAACACATGTTCTCTGTGGTTCCCATTCCACTGTGCCTAACACACAATAGGTTCTAGAAAATATTTACTCCCAGATGAAAACATGAATAATTGAGTGAATTAAAAATCATCCAGTTCAATGGTTCATGAACTAGATTTAAAGATGTAGAAACTGAGGTTCAGCAAAGCTAGGAGCTGTATCAGACTTATCTTTAGTCTGTCCCAAATGAAGGGCGGACATTTCAATGATGAAGCAACACTGAATCCATCATGTTTAGAATTTAGCTAATTTCATCTCAAACTTCAGCAGGTAAAAGAACCATCTGACAGGCTGCTCAAAGTTCACCTTCATATCGAGTGAATCTTCTTAATCCAGGGATCAGTTTTTATTGAACACGCCAGGTGATTCTGATGCACGGGGTCTTGGACCACACTCTGAGGAACTGCATCAGGATACACACTCTAAGCCAAACACTGTTCTATATACTCACAATGAAAAGTTTCACCCACACGCTATTAGAGAAATCCTTGTGTGGCTCTCTTCATTCTCATGGCAGGTATAGATGCTTGCGATCACTCCCTACATTTGAACCCTTTTGCTGAGCTAGGGGACTCTTTAAACAGTGTTTGCAGTTCATTCAGGTATTAATGGTAGTTTTGCACTAAACAGTGGTTCTAAATGCTTTTCTGTCCCCCATGAACTTAAAGGACCCAACACTCTCACAATACTTGCATGGACTCTGTCCTGTGGGAAATCTTGAACGGAGGTGGTCAAGCCTAGGAGAATCTTGGGTGACTAGGAAGAGGGGTAGATGACATTTGAAAGAAACTCACAGTTTATTCTAATGCCCATTACAATTTTACTTGGATTATTATTCTGAACTAAGAGTTAGAACGTGCTCCTAATATTTACAGGAATTCTCTTCTTTTTAAGTTTTTCTAATCTCTCGTCAATGCCCTGCTTAAATTCCACCTCCCCTGTAAAGTCATTTCTGATTCTTATCTCTGAAATTATTCTCTTCATTTATGCTCTGCAGAACTTTGACTAAAACTCTGTATAACATAACCCATGTTGGAATTTTTGTTCACATGTTGCTATAGACTGAATGTATATGGATCTCCAACATTCATATGCTAAAACCTAATTCTGATGCGATGGAAGGCATTCAGAGGTGGTGCCTTTGGCGAGTGATTCTGTTCTGAGGGCTCTGCCCTTATAAAAGAGACCCAAGAGAGCCCCCTCATCTCTTCCTTCATTTGAGGACACAGTGAGAAGGTGATGTCTATGAACCAGGACACAGGACATCGGCAGACACTGAATCTGTTAGTGCCTTGATCTTGGATTTCTTAGCCTGGAGAACTGGGAGAAACACATTCTGTTGTTTATAAACCCCTAGTCTATGGGATTCTGGCATAACAGCTCTCACATAGGCACATGTATACTTCCTCCTAGGCTCTAACAGAAGCCTTGTCTTAGTCATCTTCATATCATCAGCTTTTGGCAAACTGCCTGGCTAGAACAGGCTCTCAATAAATATTTATGGAAGACAAGAAAACAGGCACACATACATGTCCCAGTACTGATGTTAAGAAATCTCTGCCCATGTGTTTGGGTCAGTGGACATAGACAAAGACAACTGGAAAGAAGATCCCTCTTAATGTAGTCATCAAGAATTTTGTATTTTGATAGCCCTATATATTTGCTTGCTTTTTTCACATTTTAATTTAAAACATTCTATTTTGTAAAAGTAAGACAGCGTTGAATTACAATAACGAAGGGCACTTTGGATAAATTACAGTGCTGTTTGGTAAAGGACTAGCGTCTCAGAATTTTACTCCAACAGTTCTAAGATCTGGGAACATTTAAAAAATGATATTTCAGAACAACACAAAGCCATCTCAAACTCATACAATTGTTGACATTTATCTCCCCATCATGTACACACTCTGCAAAGGTGTTTGCATTGATTAAAGTCTGTAAAGAAAACTCACTTATTTAGATTGATTCATGAAGCTGGTTGCCATAATTGGATACTATATTACCTGTTTCAGGATCAGGCCCTGGAAATCAATTCCAGGGCACTGAGGCCATTATTTCCCTCTCATGAACATGTGTTCTTTACATTCTAGTACGTGTCCCCTGTGTTAGAGATGAGGGACCAAAGCGTTGCATTTAAAGAGCGGATGCCAGCATTTGTCCACTTGGATTATCTGAAAGCCATAAAATTAGCATTGGCTCATTCTGAATTTTCTACTTATACTCAAATGAATACATTATTTTTTGGAGAGAAACAAAACAAGTCTTGTGTTTACAATGGCACTAACTTGCATGCCAATTCTTAAAATAAGGCTTTTACTAAAGTCATTTCAAAGAGAACCTAAATTCTATGAAGTATCTTAGTCCAAATAGTTTAGAACTAGAAAGGCGTCTCTCCTCTGGGTGTACTGCTTGGCTACAATTAAAGAATGTTATGGTCTTGTGGAATGTCCAGTTTTAGCCACTTCGAGTCTGACCAACCTACCATCACACAGGTTTCAGTAGTACTTACTAGATTCTTTCAAAACAGAGCTGTTCTTTTTCTGGAAAGATCACTTACAATTATATCCAAGAAACAATGCTTAGAGTTTATTTTTAAAAGGAAGAGGAAGTTTAGGTCAAGATTAAAGCATATACCACCATGAAATCTCTATCCAAAAAGTCCTTTTAAATCAAAGTTCTAGACTTTTAAATTATATTTCCTCAGAGGGTGATTTGGAGTCCCTATTTTTTGTTTGTTTGTTTTGTTGTTGTTGTTTTTTCCCTCTAGGAAGACTGGAAGGAACTTTATGGCAAAATTAGGCTGAAAACCCAAACACTAACTCTTCCAAATCTTCAGAGACATACACCATGGAAACAGTTGATTTTCAATTAGGTTAAAAATTCTCAAAAATCAATCTCATGTTTGGAGAAAGAGTTATCGGTAAGGAATAGTGCCTCTGCATATTAGAGTTAACTCCAAAAGGAGTGATCATTGGTAATGAGAGTATAACTTTATAGATAATGTCTTTGCTGGCTCAATGGAGTAAGTAACGTAGAAAGGGACTGCTGGTAGCCTCTAAGAACGACCTCTGGGAGCTGAGGGTAACCTTTCGCCAACAACCTGCATAAGCCAGGACCTTCAGTCCTACAACCGTAAGGAAATGAGTTCTGCCAACAACCTGAATAGCCATGATTGCAGATTCTTCCCCATATGAGCCTCTCTAGGAGAACATAGCCCAGCCAAGTTTCATTGTAGCCTTATGAGACCCTGAGTAGAATTCCTAACTAAGCAATGACTGGACTCCTAATCCACAGAAACTGTGATGTAATAAATGTTTATTGTTGTAAGCTACTGAATTGGTGGTAATTTGTTACACAACTTAGAAAACTAATACAGAGGTCTACCGTGCTTTTTCCTGCTACGTAGCATTGTAGTCTATGCATATATCATATAGAATTTAAAAATTTTACTATTGGTTATACATGTCTATTTCCACATAGATATAAATATATTTGTAGTGTTACTTGTCAATACTAAGATTCTGTGTTAAATACGTGCTCGTTAATGTTTTCATGATATTGCCAATATACTTCCATACAAAAAGTATGTCATTTTATGCTTTCTCCAGCAATATGTGCAATTCCATTTCCCTCAACTGTATTTTATTATTTTTTCTATTTTCCAAAATATTAATAAAATATTATCTTCTTTTTATAATACTAATACTGTAACACACTTTAAAAATAAAATTAGATGGCTAATTATCTAACATACAATATGCCAATAAATTGTTTTTCTAAATTATTTGCCTAAAGCCATGGTTACACCCAATCAAAAGCTCTAAAACTTAGCAAAAGGACTTGGTTCATATAATTGTTCTGTTCTTAGAAGATATTGCTAAATCTATCTGGTCTATTGAACTACAATGGTTTCAAAGAAAGAGTCATAGTGTTTTATTAAACTATCACCGTCTTCTATAACATTGCAGGTAGAAATGTCAAACAGTACTGATACATATAACTCAAGACCACAATTTCATGGAGCAGTTTCCCTGAAGATGTACAAAAACCTAATATATTTTCAATGAACTTGTCTTTTAACCTTCCAGAGGGAGAGAGGGCAAAAAAGGTTTGGACAAATGCCCAGAATCATTAAGATGACAAAAGTCATGAATGTCAAGATAACATTTCATGCACTAGACCAATATGCACAAAGAACTTATTGCTCATTTTAGAGTATTTTTTGAAAACTAGCAGAATTTTACTTCATGTTCAAAGGACTTATGTCAGAAAATAATTATGAAGATGAAGAGATGGGCATTATATATAAAAGTTGATATATATATGTATGTATATTCATGTGTTTACATGCATCATGTGTATAATTACATCCTCCCTCTTTTATAAGAAAGGCACGGCTTTTCCTGAGATATTGCCATGGAATATATATGTATTCCAGTAAAACTACCTTTCAAATATTCTTCAATTTACTCTGAGAAGACAATGAAATAAAATAAACAATTTCAGATCTCAGTGAGCCCTAATGTGAATAGCATCCTTAAACAGGAAGGACAACCTTTGGGAAGCATTGCTTCTTTTATGCAAAACTACTACCATAATAGCATAAATAAATCTCAAAAAATGAAGATAAATTTCATTTTCCAATATCAAATGATAATGATCAAACCACAAAATTATTAAAAAGACAGTGAAAGTAAAAATTAAAAAGTAAATTCTATGGATTTACTTACATCAATAATCAAGCTTTATATAACTTTAATTGTTATAAAGGATTGAGAATAAAAAATGCTATGACTTATCTTTGTTCAAAATTAACACCTCCAAACCCTTTCATTAGGGATCTTCAGTATCCTTTAAATGTAATTAACTAAAAGGCCAAAAATAATACCACATATAAGGAGAAATGTACAAAATGTACAAAAATGTTTGCAGAGGCATTACTTATAATAGAAATAGTTCACAAACAATCTAAGTGTTCCTTAAAAAAATAAATGGATAGTGTTATATCAATGCAATGGAATGGCATTCAGCCACAGATGTCAGGGTGAATATCTATATCTATATCTATATCTATATCTATATCTATATCTATATCTATATGGTATAAGTAAGTGCAAGAGATTGACAAATATCAAGTTTAGCACAGCAATTATCTCATCAGTTGTGGGGTCCAGGAGAAAAAAAAAGAGACTATAAGATATGGAACTAAGGTATTTATTTTTAAAATGTTACATATTTATTAATAAATGATAACGAAAGTATCATGTATTAAAATGTGTGGGACACACGTAATGCTTAAAATGAGATATATATAATAGCCTTAAATAAATCTTAAAAAAATAAAGGCTGAAAATAAATGAAAGCAGTTATTTTATGGAAGAAATTGAGAAAGTTCAACAGGTAATAAAGCCCTTGGTATATAAATGGACAAAAAGAAACAAAGAATAAAAGAACAAATATAGAAGAAACGGAATAGAGATGACCACTACAACCCATACCTAGTTCTTTCACAAACAGGGAATATATGAATCTTTTGTCAGGTTTTTTAAAAAGTAAAGAGAACAGCACAAATCAAAACATACTTGGAACAAAAAATAAGAATCACAATGACAAAATATTTAAATAATTGTAGGAGAATCTTACAATTTAAAACAAATTGCTCAGTAAATTTTAAAACCTAAAATGAAACATTGTGGGAATATAAGTTTTAAAATAAAATCAAGAAAAAATAGATAATAAATGATAAAACAAAAAATGAATAAACTACTGATACATGCTGTCACATTGATGAACATCAAACACATTACCCGAGTGAAGGAAAACTCAGATGTAAAAGACCACATTTGTGTGGTTCCATTTATATGAAATGTGCAGAAAAAGTGAATCTCTGTCCAACAGAGAAGAAATCTGATTGCTGAGGGCTGGGGTGGGAATGGCAGGTGAGTGTGCAGAGGCACAAGGAGTCTTTCGGGTGTGATGGACATATTCTAAAACTGGGTTATCATAACGATTATTCAACTCTGCAAATTTACTGAAATCCATTGTATTTTACATTGAATTTTATGGTGTATAAATTGTACCTCAATAAAACTGTTAAAAATAGTAAGTAGAAGGCTCTAATAGACTAATAACCATTAAAGAACCAGGACATTAAAGAGCGAAGATTTATTTCTCCTATTGGCCTAGCTCTGAAGATTATACATAATAGTAACTTACCAGAAGAAAGTCGTGCTTCTAATGATCATTATGTTTACTTAAGTAGTGCCAGAAATAATGTCAGGAACACATAACCCTACCGTAGCCCTGACATCATCTCTCTTTTCCAGACATCTTGTCATTCAATAGGCAATACAAAGAAAGAATGAGAAAAACCTATTTTTATATGCAGGTGATATGATGCTTAAACAAAAAGCCCAAAACGTCCTACAGAAAAGAAATATTAAAATTATTTAATAAGAACAGGGTTACTGGCTAGAAGGTTAACCTATAAAATCAGTAATGTCCTCATACCAATAGTATTATTTATAAAATATAATAGAAAAAAAGATATTCATAATATTTAAAAAAAACTATGACACTCCAATATTGAGAATACTTAGGAAAAATAAATAATCCATTATTTGGGAAATGTCTATAAGAAATTGTTTTGTATTTAAATGATAGAGTAATATTAGCAATTAAAAGGAATAAAAACAAATATAACACATATACATATACAAATATGCACATAGATAGACATACTATATCTATATATATACACACACACATACACATATAAAATATATATGTAGGCACATACATATACACATATGCATATACATAAACATAACCATGGAGATATAAGTAACAGGGAGAAAGACAGAGATGGTGATTGCCTCTGTGAAGAGGTAAAAGGAATGAATGAGCTCAAGAAGCAAATAAAGAAGGCTTTGTAGTCAAACTTATTAAAAAAATATATAGGCAATTTGTCTGTAATGCTCTTTGCATTTTGTTTATAATAACATTACAGAGAAATAAAGTTGGTAAATGTTGGGGAGTCTCTGCACAGGTAATTGTTACATTGGAAACTGGTAATTATACTCCCAAACTTCTATACTTACGAGCAGCATACATGAGTTATCTCACTTGTATAAATTATATGTGCACAGTGCAAATATCAGGATCCTGATAGTCTGAAATATTAAAGGAGTGAGTTACACTTTCCATTTCAAATCTTTTAATCAATTATCTGCCTCATTTACTTAACAGAAATGTAATTTCAGATTTATGTGATTTTAAAGCTCTTGTTAAATGAGATTTCTCTCCAGAAGAGCATTTTTTCCTTCTGTAGTTTGAACACAGTAGTGATTTTTAATCTATTTTGAAGGCATGTAAATTTTTTTTTTTATCAAAGAGTTAAAGAAGAAAACCATGTAGGCAGCAAGTTATGCATTCAGCAGTTTCCATATTTCTCCTCCATCCTTTCCAAGTTTCAGCTGCTCTGGTTTTGCTACAAGGTAAGAGGACCAATTCCTTGTTGCCATTACTTGCTCTGTGGGTTGGGGAGTAAGAAGAAAATTAAGGGCCACCTGGATGTATGCTGTGCATAAATTCTGTGTCCTGATAACAGACTGTGGTTCTGGGTAGCTTGCTAATGATGCCTGATGTTTAGGTTTTACTTGGCCCCATACACAGACTTGAGGACAGGATTAAACTCCTTCTGAACCCCAATGAATGGATGAATTTTTGTTTGATGACCATAGATAGGATTTTATATGGTAATGGTTCAAAAAGTCTACTTTCAAGAGAAAAGCATAAGGAGCACAGTAAAATGCAGATACCTAAGCTCTTACCAGAGATACTTCAAACCAACAGGCTTAGGTCTGGACAGGGAGTCTGCATTTTGAGCATCCCAGGTGATCTCATGCTAATAGTTCAAAGATCATAACATATGGCGTTGTGAGGAAGTCATGAGTGGGAAGAAGTGAGGTGCTGTTCCCTTTGTTTTTTCCTAAAAATTTTCTGACTCCTTCTAGACCAGCAGGCTATTGCATGGTAAAACTCTAACTCTCACTTTGGCCAGAAATCCAGAAGCAAGCTGTGTTAGATTGCTAGGGCCACTGTAACAAAGTACCAGAAACTTGGGGACTTACAGCAGAGATGTATTGTCTGACAGTCCTGGAAACCAAAGTCCAAAATCAAGGTGTTGGCAGGGCCGTGTTCCCTTCTAAGCCTCTAGGGGAGGATGTTTCCTTGCTTCTTCTAGCTTCTGGTAGCCCCAGGCATTCTTGGCTTGTGGCTGCATACCTCCAATCTCTGCTTCAGTCTTCGAGTGGCTTTCTTCCGTCTGTACCTTTGTGTCCCTTCTCTGCCTCTTACAAGGACACTAGCCATATTGGATTAAGAACTTGTCCTATTCCAGTATGACCTTTTAAAACTAATTATGTCTGCAATGACCCTACTTCCAAATAAGTTCACCTACTGAGGTTCCAGGAAGGCCATGAATTGGGGGTGGGGGAGGACATCACTCAACCCAGCACACAAGTCTTAAACTTTTTAATTAGATTGCCTTCAAATAATATGTTCTTTGTAAGCAAATGAGAAAATATCCTCCCTGTCCTAATTTTATTACATTTGATTAAAATTCTTCTTAATTCCTCTGATAGTTCTTTTCAAAGGTTTTTTTCCCATTTGTAAGAGAACACAATTACCATTCACTTTAGCATTACCTCATTGCTATCTTGGCAAGATTTGGCACATCCTCAGAAACCAGGAATTCCTTCAATAATATTTCTATGTGTGCATATATGTTGGGAGAGCAGAATAAAAACCTCCTGGGAAATCAATGCTCCATTTTCCTTTGGTTACCAACAGAAAGAACTCTTGCAATGAGGTGAATAAAATGACCTGCAAAGGGGTGAGAAATAAGTCTCATCAACTTTTTTTTTTTTTCAACCATTCAAATCTGATGAGTATTATCCATTAACTTTCAAAGAGTTAAAAACAAAATTTATGCATAACAATCCTAAAAAGAACTTTTTTTGGAAGGGGCAGACAAGAGAAACTCTAGAAATTCCAGGTGACATTTTGATTTCCTGAGTCTAAGAGATTATAATAGTTATGGGCAATGTCAGACCCAAAGGGCTCAATTCTCAATGGTAGCAATTTTAGGGTGGAGAGAAGTTGTAATATTTAAGAACATCAGTGAAAATTACTCATAATTCAGGGTGTTCTTGATCTTGCCTCATCATCACATTACCTATTTCTTTTTAAAAAATAAATTTCAAGTTTGACTTAACTCAGAAAAACTCCCTCAACTGGTGTTTTAATTTCTGTAAGCCAAATCCTTTGTTCTCAAGCAAGCACATCTCTTGCAAAAGTCTTCATGAAGTCTTTCAGGCCCCTAGCTGTCTTGTTGGGATTCAGTCCCATTATGTATCCAACATCACCATAATCTATTAAATACAGCCATTATAAAACTGCCTGAGAAACTAACTTTTTACAAAGTGCACTGATATATACATATATACACAATGTAATACTACTCAACCATCAAAAAAATAAAATATTGCCACTTACGACAGTATGGATGAATCTTGAAAGTATTATGCTACGTGAAATAAGTCAGACAGAAAAGGACAAGAACCATATGATTTCATTCTTATGTGGAATATAAAACAAAAAGGAATAAACAAACAAAGCAGATACATATTTATAGACACAGACAACAGTATGGAAATTAGCAGAGGGGAAGGGGAGCTCGGGGAAGGATGAAGAGGGTAGAGGGGTCAAATATATGGTAATAGAAGGAAGCTAGACTTTAAGTGGGAAGCATGCAAGAGAGTATACAAATGTCACATTGTAATCTTCTACACCTAATAATTATATAATGTTATTAACCAGTGTTACCCCAATACATTTAATTTTCAAAATATAGAAATTTTGCTGAGTGTAGCAGCTTTATCTTGCTTGGATTCCTCATTAATAAATTCAGTAAATCTTTGGCGTCTATTTATTCTTTTAAAAAATGCACTGACAAATACACTATTTCATTGTGATGTTGAAATTTCCAAGATATCTCTGATCCTACTGCTTCCAATGGTTGCTGTTTATCTACTGGAGAGGCACTGATTAACTGTCAGAACCAAGCATTTATGAAAGACATAGTTGTGCCCTGATAAATTGTTTTTAATAATAATTCATAGACTTGGATACTGAAGTACTCTTATAATAGTTTCCAAGTGGTCAGAAGTATGTACACGTTAGAGACTTGAATGATCATGGGTCCTAAAACTACTTTCTCTTCATGGACAAGACTTTTCCATTTATGGGTAAGAGAAGATCATTTGGAATGTGAATAATTTCTTTTTTCATAAAAGAAAATCTTCCACCAAAATTTTTCAGACCTCATTAACAATAGGGAGAGGGGGATGTGTGTGATACTAATTCACTATGCCTTTGAAAAAATACATACATCTTTAGATAACATCAAGTAGAAAATACTTGTTAATCAGATATAACCCAAGGTCTCCATGGATTTCTGTTTGTGCTGTACAGTTCAGCTACTTGTCATTCTGGCTTCTTCTACACAGATGTGTTAAATCGAGTACAAGTGTGATAACTGAGCCTGTGAAGGCACTTGGTTGAAACATAAGTTAATATTCATATTGAAGGGTCTCTGAGTTGGTGCTTCTCAACGCTTACTGTGCTTGACAATCAACTGGGAAGCTTTTAAGAAGTTCAACTGGCCCCATCAACTAATAAATGAAGAAAAGAGTTGTGGTGTAACCATTCTATAGAATATTGCTCAGTATTCTTCATACAGTATACAGAAATAAAGTATGGTAACCTCCAACAATATAATGAATCTTAAAAATATTACACTATGTATGGCGGCCCTCTTGGTGCAATGGGCAGCACGTCAGTCTCATAATATAAAAATATTACACTATGTGAAGGAAACCAGGCATAAAAAAGTAAAAAATCTTTGACTACACATATATGACATTCTGGAAAAAGCACAACTATAAGGACAGCAATTACTTCAAAATGGATGAATTTTATTGAATTAATTGGAATTTGACTGTGCTTGGAAAAAATTCAGATACCCAAGACTCAGTGTCAGAGATTCTAAATCAGTAGTGATCGAACTCGGGCAAGGGCAATCTGTAAACTCTCCTGGGAGAGTCTAACACAGTGCTTGAAAACCACCACTCCATCGTGTTCACATTGGAAGCCCCAATCCTCCCTGACTTTGACATTACAGTCCTATGCAATCGGATTGCTACCTAAAATATTCGTATTACAAGCATCCCCTCTTTTCTACAAACTGAACTATAATGCAATTTCCCTTATCAATGAACATCTATCAATTGACCTGTAATACATTTATGACTCAACACAGTGATTTTTTATAGATTTGTTTTTCTCTGTGAAGAGCTCATTCAGGCATTTAACTTCATTCACAAACATTGTGAACACAGGAAACCCATACCACCTTATGAAATTAATTTACCTTATTATAACATATCATTTCAGTTCAAATCAGACTAAGACCTCTATGTGCGTCCAGATTATGATGTGACTAGTTAAACAGCTAAGGCAAACTCACCTTAACAGGAATTTTACATTAAGCATCTACTATTTAAAAGGGACCACCGTTTCCAAGGGCCTTTCACTCCAGTGTGAGCTTGAAGGCATGCACATTCAGAACCAGAACACAGGGTCCAGGGGATGGAGGTACAAGATCCCCTTACCTGCAGTGCTCAGAACTACTTTCTCTACCACCTATTTCTCTCTCTCTCTCTCTCTCTCTCTCTTTTTTTTAATCCTCACCCGAGGACATTTTTCCATTTCTTGTTCAGATAGAGTGGGAGGGAGAGAGAAAGAGAGAAACATCGACGTGAAAGGGACACATCCAGTGGCTGCCTCCCACACCACCCAACCAGGGGCCGAGGACAAACTGCAACCGAGGTACATGCCCCCAGCGGAACCAAACCGGGGTCTCTCTGGACCGCTGGCCGACGCTCTAACCGCTGAGCCAAACCGGCCAGGGCCCTACCTCCTATTTCTCTTGCATTAAATCCACCCATCACCTTAACAGCAGATTGAATCTGCTAATCTACAGATCTGTTCCTGTGACATCTGACATCACACAAAGGGGCTTCTTCACTCCTAGGCTAAACATCAAACTGTAGCATGTTATGGAAAGGGTTACATGATCTGAGCCCTGCCTCTGGCCCCAGCTTCTAGTCACCACTGCCCACTTTCCCCTCCCCTACCCCAATTAGTTTGTGTTCCAAGTCCACTTAATAGTAAATCTGGGGAGAAAAAGAGAGAAAACCTGAATGCTGGTTGACAGCCGCACAGCTCCCCGCAGTGAGAACCGTGCTAACGCAGAGCTGCTTCATGGGCGTGGCACCCGTGCGGGAAGTGACGCGGGATCCTCCGCCCAGGAGACCCACACTTGGTTTAATGATCTCTTGTTGCCATCTTGAAATTCTCAGTAATTTTATTTTTGACCTTGTGGTTTGGACTTGACATCCCACAGGACAAGGGAGCATGCGTACGAGTAGAGGCGATAACCCGGCGGCAGCGTGTGCACTTACTTAGTGGTGGACCAGCAGCCCGGGCACACCTGCAGACACACATAGTCTAGTCCTGTGTACCCGCTGGACCTTGGGGCAGTCCTGGGCATCGCGTTGTTTTGGCGATGATGTTTGTTCTGTCTGGGATGCTCATCTGTCACCCCCTTCACACTTGCTAACCCACCTTTCATTACCTAAATAATGGAGAAACTCCTATGCGTACTTCAAGATTCAACTGAATGGTAAGTTCTTCTTTTTTCTTTATTGATTTGAGAGAGAGAGGACGAGAAAGGGAAAGATAGAAACATTGATGAGAGAGAACATCGATTGGCTGCCTCCTGCATACTCCCCACTGGGGATTTGGCCCACAACCTGGGCATGTGCTCTGACCAGGAATCGAACCAGCGACCTCTTGGTACATGGGTCGACGCTCAACCACTGAGCTACACTGGACGGGCTGAATGATCAGTGCTTATATGAACCTTTCCCAAGCCCTGTGAGACTTTATTATTTCCTCCTTGAGCCATCACTAATCTTGCACCAACCTCTCTATTCTAGCACATACCCCGAATAGTGCACAATTGTTCACAGGTATTTCAGTCATCACTAAATTATAGATTCCTAAAGGAAAAAACACTTTCTTTATTAATCCCTGTATTCCTGATACTCAGCACAGCTCCCGGCTTGCCAGTGGCTCTCAGTAAGTGTTTAAGTGAATTAAGATCCTGTCACTTAGCAAATGGGCTTCCTGCTGATGGAAAGTGAGAGTGGTCAAATCCGATCCTCTTTATAAACTGGGAAGGGTATAGGAAGAGAAATTCCATATATTGGGGTGTTCTATGCTTTTCAATAACCCACCAGTACCTACACTGATCAGACATGACTGGTCCCACAGCTGTACGCCGCTCCTTTTCATCTGCTCTGTTCTCTTTGCCACTTATTCTCAGTCTCTTTTATGTGAAATTAAATCTTCTCTGAAATACACTCGGGGGTAGATTTTTCCCAGATGATTGAGTTTAATATAGCAGTGTTTACTTTTTGGCTTTTTGTTGAGTATTTCAATCCAGGTGTTTATAATATGGGGTTCTTCTGAAATTTTTGTTTTTTTTCCCCAAATCAATTTTTCTGAAGCAGCTGGTGGCATTATATGTAAACAAAATCAAAATATTTGTTTAAATTTTTCTAGGGTTTTGCATCTACTGGACCTAGTGACAGAAGATGTTTATTTAGCAGTTGATTGCGAATGACGTAATTGGAATTGTATTGCCTTGGAAGTATAAAAACACTGAAATGGAATTTATAAAAGTACATTGACTATTAAGATGTGTTGATATAAAACAGGAAATAATTATTAGTGTAGAAAGACGACATGGATATTGATGTAGGTGGTACATTTTATTGAGCACCTATTATGAATTAGATACTAAGTTCAAACCAAGAAAATATGTGTTATGTGGATTTAGGGAAGCAGACTGCATTTAGGGGTCAGATTGTACATTTGTAATTCATTTAGTTCATCTAGTATATTCTCTAATTGATCTTAACTGGTACCCTCTCATCATAACTGAATTCCTTAAAATGCAATGATCAACTCCTCTTTTAAGAGATAATTTTTTGCTTAGGAGAAAGGATGGGTAGCAGCCAAAGATGCAGGATGGATAGCAGCCAAAGATGCAGGAAAGGATATGTGTGGGCAGGGGATGGGCATGAGCCAGACTACTTGGACATTATCTGAACTCAACATAACCATTCACTTAGCTATGTGCCAGGACTAGGACTGGACCCTAGAGTACAGTGCAGAATGAACCAGACATGGTTCTTGTCTGTGAATGTCTAGAATCGTATCAAACAACCATATAGTTCTATGTAAAATAGCACCTGGAAAAAATACAATGAAGGAGAGTGATATGACAAGATGAAAAACTGTGCTGGGAGGAGAGGATATAATCAGGAAATCTGGATGAAGAATCCAGAGAAAGAGAACAAATAACATATACAAAACAGATCAGGTTTAAGGATTAGGGTTAGACTATGGGGGAGCTCCTTGCACAGGGAGGCAGGGGCCTTCAGGACACAGAGAATTTTGGTCTTTGTGCAAAATGTCACAGGAAGTCCTTGCATGTTAGCAGCAAAGTAAGCTGATGGGATTTCGTAAAGTCCATCTGGCTGTGGAGGAGGAAAAAGACTGGAGGAGAGGGGGCACAAGAAGCCTCTCTACTAGTCCTTGTTCTTCTCAATAGCTCTCATTTGAACCCAGAGTCCAAATGTGATATATAGTAAAAGGGTCAACATTGGATACTATAATACATATAAGATAGATAGATAGATAGATAGATAGATAGATAGATAGATAGATAGATAGATAGATAGATAGATAGATAGAATAGACAGACACATGTGTTATCACCATTATTAATTATTCAGCCTTCCCTTCTAAAGATCCACAATCATTTGTCAGTGGTAAAAAATATCCACACTGACCATATTAAAGCAACTCCAGGGAGAGCAGGAACAGGGCTTTGTAAGGTCATGCAGCTGCTCAGTGGACTGGTTCTATCCTATAGTGGCCCCAGTTCAAGAAACAAAATCAGCTTTGGGTGTTCCTTACTTAGCCTTGTGGAGTTTGGCAGCAATGTACAAGGCTAGGTCAGCCAGGTTCAAGACGCATCTGTATGTTTTAAGGAATGTATAGAAATGCAAGCCAGCTGAGAACTTGATTAGCCTTTGTAGATTCTGACTGAGGGAACCCATTTCTGTGTGACTGCATATTTTTGCTTTGAGCTCATCAAAGGCACTTGAGCAGGAGAAACACAGAAGTCATTTTCTAATTGAAAACAGTTTGAGAATCTAAACACTGGAGTTGATCCACCCCACCCTCCCTAATGAAGTACTTGGAGCTTTCCCAGCATACAGAATAAAAAGCGGCTATATGATAACCTTATACTGGGTGAAATGTCAAACATCACACTGGGCAGGAAGGATGCAACTCATTCCTTGTCCTGGATTGCACAGATTGAGGTCTTTCTGGAATGAATTACTAAAGATGCTGGTAATGTCAACATGAGAAATGTTACTATAGTATGGTTGATCTTTGGGACATTTTAATTCAATACCTAAAAAATTATTACCAGATTTATCTACTGGCATGCTTCATTCAGCCAACATGTCTTGTATACCGCATTGAAAGCCAGATTCTATGCTAGGTTCTGGAGACCAAAAGACAAATGACACAGAACTTGTCCTTATGGAGCTTCTAGACTAATGGTGGAGATAGACTGGTAAACAAGTAGGAAATCTGATAGAAGACAAAGCTTGTGTTGAGTAGAATGAGGCACAAGTTAGGGGCTGTACGCTCCATATGAACCTGGTGTTTCCATTGTCTTCTGTTCTCATCATCTACTTGTCCCTTTTGGGTCAGTGATCTTATGGCAGATATCTACCTTTCATTTCATTAGTGGTCTGCTTGCTCAGCAGATCAATGCACAGCAGCCTAAGGTGAGAAGACCTCTTTCCATCAATCTTGTAAGAAAGCACAAGATACTATCCCAATTTCTCTCCAGCTCTTCTCATCCTGTATCGCCCCAACTCCAAGGATGGCGTGCATTATTTAAAAAAAGAAGCAAACTCATGCCAACAGAAAGTAAATTTACAGCTTCTTTCTCATATTTTTATGTGCTGTAAAAATTCTGGCCGGCCAAAATGTGAAGAGAACTTAATCCCAACTTTCCATTTTAATTGCTTATATAATTTCACACCCATATTGCGTCTTTTTTTATTCATCACTGTACCCACAGGACCTAGAAAAGACAAATGGAATGAGAGTGACATAATGACATTAATAATAATATAAAACATTACTGCAAATGAATACTGACTTAAATTCATCAAGAAAAAGTAGAATGGTACCACGTAACCATTCCTTGGAAATAAAATATGAAAACATAAATATCATTCATATAGAAGAATTAATAATCATGTATATTTCTGTGTGTATCTTATGTTTTATTTTTAATTACTTCTTCAACTCTTTTGGCCTTTGGTTTTTATGCAAATATGTCAATCTTTCAGCCCATTGTCTTTACTCATACATCGTTTTTTTCTTTTCTTCATTGATATTAGAGAGAGAGGAAGGGAGAGGGAGAGAGATAGAAACATCGATGAGAGAGAACATCGATTGGCCACCTCCTGCATGCCCCCCCCCCGCCCTGAGGATCAGGCCCACAACCTGGGCATGTACCCTGACCAGAAATTGAACCAGCGACCTCTTAGTGCATGGGTCGACGCTCAACCACTAAGTCACACTGGCTGGGCTTTACTCGTACATCTTAAAAACAGTGATGCAAGAGTAAATGACATTGCTGTGAAGATTGGTGCTGATATATCATGGTTTTTAGTTTCATCTGAGTCCTCAACACCTTTTGACAATCTTTTGTCTCATTGCCATGATTAATCCCTCTTATTGCTATTAAAACCTTACCATGAGCCTCAAATACCCTGCCAAACCCTCTCATCTCACTCTAAGCTGATGTACCTACCTAAATAAACAAATGGAGTATTTCAGGTGAAAACCATCCCATCTTATAATACTTCTGTCTCTGAACCAGTCCCTTCCATTTCAAGTGTTTCTTCCTTTCTTAAGCTGATTCTCTTCCTCTTTCTTCATCTTAAAAATTATTGATATACAGTGTTCTGTTCTCCTCTCTCTTCTTCTCAATTGCCATTGGCTGGCTTCCCTGGAAAGCCAACTCTGAAATGGAGATGAGAATTCAGGGGCTTCATTGGGGCATGATCTTGGACTCAACTTTTGTAGAAGAGAAGGGAACATGAGTGGGCAAAGTGGCCTTTCAATATGTTCCTGAATGGAGAGGTAGGGTCAGGCTTTTATACCCTCTGGTCAATCTTCATCAGATGCCAATGCTGGCTGTCCTGGGAAAGAAATTTGATCTTGGGAGAGGTGGATCTTTGCACTAAAGGCGATCTTCAGAAGAGGGTGCAGTAGAAGGTGTCAGCAACACTCCCAGAAGTTGGATCATGAGTATTTTATACACGGAGAAGGATCTGGGTCATGTATCACAGCATCATGTCACAACAGATTGCCCTCTGGACACACATGCGGGTACTCCCCAACACACACACCAAGTCCTTGTGACTACCTCCTGTCTGTATCTCAAATATGACCTGCTCTACTATGCCTTTATCCTGTGGGACCCTGGAGATGGAAGATACAAGATTTAGGAGCTGATTTTTCTGTTCCCCTCATCTTAGGGAAGGTTTGTCCATGAGAATGAACACTATGTTCAGAGAGAAGCAGAGACCAGAGTCTGAATGAGTGGTCTGATAGTGTTCAGGTTCTCATGTTCCAGGTGTTCCTCAAGCCCAGCTTCCCTTCTCATAGTGACTGAAAAATTCCAGCATATTCTGTTCTTCTTCTTAGCTAATGCAAGTAGCACTTCCAATGCTTAGAGTGCAAGGATCTCTAATGCAGAAGATGACCAAAGACTGAACGAAGCCAGATCCTGGTGGGTCATTGTGTCCTTCAGGTTAGGCAGCAGCTGCCCTGGGATTTGTTTTGGTTTTGTTATGTCTGGCTCACTTGTGTCAATATGATTAATCCCTACCATATTTTATCTTCCTACACACGGTTTTTCCTTTTATTTTATTTTAATATGCTAGATTTAAATAGGGAACTGTCTGCATTTCTCATGCAGATGACAGGATGATTCATTTCCCAGAGATGTTTATGCCTCTTATCAGAAGGAAAAGAAAACCTTTGGAATTAGTTTTAGAAACTCACCTCCTTCTCCACTCCCAACATTTAATTACTCACAACACCCTTAAAGATATATCCTCCATCATCACATATTTTGCACACAGAACAGCTGAAGGGGAAGTCAGGACAGATCTGACTCATCTTTTACAAGGTGAGAATTAAGAGAAATGGTGCATGTGTCTACCTGTGCATGTGAGTTTGCATGCATGCATAATAATAGGGGCTTTTAAGGGTGGGGAGGCTCAGAAGTGGACTGGTTGTCTTAACAAGCCTTCTCCATCCAAGAGATCATCCATTCTCTTGTTAGAGATCAACTGACTCCTATGGGAGCTGGGTAACCATTGCCTTTAGAATCAAGCTAATATTGAAAGTAGCTAATACCTCAGTGTTATTAATTATTAAAACAGCCAAAAAAAAAATGTAGTGAAGGTACAACTTTAACTCACTGACAAATATTTCACTTGCATTCCCTTGAACCTGGCTTTCCCCCAGCCACTGAGGAAAACATATTTACCCAGGGCAGGGGATCGATGAGAAGCACCTCATTGCCACTGCCTGTGTCATTCATTTCTGAATCCCTGTTCATACCTGGTTTTTAGAAATTATAAAGTAAGTGGCATCAGTAAAACATTTTATAATGCATTTTTTCACATGTATTATTTATTTTTTCTGTGCTATATGATATTTTAAGAAGTAATCATTAACTTCCCCAGGTTATAAATTTAAGGTCAAGGGACTTCCAAATAAGTGCTCAAGGTCATATTACCAGGAAAGGAAAGGGTTTACACAACTTGAGTTTACTGAGATTAGAGACTAAAGTTCATCTAACAGAAAATGGAGAATAAATGGGGAAGAGTTGAGTTTCTCTACAATAATATATATCTACATAAGCCCATCAGCAATTCACTCATAATAAAAGCAAAAAAAAAAAAAAAAAAAAAGGCACAAAAAGTCTCTGTTTCTAAGGGGAAAGCTGGGGGTAATTCATTCAACCAATATTTATTAAGCACTTACTACGTGCTCAGCTATTTTCCCATTGTCCCACAACCTTGATTGCAACTTAGAAAGCATTTTTATAAAGTTGAGTCCACAGACCACTTACTCTTAAAAAGAACCTGTTAAAAAATGTCTGCTGCATCAGAATCCATGGGGGTGAGTGCACTTTAACATGTATTCTGGGTGATTCTTATGGATGGTAAAGCTTGAAAATCCTGGTTTACAAATCTTGACTCAGATTCCCAAAGGTTTGAATGTATCCTGTTCTTACTTCTAGTTTACAAGTTAAATACTACAAGAGAAGTGAAAGTCACTTTCTCTTTCTACATTTTCTCCTAAATGCTCTTTCTCTGAAACAATGAAATGATAGGTGCTGATAATTCAGGACCACAGGATCAAGTCACTGAGGGCAGGAGTATTGGGTGGCTTGGTTGGAGAACTCTATGAAGGTGGCCCAACTGCAGGCGTTAGTCTTTGGCATCAGGCTCGTCAGTTTGTCTGACTACGGTTTGTGACTATATTTCAATGACTCCTCCTCTCCTTCTGCGTTGTCCTGTGAACTGCTTGGCAGAATTTCTGCTAACTTGGAACATACATGTCAAAGGCCAGGTATTAGAGTGTGAACATATGTATTTCAATATGAGCATATGCAAATGTCTGAACTATTTGTTCTTTTATGGACCTCTCAGGATGACCTATTTTTCTCATCATTTTAAACTGAAAATCGTAACTCAGACTTCATACTCTTTAATATCAATTTTAACCTTTGATCTTCCAAAGAGTTAAATGATATAGTAACAAGCATAGACAGAGAATCAGAGTGACAAAATTCTATGTACATCAAGAAAGAATAACATACTTACAAAAAAAAGATTTTACTGTTTAACTTAAGACCATTGCTACTACCTGACCTATGAATTCTGCACTCCAGGGATCCGTTTCCCTGGGGTATGAATCCCTGTAGAAGTAAGGTCCATGTAGAAAGGGATGTGTTTTCAGCAAAGGACACAGAATCATGTCAGGGGATGTGAATGATCTAGATTGCTCTCAGAAGTATGCTTGTATCTTATGGTTATTTTATCTCTTTATTACACTTGGATTCTACACAGTCCCAAATGTCCCTTACTGGTGTTGAAGCAGAACCCACAAGGTGTATTTGGAAGACTATCACAAGTAAGTTTTATCTCAGAATAATTCACAGGTCATTTCATGCCTCGATAAATACACATTTTGTAATATATTATCATTGCAAGTAGATATATTTATCTCATCCACTAAGTTGAATTGTACAGCCAACTGTATCCTTTTCATCTTTCAGGTGTCATCTCCGGTACCCAGTGGGTATTCAATAAATATTTATAGAAGAAAAAATTACTGGTTGCTGCATTTTATTTCTTTTTTGTTTCTTACTATAAATTAATGAGAGTTTCTTGTTTTATAAATAAGTTTGATTTTTATGGTATCATGGAAGAAAACGTTTTTCCAGCACCCCTAAATCCCACCATGATACAGATCCGTTGATGCTAAGAAGAGTTCTGGTAGCTGTCACTGCTCTTCAAGTGGCACGGATTCTCTACCTGAGGCCAGGGCATCCTCAGATGCTCATGCTCCTGTTGGAAATCTTCCAAAAGCACACCTGAAACTGGATTTTTGCGATATCTGCTTCATCTGGTTTCTGGGATATGATTTAAATATTTTAATGTACTAAGAGTCTAGTGTAAATGACTTTATGAAATGTGTATCCCGATGACTTCAAGGAGGCCTCTGTTCCCAGGTGTCTGAGGCAATATCTTTGTTCTGACAACCTACAAATCTCAGCACAACACAATTATTTATGTGAAAAATTAAACTTCTAGTCTCTAGTGATAGTGATTTTTATCTGTCTCTTTATAGAAGAAATGTATCTTTGAACTTTCTTAAAACTTAGTCCTGACACTAAACATGGTTTTTCCTAATTTATATCATGAGCCCATGTCCACTTATCAAATATCCACTGAAATCTTTAAATATCAAATATATTGAATTATATTTATTGTATATCTTTGGTAAGTAGCATCTATTATATTAAAGTGACTTAATCTAATCCTTACTGCGAGATGAAGGCTTTTCTGGAAGAGATTGTGAATCCATGATCAGAACAAAATATCTATATAATCCATCCTTACATAACTTGCATAGTTATAAATAAAGAAATAAATACCCAATTTAAAGCGTTGGAAGTGAAGTCAAAATGAGAATTCCCTGAGTGAGATTCAGTGATGCTATTAGAGTAACATGAAGTTGATCGTCCACTCTGTATTCATTCTCAAATGCCAGCTTTGAGGATTTTTCTGGAAAGCTTGACAACATGATTTACATATGATCCATTTGTTCACAAGAATCTCCCTCTTACTACGTGGCAGGTCGTTTCCCAGGAACTGAGAATATAGCTGTAAACAAGACAGACAGAGTCCCTGCTCCCAGGGGGTTTGAATTCTAATATGGAGAGTCAGAGAAATAAATGCAGAAGACCATTTCTGACAAGTGCATTCAAGATAATAAACACAGTGATATATAGAGCGTTAGTTTGAGCAGAAGGGAAGAACCACATATCAGATGAGATTCTCAGAGAAGCCATGAAGGTGACTTCTGAGCTCAGATCTGAAAAATGAGAACAAAGGACATTTGCTAAAAAGCAGTTGAAGAGGAGAAAACAGCAAGTACTAATGCACTGGCAGAAATAGCATCACTAAGACTAAATCTTAGTGATCAGGGACAGATGGGCAATGGCCAGGACACGTAAGAACTCACGGATTAAAAAAGGAAACTGTATTTTATGCTAAAAGCAAAAAGTCATTTGTGAATATTAAGCCACAGAATGACATAATCTTACTAATATTTCTGAAATCTCTCTGTTTTGCCAATGTCAAGGTCCAAACAGAACATCCATAGCAATTATTGTCTTTACTCTGGCTGGCTAATTGTCTAACCCATTGTACCTTAAATGTAATTAGCAACTTTAACTATAGCTCAGTTTTTAAAGGCTATCTTGGTATTTTATTTTTAATTGTCATCATAATCATTAATGAAATCTGTAATTATTAGGGTAATCCTTCTATACTGCTACCAACTGGATTCTAAATAACTGGAGCTTTTCTGGACTTTTGTCCCTCAGAATATGGCCCTTAATATCCTCAGTATTTTAATTCTATATATGACATTTTCCTTCCTGTTGCCTGTCAATGAACCTTGATATCTTACACAAATACAAAACTGTATTCAAGCTAAGATAAAACACTTAAAGTTTTACAAAGTCTTATTATAATGATCAACTACTGAAAATATGGGCTAACATCCCAAATCTCCAATAAGTTTGAATCAACAAAAAATAATTGGCAGGGCAATAGCTTATATACTGATTGATATAAAGAAATACTATTAATTACTAGTTTTTTTGTTGACAAATATCTATATTCCAGAAATAAAAGATACTGTTCTTTCTCTACAGTTGTCTGTTTTTAATTTAAAACTTTACCTTTTTACGACTGAAGAGTATTCCATTGTATATGTACCACATCTTCTTTGTCCCATCATCCATTGATAGGTACTTGGGTTGTTTCCATGTTTTGCCTATTGTAAAAAGTGCTGCAATGATTATAGGGGAACATGTACTTTTATGAATAAGGTTTTCATATTTTTTTGAGTAAATATCCAGAAGAGGACTTGCTGGATCATATGGTAGTTCTTTTGTGACAATATGGATGGATTTTGAGAATACTATGCTAAGTGAAATAAGTCAGATGGAAAAGGACAAAAAGTATCATTTCACTTATATGTGAAATAAAAACCAGAATGTAACAAACTAACAAAACAAATAAAAACAAACTCACAGAATCAGACAACAGAATGGTGATTACCAGAGAAGAAGGAGGGCAGGGGGAGGGCAAAGAGAGTAAATGGGGTCAAATATATGGTAACAGAAGGGAACCAGGCTTCAGGTGGTGGGCATGCAATAGAGTATACAGATGTCAAACTATGAGGCTGTACACCTGAACATTATATAAAATTATATACCCAAATACATTAAATTTTAAAAACTTTAAATTTTTAAAAGTATGAAAGAGTTAGCTAATAATACAGGTATGGAATGGAAATGGAAATAATACTAGTGAATCAAAGATGCTTATCTTAAAACTCAGTCACTTAGATTACTATATCTTATAACAGAAAAGAAAATACCAGGAGACTTAGGAAGTCAGAGAGAAAAGAGATTTCCGGTTATTTTGTTTTGACTATTAGTAATATATTAATATCTTCCAAATAAGCCAAATAGGATGTACATATATATAAAAAGAGAGTTATAACAAATTGGCTTACCTGATTACGGGGCCTGACAAGATTCAAGATCTGCATTTGGTAAACTGGAGGGAGACTCAGGAAAGCCAATGTTTCAGTTTGAATCTGAAGCTAGAAAAAAAAACTGATGTCCCAACTCAAAGGCAGTCAGACAGAAGGAATTCTCTTTATTTGAGGGAGGGTCTGCCCTTTTGTTCTATGCAGGAGTTCAACTGATTAGACGAGGCCCACCCTGTAGAGAGGGTAATCGGCTTTACTCAGTCTACCAATTTCAATGTTAAACGCATCAAAAAACACCTTCACAGAAACACTCAGAATAATGTTAATGCAAATATCTGGACACCCCATGATCCAGTTAAGTTGACATATAAAATTAATCATCACAGATAGTAATGCACTTTTTAAAGTTTGGGCCAGGATTTATTTACCCATTGATTCTACCAATGTTTATTGATCCCCTGATAAATATCAGGTCTACTCTAGATACAGGGATCCAATGAGATATAAGAAACAATCTCTGACTTCAGGGGCATCATGGCCCTTGGAAAAGAGGCAAATGTAGACGTAAACTAAATGCAGAGAAGCAGTTACTAAAGGGAATGGGTTAGAGAAAAGTGAGGTCATGAAAACTGAGTGGACATTCAAGAGTTTTAAATGTAATATTTAGAGAATGGTGATGAGATTATCTGCAAAGAGGAGATGAGTATTCTAGAGAGAGTATCTTGAAAGGACACACTGGGAAATACAAATGGACTGGGGAACCAAGAGAGGTCTGAGTGGTTGGTAGAAGCCCAAGTGACAATGGGAGGTTACGTCATAAAAGACTGTATAGACTAAGCATTGCTCTCTGTTACCATGAGCCAGGCACAGTTTTCACTAGATGAAAGGGAACTCAACAGGTCACAAACAACCTTATTCCATTTTTGGAAAACTGTATGTAGTTTTTGCTTGAGTTTAGACAAATATATGTATCTCGTAGTCACCAACTATTCATATCATCACTCTTTTGAACGCCCGTTAATTAAGTGCTGGTCACTTCAGGCACTGTGCAATGAGCTGGTAGATTACAGTGGACAGAACAAAGGTGGCCCTTTTCTCAGGAAGCTGAAAGTTCCCTAGGGAGGAAAAAAATAGAGGATTATGAATGAAAATATATGATTTTAAAATGTGATTACTTCAATGAATATAAAGCATAGACTACTTGGTTGTCAAAGCTAAAGTCAAAATCATCCCTAGACTAAAGCATCCCAGAGAGACATATGGAAATATTAGTCTATTTTATCTTAGAGAACCAGTGGCACCATCACTAAGTTTCAAACCAACTCATAGGCCTGCTTTAAAGTACACATAAGCCCGTGGTCTCGCCCAGGCATATACCTATTATTTTAACTGTCATCTCCACCTAGAAGCAAGAAGTAAATTTTAAGTTCTTTCCTGACCTCATGATCTGACTCATTCATACATTGTTCCTACCACTGACTAACTTAACCACTCCTTTTCAGCTTTGTTGTTTGACTTAGAAATCATACCTTGAGCGTATGCTGTCGAAATCCCAGAAGTGACATAAGGAATAAGAATAAAGCTTGTCACCGTTTTCTGTCTATGGGCAATTAGATTTTTATAGCATCTTCTTAAAACTAAATGGGAAACATAAATTCTGCAATTGAAATGAGATGAACTCATTTGCTTACCTGAAGAAGACCAAGCTGTTTTTCATCATGCCAACCCCACTCAGAGGCTCCCAACATCCTCAAACTCAAACAGAAAGCAACAGATGTGTGTCTCCAGCCTCTGGTGAATCACAACCAAAATGGTTATAATATGGAAAGGGTGAGAAGGAATAGAAACATCCCAGAAGCAAGCTGAAAGCTGGTCTGTATCCACCAATCTCTGGCCCACTTTTCCTGGTTGGCCCTTGTATTTAAGACATTTGCAAGCTGCAGTAATGGCAACCCAAACAATTTACTGAGGGCTTTTCTTATCTGCCTTGTACATACACACAGTCAGGTCTTCCCACTGAGTTTCTCTTCTCCTAGTCTTCCTCCTGGCTGGCAGAAGGCATCACCATTCACCATCGTACATTAATCTCACACCTATTCAAACTGCCTGGGCCACCATCCACTCTGCTTTACAAAGACCTGCCTTCACAGCATCCATGCTTACAGGTGGTGACGAAGGCCCTTCACATCTTCTAGCTAGCTGGCATCCTCTGCATCATTACTGTAGCAAGAACAAATAAAGGCTGAAAAGGAGACTACTGTTTGGTAGTGAAATCTTTTAATAGAGAAAAAGGTTTTACACAGTGAGTTATAATAGATAAAACATTATATAGGTGAGTTTTGGCTCTAATTTTGCATTTACACATCACCCATTTTGACAATACCTAGACATTTAATCATACTATGAATTAAAAATTTTAATTCTAAAATGAGAAAACTCAAATACAATCAGCAGTTAAATTCAACTATATTCAATTTAAAAGTTCTTCAGCTCAGAACGAACACATATTATTAAGTCATTCATCCATTTAGCCATTCATGTGTTAACTCATTCAACAAATATGTATTTAGAATCAACTGTCATTAATACAGTATTCTAATCAGAGCCCCAAACATGAGGGAAAATATTGGGTTTCATATTCTTATCATATTGAATTTATATGGCACAGAAAAAATCATATAATGTATTTTTTGAGATCTTTAGGAGTGGAATAAACATTATCTATTTCCGGAATCAAACAACACGGTTGTTATGGTTTTATAATCTCATTTATTTACTTATTTATTTATTAATTCATTCATTTGATAAACATGCATTGAAATACCACTATTCATATTGGGTAAAACTAAGTTCCTACAGAGAGGAGTAATTATCTCAATACATTAGCCTAAAAAGAACAACAGCTTAGCATGACTTGCTCAGGAAATGTTAATAGGGGATGGAATAGATTTGTCGCTTTGCCAAGACATAGAAACTTTCTCCGTAGGCAATTGGGAAGCACTGAAGATTTGTATGGATGAAGAGGAAGTAACTCATTCAGAAGAGACTTTATGTCTCCATCAACATGTAGATTAAAAGCCTAAATATATCCTATACGTAGATGTAAGAGTCACCATCATATAGACAAATATAAATCTGTAAAGACTAAGAAGTACTGGGCAGTAAAACCCACTATTTACATAGCACTTACCATGGTACACCTTAGTTTTCAGAAATTATATCCACAGATTAAATCCTTTTAAGGATCAAAGGAGGAAATCACAGTTTCTCCCCCATTTTACAGATGAAGAAACTAAGGCAAGAGAGGTTAAAGAAAATGTCCCAAGCCTCTGAGCCACTAAATCGTAAGTGCTAGATTTAATCCGGTTATTGCAATATCCATAAATGTAATCACTATACTAAAAGGCATTATTGTTACTGTCATTGAATCTTTACTATAGTAACTCTTCCTCACAGTAACATCAAGGTGTACAGAAAAATAATAATGAAGTTCTGAAAGTCTTTCTTTTCTAATCCTATGCTCTAGAGATATCTTTTAATTATGATTGTTTTTAGATCTTATGGTGGTTGCCTTCATAATTTTAGATAACCTGCTTATTGATATTTTTAAATAAAAACAATATCATTTTCTTATCACTATAATAGCACGATTTGACTTGAATGCACTTTGACCTACATTCTCCATCCCTAGTCCCCATGTTTGCTCTTAGTTTTTATATTGCCCCTTGATGAAATTAGCAAGATACATAAATCCTTATTTCTTATTCCATGGGATTTTTACGGTATCGGTTGGGTCTTCCCCACTTCTAAATGAAGTTGTCAATACCCTTACCAATCATTTACACACATTCTTCACAGTTCCCTCCCTCTTTCTTCTCCCACTGTGCCGGTGAGATTTTTCTTTTTAAGTAATTACCTTTATCAGCTTTTACACTCTCTTCTGCACCCACAACCAAGTTGGTCATGCTTTGTCCATAGACTGTAGAGACCCAGCATCTACATGACTACACTGTTATGACGGTGCCCCTATTTTTTTGCTCAAACACTGCATCAGAATTAAATTTCATCTCAGAAACTTAATGATGGACCCCTGTGCAAGCTGAAAGAGATTGTTTCTAGTATCGAGGTTAAGTTGATTTTATTTTATAACACTAAATCATACCACATTTTAATTGCCTCTATGTAGACTTTGACTTTTTTGTACATTTTAGTTTTATCATTTCCAATTTTCTTTTTCTTTTCCTTTTATATTCCATTCCTTTCTCTTCCTTTCTTCTTTTGTTCCCCTCTCACTTTCTCCCTTCTTCTCTCTTTCCTTTCTTCACCCCTGTCCCCTCTCTTCAAACTATGCGCCTTGATACTATCCTGTGAGTTTCCAAACTTCTCATTCAGAGATGTAGCGGTTACTTATTTGGGCATTGTGGATTCCCCTCCCACTCCCTTTCTAATGGAACACCAATAATCTGGGGACTACGGGATGATTAAAGCATGAGAGAGAGGAGATATGCTGGTCCTTGGTCCACACCTGCCCCTCAGGTGAGTTGACATGACCTTATCTGATCACCTCTCAGCTGTCTTGGGCCTGGCTCTGGTCCTGGGGATAGGTCCAGCAGTTTCGCTGCACTCTGTGGTCAGGAGAGCTTGGCGGTGCTATTGTTGTCTGTCTAGAATATCTTCACACCGCCATTCTACTCTTCTATTCCTGGCTCATGCATGAGGGACAATGTGCAGCTAGACACTAGGGTTTTTGATAGAAATACTACGAACATGTCTTCTTTTTTGGAGTTCTCTTACTCTGTGGGAAATCTATCTTAAGACCACCCCCTCCCACTTCTCATCCTCCCACTCCCAGCCCCTTCCGCACCCACCCCAGCGCACTCAGGAGATTGGCTTCAAGGAGGAGTGGAGGGCATGAGTACCTTCATCAGACCACTAAACAGTGGATTTACTGTTTGCCTTTTTTCTGAACTTCCACCTTTCTCCCCAACCCAGGGCATTGTCTTTTCCACAGCTAGAAACACCCTTCGCACCAGTCTTTCCAAATCTCTCATTTGGGCCAGGAATTCAATAATTAGCTTTTTTTTTTTTTTTTTTTCCCTTTGCCTTCTTTTCTTTTAATCCTACCCTATGTGTAGAATATCCTTTGGACCAAACTTCTTGAAAACTGATTCGATTCTTCAGATGAATTCTTGGGGACTTCTATGCCACCCCACCAGGAACACCTGAATCTCAGTTGGAAAAGAGCTATATTTATATCCGAATCTCAAGTTGGAAAATAGCTGTATGGACTAGCCTTTACCATCAAGTGAGTTTTACCAAACATTAAATCTACATATTTCTTAAAGTAAAACTGGCCAATAAAAATATTTTCAAAATGGAACTTGATCCAAACTGATAAATCTTCCTGGTTCAATTCCAGAAATGCAGTTGTTTTGCATTTCGACCTCATCTCAAGATGTTTAGAGAGGAAACCAGTTAGAGACACCCATATCTATTAGTTCTATCTTCAGGGCTCTGGCAGGTTCTGGGCTCTGGAAACCCTGCTGCGTTTATGCGATGATTTTTATCTCAGCCCCTCAGGGATCTGCGAAAAAATGGGGGGGGGGGGCGTGCTTTTAGGGAATGACTGAGGTGGCAGAGTTCTACCACCTGGAAGCTGGCTTCCCAAAAGCTGCCACCTCCTGTAATCTACCGCTCCCCAAGGCCCTTCAGATTAGTGGTTAACCTTCAGGGGCCTGCAAATATCAGACTTTTTGTTTGTTTGTTTGTTTCTCTTTTCTCTCATTAGAAGAGTGTTGAAATGGGTTATGACCAAGCTGTGGTTATATTTAAATTGATGTTCTAACAGTTCTCATTAAAGTTTAAAAAATCTCCTCAAAACAAGAAAGTACTCATTGGCAGGTATTATTACATAAATTTTTGAAGTGAAGAGAAAGATGAATCTTTGAAATGCCTCAGTTTTATGCTTAAAAATATCAAGGACATATTTTATTATTGCTACACATGGCCATACAATAGCCCCTTTGTAATAAATCCTTAGGGAATCCTGAGGAATTTTTAAATAACATAGATTCTTACAACCTGGAATCATTAAGATCAAAATACAGGAAGAATGCTGGCCAGGTAATCTTGCAAATCCCGCTAATCTTTAATGTTTTGATTGATGAGTATGATATCATTTTGCATCAAGCTTCATGGGTCCATTGGCTACTAACCAGGTTTAGTAAATATGATTGTACTTAAAAATATTACTTTGATGATTTTCAACTAAGTGTAACCATAAAAATTTCTGACAGTTTTCATGATCAGTGGTCATTGAACAGAAGTGTTTTCTGCATGTAATATACCACATCTCAATTTACTTAACTTTGTATTTTGAGAGATTTTCCCAATTCATGTGTAATACAGGGTGAAAAATTAACTAGGCAATGAACAGTTTCTTAGCATGCCTTACAGTGTAGAAGTTAACAAAAATCATTAAGGATTATTTATTTTCTAAAAATAAAAATAGAGTTTAAAAAGTAAGAGGATAGATCTGTTTTTGATAAATATACATTTGATAACTTGATAGCCTCTAGGTAAAAATAACCTGACTTAAATGAAAATTTAAGGAATCAATTAACATCCTTAGTGCTTAATGCCACCCAGAGGAATTCTAAAAAAAAGGTTCTTGACGTTTTTCACAATTTATTTAAGAATCAGGTTAATCACTGCAAGATAAATTAAATTCAGCACAAAAAGATTTGTTATAACATAAAAATATAGCTCTGGAAAAATACACATTTTGAGAAGACAAGAATGGTGCTTATAATACAGTCATGCAATCTAATTTTTGGAAAGTTAACATGTAGAAAAACTGATGGTTCCAAAAGTAAGTGTGGTGTACTACGAGGTTTCTATGATGGTTAATTTTATGTGTTAAATTGATGGGAACATGGGATGCAGATATTTGATCAAATATTGTTCTGGATGTTTCTGTGAAGGTGTTTTTGGATGAGAATAACATATGAATCAGTAGAGAGAGTAAAACAGATTGCCCTCCCAAATGTGGATGGACCTCATTCAATCAGGTGAAGGTCTGAATAAAACAAAATGCTATAAAGTTTATGGATCACATATTTATTTTATTGGGGCTCTAGGTAATAGTTCAGAAAAGTGTTTATAAAAATGAAAAACAATAATAGTAAAAAAGAATAAAAAGTTGTATTAGTCAAGATCCAATCAGGAGATAGAAATTACACAATAATTTTATTTTATTTTTATTTATTTATTTTTTGCATTTATCCTGAGAGAGAGTGGGAGGGAGAGAGAGAGGAACAGAAAGAGAGAGAAACATCGATGTGAGAGAGACACATCAACTGGCTGCCACCCACAGGACCCCAACCGGGGCCGGGAACAAACTGCAACCGAGGTACATGCCCTTAGCGGGAACCAAACCCAGGACTCTCTGGTCCGCGGGCTGACGCTCTAACCGCTGAGCCAAACCAGCCAGGACCATACAATAATTTTAAAAAGGAACATTTGATGTAAAGATTTATTCACTATAACAGGAAAAGTTCTATACAGAGGCAAAGAGAATCCTAAACATTACCCTGATGATGAAGGAGATTGCCCAAGGAAGGAACAAACATGGAAGGTGGAATTCTTCAATGCTAGAATTCAGACCTCATTAGAAAGAGTAAGGTTGTGACCCCCTGAAAGGCGGAGTAGTCTGTTGAGTTGCCTTGGGTGAGAGCTGGTCCAAGGGCTTTAGGCAAACTGGAAACATCCCTCTGGGATGCCACTGAAACTCATAAAGATGAGAGTTGCTTGGATTGTCTTCTTACATCCTGCTGGTGGGATGAGGAAGACAGGTCCCTTCTTCCGGCAGTGTCTCTCCATCACCCCTAGATGACAAATCTTAGCAAGCAAGTTGCAAAGAAAAACTATATAAAAGGCCCAGATCCATTTTCACACAGCAGGCAATGGGGCAGATTTGGAGCTGAGAGGGTATATATTGATCCTTTTCACAGTTATAGTTAACTTTCTATTATCTATCTACTTATTTCTATGTGGACATATGTGCTTAAGTTTCCAAGTATCTTAACTTTATCAATTCTCCTAAACATTAAAACACTCATATTCTAAAGGATATGGAGCCACTTTTGGTGATAAATACAAATTACCCAAAATGTCCTATGGACCTAATGGTTTTCTAAACATCTAAATCGCAAGTCTCTAAGATGGTTGATAAAGTGGCTCTAATCCCTTAACTATATATTGATGATTGTGTATTTCCTTTTGCTTGAAGAGGTGAGGGAAGGACAGGACGATGAAATAGTTCATATTTTATTGAGGTGTTTTTGCTTTCCTGATTTCTAGCTCTTTTCCCCTTGCCAGTTGAAATCTGTAAGGACTGGAGCTTACACAAACGGAGGAGGGGTGCTAAGAAAAAATATATACATTATTAATTCTGTGATTCATGTGAAAATATCCCACTATACCTAATGTAAGTGTACATCCAACCTTCTTTTCAGCCAGATCCCACAATTCATGCAGCCACTCCTATGACCCCAAATCAATGGGAAATAGTAAGGAAGATAAAGTACAAGAAGACATCTCTCTGAACTGAGTGTAGTCAAATACCATACTTTTGTAAACAATCGAAATCATATGATCCCGTGAACACACTGCTAGGGCCTCTTCCATGTGGCTTTTCCATGTGTGTGCATGAAATGTAAGTTTCCATTGGTTTCACATTGAACCTACCCCTGGTGATCAACCTATAATTTATTAAGATCTATTCTTTGTTTTGCTTATTTCTTCTATTGGATTTCCTTCAAGTGTTTGGTGATTTTAGGTTTTCTATACACATTAATAAGTGAGAGGGAAGTTGAGCAGTTTAGGGAGGTGTCATGGATACCCTTCTTAGTAGACCCATATACTCTGAAACTCCCACCCATGCCTTTGGTTCTTAGATATCACAAATGATATGCTTCACCCAGTGCCTGGCATGTAAAGTCCACAGCGCCTCTGTGATCTGGCCCCCACCTCTCCCCTTAACCTCATCTTTACTAAATTTGTGGCCTGTGGGGTTCCTCAATACATCCAACTCATTCTATCTCAGAGCCTGTACAATCTCCCAAACATCTAAACACTCATCCAGGTCTTTAAATAGCTGATTATTCCTTGTTTGTATCTCAACTCACCTCCTTAGACCGAGTGAATACTACGTTTATAAAGCAGAAAGAAAAGCTATGAGGAGTCACCAGAAAACATTATGGCAAATGATGTTTACTTTACACTTGACTTGCTTCTCTGTACTGATCTTACTCACTTTGATGCCTTAACTTGCTCTCTTGCTTGCCTTTCTAACTATTCTGATCAAGTTCCTGATATTCCCTCACAAGGGTCCTTGAAAAGTGTTACTCATGGCATTCAGATAGAAAAGGCCAGCATTTCTTTTTACTGTGATAGTTAAGATAACTTGCTTCTTTTATGGAATCCTGATGTTAATGTGAAGGAAGGCCAAATGTTCACATTTCTTTCTAAATTTCCATGTAGCAACATTTGAGTTGAATTGCATTTTTTCCAAAACGAAATAACCTTATCCTAATCTTATTTATTTATTTATTCATTTATTTTGGTACGTGCCCGTAGTGGGAACCGAACCCAGGACTCTCTGGTCCGCAGGCCGACGCTCCAACTGCTGAGCCAAACCAGCCAGGGCTAATCCTATTTTTTAAGTGTACTATATCCCTACTCTCGTGTCTTTCCCTAGAATACTCCCTGTTCTCATGTCCAAATTTAGATCACATTCTACCATCCTCTTCATCCTCTTTTTTTTTTTTTTTTCAGTATTTGAAGATAGAGACTTGTCTCTCTTACCCAATACAAACAAATAATTTGAATTGGAGATATTTGAGGTGTGACCCTGGAGTCTCTGGAGGAGGTAGGGACTTTGAATACAACACTGGAGCTGGAGGGCTTCTTGAACCAAGTGGAACTGTTTGGGACTTGAACAATAGAATGGGTGGTGTAGGCTTTGAGAAGACAAGAGTTTTCTAGGAAGACAAACATTTGAATGCTAGTCTAAGAGAAAGTTTAGAGGGTCCTCTGGCTGTTGGACCATTTTGATATAATTAGAATCAGGTGTGTCTAATCATATTTAGAGAGTTCTCAGTAGTCTATCATCTTCTTCAGAACGCTTTCCATTGTAAAAAGAAAAGTTTATGTTTGTCAAGAAATCATTATGTCTATAAGTGTGATCTCTGACACAGAGGTGTCAAACCCCAAGGGAATGAGGAGGGTGGGTGAAAAGCCCCCTCTGACACGGGCAGTCTACATTGCGCTGTCTCAGAGCAGGCTTCTTTCAGCCATTCAAATACTTATGATTTTTGTCATGTTTGTGTTACCTGAACATCACACCTTGTAATCCTTGAGGTCTGAGTGAGACGTTAACTTGGCGCCACCAACTCTGATGGCAACATGAGGGATCATATCCATTGAGTGAACTCTAAGATGACTAGGGTGGTCAGAGTGTCTTTTATTCATGACCATAGCCCCATCACCAAAAAGAATGACTGCCATATAATAAACACTCAAGAAATAGTTATTCAAATGAATTGAATCAAGAATTTTAATGTACTAGCTTTATATATTAAATGTACAAAAATTTCTTAACTATTCCAATAAAAAGAAGTGTTGGTCTTTTCTATCTGAATGTCACCAGTAACACTTTTCAAGGACCCTTGTGAGGAAATATTACTGAAGAGTATTGAGCTAAGTATCCACGGGGTAGGGATGTTTTCAGTTAACACCATATTCGTTCTCTCTCTCTCTCTCTCTCTCTCTCTCTCTCTCTCTCTCTCTCTATCTCCGTTATAAATATGATATCTTCCTGTGTGTTTCCTGACAAAACACTAACAAAATTTGGATTGATACATTCCCTAAAACAAAGTACCTCTTTAAGCCAATACCTCTTTTGTTTAAGGTAGCTGCAAAAGCACTTTGAAACATATCAAGAAACTTAACTCTTAACATAAGACAGCAATAAGATTTAGTTACCCTAAGGAAAATATACCAGGGAAATTGGTTTAAAAGCCAATTTACTGTTGCACCTTACCAAACTCATTTGCCCTTCTTTGCAATCAGTTAAAAGATTGATAAGAAATGATCAATAATGACAAAATTTCCGAAACCCGACAGTCCCCTACACTAAGCTGTAACTTTGAAGTTAGTTCTGTTGTGGGGAAAATACTGCCTCTTTGGCATTAAATAAGTAAATCTAAGTTAGATGGGTTAGTTCCATTAATATGACATGAATATGGAGTTTACACAGTGTTCAAAATATCTTTGTATCTCTATTTATGGTGAATAGCAAACTGACAAACATTAATTTAAATGAGAGGCTGTGTTGCATTGGCTTTGTATTTTATTTTATTTTTTAATATTTTTTCTTTATTGATTTTAGAGAGGAAGGGAGAGGGGGAGAGAGAGAGAGAGAAACATTGATGAGAGAACATCGATTGGCCACCTCCTGCATGCCCTCCACTGGGGATTGGCCCACAACCTGGGCATGTGCCCTGACTGGGAATCGAACCAGTGACCTCTTGGTGCATGGGTCGATGCTCAACCACTGAGCTACACCAGCTGAGCACATTGGCTTTGTTTTAGAATCAGATAAGTCTCAGGTGAGTTTCCAGGGTCTATAATTACCATCTTTATATAAGTTTGGTCAAGTTCTGTAAACTTCAGCTACTTTATCTAGAAAATAAAGATAATCATAGAGTTGAGGTAGAAATTAAGTAAAATAGATTAAAATGGTGCAGTATCTGGCATAGAGTGAGCAGTAAATCACAGCAGTCCTGTTATCATTATTGGTGGTATTGCTGTAATGATGAATTATAAACTTAGAGTTGACAATTACATAGTGTATCACTGTATGCATTTTGTGAACTAAAATCACTCAGGCTGGTGTTATCTCATGTCCTACTCTTTGTCCCCTTCTTCTTATACTTGTCACACATTTCTAACATAAGTTATCTTTCTATATTTTATGCATTAACATAAAGTGCTTTAATTTATTTTATAGCAATGTAGATTTTCAACAAATATGTAAATGGGTAGATATAAATATATAACTATGTAAATAATATTCACATGTATATACAGTAAACTTGGGCTGTAAATTACAAAATGTCACACCTCATACCATTTTTGTTTGATGTAATCAGAGAGGAAGGAAGAGATACATCCTCAAAGGAATATATAAATCAACTAGAATTTAAACTTCACAAATGCACAAACTTTGCCCTATTACTGTCTAGAGCACTGCTTGGTACATAGGAAGACTTAAGTGAGTATTTGTTGAATAAATACATAAAGTAACTCAATGAATATTATTTAGTATTTTCACGTAATAGAATAATGGGCCATTCACTCCTGGGAATAAAAGATTTACAACAAGCAAATCTAATTCTCCTTTCTGGAACTTACTAAATCATATTAGAAGACAAACTCCCAAGAAATAACTATTATAAAGCAGATGGCGTTGTAATGGAGACTCAAGCACAATTCCATACGTGTGTGTGTGTGTGTGTGTGTGTGTGTGTGTGTGTGTGTGTCTGGCAGTGGGTGTTTGAGGGGTGTAGATCAAGTCCAACGGGGAGGAAATCTGACACAATCCTAGTGTTGATCACAGATGCACTTTTTTGATACCCCAGTAACATTTAACATACTGTCTTGTTTCCTATTTAAAGTATAGAAATATACGGAATAAATCAGCATGCTAAGTACCCTTCCAATAAATATCATGTCTGCACACACAGGTCTAAGACTGATGGAAATTTTTCTTTAATGCCTCCAGCATGCTTTAGATACACGCTGAATCATTTAATAGAATTGGGAGCATACTGAAGAACAAGGAATGTTAAGGTTCCTCTTATTTAGTGGATCACCTGTTTGAGGCAGAAGCCAAGGGGTGATTGAGGACAATTGGGGGTCACATAACTAAACTGAAAAGTGGGCCCGCAGGACTCACCCACACCAATCTTCCATGAACAACCTCATGAACAACTGTGGAAGTTGAAAAGGTGTGCACTTTTCTTTGAAAGAGTTCTCACTAATCTTGTTTCTTGATGAATAAACTCAGGCAACAACAAAGTCAACTAATTTAAACTATTGCTTTTATTATAATTACACGGGAGCACAAATAAATAAGCACAAAAGTATTTAAAATATTGTCAATGCACTGAAGAAAACAACTTGTTTTCAAACAACATCTGGTTACTTCAGTAGTATCAAAGTACATTTATAATTACATGTTACCTAAAAAAATCAAGTACAAAAATTAAGAGAAATCAAAACATCAGTGTTTATATTATTATGTATATAGAAATGGCTAACAACACTTGAGTAGAGAAATCTGTTATCTAATGCTTATTTGCACAATTTTTTCAGGCACATACCTGACGTTTTTAATGAGTTACGAAAAATGCAATATGACATTCAGATTTTTAGATACGGTAAACATGTTATGTTGGAATGGATGTTAAATGGTTTCCTTTAAAAACCCTGTCTTTTAAAAATGTAGTGCCATTATCCACTAAAAAACATATTATTTTATATAATCTCCTCAATAGCTATTTGTTTCCATTTATTGAAAAGAGCAAGAAAGTAAACATACAATTGCTAAATACGTAAACACATTTTTAGTGCAAGATAACAAGACCTGTGACTTGACTGTGCTTTGAGTTTTATCATCACAGTGCACTTTACACAGATTGCTACACTACAAATGTTAACTTAAGAACTTCCGAACCAAAGAAGTGCATACTAAACATTTTCCTATATATTATATACAGTATGTATACTGTATGTGGCTGTATACACATGTAAATGTAGATGCTTTTAGGGTGGACAAACCCAGTCCCATTGGGGAACAATTGAACACTTCAAAAGATTTTCACGTATGCTTGGGAGAGAAATCCAACAATATCTCTGTAACGATGTTTCCCCTTAAATTTGAAATTATATAACACTTAGATGGAAACGTAGACATTTTTTTTCCAGATTAAACACATTTGCTACGATGCAATTGACCCAAATATCAAAAGGTTTTAAATAAATCTAAACCCCAAGCAATAGTGTTCAAGTCCAACATAGCAAAACTCTTACTGATTTACTGACAGACAGCGGTACATAGCCTATGCGCACATATAGAGCCTTACACATAAACATCTGTTATACTTAGACATTGACTTTAATATGTCTTACTGCTTTATTTTGACTATACATTTGATCTGAAAGAAAAGAGAATACCATATACAAACACAGAAGTTATGTCAAGCACATGTGATAGTGTATATCTTAAAAACAAGTGGCTTTGTTTTGAAAATATTCGTGATTGCATAATTAAGCTTTTTAAAGGTAGGGCCACATCTTTTCAAATGTTTTAATGCCAAATGCGTCCAAAATTTTTTTTTTAAATAACTGATACGTAAGTTGCTCAATAGTGAACTGTTAAATGAATAATGGATTAATAACAAATTGTCCACATTCTACGGTTAGCTATCAATTTTTCAGTATAGAGAAGATGGAGTGAGTTATCTCAAATGCTATAAATACCATTTTTCTTTCACTTCCATTTAAATTTGGGACATAGTGAGTTAGCAATTGTTATTCTATTCTACTTCTATGCCGTCACAAAGGTGAATTAGCTCTCCTCTCAGATTACTGCTTAAATCATAGGACTTTTCTTATTTTCATAGGTAGCCAAAGTTAGCTTACAGGTTCTTTTCTATTTCAGGCAAGTGACTCACCTTGACATGTAAGTGATATGAAAACTGCATTGTATGCGCATTATTTGGGTGTCTTATTTAGTTAAAACCAGATCCTGATAAGATTGCTCAGTGTTTTTGACTTGCTCATTAATCTCGCTCAAAAATGAGGATGAGGCTAAAAAGCCAAAATGTAATAAGAAAAATGTTTCTCTCTTCTCTGGAAGCATTCAAAGAAAACTATTCTGAACTTCGGTGTCTCTGAAGTCTGGTGTCATTATTTTGAAAAGTGAAGTTCCCTCTAGTTGTATCCACACGTTGCCGTGTGTTTGAGGGTGTCTATTCTGAAAAACTACACATGTTAACCTCCGATGTTTTGTTTGGTTTCACTTTCCCAGCAATTTTACATAGGCAGACATTCACCTTGATTGGCACATGTCAATCACTTTTCACTCCACACCTGCTTCAACAGCATGACCATGGGGAAGGGGGCAGTGTCTGTGTAAAGAACTCCTGTGCTGGCTGCTGGGAGTGGGCAGAAATGCAGGATTTGATTTGTCTCTTCTCTGCTAAGGAGTTTCTCACATATAAAAGCATCTTGCTGACAGCCAATAAAATTCTGTTTCTCTAAAATTTGCTGTGAAAAGACTTTTTTTTTCTAGTAAGTATGAGCGCTTTCCACCTGCTAGCCATGCCATGATAAGATTTATTCTATTTAAAAATCTGAACTTCGTCGTTTGATGGCGCTCTGGCTGCAGGTGGATATTTTTTCATCTTCTGACCAAATTCATAGACTGAAGTGTCCTAATTGATGGCCACTAGTGAGTAAGCTTCTTTCCTTATCCTATCCACCTGTTTCCTCCACATAAAGAAACCTATACTAAGAGGAAATGCAGTATAGAATGGCAAAGCCAGAACGGACAGTGTATAGGCACATGTTCTTCATTGAACATCAGTGATGCCCCTTTTTAATTACTTCCCATTGAAAGCAAGATTTGAAGAAATTAAATGGAAATGGTGGCCATAGATCAGATTTTTAAACAAGTTATCTTTCTAGAAAATAACTTACTTGGAAAAGCAGTACCTGAAGCCTGGCAACAGCAGGAGCTGGGCAGAACAAATGGCAATGGCTGAAGCCAGCCCCCAGCATCCCAGTGCCTCTGTTTCCTTCTTGACAAGTGGCCAACATTAAAAAAATACCTCCTGCTTAATTCAGAGAGATATGGAAAAGAGCAGCAGCATCTGAAAAACACGCTTGCCTATGTTCCCAAATGTAAAGTTCCTGGAATTATCCAGCCGTGACCCCACGGAGCCTGAATATACACATACATGAAGCTCATCACCGAGATGCTGAGAACGGATGTCTTGTGTCTGATTGGCTGGCTGCAGTATACGTGGTCCTGATAACTTAAATCAGTATAACAACTTGGGTCAAAAGCACATTTTATTTTAATTCTGATTTTATCTTAACACCTTTCTATCACTCAGATTTGTGTCCCATGGGTGATTGGGTTTCATTACTGGTGAAACATGGCAACAGAGTTGATTTAAGCTCCTTACGATCCCCCCGTGATTTCCTGAACCTGTGATCCTGCATTGTTTCACCACCTCAGGTATACAAGCAAAACCTAAAACGTTAGAAAGCATTTGATGTGTACAGTTCTCCCACTGCGTCCTCATTCACGCGCACACACGACAGACACACATGCTCCCACTTACCTTTTTTCGTTATTGTTTTTTTCAGAATTCTCATTGGACACCAAAATAGACATTAATTATAAAATATTAAAAAATTATCTTCTACCATTTCAAAGGCTTTGAAAGGAATGGTTACTGATAAAGCAGTACTAGGTTTTTAGTAGTATAGATTACAAAAATTCCCTAGCTCCTGTTATATTTGGTTTTATTGAGCAACACTGCACTATTGCTGTCAAAACCCTTACAAGGAAAAGCACTATGACAATAACTCAAACACATACCTTGTCTCTCAGAAATATAATACTCACTTGATTGTTAAAGAAGAACCACATACTGTCAATTTTAGGAAGCATAAATAGTAATTTAAATATACAAAATATATGTGATAGTTTCCTTTTTATTCATTTGTGGCAATATTTATATTCAACTAACAAGCTCTTCTCAAAAGATATATATGATCTGCTTAACTTAAATTTCACCACCACATAAAATTGAATCCACCCCGTCCCCGATCCCCTGCATTTCCTGTTTCTCCCTTGAAATAAAATAAACACGTGGTCATAACTCTTTGGTCATGGTGTCATATTTAGTGGGAATGGGTGTGATGACCATGCACAGAAGTTTGTGACCCAAAAATGTGGTCATAACTAGGTTGAAAAAGTTAACAAGAAATACCATTTCATTAAGAGATCTCAATTTTGCGGAAGATTGGCATTTAGCGTCCTAAAATCTGTAAACGCATCTTGTTGGATGTTTATTTCTCATCTTCTGGGGGGACAAACAGACCCGTGAGAAGTTACTTAGAAATAGTGGTTGCCGTGGCTGCAATGCCACAGGTCCCGCCTTCTTGAAAGTAGTCTCACTATTTAGCTTTTGATCCTTTGTTCCTTCCCTTGTCACAGTGAACCCTGGTCTCCTCCAATCAGATCGATGATGCAAGGACAGGTGTCCCTAAAGCCATTTCTGAAGGAAATATTTTTTTGCTGGGATGTCCAAATGTACCCTAATAACTTTCTCTGGATTCTGACTAACCATTGCTTAGTATCAAGATGATATTAAAGAGAAATTCTTATAAAGCCAGTGCAGCAAAAACACTGGTGTTGCTGTCATGTGGACGTCCAAATGGAGCATCATGCTTGCATTCATTTCCTGTCAAACTCTTAAAAACTCACAAAGCAACAGGTGTTCTTAATGAATATGATATTCAACTTGTACTTCACTAGCACCAGATCATATATTGTGTGATTAAACATGATTTATAGCTGTGAGCTCTTGTACAGAAGACAATGTGGGCAGAAAAAAGATTTTAACTGCAAAAATCAATAATAAAAGGCATCCAGGGATTACATTTATAAAAGAGATAACAAACCAGTTAATACCGAAATTATATCATATAGTAAAACTCTTGATATTTATGTCATTTATATACGTATAATGTGTATTATTTCAGGTGTCACCCATAAACTAGTAAAATATGTACACCTTAATCTCTTCTGGATTCAAAATAATCCGTGATAAATAAGTGTGCCTTAATTGCAAGGACGTATACATTTTATCTTGAACTTGCCATGAGTAGGCACAGCTTCCCGTAGGTTTTCCAGGGAAGTGCTGGCATTCCATTCCAACAGAGAAGGTATGTAACAGTTGCTTAGACATGACCGAGTCGACCTCCCTCTTCATGTTGAGTCTCATGGAGCGCACACCATCCTGTACGCAGTCATATGGCAGTGTCCCAGAATACCGTGTGCTGTTTAGAATAGGGTGGAGGGCTGTACTTCTTTGTACCTGCGTTCTTTTTCCAGCTGGGTAGGATAGGCATGCTATCCTGCTTGCAAAGGCCCTTTTCCGTTTTCTGTCTAGCCTTTATTTCCTTGCACAAGCATCGCTTTTTCTCAATCATCTCAAGCATTGTATGGTCTCCATGAACCCACTGCATGCAAGCCACCTAGCAAAAAAGAAAGAGTGAATGCAGAAGGAAAGAATGGAATGAAGGCAGGGGTTTTTATTTGTTGTTGCTTTTGTTTTTAGCACTGTGCTAGCACTTGTTTCGAAACATAAAAATGTCCACTGTTTGAAAGTCTTACAAGGCAAAATTAAAGTATAGAAATTATAAATAAAATTTCTACTTCAATGAGTAAACAATGTGATGTTATTACATAATAATTTAGGCATACATATTTCTCAGTATGTTGTAATATTCCACAATATGGAAATAAAACTATTTTTATCCTTTTAAGCAATTTGTCAAATATTTACCTATTACTTTTATGTTGACTCCATTGTCTTATAGGTCTCAATGTGTCTACATTTTATAGATGTCAATGAACTTGAAATAAAACTTGGACTTGTTTATAAATAGCATATAGAATTAAAGACAACAATGTAATTGAGCCATAAACCCAGGACAGGGAAGTTCCCACTTAATTGTTTAAGCAAATCTACTGTATAAGTAGGAAGGGTAAAATAGTTCACTTGGAGTCCCTGAATTTGATGTTACAACCTTAGCATAATAATCAAAGCAAGTACTTATCTAACACTCTATGCCACATGCCATTTGAGTACTTTGTATAGCAGAATTCATTTATCTCACCATGATGACGCTCTGGAGAAAGTACTATTTATTAACCCACAATGATGAGTAAAATGAGAGAGATACGGTGACGTGTCTGAGGTCACAGAACCAACGGATGGCGAGTTAGGATCTGAACCCTAGAGTTCATCTCCGACACCTGTGCCTTTGACAACTCCACCATACTAACTCTCTGTACACACAGAACTGAAAAGGGTCAAACGATAAATTAGTATACTACAATGCCCTCAATGTACAGATGAGGGCGTTAAGACTTCAAGAAGTTTTATCTCCTTCAAAGCCAAGCACATGGGTGTTGGTGTGAACAGGGCAATATCAAATTCTCACAATTCCTAATCTCTTATGGAGAGGTCAGGACCTAGAGCTAAAACGCAGGGTCCAGATCCCGGGTGTGTCAGATTTCCCCTACTCACCCCACTTACTGGCTTCTCTCCCTGATTAAGTGAACTGATAATACCGCCATTTCAGAAGTTGCTATAAGGATTAAATTGGATAATGAAAGTGAAGTCATTTTTTACATGTATTTTCACTCATTGGTTTGGAGAGAGAGAGAGAGTAGTTTTCCGTACCTGCTTTCTGCCAAGCCTGTGCAAACAGCTCTATGTGTTACAGTAAACCCTCCCGTTGCAATGAAAGTTAGGATTCATCAACATACTACCAGCGAGAAACTGACTCTCAGACACTGAGGGCACTAGATCAAGGTCACCGCTTAATAGACATATGAAACGCAAATGTGTTTGACTAGAAAATGAATATTCTTTCTACTACAGCATGTTCCACCTCCTGAATGTTATTTAGACATTATAATACTATTGTCGTATGCACTACTGTTTCCAGGTGCTACTCAAGAATGCAAATGCACTTATGGCTTTGTGATTCCAATAAAAAGTGCTTATCAAATAAAACAAAGTCAAGGAATTTGGAGTCCCCCAAATAATACTGTTAGATAAAGTTCTTCTATGTGCCTAACTTGATATAAAATTCCTTGAAATGTCTTTTATGGCTTTTAGTATCCTCTGGCCCCGAGCTCAGCACCCTGATCATGGGTGTTCACTTTTTAAATGCAGTTCCAGGTGTTTGTTGAGTTAATATAACTGTCAGGTTTCTGTCCCAATAACAGATTGTCACGCAGCTTGGAATTTTTTTCAAAAGACTTACAATATTTTGTAAAGTAATAATCTATGCAATAAAAATACAGTAACTCTAAAATGGTGGAAATACAAGCAAAATTTATTGTGACTATAAACTGTTATAAATGGAATTGATAATCCCCAATTTTCAGAGCGTAGGCCCCAAATCTCATCCATCTCAGTAGCCCCAACATGCTGAACAGTAATTAAGCACTCGATAAAAATTTTATGCATGAATAGAAGCCACCATCATTAACAGTTTCTGTGGCCTCTTAAAAAACTCTCCAGATAAGATGCTTAACAGCATTACTTCAATATTTGCATTGCATTTATTACACACAAACATTAAATCATTTACTACTTGATTTCTTTTAATATTTTAGGTTGTGACTCATTATAGGTGACTGAAAAATAATTTTCCTGGATTAATTCAGACAAGTGACACCAATATACTTCACAGTTGTCATTACATTTTATATATGCATAACTGTATCACATCATCTATAATAAGTGTGTGTTTTTAGTCCACGAGAAGTTTATGCTGCATAAGTATGTCAATTTGTTAAGAATAATCCATTCTTTAAAAATCTAAAGAATAGAAGTTTAAGAATGAAGTTATAAAGTATGGTTTCATATTATTTACATTATTTATTTATTTTTAATCCTCACTGGAGGATATTTTTCCAATTATCTTCAGATAGAGTGGAAGGGGGGGGGGAGAGAGAGAGAGAGAGGGAGAGAAACATCGACATGAGAGAGACACATGGATTGGCTCTCACCCGCACGACCCTGACCAGGGCCAGGGACGAACTGCAACTGAGGTACATGCCCTTGGGCGGAATTGAACCCATGAATCTTTGGTCCACGGGCCGACGCTCTAACTACCGAGCCAAACCAGCCAGGGCTTATTTACATTTTTATTTTAGAATATTTATATATTCATTTGATTGATATAATGGTTTAAATATTAATAGAAAGAAAAACAACCTTTTTTCAAAATTTTCAGACTGCCCCTGTAATATTAACCTAACTACCTTCTTTTGGAGACCAGATGTCAACACAAATTCTATAAGAAAGCATAGCCCAATACATGGAAGAGAGCAGATATTCTAAGAAAATTCAAATACAGGTTGTTAGAAAACAGCCAATTACATTTTTTCCAAAATTTTAACTATTTTTACAAATGTGTCAAGTGTGATGTAGAATCGTCTCATGTTAAATCTGCTATCAAACATTTTTTTCTCATTTAAAATACCCAAGATAGTTATTACTATGTTACAATGAGATAAATGAATGAAGAACGTGATTAGTTTGGGGGGAAGATAAATCTGCTTCCCATATGTACTTTTAAATAGCACATGCTTTTAAATATCATTTTCTGAGGCTGCACTTACTTTTTAATCCCCTGTGTTGGACTCCAGTGTTACTACTGTGCCATCTACATGGCCAAATCTCCCTCCTCTGAAATGTGTCTAAAAATGATATCTTATTCTGATAGTAAGATGTTTTTCTTGAATTCATTAGTTTAGACAAAATAAATAGCATGTTTAGCAATCAGATGAAGCATGTTAAGAATGCTACCCATGAAAAATGTTATACTTCCCTATTTTTTTTGTTTTATTATGAAATTCTTCATATCCAATTTAAATTTAGCTGTAAAATCCCATTCCACTTCACCCTGGAGTTAAAAGAACTCTAGGAGTAGATGTACAACTAATTTGAACTAAGCCCAGTAAATAAACTCTACTAGTTATCTATTTAATCAAGTGGCCTTGTTTTTTGTCCTTAATCCAAAGGTGTTTACTATATACATCAGGAAGGAATGAAATGAAAACATACACAGGCAAGTAGGTTTTCTTTGAGAGACAATTGTAAACAATTGTTCAGTTAATATTAACACTCATCTCTTGGACAAGATTTTTGTATTAACACGATTCAGCAGAGATAATATTCTTGACTAATAAATCCATAGACATAAAATCAAGGGACGCTCCTCCTCAAGGGTGTGCAAAATACATCTATACCCCTTAAGAATCGGCTACAAACACTGACTTCTTCCCAAAGAGTACAGTATGGAAAGAAGGAGCAGAGTATCTTTATGGTGAAGAAACCTGAAGACAAGACCTACCCCACGCCAGGTGATCAACGAGGACAAGTGATGGTGAGAGTATGCACCCTTATTAGATGTGATGAGAAAGGCATGCTACCTCTGTGGTCTTCCTCCCCCCAAACCATAACTCCAGTCTAACTATGAGAAAAACACCAAGCAAACCCACATGGAAGGATATTCTGCAAAATATCCATTCAGTAATCCCCAAAACTCTCAAGGTCACACAAACTATGCCGTCTGAGAAGCTGTCAAAGACCAGAGAAGGAAAAGAGACATGCTGACTAAAATTAATTATGTGGTATCCTGAAAAAGACAGATAAAAACTAAGGAATCCAAATAAAGTACTATGGGCTCTAACACTAATGTATCAGTACTGATGCATCGGTTGGGACAAAAGCAGCATGGTAATGGAACGTACTGACAATAGTGGAAACTGGGTGTGAGGTATACAGGAACCCTCGGTGCATTCTTTAAAATATTTTTGTAAATTTAAAACTATTATAAAATTCATATATATTATTAAAATCACATGTTGGGACTCAATTCTTTCCACAACTGTATCTTTCATTCTTTAGATGGAAACAACATGGTGTAATGGAAGGAGATAAACCACTTTGGGATTTTTATTGTTTTGTTACATTCAAGTCATGTATCTCTCTGAACTTGTATGTACTTTATGTATACACTGTGTATATATATTTCATATATACATACTATGTATACTTATATATACTTCTCATATACATATTATGTATATTGTGCATACTTTATATGTACATGATGTATATTGAAAAATCATACTTCACATGGTCGTAAGAAGCAGTGAGGTAAAATGTACAAAGGGACTAGGAAACTGTAAATTCTCACCCATAGTTAACGACCTTGTCTGTTTGTCCTTCCATCCATCAGAAATAGCACAAGTGAGGAGTCTTGAAATTACTTCCATAATTACTTTCTCTAGAAAATAAACTAAGTACTTCCCGATACCAAGTAAATTGTATCCAAAGGACCCAGGAACAGTAATATTGTCCAAAAATAAATCTCTATGATATTTACTTAAAATATTCAACTTTCCAAAATATGTAAATCATAGAGAGAAAAAAATGCACTGGAGTAGGCAGTTGGAGCATTTCAGCATTAAAAACGATACCAGAGTAAAACCGCTGCAAGAGGCATGCCTCTATTAATTTCGACTTTTGTGCCTCATGAGCTTGCGTGGAAACAGCAAACCTTCCTCACAGATTTGGAAGACAGGGAACAATGTCGCGCGTGCGCCTGGGTGGCCTCGGAATTAAGTTCACCTGTGAGCCTTGAGATGTGTGAATAAAATGTAATGTCTTAAACAACAGACACACATTAATACTAATATTTGGGTGTTCTGGGGGGAAAAGTCTATCAGTTCCATGTGCTCTGGTGCCAATTTCTCGCTCCTGGATGGCCCATTTTAGGAAAATCCGTCATTTCCGCAAGGGGGTATAATTTTTAATCTGGCTGAAAAGGAAGCAGAAGTTACCAAATTTCCCTTATCCTACAGAACATTTCTCCAGGAGAGCATGCATACTGATAGTGGGCAACTAGGAAGAACAGGCATGAAGGCCAGCTGGAGTGATTCGAGAAGGGGATCTACTTCTCACTATAAGGGGAGGTAGCAAGCCACCTGTATCTGGGCTGTCCCTATCCCTAAGGGTCATGAGGTCAGCCCGAGGTGTTAGCACTCTCCCTGGAAATGTTCTTCCTCTCCCATTTACTGGGCAGAAAGATTGATTCCTTATTAACCAAATGTACATAAAGAATAAACATGGAAGGATCATCGTTTTTTTACATAAATCTTCAAGGTGATGGACAGAAGTTGGAGAACCACAACCCAGGTCCCAAATACACCTCACTGCCTGTTTCTGCAGAGCCCATGACAAAGAATTTTTATGTTTTTAAATAGTTGAATAAAACACAAAATACTATTTTGTGATGCATGAAAATGATACGAAATTCAAATGTCAGGGTATATAATGTTTACCCTAGCACGCGGCATGCCCATTTGTGGATGTCTATGGCTATTTTGATGGAACACGTTTGGTAGCTGGGACAGAGACCACAGTGCCCCAAACGCCTAAAATACTTACTGCCTTCCTTCCCTACACCGAATAAGTTTGCTAGTCTGCTAAGTAAATATAATTGACCCTTTAAATATGTTATCTTTTAGAGCTGCCTGATTGAAGACCAAAATAGATCATGTCAATAATGTTTCTATAAAAAGAGCCTAAAATTAAACCAGGAGCACTGATTTATGTGCACTTACAGTATTCTTCATGTCAAGGTTGGCTCATTAGATAAAGTATAAAAGATGAGACTTAGATTTCAAATCAGCTCCGACAATTAGTTTAGAGAAATTATTTGGCATGTTAACTATACATTTTATGATTTCATCAGTATAAGAAGAAAGAGGTGCTGGCATTAAAGAAATAAAGTGGATAACCTGGTTTAAGTTGTCCAGATTCAAGGTTTAATGTCCGGTCAACCCCTTCTTTTAATAACCCTGCAGTGGTTATTTGTTCGATGGAAAAGTTTCAAGAACTTTTAAAAGATAATTTTTGTGGATTATTTTTCTTTTCTTTTCGAACTACATTTTGAAAAGAAGGAGTCAGCTTTACATAATACAGGCAACAAGAGAGGCCCTCGAAATCCTTTAGAAACTGACATAACATAGAGCTGGAAGGATTGTAATTAGCTGAACTGGTCAGCAAATTCACAAATAAAACCACCTTATTACTTAGTTGTCAAATAAAAAGTGATCCAATCCATATTATTTGATCATTACACAGAACAAAGTCTGTTGGTTTGAATGAATAAGGCTTGTTCTAGGTAGCGATTATATAATAACTGATATTTTGAAAGCACATAGAGGCGACCTGATATCGTAGTATTTTGTATGACAAGTGTTTAAAAGGTCCAATAAAATAATCCATGTTATTTTATAATTATTATAAGCACTATTCATTAAACTTCTGAACGTATTAATTCAAAGCCAGGAAGATGAATTGACCCAGACATCCTCCCACTTTCTTATGAAGGTCAGGATGGAGCTATTTGAACAGATAGCGTAACTGTGCACATTTCATCCAGGCTTTCAATCTCACTTTTGTGACGTTCTACAAGTTATTTTCCTTTCTTCATGCCTGAGATATAATGAGAATAAAAGATTACATATGAATTGCCCCTAACTTAAAAACAGTTTTTTTCCCTTTGCTGATTTTAGAGAGAGAGGATGGGAGAGGGAGAGAGAGAGAGAAACATCGATGAGAGAGAACATCGATTGGCCGCCTCCTGCATGCCCCCCACTGGGGATTGGGCCCACAACCTGGGCATGCGTCCTGACCTGGAGTCAAACCAGTGACCTCTTGGTACATGGGTCAACGCTCAACCACTGAGCCACACCAGCTGGACAATTGTCCCTAACTTTTAGATGTTGATGGTATTATTTGAAATAAGCACCTTTGGTATAGCTTTTGCTTTTAGCATAGTTTTTTTTTTTTGCATTTTTTGTGTGTTTTCCATCTTTAAATCTGATCTATTGGTTGAATGTTTTTTTTAACTGATTCTCTTGTAATCCTTGCTCATTTATCAGCAATGTTGACTCAGAACCTATGCTTTTTGAAAGAATTATTAGACAAGTTTACACCTGAGTCATGTACTGGAGTTACAGTGTTTACTCCACGTCTAAATGTAGCTTTGGGGGATAGATATGTCGATAACAAGAGAACCATGTCTTGATTGCAGAGTTGCTTTTGAATGCAACTTCATGAGTATGCATTAACTCCCTCCCTCTGTTTCTACACGTCAAGACCCCCTCAGTGTGCCACCTCTGATCCAGTACTAGACAGGTAACGAAAAACATGACGTGTTGGTATTTTAAACCATATGTGTTATTTATTTTTACACATCTGTGCTTGCTTCCATAATCAGTCATGTAAAAATCACCTACCAAAAAGGTTTAAAATAAGTAAGTCTTACAAGTACATGGCTATAAAGAGAAAATAGAGTTTCTAGCTAGCATAACTTGTTCATTTCCTCTGTCTGCAAAATGAGGAAAACACCTAACTCTTCGGTTTTGCAGTGATATCCTTTTGCCAAGCCCTGGGTCACAAGTCCCGTTCAAGGGCAGAGGTCGGGGTTAACTCTTGTGCTAAACGGTGACCATTGTAGCTGATGCCAAGCTCCTCCAGTGCACCGTGCCTCCCTCTCCAGTAACGACAACCTGATGTTTGTGTGCATGTTTTACTCCCTTCTTTCTTAGGAGACCGTCTAGGTGGAGACAATGGATGACATGGACTGGTTTTTACCACTTATGAGTTGTGAGATCTGGGCCAAGTCACGTAACCTTCCTGACACCTTGTTTCTTTATCTGCAAGATGAAAACAGTAAGACCTCATGTGTGTTTGGAGGACCGTAATAATACAGCATCAACGACAACGTGGACACAAAAAAATATAACTCCTCTCTCCCCTGTAGACTGTACGTTTTTTGAAGATGGGGCTCTGTTATTAATCCTCACCTCCTCAGCCTTTAGCACAATGGAAGTATGTAACAGATGTTCATGAAATGAATGAAAAAATAAACCAATGGAAGACTAAAAGTGTAATGCTCTCTGAGTGTTAAAGATTTTTTTATTTGGCCTGGCTGGGGTGACTCGGTGGATTGAGCGTCATCCCCCACACCAAGAGGTCAGTGCTTTGATTCCCTGTGAGGGCACATGTCTGGGTTGTGGGCTCGATCCCCAGCAAGGGGCATGTAGGAGGCAGCCGACTGATGTTTCTACTCACTGATGTTCCTATTTCTCTCTCCCTCTCCCTTCCTCTCTCTCTAAAATCAATTTTAAAAAACACATTAAAATTATTGATTTAATGAATGCTTTGATTTCACTTTGACTCAATTGAATCCAACAACATCCCTAACTTGTACAAGGTCCAAAATATATATCTATTTCCTGGGGTTTTTGAGCCCAGGAGGCGTCTATCCTCAAACTCAGCCCTCAATGCCACGTGAGCCGTAATCTGGGTGTTCTGCAGCTGAAAACATCTCTCTCAGAATTGAGGGGTGTCTATTAGTCATTGGGGGTCTCAAGGATTCGAATCCTTTGCATTCTGGGTTCTCAGAATACTTAGCCCTTTGACTCAGGTTAAACTGACAAACGGATACTTCCTAAACCTTAGAATGCTTTCGGCCTCCCTTGGGAGTTGGTTAAATGCAAATTCCTGGGCATTATGTGAGCATACGTGTTCATGTGTGCCTGTGTATGTGCACATGGCAGGCTGCCAGGCACCTCTAAAAGAGGTTTTATTCTTTCTTTAATGAAATATAATGATTCCTCAATTTCACCGTAGCAAAGAATACGGTAATCCCCACACATAAGCTCCAGGTATATTCACAGCTATGGTGAGATGTTAGTGTCTCCTGACCGGGTCGCACAGAAGTGTTAGCTGGTTTAATAGGTTGCCTTAGGAGGAGAGGCCTGAGAGGAAGGCTGTGTAAGGGGGGAAGGTCAAGTATGGCTTTCACAACACCATGAAAGAAGATGTTAATGGCATCAAAGCATCATCTTACAAATTCCTGGCGGTAGCAGAATTATGGAGAGGAGTAAAATTCCATCTAGGAAAACGAAGGTTTTACATATTTAAAATGCACCATGTTTGCATATAACAAGACAACTAAATGCAAAAGCAAATTGTCCAAATAGCAAGTTAACTTTGTATGAGCAAATGCAAACCAGCAATTGTATGTGATTTAGCACACGCTCTCCAGTGAAAGACTAGATCAAACCTCTCTATAGAATCAAACCTCTCTATCCAATGATACATCATCCATCCAGGTGTAAGTGACACACTGTTTGCACCTTTATACACATGCCTACAGAGACACACACAGGTGTAGTAAGTGGATTCTTCTGTGCAAAGAGACAGAAAAACACAATGACTGAGAAATAACAATAATATTGCATGAGAAGTAGTTGATGTGTGATATAATTATCAAGTGTCTGAAATTGCCTTAAAGCATTGCTGCGTTAAAACTTGTATAAAGCTGTGAAGGACATCTACTATAAGCATAAATGGTATGTGATATGATATAAGACATTCAAATTATCAAAATGCAGCATGTCCAAATATAGAAAAGAGTATGTCTATGTCAGGACCATGTATAATTTTAAAAATAATTATATACATGTATTCATGTATATATGTATACATTCTTGATTTGGCTTTTACTATCTTATTTTTATAAAGTGTTTGCCCTTGGAAAGTAAAAAAGTTATAAAAAAAATTGTGATCCATTTTTCCCACTAAAGAAGACATGACATATTTCTCAGCAATTAAACCTAATGACTACAGATACAATTTCAGCTGTTAATTGATTAAGCTAATTGTTTGGAATAAAGGAAGATAAAAAACCTCTGAGCAGGTTTCAGAATTAATTTATGTTTTTAAATGAGCAAGGAGTTTATACGTAGAATGTCTTAAAGAGACATTCCCTAAAGGAGCAAGCAGTATTACAAGATAAAATTCAATTACAACACAAGTATTGATGTTTTCCACTAAGTATGTTCTGTTAATCACTGACATTAGCATTAATTTAATTTCAAGTTTAATTTTATTACAAAATATTGGTTTTTAATAGTGCATACAAACTTGACCACAGATACATTAGGGAGAGGCACATCTCAGTAAACATTTGTTTTGTCTGGCAAAAGAGAGAGAGGTTTATAGACAAGCAGAATATTCTAATCTTCAAGCAACCGACTTTAATAATAATCTCTGCAACACCTAACAGACTTCTTTAGCTCTTCTAACTTTGAACGGAGCTGGGAAGTACATCGAATACATTTTCTCTCCACTAAAATACATGGCCCTATACGAACGTAACTTTGTCACACGAGGAGAAACACGCTGGCGGTCACAGTGATTCAGTTCTGAAGCAGCTTTGCTGTTACTAGCTCGGGGCAAGTCACTTCACTTGTCCGGGCCTCAGGTTAGAAAAGGCCAGAAGGCACACACAGACTGTGAAACCGGGTTGCCTCATGGTCCCAGCTGTAGTTTACATAAAGTGCACAGTATTTAAAATTTTTGAGCCACTATAAAAAAAATCACTAAATTACACACACACACACACACACACACACACACACACACACACACACATATATATAAAAGACAGAGAGAGAGAGAGATGGCGGAGGGAGCATGAGGAGGCAAAACCACCCAGATTTTGGCTTTTTTTTAAGAGAAACATGCCTATGGGACAACAATGGCAGGCTGGTCTTTCCAGTTCAACCTGATCCCTGCTGTCATTCATTGCCGAGGCAAAGTGCCACTTGCCATTTTTCATTTCACTGGTAACGCAACTTTTCCCGTAATAGAAAAGTGTGTTGTGCACTGTGGATCCTATCAAAGTGAGAAAGCACTCATTCCCAATGCCTTCGGGGGAGCTGCGGCATTGGGGGCCCCGCCTCCCTAAGGGACCATCGGAATCAATGTCCTTTCCTTCTGCGATTCCAAGTCCAGTTGCTTTTGCTTAATGCTGAGACTTTTCATCCGCACACAAACCCAGCGCTTACCCACCGGGAATCAAAATCATCTTTGTTGACCGTAAATGAATTGGACTTCTATTATAACTAGATTCCTTCAAAAGAAGTTGGATTTTTTTCTTTTTTTTTTTTTTTTTAGCCAAATGTATTCAGATCTTCATGGGGTCTGTATGGAAAGGCAGGAAAACACGAACACTTTGCATGAGAAACTCAAGATCAGCTTAAGAGCGAGCATCTTGTAGCCGGTGATGACCCAGAGTGTGGCACACAGCTCCTGTCCTTGTGCCCTGAGGTCTTCCATCTCATTCTTCCCTCCTGCTTCCCAGCCTGATCTCACTGCCCAAGAGGATCTCCCTCCCAGCAGCGAACAGGGGCCACAGGCTCCTCGCACCGCTGGCTGGGAGAGGCAGGCCCTACATTGGTGGGTCTGTGCTCCACAGAGGACCCACAGGCTTCCGTTCCAGTGGGGTGGCTTAGAGTGCTAGTTTCCAATCATTTACATCCTTTTTTTATAATCCTCACCTGAGAATATTTTTCCATTGCCTTTTAAGATAGAGTGCAAAGGAGGAAGGGAGATGAGAGAGAGAGAGAGAGGGAGAGAGAGAAACATCGATGTGAGAGAGACACATCAATTGGTTTCCTCCCGTATGACCCGAGAGGGGCCAGGATTGAACCTGCATCTGAGGTATGTGCCCTTCACCGGGAATGGAACCTGAGACTTTTCGGTCCGCAGGCCAACACTCTAACCACTGAGCCAAACCGGCCAGGACAATTTACATCTTATTTTTCAAAAGACTTCTACTGAGGCACACATATCTAATTAGGGAAATGCCCAGTATCAGTGATGACCTCTTGGCATCATTTTCTAAATGAGCGTGTATGTTCAGAACTACAAAGCACACCCAGCCTTGTAACAGTCAGAACAGTCCATTTCCCATTTTCAGGGAACAGAATTCATTGGAGGGGCACTGGGGAAGTCATCAAATTAAAATAGTAGTCTCTGTAAAAATATGATTGTGTGGAGGTCCATGAAGTATATCATGTCTGTATAATAAAGTTATACAAATATAAGATGCTCTCTGTTATTTAAAGATTTATGTTTACCATACAATTCCTTGAGTAAAAAAAAAAAAAATGAAGCTCTTGAGAAAATTGAGCACTAGAACTCAAGAAAATGCAAAGTATGTTGGCAGAACGACGCAGGGAGCAGTGCGGAGTTGGCAGTGGTGTCAGGACAGACTAAGGACGAGCTGCAAACCCTCCTTGTGGGTGTAAGGAAGCCCCAGAACCGTCCACACTCTAGCATTCTGGAAGGCAGGACCTTGAGAGATCTAGAGTTTTTTCCATAGTTCTGAACCTAAACAATACTTGGTTCTCTTCCCAAAATATCTACTGTTAATGAGGATGAGACTTCTTTTGTCAAACTTCATAGAAACAACTCTAAGAGGTGTCCGTTCACATTCTGATTGGAATCACTGACGCTCCAAATGGCTGAACTGAGGGATCCCAAGGCTCATGGAGTGCGAGGGACTCTTGCCCAGAGACAGAACCAAGGGGTAAACTGACCATGACCGCGTGTTAAACACTGTGCAACTGCCTTACAGATCACCTCATCTCGTGTCTCCATCCATATTTGCTAAAGCAGTTGTGGAGGTGTCTACATGACAGGTGAGGAGACAGGCTCCAGAGCTGGGTGGTGAAGGGCAGAAAGTTCAAAGCCAAGGCGGATTGATCCCCCATCCTGCCATCTTTCTACAGCCCAGAGGCTGCTCGCGAATTAGGAGAAAGGAAAAGATCAACAACAAAATAGACTTGAAAAAGAAATTAAATCCATTAGATACTCCACTCCAAAAATGAAAATGTATCATCAATGCTTTGCAATAATTAAACATTGTTTTAAGTTGCATTACATGGTAAAGAGAATTACTGTAACAATGTAATTCTCAAATGCTCTAATGAACATTGTAGGCAAAATTATAAAAAAACACCTAGGCCCTCTCTGTATCATATATTATAACGAGTGCAAAAGCTCTCTTACTAGTACGTTTTATTTTTTTCTAAGACCATGATTTCAAAATATACAGTGTTATTCATATTTTCTTTTCCACCTTTTTTCTTTTCTGAAATAAAGTACTTGCTTTTTTAAGGCATTCCTTAAAAATGAGAACATGCCTCCAAAAGCAATTTGTAATTCTGTCCATACTTGTTAAGCTACGTTTTTCCCTGAATACTCTTGCCAAGTTTCCCATACAATACATTTAATATCATTCTCTTCGCTGGAAGAGAAATAAAATAATTTACTCATTGTCCTTTGAGGGTTGAGAAATGATAATAAAATTGATGATGTTTTCAAATCCATTTTATCATAAATGACTAGTATTCTATATTCCTTAGGACTATAATTGCAGCTCATCTTAATTACTGCCATTTTTTAGGTAATGCACCTGAGTCAGAGAGGTCAAATGATCTGTCCACGGAACTCAGCAACAGGATAACTGAGCCAGGACTAAACCCAGAGACTCTGCACATTAACATCCAATCTCACCATGGTCGTGATTGACACAGTTCATAGATCAGTACATTCCTGCCCTGGCCAGCGTGGCTCAGTTGGTTGTGCATCTTCCCATGTTCCGAGAGGTTGTTAGTTAAATTCCCAGTCTGAGCACATGCCCAGGTTGGGGACTCTATCCCCAGTAGGGGGCGTGCAGGAGGCAGCCGATCAGTGTTTCTCTCTCTCTCTCTAAAAATCAATAAAAACATATCTTTAAGAAAAAAATCAGTATATTCCTGATGAGATTACTCTAAGCTTCCCAGGTTTATATCATATTCACACCTTATCATGCAATTCAAAATATACAGTATTCTGGAAAGAAATAGTCTTTGTTTTTATGTTTACTCTCTTCAGTTAAGTTTTACAAATCGAAGGAAAGGTTGCCTCTTTCCCATGCAAGTTTAGAAAAAAGGTCCGAAAGAACATGACCCCTGAAGACAGAGGCCATTAATTTGTTCTAAGTTTTGAGAAGAGCCATTGGAACCGTTAGGAAACAATGAGTAATGCAAATCATTAATGCAATCTATGGGGGCATTGAAACAAATCACATCTTGTCAAACATTTTGAGAAGCTAGTGCTACACAATCACTTATTTTTCTGTAGAAATTAAGGATCCCATCATTCTCTCCTTTTAACACACAAGACTACAGTTTTGTGTCTCACTTTACTAAAACTTAATCTACTCTACAATCAGTATGTTATTGGAAATATAACTTCCAGATTATACCTCCTGTTCAAGTTCTCTGGACCCCAGTGTGACCCCCATGTCCTTGGCAAACAGCGACAAATCTTCAAGACTTCCCCCTGGGACCAAATATAACCTCTGGTTCTCTCTCAGCATCCCGCTCCTGGGAGAATGCGCAAGGAGGTCAGATTTGGGATGTGACAAACATCCCACTTGTCGATTTCTGGTCTCAGAGAAAGGAGAAAGTTCAACAGAGCAAGGAGAGGTCAGGGGTCATGGTCACAGGACAGTGCTTCTGGCTGAAGGCAGGCCTTCCATCCTGCCCTCCCCCTGATTCACTTGCTCACCTCCAGTTCCTCCCAGTCACTCCAGCACCGTCACTGCTGGCTGCCCCATATGCTCACGGGCAACAGCCCCCTGGGCAGACCTGCACACACACTCCTCGTCCTTTGTTCCAAATGCACTAACCTTTCCCGCTTCTACCAGGGCTCCTACAGAAAGGGAACATAAAGCTCTCAGACTATTTCTATCTGCATTTCACAAAGCATTTCCTTCGCGAACCCCAGAACTACAGCCCTCCTAGACGTGGCGTGTCAGTAGGTTTCATAAACCTCGGAGTCCATGCACCACAACCTCACAGGCCTTTAAAGCCCTAAACTCTGTTCAAGTTACCCTCTCTCCAAGACGCTGACCTCCTCGCGGAAGTCTTGGTGGGGAAAATGGAAGTGTTTCCTTCGCCTTCACTTTTTCTCGGTGCCCAGCAGTTCTCGGAGCAGAGAGGTCCTTACTGAAGCTCTGATGAACTCAGCTCAGGAAAACCAAGACCCTAAGCTTTGTGGCTTCGCCTGACACCCTCGCTCACCGCGGGGCAGAGTTGCAGCCTATGCTCAGGTCATTTTGGTGGCACAGCACCTGCGTTGTCATTACGCCCAAGAGCGAGGGCTAACAGACTGGGGGCCGTGAGCACAGCAATGGACAAGGACCCCTTTGCATGTGTACCTTCCCTGCAGAGGAAGAGGAGGAGGTCACATTGCTGGTGTCCCAAACTGTCCCTGTTTCCACCCCCTGTCATTCATCAAAGGAGACTGATCTTTCTGACTAATTACTCAGAAGTACCAGAATCCTGTTACCGAAAAGGTCCCACGAGCATAGGAGAAGACGTTAATTTGACGCAGTATCTCTTATCACTGCCCAGAAAAAAGTGTCGTTGGCTGCTGACTGAGAGTAATAATCCAAGGATTATGTTTGTTTTACTAAAGAAATGCTTGTGAAGAATCCAAATAAATTTTAGGAAAATTGACTTGAACCCAGATTACTGTCATTCCGAAACATATACAAAAATATTCGAATGATTATCTGATGTTCCCCAAATAATTGCTAAAAAGTCTCTCGCAGGATTTTCAGGGAAAACACTGAGTTCTCCGAGGAAGGCCTAAACTAAGTCAATAGCGCCGCCTTGTGGCAATAGGAGGGTCTACACACTGCAGTGAAGGCCCTTATCTGAGAAGCGCCTTGAAGCGAAGTCCCATCACACTCACGGAGGCCTGCAGACTCAGGCACGGTCCTGGCCCTTGGCTTCAGGCGGAGCCTCGCTCGATCACCTCCCCAGTTTGGGATTCCGCTGTGGTTTTAAAAGTCTCCGAAGGGGAGATTTCATGACCTCTCCCGGTACAACATTCCAGGATTTCACTCTCTGGTCTAATAAAAATACTTTATACACCCGCACGCACCCGTTTCCTCTAGTTAAACCTGCCTCTTGTGCTGAGATGAGAACCAGATGGTCTCGCTCCTTCGCTCCTCGGCGTCTGTGTGCGTCGCTAAGGCCGCGGAGAGGGACCCCAGCAAGATCGTAAGAAATGCACTTGGTCAGAGGAGCTCATCACGGCCTGTCCATAAATCTTTCCGAAGCTGGACCCGCAAATACTAGGCCCTCTGTTCAGAGACAGGGTGTGTCTTCACGGGCCGGAGTGTGCAAAGCAGAGATCTCCACTCGGAAATGCTTCAGCTTGAAAGCCCAGGTAAATCACCGCACCCTCCGACCTCACCTCGTACATTTTCACACCAACCCCACCCTTCTCCCGGGTGATGTTCAAACTGGTTTTAACCACAAGAGATTTCTTGAATAATAGTGTCTATTGATTTCACCTTTGCACATCCGCAGACGATAGAACAGAACTAAGGTTTACATTTTTATTTTTCTCTTGAACGTCTAGCATAATTATACCTTTTCTATTGCTGAACTGAAGGTTACTTTGCATTTTCCAAATTTAACACTTCAAATATTAATGAAGTTGTGATTCTTTAATGTTATTTTCTTTAGCGCTTTCCAACAATTTTTAAATATAGATCAAACTGTACATCCTAGATACCTGTTCTCATAGGGTTGACAAGAGACGACTGTGTTTCTTTCTTCTGTTCCCTCCCCCCCCACACACACACTAAATATAGCATTTTTACTAAATAAATAGCAACAATAGTGATCATACTATTTTATTAGTATTGTTACTTTGGGTGATTAAAAATGTAGGAATCTACTTATATCTCTTGGTGTAAAAATTAGCTTTGACCCATACTTTCCCATGGGAATGAGTTTTAAAGGATGAATTAAACATTATGATGTTTTATTTGTGGCAGGTAAATATGTGATATGCAGAGAATTATTCGGGAGCTTTAATTTTTTATAATTTACTAATCTTTATTTATTTTATTTTTTAAATGTATCTTTATTGTTGAAAGTAGTACAGATGTCCTCTTTTGTCCCCCTGGTGACACCCTCCTCCCTGCTCCCGGTCCCCCCCACCTTCCCTACACTGTTGTCTGTGTCCATTGGTTAAGCATATATGTATGTAAGTTCTTTGGTTTATCTTCCTCCCCCCCACCCTGCCCCTTTCCTCTGAGGTTTGTCAATCTCTTCCCTACTTCCATGTCTCCAGATCTATTTTGTTCGTCAGTTTATTTTTTTCTTTATATTTCACAAATAAGTGAGATCATGTGATACTTGTCTTTCTCCGACTGGAGAAAAATTTTAAATGTTTAATTTTAAAACAATAGATTATAAGAAAGGTCAAATTCATATTCCATCATGATGTGATCTTTTCTGTAAACAGGAAAAGACACATTCCTGAACAGTACCTGTACCATAAGTGCATGTACTGTTTTATGCTTTCAGGTGGGTAGTATATACTGTAAACAAAAACCAACTGCATGTTCTTGCCCGAAACTTCACTACGATTTAAATATGGGTCATACACTCGTTTTGTAATTTATTGGTGTTTATGCTTGTCCTTAAACTTATTCTATAATGTCTGCAGTCAAGGCATATTTAATCTATGTCTATTTTCATCTAAAATTAGCAACCAAAAAGTGGGGCAGCAGTTGGGGCACAATGGCTTTCTTTCTCATTCATTCATGTGTAAGCATTGCCCAGCGTTGAACTTGGGTAACTGTCAGAAGATTTCTAGTCCTCTTACCCCCTCTAGTGGTGATGAACATTTGTAACAGGCGTAGCCCTCAACTGCTCAGAGGATCAGGGCTGAGGTGCACAGGAAAGAATATTGCATCTAGAGAGGGAGAGAGGGGTTCAAGTCTCAGACACGCCATTTCTAACTACGTGACCTTGAGACTCCACTTGACCTTTTGTTTGTCAGTTTTCTCATCTGAAAAAATGGAGTAAATATTATGATTTGCAAGGTTATTGTGATTGATCACAAGAGAAAATAAGTTAAATCTATTTAAAAATGGATGAAACAAAATTTCTCCTCCTCCTCCTCCTCCTCCTCCTCCTCCTCCTCCTCCTCCAGTTTTTAAAGAACCATACTAAATTTGCTGACTTGATTTGATCCTGTGATGGACAGACTCCAGCCTCCACTGGCCGTCCTCTTGGTACACCGAATATTTAGAGTGGAGACACAGCCTTTACCAGGTGATCTGACATCATGTTCCCAGGGATGCAACGCCCTGTGCCATCTGAGAGGCCCCTACACTTAGTCTTCTTGCTCATTTTTAATTCTAATACAACCTTAAAGGAGTCATCAGACAAATCAAAAATAAGGGTTGGTCTGAAAACAAACAAAAACCTGTTCTGGACGCTGAAAACTTTAGTGTCTTAAAAAAAAATCAATGAGGCTGAGAAATATTCATGATCAAAAGAGATCAAAACAAAAACTAAGAACTAAATGGAATATGTGTTTCTTGGATTGGATTCCAGATATGGAAGAGACATAGTACTAGACACTTGTGGAAACTTAAAAATGGGCTTTCTGGGAGAACATAGTGTTGAATCATTATAATTTTCTTGACTGTTTTTTGAGTGCGATTGCTTACAAGAATGTTCTTGGTCTTAGGAGACACATCTTCAAATATTCAGAGATGAAGTGCCATGATTAAAGTATATTTGTGTGTGCACAAGCGTGTGTGTGTGTGTGTGCTTAAAAGTATACAGACGTGCTGGCTTACTGATCTTTCTATCATTAAAATTTTCTCAAGATAAAAAAATGTAAAACACACAAATGAGAACTCTTGGACATTCTATCAATTGAAGATTCCTCTGAGTTTACAATTTCTTTTCAGTAATGCTAATTGGCTAGAAAGTGAGCTCATCTACTAATCCCCACCTTCACCTGAGGCTAAAACTAGATAAGATCAGGTCATTCATGTCTGAATTGTAAAGAAACAGCTCCCCCTCAGCAAATGTCTGCCTAATATATTAGATGGATCACTTTCCCTATTTGTAAAATGAGAATAATAATAATAACCACATTTACAGTACCTGATCCTCCATGAACTTTACCATTTTAACCATTTACCGTAATAACTTCCTCCCATTTTTCCCACCTCAACATTTGTTGCGACTACTACAATGCTAAACTGCTTGCATTTCTGTCCAAGTTGTATGGTTTCTGACTCCCCACTTCTTCAAATATCTCCTTACCTCTATAAAGGCCTTCCACCCTCTTTTATTAAAACACTGGTCAAATGTCCCTTCCCCGACTATAAAATCACGCTTAGCCCCTTCCATAGTAGCTGTCAAGACTCAGAGTTGACTTCTCTGTCTTCTGTGTACTCCCCTCTAGTTACGCTCATTGCAAGTATGTGTATAGGTAAGTGTCCTTTACCAGGCCGCCGTCCTTGGATCTCAAGGAGTTTGTATCAAACACTGAGCACCTATCAGAACCCCTGGCCCCTTTCAGGTGGACAATGAGAGTTGGTTGAGTGCATGTATGAGAGCAACTTGCAAATTCTAAAGTGTTAGTGCTAATTGCTGCAGTGTCAATGACAGTCACACCTCTTAGTTATTAGTGATGACAGTTACCCATTACTTGGTTGGTGGTGCAGGAGACAGCGGACTAACTAGGGGTATGGGACACAAAGGCTGGATAATTTTGTGTGAGACAGGTAATTTCAGAGCACAGGATCTTTGGAAAAAGCGGGATAAGGTAAAATAGCCCGAAATTAATTTCGTCCACACTATCTTTTTGCCCAGACCCCAGAGGACTGTCGTCAGGACTGTGGTATATAAGGTTATCAAATCACTGTTAGAAAGTTTGCACCTAGTTATATCTTCCAGTGACTCCTGTTTCCTCGGGTCCAGCCTGAGCACCCAAAGCTCCTAGGAGCACCTGAGAGTCAGGGGAAAGATGATGGACAGGATGCAGAGGAAAGAAAAGACCTGAGATGCCTTACTGCAGACTCCTGCTGGGACCTCTACAATCCTTCCCTGCTTTTGCAGGAGGCAGGGAAATGCCGCCCTCTGCTGGCAGCTTTGGCAAATCTTCGCACGCAGTTCATTCATGATACCGCTGTGTAAAATCAGTCCCATTCTGTGACTCATTTTGAGAAGACAGTACTGCGTGGAGGTCGACATTCTTTTAATACAATATACTGTAGTAGCAAATAGCTCTTTGTCACTGAGCGTGTTCACACCTTTTATTTTTAACTTCGACTTTTTGCTTTGCATTTAAATCTGGCTTGCAGGAGTCGTTTCAGAAACTCTGTGGGCGGAACACACAAATTCTGCGTGCTGAATCAGCCCAGAGACGAGTGCTCATGTGTTTAGGGCACCTGCTCAGCAAATCTGGGGCAAAACAAAGGAAAAAAAGGAAAGAGAGAAAAGGCAAAAAAGGAAAATGAAGATTTTTGTCTTCAATAACCTTATGCAAAATTTTGTAAAGAGAAAAATTTAAATGAAGTTAAGAGATACCAGGGCATGGGGGCTTCCTGTCCCTTCCCCATGCCTTGTCCTGTCCATCCCTTCCATCTGCCTGTTCCTGGGTTGCTGATACTGTTGCAATAACCTGTTATTATTTAACCGGAGAGGAGTAAAGGGGAACATGCCCAGCTATGTCTGGGTGACGTGGGAAGGTGCTTACCGGCCTGTCACGCCAGAGTAGGCGTGGCCACTGCAAGCCTGTGAAACCTGAATATTTACTCTCCCAGACAAAGGAAACCTCTCTCTGTGTTTTGCTGCTTGCTCCGGACCCCCACACACTGCATTCTCCCCCGTGGCCCACAGCCATGTGGGACCCATACAGTGGACGGATGGACTGAATCTAGACCGATGCTGATCGAGACCCGGCTGCACGGAAACTCTGGTCACTGGCTTTGCTTTGGGCTTTAGGAAGCCTCAGCTACCTCTCTTTCAGGACTGGCTTGAGGGAAATGGGACACTGGAAACCGAGGAACGTAATTTCATGTGAATAAACTCTTCTACCATATCTCATCCTCCGTGGGGGCCTCTGAATATACTTATTCTGACTGCGCCCAAGAACCCCACTCCCACTCGCAGGAGAGGAATTGGATTCTCCGCTAACATTATGAACTTTTATAATAAACCTGTGATATAGGAAGTACAACGTTTCTCTTTGGGTTCTCGAAGATGCCCTAGCAAGTTAACTGAACCCAAGGAGGGGTCGTGGGAACCTCTGATTTACAGCCATTTGTCAGACACAGATGACAACCTGCAGTTCCGATTGGCATCTGAAGTGGAAAGCAGTCTTGTACACCCAAACCCTTCACCTGCGGGATCTGGTGCTATCTCCAGGTACATTGCGTCAGAATTGAGCTGAATTGTCAAACACCCAGCAGGAGAATTGCTGAGTGATGCGCAAAAACCCCACACATCGGAATCTGAATTGATGAGTACACACTGTGGCTGGTGTCGGGCTAGAGATAGTATGTAAGTTTTGTATTATTTTAAAATATAACATTTGCTATTACGCTGTTTTTTAGGGACTATAAAGGTCTTCGTTTGCTCCAATCCTGGTTTATGTTCTGTCCTAAATATATAACTGCATTTTTACAGTTTCTATTTCTAAAGTGGTTCCCACGATACACCATCTCCCTCCTGTCAGTAAAGCTGCTTTTGTTTTTAAAAAAAAATCAATTTTTATGAATGACTTTAATAGAGATTCCCTTTGTGGCAGGATAGTAAGAAACTAGGGAAATTCCTGGACAAGTGGAACGGGGAAACTGAGACAAGAAAAGTAAACAAAGCCAAACAGTTTGGGCAGCCTGCACCAGCTTGAGAAACACAAGACCTTCTCTTCCCCAACCATGGACAATTGTGTCAGCTAAACCCAAGGACAGATGAAGTGTGGGGGACAAATAACAAAAACCCCAAAAGCATTTGGATGGCATCACTTGAGGGGGAAATGTGGCAGGATAAGTAGCTGCTAGGACAGGAGGAGGAAGGGAAAGAACAAAGAAGGGAGTTTATCTCATCTACTGAACAAAGAAGTCAGCAGTCTTGGGATTTGCCAAGACAAAATTGCCAGATGTTCTCATAAATTCTGGAAAAAGCCACAACAATGCAAAAGGAGAATTTGAAATCTAGTCTATCTGACAGGAAAACCTTGACCAAAAGGGGGGAAAGTATAAAACCCTCGAACCCCCACCAGGCAGGGCACTCAGACTAGCTGAGTTGCCTGCTTGTGCTTTATGCCAAGTGTATTCTTAATAAATTCACTTGCTTTGCATCAACACTGTTTTCTGTCACTCATCAGATCTTTGCCACGAGCATGACGGAAGCCGAGGAGGGGAGAGCCCCCTTTGACTTGGGCGGCTCTCCAGTAATACCTTTCAGTGTGAATTGCAGTCATCAAGTTACTTTTCTCACTGACACATGCATTTCAATTCCCCTCTCTAACATTTGTCTCTCATCCCTGACCGGCCAGTAAAACTAGTTAATGAACTAGCTGAGGTGGTCGTATGCGATGACTAAGTACAGAGTCACCTGTCAGGAGCCCAGATGCTTCTGCAAATCATTAGAGTAGCTTTACAATGAGATGCTTATCTGTTTCCGCCTTTGGCATTAATTAAATTATTCATTCAGTATGCACTAAGACACTAGAGATCTCCTAGATGAAAGTCTACATCCCAGCCCTCAAAGAGCCTACAATCTAATGCAAACATTTACAGTTTGTACCTTTGCTATCAAAAGAGATGCTCCTTGGAAGAGAGGAAGGGTTTCAAGGTCCAATATATTTGAGAAGTTTGGACAAATCAGGGGCCTCATACTAAAGCTGACAAACTCAGGGAGGACTGACAAACTCAGAGACCTAAGGTAAGGGCATAGGATGGTCTGAAATTAAGACTCCCTAACTAAAAAAGAGTTTTGGTGGGTAGTCATATCCTAGGCCGGTATCTTTCTTGACAAAGGCCAATCTTTACCTTAACTGAGCCTGTCTATTGTCATTTTTGCATCGACCATAACATACCTTTGGAATGTCAGTGTAATTACCCTTTTCCAGACCCCTCAGGGCATAATCACTGCACCAGAGCAAAGACCACAAAACCCCTTATTGTGATCCTCTTAACTGTTGACTATCCTATATCCATCTATGTAAAAGTTATATCTATTTGTTTTACTTTTCATCCAGTCCCAGAGATTTCCCTACTTCGCCTTCTCCACCTCCCTAATCTACCACCAATGGATTTCATGTAACCCTCCTTACATCTTCCCCTTTGATTCTCATCTATAATATAGGGTGAAAAACTGCCATTCTCTGGAGCATTCTCTCAATCCATTGAGATTTTGCTTCCTGACACTTCTCATCTGTTTGGCTCAAAAAGTCATAAAAATTCTCTACAGTTTTGGATGTTTCTTAGGTTGACAGAAGCATGACATATTAGAGCCTCCTCTTTGCAATTTCCAATTAGCATCTGCAAATTAAAAACTCTGATAGCAAAAGAATTTATCTGACCTGACCTTCCCCCAGACCGCTCTTCTCGGACAAGTTCTCCTTCAATACAGAAAGAAGATGATTTACCATTATGTGTGGAAGTACAAGATACAGGAGATAGGTGGAAGGGAGTTATGCTCGGGAGGGTTGTTCCCAGACTTGATGGGTAAGTAATAATTTCCAGGAGCCCAGGACTAGGGAGGGTGCTCCAAGAAGATGGGAGTGCTAGGCAAATCTTGGCGGCCTCCACAGGACATTTGGAAACGAGAAAAAACCATGGAGGTCATGAGGCTGCTCGTGAGGTGCAGTAGACAGGAGCCAAATGGAAAGGCCAGGGCAAGCTCACACTGGACTTGAAGTCCTAGCGAAGCAGTTTATCTTCCACCTTGGAGGCAATGGGTAGATTTAACCAACTTCGCATGGAGGAGTCAGCAGTGACCACTGTCTTGTTGGTATGGGGGACGTCTGCAGATAGATGCTGAGCCCATGGACTGCAGTTGGGGGAGAAAGTGAGAGATACTGAGCCTATACTAAAACGGCAAGGACATCTTGTGAGATATACATTTGGAGAATGTATCTGGAGAAGCCACACCATCAGGCTGCTAGGGTGGTCACAGCTGCCCTCTCTCTGCTCTCCTGTCCTTGCTTCGTCTGGTGTCCCCAATGCATCAGGACTCTTAGAGGTGAGACACGGTGCCTCATACCTCATGGCTCAAAAAAAAAACAATTTTAAAAAAAGCCTATGTGTTAAGTAAATAAATGACTGAAAATCAGCCTTTCAACATTCTGTTTAAAATGTGCTTTCAAGTGCATTATCTCATTTCATGTAGATGTAAAAATCAAAACACCTGGGAATTCCATGAGGCCTAGGGAAAGGGACCCTGGATGTAAATGTTTCCAAAGTAAGACTTCTCGAAGGGGTCCTTGTTCATTATTGAGGTTTGTGTCAGACTAGTGACAGCACAGAGTGGGGTCCTTCCTAGGTTGTATCCTGAATGATAAGTGACTTCGGCTCTTTTGGCTTTTCCAGAAAATGCCTCTACCCCCTTTCATCTGCAAAGTTGACTGGGTTCGGTCAGCTTGCCCTTGACACCTTTTGGTCCTTCAAATAATGCCTGTATTTTCTGGGAAGGCAGACCTTAAATGCAGCATCCAGACACCATCCCTGCCGCAGGGATGTGAACTTGCGCCAATGCACATTTACTCCAGAAAGCAAAGGCTCTGAAGTGACAGTATGGCTGCTGATTTTTCCCCTTTAGAGCGTCTGTTCATAGGACTGCTGTGGAAACCCAAACGTCAGATAAATCTTGGTGGAGACCTTATTTGTCTTTTGCGTGTTGTTGGTTAAATATACACCAGCACTGAAGATCTGGTATTAACATGTGCATGTGTGTGAGGGGTATATTTTCTTTCCAGAATACGGAAAGTTAGATGTGCTTAAGTGTTGGTGTTCTCACATGTGCACACGTGCACACACACACACACACACACACACACACACACACTTGCATGGCTGACTTATCACAGCACTACTCCCTGGCCCACAAGAGGATGATACAACCAACGAATGACATCTAGATTCTTCTAGGCGTTACATTCGCAGCCACATCTCACCCCGGGAGACGCTGGTCTTGGGTAGCGCCTTGCTCAGTGGAAGGCTTAGTTGCATCTGACTCTGCTATGCAGCTTTTAATCTAGGAAAGTTAAAAGGCAAGACATGGAAAATCCAAGAATAATAAAATGAATGAATGGATGCTAGTGAAGGCAGGTGAGTTTTATGAAGAAAGCAAATTCAGAGTGGCAGCTGCTTCTGGTGGAAAATAAAGCCATGGTTCAGTAGACAGCACCACCTGGGCTTACACCTCAGGTCCACGTAGCCACTGACTAGCCATGAGACGGGTAACAAAGTCTCTGGCCTCAGTGTTCTCATCAATGAAATGGGGGCAATATTGCCCCCTGCATATTTAGGCTGTGAAAATACAATTAGATAATGTAACATTAAGGACACTGTGCTGCCAAGCACACACCGGGCGGGGCAAGAATAGGTGCACAGCTGCGAGCACGCAAACCACAGAGTTTATTCTTGTATCATTCTTTGTTAATTATTGTATCATCTCCATACAAACAACTGTAAGCCTACGTTTGCCCCACTAAGCCCTCAACAAAAGCCACGGGAGGCATCTACTTTATTGGAGGAAACCCTGTGTTTACCTGCAGCACAGAGTAAAGAACAATGATTTGTCCAGCAGCTCAGCTGGGTGGAGACACTAAAGACTTCCAGTTCTTCTTGAGAAAGCCACTCACAGTACGGACGTATTTTTACACTGAGTGTACTGCAACCCTGAGCCAATACTGATATCGTGCAAGCATTTCTTCCTAATTCACATGTAACTTAAGTTGGGGTTCAATTTACCCGCTAGTTAGGGAGACTGCTCTTTTCAGGAAAGAATCTGGAGTGATATGTCTCAAACATGGTCATCGCAAACAAAAACAATCAAGAAGGAATTTTTCTGTTCAGCCAGTCAGGATTTTTCTGCTGGTTTTCTTCTCAGTCTGCAAAATAGGAACAATGATCTCCTTTCCTGGAGTTCCAGGTCATATTTAGAGGATCACGAGGCACAGATGGCGTAAATCCCAATGGAAATAGTTGCATCTAATCATAAATAATGCAAAACACCCAGAGATCACTGGCTGAGATTTGTTATTCTCCCCCCTCCTGAAAGTACACAGGTATATTCAAAAGTTAGACAACCTAAAACTGCAGTAATAAAGTAATGAAAAATACCCCAAACAAAATATCAAAAGCACGTGCCCTAGGTTTCTATAAGCTTTATGCTTATTATCCCAGAGCACCATAGCTTTTCTGTCATAAAGCAGTTTTGTTTGATTCCATTAATATATTTTTAAAACCCACGTAGAGACTGCAAAGTGCATTAGTGCATTTCAGACACTAGGTGGCAGTATGAGCCCATCTAATGTTATGCTACTTTCCCAAGGAGGCTGGCCAGTCCCATCTAGAGCTTGACATTGGCTTATACTAGTTACCGCCTATGATGGGGAAGGTTGCTCAGAAGTGGACTTCTGCTAATAACTGGCCGCCGAACACGACCATCGCATTTAGCTTTCAAATGGAATTACCAACCTGTAAAGTTTTAATGCTCTTTCAACAGCCATCTAGGCACGACTCAAGCAAGATCTGCAGCAATAAGTTGGTAGCTTGACCAGACTTTGAGCCAAAGCTTCACTTTCGACTCTACTGACATTTGGAATAAACCTAACAGCTAGCTATTTTCTAATATATAAAAATTGACGTGGGACTGGAAACCACATGGAGTACGCTTCCTAGACACACCTATATGATCAGTCGACCACTCTTGGCATTTGCAGAAGAATAAACAAGGGCCCGAAAGACATATTTTTTAATATATATTCCTTTGGCTCTGACTTTGCTTAAGAAATACAAAGGAGTGCTCACTGATACCCGCCTATCAGCCCACATACACCTGGCAAGACCGACGGCTGTTCAAATTCAGGCCTCACGATTCGATACCAATTTATAATGCACTATCCTTAAGGCTTTCTTCATTAAAAGAAAACATAAAAGTGAAAAACAAAACAGTTAAACCAATGTAACGGGATATAAACGTATACTGGATATGCTTGTGGGTTATCAGAGAACCAGGCATTTAAGGCAGAGGTCTGGGGACGCTCTAAGTACATGCCGACCCTGTCAACACACCTATCCCGCGTCTCCGAGTCCTTCACCCTGACCCTGCAGATAACAGCTCCCTGTGCAGCCTTCACAGTCCGTCATGCTCATTCATACTTGAACCCGAACAGGAGAGCAGGGGGCTTTGAAAGGAGACCCTTCGTGGTTTTCTCCTTACTTTGCGTGGAAGCCGTAAGTGATACCTCCAAGGTGAGAAGTTCCCGATAGACTCCCGGTTGTGTGGAAAGTGTCCTATTTGCCAAATTTCCTATTTGAGTGTTTAATTTTCTATGTGGAGAAAAAAATAGTGAAATAATCCTATCAATGTCCCGAGGAGGGGGTGGGAGACAGTGGTGTGTCTGTGACCATAGCAATAAGGAGATGCACTGTCTTGAGAATTTAAAGTCAGTCAGAAAATGGGCTAAAAAATCTGTCCTTTTTATGATGACCACGAGCTAGCTGGTCCTTACAAGGTCAGTGATCCTGAGTGGGCAGACCCACCCCTCTGTGCCCACCCCCTTTGGCATACCACTGAACAGAATGACTCTCCTACTTAGGGTTCTTCAGCAAGCAGGAAAGTCGAGTTTTTGGAAGAAGGGAAAGCTACAAGGGGAAGGAGAAAGAACCAGCAGATAACATCTGCCCAGGACTGTATGCACGTACGTCACTAATCCTCAACAACAGCGATGCGAGCAGATAACACCACCCTCATTGGCCAGATGGCAGAGCAGCCTTTGAGAAGGTGACGAACGTATTCGAGGTCACACAGCTAAGAACCGGCGGAGCCAGGATTGTAACAGAAGTCTGACTTCCTCTACATCTCAGGTGTTCATGCAGCTGAGAAGTGAAGATCGTGGATGTTGGCATTGAAGAGGTGCATCCTTTCCCTTTGGCGTCCTCCGCTGGGAGGTGGGATGATAACTGTACCCATGGGGTAGGACAGGACAGGGAGCACACCTGCACTGACATTGGCAAACTCCACAGGTCCTGGCACAGAGATGACAATACATAGCATGTGGTTTCCACCGTGCAGACCTCGTCTAAGAACCCGAAGGAACTTCGCGTCCCTTCCACACGCAAGAAGCTGGAGTATGTCCTTAAGCTACTCCACACCTTTACCTGTAGCCCTGGTGGGTTAAGCTGACAACTCTGAGAAGAGGGCCCCATGCAGTGTGGGGACAAGGGCACAGTCGACGGAGCGCTGTGCCCTTGCCCACTGCCCCCACCCCACTCCTGTTTGTCAGTTGGTTTAAGACCTTTGGGAGAACATCCTCTTGTGCGTTACACTCTGCCTCCTACTCCTAGGGCATAAATGGCAGGATCATTGGCTGGGGGGGTTGCCAGGAGGGCAAAGGGATGGTTTGTTTAATTTCATTCTACTCGGTGTAGGAGTCATCGAGAGGCAGACGACTGGCCTTTCGAAGGTGACCCGGCTACTCTGCCAGTTGAAATACACCAACGTCAACATGCATCGACACCTAGACAAGACGTCAGAAGTCCTCAGCCCACACTGCAGTCAGTTGTGAAAAGCAACCTGGGTTTCTGAGTTCTTGGCACCAAATCAAATACTGTCCACCTTTCCTTACACACGTTACTGCATTCGGCTGCTGGTGAAAGGGAATCACAGAATCTTGTTTTTCCTTGAAATACGTCATGAAGCGTAAAGAGCCTACAAAGTACGAAAGCCTCACAATATCGTAAAGCAACCAGACAGGACAGTTGAGAGCGCACTCGGGTGATGCTTTTTGTTGGTTGGTCAGTTGGTTGGTCGGTCGGTTGGTTGGTTTGGCACCTGTGTTATTTCAGTGAGACTCTGCCATCATGTGGGAATAAATCAACAGAATCACCGGCATTCCTATTTGTCACAGGAATGCATTCCATATTGCACAGAGCCAGGTCCAACCTCTTTGATAAACATCATTCCCGTCACAAATAGCGACAATATCTTCATCACAGGGTCTTTGTGAACATGCCACTTCCTTTCACAACTGGAAGGCAGTGCAGACAAAGCCTTCTCCCCCGTGATGCTGGCGTTGCATCCACTCCGTGGGCTGTTCCACGTCCCCCAGTGGGGTTTTCACACTTGGAAATGCTTCTGTGTAGAATGAAGGGAATGGGAGTCCTTTAAGAATCTACTGCAGGGCCTGAGGTGGAGGGAGCTGCGTGTTGACAATGGGAGTCCGGCTTTTGCTGACTGGCTGTAGGTTCTGCTTCGCCCCCCCGCCCCCCCATGTCCATCCGAGGAAAGAACCCTGAGCACAGGGTCGTCAGCCGACAAAGCTGCACCCACACTGCAGACCATTCTCTCACAGGGGTTCAACAACGACGAAACCTTTGCTCAGCGCCTGCTGGAGGGCTGGTAGAAAAGGGGCCTGTCCTCACGTTAGGCGGGTGGTACACGCCCCTCTCCCCGCCCCCAACGTACACGCTGCTCCTCCGTCTTCTTGGCCCTGTGTTCTCCCTCCACACCAAACCTTAACTTCTGGATGGAAGCATTTGAAAATGTATATACAACCGGCCAGACGAAACCTTGTAATACGTGTGTTCTAGGTCTGTGGGACTTAGGGATTTAGGGCTGGACTAGAGCGCGCACGATCTTGGCAAAACAAGTCCTCGCTGTGCAAATGGCAGTACGCATTCTAAAGAGAACGTCCAGTTGAAGCGTCTCCGTTCTTAATAGTGGGCTTTGTTTTTCTACTTCATCCTGTGCGTTGAAGGTGACATGGAATAAGACCATACCTTGTAAGGTTACACTATTCAGAGAGGTGGGCAGACACTGAGGAGATGAAATTAGATTTCCTGTCTCCGTCCTTGTTTGAGTGTATATGTTAATAGACTTAGTCTCTCCCTTTGTCTGGAGCCTTCCTCGGGCTCTCCAGGCTCCTACAGCCTTATGTGCAAATCTCCCAGCTCTCTGGGAAGTTACGAGAAAGCCCAGGACTCACACAGACCCTGAGAAACATCCGTGGTCTCGGTGGTCTTCCTGGAGCTCTAAGGCAGAGCGTGGCTGATCGTGGGATAAATAGAAACATCTCACTGTTCTAGAGAGATTAAGGACTAAGGAAAGGGACAAAGTTAGACTGTGTGAGAGAAACATTTTTCCAAGCATATATATAGAGAGAGATCTAACAGAATAGATACCTAGTAAGTCAGCAAAAGATCGTGAGTGTCGCAGCCTGTGCTGGGCCTTGGGCGTGCACCTGTGCACTGGGCACAGTCCTTGTCACAGAACCCACCTAAATCCTAAATCTTAGTCTTTCATAGGTACTGATGCCCAATCCCTCTTACTTGGATGATTTCTCTTCCTTTTTAAAATTGTGTCTAGGAAACAATATTGACATCAGACAGGTCCAAACACACACTCTGGACATGTGTCAGGCGGTGGACCCTCACACGTTCTTTCGTTGTCTGGGAAAGCTGGCCTGACGCTGGTGTGCAGACAGAGCTATGGAGCCCGCTGGACGACAGAACGAACCCCACTCTGCAGGCAGCCCGGGGGCCAGCATGACACCCCAGCAGGGCCCTCAGGCTCAGGGGGCTGGTAGGAGCCAGAGAGCTACCATCAGAAGAAATCAGCATTTGAGAAACAATCCTCAAAAGGCAAGCTGGAAGGAGCTGGGCTCGCTCACACAGGTAACGGCTTGTAAGGACCCAGAAGGGGACAGCCTGGGCCAGGCCTGTCCCGGGTGGTGAGGAGGCTGTCCTCACTGCACACAAGGCACACAGAATAAAAAAAATAATGGCTTTGGAGGCTACTTTTTAATGTCTAAAGAGCTTCGGGTCTGTCAGACTTCGAAATGCATGTCCAAAGGAAATTACTGATGGCCTTTTTCACTCCTCTCCCCCCAGTTAAGGATAACCAGAGTAATCCAGTTTACAACGAGAAACAAGCCTCAGGGAGCAGATCGACACCAGCTCATCTTTAGCCCTGTGATTCCTTGATTGGACTCAGGGAGCTGTTATTTAAAAAGCACGAAGCGTGTGTGTTTGTGCATGAGTGTGAATGTGAGCAAGTATGCATGTGAGAGCTGTGTGTATGAGTGTGCTTAAGTGTACTGTGTGTGTGTGTGAGAGAGAGAGAGAGAGAGAGTGTGTGTGTGTGTGTGTGTGTGTGTGTGTGTGTGTGTGTGTATGTAGTGGACGATGTGTCTCTCATCTCCTTCCTTCCCAGAAAAACCAATGCAAACAATTCTTGGAAACATCTCTCCCCGGGGAGCTGGTGCTTCTCTTCAGACGCAGGCCCTGGCGGCTCCATTCTGAGGAAAGTGTGGCTGTCACAAGGCCAAGCGCGTGAGCTGCCAGTCCTTCACCTGGCGCAGTGAGACCACCCCCAAGGGGATGGGGGTCACTGCTCAGGCAGGCTTTCTCAGCCAGAGATGGAGGAATCTCATGGCGATCACCTGCTGTCTATAAAGGCGCTCGCACCTCTTTCTTGACTGCAGAAGAAAACAAAGAGAAAGTGCCGTGCTCCAAGTTCAATACATGCCTTCCATACAGTGTGATTTCCTCAACCAAGAAAAGCAAATAGCTTCCTTGCGTCAGGCACAGAAATTCAGTCTAATTTCCAGAGATCGGGATGATGACAAATGGCTGCATAGGCAGCTGCATTGTAATAAAATTCCAAGGAAATGTCACTTTCCCCTAATTGCCTGCTTCTCCTTTGTTTATTCAGGAGCGAATTAATAAAGGGATCTGTTTTCCGTCTCGGAGTTTCAGAGAGTATTGTGGAGTGATCTCTAATTGCTCTGGGACTTGGACCTCTTTCCCGAACTTCTTATTTTCTCTTACAGAATGTGAAGTTCCTGACAGATGGGATTATAGATTTCTACAAATCCGGTGCCGGCTGGAGTGACCAGAAGCCAAACAGACTTAGAGCCAAGCAAACCTTTCTATACAAGCAGCGACGGAGGATCGGCACGATGAACCCTGGCCCCTCTGTGGGTCAGTCAGCGACGGCTGTCTCTAGAGGCTTTGGGGAGGACAATGACTGGCCTAGGCCCCGGGGGGGGGGGTGTTAGTCACTCTCGGCCATCTCTGCAAAGCAAAGTCAGGGACATCTGCTCCTCCCCCAGCCACTCTTCCCAGCAAGCTCCAACCAGGACGCGGAGTGACAAATGAAAAACCCGAACTGACAGGAGATAAGGGGTGAACAATCGGAAAGATAACAGGGTCCCTTCTCTGGGATCGGTCGCAATGTGGCAGAAATGGCCCAGCCTCCCTCGAGCCGGATCCCTCAGTAGATTATTTTACTACTGGATTTACTTTCGGTGTCAGCGATTGCTTTTGTTTACAATGGATCACGGAGTTTTCCCATGACTTACTAGTGAGAAGTCTATTCACCTACTATTAAGCATTCTGAGTTTTAATCAGAATCCTGGCATTGGAAAAACTGCTTAACAAGTGACGAGGGTGACAGCTTGCTTATGGGATGACCCTAGGTGTTCCCTATTCTGGCTGGTGTATGAGTCGTCACTCCTAGATTCAACATGTTAAAATATCTTTCACCATGGCCTTGGGTTACTGAGCAGAGGGCAGTGCCAGCCTGGTAGTAATTTAAAGAGACATCTCAGATAAGAGCATGGGTGAGGTGAGAAGGGGGTCATCAGTAAGTACCCACTGACCTTCGTCCAACGAGAAGTCACAAGATGTACAGCAAGGTTCTGAGCCCCCTTTACCCCTTTAGCTCCAGGATAGAGGGCTGGGTGGATGGTACAGCCCTCGCCGGCCACAGAAGAGAGACTCAGAGGCCAGCCTTTCAGTTTGGAGTCCTGACAGCCCAGCTACAGTATGTGGGCCAGCATTTCTGCTGCTCAGAGAGGAAAATAACAGCTTATAAGGAACATGAGGAATTTTCTCATGTTGCTAAGGTTTGAAGAATGAAGAACATCCCATCAGGCAAGGAGAGAGTTGATTGCATAAAGGTACAAAGATTGTATCTTTTTTCTGTTCCAAAAGTTTAGCCGGGGAGCCTGCTTTCACTGACAGTTAGAGGGGCTCAGGATGAAACAACTAGGAAGATAACTAAGAGAAGCAACAACAACAAAAAACACAAAACCAAAGGTAATGTAAGACACCTGAACTTGGAGAATTGCTTGTATCATACAATCCTCCTCCAGTTAGAAAAATCCTATCCTTTCTGTATGCAACTGTTTAAACACTAAAACTTGGTAAATGTTATAGTTTTGGAATAGTTTTAGTCAACTAAGATGGCAGTTTATCTTAGTGAGGTTAATTGCATTATTTATTTATTAATACATTGTCTTATTGTCTCTACTTATTTTATACCCAAAAAGTGTTTGAGCGGAAACATTTAGTTATGAAGACATTTAACATTTTAAATTAAGACGTGAGGAGTTCTGGGTGACACTTGAGATGCCCTGAGAGAAGCTTCTCATCTCTTGTGTTTGTATTTACCTCATATGTTCATAAACCAAACCCTGTGCATACTTAAGCCAGACCAAAATCCCAAAAAGCTCCATTCCCCCCATTAGAAAAAAATGCAAATATTTTGCTTAGTTCTGCTTTTAAAATCACTTGACATTTTAAATAATTGATGAATATGTAATTCGATCACCACTAATGGACAGTTCCTGGGGAGGGACCAACACTAGTTTTTTAATTTACTATTTGAGAAGGGTTATAAATGCAAAGATTGAAGCAGGGGAGCAGAGAGATACCCCTTTAGGATGACACTATCCTATTTAGCACAAATAACAATGAAAGGTCAAGAAATTAAGTCAAGGGATTGAATTCCTATGCGGCGAGTTACAGATAGTGACATGCAGTCATTTCTCCCCATAATAAATTCCCATACACAGCCACGTACCCAAATGAACATTAGAGCAACATACTGTACTGTGAAGGATGAAATGATATCATAGCTTATGTCTTTATTTTTTGTCTCTTTCCTTCAGGTGATAGAGATTTCATTTACCATGCACGAACACTTACATTCCCTTTCTGAGAACATTTCTGGTATTATTGGTATAAGAGAAAAATGTCATTTATTTAAAGACTGCCTTATTAATCTACAGGTGTTGGTAAATACCTAGATTATCTGGTTGGTCAATCTGTCTATATGGCCTAAGAAAGACTAGCTGCCATGTTCAATCCAAATCAGTTGGTATATGAATATTCATAAGGACATCAATTTTCACAGTGTCTTACAATCATGCTCCAAGCTAAATAAAAAATAAAAGTAAAATGGCCACACATAGTACAGTATAATCAGAGAAGAGCTAAAAGATATGTACAGATTCATTGACAACATCGGCGTGTCATAGACAAAACATTTAAAAGGAAATCTACACAAAACAAAGTAGATAAATTTATCAAATGTTGATAAATTTTCAGAGACAGTATAAAAAGTGCACAAAACATGGAAGAGAGAAAGAATTTTTTAAAAAATAACCGCTAAGCCAATACACAGAGTACAGGTTTACTACATTTATATTACAGAACGATGGAAAACTAGAGACAAACGGTCTGGTAACAGCAAAGAAAGTTTCACCAGTTGCAGCGAGGAGAGACCCTCGTTTCTGGATGAGAACACAGACTGCCACACTCCGCCCCGCTGACCCACGGACCCATACACACAGAGAAGAACAGAAGCAATGCAAACGTCCTCTAGGCAACACAGGACAGACAGAGGTGGGAGCGTTTGGCATGTTGCATCACAGGAAGTCAATCACGACTGGCTAACGATGATGGTACCTGGCTCTGTTGCAGGTCACTGGCTTGTCGGAGAGGAGTAACTGAGGCAGGGGGCACACCTGACGTGGACGCAGACCGGCCCAGTTTGCAGCTCACTTTCGGTTCTGTGGACAAGGGGGAGAGAGAGACCAGCTGTTAGTGGAGCGCAGCGGGCAGTGATGACAGCTTGCGGACCCCTGTTTGGTTTCGCTGAGTCACCAAATACTCCTGATGCTTGTAACGCTGGCAGGTGAGGAAACAGGGCCTTAACAGTGGACTCGAAAACAGTGCCTTTATTTGAAGACGAGCTGCTGGGAATAAAGAGCAAATAACATTCCCTTGCACATTTTACTCCAGCTCTGCTGAGTTTCTATAGCGTGATGACTGGAGCGACAATACCCATTAGCAAGTGACATGACTTCTGGTGCTTTATTTTCAGCTTTGGTCCACAGGGCTCCTGGCTCCTAAATGTCTTTTTCACCCTCTCCAAATTTTACCCTCTCTTCCTTCTCCTCCCTCCCTTTCTTCATCCTCCTTCATTCTTTCCTTGTCTTTCTAATCTTGAAATCTGTGTCATTGTGTTTATGCTATTTTCTCTATGTTTTCAGTGTAACGTTCCTCTCACTTATCTCAATGTGTTGTAAATTTTATAACCATTTTCTAAGACGTTTGCACTCTTTCATAATAATCGTATTTTTCAAAATTAAAAGCATTGCCCTAACGCTTCCTCTATTTAAGGAGCCCAGATGAGCTGCCCAGGCTGTTGACAGGATACTTTGGAGAGTAGAATTTGGGGCTGGAAAGAGTTCCCTTTATCCAAGAAGCATAGAGTTTATCGTATACAGAGAACATTGAGTTTCTGATATACTAGAAGACATTTGGTCAAGGAGAGAGAAAGAAGGAATAAAAAGAAACATTGATCATCTCTGCTTTCATTGCAAACATTTATATTAACTGTCAGTTTGGAGCACCTGGCGTGGTCCAGCTTCTGTTTGAACTACACTTGAATTATGTCTAATTCCGAAGACACTCTTTGGAACCACAGAGTTAGCTATAGATGCTCCCAGTTTACAAGTGAGGAACCTGAGTGTTTTCTCTGGCGGTCAGTGGACTGAGAACTCTCACGACAGAGGGATGAGATCTGATGTGGGGAGACCAGACAGGCAGGAGGCTGTTGCCATGGGGTCCTGGAAAGGGCTAAGCCTGAACCCCTCATTGGGCAGGTCAGCCACTCATTCTTCAAACCACAAACATTCCCTGAGCCCCTCTGGGAGGCTGGACCCAGGGTCTGCAGAGGAATAATTGCAGATCAGCTGAAACAGAGAAAGGAACTGCAGGGAGGCAGAGGAAGGGGCATCAAGCTCTAGCTTTTAATGAGAATCATCATTTTCTGGAAGAAAAAAAAAAAAGACTAACTTGAGCCTATTTCTTTAAGGAAGACAATTGACAGTATTTGTTGACAGTGGTACATTTGAGCTTTCAAGCAACCATTAAAATTTTGAAAAACCTGCACCCACCACGGTGAGCTTGACAACATCCTAACACTTAAAAGACTTTTCTTATGAGATCAGTGGTGATATTAATAAGTGCACTGTATTGATTTTTATAACAAAATGTGTCAACATATGGAAGATTTGCATGACTTAGTGAACCAATATTTTCTAAAAGCATGGTGTTATAAATCATGTATGGGCAAAGATCCATTTACAGTTCGAGAGAGACCAATGGATTTTAATGTAACAGAGCATGATATGTTTATTGATGTGTAACTAACTTTTATGAAGCTGATAGTTCTTGACTTTTAGAAGGGTACAAAAGAAGAATACCTACAATTATATAATCATACTAATAAAATATTCCTTTCTTTTCAACTACGTATATGTATGAGGCCAGATTTCCTCCATATATTTAAACAAAAGCAACATATCACAGCAGATTGAATCCAAAGCAGATATGAGAATCTATGTTCCATTGACTCAGACATTAGAAGTGCAGAAATGCAAAACAATGTCAATCGGCTCGCCATTTTTTATAGTTTGGAAAATATAGTTATTTTTTTTTAACTTTTAAAAAAATATGTTTTTATTGATTTTAGAGAGAGGGGGAGGGAGAAGGAGAAAGATAGAAATACTGATAGGCTGCCTCCTGCACACCTCCTACTGGGGTCGAGCACACAGCCCTGGGAATTTGCCCTGACTGGGAATCGAACCAGCGACTTCTTGGTGCTTGGGTCGACGCTCAACCACTGAGACACACTGGCCGAGCAATATAGTTATTTTTTATGAAAGACGTTACTTATGTTAATACATAATGGTTTTATTTTTAATGAATAATTTTTTTAATTCTCAATTTTATTTTCTAATATGATAAATATTATTATTCTTAACCCACATAAAGGAAAGCTTTTTGAGGTTCTCAATGATTTTTAAGAACATAAAGGGTCTTAAGACTGAAGAGTCCGAGGATTGTTGAGTTATATAGACTCTGAGTCCCCAATAGTTCTCTTAAAAGGTAATGCTTTTTACGGTTATTTTGCCAGTATAGTAGTTTTAAAAAGTTGAAACAGGAAAATGCCACGTTAAAAACTCCAAGGAATTTAGGAACTACCAGTTGGGAAATTTTCCCCTAGAAAATCCTCTATGGCACAATATCCAAGAAAAGCTATTACCTGCCTGTGAGACCTGAGGGTAGCCATTCACATGCTCAAGGCACTTTTTCAACATTTATAAGAAGAAGTAAGCACCAAGCTTCATTCATTGATTCTTTGATGTTCATAAATGAAACCTGCTGGAGAAGTTGAAACGACCTCAGAAACACTCTTGATGAAGCATGAGCTAGTTTGCTAAGGTTACTGCTTTCACTCTTCCTTCTGGTCTGCTTTTTATGCTTTAATGTTGTAACAATGTCAATAGGACCTTGCACAGCTCAAGCTGGTGATTTGCTATAATTTTCTACAATTGTTAGTAAAGTTTTGGTTGTAAATGGTTAAAAAAAAACACACACACTAAAATCTTAAAATAAAATTCAAGAGGAGTATCGGTCATCTTTCATGTTCACTTGTCCAGAATCCATCTACCCTTTCTCTGGAATAGTGGTTGAATTTCCTTTGGAGAACAACATCGCCAGTAATCTCAGTCCTCATGTTCCCATAGTAGTGGCAGCTTCCAACTCCAGCTCCAGAAGTGGCCATGGGACCAAGATCTGTCCAGTCAATCATTTCATCCCTTTGGCTTCAGGAATGGACATGTGAGCCAAGTCAGTCCATGAGAGTTGCCTTCATACTTTTTCTGGAGGTTTTCATGAGAGCTGCTCAGTTCTCATCACTCACAAGCTGAATGACAACGGGCAATTTGCTTGATATCACTAATGTTCACAGATACCATGGGAAAAATGAAGGTACCCAGTTTATAAAATTATTGTAAGAATTAAATAAGATAATAAGTGTAAAGATCTTATCTCATGTAATAAGTGACCAGCATGCAATAAAACCTCAAGAAATGTTGGCTGTTTTACTATTTAAAGGCAACTTTGATCTTCCGGCTCCTCTGCCTATAACATAATGAAGTCTGAACTGCTTTCTCCCAGCGGTACCCACACTCAGCTGACGACGTGGGGACCCTCATTGGCAGCCTTGTCCCTACCACACAGCATCCTTCCTTCCCTCCTTTACTAAAACGTGTGTTCTGTGAGGACAGGAATCGTGTCTATCTCATTCCTTTCTGTATTCCCCCTGAGCGACATGATAACTGGTATCTGAGGACTTACATTATTTATTGAATGAATTATTTTAAGCCATAGTTTAAAGACGAAAGCCATTGTAAAAAGATAAATTATTTGTACATCTCTTATTGCTATAAAGAAATTTCCCTCGTTTCTTTACCTTTCCCAAGTTTCCAATAAAAAGGCAAAAATACATTGACCAGTCTTCAACTGAATTTAACATTAAAAAAAATTTTTTTGAGGGAAAATTGCAGTGCCTGTTGTGGGCAGTAGATGGCAGTGCAAATATTATTTGTTCTGTATTCTGGCCAGTTCACAAAGCTTCCAGAACTGTTCTTTGTAAAAGCCCAGCATTAGTCAGAAAGAAACTTCATTTTTTGTAATGTCTTCAATGGCTCTTCACAGAAACAGAAAGAGCATTCTTTGTGAATGCAGTCAGTGAGGCATACCCACAAGACCTTTCCAAAGAAAGCCAACTACTGCCAACTAGGAACAATGTCAGGGTGAACCCCTCAGGGAGAGGGCACAGGGTGGGGCCACGTTCCCCGCAGTGACAGACAGGAGGAGCTGGCAGGCGTCAAAACTCATGCCAGCTTATTGCCATCGTGTTTTCAAACAGGACTGATTTATTGAGAGCCAAGTAAGGTGAAGGCACCTTCTGCATTATCTAAATGTTTGTGCCTGGTTGATTATTCTTCCCCGGTAGAATCAGACTAGTTGGAAATTCAGAATTTCTCTAATATGAATGAAATTACTGTCAGGTTGTATTGTTTCCAGTAGTTTTCAGAGTATTTGTATAATATACAATGTCATGGTCTAGGAATATGTTTAGTAGAAATCAAATTAAGGGACTATATATATATATATATATATATATATATATATATACATATAATATGTATATATGAATATATATATTCATATTCACATATACTTTATACATATTATGCAAGTTAGCTGACTTTGCAAATCTGATCATATAAGAGCTTAACTTGAAACCCATAAGTAGTTTCATCTATATGTTTGCACACACACACACACACCAGTTAATATCACCAAATTCCTTGACTCCAGACAGCTCCCAAAAGTTTAACCAACCATCTTGATAGAAAAAAAAAATGTGAATAAGAATACACATGGTTTAGAAAAATGCCTACAAACTACTAAGGGGCAACAACGTGCTCCTGAGGTGAGGTCAAGTGCCATCGTGAGCGGTAGGTATGACCCCTTGAGGGCAGAGGTCATCTGTCATCCCGTCACAGTGAGCTGTTCCATCAGGGTCCTCACAGGCTCCCTGAATGCGTAACTGATTCAACCAAAGAACAACAAGCATCTACAATGTTGCTGTGTTTGAGGGGAAAAAAACAACCCCACATTTGACATGCTTGCTCGGGGGCTTGAGAATTAATTTTTGGATCTATTTGACCATCAGCTGTAAACATTTTTCGGTTTTAGGAACAGAGAAATGTCATGGCTAGAGAGTGAAGAGAACATTTGTTCTTTGGGTTTATGAGGCAGGTTATTTGGGGCAGCATATTATCTTCATAATTCTCTTTCCCTGGGTTTAGGATGGTAATACATTAACTGACTTTGTAAATCCAGTCCCTGAATTTAAAATCCCAGGAGTTCAAAATCCATAAATGACTTCCTGTCACTTTTTAGGTTAAGACCAGAATCACTGACGTGGCCAGCTCAGCCTCCCCATGTCCACAGCCCCCTCCCTGGCCACAGCCCCTTGCCCTCTGCCCTCCCGTCAGCCACTCTCCCGGGCACACTGGTGTCACAGGTCACTGCAGCTCCTGGGTCCACTCCCTTCATCGTTATTTCTCTACTTCACCTAACTGCTTGGTTCCCATGTCATCAGGATGCCTCATAACACACTCAAGAGGGAGTGTGGTGTCATTTCCCCTGGTGGCTTTTGTCACAAACTAAAATTACATTCTGACTTTTGTGATTAATAGCAATCTCCCCCACTGCAACCGAGGTACGTGCCCTCAGCGGGAACCAAACCCAGGACTCTCCGGTCCGCGAGTCGACGGTCTAACCCCTGAGCCAAACCGGCCAGGGCTATAAAAGTATTTTAAAAGTGAACATATGGTATATAAATATAAGACATTTTAAATGGGTCATAGATGATCCACAAAGGTGAAAAACTTAAATTCCTTAATTCATATTAAATGCCATTTGCCATCATTTTAGAGCAAATTTTATAATAATATGAGTTTCTGTTTTCTTTAAACGTTTATATTTAACTATTAAGTTGAACACAGTGGACCTTACATGCAATCGGAAAGCAACGTGATTCTTTTCTCCCTACAAACCAGCCCCAAAGTCTCAGCGTCTCTGTAAAATCTGGTCTCTTGCCTCTGGGCCTCTCACCACTTTCCCAGGCTGGAGATGAGAGTTCTGTAGGGACCACAAAACTCACTCTGATCACTTCCTTTGCAAGTTCTGCTTCTGTGGTCTCGCCTTGTGCTTTGGAATGTGAGAGTAATTACCTCTAATATTCTAGCCTTTAGAAAGACACACTTTTGTCATTGAAAACGGTTAACTCTCTCCAAGTCCTCCTCTTCCGGTGGTTTCTCAAAGCCCTACCACCGGTACCAGGAGAAATACTAATCAAACCATTTCTCTGGCAAAGACACATTCTGACAGGCAGAAGTCACAGCTTTCCACAGAGAAATGAAAGTGGGACTGTTGGGATATGACTCACATTACTCTCCAAAGATTCTCCAAATGAAAATCCTGCCATGTGTTTACGCCTACAATTCAGAAAGGGAGAGTTAAACTCTGGAGTGTGAAAATAGTGAGCAGAGCCCAGCAGCGGGGTGTGGCCAATGTTCCCCGAGGCAATCGCCAAGCACCCAGTTATGCCTGGAAAGGAGAGCAGATGTGGAGAACTGTCTGTTGGTCCCTGAGCCCACCGTACTGAATGACAGCCTTGGGGGTCATAGCCACAGAAGTCCCCCTGCTGCCTGGGGCAAATGTGGAGCCCAGCAGGAAGTCAGTTAGTCTCCTACAGCGAAGCCCAGATTACAGTGGAAGCCCAAAGTCTGCCAGCTTGGCGTATTGCTCCTGTTGCATAGTAAAAATGAATATAACTCATTCATTCATTCATTCATTCATTCATTCATTCATTCATTCATTCATTCATTCACCTCACAGGCCCTGTCAACACACAGGCCCTGAATGGTGGAACCACGAAAGCTGAAAATAATGCTGTGAATAGTGGCATGGTTGACAAGATGGGAGAACAGATTTGCTCTTTTACTTTCATTTTTTGTTTTTCAAGGAGCATGTTCTCTTTGTGGGAGACTAAAGCATTTCCACTTGAGGGAAAACCAGCAAAATGCCAACAGACCACGGTGTCTACATCAGTTAATTACTTTACACTACACCCAAACTCAGTGACTTTAAATGACACTCATTTAGTTTTGTTCATGGGTCAGCTGGGTGGTTCTTCTGGTCTTGGCTGGGCTCACTCATGCATCCGTGGACAGCCGTGGGTCAAGCCAGTGTTTCTGGTCATTAGTACTGTGCTTTGTCACATGTCTGGGGGTTGGCGAGGTGAAGACTGGGGACTCTTGGCTTTGCTCCTCTGTATGTCATTCTCCAGCAGGCTACCTGAAGCTTCTTTGCATGGTAATGGCAAGGTTGGAAAAGATGCAGTGGAAGCATCCACGGTCTCCCGGGGCTCAGACCTGACACACACTCACTTCTACCTCATTCTATCGGTCGATGCAAGACACAAGGCCAACCCAGATTCAAGGGATAAGAAGTAGACCTTACCTCTTGATAAGGAGTGATAAAGCACATTGCAAAGGGTGTGAATGCAGGGAGAGGGGAGTGACTGGGACCATGATTGCAACCATAGCATCCAAAGAAGCTGGGCCATGTGAAACATGGAAGAAAGAGCAGAGGAGATATTTGGGAATTATGTAGCCATATCAAAACATTTAATACTAACCAGGTTTTAAAAGTACATCTTTTTCATCCATACTTCTGTGAGGGAGCTGTAGGGTATACTCTATCCTCTCTTACTTGCCTGTCTCATATTCATTATGCTAGTATGAAATTTGATATTACTTTCTCCAGGACGCCTATCTGAATTGCCTCCCTTTTCGCCAGACAATATATCATATGATTGTGCCAAACATTTTTCCCTCATAACATTTATAAGAATCTGTTGTTTTATTTTCTGTCTTCACTGCTAGACTATGAACTCTGGGAGTACAGAGTCTATTCTACCATATTTATCTTGCACCCTGCCCCCAGCCCCTGCATTGAACAGAGTAGATGCCAAATAATTTTTTATTAGAAAACAAAAAAGAGAATGAATGACTGAATTAATAGATGAACGAATGCCAATTTAGGTATTTATTAAAGAACATGTGTGCATTTGCAGATATCAATATTTTCTTGTGATTCCCACATCCTTGCCCACATGATGCTAAATTCCATTCGTTGCTACTAAGCAGAACAGAAACACAGTGAGAGATTAAGATTGCTTTTGGATAACTGTGCATAATGCAGCAACTGAGCCTTAAAGTCTATACCTTATCCTCTCTCCAAATTTTATAAATGCAGACTCAAGGGGATGCAAAAATGGTCATCACACTGGCCTAAAATCTTGTTGCACAAATAAGCGAAGCACAGGCCATTTCACTAATAAAATAGTGCACAGCCAGTTACACTACGTGTAGCTGAGAAAACCTGATATATTTACAGTGAACTGAACTTCCGAAGGAAACTTTCAGTCTTGGCCCCAGAAAAAAATCAGAGACCTTTCCAGTAATACTGAGTGGGAACCGAATAAACTTTGGCCTACTACTTATAAGCCAGCTTTGTAATAAGCGTTTCTATGAGTTTTTAAATTTAATCCTCATAATGAACTACACAGTGAGATTTCCTTTATCTTTTCTGTTGAAATCGAGACACTGGAGCACAGCAGTGTTATGTAATTCCAAGTCATAACCATCAAAGCATTACTTTATTAACATCATTGTAAGGCAGGGTTTACTGGCACTAAAATAACTACCTAGATTTTTAATGGTTAGGTGGAAATTATTGTCATGAATACTGTTCCTGCCCAATCCTTTGCTGCTGTCCTGCTTTCCACTCCTCTAATCTCACGCACAGGGACTTTTCTCGGATCTGAAAGACTGACATACATTTTGAGTTATGGCTGCCAGGAGGTTTATCAGCAAAGTTAGCCAATCATTCCAGCATAACCAAGTCAAGGACCGTAAATATGTTCCAGAATTTTCAAGAGGAAAGCATTCTTCTTATAAGTCAACTGACAAAAATTCAGGTTTTCCAAGACTGCGCGCTTGGACTCCACTGCACTTCCCTTTCCCGATCCTGGTGTTCAGTGGGTTGTATTAAGTGGCTCCCATTTCACCAGATCTTCCCAGGTACCCACTCTCAGGCCTTCGCTAGCACCCTAACATCTCTGTGATTTCCCAACCTTCAAAGACGTGATTAGAACAGGAAATAGAGCTGCAAATGTCTTAAGAGCCATAGTTTGGGGCAAGAGTGTGCTCAGGGCGGTGCTGAAGGCAGAGCTGTCACCGTCCCCAGGAAAACAACCCATGACTTTCATTGCTGCATTTCTTTTGCTACCTTTTCTGTCTCAATTCTGCTCAGTTTAAGGCCCAGCTCGGATACCACTACTTACAGAAAAATTTTCTTTATTACCCCAGACCAGTGATTCTCTCAGCTCTGCTGCAAAGGCATCTGCAAACGTATCTAGAATCATCGTGATGACCAGTGTTTATGTAATATTGTGTTTCACACACATGCTAAGTGTGTAAATATCCTATATCATTTAATTCTCACTATTTATTCTCAGTAGTATCAATGAGTTAGGTACTATTATCATCCATCTTTTATGGATGAAGTTCAGAGAAATGAGAGGCCGTGCCCAATGTCATCACTAATAAAATAAAAATCAGAATTCAGATTAAAACACAGATCTGTTGAATACCTGAATGTCTGTATTCAACTACTCTATTACACATTCTGTTTGTATTTACCATTAGTATATAATTTATTCTACAACGGAGATATGCAAGAAATGGCACATTTCTTTGTGCTTTTTTAAATGAAATTAAATTCATATCTGTTTTTCACTTCTCTGAACTTGTGAGCCCAGAACTCCTTTTGGATATGAAGGACTGACCTCATGAATGGTGGTGGAAATGCTTTTCTGAAATGGGTGATGGAAAAGCCCAGAATTTCTGACAGCAGAATAAATAAGATGGCCCTTCTGGCCCTCAGCCCACACTGATTAGCACAGGGCCCTGGAAGTACAGAATGGGATATTTTGGAGGCTGGAACCATAAAGCATGAAGCCCAGTCTCACTGGAAGCCCCATGCAAATGCTACCCCACCTGCCCTCCCTTTGCCGGCATCTGCCAACTTTGCCGTGCACAGGCCTTCGCTATGACTCACGGAAGGCTAGACCTCTGTTCCTCTTTCAGAGTTAAGAAATTCCCCCTTCCTTCTTGACTATCAAAGGCTCTGTGCCTCTCTTTAATCCCCGCTTCTGCCCTTAGCATGGCCTTTGCAAGGAGCTGCAGTCTCTGGAAATTAAAAGCAGGATGGGCAAGGTGTTTACTGGCACGGGCTGATTCTGCTAGAAGCCAACTCTCTGTGCTGCGGGGTCACATTCTTGCCTTCGCTGGTCATCCCTTGATTTTACAACCAGAAAATGTTAATTGGCCGCCTTTAGATCTCACATGGCCAGAGGAAGCAAAGTATTTGATTCAAAGTTTTTTGAAAATGGAGCTATATTTAAATATTGGGAGATTCCACATAGCAGCCCTTGCATCTGGGAACTTTGAGCATTTCTCATGGTGAGCATCAGCTGGTACTAAGTAGCTTCTGTCCCCTAGAGATGCCCTGTGCTTTCCAAGTCACTTGCACTTCCATCACTCAGTCCTGCTGTTTGTCAGCTTCCAATAGATTTTCCTTGCGATGGAGAAATGTTTCTCCACACCTGTGCTTCTAACAAATGTGGACATATATCACTTAGACCAAAAGGCCTTCAAGTTTCAAGAAAAATAGGGGAAGTCATTTTCTTTGTGAGAGCAAAGGACATGTATGTGATGTCTGTTTTGAAGGTGGCACCTCTCCCGATTCACTCGCTCATATCACCTGCCGGTCCTCCAGGCACCTTGGTTTTCATCCCGTGGTGTAACTTCCCAGAAAAGGAGAAACACACACGGTTGCACACACAGAAGCTGAGGTCTTTTCAAGATTGTTCCATTTAGGACTAAGCCAAGGCCTTCTGAGTTTACTTCCTGAAATGCTTCTCCAGTCAGGCAGGGCTGGCAGGACCACGTCAGGAGAGGTCCGCCTCAGCTTCCTTCACCCTCTGCGTCCCACGTGAAACGTTCTCTCTCTCTATTTCTGCTCAGTTAATAATAGTAATCACGAGTTTTTCAAAGACCTGATAGAATCTTGGTGTAAGTCCTCCATCTTTTTTCAAGCCCAAACTAATTTTGTTATTTGAATACTAAATATATATTAATAGTTAACAGTGTAGAGATAACACAGTGTATAATAATAATAAGATAACACATTTAATAATAATCTAATGAATTTTTATTCAATAGTTTTGTTTCATAAAGAAGCATATAAGGTCTTTGAGTGATAGAGACCAGTATAGAGACCAGGTTTAATATAGCCTATAGTGTGTGTGTTTGTATGTGTATGTGTGTGTGTGCATGTGTGTTTGTGTGTGTTTGTCCCCCCAAAAGCATTATAAAGCTGGATACAAGCTGCTTGGAAACTATTTGTTGATTGATTCAGCGATTAAATTCTGAATTTTTGTCAATACCATACTCACTTGTTTAATTTCCACTTCCCCCCATTATTTTCATGAGCATGTGGGTCCCAGCCCTCCACCGCCTCCAAGAATCACCCTCCAGGGAATCCCTGGTTTACTAAACAGCAGTGACTTTAATAAAGCACCACAGCAACCAGTGGCAACGTTAATTAGAATCGAGATCTGACACATCCATTTGTTTTACTTCAGCAGTTCCTCCATTCCTCAAAAGAGCTGTTAAGAACAACTTTTTCAAGTGGCTAAACCACTTTTGGTAAAGCAATAGTCTGTGACTGAGAGCAGTGAGTGAGTGTGTGTGTGTGTGTGTGTGTGTGTGTGTGTGAGAGAGAGAGAGAGAGAGAGAGAGAGATTATAGGTAGAACAGGTGGAATCTCTTTGCCCTCCAGTGTTAGGTGTGGAGTTGAGTAGCCCTGTGGTTTTGGGAGGAAGGTTGTCCATTACAGCTCTAGTGTGTTCTGGGGATTAGTAGTTTGGGGGCCCAGTGGCAAGGAGACAATAATGAATAGAAAATGTGAAGAGAGGAAAGAGAAAGAGTAAACACTGACTCATTCTCTTCTGTTCCAAAAGAGCAAGTCTGAACTCATTCGTCATGTAGTTATACTTGTCCATTGTGGACGAAGATTCTTCATGTAGGGCATCGTTTGCTTAAAACATTAGAAGTGAGTGAACTTCAGATACTCGATTTCATACATTTTTTCTAGAGGAACTATGGCATGTTTTAGAATAGTATTGGCCCATATTAGGGTCTTTCTTTTCAGAGAAACAAACACTGCCAACATAAGCTTTTTTCATGTTTTCCTTCTTTCCCTCAAAATTGGTGTAAGGGTAGACTCGATAGATGTAAGTGTGGTGGCATATTTGGGAGGCATTGACCTCTGAAAGTTCAAGTCTATGCTCTTTTGAGTGATCACACCAACAGTTTCACTTCACACAGGAAACCCTGCCTGACTTGCACTGACATGAGGACTACACATTTGTCCCTATATTTCTTTGAATGTGGACACAAAAATGTCTTGATCAAAAATGTAACAGAAGTCTTTCCTTCTTTCACCTTTGTTTACCACCTTCGTAATCGACAGTGGAGAATGTGAGGGACTCCAGATACGTCTGTCATTTCTTGCGGTCAGTAGACAATTTGCTGCTCTACAAACAGCTGAAAGACTCAGGAGAGCAGATTTCAATGCCCTGAAGCAAAAGAGACGCTTCCCGAGTTTTCAGTGGAAGGGAGTCAAAGTCGGTTATACAGTCTCTTTACACTCTGAATGTCTTGGACGATTCCTGTCAGCGTCACAGACATATTACCCAATTGTATACAACTTACTAAGTGTTCAGTAAAAGTGAACTATGGACCATCTCATTGTTTCTTCTCCATTTATTTCACAGGTTCTTCGTCCTCTGCCCACACTTTGAAATATTTGGATTCCCCAAGGTCTAATCACAATTTCCTTCTCATCTGTTACCTGTTCTCCTAGGTTAAATCATTTAGTCTTGTGGTTTTAACCATTCCAAAGGTCTCTAGTCTCAATCTCTAATCCCACTAAATCTCTTCAGCTCCAGACCTGTAATCCCAATGTCTGCTCTCTTCTCAATTAGATGTCCCACAGCACTTCCAGCGTAACACAATCAAACCTGAAGTCCTGGTTTTCCCACCTAAACCCTGCTCCACTTCTCACGGTGACCACCTCTGTCTCAGCACATGGCCTCCTGTTCACCCAAGCTTGGAGTGTGGAGTCACCATTGGCTCTGTCATCATGGAAACTAAATTCCAGTGTACCTATCTTAAAAAACAATTAAATGACTACAAAATATCCACCACATAATGTTCAAAACCGAAACACAATATGGCAGATACTGTCCATTGGGTGTGCAACATCATCCACCTTATCTCTGCAAATAGACGGCTGATTTCCATTCTAGGTATAAAGCAGAGGCCCCTTGATTTACAGGAAAGATGGGCCTTCTATAAGCCCACGGAAATACTATTTCCTTTCACACGGTGATTGGTCCAGAGAACATGTTCCCCAGTTCTGACCAACTAAATGAAAGGGGGAGTCTACTGGGGCATGATGCCCAGAACTGTCATAGCCAACATGTGATTATGAAAAAAAAAAAATCATCAAGGATATCAGAACAGGAGAGTTAGAAGGACAGAAAGCTCCCAGGTCCTCAATGACTCATTGAATAGTGGCAAAACATTGAAGCTCCCCACCTCCAGACTGGGTGCTAAGGAAGTTAACAAAGGTCATTATTACTTAATCTACTGCTAATTGGTACTTTGTGGCTAAAAGCATTTCCAACATACAAGGCCCTTCAGGATTCTTATTATCTGGTCCCAACCTACTTTGCAGTTTCTTTAAGTCAACCTTCCCCCACTCTGGACACCAAACACACCTAGTTCCATCTATAGCCTTCTAGGTTTTCACCCAGAAGGCAGACTTCTTTCTTCTGTCATCTTGTGAGAAGTTCTTCATGTTTCAAGCTCTAACTCAAATGTAACATCCTTAAGCAATTATTATTTAATCTACCAAAAGCCCTTGATTGTTCTTATCAAAATTATACCTCCCAAGAAAAATTAATTTCTCTTCTGTTTTGCATATTATTTCTGTATAACACATTATATTACAATGATGCACCTGTCTGTCTTGCACTTGAATTTGAGCACCTAAATGTGAGATGTCTTATATTTATCATTGCCCACTCAGATCCTAGAACAATGGTGGTTACATAATAAACACTCAGGTAATTTTTGGTTTTTATAAAATATATCTTTGGTCACAATAGCAGATATTGTGGATGTTTTTTGGTTAGCATTAGTACAAATTTAGATAATTTCAAAAAATACTAATAATAAACCTGATACTAATCATAATTCCCAATTGAATAGTGATGTCAACCTTCTTTGGGAGTGACATTTTTTCCTACAAAATACCATTTGTTCCCTATGTTTTTTATTTTTAATGCACACATATCTTTTTATCATACACCTATATATAGCTATTTATACTATTCAAAAAATATTCAAAAATATTTTTTTTAATTTCTGCTAAATTCACATAATATTCTTTCCCCCAGGTTTGAACACATGTTGCTAAGCTGGTTATCTACAGGATACATGATATAGCTGCATCACCAAAGCTCTGAGTTACATTTTAAGTCTGGGGAAGCTATTGCTCTGCTTTTCCTGCGTACTATTCTAGAACTATCCCTTCCCAAATACAGAAATTATTCATCCTGTTTTAATTTTAACTTGTGCACGGCCGTCAGAGAGACCACAGGCTAAATTAATGTAAACCGCTTTCCAAGATGAGTATCATAGTTGAAAAGAACATTAAAGACTGGTCTTTTCTTCAGAGCCCTAACACTCTTAAGGAATAGAAACCTGAAAAGTACAGGCCTCTGCTTGATTATTTGTTGTTTATTTTGATTGACAGCTCTCTGTAAGTCCATCATGTAGATGAATCAGTCCAAAGCAAATAAACATTTTTAAAATATGCTTTTTAAAAATTGAAGTTTAACAACATTTATCTATTAACAATGCAAATTATGTTGCAGATTTTAATTTCAACTTAGATTTGGAAAAGTAGTCTCATGCCCAATGCCCAGCTGAAATTCTTCAGCTCACCACTTCAACTGCCTCATAATATCTACACCCTCTACTGCCTTCAGATCATCTTTGTCACATTTTTATCCTCAATTTTACTTTCTGTTCATTTTTTTTCCAGTTGCCTAAAATCTTGTTTGAAGCAAAAGAGGCATAAATTTTAAATCACTTCAACTTTATCAATGAAAACTGCTTTATACGAGGACTCTAGGTGTTTTAGATAAAATTTAGTACTAGGTGTTTCAAGTTGTCAAGGCTGCTGCATTGCACAGCTCCAAGGAGCGCCATCCACTACTGTACTGTCCATGTGAACAATGGTCCCTGGAGTGGCCCAACCTATGTTACCTTCCATTGTGTGACGGGCTATTTATGTTGTCTCTATGAGTAGAAAGAGATATTTGTGGCTATGGTTCTCCAAGTGATAATTGCATAAGAGCAGTTTCTAGAGACATGAGGAATTACTGTCAGGGAGATCATTATCTTTCTTACCTGAGCTGTGGTTTCCTGCTAACAAGGTAGGGCTCACAGAGCATCTTCCCAGTCTACTGGTGACCACAGGTGGCCCTGGTGTTCCATCCCATTCCTGAGCTTTGACAGGCTCTCTGGAAGATGCCCCGTGGTGTCCTTTCTCTTTGCTGTCCAGCTTTGGCAATGGCTCTGTGCTGTGGCTTCGCACTTTTAGCTCCTCCGTTGATTCTGTGTGTTAACCAGAATTACATGCTGTTAAAAAAGTCAAATCCTTCCCAAATTCCTTTAAAGAAATTGAAGAACAATTTTCTAAATGCTCTCAATATATTTTTAGAACATTATATGTGTAGTAGAGATTACAACATTTAAATATCACAGGGACGGAGATCATGCAGGGTCTTTTCACCAGAGGAGTGCAGGTTAGTGTCACTGGTAAAGAGCTTTCTCTTGAGAAGAGGAGGAGCTCAGTGAATCTTGAGGCTCCTTCAATAACTTCTCCCTGTGCTCATTTTCGAGGAAACTTCTTAGCATGCATTTTACACTCACTGTCTTGATCTGTCTCACCTTTTTCCACTTCCCACCATGACACAATTCATTCCAGCCACTCTACCGAAATTGTATTTGCTAATATCACCTTGGTTGGAGTAGGCATATTTAGAAGACATTTTTAAGACATCTGACAACTCCTTGATACTCTCTTATTGACATCTTCAATTCTCTAAGCTTCCCTGATGGCCCATCTTCCTGTGTTGTGTTCCACGCCTCACAGCATTTCTGTGTCATTCATGACTTCCCTTCCTCCATGCATCCCTTCCATGACGGTTGTCCCCTCGGCACTAGCTTAGCCATTGTTCCTCTCATTCTATCTTTCTGTGATTTTATCCTCCAGCATTCAAATAGCAATTGCCTGATTGTTAGTGATTTCTAAATATTTAAACACGAGCCTGGACCATTTTCTGGAGCTTTAGACTAAAAACGTCCTGCTGGCTGAGTGCCCGTTGAAAACAGAAATTCAACATTTCAGATACTGAACTGACACCAATTTTTACTAAGCTATTGGTTCCTGTTGTCCAGCCCACCATCCAGCTAGAACCTCACTCTCCCTTTCTTTGACTGCTGCTCCCCAAATCCATCAGTCAGCACGTGATAGCCATTCTGTAATGCGTGTACAGAAGTGTTTAAAAACACATGGAATAAAGATGGTTTTAAGAGTGCTGCCCCCTTGCTACCATGAGAACTGTGTTATTTCAGGGAATAGCTATTCTCTAATGTGTATAGAGAAGTGTTTCAAAACAGAAACAAACAAAAAATGCAAATCTACTCATAACGCACCTCTGAGTAAAATCCTTCCAGAAGTTTCTTGTTACCCACAGAATTATGTTGAAACTCCTTGTCATGACCCAAAAGATTCGACACCATCATGCTCTTCCCTTCCTCTCTAACTTGGTCACTTCTCCCAGAACAGTGTATTCAAGAAACATCACTAGGTTGGTTGTAACTTCTTCCTCTCCATCTCACCTCTAGCAAAGACAATGCAGTTTTCTCTAGTTACTATGTCTTACCCTTATGTCCTGTCTCTGTTCATCTAACTCTCCATAGCCCTGGTTACTCAGTTTAAGTAACCTCCGAGAACTTACCTACCCATTTGCCACCTTATGCTGAGTATATGGTCATCTCTGCACTGAGATAGTCTTATATCATCTTTCTATGTATGTATTTACTCTTATCAAAAGACCCTGAGTTCTTTAAAGGCAGGGTCTGAGTGTTGTGATTCTTTTTTTATTTGCTTCCAGCACACCTAGCCTATTGCTCCATAGGTATTTATTTAATTTTGTAATGTAGTAGGGTTCTCAACTCCTCCGGGATCTTTTCTGATGTGTGTAGGAAATACAGCATTCCCAATGGAACGAGAGAATCAAATGAATGTTACAAGTACATTAAAGTGGCACAGAACTAGCTGTAGTTTCAAAATCCGATTATCTAATACTCACAATTTGTAAAATTCACCAGGCTGAACGTTTCATTCAAATAAGGGATCTTTGAGAAAGAATGAAGTGAAAGAAATCACAAAACTGATTCAGAGAATCTATATTTTGCTTTCTTTGTGTGTAGGTTCAACCGCCCATCAGCTTTCCACCGTGTGACAGAAGTGTCACACTTGGCTTCCCCACTACCTATGTCTGTGGGGCAGAGCCAGAAAGGTCGCAAAGTCCTAAGCAGCCCTGGGTAAGGGATCCGAGAGGTCCGGCTTTGCGACCTTGGCCATGGTCTTGGGCTAGTGAACCATGTCACTGAACACTTGGCTTGTCCTCTTGGATCTCATTCTTCTTAACTACAAAATGGAGATAATCCCACCTCTGTGCAATGTCCCCATTTTAATTAGAAGGATCTAATGATATCCTACATTTTAAGATATTTTGGAAACTATAAAGTGCCACACACGCAAAAAGTGATATTAACTTAAATAAATTATGGCCATTTGTTCTTTATGAATTTATTTTAATCTTTCTACATTTGGACTAGATGATCACTGACAGACTGGATATGCACATGGAAAACTGCCAGCCACATATAAACAGAGATCTCTAAGCCATTATCTATAGTAACCAGCCCAGGAAGCCAGCCTACTACCTACAAGTCAGACCTTTGGAAGTCAGACCACTATCTCTAGCAACCAAGCCAGGAAGCCAAACACGCGTAGTTCGCCCTAAACAGCCGGGACTTTTGGCCCAGTTTCCAACATGGGGCCAACCAGAGAAAGTCAAATATGTACCCAAAATTAATCATGTAGGATACCTGCTTTTAGTTAGCCTGACTATAGCTTCCCCAGGCCAACAGCCTCCACCTGGGGCATAGCTGAAGCTTTCTCTTTTTCCCACTGTAAAGCTTTTCTGCTCTCCTCCCTGCCTTTGAGTCTCTGCCAAATGTAGTGCTGGTGGCTGGCTGCCTTGGTACTGCAAGCTCTGAATAAACAGCCTTTGCCTGTGTCCACTTGTTTGGGCTTCGTTTACTTTCACATTGCTATAGTCCCTGCCAGCTCCAGGATGCTATACAGTTGTGTAAACACATGTCCTGAGTTTCATCCCATGAGCTAGAACTTAAACCAGGGGAGTAACCTCATAGCAACAACCTCAGAAAGAGTCCTGGTCTTTAAATGGGCCTGGATATAAGCCTAAGTCCCAGTTACAATGAAAGCAAATGCAAGTCAAAATATTTTTAAAATAACGCATTCCAGCATAAAAATTTCAGCAAAACAATTTAACCATCACTTGCTTTTTGGTGCCCTAAGTCAAATGAAAAAGACCAAGTATCAGGGAAAAAAACATCTTAGATTATTTCCAAGTTAGTTATTCACAGTTTCAAAGAAAAATGTACTCTGGTTTGCAAATGTCACAGCCTCAAAGGCTGATGACCCATTTATCTCACCTCACTGTTTCTTCTTCCAGATTTTAAACAAACCATTGGGATGCTCACTTTTTACTGACTTCTATATTTGTCTCCACTATCATCATTAAATATTTACTATTTCTTTTCCACACAAATGCACACACACGCGCGCGCGCGCACACACACACACACACACACACACACACACACAGTCTTTGATCACTGGAATTGAAACTAGCCAAACTAAAAAAAAATGCTCCAAGTTAACAGTGGGTCCAATATCGCTCTTGCAGATCAGGACAATTTAAATATGAAAGGCTGAGGATGCCTGTTCAGGCACCTCCATCAACATTAGTTTCTTTGTTCTCAAACTACTCTCATACACATAGGAGGAAAGTGCGCTTAGGTCTCTAACCTCAACTAAATAAAAGCCCAATACAGCCATGGAAACAAAAAGGAGTCTTTTTTTCCTTCTTTTCTGCCTTTTTTGTTTTCAAGTCCCAGAGGTTAGTCTTTGGTGAATTTTGGCAGGTATATTTAGGAAAACTGGAACAAAAGGATTGAAGAAATCATGCTACTCAGACATACACTTTAACATCTGCCTCTTAAATAGAAGATAGAACTGAAAAGTCTGTAAGAAAATCATTATCATGTTTATTGAGTATTTTATTTGAGAATGAATCTGGTTTCCTATGTATTCAAGTACAACTTCATACTTAATGCATTTTCTAATTAAAATAAATAGGAAAACCTTCAAAATAACTTTTGAAAGAGACAAATGGAAAGTAGACAATTAGTCTAAGAAATATATATAATAAAATGTATTGAAAGCTCAAAGACATCTATTCAGAGGAATAAGGACATATTTATCCATGTCCGTCTATTTCAATGTTTTCTTAGAGCCTGTTAGAAAAGTTTTGTTTTAGTAACATTAACTTTCCTGAACCATCTAGGTACTGTGGTAGAGTTTTGTGTGAAATCTATGTTATTTTCACAGTTACAGCCCCAGCGTGTAGCACAGGCCAACTACACAGAATGTGCTCTTCCTCTGTCCATCAATGAGCAACTGAATGTTGACTATTCACCCAAAATCAGATTCTCACATTGAAGACGGATCTTGAATTGAAAACTTGCTGTGAAAAATACATGTATTATTACATTACATTTGTCATTAAGCTTGTGTGTTCTGCATATTATTGTCTTGAACTTCTTACGGTGTTTAAGTTAAAGAACGATAAATAATAAGAGACCAGGAGCAATCTTTTCATGACTGAAATGTTCTCTCCAGGGTTCCAATCTATCGCACCTCATGCTGCTAACTCTGAAGTTCCCTCTCAACATTTTCCCATTTTCTGCCTCTTTTTGCTATCAGTCTCTGGGTCTACATTTGTCTCTCTGGCCTCGAACTCATTCCTCTCACTCTCCTTTCCTGCCCTGAACCTTGGGTAACCTATAACTACTTGCTCCCCAGGTCTGATGGCTTTCATCATCAGATCTGACCCACACCTGATACTGAGCTTTCCCAGAATCTTTGATCCACTCTTCCTCAACAACAATCACCCTCTGAACAGTGAAATGGTAGCGAGGCATCTTACAAATCTCCACAACCTAAAGATCCCTCCCATGCTCTAGAGACAAAGAAAATAATATAGCATTGATGGACCTTACATATGGCTCTCTGGGGAACTCCACTGTGTGAAAACTGACAGCATTATCCTTCTCCAAGCTTCTTCTTATTGTAGCTGGAAAGGTTATGTAATTGTTGATTTATATGTCTGGCCTGCCATAGACTGTAAACTTCTTCAGACTGAAGACTCAATATCTAATAGAGTCCACAGTGAAAACAGACAGGATGAATGAACTCCTGAAGGCTTCATCCAGGAAAGTTGCTCATTATCTCTCACTCTCGGGTCTAACCCCAGCTTGGGACCTGACTCACAGCCTCTCTTCCCATCTCTCCCATCTCACAGCACATGGGCCATGGCATGAACCGATAACCCTCACTGACAAACATGACTTACTTTCTATAACCAATATCATTTCCTTTGTTAACCCATACCTGTATTTAATTGACTTACTAATGATAGAGCAGAAAATAAGATATTTCCCTGGGAAAATAAATATTATTTAGAAATGTGATTAGTAACAGCATTTTCATAAGGGAACATAACATTTCATGTTCTTTTCTTTTCTTGTCTTTTGTCATACTTAAAAGGATTAATGTGTCATATTATTTCATTGTTTCTATGAACATCTAGATGATTCAGATAATTTAGACAAGAGCCTTTTTTTATCTGTGGTTTGTAACTGCTGTTATTCTTGAAATTTTAGACTGTCACATAGGGATCCCTTGGTTACAAAATAGAGACTTTAATTGTGCCTGGCAATAGAGATACCAGAGCTATGTTGTTGATGAGTGTTTGAGCTTCAAGCGGACAATAATGCTCCAGAATTGTCCCTTCTTATTTGCATAATCAGCAGGATAAAAGTCTCTCCATCCCATTCCAACTGCTGAACACTGAAAATAATGAAAGGTGATCAAGGTGGATTAATTAGGCAGAAAAGACAATACATTTGAAGTGCTGAAGGAGGCACTGAACTAAATTGCATTATCAGATGGGTATTAGATTCAGCCATCACATTTTAGAGTTGAAAGAACCCTTGGAAATCACAATTGCAACATGAAAAGCAAGGTGTGTGTATATGTCTTTGCTGAGATGGTATCCTACCTTTGGGAGGATTGCTCCAGGGAGGGAGGAGTTACCACCTCGTGGGAAAACTTGGCTCAACTGTGAACATCTTTAAATGCTGGAAAGCTCTTATCCAGAACTCAAGTGGGCCTCCCCCCAAGAACCACCATTTGTTGCTTATTGGTAGTCCTGTTTCTGGAGCAACTCAGGACCAGTTTTCTGTTTTCAAGTGAACACCCTTTAGAATCCAGAGTGAAGGGATCTGTCTCTCCTTAGTCATGTCTTCTTCAGAACAGAGATCTAGAACTCTCACTCTCCCGGTCACCTTGGATACTAATTGCAGATCATGGTGTCTTTTAAAACTGTAGTGTCTGGAGCTGATCAGAGCCAGACAACCTGACATGGTTTACCTACGAGTCCAGGCAAGCACTGGGGTCCTCTCTAGGGAAAATAGGGCAAAGTCTCCATGTCTCCACAATGAAAGGGCACCAGGGAGCAGGGGCAATGTTTTGATTTTTATTATTTCTTCTCTCTCATGTGAATTCTGTCCCTTGGGTCAGTTATGTCAATTTCAACACCTCAGAAACACCTCTAAATATAAATAGAGAAAGAGCAATAGCTCAGGCATCTGGAGATTTCATGGCTTTAAATATAATCGGAAAGTCCAGGTTTGTGTTCAGAAGGCACAGTTATCACTGGGCACCTTGTTAAACCTACTTCCCAGCATTCCTTGCAGTTAGAGATAGGCATACAACTGATGTCTGGCTGTGAGAATGTGGGTGGAAGGATGTGTACCACCTCCAGGGCTGGGCATACAACTTCTCACAAAACTCTCACCTTCCTGCATCCCCCTCCTCCTGGCTAGGAATTTTGAGGTGCCAGGTGCTGGAAGAATCACCGGATGGAAACTTCACAATAACGGTGGGAGAATTGCTCATCTTCCATTGAACCCTCTGACTGATTGTCACCTGCCTGTAACATAGGTCATGGCCTATGGCATGAAATAGAGGTAAGTCATATATATTAAGCCACTGAGGTTCTGCAATTGTTTGCTATACAGTTGGATTCTCCTAATACAGACTTTGACAGATATTATTTCTCATTTTTTCCCCTGCAAAATACAGTCTAAGTATAAAATCCTTGAGTTCCTAATGAGTACAATATTTTTGTTGGCATAGGAACAGAAAAATAAAGGGCATAGAGATTACTTAAATTGCCAAATACAGTATAAGTATTTCACAAGCAATGCTTCTCTCTTAACTCTAGTTGTAATAAAATACTTTACCAAACTGATTAATATGTCTTTATAGATTCTTTAGTAACTATTTTACATCTTAAGGCTTCAATAAGTATGTGCTTAATGTGGAAGTGGGTGAGCCTCTGAAATGGTCATTAACAGCTTATATACTTTATTATTCATTTGAATGAAGACAATGATACCCATTTTTTCCCAAAGAGTTTTTCATCCAAATTAGTAGCAAAGAAGAAAATTCCAAGAAATAATTTTTAAAATAAGATTTAAAATTTTTTCACAAAGTAAATATTGATTATATTTTTAAAATAAAAAAATAATTTAGATACGAATAAGATATATTCGGGGGGAAATTCAAAATAAATTAAAATACTTCCCAGAAATATCAAAACAGCAAAACATTCTGGGATGGGGTTGAGATGATCTGGGGTCCATTCTTAGATTAGTTCAATAAAATATCTCTCCCTGAGCCTTAGTTTTTCTCAGATAAAATTACAGATTTGAAAGAAATTATTTCTAAGTATCCTCCTAAGTCTACAATACAAAGTTCTGACAGAAGCAAAATGGTTCATGAAGTTTCAACAACATCATTATGTCTATTCTAATCAATACCTTCACTTAAAATTTCGGAATGTTTTACATGCTTCCAGGTGAGTTTTTTATAGTTTGATTTTCCTTCCAATCGAATCACAGTGAACAGTAAAATAAACTAAGAAAGCTGACTCTAAAAACATCCGTGATTAGTTCAGGATCATTGGCACACTCGGGATCCAACATTTTTTTCTGCCACCTGATTAAGAGAGTTGAACTAAATAGGGGTCCTAGTTTCAAAAATTAAATATAGCACCCCAATTGTTTTTCCCTGTTTGTACAAAGGAAAGGGAACGCTTGGGAGTAACCGTAGGAAAGGCAGGCACGTCCCCTGTAACAAGGGCTCACAGCACCAGCAGGGCACTGTGACTGGAGCGTCCATGGAATCAGTGGCTACTACAGGTCAGATGCTGCACTAGACTCTTTAAAAAATAGTATTTCCAAACCTTACGTAGCCTTCACAGGCATGGGTAATGACAGCCTTCACTGATCAGGAAAACGAAGGGTCCGATTGGTCGATAAGCTCTCAAGGCTGGTCAGAGGTGGCAAGTGGAGGGATCAGGATCTGAACTCAAGTCTCACTAAACAGCTGCACCAGTGATGCTTTATTTCACTTTGTTTCCTTTGGGTTCTTTTAAGGAGTATTATTTACCTTATTTTAAAAGAATTTTTAAAAAAGTTCTTTTTTTAAAAAAAAAATGACGATTGCGTAAACAGGGAAATGAATATGCTGAGATTTGAGAGAAATCAGATGTCAGTCTAGATGGTAAAGATTATTCACAACTCACCTCCCAAGACACTTCAACACAAATTATAAAGAAGCCCACAGCAGTTCTCAGGTGGGATGTGGATGGGATTACTCTTCCTGCAGTACACCGTGTAATCCAAAGCAGGGTTATCAAGTGACATTTATCAGTAACGGTGAAAGAAGTCAGAACACAAAAATCGGTCATTTTTTCAAGGCTGCCTTTAGCGGTTTATTCTAACATTTTATGAATTGCTTGGATGCAAAAGTCAAGTGAAAAAAGGGTGTGTATATATATATATACATATTATTTTCAATCCATGGCAAAATGTATATGGCTTGCTCCACCTGTGTAGACACTTGCATGCCAGGCGCCGTGACAGTGACAGAATAGGGCAGGGAACCCAAACACCATGACCTCTGCCCCCTGGGGCTCCTACTCTGAGAGGGAAGACAACTCCATGAACTAATGCAGAATTGGAGTTCTGATAAGAACAAGAAGAGATGGTAGAGTGCAGTGAAGGGGTAGAATAGGTTATGTTTTCCTAGTTGGGGCTTGAAGAAATCTTGATTACATAGTGATTCGAAGCCTGGCAAGGGGAAGGTGAGGGTGAGATAGGCAGTCTTGCAGGCAGGGGTACTAACTGTTCCTTCGGTCTGTTCTCCCCAGAGCTGATCCTGCCTCACAGCAAACTTCCAGGTTGACAAACTGGCACAAATGAATACGTTCAAAAGAAGGATGGAGAGGAACAATGATTCAGCCTTCATAATACATTTAGCCTGTCTGGAAGGAACCTGAATATTAGGAAAGAATGGGACCATTATTTACATTACAAAGAAAAGACACATTGAGGAAGGTTTTAAGTGATGGGCTACAGAGTTTATGTTTATTTTTGAGGCACAGGTGTGGTGATGCCATGAGGATTAAAGGAAGATTCCCCCAGGAGAAGCATGCACCAAGGACCAGGAGGAAGATGTGGGAGGAGTTATCCCAGGTCAAAGGCTCATTATGAGCACCATCGTGAAATCCACAGAAGTCCAGATAGCACCATCTCGACATTATGATGTCATCAATTTCTTAAACATCCTTTTCAATAGGGTGGACCGACATAGATAAAAAGATGCACTAATACACAATCGTTTGTAATGTACCTTTTTATAAACAGTTTCCAGTGTTTGCATCCAATGCAGACGAACTTGGGACTATGTACCAGATGAAGATCATTTTTTGGAATTCCAAATCTATCCTCTGTTCAATGATGAGATAATCTTTTTTTTTTTTTTTAATTAACCAACCTCATTGTCTGGTCTTAATCTGGTATCAAGATATACAGAAATACCAGACAAGGTTATATTAAGAATTCATTAAATAACTACCCTGAATTCATAGTAAATTTTCTGCATATTAAAAAAATGGAACATATACCTGGCCGGTGTGGCTCAGTGGATTCAGCGCTGGCCCATGGACTAAGAGGTCCCGGTTTGATTCCTGGCCAGGGCACATGCCCAGGTTATGGGCTCGATCCCTAGTTGGGGGTGTGCAGGAGGCAGGCGATCGATGTTTCTCCCTCACATCGATGTTTCTATCTCTCTCTCCCTTCCTTTCTCTCCAATCAATACATATTTTTAAAAATGGAACATAATTATGGAAAGTGTCCTTATTGTTCAAAAATGCTTTTTACTTCATAACAATGCATAAAAATGCAAGGGTATCCCCATAATTCACCAAATTAAATATATATGTCCACAGCTCTTGGTCACGATAATGTCAATGGCTGTCTTTTGGTTTTCTTTCCATTTAGGACCCAACATTACTGAAGCTGATCTTATTCCCTCCCCATCAAATTCTTTACATATTTTATAGAGAAACTGCTGATAAAAATCTCTGAGAGGGAGAAATGGAATTCTAAAATACTCGAGAAACAGAGTTTTGAGGTTATAAAACCTTTATAACCTGGGTGAGGCATACATTTTGACTTAGGATGTTTTAAGATGTCTGTATCTTTGGACAAACACCAAAGTCATACGCCAACAGTTACAGAAGACCTGACGATAGAGTCATTCTTAAGTAGGACACAAGGCAGAAAATTAACATAAAGCCAACAATCTAAAAAAAGAATCTCGGTTTAGAGAAAAGAGGCCACAGGGACTCAAACATATGTGATTTTTACATTTTTCCTCTTCCTTACGGTCCCAGTAATGCTGGATTGAGACCAGCATAGCACAGACTTCTTTAATTGTTGGGGAAACTTGACCCTGGTAATGGTTCTGCCATCATCTGGATGACATTGGGTGTTTTCTTACTTTCTGTGCTTCTTTGGACTCATCTCCCTAATAAGGAATTTAGATCACCATATTTCTTTTTTTTTTCTTTATTGATTTTAGAGAGAGAGGAAGGGAGAGGGAGAGATAGAAGCATCAATGAGAGAGAACATCAATTGGCCGCCTCCTGCATGCCCCCCACAGGGGATTTGGCCCACAACCTGGGCATGTGCCCTGACTGGGAATTGAACCAGCGAACTCTTGGTGCATGGATCAACGCTCAACCACTGAGCCACACCGGCCGGGCATAGATCACCATATTTCTAAGATGTCTTCTGGATCTGAATGTCTACATATATATAAAAGAAGGGGCCAAGTCTTAAAACCAAATACTTAGTTTCCTTATTTTAAAGGGAAATGGGATTCATGTGCACCTAAATACATTATAGAAATGATATTTTGGTCAAAATGTCCAAACACAGAAGCTTGATATTCCTAAAACTACAACCTTGGCCTGTTTTAAGGAGATTTTCAAACTAATTACTGATGCCATAGGACAGAGAGGAGTGGTTTTACACACAAAATATCTTCAGGTGCAGCCAGCAGCATGGACAATCACACAGCCAAAATGCAGAAGCAAAGATGTCAAGTTCAAGGAGAAGAAACTATGGTATAAAGAGAATAAAGGAACCATGACTATAATTGGAGTTGCCCTTTGTGAGATAGATAGTCAAGAAGATTTGGCGTTATGAGCAGAATCACTGGGTCACTGGGAGAAAGTAACCAATTATCTATCAGATGCAAGAAATTAAAATTAACTTTTTCTTCTATGGGAAGAAAAAAATGTGCCATTCTATCAATGCCTCTACAGCATTTCTGATTTCACCTATTTTTTTTTTAAGTGACGATGTCAGAATAACCCTTTGAACAAAGGAAAGAGAATGTGTAGAAAGATCAAAGCACTACTCTGTTACTAGACATTTTATAAATTGAGAAGACTTTGTGAAGTAGGACATTTTTACATATCCTCAAGACTGAGTTAACGTGCATAGGAAATTACTATTAGGCATATGGGATCAAAATTGAAGTTCCTGTTGCATGGCGTATTGCCACATTTTTATAGAAATGGCTTAGATGATGTTGGAGGATATAAAACTGCTAATAATGCAGTGCATGGATTCATACCAGCAATTTAGCAACCAAGTGCTGAGGGTTCATATCTCCGAATGCTGTGATCTGGGAGGTCCCAGCCATAGCATTGCACAGTGTAAACAGAGCTGTCTTAGGGGTAAGTGACACCCTGGGTACCAGTTCAGACTTAGCCCCTAATTAGCTATGAGGCCTTGGGCAAATTGCTTTCCCCTTCTGAGCCTTCATTTGTTTATCTTTAAATGAAGCATCTGGGCTCAAGGATCCTCCAGTTTAAGATTTTACTGATAAATACCAGAATATGTTCTATACCAGAGTTTCTCAATCCTAAATGCATATTAGGAACAACTGGGAGTCTTCAAATGATACCCACGCCAGGGCCACAAGTTTACGGAGGGTGAGGACTTTACATTGGTGGTTTTAAAAAGCTCCCAAGAGTTTTTTAAATAAAGCCGGGGTTCAGAACCACCGTTCTATACTTAATGGAACATTTGAAAACAACATTTAATATACTTTTCATTATTCTTTTTGTAGACTGTCTGGGTCCTTTATTACCATGGTTTTTCCTATTTTAGCTGAAAGTATTTTAAGTATCCTTGCTTACTCAAGAGAAAAGAAAAAGAATAAAAGAAAAAGGAACTAATAAAGTTTTTTATTTGTTAGAATTCCTTTAAAAATTATATTGTTGGAGAAGAAAAATGTTTGGCCACATCAAATTTTATGACCTTCACAAATAAGGAAAGATTAAACTGACAAAGCGAAGAAATGCGCACAAGCAACTAGTGAGTGGGTGGGTGAAAATTTGTTGTTGCATTTTGATTCTTTTACTTTGCTTCTTCAGTGAGGCTGCCTTATAAATGACAAGGAAACCAGCAGTTTAAGAAAGATAACCAACTTTTTAATAATAATTAGAAGATAAAAAGTCATTGATCAAAGATAACCAAAAAAGAAAAAAAATCATACTTCTCAGTATTGTCTGTTTTCTATGACTATGAGGTTGTTTTAAAGGTCATAGTTCCCTCTTTTAATTTTTGAAGGAATGACAAGCTTTTCCACTAGTAGGTGGGAGGTGTGTGGGTAGTTGAATATATGCACAGGTGCAATCAACTTTAATTAAGACGAATCATCTTAACAGGCAGATGGAAAAATGCTTTAATCTTCTTTAAAAGAAACAGAGACATTCAGTCACTAAAAATATTAATGCATAGGAAGAAAAATATCATTTCCATTCTTCCTAAAAGATGTAATTCTGAAAATAAATTCATAAATGTTTCTGAAGCAAACACTTAATGCTAAGAAGAAGAATTCCTTCATCATGAAGGGTAATAAGAATATTTCATTTCTATCAAAGTAAATGCCAAACTTAGATGTTGTAATCACAGTTAGTAATAGCTGTATTTGGGGGTGGGGAGTTAAAGAAGTATTAGCTATTATGGTTTTATAAGAAAAGAAAAGCAGGAATATTAAGCCTTCTGGGAAAATATATGGATGGCTACAGAACTGAATATATATAGTACTACATTTCTTGGTGATTTTAATTCACCAACTCTCTAAATAAATATGGTTAGAGAAACAAATGGTGTTTGGGAATCGTTGTTGGCCAATCTGAAGTTTTTTATAGCATTCCTTGGGGGGAAATATGCATATAAATTTGAAGGAGAAAAACAACAGTTGTTAGGGTAAAGTCTCCAATGAACAAGATTTGGAATACCCACAATGGTATTTCAAAAGGTTAGTCAAGATCAAGTAAGGCTATAGGCAAAACCAATAGAAACATATTTAAATGTTGATATCTTAATATTTAGAGGGGATTTAGGAGAGTTAGAATTTGTTTCAGATTGTGCTTCTACACAACATTATTTTTCAGTCAAGTCATTGAAACTCTTTGCATTTCACTTTGTAAATATGAAGGAGTTAAACAGGACAATTTCTAAGGTCCAGAAAATGTTTATTGAGCTCCTACTATGCAACTCATGGTCTAAGAACAGAGAGTAGGCAGTCAATGATCTTATTCTCCACCTGTATTCTTTGGAGCCTAGAAAGGTAAGATACAAGAGTTCTCTTGGAAATTTTATGTGGCAATATCGTCCGCTTCTCCCTCACTCTCACCTTCCCTCCCTCCATTTTCTTTTCTCATTTTTTTCAGCTTTCTTTTAGTTTAAGTTCATGTCACTTGTCCCCTTGTTTCAACACCTGTCATTCTTTTTTCTTCATGGCTTTTTATGTACACACACATATACAATACATGTTTGAACTGTTGACTCACAAAGTGGCTCAGGAATAAAGGGGTTTATTTTTCATTGTTTGCAAATTAAATGGAAAACAAAGCCAGGGCCTGAATTAGATGTTATTTCTTATTTCTGACATTACCGAGACGTTTTATTACTGTGATGTCTTGTTTCATAAGTTATCTGGTAGCAGACTTCTTTGTGGCAAAATCAATCTGCATGATGAACAAGGCCACAGAGAATTACAATAGCCATTGTTTTGCATTAGGCTCATGGGTTAAAGAATAGGAAGAAAAGCAGAAGAAAAGAAAAACACAATAGAAAGAGGATGAGGAGAGAGCAGTACTGTATATAATACAAGATTTTTAAGATGAAGCTATATGGATCATGCCTCAAACAAAACAGCGGTCTTCTCCTTGGGGTCTCCAAACCTACCCAGGCCACTGGAGTGAATTCTGGATGCCCAGGCACCGTAAACATCAGAACCTAATACCACGTTGTGACACAGGCTGAGAGCACCAGAATGGCACAGTGCAGAGGCCAAGGAGAAAGAGAAACAGAATATCTTGCTAAAATGCTCAGCTCTAAATCTGCTAGTCTTCTTTACTATTTATATCTTTGTAATAATTTTGTTGACTGCCAAGTCTTCCCTCAGAAGGTGCTCTCTCTATTAGTAAATGTATCTCTCATCTTCAGTTGAATTCTTCACCAACATTTCAAAACAAAGATTCTAGCACCTGGAATAGTGCCTGGTACACAGTAGGTATTTGATCAATGTTCATTGAATGAATAAAAGATTGCATGTATGGCCCGGTTGGTGTGGCTCAGTGGTTGAATGTCAACCCATGCACCAAGAGGTCACCGGTTCGATTCCTGGTCGGGCCCGGCACATGTCCAGGTTATGGGCCCAGTCCCTAGTTGGGGGGCATGCAGGAGGCAGCCAATAGATGTTCTCCCTCATCGATGTTTCTATTTCTCTCCCTCTCCCTTCCTTACTCTCTCTCTCTAAATTCAATAAAGAAAAACAGTTTTAGAAGAAAAAACAGATTGCATCCATGCATATACATAGTTAAAACACTCATATATTCATAGCATTGAGAAGAATAAAATAATTGGAAATAAACTTAACCAAGGGCATAAAAGATATTTACACTGAACATTACTTTTTCTATTAATTTTATAGACTCACCCTACTCTAATTTGGTATTCTAGAATTTAGCATAAGGCTGATCCTTCATTTCCATAAAGTTTGACGTGGATCCCTTATGCGGATGCACATTACCACCTGATGGGAACTTACTTGCTCTTTAATAGGAGACCCTCACCAGATGGAGACCCAGCGTGCTCTTGCCAGCCCTGATGACTCCTCTGTCTCTCTGGTTTTGTTTGTGTTCACATTTCATGCCCTTACAATCAGGTATCTGACATACAAGTCTTCAGAAAGGTTTGCTGTATACTATATGTTCTTACTTTCAAAAGCCTTGGAACACAGGAGTCTGAGAACTTATTCTGATGGATTCCTTTTTGCTTCTTTGTAGGTTATATTTGAATGCAAGTGGGTGCCTTTTAGGCCTTCCTTTTTCTTCCTCAGCTCCAGACCTAGGGGGTGTCTGTTAATTGGAAGCCACTACAAATGTAGCTGTCACATGAGCTCACCGACCCCAGGGACACAAAACTCAGGTATGACTCCCCTCATTGGGCTCCATAGCCTCCATGGTCTTCTCTGTTAGAAGAACTTTTAAAATTCATAAAGAAAGAGAGAATATGGAGGCCCAGGGAAACACACATTTTGCACCAACACGGATTAGGAACTGGCCTTAACTGCCGGCTGCTTGTGAGCTTTTGTAAGTCTCCTATTGATTTCTCAGGGAAGTAGGTCAGGACTGCTTTTAACCAGAGAAGCCTCACGCTGCAGGTTTCGTTTGACTATGAGAGGTGAATATTAAAAGTGGGTGTGCAAAGCAAACCTCTGCTTGATTAGCATCTGGATAAAGACTTTACTGGGAAAGCCATGGAAGTTAATAAGAATTGAGGAAATTGACAATGAAGTATTTCAACAGCTATTTTTGTGTCTGCAGCCTTTCATTTATGAGAACTATTAGGAATGGTCACTTCATGCCTTGCCTACTTAGACTAGTTAATCTGTATTTAGGAGGTTAGCATTCTTTCTATATCTCTGGTTGCACACATGTTTTTATACAAAATTTCAGTGTTTGTTGTTATTTTCTGACACTGAATTTTCCAGTGCTAATTTTATTTTTTTTTCTTCTCATGATGACTAACCACTTTAGAAGGAAAAGAGATTCTATTTGAATCTGCTTAGAAGCAACACTTCACACATCACCCTTTTAACCGCCCTCCATCTCCATACTAAATATTTTTTATAGTAGGTACTTTGCGTCCTCCTGGTTTCCACCTTATTCATTGGTTAATACCCATACCTTTATGGAAGTAAAGCTTTTATTTATAAGATAAATCATTTGTAATCAAAAGATAAAAATAAATGTTCATTACTTGTGAAAAACACATCACCAACCCAGTTATATAGAATTTTTTTTCTTTTGCTGATGAATCATTTTTTCACAATCATATTGTCATGTTGCCCACCCGTTCGTACAAAGAAAATGGCCTCTCTGTTCTCAGAGCTGTTCCTTAGAGGAAAAGGGCAACTGTGCTCCACCGGGTGTGATGTCCTTCCTCCTTCAAGGCTTAGATATCATCCAGCAACCTGAAAACAGCCTGCCTCCTGTGGGAGCAGAGAATGACTTACATTCTCACCAATGTTTCCGGCTCCTCACATCAGGTCTTGCCGGATCCACTTAAGATGTCTGATCCTTTAACCAAGCTTCACTGAAGAGAGTTGTGTAGACAGCACTGAATCTCTGAAAATTAATTCATGTCTGACCTTATTTCATTTTAAATAAAATATGCATTCGTTTCACAGATATCTGAAAGTCAGTCACCCTTTAGAATTGCAAGTTACATTTTACAAGGTCTTTTCATATATACAATTGTATCTAATTTTTTACAACAATCCTGTGAGGCAAGTATGAAATAAAACAATGGAGACTTGGAGAGTTTGTCTTGCCCTAAAAGCACAGCTGTTCAGAAGCAAATGAATCTTTGGACCCAAGGACATTTGACTTCCATGTCCTTTTCCATAGGTATACCTCCAGTGACTCCCCAATCTACCTTCCATTACAATGAGATTGTTTTTTAAGGTGGTCAAACAAAGGAATTTTAAAAAACAAAGGTATAGAAATGACAACACGTTTTTATTCTCCTTATCATCTTCTGGAAATTAAACAGCAGAAGGGCCATACCCAGTACCATGTACAATCTAGCTGATAGCTTTTCTATCTACAATGTAATATCTTAATATTGCTTCCAGAACCATTGAGTGAAAATCTATGCCATGCTATTTTTCATGGACCTCTCTCTAATTCTTTTTTAAATACATTTTTATTGTTTTGTGGGTTTTTTTAGAGAGAGAGAGGAAGGGAGAGATAGAAACATCGATGTGAGAGAGAAACATTGACCGGCTGCCTCCTGCACGCCTCCTACTGGGAACCGAACCCACAGCCCAGGCACGGGCGCTGACCTGGAATCGAACTGGAAACTCTCAGTCCATGGGACAATGCTCAATCCACTGAACCACACCTTCCAGGCAACTAAGATTACCTTTAAAGTTTGGAAATCATGGTAGTTCTATCAGACTTTGCTATTAAAAAAATGTTATCTTGGGAAAAACCAAGAAATCCACAAATATGAATTAATGATGCAAAACATAGTCATAGGAGGCTATAGACACTTAAAAAATATATAGTCTTTGCTCCCAAAAACTTCCCATTTAATTGTGCAGGTGAGAAACACACATCCATTTTAGTCAAAGAGTCGTTGATCATTCAAGGAACACACATTAAGGGGACTTTGTGCCAGTAAAATGTGATAGTTGCTGATATAAAGAGAGTCAGTAGGGTGTGCTGACGATTTAGTTGGGGAGGCAAGCATTTAAATACAGTGGTGTTGTTAGAAGAGCTTTTATTTTATATATGAAGGAGCAGAGCTCATCAAAAAGGAAGCAGAAGAGACAGAGTCCAAAAAGGATTACTAATGAGGATGTCATATTGCATGAAACCAAGAGAAATGTCTTCAGATAGAGTAAGCAACAATGTCAGACATTCTGTGAGGTTTAAGAGAACTAAGTGTGAGAAGAGATCAGGTCCAGAGAGCAATTAGGAGGCCCCGGGTGACTTTGGATGGAGCAGAAGAGGAAGCTGGGTTGTAGGAAATTAAGGACGAAATGGGGGACAAGAAATGGAGGCAGCCAGTCCAGAATATTCACGTCAGTGGTTTGGCCATGAAAGGGAAGTGGAAAATCATCGCTGGATGTAGAATCAAGCTGTTTTTGCTGAAACATTAATGGACAGTTTTATTATAGTTCATATGAAATGATCATTTATATAACTTGGCTTAGATGCCAAAGTGCATTCCGCAGGCTTAAAGTGAGATCATCAGTCAACAAAGAAGGACCCTTGTGAGGCAATCTGTTTTAATTTTTTAGGTTTGAAATTTCTCTTAGAGCAAACTGACAGAAGCTCATCACTTTGACATCTCTCTCTTGTCATTAATCATTGGTAAAGGGTTAATAACTAATCGATGACAGAATGAAACTAGATTGTAAATACAGAGGCAACTTTGATATTCAGAATGTGATGACTTAAACAGAGCCACGTTTCACTTCAGTTCTGATTGTTTTGTTAGAAGTTGTTGACATTTCAATCTTTTCCCAGCTTTCTAGTTCTTGGCAACCTAGGTTTCTTATTTGTAATATAGAAACAAAACCACATTAAAATTACCACCCATTGCATTATGGTTGGCTCTACTTGCATTCTTTATTTGCTGACTCTACCTATTGTTTCCTTTTCCCTTTCTTGACTTAATTGTATCATTTCACATCCATAGTGACTTGATACAAAAAGAATAGAAAACTTATATTTTATTGAATGTAACTGAAAGTTGACCAGAAGAAAGTGAAGGAGGAACTTCCCCTCCCTCATCAATTGTCAGAAAATATTATAGACTCTGGATTTAAAATGTTTCCTGTAAGTTCAGCAGCTCTGGATATACCTAGCTAGATAAGATATAGTGTTTCAAAATCCATGTTACTAACACTCCCTCCTTCCCTTTTAGATTCTCCTTAGTATATTTACTCCTTTCATTCGAGATTAGCAATAGCCCGGATTCTCCAGTTGATGGTTAGTCTACCAGGAGTGAAACATTTAATTAACCTAGCTCCCATCAGCTGAAAACAATAATGAGTTTGCTTCAACTGGAAAATACCATGCACCACCTCAGACACTTCATTAAATTTGGAATCGCCACCCATTTATTGAGTTCTGAAAAAAGAATTTTTTGACAGTTAAAAAGAAGTCTTTTCAAATGTTTTATAACTTACACCCATTTTTACCTGGGAACACATGCCTTTAAGAGCACCAGTCACGGCATAGCTGCCTGGATTTATGCAGTGCTGTTCCACCAAAGAGGTTAGATGACTTATTTGAATGTGTTTTTCACTCTCTTTGCTAATTGATTTCAGTAATAAATAATGTCAATCAGATTGGGATTCCTTTTTTAAAATGTTGGTTTCTCTTATTTTCTTTTAAAAATGAATCTTTTTGTCCTCAACCACTGAGAAATGATCAATTTTCATGGCTCAGTCACTTAAACAGAAACTGATGACAATTTCACATCTACAAAATGGTCTACATTTAAATGCTTTATGGCTATATTCTTTATATCTTTCCCCTAATAAATCTGCCTAGAATGGAATGGGCATTTTTTTAAATAGGGCACTTAAGAGAAGCAATGAATTTAGCATTCAGCGTAGTTCCTTTTTGGCTGAATAACTATATTGATTTCAGTGTGAAATTTTCTAAGTCATAGGATCTGGTTTTGTTTTTCTTTGGTGTTTTTTTGTTTTGTTTTGTTTTGTTTCATGTAATGGTCAAACATTTTTCATAGGCTTTTATTTCCTCAATTTCAACAACCCTCTCAAATCACTATGCCTATTAATTCAACAAGTTCAATTAATAGTTATCATATAACAACTTTAACAAATCTTGCATTGGGCCAGTGTTACATGAAATAAAATAAGAAAAAAAGGTATATCCTTTGTCCTCCCTGACCATTTGTTTTCATGATGAATAAGACAGAAAAACTTTTTAATACCCATACTATTACAGAAGTAAAAAGTGCTCTCAGAATTTGAAGGAGAGATTTGTAGACAATCGCATTAAACTCTATAAAATAGTAGACAGACTCTTAGCAGGGATCCAAAGATTAGATTTTGTTTTATGGAGTTACTGGGGAAGTCCTTTCAACAAAAGAGAACATCAGTCAGAAAGCCTGAGAGGCAGGAAGGAGGTCATTTATTTGGGGATCTACAGACCATCCAGTAATCCACAGATGCATCAAGTACAGCCAGAAAAGACTCACAGTTTTAGCATCTAATATTTTCATTTGAAAAGAGAGAAAACTGAGGCATAAAGAGATGAACTGACAAATCTAAAGTCTCGAAGCTTTTCAGTGGTTGAACTAAGATGGAGCCACCTCTTGTAACATCAGCCCCTGTCCTCGCCTTCTGGATACTATTTTGTTAGAATGTAGGGCAAACATTGGGGGGGGTATGATATGTCCAATAGGAGTCCCATATTTATACCTAATATTTAATTAACTGTAGATGTCAAAGTGTGAGAAACACATTTAAATGCACACCAGACATTGAATTTTCTGTTTGAGGTATTCAACAGGAGGGAAAGAGATCTGTCCTAGGTATATTTCATGTGTTTAAAATTAAATACAACTGAAGGGATCTTGATTTTTTAAAAACTGACTGTTGTAGCTTTATTTCTGAATTGAAAGATGTTTCTGCATTTTATAAATCTGAAACAGAGAGGCTGCTTCTTAATGGAGAGAATCGCTGATTAAATTGCACTTACAGATTCAGCAGCCAGAGAACGTAAACACAGGGGATAAACATGTCTGTCTGCATCAATTCAAGGCAGCTGCAGTCTACCCCCAGAAAGGTGAGCAATTATTTATGAAATTATATCCTCGTCAGTGATTCTATATTTCAATCCTAGGAGAAACTCAAGGAGGAAAACAGACAATGTCATGGTCCCAATTAACCAAGAAGTCAGATGCATTTTCAAAATCAAGAGATTTTACTTATACTCTAGTTAACCTCACCATCCTGAAAAGAATTTATTTAGCTTTAAAAATATTAATAATTAAACAGGCCTGGGTGTTCTTGCAGAACTGTTTTGTTTTTTGTTTTTTGTTTTTTTAAAGGTGAGTGCCTGATTCTGTCAACTACACATGAACACAAATCTGAAGACAAAAGAGTTGATGTTCAAAAGCATTTTGTGTAGGGTTTTTTTGTGGAGTTTTTGTTTGTTTTACCAGATCAGTTTCTAGGTTAGTGATGTTAGAGCCCTCATTGCCATTGGCTGGGCTTTTTGACCATTGGAATGGTTTTTTCCCTTGGGGTAGCCACAAGCCATCAGGCTACTGCATGGTTATGAACAAGATGCCAGCAGCTAAGGACAAAAGCCCTATGTCCTTGGAGGTAGAATCACTAGTTGGTAGCTAAACATTGAGAATCTCACAGACCAAGGAAATGTACACATATATCCTTAAGTTATGCTTAGAGTCACTGAGGTGAGCACTCAGTCTCTTTGCCCAGATTATTTAGGGGATTCCAAGGCCCACCAGGCAGACTACATGCCTTCAGGGTCAGCTAAGAATCCTGGGTTACAGAAGAGCCCAGGGTAGTGACTAGGCTATTACAGAATGAATTTTGAAGGGTGCTGAAAGGTTTTCCACCCCCTTTCTGAATTGATGAAAACTGTTAGGTAGTCCATGCCAGACAAGTTTGGGTGTCTGGTTTCTTGCACCACAACAGATTCATGGTGTGATAATGCAATGAAAAAAAGACTGAAAGGAGACTAAGAGAGGTGGGGGCGGGAAGGGGAGAATATATGCATCAATAAAACTACTGGGGGGAAAAAGGAGGAGGCAGGAAAACCACAAGAAACATACAGAAGAATTTAAGTGAATTTAAATGATACGGCATTAGAGGGCTAGTCAGCTTGACAACCTCTAATAGCCCCTGAGGACATCCCAGTATCACAATAATTAAGCTATCAATACCATGTCACTGCTATTACAAATGACCAGGGACAATGATAGTCACCACTGTGAAGCCTCCCCTGTTCAGATTACCTTGCTAAACACTTTATGTACATTAGCACATAGTAGGCACACGATAATGATCACAATGGCTTTGAGTCATGAAGATGGCTATATGTTACTATACCCTTCTTTTTAGCCTATAAGTGGAATAATAAATAAATATAAAAATATATTTTTAAAAATTCCTTCCAAAGTCATTCCTTTTGGAAATATAATGAACACAATAAGCTGATGAACAAAATAGACCCAGAGACACAGAAGTAGGGTTCAGACTGACAAACCTCAGAGGAGGGGGTAGAGGGAAGGAAGAGATAAACCAAAGAACTTATGCATATATGCATAACCAGTGGACATAGACAACAATGCTGTGGGGGGGAGAGGGCGGGGATGGGAGGAGGGTGTCAATGGGGGAAAAAGGAGAAACATCTGTAACAAAAATAAATTAATTAATTAAAATAAATAAATAAATAACATTGCAGTTAGTAAATGTAAGTTGGAGCAGTTGCTTCACCAACAATGCCTAATGTTTTAGGCATCACTGGACCTCAAGTGACTTAAAAAAGAGAAAGGTATGTGAGTGTGTGTGTGTGGTAGGGAATGGGAGTCTAGTTTTTTGGTTTGGTTTTGTTTGCATGTTTTTTGAGGGATGTTATTTCTGTGTTTTTTATTTATTTATTTTTAACTTATCTTTATTGTGGAAAATATTACAACTGTTTATCTTTCCAAGCTGTTTGCACAAAAACAGCCCTGGAAGATAGAGACTGTGACTTCCTCCAGAGCAAAGAACACTTCTGTGTTTCTTAACAAAGTGAATGGAAAGGCAAAGGTTACATCTGATTATATATATATATATATATATATATATATATATATATATATATATATACCATTTATATCCATAATTATAAAAATATAACATCCAAAAGTCTTAAATGGGAGTATTATTAAAAGGCTGAAAAAATGAAACTTGACAGAAGGAAACTCTGTATCTCCACTAATGTGAAACATTGTTGAGTATGAAGAAACTCTCTGGCAACGCCAGCCCACCATTGCTGCTTTTTATTCATAACAATACCAGATGAATGGGCCTGTGTCATTATTTTCCTTTGCTCCTTCTTTAGCCCCATTCATGACTGAGGTGGTCCAAATATTCTAATCAAAGGATATATAAAATAAAACCATGTAAAAGAAAGATAAAAATTTTAGGTAGGAAGTTATCATTTGAGTTCCCAAATTCACTGTAAAACATATTACACTTTGCCTTCTTCTCATGTGCACACAAAAAGTTACAGCGATAAAATGCAAGTTAATCACTTCTCCCATGCTTCATATCCTCCATCTCTCTACACACATTTAAAAAATACTAACAAGCAATTAACATAAAAATTATTATCATTAGAGAGACTGCCAAGTATCCTCATTTATAGTTAAACAACATTATAATGTCCCATCAACTAGGAAAAACATGCTTCCTGGAACAATTAATGTGAAGGCCATATGTAGAAAATTGTATATTGAAATGAAATTGATTCATAGTCTACCCCTATTGCCTTATTTTATCTCTTCCTGTTCCTTATCCTCATCAAGAATTATAAGCTTTTAAGATATGAAATTATTAAATTAGGTGTGTCTTTTATACATTATTAAAAGAGTTGAAAGTATAAATTTTATTTGACATAGATTTTTTAAATTAAAACAGAAAGAGTAAATGTGCTTTAAATGGAAGACCAGAAAATTATCAAAATTTACATTTCCAGTAAAAAGCCAGAGGGGTATGGAGAATAGAAATACCAGTCTTACTTTTATTCTTGAAATGTAAAAAAAAATACCACTTGAGACTCAGGAGTCGTGAATGTTATATTATTTCATATCACTTATTCTGTCTCTGTGGTCTCAGCAGGCATCTACAAATCCTATCTGGCAAGAGTGAAGGGGAGAGTTGTATCACTGAGCACACTGCAACAGTAATTATAGGTTAACTCTCAATTATCACCAATTTTGGATCTACTTTTTGGATTACAGAAAGACTTGAAGAGCCCCTATTATTTTGTTAGCATCTGACAGTGTCTTTCTATTTTCTTCCAGAGTCAAAAGTAAATAGCATTAGATTATTCATGTATGTTACTAATATTTTTCCTCCCTTCCATTTATGTAAAATAAAACATTAAAGTTAAAAATAACTCAGGGCATGCCCTTTCTCTGAAGAGTTGATACATGGTTAACAGCACACAGGAAGAAATTCAGTCCTCAGATCCCTAAAAGCTATAAAGGGCCTGGATCACTTTTCCAGGTACAAGATTTGCTTTAGAAGCACACAAAGCTCATTTTGGAGTCAACTGGAGAAGTCTGTGACATACAGTACATAGACTGATTCTAACAGATGGATTTTTCTTGAAAGAACTTCATTAGTTGATCATTTCTTCTACATGTACTTTTTCTAGCTAATTGGTGTAGCTGCCAGCTGGAGCCGTGAAGGACCCTCCAAAGAAACTGGTAGGTAAGGAGAAAATTCAATCATTTCACCAATGCTAGGATGAAACATCTATTAATTTCACCAATGCATATTTGAAAGTAACATTTTTTCTTTAAAACATTTCTTCTCCATCTTATTTCAAAACCTTACCTGATCTGTGTTTAAAATGAATTAATTATCTATAAGAAACTTTCTACTTTAATAAATACGGACCAGGGTTTCCCAAACTTGATACTCTTGACTATTGACATTGTGGACCAGATAATCCTGTGGTGTGTGTGTGTGTGTGTGTGTGTGTATTATATGTGTTGTGTGTGTGTGTGTGTGTGTGTGTGTGTGTCTGTGTGTGTGATGGGTTATCCTGTGCACTATAGGCTGTTGAGCAACATCCCTGGCCTCTACCCACAGGATTTCAGTAGCATCCACAGTTCTGACAACCAAAATACATCTCCAGACATCGCCAAATGTCCCTGGGGGCAAAACTGCCTCAGCTGAGAACCACTGTTTTGGAAATAGGTTGTTTCTAATTTTTAATTCAATTTTTAAAACAAGTTTGAAAATAATTGGATATAGGCGAGTAGGGGTGTATTTAACTCCAGACATGTCCAACATATTACAAATTGTTGCCTTTAGTCAGGTAAATGAAACGTATTTGGGGGAGAGGGGTTATTTAAGCAGCTAATGCTTTCATAAATTTCTCTGGGTAAAGAAAAAAAGTAGACAAGATAAGTGGTTTTTAAGTACCAATGAATATTAATTATCTAAGGAATGCCATCATCATCTTCATCATCAAAAGTATTAAGCATTTCTTTTCCTTTAAGGAAAGTTCTCAGTGTGACTGACTGTATGAATAAATAAATAACAAAATCCTGTGTTGGGATCATTTGAGATATGAATGATGAATTATCAACTTAGTCACCTCAGGCATTTTTAAATAAGGGATAGTAGTGTAATCTAATGAAATGGACTTTGAGGAAACTGGGGCTGTTTTGATTTTACTATATTCTTATGGAGTGATTTCAGGCTGACAAAGGATTAGGCATTTAGATACTGACATTTCCTGGTGTTTGAAATTCAGTGGGAAATATAATGTTCACCACCTATTTATTTCTTAGTGATTTTCTCCTAATTTATATATAGATAGGTCTGGAAAGAGTACCAAAGGAATACATGCTAATTAGCATGGCTTTAAAAGGGAAACAATGAGACTATTCTAGTTTAGAGTGAAGGTCAGAATATAACAATATAGAGTATGCGGGGAGAGTCATTCGTTATATTAGAGGAAAAAAAGTACTGCCTTGGCTGGTCTGGCTCAGCACGTTGGCCCGCAGACCAGAGAGTCCCAGGTTCGGTTCCCGCTAAGGGTACGTACCTCGGTTGTAGTTTGTCCCTGGCCCTGGTTGGGGTTGTGTGGGTGGTGACCACTCAATGTGTCTCTCTCACATCGATGTTTCTCTCTCTCTCTTCCTCCCTCTCTCCCTCCCTCTCTATCTGAAGATAAATGCAAAAATGTCCTCGGGTTAGGATTAAAAAAAAAAAAAGTACTAAATTTAATCTGAATTGTTATCTTCCCAACAAAGGTTTTCTAACACAGATTAGCTCAAGCAGGCTTTTAATATAAGATAAATTTAACACCGATCAATTCCATGTGTGAGTGTACAATTTCTCCCTCCAAATCAAGGTAGTTACCTAAAAAATTCAGTGTCTGTCTTCTTGGTTAGACTTTCCAGAGCCACTGTAAGAATTTAGACTTTCCACTTTATTTAAAGGAATCATTCTTCATTTTATTTAATTTTTTTAAAACTTATCTTTATTGCTGAATGTATTACAGATGTCCCCCCCTTTTTCCCCATTACCCCCCTCCTCTCCAATCCTGCCTTCCCCACACTATTGTCTGTGTCCATTGGTTATGCATATAAGCATAGAAGTTCTTTGGTTTATCTCATCTGCCCTCCCTCCCCCCTTCCCTTTGAGGGTCAATGAATAGGTTATATCCTGCAGGTTTTCACTTTGGATTCTAGAGCACACTCTTTTCTTTAGCACGGCAGAGAAGAAAAAGAATACCTTTTGAGACACCGACTAAAAGGACTAAGGATCATGCCCTACCTACGTGCGTGATGTGTGCGTGAAGGGCCTGGTGTCATCTGAAGTTACCCACTGACCCGTCAGGCCCCCGGACGACCTGCATGCACACTTACTCTCTGCGGGTTCCTTAGACTTGCGGCCGCTGGACGACTTCCTCAGCAGGCTGCGCCCCGAGGTGAAGAGGCTGGTCAGTTCCTCCAAAGGACTCGTGGGTGTTCTGGACCGCGAGCCGCTGGGAGCTGCCCCGTAGGTGCCGACCGAGGCGTTGACCATCTTGCTCCCATCCTGCGACACTGGCCTGGGGGTCGAATGAGGCACTGATGGAGAGCTCCTTGAGAGGCTGCCGGAGTGCACGGCGTCATACGGGGGAGGCCTTTTGAGGCTCAGGGGGGTGAGGGACCGCCCCATGCTAACAGGTGACGGGGAGGCCGAGTGACTTTTCGGGTAGCCGTGGGGGGACTGAGCTCGGTACAGGGTGGAAGGCGGGGGAGGGGACGAGGAGAGCGCGGTGGCCGCCGCAGGTCCCAGGGCCCCGCTCTGGTCCTTGTCCAGTTTAGGGTGGCTGGCAGGGTGAGGGGGCAGCGCCGATGGGGATGCTCCGGCCTGTTTCATGTAAGACACGTTTTCCAGCACCGGGAGCTTGGTGACCTCCAGCGGGGTGAGCGGAGATTCGTCGGAATTGGGGGAGCACTGCACAGGGGCCGGTGGGAACACCAGCAGAGGGGGGCGGTGAGAAAGCAGGTTGGGGAAGGGCGGAGGGATGTCACAAAGCAAACCCTTCGGAGTACATGGCACTGAGGACTTGGCGAAGTCCAAGTCAGGCACCGTGGGAGTAGCACACTGCGAAGAACAACTGTGATGGTCAAGGTCACATTTGGAGTCTTGGCCCAAGTCATCAAAAATGGGGTATTTCATTTCCTCGTAGACGGCCTCGCTCTGGTCGTCATCCTCTTTCCTGAAGTCGCGGAGGATGTTCCCCACCATCTCGATGTACACGGGCTCCTCGTCCTCGGGGTCCCCCGCGGGACTGCTCACCTGGGACAGCGAGGAGTCACGCGTGAGCGACGTCCTCCTGGGCCCGTGCTTTTTCATGTACGTTTCATCGAAAGAGGTGCTGAGCTGAGTGTTTGGGTTCCGTTTTGGTTTTGGAGGAGGAATCTTCTTTGAATATTCATCACTGTTGGGTCTCGGTTTGGCTGAAACTAAAAAAGGGAGAGAGCGAAAGTGAAACCGATGAATACAACTGGAAATTTTTCAAAAATAATTTGCACTTGAATTTACAATTGCACTTTTGGGTAGTCTGCTTCATTCCTAGCTTGAGGTTTAGACTAAAAAGAAAACAAAAGTAGGATATTCCCCATAGTAAGAAAAAACTGATGACAGAATAATAGTAATATTTATCTTCAAACTAATGTTAATAGTCCAGTACTGGTAAATGCATTAAAACCAGGATTATTCATCTCCCTGTCCCAGAATTTCTAAGTCTAAATCTTCAAATGAAACATCTTGGATAAAACAATCACAGATTTTCTAACGATTCAGCTCCAAGAATTAAGGGAGAAACTCAGGAAAAAAATTCTAGAGTGTCTGTTAGCATAAATGGTCACAAACATATTATGGGGGCTGAGTCCTTCTGATGATGTGGTTATTGCACGCAATCACATTTTGCTTTCATTTAGGATAAAAATGTTCCAGCACGCTAGACTTAATCTCTGCCTTGGTTCAGACAAATAACTTCTATGGAGATGGGTCTGATACTTCAGGGGAAATTGATGTGAAAATCTTATGAGTCTAGACAAGTTAATCTCCAAATCTTCAGGTATTGTTGATTAGGGTGTATTTGTCTGTTTTTGTTCATAAGATCTCTTATGATATCCTAAATGCTATCTTGGAATGAATTTATTAAATATGTTATCCTGACACATAAGAACCCCATCAATAGTTTTGCCAGAGAATAATTCTAGAGGATGACATGTAAGCTTCAGGAATAATTTCTAGAAACTCACAGGTATGTGACCAGGGCATCCCACAGCCTGCTGGAAGCCCCCATCCCCTTTGTCCTTGTGTTGAAACACAAACTTCTGATACCACTGAACAGGCTGGCAACCCGTCTGTGACTGAAATTAATAGTTTAGCACACAGGGAAGGTACTGGAGTCTTGTTATCATCTCATTATCTCATTGTGTTGATATATGATTACAGTGATTATCATTATTATGCAATGTGGCAGAATGTAGTTGTTTGTGGTAAACGTTAGCATGTAATGTAAGTTGACAGTAGAGCTTCTAGGTGTAGATCTATGAGGAAATAACAGGCTTCTCTGTAATTTGCACCCTTAAGGGAGAAGGGTCTTGAGGCACAAATCAGGAAACACCTGAAATCGCCTTTTTTTTTTTTTTTTTTTATCAACCAGCATACTTAAGACATGGAAACTTTTCTAAAACTTACAAAAGGAGAAGCAAAGATTAGTTAGGCAGCTGCTTTACACATCAAGCATGTCTTCAGAGAAAGAGAACCGATCAAGAGGCTATGTCTCTCACTTTCCTAGGTCATACCTGCTTTCAAATATTCTGTTCCATGGTGCCCATGATGCTGACGTTACTCACTACAATGGAACAGCTTTTTGAACCGTAGGTTCCTAATGTAGCTAGACTTTTTCTTTAACTCATATTAGAAAAAACAAGATGTCATTTTCCAGGAGCTATAGCCGTGGAGTCTTTTGGTGCCAAAAGCAAAAAGCCTAGAGACATAAGGGATGAAAAATACCCAGAGAATTCTTTAGGACGGACATACTGGTTTAAATTTTTGTTTGTTTGTTTGTTTGTTTTGGGAAATATATTATATATGTTAATTTTCACAATTTAAATATATCATCAGATTATATTTAAAAAACCTGAGCCCCAAAGTAAAATTATATATCCTTGAACGAGGTTGACTTAGTTCTGAAAGGACTTTGAAAGAGTCAGGACTTAGAACAAATGCCCACCCAGACTATTCTTCTGAAGCTTGTTTCCTGGCATTCTCCATGTTGCATGTCATTTTAAAATGAGGAACTTACGTTCTAGTAACATATTTGCCTTTGACTATTGGGTTATAGGGATTGAATACTTTGGGTTGGGGGTAACCAGAGAGGAAAGGAGTCTGAATAATGAGGTGCTCTGTGAATGGAGGGTTAACCTAAAGCTAGGAGTTAATGTGTGTTCATGTGATGGATAAATTCATTACATGAGAACATTCCTATTTAGAATAAGATTTTCATCTGTCTTCCCCCTAAATTATAATTCACTTTTGTTTTCTTTGACCCTTCACTAAATTCAGACATTCCAACTTAGACTTGGGTAGCTGCATGAAGAAAAATAACAGGATAGGCAGAATTTAAGCATCTACTGAACTAAAGCCTAGGTAACAGGACCACATTGAGGGGAGGCCATAACCCAGATTCCCAGGCAGTGAGGGGGGTCAGTGGTAGAGCTGGGAGTCACATGATACTCAAGGAAACAGCAGCCCAAGAACAACCCTGGAGCCAGCATCCCTCTTCCCACATAGATTAAAAGGTGGCCTTTGCAATGAGCAAAACCAATGCTTGGGTTGCATTCATAATGTCAGCAAATTACATTCATTTTTGTTTTCCAAAAACAAAAACAAACCCAAAAAATGAAATAAAGACCCTTCCTATTTATAAAATGATTGAAGAAAGAGAAGGTTCTATTCTAGAACACAATGTAGTTAAAATTATGGTAGAACAACTATTCATTAGAAAGGAATTTAGAGAATCCATTTGTACTGTGAGGATAACTCTGACAAGCCAAGTATAGATACTGTCTGACAAAGGGGAATACACTATAATATGCAACTTTCATGATGACTCTGAGGTAATCAAAACTGACAGTTGTTATGGACTGAATTGTGTACCCCCAAATTCATGTTGAAATCCTAACCCCCAATGTTATAGAATTTGGAGCTAGGGTCTTTGGGAGGTAATTAGGTTTAGATGGGGTCATAAGGGTTAGGATCTCTTAATGGATGGGATTAGGGTTCTCATGAGAAGAGAAGCCAGAGAGTTTGCTTGCTGTCTCATTCTTTCCAGCACATGAGGACCTAGCCAGAAGGTGGCTATCTACAAGCCAGGATGGGGGTTGTCACCAGAAACCAACCATGCTGTCACCTTGATCTTGGACTTGTGGTCTCAAAAACTGGGAGAAAATAAAGTTCTGTTGTTTAAGCCACCCAGTCTCCTGTAGTTTGTTATGGCAGCTCGAGCTGACTTAGATAACTGACTTAGCTAACTGTATATTATTAAGTTACACAGGCCCTATGTAAAGACCCTGTGAAGCTGAGTGGCAAACACTCATTTTAATTTCTTCTTCAGGAACTGCAGTACTTTAACTAGCTTTGTTATTTTAAGAATTAATACAACTCTTTCCCAGTCTTTTAAATGTCATTTTTCTTTGTTCTTGCCCTACACCTACTCACCCCCTGAAACCATGTCACAGAGAGCACATTACAGCTGAATACAAGGATGCTCTTCCCAAGTACCCACCCAGGAGCACCGTCCCGCCACACGACCTGTATTATTGTTCTTCTCAGTTTGATTCTGCAACCTCTGAATTGTGGCAAGGAATTTGCTTTTGGATTCTGGCCCATTTTTTGGATGTTTTTGTTTGCTGTTGCCCTTTGCTTTAGCACAGGGACTCCTTGCTCCACTCTGCTCTGCTGCCCACGAGCTGAAGCAGTTCTCCAGCCAGCCTTGCCCAGGAAATCCTGCATCACGTGGGCAAGCTTCTTCCCTCTCCCCTTCACTGGGTGCTGAGAAGAGCCTATGCAGACAGACTCATAATTCAAGCACGTTTTGTTTCCTGGTCCTCTTCCTTTGTATCAATCCAAATTTGAAATGAGAGTATTGAGGATTATTTAGAGAATAAAGTGTTAGTAAATGACAGATGATCTAGATGAATGAACAGTTTCATGTTTTTAATATTGGGACACATTTTTCCCAGGCATGATCTGCTTCCCCTTCCATATCCCCCTTACAATCTCAAGGTTCTCTCTCGAAAATCAGGAAAGGAAACAATTTCTTTCCTAATGAACTGATTTTTTTTCTCTCCACTTACCATTTATCATCTGGTTTGACCTTAGTCCAAGTACTGAGTAAATAATTTAGGGAGCAACAAAAATGTTTCAACTGTCATCTACGGTTTTTTGTTTTTGTTTTTTAAATTACCCATATAAGGCAAAGTCTGACATTTTAAGCAACATTGTCACATAATTATTTGTACTTTAACCTTATTCTAGGGAATTAAGAATTAAAGAAAAATTCATGTTTAAAATGTCATCTCTTTTGAAGGTACTTAAAATAATCTTGAGATATATACATGAATGCTGAAATACTGCTAATAAAAGACAAAAATAGTATTTTTATTGCTTTTGAATAAATTTTAAATTATTTCTAATAAGCCCAAAGATAGAAGCCATAATTCCCGTTCAGCTCCAGAACACAAATTTTAATGCTTAAAGTGCTATAATGACAGTAGCATTGAATAAGCAGAAAGTGACACTTTTGAAATGAGATATCTGGGAACAAAGGTTAGGCATGGCTTTCAGTCAGGCCCAGGTGATCTGGTTTTCACAGTTAATTTTGGAAACCCATCATGTTCTTTGTCAACCTATCCTTCTGAAATAATTTTTTCCTTATTTAAAAACAAAACAAACAGTGTAGCTCTGGCTGGTGTGTCTCAGTTGGTTGGAGCATTGTCCCATGCACCAACACATCGTGGGTTTGATTCCTAGTCAGGATGTGTATGGGCGGCAATTGATCTATTTCTCTCTCTCTCTCTCTCTCTCTCTCTCTCTTCCTCCCTCCCTCCCTCCCTCCTTCTCTTCTCCCTGAAAGCAAGGAAAATATATCCTTGGGTGAGTTTTAAGAAAAGAAAAGTATAGCCCAGCTGATATGGCTCAGTGGTTGAGCATCGACCCATGCACCAAGAGGTCGCCAGTTTGATTCCAGTCAGGGCACATGCCCAGGTTGTGGGCTAAATTCCCAGTGGGGGGCATGCAGGAGGTGGCCAATTAATGTTCTCTCTCATCAATGTTTCTAGCTCTCTCTCTCTCCCTTCCTCTCTCTCTAAAATCAATAAAGAAAAAAAAAAGAAAAGAAAAGTATAGTTCAAAACTAGGCTATTGCACCTGTGGGTGTTCTTGACCCAAGATGTGATAAAAGAAGCACAACACAGGTCAGTATCTCCTCCCATGGAAAGTCTCTGGTCCCAGAAGCCTAGAATTTCAAGGGCTTTTAAAGATGGCCCAGCCCAAACTCCATATAATACAAAAAAGAAATAGAAATTTAACTGCTCAAATTTTTAAAATCTCATTATTTATTTATTTGTTTATTTTGTGTGTGTATGTTTTTATTATTATTTTTAGTTGAATTTATTGGGGAGACATTGGTTAATAAAATTTTATAGGCTTCCGGTGTACAATTCTATAACACAGCATCTGTATATTGTACTGTGTCTTCACCACCCCAAGTCAAGTCTACTTCTATTACCATTCACCCCCCCTTTACCCTCTTCTACCTACCGCAAACACCCCTTCCCTTCTGGTAATCACAATACTGTTGTCTGTGTCTATACGTTTTGCTTTTTTTGCTTAATCCCTTTACCTTTTTCATACAACCCCCCATGCCCCAATCCTTTATACCTTTTAAAATGAAGGGGGAAAGCTGTGATTACATTATTTTGATCTCATTAGGCATAATGTATTATTTTAAAAGGTCTTCTCAGCCTGTGCTCTAATGACGTAACCATAACTTTTAGCTCTAGTTGCATAGGTATATTTAAAGAGGGAATTCAAATCACGAAATGAGAGTCCAGTGAAGAGAAGTAAGGTCCACACTGTGTGATACTACAACCGGCTGACTCTGGAAGGTGAGAGACACATTTCCCACTTTCAGCAGAACTGTGCTCACAATAACTCTCTTTTCACAACTCACGTTTCCAAGGACTTGAAGGATATTTTTATTTTCACAGTCACACACCCCACAGTACCATCTGCAAAATAGTTCCTTTTCTTTCTTTCTTTTTTAATGAAGGTGTTTGCAAAAGAATCGAAGTTGCAGATGCCCTCAGTCTCTTACAGGAGGACCAAGAAAGTGCGACAATTGGATTTGCAGTTGCAGGGCCCGTGTTTTTGTCCTGGATCTGATGGCAATTTAAACAGAGAGCTCACATCAGAGTTTGGATAGAAACAAGGAAAGACATGGAACGGGCTCAACAATGTGGTTTTGGAGTTGAATGGGGTTGAAAACGTCCTGGCTTCAGCTAGAAGACACGATTACCTCTTCTTTGCCTCAGTCGAGCTGCATAACTTTTGGCAAATTATTTTGGAGTACACTTTTATTGATACTCACTTTTGTCAGGTAGACAGCAAGACACTTTAATCAGAACCACTGTTTGGAATTACTCATCTCAACTCATTAGTTGTAAAATAAAATGGGAGCTTTGTAACCAACATTTTGAAAAAATGTGAACTAGAATAGATTAGAAAACATGAGTGCATTTCATGTAATAAGTGTAAATGTTGTTTCTTAAAATAATGTTTATTTACACGTTAATAGATATTTCCTAGGTCTCACTTATCTCTTATTGCAGGTTATGATGAGGAATGTTTGAACACTCCTAAAGCAGAAACTCTGTGGTTGATCATCTTCAGCAAGGTGTCCATCCATTCTGCCCCTCCCTGTACAGGCATACTCAAGAGGTAGAATCTGTTTCTTCTCCCCTTCAGTACGGCGCCATGAAAGAAGTCTGTCTAGCCCTGGCCGGTTTGGCTCAGCGGTTAGAGCGTCGGCCTGCGGTCCAGAGAGACCCGGGTTCGGTTCCCGCTAAGGGCATGTACTTCGGTTGCAGTTTGTCCCCGGCCCTGGTTGGTCGTGCGGGTGGCAGCCACTCGATGTGTCCCTTTCACGTCGATGTTTCTCTCTCTCTCTCTCTTCCTCTCTCTCCCTCCCACTCTATCTGAACAAAAAATGAAAAAATGTCCTCGGGTGAGGATAAAAAAAAAAAAAAGAAAGAAGTCTGTCTACTCTAAGATCACCATGCTGTGAGGGAGCTCAAGATAACCATGGGAAAAGAACAAAAAATAAAAACCTCAATCAATCATGAAAAGGAAACCGCAGCCATATGGCCCCAGCTGAGCAGACACAGCCACCTCCCGGCTGTTTGAGTCATCTCAGGTGACACAGCAGATACTTTTGATCAGTGAGATGTTGTCCTCACCATACCCTACTGAATTCCTAACCCACAGAATTATGAACAAATATGATCACTGCTTTTATGTCTCTAAATTTGGGGTAGTTTGTTATGCATGCGCACCTGAAATTGGTGGCAGCAAGTCGGTGGTGCTGTAGCAAAAACCTAAAACGTGTGTGATGGTTTTGGGACGGGTGGGTGGCAGAGGCCTGAAAGATGGTGAGGAGACCACTGGGAGGCTAAAAATTGACAAGGAAATCGTTGCAATCAGAGGCTGAACAAAAAGGAGGGCTCTATTATACTTGCTAAAAAAAAATTAAAAAAAATGGCAAGACTATTGCCCAGCTGGTGTGGCTCAGTGGACTGAGTGTGGTCCCATGGGCTGAGAGGTCCTGGTTCAATTCCCAGTCAGGTCACATGCCCAGGTTGTGGGCTCAATCTGATCCCCAGTAGGGGGCATGTAGGAGGCAGCCGATGGATGTTTCTCTCTCACATCGATGTTTCTGTCTCTCTCGCCCTTAAAAATCAATAAAAACATTTTTTTTTAAATGGCAAGACTTCTGTCTATGTAATGTTGATACTGTAAAATGTACCTAATGAAAGTATGAACCCGACTAAGGAGAGTTCTGGAAAAATGTGAACGTGTCTGTTGGCGTGTTTTAGCAAGAGAGGTAAAGGATTGCAAGAGAGATGGGATTAAGGGAGAAAATATTCAGTTCTCAAGCAAAAATTAAAGGAAATAGTTCCAACACAGGACTTGCCATGAAGGCTTCTCTGAGCAGCTAAAGGTTTTCAAAGTGAAAAATGGCCACAGGGCAAGGGTCAAACCCAGAGCTCTGCCAGTGAAATATAATCTTGGAGTAATAATCAAACTTAAGGGTATGGCTATAAGAGACCTTGTTGAGAACTCTGGCTTTTAAGAATTTAACAAATGTTCCAGAACATCTTGACCACAATCCTAAGAAGAGACAGGCCTGACGCAAAACAATTTGTGTTTCTGCCTTTTGTCTGATGAAACAGAGTATAATTTGGTTCACAGGAAAACCACAAAAATTATAAAGAAGCTTTGCCAACTTTGACTAAATGAGGCAGAGACAGTTCAAATTTAAACTGAAAAAAGCCTTTAGGCCCCCAAATTTTTAAGGGCTGGAAAAGAGCTGAGAAAAATATGCAGATACAGGTAATTTCTTATGGATAAGAAAGGATGACTTGGAGAGAAGATCTCAGAGCTCAGAGAAGAAAGCTAAGAGTTAGTGAGAACCCAGACCAGGGAGCAGAACTGAGCCTTCATCAGTAAATATCCTGTGTCCTTGGAAGAGGGGGAACTGGGTACATGTGTGCAAATGAGCCGGTTACTTCTATGTGCCTCTCTGACCTACAGCCTCCACTTTTTTTTTTTTAATCCTTACCTGAGGATATTTTTTTTATATTTATCATCAGATAGGGCAGGAGGGAGGGAGGGAGGGAGGAAGAGAAAGAGATAGAGAGAGAAACATCTATGTGAGAGAGATACATCAATTGGTTGTCACCTGCACAACCCCAACCGGGGGCAGGGATGAACCGCAACCAAGGTATATGCCCTCGGCTGGAATCGAACCCGGGACTCTTTGCTTCACAGGCCGACGCCCTCACCACTGAGCCATAATGGCCAGGGCCAGCTCCACGTTTTTGAACAGGACCGTACACTGCAGTTTTCCTGTTCCCGACTCACCAGTCTATGTCAGATTTTGCAGAGCAGATAAATTGTACTTTTAGTTTAAACACTTTTATTTATGAGGAGCTGCACCTAAGGAGCCTCGTGGGCATGATTTGGATAATGAAACAGTAGATTTTAAACTGATGTCGTAATGCAAGGAGACTTTTCCACACGAGGGTGACAGTATTGTGCCTGTTGGAAATATTGTGGCTAGGAGGCAAATTGTGGTAGACAGTCTTTGAAGAAATCCACCCTCAAATTCTTCCTTCCTTGTATGCATTCTGCCTATCAACAGGTAGAGTCTCTCTTGCTCTCCTCAAATCAGGGCTGGCCTTGACCAACAGAGTGTGGCCTAAATGATACTGAGTATTGTACTGAAGAGAACTGACAGCTTTCACTTCCTTTATCTTGAAAGCCAATTGCCACGTAAGACCACTTAGACCAACATCCTATGAAGAAGCTCAACCTCCTCATCTGAAGAGGCCATGTATGGAAAAAGACAGCCAAGGCATGTGAGTGAAGACTTCTTGGACCTTCTAGCTAAGGCCAACTGCCAGCTGAATACAGCCAAAGAAGAGACCCCAACCAATGTCACACCGAGTAGAAGAACCACCCATGTACGCCAAGCCAACTCACAGAATAATAAGAAATAATAAACCGTTGCTGTGTTGAACCATAGCATTTTGGGTTGGTTTATTACACAGCAATAGATAACTGAAAAAAAAATCCCAAATTAATTTCCTGTTTTTCTGGATATCTCATAGAAACGCCTATTGTTATTTTCATAAAACTACAGTGTGCCTCCCAAGGAAACAGAAAGCATCCTTCCAGAATAGAGAAATTAAGGAAGTAAGATTTCCTTCGGAGTATTATAAAATCACCCCCGGAATGATTCACAGAAGAGTACATACTTTCTGATCCAAAAGACTGAACTGAAATCAGATCAAAGGTATTAACGTATGTAAAGGAAGGAAAACCAGAGGGGAGCTTTCCAGCTTCCAGGAACATAAAACTAAGAGACTAAGCAAAACGTGGTCCCCACCCCAGCAGTGCCCAGTTATATTCCTGTTGGATGGATGGACCCAACATGCTAGTAGAGCCTGAGGCCTCTGCATATATGATTCTTATGAGTTCATTTTCTAACTTCAGATTCACCAAGGAACTTTTATTTTTTATTGATTGATTTCTTTTATTAATTTTTAGAGAGAGAGAGGAAGCAGAGAGGGGAAGAGAGAAACATCAATGTGAGAGGGAAACATAGATCCGCTGCCTCGTGCATACCCCCTCCCCCCCAACTACCAGGGATCTAGCCTGCAACTGAGCATGTGACCTGACCAGAAATCTAACAGGCAACCTTTCAGTGCACAGGATGACACCCAACCAACCCAGCCACACTAGCTAGAGCAAGAAACCTTTGAATACTTTTCCAAAATATTATACGTATCTTCTCTATGCATAGTTTCATGAGAAACAAGCAAAGTAGAATTCAGTTTTATACACTGCTATGATCTGAATGTTTACAGCTCCCCCAAATTCACATGCTGAAATCCTAACAGTCAGTGTGATTGTGGAAGGCTGGGGCATTGGGGAAGTGATTAGGTCATGAGTGTGTGTTCCTCACTAATGGAATCAGTGCCCTTATAAAAGAGAATCCAACAGCTCCCTAGCCCTTCCACCATGTGAGGGCACAGTGAGATGTTAACAGTTGAAAACTCTCATCAGGACTGAACTGTGCTGGCACCCTGATCTTGGACTTCCAGCTTCCAGAATTGTAAGAAATAAATGTCTGCCGTTTCTAAGTTACCCAGTATGTAGTGTTGTTATAGCAGTCCAAATAGACGCAGACCTATGGCCATCTGTTTTGAGCTGATTAGAGTGACATTTTAGTTACTCTAGATATCTGATGAGATGGAGGTTGTGAGCTTACAGATTGAAGGCCGGCCCTCTACCACGGCAAATTCACCACAGTGACACCATCTCATGGGAGTCTGTAGAGAAAAGTAACCAGCATTCCCAAGGAGACACAGCCTTTTGTTCAAAATGTTTATCATAATGTCTAGTTTGATATTTCCATATCAGGGCAGTGTCTTGTTTCCAGATCATCCCCTTCCTGCCCTGGTCATGGGATGCTCGTGAGACACTGTGAAGGTCAGAGGGGCAGAAATGGTAGCTGAGCTGTGGGCATTTCCTTGGCTGCCCCCCTGAAGTCTCTCAGATTCCACCTGCCATCACATATTTTACACAAACCTTAATATAACAAGGCCATTTTTTAAAAAAAAGTCACAAATGTGGGTAACAGGAAATAAAAGTACCTTAAAATTTTATGCCCTCATCCTTGGTGTGTGTGAATGTCTCTGCAGTAGTCAAGAACTACTTTAATAACATGCCAGACATCCTATCATCACCCAAAATAAATTCCATACTTTTTCCATAATTTAAATAATTTCCATAATTTACCCTTGGCATTCTTTTCTTTTATTTTTTTTCAGCCATAGGTCTCCCATCCAAGTACTAACCAGGCACGATCCTGTTTAGCTTCTGAGATTAGACGAGATGGGTGCATTCAGGGTGGTACGGCCATAGACTCCCTTGGCATTCTTCATACACTCTTTTATTCTGGCCAGACCAAATTATCACTGTTCCCCACACTGTTCAGACTTGGCTCTGACATTTTCCTCTCCTCTTCCACCACCTGACCTGAGCTAAACCTTCCCATCTTTAAAGGCCCAATGGAAGTGTCACTGCTTCTTTCTTCCCCTCTTCACTTTCTTTCTTTTCTTTTTCATTTATGCTTTATCTATTTCTTTCTTGTGACCTTCTTCCTTTCCTATCTTGTCCTTGGTTATCAGTTTCTCTCTTTCCTAAAGACTAAGGCACAATCGACTCATCTTTCTAAAAACTCAGAAGCACTTAATAGAGCAAATTGCTCTCAACAGGCATTTGTTCAGTAATGATTACATATAATTTCTTACTGAACAATAAACTTCCAAATGCATAATGCTTTAAAATTTTCAGTGCTTTCTCATATATTCCTTTATGTTTTCTTTTATTTTCAATGTTTTTAATGAAAGTTGATCTCCTTGTAGTCTTTAGGAGTACTTAATCTCAAAGATTAGCTTTATTTAGGAAAAGAACCTAAATAAAACTCTAAGTCTACCATACTACACGTTCCCCAAACCTAGAACTCTCTTGGTTTTATCTCTGTGTACCAGTTGCCTCTACCCAGTGGCCAATCAAATGATTCCTAGGAAGTCCAAACCAGGGAAAACCATATACTTATTTAAAACTTAGAGATATCTGAGTTATTAAACCGCTGGTTATAACTCTTTCTCCCTTTGCACAAATAGTTTAAAGCCATCGGCTTTACAAGTTCACAGTAGCTATTGCTCATAGCTGACTGCCTACAGAGAAAGGAAGTTACCAAATAAGCTAATTTTCTGAGTCTTTAGGGGAAAAAATGTGACAACATAAAAGTAGCCATGGAAAATGCATGATGCTGAGCACCCAACAGAAGCTCAGTTAATTTGGATTCAACCCAGGAGGATATTATGTTGAGGGAAAATAAGTTGGGAGAAAAATCCGATTAACAATTGGAACATTTCCCCTGTCCCTGGAGCAGTCAGGTCTGTGGATGCTGAATCCCTGCAGTGCCTTAGATTCACTCTACTGGGGATTATCGTCTGTAAGTCTATCCTGGTAGAGATACAAAGATAGAAATGTTTGTGATCTTTTAAAGTGTTTGAGAACACAGAGGAAGCAGGGTGGAATTACAGAGTCAGAAAACATTTCATTCAGCTTCATTGAAGTTGTATTGAAGTGGGTTAACATCTTCTCTAATAGAAATATAGTAATAATAATAATAATAATAGGTGTAGTAAAAATAATAATAGTAATATAATAGCTACCATGTATCGAATGCATCTTTAGCATTAAGCAATGTGCTTTTGAAAGATTATTTCATTAATCCCCATAATATCCCTATGAGTTAATACTACCATAAACCCTATTTTAGAGGCATTGTAATTACATTATAGAGAAATTGAATTACTTGTCCATGCGGTAGAAACTGACTCTGAACCCAGGTGATCTGACTCTAGTGGCCACACTATCAAAGAATAATTTGTCTTTATAGATTATGGTGCTTATTTGTTTTACACACACACACACACACACACACACACACACACACACACACACGATGTTTTACCTATTTAAGAAAAATTTACCCATACTCTTCCATGAGTCAGATTTGCCTAAATTCCAATACCAATGTGTTAGTGTGTAACCATGGGAAGATGAGCTCTAACCTCATTAAACCTCCTTGAACTTAACTGTTTAATGGGTACAATGATGCTTATTCACAGGATGTCATGCGGATTTATACCTGAGGTATTTGAGTACTGCCTGGGCCATGGGGAGGCCTTACAAAGTGAAACCAATATCATTATCCATTATTATCAGCATTCATAAAAAAAAATCTCTCTGTGTTGGAAGACAGGCAATGAGAGCCTATGCTTTCTCACAGACTTCACATTTATTTAGCAGTGGGCTATAAAAATTAATGGTGCCAATGTCAGAGACCCTACCAGTTCTGGGGAATTGTAAAATGAGTGATTGCCTAAAATATATATAGATTTTATGTTCAATGAACTATGAGATCAATATTTCAATTTCCTTCTGTATTAGGTTTATATCCTATGTACATCCACATAATAGATTTATTTTGAAAGATGCAATATTTCCTCTAAAATTATATAGGCTTTGAAATTTTTTTAATATTACCATTTCGTTGTTGGCATTCTTAGTTTCTTATCAGCTTAAGTTGAAAAAAATTTTTTTTTTCCCTGGGTAAGTTTTAATTTAAAAATACAATTAAAATCAAAACAAAAGAGAAAATGAAAGATGTAGATCACAGCGTATGTGTGGCAAGGCAGACAATCCAACAGATTAACACCTTTTATCAGAACTCTCTTTTTTCCAAACCACAGATATAATCCTCAAGTTTTGCCAAATGACATTTGGGGGTTGTTTTCTGTGCTTCTCAAATTTAGGAAAAGTGTGACTAGATTCTAAAAAACAGAAAGAAGGAGTATTTCCAGAACCTGAGGTGGCTCATCTCGAAGATAGCTTGAAGCTTTATGCCAAATGCATGTAATGAACATGTAGAATTTTTAATGATTTTTTTTTAATGTTTATGTGTTTGGATATTATAGCAACCCCATTATGCCTGTATAAGGTACCCTCCATTTTTGCAGACCGTGCTCGGAAAGGGAATGGATTTCCTTTTATTTGTGCACAATTTGTGCTTAGCCCTGAGAACCCTAGGTAGGGTTCCTTATCTTTAAATTCAGACGAGGAAAATCCTGCCATCCAAGCCAGGGCAGCTTGACACAGGCCAGAACCTCACTGACTGTGAGGAACAGACACTGTCTTTTTCAGTTCTAAGTTCTTTGAAAACACAAACAAAGTAGCATTGGACTACCTTGACTTTTGAACCGAAGGCCTCAGGTCAGCTCTGCTCTTTCCTTTCTCGTGTTATTTGGCAATTCTGTTTAACCTGCAGTAATTCCAGAGACAGATCTCTGAATGGGCAGGCCCACGGTGGCCACACAAAGCAATCCTTCGGCATCCCTTACCTTGGATGCATTCACGAGCTAGTTGAAATTTAGCCTTTTATTATTCAAACAGTTATGACAACTGCAGAGGTTATTATTTGGCTTCAGTTTTAGACTTGGGGTTGTTTAGGATGACATGAATTCCGAACCAAAAATGTATAAAAAGACAGGTTATTCAGTCTGGATTTTCCTACTCATGCCTTAAACATCGACCTCAACATCAGCTTGGAAGCTTAACCTAACAGTTAAACTTCAATTTGCAAAAGTTTTGAGTAACAATAATGGTAATTTAGAGAAAAGCTCTAAACTTAATCTCAAAGCATATTTTCAAATTTAAATTTGTATTTCTGTGTGTATACACATATGCATGAATGTGTGCATATAGACACATATAAAGGTATATATTTACATATGTATATGTATGAACAAACATAAAAACATGTAATGCGTATTATATATACATTTATATGTCTGTCCATCTATTTCCTACACACCCAGAAATGCCCTGCTTTGTGATAATAAAGATGGTTAGTATGCTTGATCAGACGCTTTATACATGAAGTTGTAATTACTGTAATCAGTTAGCTCTGACCATGTCATGAACCCACTCCTCCACCTCTGTTCAAAATCTGGCAATGCTTCCTCATAATTATTAGAAAAAATAAGGTCTCCCATCATGTGGCTCAAATCTCCTTTTTTTTCCCCCCCAGCTACATCTTACAATACTCTTCCCTTCTATTACTCCCTGCATCCAGAAGCTTCTCTTCCAGTGTTGTAGACCCAAAAAAAAAAAAGTGATTCTCTCACTGACTCTCCTGCCCAGCACTCCTTCTGCCCAGAATGCCCTTCCCGGTCCCCTTCACTCCCTTCATCCCCTCCTACTTATCTTAGGTCTTGGCTTAATTCTCATTCACGAACCTCTTTCCTGGAAATGCAATCTAAAAGTATTCCCCCCTGGAATCCTCTCCTTTCTTGTGCCACCATGTCTAGGGGCATGCTTATTTGTGTGCCTGGTTGTTGAATGGCCTTCTCCTCCCCTAGATTGGAAAACCACGTTTGTCTCCCTCAGTTCTGAAGCCCCAGCTCCAAGCACAGTGCGTGTTTCAGAATACAATTAGAATTTTGCAGTTACAAATAAAAAAGATGCTAACGTTCATATTGCGCATTCACTCTGAACATCTTTTGTTTATTTATCTTTATGTTGAAAGTATTACAGATGTCTCCCTTTTCCCCTACATTGAACCCCCTCCTCCCTGCTCCTTCCTTCACTGCACTATTGTCTGTGTCCATTGGTTATGCATATATGCATATAAATTCTTTGGTTAATCTCTTCCCGCCCCTCTCCCCCCTTCCCTCTTTCATCAGTCTGTTCCCTGCTTCCATGTCTGCTAAGCAAAACAAACCAGCTAGAGAAGGACAAGTATCACATGATCTCACTTATATGTGGAATCTGATGAACAAAGTAAACTGACGCACATTCTGAACACCTTTTATTAATTTCATTTCAGAAATATTGTGCAATGAAGTAGCTAAACAGGCTGACCTTGTCCCATCATCAGACATCACGTCTGCGATCCGCGGAGAAAAAAACTCATTGTACTATGAGAAGCAGCAAAAGCTTGTCCCAGGTAAAATAGGACTAAGATGCAGTCCTAGTTCACCCAAGCTAAGCTGGTAGTTTAGGCAGAGAAAGTAACTGCAAAGGACCTTGGTGCTGGAAATGTACAAGCAGGGATGCACAGGAGGGGATGCTAATCTTCACAGGAACAGGGTTTGGGGCGTGTCCTGAGTGGCTCTGCAGGTACACACCCCACGGAACAAGCACACTAGCTAATTGGGAACAGGGCTGCCTCTTCCACCTCCTCAACTCCGAATGTTCTCAAGTCAATTTGTTCCCACAATGCTTTTCAAATAGCAGAAAGACCCGAAGAGGCCAAACTGTTCTCTGCCAATAGGAATGTCAGTGTTACCTTGGAGATAAGGATCCTTTGCAATTAAACCCATGTCCTAAAAACATTATGTAATCACCCTAAAGTACACAGCGCTTGGAAAAGAAAAGAAGAGCTTTCCAATGGGCTATGCCGGCACACGGCTTGAAACAAAACCCCAAATTCCTGAGTCACGGAGATAATTGAGACATTAGATGCATATGGTAAATGGCCTTAGAATGAGCAGGAAGCCACGGGGAAAATGTCTTGATTTTTTTCTATGTATTTCTGTGAACAGATTCGAATGGGAAGATTGTTTTCCTCCTCATTCATGTATCATTTGTCATACACCCACACAAAACAGAGACTGTTCCTTCCCCTAGTGAATTTACCATTGAAAGGGGAAACAAAACACATAATTTCTAACTATTTACCAACAAGTGAGACTCACAACTGACAAAACAAGTAGGAAAAAGCACCAGTAACCCACACTCCCCCCACCCCCCCCACGCCTTCCCGCCCTTCTTCCAGATTTCCAGGGAGTTTTTCACAGCATTCTAGTCCTTTCACTAAGGTCCAGCTAGGTCCAGAGCTTTCCAAAGACCAGAAGCCAGATCTCAATTAGATTATGTTTTTGGCCTTGTAAGCTCACTGCCACGAATTTGGTGCAAGCCTGCTCCAGACAGAGCTGAATTGAATGAAATGCATGCAAAAATGTGGCCCCTAATTCCAAGATCCTATCCACTGGGGTGAGCAGAAGACTTCACATTTAATTTCAAATAATGTCATACATGTCACGATAGAGTGACATGTGCAGGCTACTAAAATAAAAGTATTGCTTTATTAGAACTATCCTGGTTTTTCTATTGCAGCTATCTAGGTGAATTGTGCTCCCACTAATCCTCGCGGCTTCCTCTGTGGTGACACAATCACAATAAACTATAACTGTCTCTCTGCTGGTCTGTGTCCTCCCTGGAACACTTGCTCTGTGAGAGCCCTGCCTGTCTTCATCCTCTTATGCACCTAGTGTCTGGCCAGGGCTCTGGGACACACCGGGAGCTTTAGATTTTGATTGTTGAATGTATAGTTGCAATAATTCAAAATTGGAGACGCTGTGGCATCCTTACGTGTCTTACAATGCTGTACATGAACTAACCCTTGTCTGTGTTCCCACCTTCTTTTCCTACCCCTACCCTGCTCATTCACTCTGCTCCAGCCACGCTGGCCTCCTTCCTATTCCTAACTGCCAGACACGGTCCAACCTCAGGGCCTTTGTACTCCCTCACCGTTGTGTCTAGAATGTTCTTCCCCCACACCTGCGTGACTTGTTCCATCACTATTTCAATTCTTCTCAGAAGGTTTTATCTAAAATAGGCATTCCCCTACCTCTCCACACCCCCCACCACTCACTCTCTTGTTTATCTCTGTAGCCCGCATCACTGACTGCCATCAGATTACATATTTCTCTCTCCTCAGCTCATCAACTGCCTCCTCACACTGGAACACACTCTTTACAACAGAAGGCATTTGTTTTTAGCCTCTGTTATATATGCCCCAGCCTGTCCCAGTGTCTGCCACCTAGTAGTTGCTCAATAAATATATTAGTTGAATTAAAACATGTACAAGAAGCCATACGCAAACAGTTTTTGGAAAGGATTTCTTCTGTGGCCTGTATCATCTGACTTCCATCCATCGACCCTGGGATGAAATGTGTAGACAGTTTTAAAATGATGTGAAGTAGGAAGGAGAATCAGAATGAATCACACCAAAACAACTTGGATGATACTCATTTTTCCGGCCCCTCTGCAAACAACCGTACCATTTTGCTGAGCCAAGTGACACACGTAAAATTCTGAACACATCACAAATCGCTTTCCAGTTCCTGCTTGCTCCAGAGAGATTCTGTTCCAATTGAACAATTACACCCTCTAAAAATATGCCCAATCATCTGGGTGCAAATGAAATATTTTATTAGTGGGAGAGTTACCACTCAATTACTCAGATCTTACTCAAATTTTGCAATGATCATAGCTTTTTGAAAGGAACCACGCTGTTCTGGTGGCCATTTAACATCATGTCTCAAATGCCTTGAAAAATGCATTCCCTTTGCCGGGAAGATTGCACTTCTAGGCACGCGTCCCAAGGAAACACTCAGTCATACGTGAAAAGAGACATACAAAAGTCTGTATCACAGTGTTGTTCCTCTCAAAATAAGTCAGAGACAACATCAATTTCTGCCAAAGTATCGTGTCCCTAGATGATGAGACATTATAACTACATAAAAAGTACTCTGCAAATATAAAGAGGATGTTGTGGTACTATACCTGTTGACATAGAAAGATAGTCATGTTTACACAATTATACAGGGTGGGGCAAAAGTAGGTTGACAGTGGTTTGTATGGAAAATAATACAATAATTAACAAATAATACAAGAATAAACTCTGTTTCATGTACTCGTAACTGTAAATCTGCTTTTGCCCAACCCTATGTTTTGTGTATATTGTATATTATATATTTATGTTTCTATCACTTAAGGGAGTATAACTGTTCTTTATTATTGTTTTTGCAGATGTATATATTATGATTTTCATGTCATAATCAGTTTTTACTTTTAAAATATGTAATTATAATATCATGAAAATGGGAAGAAGATAAAGTGTGTCCCTTCAGTTTACATCATGCATTCGCAATAGGACAGTATCTTCGTCAAGGGAGTTAAAATTTGTTCTTGGAGCAGGGGCAGAGTATCTTATTCTTTTTGTGTATAAAGCACAAATATACATACGGCACATACACAGGCGTACAGTATGTCAGTGACATTAAAATGTCATTGGAGGGTGAGTAGGAAAAATACATCTAACAATATTCCTTATAAAGGTAATAATAAAGAAATGGCTGAGAAACCCTGCTCATTCCAATTTAAACATTTTAATCTTATGCTTATGTATCTTTTTGGAGATATTATAGTTCCTTCCATTTATTTTGCACATAATTACTCCTCCTCGCTTCCTGTAAGTCCAGGTTTAAATCCAGCCATCGGTGCTGAGGTGAGAGCCCTACATGAATTTATGAGGAGTTTCTGAAGGGAAGTAAAGGAATGAGGTTACTAGATCACTAATGGCAAAGAGCTTCAGATTTGGAGTTAACTCCAACATCCAGTAAGCCACTTTAGGCATCTCAGAACAATCCTTAGAAATATTTCTGCTTTTTCTAATTGAGGTCAGACAATGGGAAGCTTTCACTAATCCCTAGACATAGCACTTTTTTTTTTTCTTTTTTGGCATTTGTACAATGCCTTCATTTAAGACCTTCCTTAAAAGCATCCTTTCAGTGATAAATGAGCAATGGAGTTGGCAAGCCTTTTCTCTACTGACACTCATATTTTAGAAGTCAGGATTATGACTAGAGACACACAATATCAAAGACAAGGCCCAAATCAGTCCCCAGAGCATGAGCCGCTGAAATTAGAATCATCACCAGTTTCCTTCCAGGAACAATTTGGAATCCATCAAAAGGACAGAAAAGGATGATGCTAGAACATAAACAATAAGGACAAAAAAAAAAAAAAAAAAAAAAGACAGCCTCCAACCTCCTAATATAATTTTAAAAATGTCTATCGGTTGTCATAGAGCAACTTCAAGAGGTGACTCAATTTCTAGTTGCAAATGCCAAATAGGCTGGAATAGTCCAGGAACAGGCCACAAAAAGTGCTCAGTCCCCAGATGTACTGAGTTCTGGGTCAGAACCTGAGTGGTGTCACAGTACTAAGAAAACCCTTTTGTTCTCCTTACCCATTTCCCAGGAATCAGGTTAATCTCATTAAGGAGTGGCTCTATCTGGTGTGACTTCCTCCATTCTTAGAAGTCACAGTCATCAATTTAAAGAGAAGGTGTGGGAGGGAGAATCATGGCAGACCCCAAAACCCCCATGTCCTAAAACCTGGAACCTTTACCACATGACCTTTCATGATAAAAAGAATTTGCAGATGTGATTGAGTCTAAGGACTTTGAGATGGAGAGATCAGCCTGGATTATCCAGGTGAGTCCAATCCGCCCTCATGAATATTTAAAACAGAGGACCTGTTCCCTGGCTGTCATCAGAGAAAGAGATGTGATGACAGGGGAGTCAGAGAGGTGTGGCCTGAGGACTCAACCAGCTATTGCTGGCTTTGGAAACTGTAGAAGGGGATCATGAACCAAACACTCTATGTGGCCTTTAGAGACTTGAAAAATCAGGGAACCTGATTCTCCCCTAGGGCCCCCAGAAAGGAATGAAGACCTGCTAACACCTTGATTTTAGCCCAGGGAGATTGGTTTCAGACAGAATTATCAGATAAGATGCTTGTGTTGTTTTAACCACTAAGTCTTGTGATAGCAGCAACTGGAAACTAATATAAAGCCAAGGGTGGAAATTTCAAATCCACATTTTTGTATCCACATCAATAGTTCTTACTCACAATCCGAAATACCTTGAGTGTGGTAAGGTTAGTCCTCTCTCCTTGGACCAACCCCTTGGAGAGTAACACGAAGGGACCAAACCAATTCCCAAGGTAATACAAAGGCACAGAAATCAAATGAAGATAAGGAAGTCATGTTTTCAAGGATTCTTGTTCAATTTTCTCTGGATCTTTTAAATTAACACTATCATGCACTAGTCCACATTATTAGTCTATATTTGCTCAACTGGGTCTTTGTTAGATAAATAAAGGCACTTCAAAGCATATAATTCCACTGAATCTTAAAATAACAGAGCAAATTATAGACCCTGGCAATCAACCTAGCCTATTCTACTTGGTCCTTTTTGTATTTACCCAACAACTTAAATATGATAAATGGATTCCAAGGGGAGGAAAAAAAGGAAAAGTTTTACAGGTCCTTTTGTATAGATGACTATAGCTGCATGAGTTGTTTTGTTGTCATCATTTTGTTCTCAGTTCAAACATTGAGAAGGCCATCCCTGACCACCTATTTCATTCCCCTTACCTAGGCATATTTTCCTGTTTTCATTTACTCAGAGTATGAGCACTATCTGAAATCATATTTGCATGTTGGCTCATGTATCTGTGTTCTCCATTGAAATATAAACTCCATGAATTGGAAAGTTTCTTTATCTCATTCATGAAACATCCCTATTTTATAAAAGGATTCTTGACATGTACCAGGCAATCATTAGTGGTGGATGGAGAGATGACTGGATGGATAGAGCTAAGAAGAAAGAAGATAGTCAATGCCCAGAAGGTAAAGAAATCTTCAAAGAAATGGTAGAAGTTCACAAATCTTCAATGGGTGGCTATTAATTAGAGATGGAGAGAAGTCAGGATTCCAGGTGGCATTCCCATGCAGGTCATACTAACAAAAATCTAGAAGGAGAATGACTTAGGTGAATGAAGAGTGCAGGAAATCGCCCAGAAAGACTGAGGTAACATCGCACAAAGGTAATGCTGGACAGAAGAAAAGTTGGGATTGTTGCATATCAAGGGATCAAACAGCTTTGTCCAGTAAGTGAGAATGAATTAAAGAGAAGGAAATAAAAAGATGGCTCTGGAGACTGGGATTTCAAAATAGCGTCTCCTTACCGTGAATTCTGAGTACTGAGCAACCCTCACTTCAGTGGCTCCTCTAGCTCAGATGAGACTATTTGAAAAACCATATTGAACTTCAGCTCTATGTCTGAATCTATTCAACACTGTCATCAGACATACTCAATCCCACATCACACCACACATGTCACGGGGGCAAGAGTCTTCCTTACTTGGTTGGAGCTTAGCCTTGTGACTTGTATTGGCCAATGAAATTAGTATAGACCCCATCTCTTCTGTATGTAAGAAGAGAATTTGGATATGCATGGTTTACTTAGGAGAAAAGCCTGCCCCATATGCTGCTGCTGCTCATTATATGCCCCAGCATCAGAGACATTTGGAGCAGACTTGAAACTAACTTATGTTATAAAGTTGAACGCAGCTAATGACAAGGTTGTCCACCATTATTATAACCTTCAAGTTATTATGCATTATTTTGACAGTAAACCTCATTAATATAGCCTGTCAGTAGGAATGCATGCTACAGGGGAACTTGGTCATAAAATGTAACAGATCCAGTAAACAATCCATCAAAATGCATTCTTCCCCACTCATAGTGTAGAACAAGCTGTCCCTGGGAAGTAGCTATTCAACTAGAGACTGCAATTTCTTTGCACCCAGGTGGAGCCATGTGACAGTTCTGATCACATGAATGGATCAATGGAAGTGATGTATGTCTCTTCAAGATCAAGGTGATTCAGAAGCCATGCCTTTCCCATTCAGCCAGCGAGACAGTGATGACTGAGTAGTCCCACAACCAGGGAGACATCACATTGGAGAATTTTGCATGCCTGAATCACCACAAGGGGAAAGGTCACTCCAGACCACAAACACCCACATTTGAACACTCTATAAACAAGAGCAAAATTTCTATTTTGTTAAGCCACTAAAATTCAGTTTGCAGCAGATGGTATTAGTCTATGTAATATGTTTGCATGTAATAGAATTATATGTACTACATAATTATTAAGGAACATACATAGGATTATTTCAGAATAGACAAAGTTTATGTTCACTTAAGAGAATGTTCCTCAAAAGAAAATGTTTACTCTTTAAAAAGCTAGCTTTCCAATATGGTAACATTTTAAATTTATTCCGATGAATAAACTTAACAAATGTTTAGGTGTTCTAGCTGATGAAGAAAAGATTCCTGTTTTCAGAGAGTTTATGTACTTGTCAGACAATAAATAATCACAACAAACAAACCAATTACGTGCTATGTTAGGAGGTGATACTGCTGATAGAAACAAAGAGAATGATAAGGACTATTGGGGTGTGTTGTCAGGATGTGTGTTTGTGTGGCAGGGGAGAGACCCACTAACTAATATTTAGATGATGGCTGGCTGAGATGAATGGAAATGGAGGGAGAGAGGAACATCCCCAACCAATCTTCCAGCTGTATCCCTCACTAGCTCCCGAGGTGATTCTAGAAATTCTAGGGTTCCTATTGTCCTCATATCAGCTCTGAGTGATTTTGACTGATGTGATTATCAGGAAAAAGAAGAAGAAGGAACTCATCAGGCTTAGACTCTTTGTATGTCAGGGGTCCCCTGTGGATAGAATGAGGAGACCCTGCCATACTGTGGAGGCCTGTGGTGGCATCCATTGGATACATACCAGACCTGTTAGTCACACCATTTACCATTGATAACTACATGGATGGACCTTAAGTCTAAAGTGTTAATGACCTCTAAAGATCAAATATGTTAGTATTAACCTAAGACTTGACTGAAAGATTTTAATAACAAAAAGTTTTTGGTTGTGATGGCAACACTAAAATAAAAATCAGGCACATGACAGGAAAAAAAAAAAGGTTGTTTGCTCAATTTCGACCTTACCTTTTTCTACATATAATTCCATAAAAGGAAGAAAAAGGCAATAAAATAAAAATCCAACTCAGGTGCACAAAATGTATTTTTAAGACATAAGAAACAAAATGCTGGTTTTCCCCTCTCACCTAACTATATGTATTTTGGCTCCTCACACCTCCTTCCAAATGGCTGGCTAAAACATACGTCCTTCTGGACTAAAGCGTGAACATGATTATTTTGGTCTACAAATTATCCGCTAAAAAATCACTCCAAAAGCATTAACATATTTTGTATAGAAAATAAATAAAGACAAAAAAATTTTTGAAGTAAAACTGGAAAGTGCTCAGTTTCTGGAAGCTGCTATAATACTGCATTTAGGAAGCTGTGATTATTTCACAAATGTTGCTTAAAATTCCCATGATCTGTGCATTAGCTGTTATCAAGATGAATGTTTTTGATGACAGTTTTATAGGTGTTTTTGTTTTGGAAATTTTGTTTATACTACAAATAGTTTATGTTAAAGCCACAAAAAGAGAAAACGAGCTACTTGAGAGTATGTCTTGCTTAGCTTATTGTTTTTACTGCAACTGGAAAATGAAAATTTTGGTACAAAAGATGAATTAGCAATGGAGGGTAAGGGACACGATTATTATAGGGTGATTAAATGCCTACTTTTTTCACTTCTAAGAAATACTTTGCATTTATTTTTTAATCCTTAATAAAATTTGATCAACTTTTCACCTCATTACAAAGCCCAAAATGGAAGACATATACACTTTTTTGATTTTAGACTCTTTAAAACAATGGTTATGTTCATGAAAATTAAAAGTGAAGAGCACTTGTCCATTCCTTCTTTGAAACCTAGGTAATAACCTATTTCTAGTGCAAAGGATCAAGACATAAAAAGGCACCTTTCACTTTAGAATCCTTCCTCCAAGCTTCTGGGATTTAATAGCTTCTTCCCTTTGCTCCCAAAGGATGGTCGTGGTTTCCGGCAACTGCTGCTTCTGGGTTATTGTCTGTGTCCTCTGTCTGCGTTTTCAGTGCATCGATATCTGTTGACTCTGTTCCTTATATTAAACTCTCTGGTTTTAACTATCAAATATAATTTCTAAATTTGTATCTGGACACTGACTAATAGGAAAGTTTGAAAATATGAAGAAATTTTGGAGAATTTTCCACTGAAAAGAGCAAATGGGGGAAATTGTGTGGGAAGTGAATGAAAAGCAGAGAAGCAACAAATGTCTATGGAATAGAAGGTAGGGTTCCAACTATTTTATAAACGTCTCAACCATTAAAATAAATGTGTTGATGCCGAGGACAGTGTCTTATACCTTTGCTTGTTTAACCTCCAAAGGTTTAACACATTTTGCCTTGCATATCTACATTTATTGTGATGGGTTGATTAATTCTTGGAGCAGAAGAGCAAGAAAGTCTATGAAAGACAAAAGGACAGATATTACATACAGTGTCACTTTATGCTGTATACATGCTTTCTCTCCCAGAGTTAAACATTTGTAAATGACCTTTGCCCTTCCAATCTGTCTGCTTCCTGCATGCATTGAAGAGCTCCTGAAGAAGATCACACAAAATCATCATAATAGGAGATTTTTGTTATTTTCTGTTATGTTCATGAGTACAGCTCTCTCAGTTACTCAACACTGACACAAAATATTATTGTCTTTCCAATTTCCATAATGACAGTCTTACGTCTCATATTTATTTCCTATTCAACTTTAAAGAGATCATATTGTTTTGTTTAAAAAAAAATAAAAACAACCTATGACAGTCATTTTAGTGTCCCTCCCCTTGCCGCCAGTGAACTTTACCTCCTGGCACACATGACTTTATAAAGCCTCTCTCACACTGACTCTGGTTTTTACCATGTGACTTTCTTGGCCAATGAGGATGTGAGCATATGATTTATAAATACTTGAATATCAGGTGTGTCCTCTTGGAAATGAATGCTCTTGGAAGCCAGCTGCCATGCTGTAGAGATAGACTAGTGAATCATGAGAAATCACATGAAGAGAAACCCTAGAGGTCGAAAGACCATCTTCCAGCCAAGCTCCCAGCTGAATACAGTAGCATGAGTGACCTCAGCTATACCACATGGATAAGAACAACCCAGCTGAGTCCAGTCAAACCCCAAAATACTGAGAAATAATAAATCACTGTTCAGCCACAGACTTATCGGGTGGTTTGTCACATAATCACAGGTAACTGGAACACCACTAGAGAGAAGTTTCTTCTCATTCTCATGACCAAATTCACACAGAAACCAGAATTTATACCCATCTCTTCACTTGTCTTTGAGCACAGAGAAAAAGGCGCTAATCCCATCAAAGAACAAGACGAGATTTAAATCTCTTCCTTTGTCAGGGACTTTCCTCCCTTGATCATCTCCTATCATCATCATCAGTCTTCCCCTCTCTTCTGGATCTTTTTCATCACAATACTGTGATGTTCTTGTTCCTCTCATACTAGCATGTACATATATACCTTACCCTGAGGCCTTACCCCTTCATGTTAGCTCCCCATTTCTGTTTCTTTTTATAGCCAAACTTCTCAAAAAATTACATTGCTATTTCTCTTTTTCCTGATAGTTAATTTTCTCTTTCTCTTCAATCCCCCTTGAATTTGGCTTCTGCCTCCACCAGTCCCCAAATCATTATCTGAATCACCAGTGACCGCTATATTGCCAGATCAAATAGACACATTTCTGCCCTCAACCTAGTTAAATTCTCAACAACTTTTCACCATTCATCACTATGTCTTTTTCTCTTGGCTTTTGAAGTATCTCATGTTTTCCTCCTAATTTACTGGCTACTTTTTCTCAGTTTCCTATCTTTACTTATACTTGACTTAATCTGAGTTACTCTTTCTACAATAAATGTATGCCTTGTCCAGGTTAATTAAAGGATTGTTTCTAGACCCTCTGGTCTTCTGCTCTCTCTCCTAAGGTGATTCTATCTAATTCAGTGGCTAAATGTCACCTTTATTTTAATGACAACCAAATCTATATCAGTAACTCATTCTCCAGAGGACTATATACCATTGTTTACTTTTTATCTCCACCTAAACATCTGCCAAGCATCTCAAGCATGGCAATGTGAAACTCAGATCTTTCTTAATCTTTCTCATCTCATGACACCATCAGATACTCACTTGCTTAATCTAGAATCATAGGAATTATGTTTGATTCTCTTATATGTTCTTTAAAGAAACATTTAATTGAGCATTCACCAACACTAAACATACATTAGGTTAGTATTATTTTTGTCCTATAGGAGTTCACTGCTTAGAGTTGAAATTAGACACACAAATGGTCAATTACAGTACAACTGGGAAAATGGTGTCTAAAAGCCAGATAAAACATGCCCATAAGCAAACAGATAGGATTCAAGTACCATTCTAAGAAGTGGCAAAAACTATTTCAAATTGCAGAGTTCTGAGAAAGTTTGCTTTAATTACAGAACCATTCAGAATCTCATTTGCCTTATTACTTGAAGGTAACTGAACAAGTTAACTCACAAAGATCCCTTAGAAGAAGAGGTCTCAGGTTTCAAATAAACGTTTTCAGAAGCATGTCCTAATGTAGACCTCTTGTGGATCTGCGGATCTGGATTTTCCCCTTCCTTATCAGACGTCTCCAAGTTATTGTCCCCTCACTGTTCCCACAGAGCATGGTCATGAAACCCATTTTATTTCTTTCTCTCTACATTCCTGTTTTGCTCATCTTTAGCATACAGTAATTTTAGAGATGCAGGGGACTTGACATCTCCAGTAAACCCCCTACTCCTCAGAGACACATGAGTATTACGTAATTGAGTAGCGAGGTGCACTGCATAATTAATAGACATTTTTATTTTAAGCACTTACAATGGTGATAACTTGAGTATTAAAAAGCTATATACATCTTTCACATATCATATTTCACTGAAGAAATTCTAGGAACAGATTAAGAACCATAGATAATTTTACTTATCTAGTGTGATAGTCTCTGGACGTGGAAGAGTTAAGGGAAAATAATTGTGCTTCATTTGGAAAAGTATTAGGAAATAATAATAAAGCATGTATTTCATTGTACCTGTATGGGTTGGAAATGCCACAGACAGTATTGAAAATTGCAAAGAATTTCTCCTCAATTCAATAAATACTCCAGTAGAATAAATAATTACTGGTAACAGATTTAAATTGGTATATAATGGCTTTACAAACAAACAAAAAAACACTCAAGAGTTTGTAAGCATGATCTCAACTATTATTAGATAATATATCTCTAATGAGTAAACATAATATTAATCTCTGCAGCTTTATTTCCAAATAAATGAAGGTCAACTTCAATATATATTTATTAAATATAGCATGCCTCAGGAAATTTAGTAGGGATATAAAGATGAGTAAGATCTTTAAGCTTTAGGGAAGAAGGTAGTCTTACCAAAACATAAACAAAAACAAAAAAACAGCAATGCCAAGTGTGGCAACCTTCTATGGAAGGGGGCACATAGAAAAGAATGCTTAATTCTAGAAAAGCACTGTCTTGGGAGGAGTTGGATATATCTTCACTGAAGGAGGTTTGGGGCAGGAATGTGAAGAATGTGAGAAATTTTCCAAGAGCAGCATTTCAACACAGGTAAGACTATGAGCAATGGCAAAGGGCAAGGAGGGAGGGATGCATTTGTAGGGTGGGAGGGAACACCGAGCCCCAGGCTGTGGGCAGAGCCCCAGCCTGCGAGAAGGATAAGTAGGGCTGGACAGGTTCAGGTCTGCAGGGCAAGCTGAGAGCTTGGGGTGTTCTAGAGGGGGGCCTTTATTTCATATACATTCTATACTAGATTTGAGTTTTAGAAACATGAAAGTTAAATACAACCTTTTGCATTTATTTACTTGATGAGATCGCTGAGGCTGTTATGTTTATAACTTAAGGATCTATAGATCTTTTACTGAAACTCATTCCTGATTTATGGTCTTCCAGATTGCAATAAAAAATGTAAATATAATCAACAGCACACATTTAATGAGTTTTAATCTATAAAGAGTGCTGGGATCCTTTTCTCACAGATCAGCTTTCACACTGTATTTCTAAATATATCTACATCTATATGTCTGTCTATATCTATATAACTATGTTGCTATAGCTATATCTCTAGTATGTAATAAAAGTGATATTATGAGTAATTGCTCCAACCGAGAAGGTAACACTTTTCTGACGTTTTCTCATCAAGTTCACTTCTACCTTGATCTGAGCAACCTTGGTGTAAGCAATCATCGTCTCTCATCTGTATTACTGCAAGAACCGCATGAATGGTCTCCCTGATTCTGTATCTGACTTCTCAGAGTCTATCCTCACCACAGTCACTGCAATGATTCTTTTCCAATACATAATTCCACCCGCCTTTCTCCCTCACCCCTCTCAATGGCTCCCTAGGATGCAAAGCACGAGGATTAACTACAAGGAAGGTCCTACAGGGTCTCACCTTCTTTGTCTTCTCTGACCTCATTTCCTGCTCTTGTCTTTTCTACCCACAATGCTCCCCCCCCCCCCCGACTGACCTCCTTGCTATGCACCTCCTGCTTTGGGACTTTGAAGCAACTATTGTCTTCACTTGGAACATTCTCTGCCAAGATATCCACCTAAGTCACATCCTCACCTCCTTACTGTCTGTGCAAGTGATCAGTGGACCCTCAAATCATCTTCTTCTCCTGCTTGTGACCAGGGATCCGGGTTCTTTAAACATTTTCTCCTGGGCCAGCTGGCACAACCTTGAGCTTTGTCAGTAGAGGGTACTGGAGAGGCACTGTGGTGAAAGAGGGTTTTACTTCCCAGCCCCAGAGGCTCACTAGCCAAGCTCCTGCAGAGCAGGTGGCTTCCTCATGTCCAGCTCCTGCAGAGAATACTGCTTCTCTAGCACTTGGCTCCTAAAACCCCCAAAAGCCATCAGGTGCCTTCAGCAAGGCCTCGGACCCAGGGAGGTCTTGTAGTGAAGTACTTCTGATGGGAAACTACTATGAACAATTTTCCTTAGCACCCTAGATGGTGGTTTTCCAGAAAGTTAAAAGAAAAAAATCCTGCAATTGACATTCTGTAAAATTCACTGAGAAGAAGGATTCAATACAAGAAGAAGGATTTAGGCTCCCCTAAGCTCCTTTTCATTCTTCTTAGTGTTCAGCTGTTGTCATTAGATGAAGTTGTCAGAAAGCAGAGATTTCCAGAGGGTGATGTGTTTCCATGTTTGGCTCCATATAATCAACTTAATGTAATACATATTAGTAGCAAAGAAGAAATTAAGAAGAATTTGCCTTAAATCACACTGCCTTCCCACTTAACAGGAAAAATCACAGAAAGCAATACGTATCATAAAAACTGTCAGTACAGGCACAGGGCCATGAAATGAAAGCACTCTTTCTACAATAAGTATATTCTTCATTGAGGTCAATTAAAGGCAAGATTTACATACGCATGCAGTCACTCTGCCTTTAAAAAATGGCTTTACACAGTCTTCTCAAAGGTAGAGTGAAAAACTGCCCAGAAGCTGGGTGCATGTGGAATAGCAAAACAATTAATCTGGGAGAATATACCTGGCCTGTATGACTACAGCAGGAATGGCTCAGAGACACCCAGAAATATAGAAGAATAGGAAAGATTAAAACTAACTTCCAAAAGTTACTTAAGGGAAAGAAATCTCAGCTCTCTATCGTCTTAACTGAGAAACTTGTGTGTGTGTGTGTTTTAAACCTTATCTAAATGGCATAAGCTAACCATTCATTGATTAATAACATGAGGATAAACTAAAAGTTACATGGTGCCAATAACACATTACAGCCTGTCAACAGTATTCTTTGCCACCACCCATAATTAATGTGTGTCCTCCTAAGATTCGGAAATGTAAAGCGATGGAGGAAATATAGTGTAATGTTTTACAAACCTAAGAGCAAGCAGACAACCATCTCATAGTTTAAATCATTCAGAGTGGTTGCTGTATTGTAAACAAAGCTGGGACCGCAGTGATGGATGGATGGCCAATGCACTAGCTCTCTGAGGATCATGAATCACCGTGCTTTTCCTCTAAGCTCTTCAAACGCCTGGACTTCTTTCGACATTAAAGATGCTTGAAAGTGCATTAACTCTTTGTATCAATTAGTCTTCTGGAAGACTCATTTGTGAAATTGCACGTTTAAGGGCCAGACTGAAGTCGAAAGAAATAGAGGAAAGGGCTTTGTAGAGAAGTAAATGAGGAAGAGGATGTGTAAGAAAGGCAGGCTATGAACTCATTTCCTCCATTTTCTGTACAAAATCTTAGTCATTTAATAATTTACTACATTACTCCTTAGTGCTTTAGTATAAATTGCATGGTAAATCTCTATCCAAGTTTGAGGCCAGACAAAAACAGAGACCATGGAAAAGTTGCAATGAGGGTGACATTAGTAACTCCCACTTCATTCGAGGACACATGCTTCCTGGTGTCCATTTATCCATAATTGGAAATTGATGCAGTGCTGCTATTCAGAAATGGTATGACTTGGGAACATGGAGTCTCATCTTTGTCATAAAAAATGTACTCAACAGGTAGGCAGAGGTACTTAGTATACACTATTATCACCAATCACTGCAATCCTGGGGTTCTGGAGAAATCCACAGGCCAAAGCACTAAAGAGCATCATAGCAATACCAAGCTACTGTACACTGTCTAGCTAGCTCCCAGCCACCTGGTGTTTTAGGGGACAGTGACTGTGCTGGGTCAAACTAGCCTATTAGGTCCACAAGAGGCTCGCAAACTAGGAAAACTGGTAACAAGGATCAAATAAACAGACATTTATTTATGTACACTGTAATCTTTAATATTTGCACCATTTTGGTGTCAATATTTTACTTGGATCTTTTTGTTCTAGAAGTTCTTTGGTGTGGGAGCTGCAGGACAAAGGGATGTATTTACTCATGTTTCTCAGGTAAGGCTGAAACAACAACAAATATTTTCCCTCTTTTGCCTGGCCAGTGTGGTTCAGTGGTTGAGTGTTGTCCCATGGACTGAGAGGTACCGGTTCAATTCCCAGTCAGGGCACATGCCCGGGTTGTGGGCTCGATCCCCAGTGTGGGGCGTGCAGGAGGCAGCTGATCGATGTTTCTCTCTCACATTGATGTTTCTATCTCTCTCTCCCTAAAAAATCAATACAAACATATTTTTAAAAAAAAAAAAAAAAAGATGACCAAAAATGTTCCCACTTTCAACTCAAAAAAGTAATCGAAGCATTTTGCAGCAGGAATGACTTCCATTAGATGGGAAAAAGAAAAGTCAAAGAGAGAAATAGAGAGGGGAGTTATAGTTTGCCCTATTTATTTACCAGTTGCTTAGATTGTCTTGTGCTATTTATATTATTCTGATGAATTATCAATTACTTTTTGCATTGCTAATTAACTGTCTACCAGTTGATGTCTGAAGTATCCAACCACGTAGTTAAATAGTTTCTAGGAAAACAATATGAACATATTCTCCTTTGCATCTGAGCAGGCAGATTTCTAGGCTGGTCCCCTGCAGTCTTGCCCCCTGGGACCTTTGTAATTTTCTTTCCTTGAGTGCAAGTGGGACTCTGAATAGGAGGGTATTTTTGTCCAGTGATTAAGTTACAGACTATGGAAAAAAGGTGAAGGGATTTTCCAGTTATAATTAAGTTTCCTAATCTGTTGACTCTGAGTTCATCAAAGGGCAGGTTATCCTGGGCGAGCTGTTTAAAAGAAGATCCAGGCCTTCCTTTCTGGAGGGAGAGAATCCAAGTGAGAGAGTCTGTCTCCTCTGTCCGTGAAGAAGTAAGCTATCATGTGCTCCACAACCTCATGGACGTGAATTCTGCCAGCAACTAGGTGAACATGGAAAGGACCCTGCCCAGCCCCAGCCAGCACCTAGATGGCAGCCTTGGGCAACCTTGCAAAGAACTTTGACTCACAGAAACTGAGAGACAATAAAGATGTGGTATTTTAAGGGACTAAATTTGTGTCAACTGGTTACACAGCAATTGGACACCTTCCAAAGCAATGCCTTGATCACAGCTCAGGAAATTGGGTTTATTGGGTTCTCATGGAAGAAGCCATCTGAGCCAACAACATGGACAAAAAAAATCCTCTTATGAATCAGACACTGAGACAAACAAGGTCAAATTCAAGCTATTAGTAGAAGCATGATGGGTGGGACCAGTAAGGAGGCAGGGTAGTTTTTGGACTAGAATTAATAATCATGGCAAAGTCTGGGAGCTGTGTTTCATGATGATTTGACTTACAAACTTTCACGCATGGGCCTCAGGGTACGCTTAGAAAAAGATGACACATAGTAGATGTGCAACTCTATCTCCATCTGAGCAGTGCCTGGTTTGACAGATGGCTTTGACACTGGGAAGCCTTGGGGCTTGGGATTCTGTCAACCTGGAAAGAGAAACCCAGGAATGTGGGCCTTTGGTGGTAATTTCCCGCGTCTCTCCCATAAAACAAACTAGAATACACACTAGAACACTACAAAATGCCAAAACGATGAAGACTTGGAGAGCTTGTTTTCCACTTTGTGTTTTATTAGTGCCGTGCCAAACGGGGCTTTGCACGCTCCTTGTGTGCACCCAGGGAAGTACTAGTACCACTGGGGATGTGAAGAAGGACCCAAAACAGACATGTCGCAGTCATCGACAGGAGCAATTCAAATGGCCACCCGTTAAGTCAATGCTGAAAGAACAAAAACTGTTGGTGAGAAAGGAAGGGCCCTTTTAGGAAAAGCTCCACACACATTCATTAAGAGCTAAGTGATATTCAAAAAGCCTAATTGGTTGGCATTTTCCAAGGATCCATCAACCAGACATTTACCTTGAAGGTCTGATTGGGAAGTTTGGAAAGCTGCTGGCACTGCCTTAACCACCCTCCACTACTTGAGACTGCAGCCTGGTGCTGAGAGCGGAGGACATCAGGGTTACTGAAAATCTACTCTAAGCTTTGTGCTTTGCTCATGTGTTTTACCCCACAACTTGCCTAACAACTTGGTAAGAAGGATTACTTTCCCACTGCTCCATAACAAGTTATCACAAACACAGCAGCTTAAACATCAATACCCTTCAGTGGCTCACAGGTCTACAGATCACAAGTCTAGGCACAACCAGAACCCAGAAGTCTGGGTTCCCTGCTCAGGCTGAAGTCAAGGTGGCTTCCAGGCTGAGTCCTTGTCTGGAGGTTCTGGGGAAAAATCTACTTCCAAGGTCATCATTGTTGTTGGCAGATTTCAGTTCCTTGTAGTTACAGGATGGAGGTCCCTGTTTCCTTGCTGGTGTTTGGTAGGGGTTATTCTCAATTCTTAGAGGCCACCCACATTCCTTGCCACATGGTCCCCCTCATCTTCAAGCCAACAATGATATATTGGTTCCACGGAATATTTACAGTGTGAGTATCCCAGGGAGTGGGGAATCTTGGGTAGCATGTTCGATTCCACCTACCACATAAGATCAGTGTTCCCATTTTCACTTCACAGATGAGGAAACTATGGCTGAGAGAGAGAGAGAGAGAGAGATACATGTTGGCAGCACTGACATGAAGCCAAAGTCTGCTTGCCTCGTAAGCCATGTCTTTCAAATATATCATGCTGAGTTGTAAAGGGAATAATCATTATGTGTGTGTGTATATATATATTTATATATATATATATATAAAATTACCTGACAAAGTATCAGAGATCTGTGCTAGTCACTGAGAAAGCAATATGAACATATGATTGGTTCTGACTGGTTCTGACTTAAGTTCCCAAATTGGAATTCTGACCTGGGAAGCCTGTAAGGGCCCCAAGATAACACGCACATTCAACGTGTGTTTGCCTTCTCTGTCCTCAGGTTGCTTTTGAAGCTCTACATTGGTGGAAAATCAGAGTCAGGCACCTTTAAACTGTGAACACCAGAAAGCAAAAGAGCAACACGTACCCTCTGTAGGAAAAGTCACATTATTAAGATGTGTTAAACTAGTTCTTCTAGAGCTAAACAACTAATTACATGGAGGATGCTCTCATGGTTGTCATGACAGATTTTCTGGTTTCTAGAAAGGATTTCCTTGAACCAGGGCTTGCTTCATACTGTGTAGAAAAGAATACAGGCTGAGTTGGAAAATTGGAAGCAAAATTGGTATTAATACAAAGGAAATGATTGATTCTGTTCAGTTCACCACTGGATTCCAGTCTAACAAGACAGGTGCTCCAAGTATTGGATGAATAAATGGAGGCATAAAAAACAACATTACTAGAGGCTGTAACTTCCTTTTTTTTTTTTTTTTTAAATGTTTTTATTGATTTTTTTAGAGAGAGAGGAATGGAGAAAGAGATAGAAACATCGATAAACTGCATCCTGCACACCTCCCACCGGGGATCGAGCCCAAAACCCAGGCATGTGCCCTGACAGGGAATAGAACTGGAACCTCTCCATCCATGGGAAAATGTTCAACCCACTGAGTCACACTGGCCAGGTTGTAGCTTCCTTTTTAGGCCACCTTGAAGTAAGAATTTGTGTGTGTATTTTTTTAAGGCAGTGACCATATGATGAACTTAGCCTTCCTCCCTTGGTTATGGATCAACGAGAACATTTCACATTTCTAAGGAAAATCATGATTCCAAATATTCCTGCAGGTATTACAATTTTTGATTCACGTGTTTGACTCAACTAAATATCTCTAGAAGGTAAAAATAAGAAACCAGGCAAATTATACCAACTCAAAAATATTTTTTTCATTGCTTGCAAAGATACAATCATGAAATAATATAATAAATTAAGGGCTGGAAATTACTTGAAGGAAGTGGTCATAACAAAGAAGTTAAAATATTTAGTGTTTTGCCAATTAATATTATAAACTTGTAATAAAAACAAAATAAAAACTTAACTAAAAAATACTAATTTTTTAAGGACTCTAAAGTATAGAGGTACTTGAAGTTTAATAATAATTTGCTTTCCTCATTATATTAAATATTATATTCACGTCATATTATGAAAAGATTGTTACACCTGGAGAATACTTCCTTACATATTTGGGTCATTGTATAAAATGTTTTAGCCTCTAACATGTAGAGTGTGTGTGTGTGTGTGTGTGTGTGTGTGTGTGTATAACCTTTATTTTCCTCTCTTATTTGTTTTTAATATAAATCCTTCACCAAACCAAACTTTCATGGTATTCAGGCCTATTATACCTATTACCCTAGGTGGTAATTCCACATTTAAAACAGTACTAACATATTTATATAGCAACTTCTTTCAATCATGCACATTCATAGGCCTTAGCTCACAGGGTTGTCATGGGGCTGTGAGGAAGGCAGGGCACAATCAATGTTCAGTTCTTTATTATCACTTTAAAGGTAAAGACACTGAAAACAAAAAAAAGACGGAATTCCAAAATAGTGGAGTGAATGGAAGCTACACAGACCATGTCCCAGGACCAAACTGGAATTACAACTAAAATAAAGACAAATCATCAGGAAAAAGCAACAGAAAAGCAACTGGAGAGGACCATATAACCAGGGACAGGAAAAAAGGACACTGAATTGAGCCTGGTAGGTCTGTGGAGGCGTGAAAGGGTGGGCTGGGAGCCCACAGACAGCAGCAGTTTTAGCTGTGAGCAGCAACACTGGGGTTAAAATCCCAAGCTGGCTCCACAGTACAGAGGGCCACTAAATTAGCTAAATTAAATTTAACTACAGCCACTCACCTTGGACTCTGGCAGAAGGAGGGCAGACTGATCAGGAACTATGTGGAGAGACTTGGGACTTAGAGGGCACTAGGAGTTTTCTGCCGAATCACTCCCTCACAGGACAGTAGACACCTTACTCAATGAGCCCCTTCTCAGAACCCCAGGGAGAAGCAACAGCCCCTCCCTCAGAAATTTAACTCCACACAGCTGGGCCAGAGAAATGCACATTGAGGCTCATTAACAGCCAGCATCTGCCCCACCCTCTGGAAATCCTCTTACCCTGAATACCTGAGGAAATTTTTTACTCATTTGAGGGCTACAACTCAAGGCTCATCAAGTAACTGAGACTAATAGCCTCCAGGCAAAAAGCTAGAGGATAACTGAATCTTTCCTGGGCTTGCATATCTACCCAGGGAAGTAAGACTTGACAGTGGTGTTTAATGTGGGTCCTCCTATACTCATCCAAACCCAGTAGAGGGATCTACAAACAGCAGAACACCAATACCCACAAGGAAAATTTAGCAGTCTCTAAAACCCACTGAGATAGCAAAAATGGTGAAACAAAGAAACAAATCCCAAATGAAAGAACAAGAGAACTCTACTGAAGATGAGATAAATGAAATGCAGTAAGGCAAGTTATCAGAGGTAGAGTTCAGAGCAATGATCTTCAGGATGCTCAACACCATGAAAAAAGATATAAAAACAATGAAAACCAACTACTTGGAAATGAAGAATGACATAGCAGAAATAAAGAACACGTTGGAAGGAATAACCAGCAGAGTAGAGGAAGCTGAGGACCAGATCAGTGAATTAGAAGACAGGGTAGAAAAAATCAACCAATCAGAAAACCAAAAACAAACAAAAAAACCAGAAAGACAGCTTAAGAGAACTGTGGGACAACTGGAAACATAACAACATTCACATTATAGGAGTTCCAGAAGAAGAAGAAAATGAGCAAGGGTTAGAGAATATATTTGAAGAAATAGTGACAGAAAACTTCCCTAACTTGGTGAAGGAAGAAGGCATTCAAGTTCAAGAAGCACAGAGAGCCCCAAGTAAGAAGAACCCAAACAGGCCCACACCAAGACACATAGTAATTAAAATGCCAAAATTTATAGACAAAGAGAGAATCCTAAAGGCAGCAAGAGAAAAGCAACAGGTTATCTACAAAAGAACCCCCATAAGGCAATCAGCTGACTTCTCAACAGAAACACTACAGGCCAGAAGGGAATGGCATGAAGTAATCAAGGTCATGAAAAACAAGGATTTGAATCCAAGACTACTCTATCCAGCAAGGCTATCATTCAAAATAGAAGGTGAAATAAAGAGTTTCCCAAAAAAAAAAAAAAAAAAAAAAAAAAAAAAAAAAAAAGGCTAAGGGAATATATTAGCACCAAACCAGCACTACAAGAAATGTTAAAAGGACTGCTGTAATTAGTAGAAGAAATAGGAAGAAAAATATAACCACAATAAACAAAAATGTAAATGGATTGAATGCGCCAATCAAAAGACGAAGAATAGCTGATTGGATAAGAAAGCTTGACTCATATATATGTTGTTTACAAGAGACCCACCTCACAACAAAAGACTCACATAGGTTGAAAGTGAAGGGATGGAAAAAAATCTTCCAAGCAAATGGAAAGGAAAAAAAAAGCTGGAGTAGCAATACTCATATCTGATCAAATAGATTCCAAATGAAGGCCATAACTAGAGACAAAGAAGGACACTACATAATATTGAAAGGATCTATCCAACAGGAAGATACAACCTTGGTAAACATACATGCACCCAATATAGGAGCACCAATATATATTAAAAACCTTCTGGAGGACTTCAAAGGAGAAATTGACAGCAATACAATCATAGTAGGGGACTTCAACAACCCACTGACATCACTGGATAGATCCTCGAGACAAAAAAATTAACAAGGAAACAGAGACTCTAAGTGATGCACTAGATCAAATGGATTTAATAGATATCTACAGAGAATTACACCCCAAAACTTCAGAATTCACATTCTTCTCAAGTACACATGGGACATTCTCAAAGATAGACCACATGTTAGGACACAAACTAAGACTCTACAAGTTCAAGAAGATTGAAATCCTATCAAACATCTTCTCAGATCACAATGGCATGAAACTAGAAATCAATTACAACAAAAACATGCACAGACATTTGAACACATGGAGGCTAAATAGCATGTTATTAAATGATGAATGGTTTACCAAGGAGATCAAGGAAGAAATTATAAACTTCCTGGAAACCAATGAAAATGGACACACAACAACACAAAATTTATGGGATTCAGTGAAAGCAGTCCTAAGAGGGAAGTTCATGGCACTACAGGCCTACCTCAAGAAACAAGAAAAAATTCTAATTGACTATCTAACTTCACAACTTAAATAACTAGAAAGCAAACAAAAACAAAAACTCAGAGCAAGTAGAAGGAAAGAAATAGTAAAGAACAGAGCTGAAATAAATGACATAGAAGCCCCCCCCCCCAAACAAAAACAAAAACAATTCAAAAGACCAATGAAACAAAGAGCTGATTCTTTGAAAAGATAAACAAGATTGATGGACCCTTAGCTAGACTCATCAAGAAACAAAGAGAGAGAACCCAAATACCCAAAATTAGAAATGAAAGAGGAGAAGTAACAACTGACACCACAAAAATACAAAGGATTGTTAACAAATACTATGAACATTTATATGGCAACAAATTCGACTAAGTGAAATGGACAAATTTCTAGAAACACATAGTCTCCCAAAACTGAACCGGGAAGAGATAGAAAACTTGAACAGACCAATACCAACTAAGGAAATTGAAGATGTAATCAAGACTCTCCCAGCAAACAAAAGCCCAGGCCCAGATGGCTTCATGGGGGAATTTTACAGAACATTTAAAGAACTAACACCTATTCTCCTCAAACTCTTCCAAAAAAATTTAAGAAGAAGGAAGACTTCCAAACTCGTTTTATGAGGCCAGCATAATTCTAATTCCAAAACTAGATAAAGATACTACAAAGAAAGAAAACTACAGGCCAATATCCCTGATGAACATAGATGCCAAAATCCTTAACAAAATACTAGCAAATCGATTTCCCTTAAGAACAGGAATGAGACAGGGGTGCCCACTTTCGCCACTCTTATTTAACATAGGACTGGAAGTCTTAACCACAGCAATCAGACATGAAGAAAAAATAAAAGGGATCCAAATTGGAAAGGAGGAAGTGAAACTGTCATTATTTGCAGATGACACGATATTGTACATAGAAAACCCTAAAGACTCCATGAAAAATCCTCTTGAATTAATAAACTAATTTGGTAAGGTAGCAGGGTACAAAATTAATGTCAAGAAATCAACGGCATTCTTATACACCAATAATGAACTCACAGAAAGAGAAATTAAAAAAATAATCCTGACTTTCGGTCAAGATGGTGGCGTAGTTAAACACGGTATCGTGTCCTCCCGCAACCACATCAAAGTTACAACTAAACTACAGAACAACCATCATTCAAAACCACCTGAAATCAAGCTGAATGGAAGTCCTACAACTACGAAATTAAAGAAGAAGCCACATCGAGACTGGTAGGAGGGGTGGAGGCACGATGGGCTTGTCCCACACCCGCATGTGGCAGATAAAAATTAGGAGGACACCTCGGCTGGGAAGGTCCTCCCTGAGGACTGAGGGGTCCCCGTCCCACACCAGGCACCCAGCTCAGGGTTCCAGTGCCAGGAAGAGAAGTCCCCATCACTTCTGGCTGGAAAAACCAGCAGGAACTGAGGCTGAGGTGGCTGGAGCCCCCAGCAGCTCCTCTTAAAGGGCCCACACATGGACTTACTCGGACTCGCTCCCTCCAGGCTCCAACAAGTGGGAGGCAGCTTGAAAGGCACCAGAATCATATGGGGAAGAACTGAGCTGTTTGGCATTGGAGCGAGGGCTGGAGAGGCAGCTTTCTCCTGGGCAGATGTGCTATCAGAGGCTTTTGTTCCTGTGGTGAGCCCTTCCCTGGGCCAGCAGACGCCACCATATCTGGGACTCCAGCTACCTGGCTCACACTGTTTGCCCCGCCCTGGTGATTTCCTGAGGCCCCACCCCACCCAACTTTCAGGCCCACCCAAGCTGTTGCCAGTTGCTTTACCATAGGATTGGCCTGTCTTGGATCCTGCTTCAGCTTTTCCTAAATTCTTTCAAATGAGCAGCATCTGGTCTCAGCTAGCCCCATACCTCTCGCTAAGTAATACACAGAAACAAACACAGGGAGGCAGCCAAAATGAGGAGACAAAAAAACAGGTACCAAATGAAAGAACAGAAAAAAACTCCAGGAAAAGAACTAAGTGAAATGGAGTTAAGCAACCTAACAGACGCAGAGTTCAAAATACTGCTTATAAGGATGCTCAATGGACTTAGTGAGAACCTCAGTGAACTTAGTGAGGGCCTCAAGAGCGTAAAAAAGAACCAGTCAGAAATGATGGATGCACAGTTAGAAATGAAGGAGGCACTAACTGAAATAAAGAATAGTTTACACAGATTCAATAGTAGAGCAGGTAAAGCCAAGAAGCAAACCATCGATTTGGAATAAAAGGAAGCAAAAAACACCCAATCAGAACAGCAAAAAGAAAAAAGAATCCAAAAAAATGAGGATAGTGTAAGGAACCTCTGGGACAACTTCAAGCGTGCCAACATTCGCATCTTGGGGGTGCCAGAAGGAGAAGAGAGAGAACAAGAAATCGAAAACCTATTTGAAACAATAATGGCAGAAAACTTCCTTAACTTGGTGAAGGAAACAGACATACAAGTCCAGGAAGCACAGAGAGTCCCAAACAAGATGAACCCCAAGAGGCCCACACCAAGACACATCATCATCAAAATGCCAAAGGTTCAAGACAAAGAGAGAATCTTAAAAGCAGCAAGAGAAAAGCAGTTAGTTACCTACAAGGGAGTTCCCATAAGACTGTCAGGTGATTTCTCAAAAGAAACTTTGCAGGCCAGAAGGGAGTGGCAAGAAATATTCAGAGTGATGAAAAGTAAGAACCTACAACCAAGATTACTCTATCCTGCAAAGCTGTCATTTAGAATCGATGGTCATATAAAGAGTTTTCCAGACAAGGAAAAGCTAAAGGAATTCATCACCACCAAACCATTATTATATGAAATGTTGAAGGGTCTTCTTGAAGAAAAAGATAAAAAAATATGAACAAACAAAATGGCAATAAATACATATCTATCAGCGATTGAATCTACAAACAAAATGAACAAGCAGAACAGAAACATTCTCATAGACACAGAGAACTTTTGTTGGTTACCAGATGGGTGGGGGCTGGGGGGATGGGTGAAAAAGGTGACGGGATTAAGAAGTACAAATTGCTTGTTAGACTGACAAACCTCAAAGGGGGGGTTTTGAGGTGGGAATAAATAAACCAAAGAACTTATATGTATATATGCATAACCAATGGACACAGACAACAGTGTGGGGAAAGGCAGGAGGGGGGCAGGAATAGGGGAGGAGGGGGGCAATGGGGGAAAAATGAAGAACATCTGTAATACATTCAACAATAAAGATAAGCTAAAAAAAATAATCCCATTTACTATTGTGGCAAAAAATTAAGATACCTAGGAATAAACTTAACCAAAGAAGTAAAGGACCTATTTGCAGAAAACTACAGGACATTGAAAAAAGAAATAGAGGAAGATATAAAAAAGTGGAAGCACATACCTTGTTCGTGGATTGGAAGAATACTAACATCATTAAAATGTCCATACTACTCAAAGCAATCTATAGATTCAATGCAATCCCCATCAAAATACCAATGATATATTTCACAGAACTAGAACAATTACTTAGAAAGTTCATATGGAACCAAAAAAGACCCCGAATAGCCACAGCAATCTTGAAAAAGAAGGACAAAGTAGGAGGGATCACAATACCAGATATCAGATTATACTACAAAGCCATTGTAATCAAAGCAGCCTGGTACTGGCAAAAGAACAGGCAGATAGATCAAAGGAACAGAAAAGAGAACCCAGAAATTGACCCAAGACATTATGCTCAATTAATATTTGACAAAGGGGGCAAGAGCATACAATGGAGTAAAGACAGCCTCTTTAATAAATAGTTTTTGGAAAATTGGACAGCTACATGCAAAAAAAATGAAACTAGACCACCAACCTACACCATCCACAAGAATAAACTCAAATGGATAAAAGACTTAAATGTGACTCGTGAATTCATAAAAATCCTAGAAGAAAATGTAGGCAACAAAATTTCAGATATTATACACAGCAGAATTTTCACTGATACACCTAAGGCAAGAGAAACAAAGGAAAAAATGAACACATGGAACTACACCAAACTTAAAAGCTTTTGCACAGCAAAAGAAACAACCATCAAAATGGAAAGGGAACCCACTATATGGGAGAGCATAATTGCCAATGATACATCCAATAAGGGGTTAATTTCCAAAATATATAGAGTGCTATACAACTCAACAAAAGGAAGACAAAGAACTCAATTGAAAAATGGGCAGAGAACCGAAATAGACACCTCTCCAAAAAGGACATACAAGTGGCCAAGAGACATGAAAAAATGCTGAACATCACTAATTATCAAAGAGATGCAAAGTAAAACAACGATGAGGTATTACCTCACACCTGCCAGAATGGCTGTGATCAACAAATCATCAAACAACATGTGCTGGAGAGGGTGTAGAGAGAAGGGGACTCTAGTACACTGCTGGTGGGAATGCAGACTGGTGCTGCCACTATGGAAAACAATATGATGTTTCTGCAAAAAATTATAAGTGTATCTACCACTTGACCCAGTGATCCCACTTCTAGGAATATATCCTAAGAAGCCTGAAACACCAATCAGAAAGAATATATATACCCCTATGTTCATAGCAGCACTATTTACAATGGCTAAGATCTGGAAACAGCCCAAGTGCCCATCAATAGATGAGTGGATAAAAAAGCTGTGGTACATCTATACAATGGACTACTACACTGCTGTAAGAAAGAAAAATCTCTTATCATTTGAGACGACATGGAGAGACCTAGAGAGTATTATGCTAAGCGAAATAAGCCAATTAGAGAAAGACAAATACCACATGATCTCACTTATTTGTGGAATATAATGAACAAAATAAGCTGATGAACAAAATAGACCCAGAGACATAGAAAAGAGTACGGTTCAGACTGACAAACTTCAGAGGAGGGGGGTGGGAGAGATGGATGAGGTAAACCAAAGAACTTACATGCATGTATGCATAACCAATGGAGTTAGACAACAATGCTGGGGGGGGGGGGGGGAGGAAGGTGTTTAGGGGCGAAAAAGGAGAAATATCTGTAACAAAAATAAATTAATAAAAATTGAAAAAATAAAATAAAATAAAGATAAAGACACTCTCTCATTGGGTCACTTGCCAAAGTCAATGTCTGAATGTTGATTCTAAGTGCAGTGTCTTTTGCCTGCACCACAGAGCATTTCTAACAATGATGCTACTGAGGAATGGGATGCTTGTTTATCTGTGCAATGGGGATGGTGCATGTCAGGTTTCACAGTCCCTGCTTTTTCTGGGTCATACATGAGACACAGCTTGATGGTACTCTCATCATTGCTAGTTAACTTCTTTTATTTCATCTAACATTTCCTCAAACAACAAAGGTCCCACATGGAGGCATAGAAAAGGGCAATGCTGACCAGTTTATCTTCTCTACACTATGATATATAATTTTAAAAGGTATTATTGTAGAAGGTCCTAAAGTAGAATAATAAATCTATATTTATAATGTGGTGAACTTAAACTTTTAAAAAACTAAGTTATACCTCTCTTGGTATATGATTTTTATTTTGCTTGTGTTCATTATTACTCTATCTCCCCACCCCCATTATGAAAGCTGTTTTGCTAAAAGTCCATTTCTTTTTAACTTTTATCCACAGCAAAGTCATAATCCCTTACTTAAATAGAAGCCGGTTACCATGGAAATCATTCTAATGCCACTGAATCAATATTTTGATTTTGCTGACATTTAATGTAAAAAGAAAAGACAGGGTAAGATTTATGAAAGTCACTTTTCATCTTTGTTATAATTTTGTTAGCTAGAAAAATTGTAAAAAAAAAAAACACGCTCAGTAATGAACTCTAGTTAACTTATGATGATAAAGAATTGAGAATTCATAAAAGAATAATCTACATATTTATATAATTTTGGCTTTGATTACACACATATGAATGCATACATTTAGACTCAAGACTTTTTCTCCATCTTTGAACGGAGCCCTGATTCCTGTTGTTATAGAAGTCATAACTTGAAAGAGGAGATTGAATGTATCCATTTTTGCAATTGCCTTTTTATTAAGTGTTCTGAAGAGAAGGCGAAATTTGCATTGAGAATCACTCATCTATAGAAGTTGACCATTTCTACACCTGATTCTAAGAGTGCATCTGGTCCACTGACACACCTTTAGAGCTCCTTTTGAAGACAGTTGTTGAAGTTGGGCCTAGCCTTTAATAAACCTCACTGCCCATCAAGTAGTTTTCCAAGTCTAACTGAAGTCTTTGCTGCTGCTGCTGTAATTGTATCCTGGGAAGAAATAAAGAAAATGGAGTCTCTGTTCCATTTGATAACTAGCTATTGGGAACCCTAGATCTTTAGATGCTGAAGGGATGGGAAATAATTAGGAGCTTCTCTATCTCAGGAATTAGCTGCCTAAAGCATCCCAAATGAATGGTAATCAGTTATGTTTTTAAGACAATTGAATCACCACTCAAATGTTTCTTCTAGGGGAAAGTCATCATGATGCTCAGCTTGTGTTCACTGTGACTACCCCAGGTCCCCCTGCCCAGAGGGATCTATTCTGAAGTGTGCATTTGACACTCTTCCCAGGAATGTTTCTAGAAGTGTTATACAACTTGATAACATGCTCCTCACTGGCTGCTTTCCTTGTCTGTTTCCTCTCTCCTCTCCTCTTTGGATGGCTTTTTTATTCCCTTTTATTCTTGAATCATTCTAGATTATATTCAGACCCTCTTCACTCAGTGACCACTCTTCTAAAAAATTTTTTTCTTTATTTATATTAGAGAGAGAGGGAGAGGAAGAGATAGAAACATCGATAGAAACATCGACGAGAGAGAACATCGATTGGCCGCTTCCTGCATGCCCCCCACTGGGGATTTGGCCCACAACCTGACCAGGAATCGAACCAGTGACCTCTTGGTGCATGGGTCAATGTTCAACCACTGAGCCACACCAGCCAGGCTGGAGACCATTCTTCTAAATCAGTAAACTTCTTTTGCAAACAATCTAATATACTTGATTACATAGTTTTCTGACAAGCGAGGCAGGAGAGAGGTAACCTCTGGAAACGAGATCACAGAAAACAAAGAGAAATGAAAGGCACCAGTATGAGAGGAAACCTGAGAACGATATGTAAAACGTTCGAGGGCCCTTTAGTGTATTAACTAGTAAACCAAACACCTAAATTATTTCTAAAAGCATCAGTGTGTTACAAGTTGAAGGACATACTGATGATCTTGAATCATGAGGGAAAAAAATCAAATATTCTAAGGCAGCAGAAAAATTTGTTATGTAAATAGACACACACACACACACACACACACATACACACACACACAGTCTTTGCTGTGCTATTCATCACAGCAAACCAAACTGGAACCAAGCTGAGTATTCATCAAGGAGGTAATGATTAAATAAAGTACTATAATTTACACTTCTCTCCTTCAAAATGGTGTTTCTTAACAAATTGAATGTCATGGAAAATAGTCACAAGAGAGTAAGTGAAAATATAAAACAATAACTCTATGCACAATGATTTCAATTTTGTAAATATGTTTACCCATGGTATTCACATTTGTACTCTCACACACACACACATAACCATGATGTATTTTTGCATATATGGGTAATAGGAAACACTGAGCATAAGTGGAGATTTTCAATGCAGAATGGATGGATTGGTTTCATCTCCAGGCATTTATTTGTATTTTTCAGTATGCACTGAAGCTTTTTTTTTTTTTTTTTGGTTAAATAGGCACCAATATGGAAGAAAGGAGCATGAGGGTAGCTTCTGTGGAAAGATTGTACCAGGAAAGAGAGAGAGAGAGAGAGAGAGAGAGAGAGAGAGAGAGAGAGATTCCATGGGAACTGAGGAGCCCAGGTGACAAAGACACCTGCCCAGCTGAAGGAAGGACCACCTGGCTTCCACTCTGCTGCAAACCGCTGTGAACCTGGTGTGCTGGGGCTGCTGTGGACAATGTCAAGGACAAACAGGGTGGGAGAAGGGATGTGGGACCTGGTACAGCCATGCTCTCAAGCTGGCCACTGGCAGCCCTGGGAAACTTATAAAGTGTTTTTCCACAACGTAGATACAAAAATCTAGATGGGCTTCCATGAAAGACTACTCTACTACCAAGGGACTCTCAGAAAAAACTCAGGAAAGCTGAGACTTAGTGACTCAAGTAAGGACTAAAGAGCGGATGAGACCCGGGTTAACTTGACCTAATTTATATTCATAGACCAGCTAGGAAGCTGAGATATATTTGATCTATGTATTTTATAGCTGAGGAAAAATATAGACATTGAAATATATATTCATTCACAGGAAGGAAGTACACCAAAACGTAAAAAAAAAAATTATTTTTAAAATGACTACAATGTTTTTCTTCTTTATATTTTCCTGCATTATAAGTTTCCCCTAACAATCACATAATACTTTAGTTGTATAAATAATATTTATATTACCTATAAAAACAAGACAACATTAATTTCAGGTATATTTCTAGGCAAAACAATTTCCTAATAATTCGAAGCTCTAAGTGGATAGAAAACACACATTGCCTTACCTTTTCAATAAATAAAATACCCTTTTCAGTTTGTCTTTTGACAGCATCTCAATAAATAGCTCCCCTCCCCCTGGATTCTTCCTTTCTGGGACCCAGAGAGAAGGCAGACGCTCATTAGTGACGTGTGGCCTGAAATCTGTCCTCAGTGAGGGGGCGTGGGGGGCGTTACCTTCAGTGCGCTCGGGGGCTTTCCCACTCTTACTGGTGGCCGTGCTGTTGACCGTCTCCGACGAAGTGCTCAGCTTGGTGCTCGGGTCCCGCTTGGGCTTAGGGGGTGGTTGTCTCCGAGAGCCACAGCTGCGGTCATCATCTGTGCCCCCAACCGAGTGCAGGGACTGGGACCTCACGGAAAAGCCACTGGAGCAAGGATGGGGGAGTCGGTCCTGGGGAGCAGGCATCGTCATGAATCCCATGCGGAAATGTTTGCCCACGTAACTTCCTTCGTGGCCTCGCCCTCCTTCTCCACCTATGCTGTAAAAGAAAGCAGACGCAGTCCGTGGAGAGAAACTGAGCCGTGATGCACAAGGTCAGGGATCCAGTCATATGTACAATAGGTGTCAGTTCAAAATTGAACTCTAGACGGGGCAGAAACATTGCCATTAGCATCAACACATTCCATAACTTGCACTAAATAATGACAGTGGAGCAAATGTAACTAGATTATAATCAGAAATCCTAGAGCATTTCCTGGTATCCTGGTATCCAGATACTCTCAGAATCCTATTCCAAAGAAAAGGGATACCGCGTAGCACATTTCATCTTGGACCGCTTCCCTTTACCTGGAGGTAAATTGTGTCAGTGGCTTACAAAGTAAACGAGAATGCCACCTCAGGGAGGTTAGACTGCCTTTCAGCACGTGAGTGAGGCCAAGTGCTAGCTCTTGAGCCTCTTCTCCACTTCATCAGAATCACGTGGACTTTGGATAATGTAGTGAGAAAAACAGAACCAACTACAACGAAGCTGGGAAGCTTGTTACCAGACACAAGGGGGAAGGAGAGAGGAGGGAAACAGGAAGGGAGGAAGGAAGGAAGGGAAAGGAAGGGAAAAAAGGGAGGGAAGGAGAAAGAAAAGAAGGAAGAAATGGAGGAAGAAGGAAGGATGGATGGAAGGAGGAAGGAAGGAAAAAAGGAAGGGAGGGAGGGGAAAATAATGAAGGAAAGAAAGGAAAGAAGGGAGGGATGGAGGAAGGAAGAAAGAAGGAAATAAGGAAGGAAGGGAAAGAAAGGAAGGAAGGAAGGGAGGAAGGGAGATAGGAAGGAATAATACTTTGTTTAAATCAATGAAGGAATTGTCAATCATTGTTAGGTCTCCAGAAACCTTCAGTTATACTAGAACATTAGTTGTATAATAAACTAACCTCCTAGAATAAAAATAGCAACATCTAATAAGGAGGTGTAGTTAGAATAACATCTGATTCTGAGATAGTTCTAAATACCTAATAAATATTCATAGTATACAAAGTTTCCAAATGTAAGGTTCTTAAGTTTTACATAAAAAAGTTTGAACAAAAATGTAAAAATGTGAATCTCTCTCAGTTTAAATCACATGGGAAATGACTCTTGGGCCTTTCTCTGTGCTACTAAGTAATGATGACTCTTTTATGAAGAAAAAGGACATAAATATCAATGTCAATTTGTAAGAGATTTTTCTAGTGTTTTCCCCACTTATGTTCCTTCATCAAGAGAGGAAAGAAAAAGAAACATTATTAGAAATATTTGAAAGATTTTCTTAGACATGTATGTGAATGGTAGAAAGCATTTTTGAGTGTATAATTTTGGAATCTTGTTAAGTCTACCTTTCTAGACATAAGTTTATTTAGACTTTTTGAACCTTAATTGTAGTTGACTCTGCCTTTATAACATGAAGGAATTCAAAGTAAGGTCTTGCATTTCTCTTTGTTGCATTTTTATATCTTTATTATGTTTGTCATAAATTTATTAGTTTAGGAGAAACAATAATGGGAAATGAGTCCCCCCCCCCCTTCGATTGAGAACCTATAACAACTATATGACCATTGTGAACTGAGCAGAAAGGATTCCACAAGAACACGAGACTCTTATTATGGCATTTAATTCTGATGACAGCTTGCTACTCAATCGAAAAAAAAATTTTTTTTTTCCGGAATGTTTTGAGTTGATGTTCAGATTCCAGGTATACCATCTTTGCAAAACTAAATAGCGGTGGCTGGAAGCTCAGTGCCCTAATTAGCACAATGGATCTGGAAGCATGGATGCAATAGAAGGGCAGCCGAGTGGATGTTGTCACATCACGGTTGTAAGCATCCCAAGTCTGTGAGGTGTTCTCGTGCACATGATTTTCTCTGCTTTCAAGAACATCAATCACAAAATAAACTAGAAGCTTACTCAAATGAAATGGTTTGCGAAAAATCATTGAGAATTTAAGACAGAATAGAAGTGGTGAAGGTGGGGGATGGGCATGGTGGAATGGGAGGGTTTATCTTTGGTTTGTGATGATTGTGGCCTTGATCTTTCTCACAGAAGATGAGCTGTTTGATTTCATATAACTTTGACTTCAATCGTTTTGCATCCTTGTGTCTTTTCCTTATTTTTGTTGCTATATCACTGAGCAAAAGGTGCTAGGTGCTTTAAGGATTTATTTCGACAGTCATTATATTCCTAGTAACACAGACACATGTGGGGATTAATGCATGTGTTACTAATGCACACAGGCATTTATGAGACAGTTATTAGGAATAATTGTATCAGCAATCTCTCTGTTACTTTTGACCTAAATAGGAACTGCACCTTTTCCCAAACAGATAATTAGTTCTGCTGCTTCATTTCAAATTACTTTTTTTTTCAGCATAAAACACTTTCATCTAACCCTCTGTGCTTTTGTTCATATATATAAATGTACACACACACACACACACACACACACACACTAACACTTCTTCCAGAGTGTAATTCCATGCATGCTTCAAACAATAGCAGGTCTCAATCGCAAGTTTAATTTGACCAGCCTGTGAATGCAGGATGAAGAAATGTGGATAAGTTGGATGCAAAGGCCTTTGTCCATGTCAAGGCTAAGGGTAAATAATAAAGTTAATGGTATATTTAGATTCAAGATATCAGTAAACACAGTTAGTATAAAGCCAATTGAAGATTGTGGGACATATCATACAACTAATTCCTGAATTTACTATAGAAACACATGGAGGTTCTAAAATGTGCGGATTCCTGGACCCATACTAAGGACAACTACTGAATTATATCTGTTGAATCAGAATCTCTGCAGGTGTAGCTAATGAGTTTGTATTTTTTAAAAGTATATGCAGATGTTTCTGATGTAGCCAATCCAGAGATCCCCAGAAACAATAGTTAGAGCCACTCATGGATAGACATCTGTTAGTTAGAAACAGCTAGAGACACAATTATCAAAAAGTGGGACAAAGGAGACTTGCCAGAGACCAGGTGAAATATCATAGAAAATAAAGGTACAATGTATTAGGTTTTGTTAGGTCATACTGCAGTATCAAACAATCACCAATTCTTAGTGCTTTACAACAACAAAGGTTTATTCCTTGCTTGTGACAATTGGGTTGGCTGTGTAGCAGCTGTAGCCATGCTCCACCTGTGTTTATGCTGGGATATGTTCTTGGGGCAGAGAGAGAAAACTACACAATGTCTCCTAAAGCTTCTGCTCAAATGTAGCATATAATCTTTCACTCACATTTCATTGACTAAAACCAATCTTGATGTCAATGGGGTGGGGATTTATTCAACTCCAACAGGAAAGCACTGCACATTACATGACAATATGTGAGGATGCATAATCCTCTTACAAGCAGGGGATCAAATACTGGTCCAGCAGTTGTGGTATATGCCACTGAGATCTCCCTTCAAGAGAGAACTTGACATGAAGAATGAAGTTAACGGACAACCAATGACTCATCGGAGGACTTTGTACTTCTTGTGACCATACTTCTGAGCCCTACAGGGTTAGAAGTCCTTGTACCCACATGAGACATACTTTTTCTAGAAGACACAGCAAGGATCCCATTGAACACCATCTGCCACTACTTCCTGGGCAGTTTGACCTTCCTTCGTAGGGTGACTAGCAGGCAACAAAATGAGTCTCCATTGTGGAAGAGATCATCGAACCCCACCAGCAGGAGGAGGTAGGGCTGTTGTCACATGATGGGGCAGAGATAGGTATGTGTGGAGCCCCTCTTCATACACTCTTGCCCAATTGTGATTTTGAAACGTCACATGCAGCAACCCTGGCCTGAGAATGTTTTGGTTACTAGAGGTTCCAACCTCTCTTGAAAGAGGGATTAGTCACCACCAAGTGAGACCAGCAGAAGCATCAGCTGAAGGTAAGACTGAGTATCAGCCACAGCCCCCCTATAAATTGCAGTGGTGAGGGTTATAGTCTAGCACACTGTCCCCCTGTAAGGGTCAGTGGTTGAGCTGCTCCTCAAACCTGTAAGAGTGGAACATCTGCTGAACTTAAAAGGCAAATTGTGGCTGCCATCAGGGAAGTGGCTCAGATCTCCACCAGGAGAGAAACTTCTCCAAGTACAGGAGCTAGCTGACAGCCACCAGCACCAGAGTTTTCAAAGCTTGTGCAGCATTTCAGTCAAGGCACTCTCCCTGGAAAGCTCCTAGCCAAGAGCTGAGCATGTTGTGCTATGGAATCTGGCTATTTCTGCCCAGTGTGGGAGCCCTTTATGGGCAATCTTTGTGTCTGAGTCCCCCTCCTGGGATCACTGAGATTCTCCCATAGCTGTACCATGGTCTGGTCTGAGGCTCTTCCTCTCCAGTCATGTTTCCATACCCTTCTCTTTTCACAGCTGTCAAGTCTGCATCTTGGCCTGAGGATTGTCCTACCTATTCCTGCTTCCTTCCCATCCCAGACACCTTCCTCAATAAATCTCTCACACTTTTAACCCCACCTAGGTTCATGTCTGCTTTCTAGAGGACATATACTTGGGAACAATCATAAAACCTATTGACATTCAGAAACCAAAGAAGAGGAAAGAGAAAGCCTAAAAATAAACCTGCAAACCCAGAGATAAGAAATGGGTGTGAAGCCTGGCCAGTGTGGCTCAGTGGTTGAGTGTTGACCCATGCACCAGGAGGTCGCCGGTTTGATTCCAGGTCAGGTCACATGCCAGGGTTTCAGGCTTGATCCCCAGTAGAGGGCGTGCAGGAGGCAGCTGATCAATGGTTATCTCTCATCAGTGTTTTTATCTCCCTCTCCCTTCCTCTCTCTGAAATCAATAAAAACATTAAAAAAAAAGAAGAAGAAATGTGTATGGAAATAGGACATTCTCTGGCTTCAGACTGAGCATGGTGGTTGGGGAGGGAGGAACCAACTCCACTGTAGGAATACTTGGCTTGAAATGAAATTTATGGGGGCTGAAGAGAGCAGAGTATTTTTGCAATAAGACTCTAACACTCAAGATAGATTAAACCTGACACATCTCATGTTATAAAAATAAAAATAAGTTTCATAATCCTGAATTTAAACAAGTATGCTTTTTCTCATACAATGTAGGCAATGTTGCAAGATCTAGCTGTGTTTGGTTAGTTTTTCTATTATAAAACACACAAAATATTGCATTGCTTAAATCGAGGGAGGTTGTTTTTCCAGAAGTAATTGATAAAATATTTGTGAACTCAGCCAAACAACTTATTGGCTAATGGACAGACCCGGACAATTGTGTTCTGGAATCACTGAGTTGTGGGCTCCATCCCCAGTTCCCTCATTGAGCATCTATACAACATTAGCTACTGACCCCTAAGACCATTTCTTATCTGTTGAATACTAGGGCTGGCCTCATGGAATTGTTCTTAAGTTTGCCTGAGATACTATATCCGAAGCACTTAGCCCAGAGTTTGATATGTAATATGCAGTCAACAATTTTAGCTTTAAAATTCCTCCTTTTAAATTCTGTCCTCCTGAATCTTGTTTATGGAATCATCATTTGCATTGTGGGGTCAAATCTCTAAAGTGTGGTATATACAAAATGTAACCTCAAGAAACTGCACACAGAGTCAAAACAAAACCTTGCATTTAACGCAAGTATCCAGATCATCTAGGCAAATATATTCCTCATGCTCTTAACTTTCATCAACACTTGCTTCCATTTTTCAAAGCACCTGTTGATCAGGACTGACAAGGAATGCCACAAAACAAGAATTTGAAAGCTGCTTTGACGCTGCTATTCAGCAGAGGTTGTTATTTGTCTTGCTGTCATCTTGAAAATCCATCAGCATTAATGTTGTGTGTCTGTTCCTGAGAACTATTTCCTTTTAGAGATGAAAACACAATAGCTGAGAAGGGTGAGCTACCAAGGTGAGATGTCATCTCTAAAAGTGACAGGGCTGTAGCTTCTGTGTGTAATTTTGAAGCAAACATACTAGTATTTCATACTAGAATCTTCCTAGAGAACCAATGGAGAAAAACAGAATCCTATTCTATATTTATATACATCTCTCTCTATCTCTATCTCTCTATCTCTATCTTTATATCTCTATCCCTATATCTATATCTATCATCTATCTATCTATCTATCTATCTATCTATCTATCTATCTATCTATCTATCATCTATCTATTTATCTATCCTCCTTCAAGCACAGCTAGGAAGTTGAGATATAAACTGAAGAGTTACCTACGAGTAGTTGCTAAGTTGAATATTTTCTTTTTCTGGAACAGTTCTGTGAGCTGAGTTCAAAAATCCATCTGTGACACTGATGTGTAATCCAGTCTATTTCTGACTGCAGACTTCTGAAATACCTGAAATTTTTTTCTGTTGATTTTTCAAGAAAAAATATTTATTTGGTATCAGGGAATGGGCACATTTAACTGTACAGGAAATGGGGAAAATCCAAAAGGAAAATGGAGGCTACAGCTGCAAAGGAAATAATGAAATTTGCCTGTGGGCAAGTTGATGGCTGTCATCTGCTAACTATTCACATCTTTCATGTCAGGCATTTTACTATAAATGAATGAAAGGAAATCAATATTCAGACTTCATTCATTAAAATTATGACTTTAAACGTTTATATCTTACACCGTCTCCCTTTTGCCTTCTCTTCGGATATACAAGGTCAAATGCTGGTGGCCCTATTCTGCCCAGTGCACCCCTCCAGCCCACCCACCTGAAGGACTCCTGCTCTAGAACTTGTCCCTTTTCTCCTTCAACATCCACCTCTTCTAGGTATCATTTCCAGCTAAAGCAACCTATTCTCTTAAAAAATTGTACATAATAGGAGCCGAGAGATTAATGTGTTATACCTTTTCCTATTTTGACAGGCAATATGCCTCAACCCAAAGTCAGAATTTTAAGAGTCATAATTGATTATATCTGCCACGATTTTTGGCAGATGGAACTCATCACATAATTCATCACATTTCCACTCATCACATGCCTATGGGGCCTTTATGTGTACAACTGGCTGTTCACCTCTGCTCACCTTGATCTTCCTGGGGGCAGGTGCATTATCTTCCTGCTGACCGTAACAGCTACCAGCACACTATACATGCTCAAACATTTGTTTTATGAAGGAAAATGAAAAAGGAAGTCAGTCCACTTTGGAGATAGCCAGATAAAGGGCTCAGTAACATTCTTAACATTCTTGGACATTAGTCAGTCATTTGTGCTTCCCAAAAATTCATTTTCCTTACATATGGTGAAGGAAAATCCTGTGTGGCAACCAATCTTCCTCTCAGTCCAGCATGTTACTCAGACCCAGCCAGTCAACCACTAGATCCCTGCAGCCACCGTAACTACTGTAGGGACTGGCAAATGCCTCAGGTTGGCCCAACCACAGTAAACAATGTGCATCGCGTGGAAGCCCATCAGGAAGGGACACTGGTGGGACCAGGTCTGTGGCATTGCAGAAGTCCTGGATCTAGTATAGCTAGGTCAGTCCCAGGCCCTTCTGTTATGCCAACTCTTAAATTCCATTTTGTCGAAGCCAAATATAGTTGGGTTTTCTGACACTTGCACTGGAAAAAGTCACGAAGAAACCAATATAATGCAACAGTTACTAAATAAATATTTTGGCTAACTTGTGTTAGAAAATGCAGTTGAGACCAGGTAAGGACTAGGAATGATCCAGAGCAAGAAATGAATGTATCATACTAATCACTGCTTGAAAATATTTTTTTCTATTTAAAACCATCAATTAAAACATTAACTGCGTCGTACACTTGCCCCGTATATATAATTTTAATCATGCAGTACATGTTGATGTGGAGACTTGGCTCCAGTAAAATTAAACTGTGTTGATATTTTCTTCCAAACTGTTCACTCACCATTACCCTTGATGGCTTCCCTGAGCACCAATTGCTCATTCAAAGCCATGATCTGTGGATTTTTTCGCCTTAGGCTCAAACATTCATTTTCATCACTTCATATCCTCAGTGATATCTAGTTCCTTCTTTTATGCTCCTAATATCTTAACACTCCTAGGTTTTTTCAGACATGAATTTCCTGTGTCTGGCTGCTTATTAATGTTTCTGGCAACTTACAGTCAAGTGTTAAAAAGGGAATCTTTATACCTTTTTTTTATTAACTGCTGTGGTAAACTATTATTGAAAAAGTAAAGAAAACAAAACAACAGAATAAAACAAAACAAAACAAACAACAACAAAAAAAAAAAACTGTACCAAAGATAGGGAACCCAAATTCCATTAGCTTCACATGTTATACTTACAACTAATATATTCTTAAGCATCAAATGTGTTATTTCTCCTTGCTAGGATATTTCAATTCTGCCCCAAATTGGGTATCTTAGAAAGAATCTGAGATATATAATCAACCATTGACTAGCTATCTATTTTTAGGTAAAAGGCACATATTTCTGAGCCCCAATTACTTTTATAATGGGGGACATATTTTCAGGGTGGTTATAAGAAATTAAAATAAGATCAAAATATTTCAAAAGCACCTGGCAAAGTAACTAGTAAAAGTAAAAGCTAGACAAATATTAATCTACCTTCCTAGTTTTTCAGGGAACTCTGTATCAATTTTCATCTTTCTGTTCCCAGCTATAAAATAGGCATTTTAATAAGTTTCCACCCTACAGTATTAAAAAGGAAACTTTTAATAAGTTTCCACCCTACAGTATTATAAGTGCATTTTGCTTATTTCTGTAAGAGGGCTTTGACAGTAATTATCAGGCAATATATTTCCAAATCCAAATTGGGGTGGGGGGGGGCGCAGTTCTTGTTGGAAAGTGAAGGAAAAGAAACAAAAATAAATATTTTTTTTTCTGCCATAATCATTAGTTTGTTGGATATTGTCTAGAGTTAAGCAAATAAATTGGATGGATTTTATGGTTATTGCTGTCAATACGCCATGAAGATTCAGGAGTTTTATGAACATTAGGACTCAGGGTAATCATGGCTGGGGAGTTATGCCTGAAAAACAAATATGCCGTGATTTATTACAAAGCACTTATCACCCAGAGTTTGAGGTGGATATCGCCGCCCATTAATTTGATGCTTAGTCATAACAATAAAGTGAAGAGGTTAGAATGGGGAGTTGAGAGATATTTTTAACCTTTATCAAAGTCCTTTTATTCACTTCTGAGATTCTAAAGAGGTGGGGCTGGAATATAACGCTTATTAAGCTCAGAGCCAATTCTATGAAATGTATAATTTTTTAATCCTCACTCGAGGATATTTTTCTATTTATCTTCAGATAGAGTGGGAGGGAGGGAGGGAGACAGAGAGAGACAGAGAGAAACATCGACATGAGAGGGACACATCGATGGGTTGCCTCCCACATGACCTTGACCAGGGACGGGGATGAACCGCAACTGAGGTACGTACCCTTAATCGGAATCGAACCCAAGACTCTTTGGTCCACGGACTGACACTCCAACCACTGAACCAAACTGGCCAGGCCAACTATGAAACATTTTTAAGAGACTTATTTTTACTTGAAACATAACAAGTGCTTTTAAGTTTAGCATATGTTATTATCTATGCTACTTTGGAATCTAAAATTAAAACATTCTTAATTTCTATACATAAATAAGACTCCTCTACCCCTTGGAGTGTCATGGCTTGAAGAAGAGAGGGTACACGAAAAACTCAAATCAAATCATGATATTCAGATTCAACTTAGAATATAGTTTACAGAAGTTCACTTCGTGGGAGATCTTTTCCAAAAATTCAACCAAAGTAGGGGAGGTTCTGGAAAATATATTTTATTTGTGTCTTTAAAACTGACATAAGCTTTGAATATGTTTTGAGCACATGCCAAGTTTTTAGAAATGAGTTTGGCTAACCATATGTGGCTCCTTTTTTCAACCTAGAAGTAGAAACTAGAACTACATAACATTAACATATAATGGTCTTGAACTTCCTCAACAGATGGGGCTAACAAGGCCTATCTAAAGTTTAATAATTGGTTTGCCTTTCTAAAGGTATAATTTTTATGGCAGAAGAAACAACTCTCTGTATTGAGTCATTTCATTCATTTACTCAATATTAATTGACAAATATCTGAGTGCCTATCCTTTGTCAGTGACCAAAGCAGAGTGGTCCATGTCCTCAGGGAATCACAGGCTATTGAACCAGCATGACTTCAGCACCATGTGGTCAGATATTCACTCAGAGGAAGTATCGGGCAGGCGCAATGGGGCCCTAACAGACTGAAGGTCTGGGAAGTCCCCTGGGAGGAAGTGGCTTTCCCAGCTGATGCAGAACATGAGTAAGACTTAATCAGATAGGGGAGAAAGAAGGGAGAAGAGCATGTGTATGCTGACAGTTGAGATCTAGAGAAATTACTGAGGTATTTGGGCAGAACTTGATGGGACTTTATCTTGTATTTCCAAAGTCTGGAAAAATGCATTTATTAATCCAATAAATAAAGTAACATATAATTGCAAATAGTTTAGAAATAACTCCCATGTTTTTAAATATCAGATGAATGATTGTGATATTTAATAATACTTTGCTCCATTTCCCCTTTCTTTCAGTTGCCATTGTCTTTATTTTTATTGCTGATACTATTACAAATGTCCCCATTTTCCCCCACTTTGACTGCCTCCACCCAGGCCCCACTTCACCTTGCCCTTGGCCATCACCGTACCAAGTTGCCATTTTCTTAATTGACGAAGAAAGAGAAATTCGGTGAATACACATGCACTCTTAAATCTCATCCTTGTCATAAGAGTTAGTCATTTGAAAGCAGGGATCAGCTTAATCTCCTCCTCTCCATCTCCACTGGCCTGCTTTGGGTTAGGTGCTCATCATTTCTTGGCTGAATCAATGCGATTGCCTCGTAACTGGTCTTTTTTCCACAGTGTTGCCAGATTTGTCCTCATAGATGCAGATTTGCACATGTCACTCTCTACATTAAAACACTTTGATAGCTTTTACAGTTCTTTAGACTAAAAATCAAAACGTGTATGTGACACTCAAGGTTTTTTCAGGTTTAAATCCTATACCAAGTCTCACCTGCAACATGTTTCATCCTTGACCTTAAGATTCCCCTAAGATAACATGCCCCCACCTTAACTCTGCTCAAGATTGTTGATTCTAAAATAAAGATCAAAACTAACCATATGCCAAGTGTGGTGATGCATCCTGCAGACACAAACAAGATAAATCATGACCTTGGCCAGTAGTCATGCTGTCATCCCTGCCCGAACTAAAACATTCCTTTAGCCAACTCAGGTTTTAGGACCTGATGCAGATGTAGTTTCTCTGCAGAAGACTTCCATTATCAGCAAAGCTTTCTCAAGGCTAAACCCAATGCCACTCTTCTGGGCTGTTGTAGGGCTCAAGCTTCACCTTTATGGCATTCTACAATTGTCATCTGTGAACTGGCCTCCTTTACTGGCCAGGTCCCAGAAATATGTTGCAGTTTAAAGTATTGTGAGGGTGAATGGAAAAAATACACCTAGGAAAGATCAGAAAATTCCAAACATTTATAGAATCGTTGTAAAAGATGAGCTGTCGATCAATGAAAATATACTGCTGTTTCATCTTCCATATCACACCAAATAGCATTCAATGTTTTTCTAAATAATATTTTTAAATCATCTGAATGCAACTTGAGGTAACCCTCCTTAAAACTTAAGAAAATACTATACTTACAAATGGCACATAACTCATGAGGACTGTTTCAAAGCTTTAAGACACCTCAGTTTGGGTCAATCTGAGTTCTTCAGCAGAGCATCTTAAGGTCTCTTTGTTTTCTCCTCTCTAGCTCCTCTCTACCTCACTTCCTGTTCCCTCTGTTGGAACTTTGTCTTCAATAGCATCCTCACCAACTCAGTCACAGAGACCAAAAATTTCCAAGTAATTTTTTTTTTCATTTATCTTGAGATAGAGCAGGAGGGAGCGAGGGAGGAAGAGAGAGAAACATCGATGTGAGAGAGCCACATCGAGTAGTTGCCTCCCACACAACCTCAACCGGGGCCGGGGACAAACTGCAACCGAGGTATGTGCCCTCAGTGGGAACTGAACCCGGGCCTCTCTGGTCCGTGGGCCAACGCTCTAACCACTGAGCCAAACCGGCCAGGGCAATTTCCAAGTAATTTAACACATATTCTTCCTATGTACACATACTCAACTGATCAACAAATCCTCCCTGTTCTCCCTGGATCTCACATCTGTCTTCTATTTTCCAAACCATGTACAAGGCTTTTATTAACTTTTTGGTCTTGGCTAATAAATGGTATCTTACTTACATATCTCTATTTTCCCCTGTACTAATCATTAACCTGAAAAAAATTTGTCCTATATAGGAAGTAGAATTACTTCATTTTCCTAGTTTAGAATCTTCAGGATTACCCAAAATAGAGTCCAGTCTTTCTGTAAGGCAATTGAGACTTTGTATGATGTGACCAAACCTCCTTTTCTGTCTTGTCAGATTACTCACATAATTCTGTCCCACTGAGACAAACTTCCTCTTCAAATTAAACCTCCATAAAAAAAAAATTTTTTTTTCAAGTTCACCAGGGCCTAAATTGAATGCCACTTCCCCTCTAAATTTTTCATCAATATAGTCTCTCTTCTCCAGCTTGAATTTCTTTCATATTATTTTTAATTTTCTGCATTATATTGTAGCTATTATACAGAAATATAAGATTTACAATTTTTGAGGATAGGTATTACATTTTGTACATTCCTGTATCTCTCATGTATAGCATACTTCTTTGAGCATAAAAAGTAACATGTCAGTGTTCAGAAATTTAAATTAACCTTAGATATTAATTAAAAAGAGTATATAGTTAATTATTCCAATGTATTATTTCCAGGTATATATCAAATTAAAGGTTTACAACTGTCTAGAAAATTTTGCTTCACTAAAAGAAATCTGGCAGATAAAAACATTTAAATAGAAATTTGGTTTGGAAGGAAGTGAAGAAATAAAGTAAAATATGGAGAATAAGTACATATGTCATCCAGAAATCCCCAGTGTCTAAAGAGAACTGAGCTCAAGATTCACAGCTAAATAGCCAACCCACTTTTTTTTTTTTTCCCAGGAAACACCTGCAGAGTCGGGGGGGGGGGGGGGAATCTATAATCTGTGTATCTACAGAAAAAGACTCTATAAATCTTACACATAAACACACACTCTGCACCCACACTTCTTATCCACCCTACTTAGGAGTTTCTGTTTCTAGCTCTGCTCCTAACTCATCATGTGACCACTAGAGAATTCATTTCCAAATAGATTCATTTATTTATCAAGTGGAGTGGTAATACATAACCCACTGATCCCTAAGGATGTTTGTGGGTTAAAATGAGCATATAAAACAAGGTTATATTCATGAAGTGTTTTTTCTGTTTAACAATAGCAAAACATTTTTATAAACTTTTTTATTGAACACACAACCTTGGCAAACTGATAAAGCTGAGAACTGTACTCTTTGGCATTTTTAAAGTTTATTAAAAAAAAAAAAACACCCATAATTTTAAAAACCAACTTTCCATCCCTCATCCATATAATCAGAGTGACCTCTAAATGTGAATCACTGGAGATACTACTTAGGAACCAAATACTCATTCATAGATGCATTAGTTACTTCAAATGGAGTGGCCAATGTGCTGTCTTTATGCACAACAGGTCGTGCATCAGCTTAATGCACCCAAATGTAATAACATGATAGATTGAATTATAGATGCCGTTGACTGCCTACGCAGAGGCCAGAAGCCTGGCTCCCTATTTTTCTGGAATGACTTTCCTGGAACAACTCACTTTCCCTGATTGGTTTCCTTCAGACAAAATAATTGAATCTAATGCTGTGTGTCAATGCATGCACTTGGATTATTTGCTTTATGGCTTTATGGTGCAGCCCTTAGGGGCTTCAGAGTCCAGTGTTAAAATTTGCCTTTGATCAAACCTCATCCTCTCCTACACATCTTTATTCACAACGAATTAGAAGCCATTATCACAACATGTTAGCAACAGTTTTAATGCCCATAGTGCATCTTAAAATTTAAAAAAAAAGCAATTTTCCTATTATAACGAATGCAGTGTCTTCATTGGCTTCATTATAATATTTAGCATCTGTTATTTGTTGCATGTGACAGCACTGTGAGCCTGTGCAGTACCATAGTGAAAGGTACACACCCTTCAGGGTTTACAGTTTGATGGAGAGCACATTTCAATTTAAGTTCTATCCTATTAAAATAAACCATTCTCATGCACGCGTAAGGGGATCATGGAAATGTGACTTCAAGGCTGCCTCACTGAAAGGAGAGTTTCTTATTTCTGAAGAGTGTTTCAACTTAAGGAGTGCAATTAACTTAATGGTTCTTTGGCAAAAGTTGTTTTTTAGACCCCTTTATAACTGTCATTTGTGGGCCTCTGTTTTATTTTTCTGTTAAAAGAGTTTGCAAGCCTTAGAAAATATAGGGTTTGAATCCAGACTGGAGTCACCAAAAGAGGTTTTCATTGCAACTCATGTAATAAAAAAAAAATGAAGCATGAGCAATTGTAAATTTTAGGTTAATTTAGGAATATTACACAAGACATGGTGTTAAATATACACACATTCCCTGGCCACTCCCTTTCTAGAAATCTCCTCAAAAAGAGCTGTTTTTTTCCTCTCTCAGCCATCACTCCCATGGTTAGAACCTGGACCTTTGGATTACTAGTAACTTCACCCCCTCCATAACCTGAATCTTAAGCACTTGTATTATTGACTATTGATATTTGTCTTTCCAGCTCACTACCTGTGTTTGCTTAACCCCAAGTCTCCTATGATACTTTCTTGGAACATCCTGTCCATTGTTCTTGCAGTCTTCTCTGTTCCTCCTTAATTACTGTATATCTTGTCTTTCTAGGTGCAGCTGAAGTTTTATGATCAGTCTTTGTTATCAATCCCTTCAGATAGCATCAACACCCTTGTCCTTGTATGCAGTGTTAATGTGATGATCACGGCTGTATCACATGCACAGTCATGATCAGGAAATTCAGGGTAATAGAAGGAGAAGCTGTCATCAGCACATGCACAGATGACCTGAAGCAACAAACCAGATTTGGTCTGCACCCCTTTCTTCTTGTCTTTCTGCCATAATTTTACTAGGTGAGTCTACTGAAGATCCACTTAAGGGAACACTCCCTTGCTCAAATGCCCACCACAGAACTTGATTTGAACATATTTTATAATGTGACAACACTATATATATTCAATTACATTTTATGCTACTAAATTCACCAATATTCATTCTCTGCTGATGACTTCCATCAAAAACACAGATACCGATTAATTAATACATATTCAATTAATTAATTAGTGCTAGATAAGGTGCTAGGTCCAGTTGTTCAACAAAGAACAAGATATTTATCTTCCCAAAATTTAGAGTCGAGGAGTAGAGACAGGTGTTAGGACTGAGGCAATGAAGAAAATACAATGGTGCAAAAAAGAGAAAGAGGGAGGACCTTCTTCGGATGGGAGGATGAATGAATAATTCATTCTTCTGTAGAAAGTATTCTTTCCATTTCTTCAACTTGTACTTTAAAATCCTGCATCAATTCACCCTCCAACAGGGATCAATCTACTGTCACTGGTGGTTGATTCTCTAAACTTTTCTACTTCCTAAACCCACAGAAGTGCAAATAGAACAGATATTTTCCCTGATTCGTTTCATAATTTTAATTTTCTGTTCCCAAATAAAATAAAAGTTTATGCAGTTGGGAAGAAATGCTATTTCTTATGTTTATTTTTAGCTACCATAGACCCTGCTTTAGCCCTGAACATTTTAGAAGACTGTTTTAACAGAAAAACTGACTTATGAATATTTCTTTATAAAATATCAAAATAAGCACATGTGTAAATTTTATGCAGTGAAGGAGTTACACGAGCACTATTCATTTAATTCTGCATGATAAGTAAATAAAGTATTTAGAATTTTGGGGGGGGGCAATTTTAAAGAGTTTCTATAAAGTTAATAAATTGTTTTTGGTTTATATTATTAGTTTTTACTAATAATAGTATAAGAAACACAAACAAGTTCCATGGTTTTCCCTTGTCTTACATTGAACAGTTTTATGAAATCCAGGCACAAGGCCCTCCCATGATGATGGGGGTAAAAATGCAAATGCATTATATATACAAGCTCTATGAGCAGAAATCAATCTAGCCTATCTCTTCTTCCCACTCCATCTCAATCCCTAAAGCATCATTGACAGGAAGAGTAAATAACATTCCCATAGCACCAAGTTCAGAAAAAAAAGAAGAAAAAAGCACAAAGCACAAAAGAACAAATCATACCTTGACAAATACATGTGGAACACTTGCAAATCATTTCTTATACCCTCCGTAGGGCCCAGTTTTCTGGAAGGAATGGAATTTCTTATCTTGATATCTGGTATCTTCTTCCAAAAGCCACAAGCAGGCTATGAATGGCTAATTTGGACAAGAGGGTGAATCCAGCAGAACTGGTCACATTGGAGTGAAGTATTAGTGACTAAACCTACACAATGAGCAGGATTTGATGTGACTAAATGCATCATGGCACCTGATTCATTCTTACCTTTTAAACTCAGCCTCCAATTAAAGCAAATACTTCCCATTTCTCTGCATAGATATAGAGACTCTTCACAGTAAATCAGGTGACAGAAACTTTGGTTCACATCCAGTTTTGTGGGGAGACATAGTCACTGAGTAATTTGTCCAGCTCAAAGAAATTCAGTGATCTATGTGTCACATTCCGTCCCATTGGGGAACTGCCAGTGTTCCCACCACTTAGATTAATAAAATCTCTTTCTTCTTAAAGAATGCTGAATGCTGTCCTACATTTCATATGATGTGTTGCTACAAACACATCCCCATTTTACAAATTAAGTAACTGAGTCATAAAAGAATGAAACTAGCAAGAAGAGAGTAGAGTGAAAATGAGATTAAAGAGGTAACTGAAAATGTGGGCTTGGTTCTTGGTCCTTGCAAGGATTTTACTTTGAGTGGCTTGAGAAGAAATTGAAGAGTTTTCTAGTCACATGCTAGAACCAGGGCCTATTGGCTTGGTAGAACCTCATGTACACGTCTTTCTACCTTCAACATGACATCACCTTGGTAGCTTGAAATTGGCCACAGTGGAAACATTTACATGAGAGAATTAGCAAATGCCACAAATCGAGTCTTTTCCTTTTTTCCTATAAAGGTGATTGTTAAACTTTCTGCTGTTTTGAACAAAAGAGTAAGATGGTATGAGCTAAGTTCCCAGTCAATAATGGGAGTTGGGAGGTGAGAACATAGGGGGAGGGATCGGTTAGAAGGTTACTGCACTAATCCAGATGACAGCCCAGTGACTGGGACCTGGGTGGTAACCATGGAGATAGTGAGAACAATTTCCTTGTACATCTGTTGTCAGGAAAACGACTCTACCAGTTGTTTTGGAAAAAGTACAAAATTCCACACATTCGTTAAAATCTCCCAGTATTTTCATGTTGGCCACATTGTACATGTTAGATAAACCTAGGTATTAATATAAGCAGATTTCACACTGCCGCTCCCAGTGCATGGCCCTGCACCAGCCCGTGCATCAGCCTGAGACCAGTATGTGTTTGGGGAATTCACTTTAAACACACTTAAAAAAAAAAAAAAAGTTGCTATAAAAATGTTCTTATTTCAGCAGACCCTACTTTACTATGCACCAAATAAACTGTCAGGACACATCATGGGAGTAACATCTAAATTTTCAGTCTTTTACATCTGTACAAATACATTTATTCTTCGAGTAATATGTTTGTCACAGTGCCCTTGTGAATGTGCAGTGTAGTCTGATTATACCCATTGTATGAATGAAGAAACACACCCTGACTGGTAAATTGACTGATAGGGTCAATTCCAAATGTTTTGCTGCCACAGCAATCTGCCTCCTTGCACTACGCTACACAGCTGACATTTGAACTGAGGATTGATGATGACTCCGGATACTTCCTTTAATGAGTTGGCACAATGCATGGATTAAATTACTCATAATAGTAATGCCAGTGATAATAAAATTAGGCATGCAATGGGGATATTGCAGGTTCAGTTCCAGATCACCAAAATAAAGCACATGTCAAGTAAAGTGAGTCAAACCAATTTTTGGTTTCCTAGTACATATAAAGGTTATGTTTACACCGTATTATAGTCTATTAAGTGTGCAATCACATTATGTCAAAAATGTATATATCTTTTTAAAATATTAAAAAAAAATTTTTTTTTCTTTAATGATTTTAGAGAGAGAGGAAGGGAGAGGGAGAGATAAAAACATCGATGAGAGAGAACATTGATTGGCCACTTCTTGCATGCCCCCCACTGGGGATTGGGCCCACAGCCTGGGCATGTGCCCTGACTGGAAATCGAACTGGCGACCTCTTAGTGCATGGGTCCACGCTCAACCACTGAGCCACACTGGTTGGGCAAAAATATTTTATTGCTAAAAAAAATGCTAAACATCATCTGAGCTTTCAGTGAATCATCATTTTTTTGCTACTGAAGAGTCATCTTGCCTCCATTTGATGGCTGTTAACTGATCACAGATCACAATAACAAATATAATATTAATTTTAAAAGTTTGAATATTGTGAGAATTACCAAAATGTAACACAGAGACACAAAGTGAGCAAATGCTGTGGGAAAATGGCACTGATCGATAATGCTACAAACCTTCAATTTGTAAAAAATGCACTATCTGTGAAGAACAATAAAGCAAAGAGCAATGAGGATATTCCTTTCATTATCTATGTTTAAGGCACTATCTTATACATGAATCACCTCCCAACAACACTATGAATTTGGGACTATTATTGTCCCTGTTTTGCAGATGGAAGGATGTATATAAGGACCCTAAGTAACTTGTCCAAAGTCTCCTAGTTTGAGACTAAGTTGGTTTTGAACCAGGCCCACCTATCCCCAGAGCCTGTGCACAATCTTATGACTCATGGAACACGGTGGGGAGGGGGGGCAAACACAAAATTCTAAGTGTAGAGTCTTAGAATATAAATATAATGCTTGACAAGATGAATTGGTTAAAACAGTATTGCTTCTGATGTCCCTGATACAGATGCTTCTATCAATCACCAGGCAAAGAGACAGTAACTGGGACCTATGGACATACAAGGACTTTACTCCTTCTAATGTGCACTGGTCCCATGGGCCATGGAGTTGCCAACATGTGAGGGGACATATGATCCTTCTCCTGGCCTTTGCTACTCAGGGACACATCTCTGCCCTTGACCTGTTCCACACAGACCCTAGACTCAACCCACATCTGTTGGTCCACACCACCACCTCCTGTATTATTTCTGTTCATCATCTCCTGTTCTACAACTAGATGGGACATAGATTTCCAGTTTTTTACTGTCCGAGAATGTGCAGCCAATGAATAACAAAAATAAAGAAGTAAATGGTTAGATCATGACCTTTCACAGCCAGGAAAATCTTTTATTGCTTTAAAAGAAGTGTCATAGAATCAATGACTTTTTTAGAGAAGATGAGCTTTTCTGAGATCATACCCTATATGAAAATGCCTCCTACCAAAAGCTTGGGCTGTAAACATGTCTCATCACCTGAAATGTCACTAACTACAGAGTAAAGACCCCACAGCCCAATCCTTTGAAAAGAAGGCTTGGGTAGTAAACAGCTTTGCAGCACAGGTATTGAGGAAGGGAAAACTTACCAAGTTCTTTCCAAAGACAAATTGTAATAAAAACTATAGATATACATGTGATGAAGATTCTGTAGTCAAGTCTGAATTTCAAGAAGTTACTGAGAGATTGCAAATTCACACACATTTAAATTCTCTGATTTAAAATCCATAATGAAAGAAAACATGTCAACATATGGATGTGATGATAGTGTTCAACACAAAATATGATTTTGGTGTAATAAAGGATGGTAGGACTGAGATGCCTAAGGAAGCAGATATGGTTTTAACCATCAGTCGGACATTTCTCTTAACCACAACCTGGCTAAGGAAATCACTGACTCATTAGAGAGCAAGTAGATTGGAATTTGGTTCTTACATTGTATTTCATAGAATGTGTTATTGCTTGTATAATTATGCTATTGGTAATAAATTATATGTGACACCCCTTCTATAATGTGGTAGTTTTATTTAACCTTTTTTTAAAGTCCTGTGTTAAGAACTCTTGGAGCATCAGTAGCAAGGGATTCTGGGTAGGTTAGATTGCATTCAGAAGGCTCTAAGACATGTCCATCTTGATCCTCATTGTGTCCCCATTACATAGAACATGAACACCTTTAAGAAATACTGGTTATAACAAACCAAACAAGTTATTTCATCAAAGCAGGCAAGAGTGTAATGCTCCAGGGGGACAAATCTGAAAATCAATACAACTTCACAGTAACTAGTCATGCAACTCCTTACACAAGTGCCCAGACATATTGGAGATTGTCTTAGCTAATAGCAAACTTTAGGACAAAGTTTGGCAAGTCCACTTTGAGAAAAGACAAATGCATATTGAAATTTTAATTTACATAATTAGTTATCTCTGTCTTATCAAGACCCATGCAGTCCTCTTAGATTCAGCCCTAAGTAAACTCCCCTTTTAGCCTCTGGATGGCTAATCCTGGTTTGGGGTTAGTTGTTCCTCTGAAGCAACCTGCCTTCCTCCATCTCCTTGACATCTCTGTCACCCCAGAGACTTTGCTGAAGAAGAGTAAGTACTACTTGTAAAATCTAATTTGCAAAGAGGCCCAGGGAGCCTTCCATTCTTCCTCAACACTGAGGAAGAATAAGCAGACTTTAGAACAAAGACTCCCCCTTCAATTAGCAACAAGCATCTGAGATCACTACTCCAAAGCATTGTTCGTGGAAGTGGCTTGAACATTTCTCTTCAAAGGATAATGACTATGGGTCTCATGTGTTGCTGAGAGTCTTTATGTTGTAAGTAATCAAAGGAATACCTTTGGGACAGCATTGCATGTTGAATGGTACAGAACAGAACAAAATAGAATGGAAATTGATCTTAGAGCCAGAAGCTGCTCTCAGTCTCTGGAGTATTTAGTTCAGTGTTTCCTAAAGTGCTCTGACAAATAGAAGCTGCTCTAATGGGTGCAATGTGAACTTAAAAAGTTTCATAGTCAAGTTATTAAAAACAGCCACATTCAAGATACTTCAACCGCTTTCTTAACTTCAGATCACAAGGGTGAACAATATGCAAATGTGCGGTGTGACTATCCAAGAAGCTTTCACGGTTTGCAATGTTCCCCAAACTCTTTTGTCAGGAATCTCACAGAGCTAAGAGCATCCTTTGGGGAATGGACTTGTAGTTAGTGATTTTCAACCCTGGCTGCATATTGGATCCATCCCCAGAGAGACCTATTATTTGGTCTGGGTCAAGGTCCCAGGCACTTGTGTTTGAAAAGCACCCCAGGGTCTCATAACAGTCAGCTAGTGTTGAGAAGCCCTGTACTGTGTGTGAGTTCAACCCCAAGGCTTTGGACATGAGAAAACCCTGCTTACTTATACACCCAGATCCTGGCTGTATGAAAAAAGGGTAACCTCTAATCTATGATGAAAACAACTACAAAAACATAACTATGATGTGAACTTTGGCGTGAGAATGCAGCTGAGTGAGTGAAATCTTTTATTTCAATTGAGAGTTGATGTCACCAGCTGCCGAGTAGTTTTGTAGATGAAGTAGGAACTGCCCTTCCCTTTGGATTCTTAGCAAAGCTATGCTGGAAAGCATTCATTTCCCTACCTGGGCGGCCCGCTTCCCTGTTTGCTTTCCAGTGGGCTTATTCTTTAAGGGAAGTCCTTGTTTCAATACTACTGATAGACTCACACTCTGTCACCATCAGAACGGAATTTATTTCATGACCACTGTCTCCCAGGGCGGTGTAGGCCCCTATGGAAACTGGCTAAAATCTGCTCTGAAAGAGTGTCCCTGAGAAGAGGAACAAAGCAATGACCTACTCAGGGAGTTTGGAAAATAAAAGTCGTATCAAAGAGCTGAAATAAAAATGCCTTTACGTTCCCATGATTGGCTTACAAAACGAGCAGCCCAATTTTTCTCTTACATTAAATAAACAAAATCTGTTTATTATATGTTTAAAGGTCAAGGGTTATCATTCTTTTTGTGGCACTTACAACTTCATCAGGCATATGCTGCCTGGCACACTTGTTCTCCTTTAAGCTCTGTGGGAGAACAATTAAGATTTTTCTCTGTCTTTCTTTTTGCTAAGTAGCAGCAAGATTATCAAATGAAAGCATATACATTTTGATTGAAGCCCTATGGCGGTCAATCAATATGGGTCAGAAGGAAATTCTTAAGAGAACAAAGAGAGCTTTGTGAACACTGAGTCCAAATTTCCTTTTGTTTCAAATGGGACCATGCCTTTCCTCTGATCCCAAGTACCCTGGGAATGTCAGGACTCCAATGCTTCCAACAGGTGAGCCACAGTACACAGAAAATGACAGCGAGGATTTATTGAAAATACTGCCTGTGCAATGGTGCCTGTGGGTGTACTATACGTTGGAGCAGGGGATGTGTGTGCACTGCAGGGTGATGGAAAATAACAGAAAATGATTGCTAACATACCTGTCAATGCCCGTGAATAAACAGCACCACCAGAAATACTGTAGGTTACCTCCCAGTGTGGGTTAAGCTGGTCTAGCAAAGCTAATTCAGAATTGGTATCCTGTCAAGTTGAAAGTTATCTATGAAAAAACAGAAAAGAGGCTCTAGAATAAAGCAGAGGTCAAGGTAAGCTGTGAGGACCATCATGGGCCCAGAGGCCAGAGCCACTGAGGAAACCCATGTCTGTGTATAATCTTCTCCCATCACTTCTTGCCCAAACACACATTTGTGGGCCAGCCAAAGCTTATTATGGCAGAGAACATACCAAGATTCTTCCTGAAGGAAGTTGAGCCAGACAAGGCCACTCAGCCTCCAGAGAGTGTCCAGAAAGACAGAAACCACAGGAGACAGAAGCAAGAGGCTGGCTTTAATTGCCGGATGGCAATAGATGATTTTTGTTTACGTGTGATTTCAGAAGTGCCAGTCACATATTTCTGACCCTAGTGCTAGTCGTCTCCCACACTGCTGGCTACCGTTCCTTTAACTAGTATGGCTCTTCCTATCAAAAATTTTTAAATGGGTGGCTTTCTGGGGAAGAGCTGGAACTCAGACACACATGGAAGAGGAGTTAATGGCTGTAATCAAGTAATCTTCCCAAAGGGAAGAGCCCGGAGAGACTGAACTGTGAAGCAAGGAGGAGAGGAAAATGAAGGCAAGAATAGCAAGGTCTGCAACCAACTCACCTCCAAGGTGGGCCCTACTGGGGTTTTTCTTCTGTGTTTTAGCACGGTCACCACTGTTTATCCGGAGGACCATGAATTTACATGAGCAGTGCCCCGAAATAAACCCAGAGGTTATTTCAAAGGTTATTTATGAGAAGCAAATGTCTCCGTGGAGGAAATCAGTGGCATTTGAAAGAGGAGATCACATCTACCTAAAACCATAAGCCCAGCTCAGCAGTGGGCAAGGCTCAGTGCCTGTGCCTGCTTGCTCCTGGGGCTTATGCATGGTGCTGTTTGCACAGGCCTTCCGAGAATTCTCTGTAGCATCAAAGCTTGGAACATTTACCTCCTACGGAAACGCTAATAGCTGGCAGTTTTCGTTTCAGCTCATCTACTTCTATGGCTCCCACCCTTGGCTAGTCTTTCACAATCAGCTGCTGGTGGGAACCTAAGAGCCGTGCACGCCTTCCTGTCTGTACTGTCTACCTCTCACTCCTGATTTATTTCCCATGCACAGCAGCAGAGGTTTCCCAAGATTCCGAGTCTCCTCTTTCGACATTGGCCCTGAAATAATAGCCAGGAGAAGAAAGGTTCAGAAGATAATGGCTATTCTAACCAGCATACTCTGCACTTTGCTCAAAGTTGGCTTAAGGGCCAGCTTTCAATCAAAGTGGGGCAGTTTTTCTCCCCAGAGGACATGTAACTACTCAGGCAGAGATAGCTCCTGGCACCTAGAGAGTAGGACCAGAGATGCTGCTAACATCATCCTACAGTGCACAGGAGAGCTGCTTCAGCAGAGAGGCACCCAGTCCAAAATGGCCATGGTGCCACGGCTGGAAACCCCTGATCTAGAGGCTTCTGAAACTTTGCCAGGTGACGACTTGTCACTCCCCACTTAAGCCCCTCATTTCCTCATTTCAGCAATGTGCAAAATATCCATCTTCTTCCCAGTGTTGCTCCGAGTGTGGGGTTGTGGGATTCAATTACAGAGAGCTGAGTCTGAATGTAACTCTATGTACTTTTCCTGGCCATACAAATACTCCATGAACTCACACAACACTTCTCTCCAACACTGTGTCCCTTTTAAACAATCTTCTGGAAAATATAAAGCCAGAGGCTAAAGAGAGTAGGTTCATCTTAGAGACATCTCACCCTGCTCCCATCTCCAGTAACCTTTTCCAAAACGCTGCCTGGTCAATGCAAACACAAACCTAACTTAGGAGAGAGTCTATGACCCACGGTTGTAAGCATGTCAGTGCAAATCTGAACAGGACAGACTGGTTATCTTAACCTTCAGAGGGCTTCAAAATCACCTGCAGGGCTTGTTCAAACTCAAGTTAACGGGACCTACCAGTAGAGCCTCTGTTTTGGTCAATCTGACAGGAGGCCCAGGAATCTTCATTTCTAGCCAGTTTCCAGCCGATATGGATACTGCTGGTTGGGGACCTCACACTGAAATCTATTCACCGAGTTTGATTCCAAAGCTCATGTTCAAGCAGTAAGATCCCCAAGTAGCTTTTAGAGTAAGGATTAATAGTAGAGGTAACTCTACCCCTTCCTCCTACTATGAGGAAATTCAACAGTAAGGTAGTCAATGTTAAGCAGAAGCCTTACAGCTGAGTATAAAGAGTAAAGGATGTCCTATCATAACAGCTGGATTCTAGGCCCAGGGCCCCTTAGCCTATGGGCAAGTTGAGCTAAGTAGTCTTTAGGAAACATTTTAATGTCTGATGTTAGCCTCTCATAAGTAACAGAAAATACTGGCCTTACGTCACAGTGTCATGGTGAGTAACAAAAGAGATCTCATAAAATGATAAATGGTTTTAACACCAGATGCAAATGGAGGTAAGGATGCCTGTTGTTCAGCAACTAGCCTGAAGCCACAGAAGCAAGTGGGCGCCCTGGTGAGGGGCTCTGCTCCTAGCTCAGAACTGTTGCTCATTTAGAATGTATAAACTAGAAAAATACATGCCGGAACATCAGCTTTCTATAATCCTATAGTACGTGTCCTACCCTCAGAGCTAACATAAAGGATCAACATGGACAAACACATATAGTCACTGTTTGCTTCCTCCAAACTGTAAGAGAGCTTCTTAGAAAAGGTGTGCTCTCAAATCTCCCTTAGGTAAGTGGAATACCTACACATTTGAAACACAGTGTTGGAAAGCTGATCTCTGCAAACACTTAGTGAACATTTACTGTGGTGGTGGCGGAGAGAATGCTTTTTACACTGGGCATTCCCAAGACCCGCAGATTTTCTTTCCAAACTACAACCCCAAAATACACCTTGGCACGGGTGAATCCTTTGATTTTAAAAATTGCATTTATTAAAAAATATATTTATTTAAAAATTTAAAACTAAATGTCCCACATGTATTTATAATTTATCTGATTCCTTAAGCGCAAAAAAAAAAAAAAAAAAAAGTGTTTACTTCTTGATAGCATTTGAAACAATTTAAAATGCACCGTTCAAAACAATTATTTTCCTGTGCCTGAAATAGAGAAATGACGATGACATTTTTCATCATTTAGTAATTATGTTATCAAGTTATTTCCATATAAACCTTTTAGAAACTCAAACATAAATGAATTTATTTCAATTCTCCATGTAAACTTAAAATTAACAAATATTTTGAGCACTGAGTTAAATATTTATCTAGAGGAAATTTTCCTCTTAGGTATGCTAGTACTCTTATTATTTTAAATAGTGTATGTATGTGTCTGTGTTTTTTACACTTCATACTCTTTCTATGAGTGGCTCTGGTCAAAATTATGAATAATTACAAAGGAGGTGTTCTGATCAGTGTTTCCCCCAGTGCTTACCAGTTTCATAAACAGCTCTGGAACTAAGCATAAAACCAACACTTTTTCTAAAGTCTCTGCTCAAAGCAGGGCAGGAATTTCAGATAATGGTGGATCCACTTCATTTTTAAACAACTAAAAATAAATGACAGATTTCCCCATTAGTCATCATCTGCTTATGAATTACTAATGTGAAACGTTGACACAGGTGCACTAGAGCAACGCATTTGTTAGGAAAACGTAAGCCGTTCTCTGCCCAGTAAAAAGATGAGATATTTACCAGCTGTCAGAAGAAGTCCTGACCAGTCCATCGCATCCCTGAAATAATGAGTCCACAGGCTTCTCCCTTCCTCTCCACACCATTTCATCCATTTCTCTCGCCCTATTGTTCTGCCCATTGGCAGCAAGACTGCACATTTGTTTACCTAAGTCGTTTGCTCTCTGGTGCAGCTGGCTGGGGAGAAGGGCCACCTTGGGGATCCCAGCTTTGAGACCTGGAGGAGGGAACCGCAGTTTTAAAGAACTTGATCTTGGAAGGGGAGGAGGGAGGTGGCTCTAGGAAGAACAGGCGTGGTGTCAGTGAATGAAGCCGGAGGAATGTAAAATGACATTCTGGAACCCTTGGTTTTCTGCTGCTGCTGGGCAAAGAGGAAAGGAGGGAATGAGGACCAGGGTATACACGATGGAAGACTAGTTCGCAATAAAACAGACACGTACGACTGATGCATGTTCCAACACGGATGGACCTCAAAATCATTTTGCTACGTGTCAGAGGCAAGACCACATAGCATAAGATTTTGTTTACTTAAACAGAAAAGGCAAGTAGAGGTGGCAGGAAAACAGGAAGGGACATTTTCCAAGTATTGGAAGTATCTAAAAAATGTGTGTGCTGACTTGCTGATGGTTGCTTGACTCTATAAATCACTGAAATCATCACATTGTACACTTAAAATAGATAATACTTTTAGGATGTAAATTATATATCAATAAAGTTATTATTTTTAAAAACGAGAGGGAATGAGGAAGGGGTGTATGAAATCATCACATTGTACACTTAAAATAGATAATATTTTTAGGATGCAAATTATATATCAATAAAGTTATTATTTTTTAAAATGAGAGGGAATGAGGAAGGGGTGTATGGGCTCATTCTTGAAGATTTCAGGAAACCCCAGTTTCTTTTCCTGAAAATGGCTCATTTATCCATCACTAGGGGCTGCATTTTCCTTTAAACGACTGTAGATATAGTAAAGCAGGAAAAAAGATATTAAATAGTCTCATCATTGATCTAATATATCATGACAGCAGCAAAGGCCAGGATGGGGAAAAACACTGTGGAAGAGCCAGCGAAAGGCGGGGCTGGGCAGCTGTGTACCGAGTGGGCCGGCAGCCTTTCTCGGACCAGTCACCACGTCACACACATAAATCACTGAGGGGCAGCCCAGCAAAACTGCCCAAAACTTTTACATGCAAAAGCAGATAGAAAGATGTTTCTACAATGAAAAAAATTTTAATGGATCTTTTTCTGCCAAATTGTAGGCAATGACCCTTAAAAGATTTTATGATCAATTTAATAGGTCACTCCCAGAATTACTTTTAAAAGGATAGAATACGATTGAATAGGAACTACCATTATGCTTTCCATGTAAATGTGAGAGATTTGCCCAGCCTGTGTGGCTCCCTGGTTGAGCATTGACCCATGAACCAAGAGGTCACTGGTTCAATTCCTGGTCAGGGCACATGCCCAGGTTGTGGGCCAAATCCCCAGTGGGGGGCATGCAGGAGGTGGCCAATCGATGTTCTCTCTCATTGATGTTTCTAGCTCTCTCTCCCTCACCCTTCGTCTCTCTCTAAAATCAATAAAGAAAAAAAAATTATCCTTTGAGACAATATGGAGGGACCTGGAGAGTATTATGCTAAGCAAAATAAGCCAATCAGAGAAAGACAAATACCACATGATCTCACTTATTTGTGGAATATAATGAACAAGGTGGGCTGATGAACAAAATAGACCCAGAGACATAGAAAGCAGTACGGTTCAGATTGACAAACCTCAGAGGAGGGGGGCGGGGAGAAGGGATGAGATAAACCAAAGAATTTATATGCATGTATGCGTAACCAATGGACATAGACAACAATGCTTGCGGGGTCAGGGTGGAGGGTGGGATAGGGAGGAAGGTGTCTGGGGGGAAAAAGGAGAAACATCTGTAACAAAAATAAATTAATTAATTTAAAAAATAAAATGAAAATAAACATGTTAAAAAAAGATAAAATATTTTTTAAAAAAAGAAAGAAATTGGCCCCAAACTCTCGATGTTCTTATTCTTGAGCAATTCAATTTTTTTTAGGACATCACAAAATTTTGCATTCAAAAATTAGTATTGAAGTTTAGAACAAAAGAAACACAACAAAATGCATCTGTTTCACTGGGGTTAATATCGTATTTTCATTCTAAAGTATTTGCTACAGAATAGTGGTCATTAGATGAATTGACAATACATTGGAGAAAAGAAGTAATATTCATGATTCACCAATTTAGTGAAGAGAGTTTGACCATTGATAAAAACAAAGTAACAAGAGATATATAGATAACCTGATTGCTTCTGTAGAGATTAATTACATAAGGCAATATTTTTAATTCACAACTTTTTTATTAAAGGCATTCTTAAAGAAAAAAATCTGGAGATCAATAGCCATCATCCAATTTCCCCCCGATTTCTCCCTTTGATTTCATGTTACATAAATTTAGAATGATTCCTATCTTAATTTAAATTTCAAAGAGATATCAACTTAAGGAAGAAATAGAAAAATAAGGTAAATTTCTGTTTGGAAGTCTCTTGTTGAATCAAAGAAGTCGTAAATAATCAGGAGGGTGTTTGTTCTAAATTTAAAATAGTTAATGATGAAACGTAATATCTGGACCATGTTATTGAGCTAAATTAAACAACTCTTTTAAAAAAATTTTAAATTAAAAAATAAATAAATTATAGAAGTAAAAAAAAAAAAACACATTGTTTTTTCAGTGTTCTAATCATACCAAACACGTTTTCAGTCATCTTAAATACATCCTGCATAGTAATTTTCCTGTTTAAATATCTTCAGTGGATCTATTTTGCCATTCTTTGTAGCTTTGCACTCAGGAAGCCCCTTGATATTTTCTCCACCACCTTTGCCATGCCTGGCTTCACAACACATCCTATGCATCAATCATACAAACTACTTGCCCTTCTACAAAACCTGTATTCTTTTTTTTTTTCCTGTTTTTATTGATTTTAGAGACAATGGAAGGGAGAAGGAGAAAGAGAGAGAAACATCGATCGGCTGCCTCCTGCACGCCCTGCACTGGGAATCAAGCCTGCAATCCGGGCATGTGCCCTGACCAGGAATCAAACTGGTGCCTCTTGGTGCATGGGACGATGCTCAACCTACTGAGACACACTGGGCAGGATCAAAACCTGCATTCGTGTACCTCAATATTCCTTTGCACTATTTCCTTTCCCCTCTAAATCCACCATGAATGACACATACCCATCCTACTGGAAATATACATTTCTTTAAGGGTTAGTTCAAATGCCCTTTCAGCTGAGAAATATCTTGTAAACTCACCTAGTTGAGCTCCATCTTTCTATCCTCCATATTCCCACCATGCCTCTGATTTTTAACAGTACATTTTGTTTTGTACATTTATGCATCTTAAAAGGAAGATACCATATATTCTCAATTTCTAGAATTTCTCTGCACCCACTCTTCACAAAAACTACCATAATTGTTGTTACATAGTAGACATTCAAAATTATTTGTTGAATTTAAAAATAGTTTTAATAAGAACATTGTTTTCAGAAAATAATATTCTAAAACTTGAAAATGTCTCCGACTCCCAGAAATGATTGTCTAAGTTAGGAATTTTCATCTTTATAGCAACATGGATTTCCTGAGAAAGTAACACATATTTTGATTGCTTTAACTTTTACCAAGGTTGCATGGCTGATGAAGTTCAGTAGACAGGTAAAGAACTAGAATTTCTTAATATAGATTCACCTTTGGGGTTGGTTGGAAATTGAAGAGAGAAACACGGAGATGGAATAATGTTTTGCATTAAGAAAGATACTTTGTAGAATAGAGGACTGGGGCAAGGAAATCACTTTGGGGAGCATTTGATGAAATTCAATAACATATTCTGAAAATTTGAGATACTTTTCATCCGAACAACCTAGCCGAATTTAACCTTTGGGTCTTGTGAAGTTTACCCTTGAGAAAATGCTGATCACACTACAAGATATATAAGGTAATTGCATAAGTAAATAAACATTGGTCATTGCTGGTGGATTTTTAAAAAGAATAAAATGACACTTTGGAATTCTAAGTGTTTTCATAATGCATTGTAACAGATCCAAAAAAGCTGTTAGAGGTTATTACTTAGGCTGGATGACCAAAACCTATGGAAACTTGAACTTTTGGCATGCCATGCTCTTTCATTAAGGGACATTTGCTCTGCTTTGTGAACAGTGCCTTTAACTATCACAATGAGTCATTGAGGGTAGTTAAAATTGTCTGGATTTTTTCATTAAGTATTCTCTCTGAGATTCATTTAATAAGTAGATCACGTTGGTATACACTAATGCACTGAGGTAGAGTATTAATTTAGGACAACTTGCATTTTAAATTAAGAATAACTGACCTGATTTCGCAAGAATTAGAAATTCCCATGCAAATTATACTGAATTCAAAGGGATGGATTTGATGACATTGGATTTATTTAACTGAATTCCTCTTCTGGCTGGAGGGTAAAGAGAAGCTGTCCTGCCTGCAGCCTTACTCCTCCTCCCCATATCTCCCATTAATTCTTCCTTCTTCTCTTACGTTTTCTCCTTGGGCTCTCATGCATAGACTGTTCCCCGAACCACTAATGAAGACATTTCTGTCTCTCGATATTCCGTCAGATCTGCTATCAAAATGTTAAAACATATTGACACCTTAATGCCGGGACTTCAATTTCTTTACGATAATTGGATTCCCTAATGGCATTTTGAATTCAACAAGTCGAAGTTCTTTCCTCTTTTCTGTCACTATTGAAACACTTTTTGTGTGAATTGTTCATGACAGTCATCTTTCCTCCTCCCGTTTCTGTATTAATAAATGGCAAGATAGATGTTGTGAGATTTCCTATAATGTTGTTTGAAAAAATAGTTTCTATATTAGGGTTTAAAAGATACTTTTCTTCCCAGTTTCCAATAAAGTCCTTGGTTGTCTTTTCCTAACTTACTCTAGTGTCTGGTCTCCACTCCCTAAACCCAGCTTTCAGGAACACTGCTTTCATGACAATTTATTGTCATCTCTTTTTATACCTAGAATACTCCTGAAAAAATCTTAAGGTCAGATTGCTAAGAATAAAAACAATATAAACAATGAAATGATTAGAAATAAATATTCTCCATGTCCAGGTTAAAGCTGTAACTCATTGTTGAGTTTGGTTCTAGCAAATGTGTCTTGTAGTCAAAGGCAAAATGGTAGCATATATAATATTTCTTACAAGCTTAGAAGGTTTGTGACGATCAACTTCATGATTTTCATGTTACTAAACCTGCAATGAGTTATGCCTTTGAATTACTTTAACTTTATGATAAAGGAATGAATAATAAGCACAGTTAATATCTTTCACCTTATTCTCAACTTAAAACAAAGCAAAAAGAAATGAGGCTGGTTTCTTCTCTGGCCGGGACTCCTATTTAATTAGCTGCAGTGGTGTGCTCCCCACTGCTCTGCTTTAGCATCCAAAATCTTCATCTCCCATGTCCAACAGGTTCTTCCTGGATTCTTTCACTCTCTAGCACAGACATTTATCACGACTGCTAGCTTTTTATAAACAACCTCTCTGTATCAAATTTACATTGTCTACAATTTGGATAATACCAGGTTAAAGTTCCTAGAGCATGGTACTTGTTTATTAATGGCTTATGTTTCTGTAAATGCCTACAGGATTAATGTTAAATGTACCTGGCTGAAATTCCAGATTTTTGTATTCCTCCATGTCCTAACATCTCATACAGTTTGAGCTGAGTTGAGGTTTCTTCAACTTTTATTTTTTTTTTTAATAATAGGATTGATAAGCCTTGGCTGTAGGCCTTTAAATTTGATTTTCTAATTGTTTTCTGAATTTTTGTATCCAATTTGTCCTTAGTGGCATTTCCTTCTCCACTAGGCCATGCCCAACTCTTCCAGTTCCCACTTTTTTTATTGCCTGTTTTTTTCTCTGCGGAATTACATACTGTTCTGTTTTGAGCAGGTGGAGGGGCCTTTTTCAGATTACATACACATACATATTCTCTCTCTCTCTCTCCTTAGATACTTTGATACTTTATATATACATATAAAGTATCTAAGTAACTGACTCTGGGGATTTGTTATTCAAAGTATGGTTCATGGACCACAAGCACCAGTAACATCTTAGAAATATAGGATCTCAGACCAAGAATCTGTATTGTAACAAGATTCAAATGATTTATGTGCACATTACAGTTTGGAAAGCAGTGTTTTAGAGGTATACTTATAAAAACACACATATAATATATATACCTCACAAAGGCTGAATATGATGTATACAACATATGATAGAGAATGCATTATGTAAATTTTCATGGGTCCAAAGACATAAGCAGTGGTGACTAAAACTGTTTCACATGTGATAGTAAAACCCAATTATTAAAACTGGAAACTTTCTGAGACAGTTGTTAAATACAGGCATTTTTAAACACTAAAGTATACAAACAAATCATATTAGGAATAAAAGTAAGATACTTAAAACTCATCACTTCCCAATTATTTTACTGTTATTTATATCTTGAAGTTACTTAGATCTCATATCTAGTTGTGTAATTCTTTATCATGGTGTTTATATTTCTTTTCAACTCTGCATTGGGTGACCTCTGGTTGGTAGCTTGAAATCAGTCATGAAAGGTGTATGTACACCATGAGAACCCACAAATGCAACTAATCAGGGCTTGATTTTTTAAAAATTTGATTGACTAGATTTAAGAAAGCAATGGAGAAAATAATAATAATACAATTAAACTTAAAAGTGCATACAATATGCACTTTTTCTAAAGAGCCTGTGGAACATTCGCCAGCACATCACTGGGCAAAGATGCTAGAAATAGAGAGTTCTGACAATGAACAGAAACCTGGCATACTTTTTATATAAAAATGTTTGCAGACACCTATTGAAATGAAAGCAACCTACCCTGCAGGTTTTCTTCAATTCATTTAGACTCTACTCAGAAGTTTCTCTGCATCTGTGTGGAGCTCTCTAGCAGCACCAAATTATAAAGTATTCCATGAAACAGGTTCTGACCCCACGTATTTGTTGGAAAATCACCTCAACTCTCCAGGTTTCTTTTCTATTCACTTTCAGATGAGCTTATATTCCAGAAGGTGTCATGTTCTCCAGGACAGTGAATGCCAGAGAAATTCTAATCATGCAGTTTTCTCATAGACTGGGACAAGTGTCTTTTTTCCGTTTCTTATTGGGAAACCAGTTCCGTATTGTGAAAAACATATCCAAAAACCTGGACTAGGAGATTTGAATTATAAATGAAATATTGATTTGCTCCCTAGCTTTGTCTACTCAATGGCAAAAGAGCAAAATGAAATCTGAAAAGATTCATTATTCAGATATGTAGCTTACCCATTCAAACAGTAACTCTTAACATCTGAATCTCTAACTAAATGGTTTGTCGTCTATATTTTTGAGAGTCACATAAGCACAGACAAATGTCAAAATATCACTCTTGCTTTTCTGAGTCAAGTAGAATTGCTTTCCACCCTACCTCATAAGGAATTTATATTCATAAGTTGTAAATCAAAGGAAGTTAGTTTTACTTATTTTCCTTAGCTTTGTTTATGTTTTCAACATGAGTATTACCATGAACTCTGAGTGCCACTGGGGAGAAACAGAGAGAAGACGGTGTCAGTTGAGAAGGCAGACATAGTGAGTGCTTTAGTTTAGTTTAGCAGCAGTCTAGAATGTGGTAAAAACAAAACAAAACAAAACAAAACAAAAAACTGTCAATTTGGGTATGTTTATATTTTTACAGTGACATTGCAAAATGCAAATAGTGAATACATTTGTTCATTTATAATTTCTTTTTCTTTTGCTTTTTCTGTAATTTTCTATACTTAAAAAATTCTACAATAAACATGTATATACTTAATA